>OZ004879.1:0-1404871 GCA_963926505.1 Russula olivacea | reverse complement strand
ACCAAAGGACCATGGATCAACGTCGGTGATCGTGAATTCCGATGATCGGGCGGAGGAAGACGGTGTAACCACCCATGAAATTTAAGGAGCCCGTCGCACTATGCAGCCGAGAATGAGACTATCGCCGTGGAAAGAAATCTCCAGTTTCTTCTGAGACGCACGCACCTCGTGAGTATTTCCTATACAGTAGACAAAGCGTCCATCCGCCGCCAAGAAATAGACCACCCGCCCGCGACGAATGTTGATATAGCTTGGCCACAGAGCTGTCATGTGGTCCCCAGCCCTGAACGAGTTGGCCGAGATGTTCGCGCCCAGCATACCGGAAGTAAACGCAAGAGACGTGAAGAAAGCGGCCACGCGGCCGTCCCAGTGGTCGATGAGCTTGAGGACCGTGTGTATATATGATCTCGGAAGTGCGAACAACGCCGATGTAAATGCCATGTAACGGATCCATTCCAGTGATGCGATAGATCAGGTCGGCGTGTCTCAGAGTTTGCTGCGTTTGTTCCGTTCTGCTCGCACACTCCCGAACAAAGCATGCACAAGTTGAAAAGAAGACTTTCAAGGTGACCGATTGGAAGCTTTTTGATTGACGACTATCCTCCCCCGATTCAGAATTCAGACGCTCATTTGTTGGCAGCGACTTACCCCAAAAGATAGCGATCTTTGCTGGGACCCTGAATCGGGAAAGCGAACCTCGTAGTGTAAGAAGTCGGTACAACTCGCTACGCCTATCGGTGCCAGTGATGAAGGGTTCAACCGCGCTCAGCAAGTGTATCTGTGGGCAGTGGTTGACTGTCCATGTAAACGCTGTATGGCTTTATGAGGGCTAGAATAACTTCTCGATTAGCTTAATGGGGAGATATAAAAGTTTATATTTGCGTGACTGTGGTGCAGAGGAACGCTAGCCTGAGTAAGGTAATACCATAGGTTATCATGAGCACAGACGGCCTAGGGGTTAGTATATGTGCACGTCGCTCTCAACTGCGGACAGATACCTGTATCAATCAGTCTACCTGCGATTCCGCCAGTCATGTTGCCGCAGCCGCGTTGCGAGCGAGAACAGCTCCACCCACCAAGAGTCGGACGACCATCGCCAAGCGCTGGTCGCGGGAACATGCTTCATGATCTCGAGAGAACCCTTCTAGGTGTAGCTAATGGCATCATCGCCTAAATGGGGCGCCGATCGATGGGATGTTGGCGGTGGCGGTGGAGATGACGCATAGTCTGCGGCGCCTCTCGCGATGGTGTCCGGGACAAAAGAATAATATTCGTCATATGAAAATTGGTCAAGGAGAGACAGGGTTCGACCAACTGGGGATGGAATGACGTATATGATGAGGGGGTACTACTGTCGGTGCTACTTTATTTGCTGCGGCAATGACTTTGGTTATCAGGCCATCGTTTCTTTTGGTTGTCACGGTGTTAGGGGATGGCTGAAAAGCCTTCCTTGGATTACGAGCTCAAGGTGGGTCTGGGTCAGTCGGTATCAAGTGGGCCAAGGCCCGGGGGTAATGTTATGCGAAAGGCTATGAAGCCCGAGAGGGACTTACTGTATACGGGATATGCTTCGAATAAATATGCAGCATGGTGAAGTTTTCAAAGCAACCACTTTCCCGGGACCCGAACCACATCGATGAGCTTCCAGCGGTATGTCAAGGGAGGTTTTTACTCACCGGATACTGAAGTAACCAACATGGTTTCCGATATCCCTGACAAAAGCATGTCCGTTATCAGTTCTACCCATCACACTGGCACCCCGGCGTTGCCCTAGCATCGTCTTCCAGCCATTATGGGATAATGGCCGTTCACAAAGCAAACCATGCACGTGACCGGATTCGGAATTCTTCAAGTTGCCGACTCCGACGTTCGTCTTTCGAACACGATTGTATACGCGAAATCGATCTCTGGCGTGCTTCAAGCTCTCTATTGGAGAATGTCTTGGCGGCAATGAAGGAACAATTTCCCGTCGTTGACGTTTCTGGACCCTCAATGCGAAGATGACACCACATCGGCGATCGCTCCCGATCCGAGTTCGTTCATGGGTGGATCTGCGCTTGGCAAGCCTGCAAAATCTCTCGCTGAGAAGCATCCAGTGACATTTCCTGGATCACAGAAACTGCTTTTGTCTGCTACTCGCCTCGTCAATCTATCCCTGATAAAAAATCCTCATTCCGGGTACATTTCACCCGAGGCGATGGTCAGTGTGCTCTCTCCACGTTGACCAGACGCGAAGAACTTTGGCTCGAGTTTCAATCCCCTCCATCCCACCGACATCTTCCGAGTCTGCCTCCGCCAACGCGTACTGTCCTCCCTGCACTCGCCGACTTGCAGTTCAAACTTCAAAGGGGCCAGCGAATACTCGGAAGATCTTGTGGCAGCTCCACTCCTTGAGAACAACCTTTTTCTATCAACTCCTATCCGACATTCCGCAACTCACCCAGTTCGTCCGTCACACACTAAAACTCAAGGTGCGCGATCAAGCATATCTAACCTTTTCCTATTCGAACGTCAGTGTCACACCTCAACAGACTCTTGGAACAAAGATCGCGTTGGAAATCTTGTGCAGAAAGATAGATTGGCAGCTTTTATCGATTCCTGTCGTGTTTGTCGTTTGTTTTCTGGACTGGGAACAAAAAGGTTAGAAGTTTCCTTCGTGTCTTGACAAGGGTCCCTCTCAGCTACGCCGGTAGGCTCGGTGATAAATTGTCATTTATTACAACTGAACTTCATCAGCTCGCAGTCTACGGAAAACAATAAGATGTATTCTGCACGTAGCCGTAAAATGTACCATTAGATGTCTGGCTGCAGCCGTCGTTGCACAGAATGCTGAATACCGAATGGAAATGTTACTATGCTAGTGACTGTGCCTGCCCGCAGGTGAGGGCCCTCAAAACCCTCTCCCCAAACCCTATAAGGTCGTACCATTCGAACCATTGAAACAGATGCCTTGCTTTGTCGATATGTGGGCCTGTCTGTCCTTCGAAAATGTTGCCTAGTAGTAACAAGAACTCGTCGACGATATAAGCAGGGTAATGGACACAAAACTCCCAGTGACGTGTTGAAGCGATATAGAGAAGGACTTTTTGTGTTCCAAGCGAGTGTTTGTGCTTGCTCCAGTCAGATGTAATGACCCGAAATGTGCCTGTGTAGAATGCAGAGTGGGATTCCTTTGAAGATGATGTGAATAACAGCTGCGAGAGGGCAAGGAAGAAAAGCTCGACTGTAAAGCCAAGCCCGCCTCCATCACGCAAATCCAGCAGACGCCACAACTGTCGTTGCATCTCATCTCCTTTCCACTGGGACAAGAGGGTGAATTCTTTCAAACTATTCACCAGCTCTTTGTACGCATCAGCATCCTCTTGTCCTTCAAGAATATTGCGGAGTGTCGTGGCAGCAGGGGAGCACATGCTCTTGATAATATGCGTTGGGGGTATAAATTGTAGGTTGCGAGGATGGTGGAACAATTTGACAACATGGCTGAAGGGGATAGGTATTCGAAAATCGACTTGGAAGTTGTCGAGATCGCCTGGAATTTGGGAAGGGATTTGATGAGAAGCGTCATCGATGGCATCTTGCAAGAGGGATATCACAAAATCTGCCCATGAAAGGCAGGGAGCTTCGATATTGACCATTTGCTCCAGTTCTGAGATCTGAGATTCGTGGCCACGGAGGATATCTTTTACTTCTTCTGTCAGGTCTTCTGTATTGCGCAGTGCGTCGTATAACTGAAATAGACAACCGCTTGCTTTCTGGAGGGTCTCGTCAATCTTCTGAGCACTTCCCAGGGCACAGTTATCGCCTGTGTCATCTGCCTCTGCAAACCATTCCATCGCATCTGTCGCCCGACCCCGCACAAACTGATCGTCTTTCAGAGTCCGTCGAATGGCCACGAGTGAAAGGCAAGTCCAGCGCATCACGAACAACTCGTCCATTCCTGCCGACGACAACTCCCGTATCTTTTCAATACTACCAATTTTTCCAAGCAGCTTAGAAATGCCCCCAAACCAGGCAAGTTTTGCGTTGGCACAGCATACAAGTGATGTAGTGGCCTCAACGCAGGCACGTGTACGCTTCCGCCATAAATCATCGTTTGAAAAAAGTTTACGGTTCTTGCATATCTCTACAGAGCGGGCGATACGTGTGCTGAGCTCGTGCACAACATTCTCTCCTCGGATATGTGCAGTGGTAGAGTGTGGATGGACATGATGTGGTACAGGTGGCCGTGTCAATACATGGGTGTGACTGGGAGCGGATTTCCTAACCAGGTGAACGATTGGCCTAAGGACGCTGCGGATGCTCCAAGAGGATGAAGGTTGGTGAGCTGTTGTATCCCTGTGCGGTCTTGCAATAGGTTCATCCTGGCTTTGGTCCGCACTCTCGTGGTGTTTGCCGACTGTCCTCCAGACTTCCGTGCCCCAGTCCGTGTTAAACGAGCCGGGTATAGCCGACAAAAAAAGTTCCATTTCTGCATCTTCTGTCAGATTGTCAATCAACCATCGAATCGCCCGTACATCTCGGTCCTTGCGTGTCGCCGTTTCTTCCATTGCAAGCTGCATCTGTCCCTGTGCCATGTTCGTGCTCACAGATTTCATTTCTCCATCAGATCCGCGATCCCTGAATCTCCGGCCATGCAACTTCTGGAACAAATGCCAGAAAATGCCGGAAAATGAATTCTGGTAGGGCGATTGCGGATATATGATGGGCGCAAAAGTTATCAGGATATATAGCAGCCCGCCGCAGGCCGCTGATGCCGATAGGAATGATGGTACTTAGAGCAACTTTTGTGTTGATATTCAGTAGAGAGTCACCAAGGCCTGCAAAGAATAGGAATAGGGAGATGTGGAGAAATCCAGGGACAGCTTCGGCGACCATTGGCATGTACCATCCTTCGCATCCTTCATACAGGTACTGTCGAAGTCGAGAACTCTTCAAAGGATCACCATACCGTTGGAAGACATGTTTATAATTGCGAACCCATTGCTGAACGAGGATCGCCATGAGTGCTGCCAGAAGGCTAAAGGCGAGGGCCATGAACCAGAAGACGTTTACACGGATGTCAGATGCTGATGGGTTGAACACAGGGAAAGGAGGTGGTGGAGTGGAAGGGATGGAAACTTGTGGGGCGATGGAGGATAGTTGCACAGAAATTTGAGAGAGGATAGTTGAATGCTGTCGAAGGTAATACACAGTTTCATCTGCAGGGCTCGGCTTCAAGTCTTGTTTGCTATCGACTACAAATGCGGTGAGGGCAGCGGAAAATAAACCGGCCTGTGGGCCACGTATCACCTAACTAAGTCCGTGATGGCATGGAAATATGAACGCACAAATATAAGGGCACTCTCCATGTCCTCTTTCAGGGTATTGATCCGGGCATCATCGTGGCTCTTGGCTTCATCTCTGAAGAGACTCCAAAGTGCATTAGAACTGCCATCAAAGTCCCCGATCATGCGTGGTTCGTTTGGTGGTTCTTCAGGTTGCTGATCAGATTCGGAGTCAGAGGTGGTATTGCCAGAGTCAAAAGTTGAATCATTAGCCGTGGCTATATTTATATTCGTCGGGTCGGTCATTGAGATCTCTACAATCGCGAGGAAACACGCACAAATCTGTGCCTCTGACTGGCTGCGGGACTGGTCGATGTTCATCTCAGGGACGTCGCTTGCCCCTCCGGATCCTGTAACAAAACAATAATCATCTCGGGATGAGATGGCAGGGCCAAATAGAGGTCACACCTTCAGCCTGTGAGACAACTGACTGTGCTTCGTCTTTGATATCTTGGCCAGTAGACACCGACCGCAGTGAACTTGTGACCTTGCTGGTGTGAGGCCCAAGGGTATCCATTTCGTGCATCTCGGCTCCTCCCACCTCTTCCTTGCGAGCCGTTACCACTTTGACAGTGATGAGAAAGAGGGAGAAAACGCACTGGCACGTGGCACGGCCTGGGCAACTTGTTGAGCCTCGAGATCGATGTGAGAGGTCATGATGTGAGGGCTAGTTGCAATCGTCAAAAACACGAGGATGAGAAATTTGATGTGTAAGATTAGTTACAGTATTACAGCTCAGAGAGGGAGAGTGGGAATGGGGGGGAAAGTAAGTGAGACAGTCGACAGGAGGTAAAAACTAATAACTGAATGGGGTAGTCGTCCTACGCCAAGGGAAGGCGGAGAGATATTAGTACTCGCAATTACTAGTCTATTGATGGGTATTCGTAGTAAAGTGAAGCAAAAATATACATACTGTAGGTACCGTGGATGATGATAATATCTCCATCTTCCGAATCGTCTCATGGGGGACAGCATCCAGGCTAAAACACCTTCTTCCTCTCAGTCATAGCGTCAGCAATAGCTTCAGCAAGATGAACAGTGCTGCCGTTTCCAACAAAGGGCCCACTGCATGACCCTCTTCCCAATCCCACCACATCACGACTCGGCGGGCGACATATGAAAATACCTCCGATGCCCCCGGGCCCGTTTTGGCCGAAGTAAAGAATACATTGGGTTACGAAGCGGACGGGATGGCATATCGTGCGGGAGTGATGGCGAGCGCGATTGACGTTGAGGCTGTTGAGGTTGACATTGTCGACGCCTACAGCGAGTGATACAATCTGTAATTGTGGAGTGACGGGCGCGAGTGAGAAAGAGGAGGGGATTGGGCGGAATGATATGGTTCGTAGCCATCAGAGATGGAGGAAGCGGACATGTGGAAGGATTGCAAAGATGTGAAGCCTGTATGTGTCGAGCTTACTGTGCTGTTGGGCAGCAGGGTGAACTGCGAGGTCCGCTGGCGGAGTAGGTCTCGTCTACGAGAATGTTGTCACTGGACTTGTGGCACGCACGCGATTTTAAGGACCCATTATCGTGTGCAACGACGACGACGACGACGACGACGGATCCGCTGGAGACGCGGTCAGGTCCTAGCGTAGGTATCCAGTCTCGCTCGTCCTCCGGTGTCGCCAGGCTACTAGATGAGGATCCCGACAGCGGGACGAGTTCGTTGGTGAAGTCTAACGCAACCCTTTCTGAGACAGCAGAGCCCGTTGAGCTAGGCGCGAGGTCGGCCTTATTCCCGACTACGACAAGACAGCATTCGTCCATTTCCTCATCGTTGAGAGGTTTGCAGGCGCAAAACTCCGACCACCAACAATTGAGAGTGTGCAGTGTCTCGGGCTGATTGACGATGAGGATGACGGCATCCGCTCCACGGAAAAATGCAGAAGAAAGCGTTCTTGTCCGGCAGTATCCTGTTGTCGTGTGAGCGATGGCGGTAGAAGAGAAAGTAGATGTAGTAGTGATGGCGACGGACCCAGATTTGTAGTGTCACGGGTTCATCTGGCTTGGAGTGATGGGGGAGTGTCTTGGTGATGAAATCGGTACCGATAGTTGAACGGTAGGCTGTCGAGGATTGGCCAGAGACATACTTTGTGGCAGTTATATAATTCGCTGAGCGAGCCTCAGACAAACAAGCAATTGATGGTGCGCACCTGGCCACGGAGGCTCGTCTTCCCGACCACCGGGTTTCCTATGATCACGACCTTGACAGTGCGCATGGATAAACGTTGTCAACAGAAACAAGCCAAGTGTGGATGCTGAGCTGAAATCAAATTTGATGTGCCACTGGGCGCGGGCGCCGGTCGGCCGACCAAGCGTCGCGCGTCGCAAGTTTGATGGCTGCCACTGCCTCTCGCCTCCAGCCATATCGATGGACAGCGACAATGCGACAAGGCAAACCAACCTGGCAGGACCCCCGCTAGTCCCAACAACCAACTTCCTCCGTCCGGGGACAAACTGTTCAGGAAATGGCGCCGAGAGTTCTCCTTGATCGCGGGGTACGGCATCGATCCTGCGGAGCACCATCAACCACCGTAACTGCGAACGATGGAAAAAGGACTTGTTGAACTACAGCACGTTATTCGTGCCCATTCGATCTTCCTCGTTGCGCTCACGGGTGATATAGGTCCACCGGTACAATAGATGCTCAAACATCTCGATGTTCCGGTTGCTAGGGAAGCCTGGAAGAGTCATTTCTCGAAGTCATTTCGACGTGTTTTCATTCCTGTAATGAGGGCTAAATAACTTCCTGATTAGCTTACTATAATGGGGGGGGATATTACTGTAAAGTTCATATTTAAGTGACTGCAGTCACAGTGCGCCGGTGCAGAGGAACTTTGAACGCGAGCCTGAGTAGGGTAATACCATAGATTATCACGAGCACAGGCGGCCTAAAAGTTAGTATATGTGCACATCGCCCTCAACCGCGGAAAGATACGTGTATCGATCAGCTACCTGCGATTCTGCCAGTCACGTTGCCGCATCCGTGTTGCGAGCGAGAACAGCCCGCCCACCAAGAGTCGGACGACCATCGCCAAGCGCCGGTGGCGGGAACATGCTTCAAGATCTCGAGAGAACCCTTCTAGGTGTAGCTACTAGCTAATCATCGCCTAAATGGGGCGCTGATCGACGGGATGTTGGCCGTGGCGGCGGTGATGATGCACAGTCTGCAGCGCCTCAGCTCTCGCGATGGTGTCCGAAACAAAAGAATAATATTCCGAGTCGTTTGGTCAAGGAGATGAAATGACGTATATGATGATGACTGTCGGTGCCGTCACTGCATCTTATTTATGAAAATAATCAAAAAGTTATATTCCCAGATAAAAATATGATTGGTTGCTATTGGTCACGTGATCAGGAATAGTTGAATTATTCTCATTATTTCTGGTAAATAAGAGTCTGCATTGCTACTTTATTTGCTGCGGCGATGACTTTCGTTATCAGGCCATCGTTACTTTTGGCTGTGTTAGGGGATTGTTGGAAGCCTTCCTTGTATTAAGAGCTGAAGGTGGGTCAGTCGGTATCAAGTGGGTCAACCGGTGGGTAATGTTATGCGAAAGGCTATGAAACCTGAGAGGGACTTACTGTATACGGGATTTATGCTTCGAATAAATTCGCAGCATGGTGAAGTTTTCTGAGGCAACCACTTTCCCCCGGACCCGAACCACATCGACATCGATGAGCTTCCAGCGGTATGTCACAAGGGGGGTTTTTACTCACCGGATTACTGAAGTAACCGACATGGTTTCCTACAGCCCTGTCAAGAAGCGTGTCCGTTATCAAATTTCCCCATCACACTGGCACCCCGGCGTTGCCCTAGCATCGTCTCCTAGCTATAGCCATCATGGAATAAATGGACATTCTCAAAGCCTGTTGACGGCAGGAAACCATGCACGTGAGCGGACTCGGAATTCTTCAAGTTGCCGACTCCGACGTATGTCTTTCGCATAACACTCTGCAACAACGACCGACTAACGTACGTGTTGTAGGCCGAATCACATTCGACCTGCTCCCAGATGACGTCCTCTTAGAAATTTTTGATTTCTATGTGGATCGAGCTCGAAAGAATGGCGAAATAGAAGCATGGCATACACTGGTGCACGTGTGCCAAAAATGGCGAAATGTCGTCTTTGCATCACCACACCGCCTGAATATCTGTCTTTTCTGCACAGCAAGGAAGCCTGTGAGGCAGATGCTGGCCGTCTGGCCACCCTTACCAATCGTCGTAAAACAACATGGTCGCCCAACGTCACGGTGGGGCGTGGATAACATTGTCGCGGCACTCGAGCACAACGATCGCATACGCGAAATCGATCTCTGGCGTGTTCCAAGCTCTCTATTGGAGAAAGTCTTGGCGGCAATGAAGGAACAGTTTCCGGCGCTAACGTTTCTTGACCTTCAATGCGAAGATGACACAACATCGGCGACGATCGTTCCCGATCCGTTCATGGGCGGATCTGCTCCAAGCCTGCAAAATCTCTCGCTGAGAAGCATCCCAGTGACATTTCCTGGATTACAGAAACTACTTTTGTCTGCTACTCACCTCGTCAATCTATCCCTTATCAAAATTCCTCATTCCGGATACATTTCACCTGAGGCGATGGTCACTGCTCTCTCCACGTTGACCAGACTCGAAGACCTTTGGCTCGAGTTTCAATCCCCTCGATCCCACCAACATCTTCCGAGTCTGCCTCCGCCGACACGTATTGTCCTCCCCGCTCTCGCCGACTTGCGGTTCAAAGGGGTCAGCGAATACTTGGAAGATCTTGTGGCGCGGATTGATGCCCCTCAGCTCCACTCCTTGGGAACAACCTTTTTCTATCAACTCCTATTCGACATTCCGCAACTCACCCAGTTCGTTCGTCGCACACCAAAGCTCAAGACGTACGATCAAGCAAATCTAACCTTTTCCTACTCAAACGTCAGTGTCACACTTCAACAGGGATTTGGATCAAAGTTCTCGTTGGGAATCTCGTGCAGAAAGATAGATTGGCAGCTTTTATCTCTGGCGCAGATCTGCACCTCATTTTCCCCTCTTTTCTCTAATGTGGAACACCTCCACATTGGCATCAACAGCTTTTTTTCGCCAGTGCGGGAAGACGACATCGAGAACGGCCAATGGCTAGATCTTTTACGTCCATTTACCGTTGTGAAGCACCTCTACTTCTCCTGGCAAATTGCGTCACGTATTGTGGCTGCCCTGCAAGAGCTCATCGGGGAGAGTGTTACCAGCGTGTTACCTGCCCTGGAGAGTCTTCTCGTGGAGAAGCTCAACCTATCGGGACCTGTCCAAGAAGCCATAGGGCAGTTCGTTGCCGCGCGTCAGCTCGTCAGTCGACCAATAACCGTTTCCCACTGGGACGGAGTAGTTGGTTTTGGATCGGACACGTCTCTTGCTCTTCCTTGATCCGGACTGATCTCCCAACAGATGTCACTACACCTCACGTTAATCACATCGGAAACCAGACATTCGCCTCCCCTTCCCTTGAGCTACAGTTCACCCGCTCTACCTACAGTGCTTGTAGTAATATCCTTTTCACCAACCGCGAGCCCTATCGTCATTTGATACACCCTTTCGTCTTAGAACGGCATCACATGTACCATATATGATCTCGGAACTGCATACATAGGATGTACTGAATCCGTTCCAGCGATGGGATGGATGAAGTCGGCGCGTCGCAGGACTCAAAGTTTATCGCATTAATTCCGCTCTATTCGCTTGCTCGCTGAACAAAGCAAACACAGTTTGATAGAAAGGTTTTTAGAAGCCTTAGGTCAGGATATATCAGTCAAAGACGATGCGTTTTGGGCATAATGCATGATGCATTCTAAGCTTGGCCAGTGACTATTGATGATCTTTTGAAGGCGAGAGAGCAAATCGCCGGCCAAAGCGCCTATTGATGAGATGAAGGGTTCACCGTCCAACGTTTAGTACGTAGACCTGATGAGCAACCAGTGATTGTCCATGTACTGCTAGCGCCGGGTAAATATATGGGGGACTGATATAGCTGATGATGGCTTATTGTAATAGGGTGACATTCAAGTTTATATTGCGTCACGGTCACCGCGGAAGGCGTAGAATGCAAGTAAAGGTAAAGGTACCCAATGTTATATCGTCTTGAGCAGTGTCGGTCTAGATTAGCATATTAGATATCGCCCTCAACCTCAAGCCCCCGACGGATTCATGTCGGACTCTGGAGCGGGACGATGACGTTGGTGTTCGGATCGCCATGGGTATACAATCCCCATTACTCACTTTATGTCACCGCACGTCTCACACCTAGTAAGTTACAATCCCCCGAAATCTTCCCAACTGACAATCCCACAAAGGAGGGACTAAACGGATATGAAAACGAGAGCATACGGCTGCACGTGGTAGCGGCGTTGTGCCGGTGAGCGTTGCTCGAAAGCACGAGACGAGAGCCTGAGCTGTAAGTAGGAGCAAGGAAAGGTGAGGCAGTGAAGGCGGGAATAAACGTGATTGGGACGCGTATCTCGTATCGTCTTTGTGTCGCAGCTTTGAAGGACGCTTGTTCAAGTTGTCGGACACGAGGAGGGGAGGAGGACGCGAGATACTGTAATATGAGGAGCGAAATGAAAAGAGAAAACCAACAAGACCACGTGAGGACGGGCGCTCCGACGCGGAAGTTCGTTCCGTTCCGAGTGTGGCTCCGAGGGGATCCTTACATTGGTTCAAGCAGAGGAGCGTAATTGAATTCCTTGAATCGAGAGGGGCACGCTTTGGGCCTATTCCTGCATCGACGTACGCGGCATCATCTCGAATCTCTCAGCAGAGTATGCGATCGCACCACGATTTTAAAAAAAGAGTTAACCCAGGGTGTCATATATGTATTTAGAACCCCTGGGGTGGGCAGCAGCGACGCGTCCCGGCCATCAAAGGCAAGACGCCCGGGTATAAACCTCGGGACCATTCTATCAGTTGGGCATTCTGCCTCTTGCGTCCTCGAGGGGTACGAGTGCCAGTCCCCTGGCGACTCATCAGAATTCCCCGGGTATCTGGACACCTCGCTGTCGCCCGCAAATAAACACTATCTACTGTACATGGCTACGCACATCCGTTTTCTTTCCGACCCCCCTCGACAACGTTATTCCACTCGCGAGCTTCAACCATGGAAACCAGACTCTTGCGTGCAGACAAGCAGTTGTCCCATCGGCAAGGTTTGTCCATGTGTTGAATGAGTCGACGAGGGCGAAGTCGAGAGGGGGATATCTGTGTGGAAGTATGCGTTAGTATCTACACCCGCCACGCTTCTTTCGCCAACCACCTCGACAAACACAAACACCCTTCAGCCGTTATATGCGACACCTGCGTGCAGAAGCAATGGTGTGCAAGGGCGGGATCAGGGGAGGGTCGAGGGGGGGGTGCAACAAAGTGTACAGTACGTATCGTAGTGACAGTGACTATCGTACGCCTCCTAAGATCGAAGACGGGAGAGGAGAGGAGAGGATGCGGGGCTGATGATGGGATGTCGACGAATGGCGTCCTTTTATATGCCTCTCGGGACCCACAGTAGTCACCGTGACAATCTTTTGAGCATCGGCGGTCGACAGACACCGGGATTCATACGAAAGTAATGACGTTTAAGGAATATAAAACGACTTTCATTTTGAAAGGCCAGACAAATGGTTCACTTTGCTTGCAACTACAGTACTCCATTCCCTGAGAAGACATGCGGAAGGTGCGCATCAAACCTCTCGACGGCCTCTCACAGCTAGAGTCGCAAGACTAGGATGGCGGTAGCATTCCAGTTGACATCGAACATGACTTGCCCGGTGGATAGATATTGGCCGGAGATTCCTGACGGCGATCTCAACCTAAGTCACAATGTTTTAGGCTTGGACGGAGATCGACCGAATTCGGAGTTGGATGCATTCCCAACTCACAAGCACATGATAGAGGCGTTGCGCCCGAATCTCCGATATGTCTATGTGACGCCCGTCTCACTGGTCGCTTTGTAAGACGTGGTCCCTCTAACGGCTTTGCGCCAGCTCGATAGCTTCTCACGCAGCATGAGCGAAGGAGAGGCGGGCGAGACTCGGAACTTGAAAGCAGGACAAAGAGGATTATCGATAGCAAGCATGAGACCAACAGGACAAGCTACGCGTGGGATGCGATGCGACGGCGAGCACAGGTGGGTGTGAGACTGGGTGAGTTTACTGTAACAGCCAGGTGAGAGAATACCTCTGCCGTCCATATCTTCACAGCAACACGTGATCCTCTTCGAGCCAATAGGAAGGAGGCGGAGCGCCAAGTCGCGCTCACGTGCATTCAAGTTCGTCGCTAGCGCACCCTCACTGAGACTCCACTTCCTTCCATAGTTCTAGAAAGCTAGCAAAGTCTCGAATTGTCGTGACAGCACTTTCATCGTCAGTCTTTCCCACCCACACCCGTCAAGTTAGTATCGCCTCCTGTCTTTGTTTCCGGGCTCCCCTTGGTCGATTCCGACAAATGGCTCCTAGGAGAACTCGCAGACCCAAAGGCAAGGTGCATGTCGTTGCACAGCCCAAACGACGTACGTATTTTGTGTAGCATAACCTTGCAACTGCTGACCAACTGAATGCGATATAGGCCGGGTGACGATCGACATACTCCCCGACGATGTTCTCCTAGAAGTATTTGATCTTTATGTGGATCCTACTCGAGACTATTACGACTTAGAGACATGGTGTACACTGGTGCACGTTTGTCGGAGATGGCGAAACATTGTCCTCGAGTCACCACTTCGCCTGAATCTGCGAATTAATTGTCATCTTACAACACCCGTGACGGAGAAGCTGGATATCTGGCCAGCTTTACCAGTCGTCCTACAATATGACAAATATGACGAATATTGGGAACAAGAATCGGGCGTGGTTGACGTCGCTGCGGCCTTCGAGCAGAACCATCGCATATGCCAGATCCGTCTTTGGTGTATTCCATCTTCACAAATGGAAGAAATCCTGGCAGCAATGCACAAGTCATTCCCGGCTCTGGCACATCTGGATCTCCATTCGGAATATGGAGATCCAGAAATGCTGGTTGACCCTGATTTGTTCTTAGGTGGATCGGCCCCGTGTCTGCGATCTCTTCGCTTGGCTTGCATACCATTCCCGGGATTACCAAAACTACTTCTCTCTGCCACCGATCTTCGAGATCTTAATCTTTCCGAATCCGGATATATTTCACCCGAGGTGATGGTCTCATGCCTCTCCTCGTTGACCAGGCTTGAATCACTTGTCCTTGAAGAGTCGTTCGAATCCTCTGAATCGGAACACCGGCGTCCACCTTCACCGACACGCACCCTCCTCCCCGCTCTGACCCAGTTGGAGTTTGGTGGGGTCGGCGAATATTTGGAAGATCTCGTAGTTCGGATCGATGCCCCTCTACTGCACAACTTGAAAATGTCTCTTGAAGGCCGATTCATCCACACCGCCCAACTTGCCCAGTTCATCAATCGCACACCAAAGCTCATGGCACATAACGAGGCACATGTGGTCTATAACATTCCAGGCGTTCGTCTCACACTCAAGCGGGTATTTGAAGAAGGGCTGAGAACCTCACATGAAGTGGTAGCTTTGCAGGTTCCATCTGTGGCGCAGGTTTGTACCTCGTCCCTCCCTCAGGCTTTTAGTGCCACCTTGGAACGCCTCTATATCTGCAAAAATTATGAATATTGGCGAGGAGACATCCGAATCGAGAACAACGATTGGCTGGAACTTTTACGTCTATTTACCTCTGTGAAGAGCCTTTACCTGTCACGGTTAAATGCGCAACGTATCGCGCCTGCTCTGCAGGAGCTCATCGGCGAAAGGGTGGCTGGAGTGCTACCCGCTCTGGAAACACTTTTATTGGAGGACCTCAACCTATCGGGACCTGTCCAGCAAGCCATTGGGTCGTTTGTATCCGGACGGCAGTTCTCCGGTTATCCCGTAACTGTTTCTCAATGGAATAAAGGACAGGTCGAGCTGTAGAAGGACTACGATTGGTCGATGCTCTCTATTTTCTACCCATCTACGTTAGCGTCATCTACTTACTTCCCACCTTTCTTCTTGTCACCCGTCGTTTGGCTCCTGATTAGATTCCATTATATGATATCGTTATGTAGAATAATAAAGGCTATTGGGTTTCGAATTGGCTCATCGTTCACTATGTGTTTTAGTGGAATGCCGACTCAACTACTCGATCCTCAGGTTTAATGTTTCAACCACGCACTATGACATGGTCATTGTATGATCTCGCCTTTCAGAATTTCAGCTCTCGTTCGGAGACAGGATGAAGACTTTTCATGTGGATACCCGTCGCTGTCAAAAAATCGGACCTCTTCAGCATCAATCCACATGACCAAGCAGAGGGGCGTGATTGAGAGGACCACGCTTTAGCCTACTCCTTCATCGACGTATGCGGCATCATCTCAGTTCCCATTATATTTGCCGTCCAATTCCGGTACCTTTTTCACAGCAGCACGTGACTCTCTTCGACGCCACATGCATTGTGACGTCGCAAGCGATGGCTTCTCTACGGTCCTTTTCCCTCACCTCAGATGGGCTCACTGAGACTCAAGGGAATTCACTTCCTTCCCCATTTCTAGAAAGCTAGCAAAGTCTCGAATTGCTGTGACAGTGCTCTCATCGTCGGACTTTCCCACACACACACACGTCAAGTTATTATCGCCTCCCTGTCTTTGTTTCGGCCTCTCCTTGGTGGTCGATTCCAAAGGTGGCTCCTAGGAGGACTCGCAGAGCCAAAGGCAAGGTGCATATTGCTGCACAGCCAAAGAGACGTACATATTTTGTGTAGTATAACCTTCCAACAACTGCTGACCAACTGAATGCGATATAGGCCGGATGATGATCGACATACTCCCCGACGATGTTCTCCTAGAAGTATTTGATCTTTATGTGGATCCGACTCAAAAATATGACGGAATAGAGGCATGGTGTACACTGGTGCACGTTTGTCGGAGATGGCGAAACATTGTCCTCGAGTCACCACTTCGCCTGAATCTGCGAATTCGTTGTCATCTTACAACACCTGTGACGGAGAAGCTGGATATATGGCCAGCTTTACCTATCGTCATAGCACAATGTGACGAGGATTGGCAGCCAGAATGGGACGTGGTTAACGTCACTCCGGCCTTCGAGCAAAACAGTCGCATATGTCATATCGGTCTTTGGGGTGTTCCAACTTCGCAAATAGGAAAAATCCTGGCAGCAATGTACAAGTCATTCCCGGTGCTAACACATCTAGATCTACAGTCGGGAGATGAGACACTGGAAACGCTGGTCGATCCTGATTTGTTCTTGGGTGGATCGGCCCCGTGTCTGCAATATCTTCACTTGGGTTACATTCCATTCCCGGGATTACCAAAACTACTTCTCTCTGCCACTCACCTTACCGATCTTCATTTCTTTAATTCTTCTCAATCCGGATATATTTCACCCGAGGCGATGGTCTCATGCCTCTCCGCGTTGACCAGGCTTGAATCACTTTTCCTTGAAGAGTCATTCGAATCCTCTGAATTGGAACACCGGCGTCCACCTTCACCGACACGCACCCTCCTCCCCGCTCTTACCCAGTTGCAGTTTTTTGGGGTCAGCGAATATTTGGAGGATCTCGTGGTTCGGATTGATACCCCTCTACTGAAGAACTTAAAAATGTCTTTCTTCTATGAACCCACCCACGACACCGCCCAACTTGCCGAGTTCATCAATCGCACACCAAAGCTCAAGGCATATAACGAAGCACGTGTGGTCTTAAGCAATTCGAGCGTTAATCTCACACTGCGGGTATTTGCAAAAGTGCCGGGAATATCATATGAAGTGGCATATTGGCAGGTTCCATCTCTGGCGCAGGTTTGTACCTCATACCTCTCTCAGGCCCTCAGTGCCACCATAGAACGCCTCTACATGGACCAGTTTGGATTTGGGCTAGAAGACATCGGAGTCGACAACAACCTTTGGCTGGAACTTTTACGTCCATTTACCTCTGTGAAGAGCCTTTACCTGTCCCGGGTAATCGTGCCACACATCGCGCCTGCTTTTCAGGAGCTCATCGGGGAAAGGGTGGCTGGAGTGTTACCCGCTCTGGAAACTCTTTTCTTGGAGGATCTCAACCTATCGGGACCTGTCCAGGAAGCCATTGGGTTGTTCGTATCTGGACGGCAGTTCTCCGGTCATCCCGTAGCTGTTTCTCAATGGAACAAAGGACAGGTTGAGCTGTAGGACTACGATTGATCGATGTTCTCTACTTTCTATCTCATCTACGTTGGCATCATGTACTTACTTCCTCTCTTCTTGTCACTCGTCGTTCAGCTCCTGATTAGATTCCATTGTATGATATATCGCTGCGTAGAATAATAAAGGCTATCAGGTTTCGAACCTCTTCAGCACCAATGAACCTGGCGTGATCGAGAGGACGACGCTTTGGGCCTACTACGCCTTCATCGACGTACGCGGCATCATCTCAATCTCAAATCGCTCGGCAGAGTGTGCGATCGCACCAGCATTTAAAGAAAGAATTAACCCAGGGTGTCATATATATATTTAGAACTCCTGGGGTGGGCAGCAGCGACGCGTCCCGGCCATCAAAGGCAAGACGCCCGGGTATAAACCTCGGGACCGTTCTATCAGATGGGCATTCTGCCTCTTGCGTCCTCGAGGGGTACGAGTGCCAGTCCCCTGGCGACTCATCAGAATTCCCCGGGTTACCAGGTATCTAGACACCTCGCTGCTGCCCCGCAAAAAACACTATCTACTACAGTTACAGTATACACACCCGTGTTCTTTCCAACCCCCCTCGACAACGTTATTCCGCTTGCGAACTTCAACCATGGAACTAGACCATTGCGTGCAGACAGGAGTTGTCGCATTGGCAAGGCTCGTCCATGTGTTGAAATGAATCGACGAAGGCGAAGTTGAGAGGGAGATATCTGTGTGGAGAAGTACGTGTTAGTATCTACACCCGCCATGCTTCTTTCGCCAACAACCCTCGACAAGCACAACCACCCTTCAACCGTTATATGCGACACCTGTGTGCAGAAGCAACGGTGTGCAAGGGCAGGATCAGGGGAGGGTCGAAGTGCAACCAAGTGTACAGTACG
The DNA here is from genome assembly GCA_963926505.1 of Russula olivacea. NCBI lineage: Eukaryota > Fungi > Basidiomycota > Agaricomycetes > Russulales > Russulaceae > Russula > Russula olivacea. The sequence goes on along the minus strand of OZ004879.1, from coordinate 1,386,444 downwards.
TATCGTGGTGACAGTGGCTATCGTACACCTCCCAAGATCGACACCTCGGTGTGGCCTGCATGCCATTTCAGTCACTGGCAGATGACAGGGTCCACGATAGAGGGCGAAGATCGAAGAGGGGAGAGGAGAGGAGAGGATGCGGGACTGATGATGGGATGTGGACGAATGGCGTCCTTTTATACGCCTCTCGGGACCCGCAGTAGTCACCGTGACAATCTCGGCACAGATTTTGAGCATCGGCGGTCGACGGACGCCGAGATTCGTACGAAAGCAATGACGTTTAATGAATACAAAACCACTTTCATTTCGAAAGGCCAGACAGATGGTCACTTTGCTTGCGACTACAGTACTCCATTCCCTGAGAGGACATGCCAGTGCGGAAGGTGCGCATCAAACCTCTTGGCAGCCTCTCACAGCCAGAGTCGCAGGACTAGGGTGGCGGTAGCATTCCAGTTGACATCGAACCTGACTTGCCTGGCGGATAAATATTGGCCGGAGATTCCTGACGGCGATCTCAACCTAAGTCAAATGTTTTAGGCTTGGACGGAGATCGACCGAATTCGAAGTTGGATGCATTCCCAACTCACAAGCACATGATAGAGGCGTTGGGCCCGAATCGCTTTATAATACGTGGTCGCTCTAACGGCTTTGCGCCGGCTCGATAGCTTCTCACGCAGCATGAGCGAAGTGGGGGCGGGCGAGACTCGGAACTTAAAAGCATGATAAAAAGGATTATCGGTGGCAGGTATGAGACTAACAGGACAAGATGCGCGTAGGATGCGATGCGACAGCGAGCACAAGTGGGTGTGAGACTGAGTGAGTTTAACAGCCAGCGCGAGAGAAGACCTGATCGTCGTCCAATTCCGTCGACGTCCAATTCCCAATTCCGGTACCTTTTCCCAGCAACACGTGATCCTCTTCGAGAAGGAGGCGGAGCGCCAAGTCGCGCTCACGTTCGTCGCTAGCGCTTCTCCTTTTCCCTCACCCTCGCTGAGACTCCACTTCCTTCCATAGTTCTAGGAAGCTAGCAAAGTCTCGAATTGTCGTGACAGCACTTTCATCGTCAGTCTTTCCCACCCACACCCGTCAAGTTTAGTGATGCCGTGGTCCGGTTTGGTCCGGTTCTTTCATAAATTTTGCGAACTCTGGACCGGTGTCACGACCCTAAGGCCCATGTGAGCCACATTTTCCTTTCTCAGACTAGTACTGTACTTTCCAGTCTCATTATCTACATGCGCTGCATGAACATTCGATCGATTGCGCTGCCTCAAGCAGCTGTACGTGTACGGCCTCGCCGACTCCTCATGTCCTACCTCATTTCTGTACACGCGTTGCCTCACCACAGACACGCTGCTTTGTTGACTCATATTGTCTGACTCATTGTGACCGTACTCTAGTGTATATAAACACTGTAGACCTAGAGATACAAGCCTTAAGCTTGTTCTCTCTGTACAATACAGGAGACTTCAGCTGAATGAACTGTCCTTCGAGTGTCTTCGACCCTCAACGTATCGTTGGGTCTTAGGAAGCATCTCTTCTTCTCTTATTGAACCCAACTCTTGTGTAACGAGTTGCTCCTGCCTAAACTAGGCAACGGAACGGACCGGACGATCCGATTCGACTTGACTGACACCGTGACCTGTTGGTGACATTAGAACAAGCTTCCAAGCAAAAGAAAACGAAGATCCAATGGCAGCCTCAGCAGCGGCAGCAGGATCAAAGAGCCGAGCACGATCCACGTCTATCGTGCGAGGACGTGATTGGCGGTACCGAACTGTCTACGAACAAGACGCCGCTATACCCACAGCCGAAGACCTGGCCCTAGTACGCCCCCCCTTCAAAATCACCCCAGAAAGGACCCACGTCATCCCTGAAGAGTTTTGCCAAGGACTACTCTTCATGGAATCCAACCCGCTCAACCCTGATAGCATACAAGTCCCATGGATGGGATACTACGCCACCTTAGGATCAACCTGGTACGCGCTCGCAAATGCTTTCAGCATATGGTTCGAGATCGTATGAGACGGCAACCGATGGCTGACCAAACAAATTGCCCGAGACTCGTTCATCGTCAAACATTGGCCAGTTGAAGGAATCAACATGACAGCGCTATATCAAGCGAGAGACCAACTCATGAGTGATCGGAGAGGACAAGATCAATCCACCCCACCAGACTGTGTAGCCAGCGAACCAGAACGAGACCAACCAATGGGACGCCCTGACCCCTACTCCTCCTACACGGAAAGAGGACGAAGGGGGCCCCCACCACACAGGCCAAGGGGAAGCGGAGATGACCCTTTCACACTGGGAGACTTGGACGATGAGGATGACGCTCCTAGAAAACCGACAAGACTGGAGGGCATTCCCCCAAAACCATTCACAGGCGACAGAAGCCAAACCATTAACTTTCTGAACCAGTTCAAAAGGTTCATGAGAATGAATCACGATGCCACCATAGCCTGCAGCCCGTTTAAAAAATCGGCATACTTCCTATCCCTGATCGAAGGAACAGACACGGAAGGGTGGACGACCCGCCAAGATGAATGGTTAGACAAAGTTGAAGAAGATCGCTCCATCCTCCCCTGGCAAATGAATGAGTGGCAGGTACTCCAGGCCAAGTTCAAAAAAGCCTTTATTGACTACGCCGAGCATGAAAGGGCCAACAAAGAACTGAGAGAGCTTAAAATGAGAGATGGGAACATCGACCAATACATCGCTCAGTTCCAACAATTGGCGAACCGTGCTGGGCATGACGTAGACCAACCCAGCATCCTGGAAATGTTCTCTTGAGGCCTCCCAGATGCTCTACCCAACGCATGTCTTGACTTCCTGAACCCAGAGACCTTCGATGAATGGGCTGTGGCAGCTCAGCGAAATCAGAAAATCTGGCTAAAAAAGCAGGCGAGAAGAGGCCATCTGAACGCCACACAACCAAAAGCATCGGGACCAAAAGCGTCCGAACAAGGAAATCCTTGGAGGAACTTCCAGTGGAATCGGGGAAATCAGAACCAAGGACGAGGGAGACAAGCCCAAAACCCCACTCACTTCACCCCCAGAGACCCCAACGCGATGGACACGAGTGCAACGGTGCAGAAAGCTGTCACGGAGGAAGACAAAGCACGGTACCGCAACGAAGGAAGGTGCTACGAATGCTCCAAACGGGGACATCTAGCAAGCAAATGCCCGGACCGGAAACCCTGCGCCCACCGAGCAGATGCTGTTGACAGCCCCAACAGCCCGAATGAACCGAACACTCAAAACTCTATGACAGACCTCGCCGCCAGAGTCCTCCAATTCTCAGACGAAGAGAGAGGAGAGCTGGTACACCTAATGAGGGAAGCAGGAGAAGAAGTGGGTTTTCTGGATGCCTGAACGCTACGGCTCTCGTTCGGGCATGCGCTACGGACTCAGTGTACCTAGCTAGGAACAAAGCAATGAAAGTTTCGATTCCACTATGTACATAGGTCGACAGAGCCGAGAAAGAAGCACTATTGGACTCTGGTGCAACAGAAAACTTTGTCCACCCCCGGATAGTCGAAGAATTACGACTGGAAAAACATAAACTAAACAAGCCAAGAAAAGTGAGAAACGTCGACGGAACCCTCAACAAAGCAGGAGATGTCAACCACGTGGTCCATTTACGAGCAACTCACAGGGGACATTCGGCCCTCTACAGATTCCTGGTAGCTGAAATCGGGGAAGATGACGTCATCTTGGGATATCCATTCTTCGAAGGTGCCAACCCCTCAGTAGACTGGACTAAAGGAACGTTGAAAGGCGCAATCTCCCTGAAAGGCACTTCAACGACCGATTACGAGAAGCTCACCATCGCATCCTTACTCCCAGACTGGGAAGATGGAGATGAAGTCTGGTGGAGAACAATGGCTCGGAAGACCACGGTGGCACAACAATTGGCAGAAAAGGCGACAGACAAGAAAACAAAAACCTGGCAAGAACTAGTCCCAAACCGTTATCACAACTTTGGGAAAGTCTTCTCGGAAGAAGCGTCAGAGAGATTCCCAGAACGACGACGCTGGGACCACACGATTGATCTCAAACCCGACGCCCCTTCATCCATAGACTGTCGGGTCTACCCCTTATTGCCAAAGGAGAAAGAGGAGCAAAAAGAATTCCTAAACTCAAACCTGCGACTCCAATGGATACGACGGTCAAACTCCCCCTATGCCAGCGGCTTCTTCCTAATCCGAAAGAAAGACGGCAAATTCAGACCAGTACAAGATTATCGCCGCCTCAACAAGTGGACCATCCCCAACAAATACCCACTACCGCTTATTTCCAAACTTATCCACGACTTAGCTGGAAAGAAACTATTCTCCAAGTTTGACGTAAGATGGGGATACAACAACATTCGTGTCAAAGAAGGCGACGAATGGAAAGCAGCCTTCAAGACAAGCGAAGGCCTTTTCGAGCCCACGGTCATGTTCTTCAGGTTGACCAACTCCCCAGCCACCTTCCAAACTATGATGGACGACATCTTCCACGAAGAAATCGCACAAGGATGGCTACGGGTCTACATGGATGATATCATCATAGCCACCGAAGCAGACGAGAAACTACACGAAGACAAAGTGAGACACTTCCTTACAAAATTACAGAGGAACGATCTCTTCCTCAAACCAGAAAAATGTCGCTTCCACCAAAAAGAAGTCGAGTACCAAGGCGTCATCATTGGCCAAGGATCAGTCAGGATGGATCCAATAAAAGTCCAAGGCATTACAGAATGGCCAGTGCCCACCACAGTAAAGGAAGTACGGAGCTTCCTAGGATTTTGCAACTTCTACCGCGCCTTCATCCCAGACTTTTCCAAACTCGCCAGACCGCTGAATGACCTTACAAAAAAAAATCAGCCCTGGTCATGGAATGAAAGAGAGAAAGATGCGTTCCACACGCTCAAAGATGCTTGTGCAAGCGATCTAGTATTGCGAACCCCAGACTGGACAAAACACTTCATCCTAGAAACAGACGCGTCGGGATACGCGCTAGGTGCAGTTATCATGCAAGAATTCGACGACAATGTCCACCTGATTGCATTCCACTCAAGCAGCCTACTACCAGTGGAAAAGAACTATGATGCCCACGACAAGGAACTCGCCGGAGTCATCTTCGGTTTTAAATGTGGACGACCGTACTTCCTGGGAGCTCAACACCCCATCAAAGTACGCACCGACCACAAAAACCTACAATACTTCCGTGAACCTCAAAAAATCACGGGCCGCCAAGCCCGCTGGATGGAATTCTTGCAGGACTTCGACTACCAACTCGAGCACATTCCTGGCACATCTAATACCATAGCAGACCTCCTCTCACGACGCAAGGACCTTAACAAGGGAGTGAATACCGAAGAACCACGCATCCTACTCCCAAATTCTCTTTTCCATGAGACAATTCGAAAGTCCTTTCTAGAAGACGACAAAGACAAGCATCGCTCGGTCCTACGACAGATACACGATTCCCCAAGTGGAGGACACCCAGGCATTGCCAACACGTGGGAGCTTGTCAGACAACACTATGAAGGGCCCAGGCTACGAAACTTCGTGGAAGAATATGTTAAGGGTTGCGCGAAATGTCAAGAATCGAAAACGAACCTTCTTTGGCGCAAGGCACCCTTACAACGATTTGACGTACCAGCATCAACGGGCCCCTTCCAATACGTGTCGATGGACCTTATTACGGATCTCCCCAAATCCGAGGGGTACGACTCCATTCTCACAATAGTGGACCAAGGATGTTCGAAAGCAGCAAAGTTCATCCCATGTCACAAAACGATCGATGGACCAAGCGTGGCCAACGAGTATCTGAAACACCTCGTGCCATGGTTCGGAGTACCAAAACGCATTATCTCGGACAGAGATCCCCGCTTTGCCTCCAACTTCTCTAAGACACTCTGTAAGAACCTGGGGGTACAACAGAACCTCTCAACAGCGTTCCATCCATGAACAGACGGACAGACTGAACGGATGAACGCATGGGTAGAACAGTATCTCAGACCATGGACAACGCAGCGACAAAACACTTGGGCTCCACTCCTGCCAATTGCGGAATATGCCCATAACTCGTGGAAAAGCGACACCACACGATACACGCCCCATCAGATGCTAATTGGCATCAACCCACAAGTGGACGTAAAACTTCTTGATGACAACACGCCAGAAGCATCCAGACATCTCGAAATCTTAAAAGAAGTACGATCAGAAGTCCAGACACGACTAGAACAGCTGCAACACCTCAAGGACGCACGTAAACCAACGGAGATGAACAAAGGGGACCAAGTATGGTTAGAAGGGAAGAACCTACAAGTCACCGGATCAAAGAAGCTCCTCCCACGACGATACGGCCCCTTCACCATCAAAGAACGAATCGGGCAAGTCGCTTATCGATTAGAACTTCCCCCTACCATGAAGATCCATAATGTATTCCACGTCGACCTCCTCATGCCATACAAGGAAACGGAGGCCTATGGCACGCCTTATACACGACCCCCACCAGTGATCGATCAAGGAGAAGAGGAGTACGAGATCGAATCCATTATCAAGTCTAGAAGATGAGGGCGAGGCAAGAAGCTCCAATATCTCGTACATTGGAGAGGATACCCCAGTTCCGACAACTCATGGGTTGACCACGAGGACCTCCACGCCCCAGACCTACTCAAAGAATTCCAATCAAACTCCGCTGAGGCTGGACGAACAAGTGCTTAAAAGACCCGAAGGATATGTGATAAAAAACTCATCACTACCTCTCCCACATAACCAACTGAACATGTCTAGTCACTCCTCTGAAAGCTCCACCTCTCCCACCTCTTCGGTCACCGATGTTGAAGACTACAACCCACTCCCCACGTTACTCAATTATCCACGACGGGTACCAACGCCTGTGCTGGTCCCCACCATTCTCCACGCAGCACGCCTCCGCGAGCAACGAGATCAGGCTGCCATCCATGCAGCCATGATTGGACAAGCGGTACGCTCGCGCCAACTGTTACAGCGAGGGACACTATGCGAAACAATTCGAGGGTACGCTGATACGCGTGGTACCGGGCTGTACGCGCGGATGCGATAGGATGCGACACGCGATGCGATGCAGTGCGATAGGATGCGACTCCGATGCGACACAGTGCGATAAGATGCGATACGTGATGCGACAGACGGATCAGGCGGGCCGACGCGATCGCCCAAAGGAGTAGAAGCCAGCGACCAGTGTGTCGGGCGGAACCCCGAAGGAATCGTCGGTCTGTCGGTCCCAAGGCATGGCCAATCACCCAATCACCACGCGACGGATGCGCTTTCCCTTCTAGTCCAAAAGCAGAGGACACCTGGGGAGGTCGGGCGATCGAGCGCGACCAAATGTGACACAGCGCGACCCGATCCAGACATAGCTAACAACCACAGTCGGACTAAAGCGCCTCGTGTATCGCAACTCGATCAGGACAGCAATACCTGTCTAGCGACGAATGTGGTGACCTTTGAGGCGCTCATATGGCATGTGATGCCGGTGCGACGAGGGCGGACACGTCGGAACTATCGCAGATCGCACCTGCAATCAGGACTTGAAGTAGAGGGTCTGTGCGTCGCATATTGAGCGTATATAAAGTGTATTCTCTTAGAATAGTTTCAGCCCCAGCTTAGCAGCAGCTTGTACTAGCAGAGCCTAAGACAGCGATTCCCTTTCCTTTCTCTCCTCTTCGGTTTCCACTCTCTTCCTGCGTGCGATATAGCGGCCGACGATCGGCATCGCGTTGCGATAACGGCCATACATAGCGATACGTTGCGATAGGCTTGCGATAAGCCTCCGACACAGCGTCGGAATCAGTACAAAGTCGCAACTTTGTCGCACAGCGGTAGTGACAGCGCACGATCGCTTTCAGTCTCACAGCAACCTCAGAGCCCAAGCAGTGTTTTTGAGTGGTTTGCTCGCGCTCAGCACCCTCCTAGCACATCAACGCTGTACGATCCCCCGAACATGGGGCCGAACCCCCACGACCACCATCGGTAGAAGTCATCATTGATGACGAGGTACGTGTCGTCGTACCATCCCCAGAACCAATCCCCATTCCGCCACACATCGACACTCCACTGCCAATGTTACGCACGGACTTTGCGTATCGAGTTACTAGTCTTTACCGCTGCTGTGAGAGTAAAGATGTTCGCCTAATGTATAGCTTACCAATAAGCGTGGTCTTACTATACACTATCGTACTTAAGAGAGTCTACTCTATATACTAGAGTCGCCTAGGTACCTTAAGGCAAAGCTGACTTAATCTGAAGTCAGGTCAGATAGCGGACTCAAAGCAAAGCTCTTGAGCGCAAGTGGATGATACGATGAGAATCAGACGGGGGAATAGAGCGAAGCTCTTAAGTGGGGTTTATGGTCCTGGATTCACAAAGGAGACCAAGTCTGAGGCGACATTGGACTCTTGTACAGGGTTTATATACGACAAGTGCTACTGAAGTCTGAGTCAGGCAGAAAGGAGGCTTCGTAAGTAAACATAGAGATGCGTCAGCGGCTCAGTAATGAGCTTACTGATGCTTGGTAACATACTGAGTAACGAGCAAAAGAGTCTGAGTAAGTAGCTGTGCAAATGACTAACGCGTAATGGAAATACTGGATGACTCTGAAGGGATGTGGAGTCAAGGCGTATTAAGTAAATGTGGGAAACCAGTCCGAATGAGGGAGGTGACCTGGGTGTGACGCGTAAGTGCTAAAGCAGCTAAGTATCTAGATAACGGGTAAGTCCGGTAGACGGTTAAAGCGGTTCGGTAATACACATATACGGAAACGAGCCACGTGATACGAAACTGAGACAGGGGTTAACCCGTATGGATGCAACAGAGGCGTAACATCAGCCCCATTTCAAGGTCTAGTAACGCCAAGACGGAGGCGGGCGTTTGTCAAAATAGGGTTGTATCCAAAGGGGTAACGGCTGTAAGCGGAAACGGGATAACAAGACGTTCGAAAGTAGACATGCGCGTAAGGTACAAGAAGGAGAGATGCAAATTAAATGATGGGGGCGCAGGTCTATGAGAGTAAGGGTCTCGAAAATGAAATACACACGGGGGCAGTCCGTGTCATAGGCGGTAGCGAGTGCACAAGAGACGCGAGGAACGGAAAGAACTATGTCAACAATTGATGATGGGGGCATCGACACCGGGCGATGGATATGTGGGTGCAGGTGTTGATGCACCGGTGGACGTCTACTTGCGATGACGCGAGAGTCCTTTGGCTCGACGGTAGGCATGACGCGAGAGGGGGAAGCGAGTGGTGCAGTTGCGGCGGATGTGGCCGGAGCGTTGACACCTGTGGCAGAGCTTCGGTTCTCTAGAGGGACGAGAGTGAAGCTGCTTACGGAGGTTCGCTTCGATCTTATCGGCGAGGGCGTCGGTGGTGTCTTCACTGTCGGCCTGTGAAGGGCCTTTAAGTGGACGGCGAGTGGACGCGCCGGAGTGCTTACGGAGGGTAGACGGCGGCGGACTTCGGGACGAACGATAGGGGTTGATGGCGGGGTCTAGAGCCGAATTTGTGATGTATCCCTCAAACCCGTGGGCGAGGCGCGCAAGTTCGGCATAGGCGCGGGGGTTATTGGCGCGGGGGGCGTTATCGGCCAGGTCGATCTCTATGATGTCCTGGTGTGAAAAGAAACGCCCTAGAACGTTAGAATTCTCTAGGTCCGAGATGACGTTTACCGCGCGCTCTAGATAGCGCATCTCCTTCTCCTGAAGGTTCTGTATCGCCGCTTGGAGGGCGTATTGCGTCTCCTTGAAGTATTGGTACTGGCGGATAGACGCGGACAGATCAATAGGAAGGTACTCGTCGATGATCCGGTTGACGATAGAGGCGAACGGTGCCTGCGTATCGAAAATTTGCAGTTGTGCTGGTGTGATTGGGGGACAGAGATAGTCCACGGCTGTGGGACGGAGCGGACGCGTGTGAACGGGGTATCCTTTACTGTACGTACCGGAGATTTCGGGACGACCACGGTTTAGGAGGTGGTAGCTGACGAAGGGGGCGACTACGCTACGAGTGGTGGACGGATCCGAAATAAGGAACCTGTAGTAGTGAGTGGTCCCTTGGGAGTTAATCTCCCAGCCTTGTCCGGGGTGTGCACCGCAAACGTCGAAAGATGGCGGGTGCATGTCGTCTCCTTCTGCGGGTGTAGGGGGTGGCGTTGGCCACGCGTCATTAAATTCGTCCTCTTGGGCTGTGTTCCATCCAGAGGAAGAGGAAGAGAAATCCCAATCAGTGGGATCGGTGGACGTGGTCTGTGAATTTTCCCAGTAAGTACGCATGCGTTGGTACAGAATGTTAAGACCTTCGCATACTTCTGGTGAGGGGGGTCCTTGTGCTACGCATCCGGCTTTGGATGCTTGAAGGATGATTGCGGCGTTTTGGACGGCGTTTTGGACTTTCTCGGCGGCTGCACTCTTCTCCTGTTCGCGTTGGGCATTGTGTGCTTTCTGGTTAAGCTTGCGCTCAGCCTGGGCGTCGAAGTCGACGACCTTGATCTTGGGCGCGGCGTCGGGCGCGGAGAGGAGGAGTGGCTCCTCGGTGTCTTCATCCTGTTTGATGGAAACGGGTGAGCCAATGAGTGTGGAATCGGAAAGGAAGGGTTGAACCTCTTGCTCGTCTCCGAGCTGGGTGGCGTTAACCTTGAGCTCGAGCGGAGGGAGTAGGTCCTCGGGTCCGATGTACTGGAGCTCGTCGTTGTCGGACGAGGCAATGGACATGTTTGATGACCCGGCGGGGGAAGTAGACCGGGGTATAAGGGTAAACATGACACGAGTTGCGGTTTGATGAGGCGGACTGGACTACAGCTCTGGATTACGAAGCTGTAGGTAGAAATATATGAGGGCGGCGGTAGCCCTTGCGATGAGGAAGACGTGGTAGGCAGCTATGAGGAGTGCTGTTTCAGCAAGGGTGACGCTCCAAAGGGTGACTAGAAAGAATGGAATATCCAGGGCTTACAGTGATCAGCGGGCGATGAAATGAAGGTGTTGCATCCGAGGTTCAGCACGGACGATGATGAGCTCTATAAGCCTTAGGAGGTCCCAGATGATCCAGAGGAGAGTGGCGATGAAAAGGGCGAGGAGGATCAGGGTGACTAGCGATCGATGAAGCGAGGGTTTGGCGTCCTTATGGCGGTGACAAGTGCGTTCTCTAAGATCTTGAGGAGGTGGTGAATGATCCAAGTGAACGCGCAGATGGCGGACAAGACAACAAGGGGTAGGAGAATGGCGGCTAAGCAGGGTGTCGGTCAATAGGGAAGTTGTGAACGTAGACGATGAAACTCCACACAAGGAGGAGTGGAATTCGGAGGTATAGGGCGATGGCGAAGAGGAGGAGGACTAAGAGAAAACGATCCAGGTTGAGAATGAGAATTTGAGTGTAGGTGGCGAGGTCTTATATAGCTGAAGCTCTATGCCTTGGATTGGCGATAGGCCTCTAAGAGCTCTGGGGCGTTCAGGTCTTTCTCATACACCCAACTATTCTCGCTTGCTGGGTATCCTACCCAACTAACGAGGTATTGGCGCTTTCTTCTGAGTAAGCGATCTCTAATGATCTCTTCGACTTCGTACTCTTCTTCTCCATCAATCAGCTCAGGGGGTGGCTGACTGTATGCTGCTCCATAAGCTTGTGTCTCATGATGTGGAATCAGACGATCCACATGGAACACATTATGAATCTTCCATGTTTTAGGAAGTGCGATAGCGTATGCAACAGGTGAAATCTTCATGAGTATCTTAAATGGTCCATATCTCCGTGGACTGAGCTTCCTAGAAGGTGTTCTGATGGTGAGGTTCTTCGCATCTAACCATACTTTGTTACCTGGAACAAAGGTGCGAGGTACATTAAGTGGCTTGATGTGCCTTTGCAACATCTTCTGGGCTTCTGATCTTGCTTTCTGGAGTGTAGAAAGACGTTCCTGCGCAGCAGGAACAGTGTCTTCAGGGGTATTGATTGTAGCGGTGGGATTAAATCCTAAGATGAGCTCGTGCGGAGTGTATTTGGTATGCTCATGTCGCCATGAGTTGTGCGCAAATGCTCCTATTGGCAAGAGCTTGCTCCAATCATTCTGGCGTTGTGAAACAAACTGACGGAGATAGGTTTCTATCCATTGGTTCATACGTTCGCTTTGTCCATCTGTTCGTGGATGGAAAGCAGAACTAATGTTCTGTTGTATGTGTGTCGCTTTGCAGATTGCTTTACTGAAGTGACTAACGAATCTTGGATCTCGATCTGATATAATCCGTTTTGGTAAACCGAATAGTGGGAAGATGTGTTCAAAATAGAGTTGCGCTACGCCCTGACCATCTATGGTTTTATTACAGGGTATGAAGTAAGCGGCTTTGGAACATCCTTGATCCACTATGGTGAGAACGGAATCGAAGCCATTCGAGGGTGGTAGATCAGTGATTAGATCCATTGAAACATATTGGAACGGTCCTTGTTCCGTATGTGTATCAAAATGATAAAGTGGGGTGCGTTTCAAGTGTGTAATGACCTTGGATTCTTGGCATTTTGCGCATCCCTTGACGTAGTTTTCGACAAATTGGTGTAAACGGGGTCCTTCATATTGGCGATTAACAAGATGCCATGTGTTAGAGATTCCGGGGTGACCTCCAACTGGAGTATCATGAATTTCTTGAAGGACTTTGCGCTGTGTTTCTTCATTGTCTTCGAGGTAAACTTTACGTGCAAACAGCTTCTCAGGCAAAAGAGTGACGCTCTCATTGGGATTTACTCCCCCTTCAAAGTCCTTTCTTCGACTAAGAAGGTCAGCAATAGTATTGCTTTTGCCGGGAAGGTGTTCTAATTTGAAATTGTAATCTTGTAATAGTTCGTGCCATCGTGCCTGGCGCGGGGTGATCTTCTGTGGGGATTTGAAATACTTAAGGTTTTCATGATCGCACCGGATTAGGAATTGCTGTTGCGCTCCTAAAAGGAGGTATCTAAACGCCCTTATGGCATAGATGATGGCTAATAATTCCCGATCATATATGTCATAATTGCGTTCTGCTGGAAGCAGGGATTTAGAAAAGTATGCAATTGGGTGTCTTCCATCAGAAAAATCTTGACTGATGGTGGCTCCTACAGCGAATAGAGATGCATCGGTGTCTAGGATGTATTTCCTGGTAGGGTCTGGGTTTCTGAGGACTGGGTACGATGTGAATTTGTCCTTGAGTGTTTGAAATGCTGTGCGTTGTTCGTCATCCCAATGCCATTCGACATTATTCTTAGTAAGTTCATGGAGTGGACGAGTAAGCTTAGAATATTGGGCAATGAAATCTTTGTAATAATTTCCGAAGCCAAGGAATGAGCGAAGCTCTTTGAGCTTTGTAGGGGTAGGCCAGTCAGTGATTGCTTGGACTTTGACGGGGTCCATTTTGACTTTGCCCTTTCCTACTACTACTCCTAGGTATTCCACTTCGCGTTTGTGGAAATGACACTTTTCTGGCTTGAGGAATAGGTCGTTGTCCAATAGCTTTTGTAACACATGATGGACTTTGCGGCGGTGGTGATCTAAATCGCCGGTTGTAGCGATTAAAATGTCGTCCATATATATGATGACATCGCCTGTAGCGATTTCTTCTTTGAATAGGTCATCCATCATTGTTTGAAATGTCGCAGGGGAATTAGTGAGACCGAAAAACATGACAGTGGGCTCATAGAGTCCTCTGTTGGTCTTGAAGGCGGCTTTCCATTCATCTCCTTTCTTGATGCGGACATTATTATATCCCCATCTAATGTCGAATTTGGTGAACCATTGTTTGTTCACAAGTTGAGTGATTAACTCTTTAATGAGTGGCAGTGGATACGTGTTTCGCACAGTGTATTTATTGAGTGCACGATAATCTTGTACTGGGCGACGCTTTCCATCTTTCTTTGCTACAAAGAAGAATGGGGAAGCATATGCTGATTTTGAACGGCGGATATATCCTTTACTAAGGTGCTCTTTGAGGAATGCGTCCAGGTTGATTTGTTCGCCTGGCGCAAGTGGATATACTTTGCAATTTAGTGTAGCGGGTGCTTCGGGTGTGAGTTCTATAGCATGGTCCCATGGTCGGCTTTTAGGAAACCTTTCAGCTTCTTTATCGCTGAAAACTTTGCTGTAGCGATGATATTCATGGGGTACCTGTTCCTTTAACAGCTTTTTCCATGCGTTCTCGGCTTCTTTCTTTGCTAACCATCGCAGTTTGTACTCCAGATCATTGGAAATGGGACCGCGCTTCTGTCTTAACTCATACTGGAATTTCTGAGCGTGTGTTGCGAGGCCTTCACTCTTTGCTTGATCATATGCTTTATTTCGTGCATTTATGGTCTTATCTTCTCCTTTGAATTTGCGTGCATATTCTTTAGCTGCTAGGAGAGTGGCCAAGGTAATGCGTCGGCTGACTATAGGTATATTTTCATCATCATGAAAATCATGGAGATGACGATATATATCAGGCGATGGTGTGCGATACTGATAGAGGGACTCGTAGTCTTCCGGTCCTACGGTAATATATTCAGGTTCTCCATTAGGTGGCGGAGTGTTATGCGGTTCGTAGAACGTGGGTTGCCTCTCCCATGAGAAGGCTTTGTAGATCTTACTATTGCGCTCTGGTGTCCATTTATGCGCATTAGTGGTTGCGGCAGTGACAGTACCAATGAACGCTCCTGCAGACCAATCAATGTCTGGATTGGCTGTGGCGAGGAAAGGCATTCCTAGAAGCATATGATCGCCTCCTAGGTCAATGACATAGAAGCGATAACGGTTGGTTTTGCGGTTGGTACAGCGAAATTGGTTCTTATAGGTAAGATCGAGGTATACTATAGTATGGACATTTCCAATACTATTCTTGGTGCCATCTACATTGCGGATGGTTCTGGGTTTGTCTAGTAGTTCAGTTGGTATGCGGAAATAATCGACAACAGCTGGAGATATGAAATTATCGGTTGCGCCACTATCTATGAGTGCGCGCACGGCGGAATGGACGGTTCTTGAATGGATCTGGACATCGGCATGGACGGAGTTCTGTTCATCATTGGAATTAGGCGTGTGACGTATGGCTGGAGAGAAGATGGCATCTGGAAATATGGCCCTAAGCATTGCCGGTCGCTTCGGGCCAGCTAAAAATTTATGCCTCTTTCATCTAATTCTTTAAGCCATTCTTCTTTCTGTTCGTCAGAAAGGTGGGCGGTACGGGCGGCATGTGATATGATGTCAACTTCGTCTTGTTCATACTCCTGTTTGCTTTCAACTTCTTCAATATGTGCGGCGCGTGCCTTGGGGTAATAGCCGAATCTAAGCGGTGGCTTATTTGGCTTATTAGACTTTCGGAAGTTGTGGCCTCGGCTAGCTTGATCCGAGCGCTTAGGCTTAAATTGTGGCTTCTTTTTGAAATTAGCCTGTCCTTGTGGTTGTTGGCGCTTCTTGTTTGGACAATTTGCTGCCATGTGGCCTTGCCGATCACAATAGAAGCATCGACCTTCTATTTGGTAGCGGGTTTTGTCTGCTTCTGTGCGGGCACGGCTTACACGTGTGAAAGTGGGAGGATCTATGTCCATAGGTACCACTTCGTCATTGTGGCTGCGTTGATAGCCATTGCGTTGTTGCGGATGGCGCGGTTGTTGTGTCCATTTATACTTTCGCTGACGTGGACTCATCATTGCTTGTCTGAAAGATGCTTTCTTTATTTATATACGGGCGGCATCAACCCATTGCGCGAAGGTTTCTGGATGAGTGTCACGCTTCAAGATCGCACTTAGCAATCCTGGGTCAAGGCCATGCGCAAATATGTTAACTGTTGCCGAATTGGTAGTGTCGTATCCGGCGTCGTGTGCAAGGCTCTTGAACGTGGCGATGTAGCTATCCAGTTGTCCTTTATTCATCGTAAGTTGATGAAGGGCGGCGTAGGCATTCTCTGCTTTATTAGTATCTTGCCATGCTGCTATAAATGCGTCTCGTGCTTCGCGCCAAAGCACTTCTTGGTCACGCCCAATTGGATTATTGGCACGGGTGACCTTCTCTCGTAGTTCAACTACTTGCTCATTGGTCCATTTATTGATGAGCGGTCCCTTGCATAGGGAAAATAAGTACATTGCGCGGAGGTAAGGGGATAACATGATTTCATGATTATCATTAAGTCCCCAATGGAGATCGAATTGCTCCATAAATGTCTCCGACTGAGCACGATTTCCAGTAAATATGTCTGGAAGATCGCCTCTGAGTTTACTGGTTTGGACGGCGGGCGCAGCTGGTTGCTGTCCGGCTGGTTGTTGTTGTCCTGGTTGTTGTGCCATTGCTTGAATATTAATAGGTGGCGGTACTGGTGGTGCAATTGGAATGGGTGGTTGTACAGGGTCAACTGGTAAATAACCTTGTTGGTCTGGTGGTAGTACTAGCGGTGGAGGAGGTGGTACTTCTACTCCTACTTCGATTGCTTCTTCGATTAACTGAAGGTAAACTGGTTGATCTGGGATGAGAGGGTTCTCTGGCTCTCGCTCTTGGATATCTAATCCGTGTTCTACTTGTGCAACTAAAACTTCTTCTTCTGGTTGCAAGTGTTGTGGTGAATCGCCTTCACTGGCTGTCTGTTGTGCGGTACTTCCTGAGCTATCACTTGATAGGCTTTGTTCAATAGGTGATCTGCGTGCTGATGCTAGATCAGTAACTGGTGATGCTAGACTTGCTGAAGCTAGACTGGGGTTTGGTGCTGATATAAATGGTGAGAGTGCTGGGTCTTCTGATAATGGTACGTCTGGTTGATTGATGTACGGTTGTATATCCGGGTCAATGGATAATATTACTGGTGGTGCTACTACGTCTAAAGTGACGGCGGATGTTGTTGCAACTGGTGCAGAGGTAGTTGCGACTTGTGGTGGGTCGTAGTCAGGGTGTTGGGGGTCAGTGAGTCTCCAATATCCTGTGCCGGTTTCGTAGGGTTGGATTTGATCGGCAGGTGTTACTGAGAAGAGGTAATTTCCACGATTGTCGGTTGAGGTGTTGAGGTAATACCAATAGTTGTTTATAAATTCAACTGGGTAAGTAAGGCCTTCGATATGGAGATAGTATCCTGGGTATTCAAGACTAGTTCTCCAACGGATGGATTCGCCTTGAACGTGGGCGGATAAGTCGTCTCTGCTTCTTCTAACTACTGGTGCTTCGTAGGTTAGATCTTCTTCGTCAAACTGAACGGTTATATGTTCCGTTTTAACGGTGGGGTAAGGCCTTCGGTACTTCGAGGCCTTAGATCTGGTACTTTAGATCTGAGGTGAGAACTCTTGATGCTAGGCTTATTGATACGGCTAGACTTGATCTTGGTCTTGTACACTGTAGGGGTACGTCCTTCTGGTGCTTATATAAAATAAGACTTGGTCTAATGTTACGCACGGACTTTGCGTATCGAGTTACTAGTCTTTACCGCTGCTGTGAGAGTAAAGATGTTCGCCTAATGTATAGCTTACCAATAAGCGTGGTCTTACTATACACTATCGTACTTAAGAGAGTCTACTCTATATACTAGAGTCGCCTAGGTACCTTAAGGCAAAGCTGACTTAATCTGAAGTCAGGTCAGATAGCGGACTCAAAGCAAAGCTCTTGAGCGCAAGTGGATGATACGATGAGAATCAGACGGGGGAATAGAGCGAAGCTCTTAAGTGGGGTTTATGGTCCTGGATTCACAAAGGAGACCAAGTCTGAGGCGACATTGGACTCTTGTACAGGGTTTATATACGACAAGTGCTACTGAAGTCTGAGTCAGGCAGAAAGGAGGCTTCGTAAGTAAACATAGAGATGCGTCAGCGGCTCAGTAATGAGCTTACTGATGCTTGGTAACATACTGAGTAACGAGCAAAAGAGTCTGAGTAAGTAGCTGTGCAAATGACTAACGCGTAATGGAAATACTGGATGACTCTGAAGGGATGTGGAGTCAAGGCGTATTAAGTAAATGTGGGAAACCAGTCCGAATGAGGGAGGTGACCTGGGTGTGACGCGTAAGTGCTAAAGCAGCTAAGTATCTAGATAACGGGTAAGTCCGGTAGACGGTTAAAGCGGTTCGGTAATACACATATACGGAAACGAGCCACGCGATACGAAACTGAGACAGGGGTTAACCCGTATGGATGCAACAGAGGCGTAACAGCCAAACTACCTGCCTCAACCACCAGACTACTCCCCTTGAGGATATGTCCCGAACAGCCCCACGCCGTCACCACCACCATCTTCGTTCAAATTCGAGGTTGAAGTCCAAGAGCTCGGAGAAGATCCCAATGGACAAGATTACAGTCGAGGACAGGAGGCCTACGTGTCACCCGGGCCAGGGTGGTATTCAAACCCGGACGACGACGGTAACCTCCACGAACATGAGATCCCCGATGGACCCAGGGGATTGGAAAGAGCTTCCTTCGTTCACTATGACATGGATACAGACTCGCCTGAACTCCTCTTAACCAGAGGAAGGGGATACCCCGTCCACTCGCGACTACTCCACGCGCGACCGCGTCCGTACTCTCTCCCCCCATTCACGAAAAGGGAACGACTCCTATTCCATCAAGGAGAAGTGTTCACGCCACTGGTAGATAGGGCACTGACCCTTGAACCCGACATCACTCTCCATGCAGAAGTGCAATGGTATCGTGCAGCAGTCGAGAAGAGCAAGCGACTCACGGCACGACTTACCCTCCTCAAGCAAGAATATGCCAACACCCACATTGTCACCAACGAAAGCGCGTGAGCACTTGCCGCAGCCAACGCCTCCGAACGACTGGAGAACCACATCTTCCACACGGTTGCGTACGAAGATAATGTCTCCCCTCAAGCCCTTTCCGATGGGCTTGATGCCCTCAGCAACAATGAGCATACCTCGCGGCAGATGGAGAAGTGTGGATGGTGTCACAAAGCATCTCATGACACCATCGATTGCTGTATGATCCGCCAGTGCCTCTTATGTCGAGGCTGGGGACACCTTGAGGAACAATGCCGCATCCCTCACCACGGATGCGCCCGAGTCTGCCAAGTGCCTAATGACCATCATTACTGCACTAACCGCCCCTGTACTTGCCCAGCAACCTACCGCCCTGCGGAGCTAAGGATGTAACGAGGGGGTGATGTCACGACCCTAAGGCCCACGTGAGCCACATTTTCCTTTCTCAGACTAGTACTGTACTTTCCAGTCTCATTATCTACATGCGCTGCATGAACATTCGATCGATCGCGCTGCCTCAAGCAGCTGTACGTGTACGGCCTCACCGACTCCTCATGTCCTACCTTGTTTCTGTACGCGCGTTGCCTCACCACAGACACGCTGCTTCATTGACTCATATTGTCTGACTCATTGTGACCGTACTCTAGTGTATATAAACACTGTAGACCTAGAGATACAAGCCTTAAGCTTGTTCTCTCTGTACAATACAGGAGACTTCAGCTGAACGAACTGTCCTTCGAGTGTCTTCGACCCTCAACGTATCGTTGGGTCTTAGGAAGCATCTCTTCTTCTCTTATCGAACCCAACTCTCGTGTAACGAGTTGCTCCTGCCTAAACTAGGCAACGGAACGGACCGGACAATCCGATTTGACTTGACTGACACCGTGACCTGTCAGTGACAACCGGACCTTAGGTCTGGTTCAGTAATTTTGCTGAACCTTGGACCGGACCTGAGAGAATGCGTTCGAGAGGTTCGGTTCAGGTTCAGAGAGCGTCTGAACCATGAACCGGACCGATGCTGCTCATTGCCAGCGTGTGGCATCGAGGCAGGGAGAGACGACACATCGTGTCCGAAGGTTTGAAAGGTGAACAAGTCGGGGAGAATGGCGTAGAATGAGAGGCTGTGATGGTGGGAAGGCCTTCGATTTGCTCACAATCGTCTTGCGCCACCACGCCAGAAGTCGAGGCGATGGACGATGATCGTGAAGCAAGGAGAGGTGAGCCAAGGCATCGAGCCAAAGTGCAAATGGCTATCTTCGTAAACTTCGCTATCATCGTCTTTATCGTCTGACGGAACATCGATCAATGAAATTGAGGAAGTGTCTGATAGAAGCGGGGCAGTGTAGATTCATCACGTGAAGGAATTGGCGCCGAAGGGTTCGAGGGTGCAGAGTGTGGTATCACGACAGACGATGCCGCATCGTATGACTTGTCGGATGGACAGGAATTGGAAGTGCTTCACAGTTGGCACAGAGGTCGAAATCGTTGCAAGCTGGGTGCATGCACTTGTAGTGAATGCCAGATATCACTTTTCTGCAGTCACTGCAGTTAGCGTGATGAATAGGCGGAGTAACTGAAGAAGATTTCAGGTACTTCGGATCACGTAGATGAGCAAAGCTGTGTCCTGGGTGTTGAGAAGGTAC
This sequence comes from Russula olivacea, assembly GCA_963926505.1. Taxonomy (NCBI): domain Eukaryota; kingdom Fungi; phylum Basidiomycota; class Agaricomycetes; order Russulales; family Russulaceae; genus Russula; species Russula olivacea. Next base: position 1,366,103 of record OZ004879.1, on the reverse strand, counting down.
GATTATGTAGCATGATGAACACATATTGAAATCTGAACAGTCGAAGCATTTCTGCAGGACGGCGCAAGAATGTCACGTACTGTGTAGTATGAATGACTCACAAATCGCTCGCCTCTGATGGCAGTGTCACAGAATTCGCAAGTGGCGTGACGGATTGGCGCATTGGCAATAAGGGGGGTATGCTCCCCCTGAGCGTGAGATTCTCCCTGCGCATTGGATTCTAAAATATTGGTATCCATGAGCTCCGCAGTAGGTCCTTCATCCGCTACGGCCAGCCCTGGGATCTCTGCAGTACCATCTCCTTCGAGGATTGTATGTATCCACAGTCCGCCCGGTTCCTCAATAGCAAATAGAGAATGAGATTTCGAATGCGAACCAAAATTCTGCGGCTGAGTGGTAAGACACAAAGGGGGAATGTTGGTAGCTGACACATTTGGTTCGGGGTTCGGACCAGTTCTGAACCCATTCAACATAACCTCGGGGCCTACGAACCGGGAACCGGACTACTGGTCCGGTTCCGGGCAAAGCCCAAACCTGAACCCTAAAATCGGTCCGGTCCGGTCCAAGTCCGGTCCGAACCGTGGTTCAGAACCTGACCGCGGCATCACTAGTCAAGTTAGTATCGCCTCTGTCTTTGTTTCGGCCTCTCCTTGGTGGTCGATTCCGAAGATGGCTCCTAGGAGGACTCGCAGACCCAAAGGCAAGGTGCATATTGCTGCACAGCCAAAGAGACGTACATATTTTGTGTAGTATAACCTTGCAACAACTGCTGACCAACTGAATGTGATATAGGCCGGGTGACGATCGACATACTCCCCAACGATGTTCTCCTAGAAGTATTTGATCTTTATGTGGATCCGACTCGAAAATATGACGGAATAGAGGCATGGTGTACAGTCACGCACAAAAGTATTTGCGCGTGATGACACATTGCAGTGATATCAGATATTAAACATAACTTTGGGATGTATTTAAGCTACTACAACCAGATGTTAATACTTTGTAGACTTCCCATTTGATCCATAGACAGCCTGGACACGTCTAGGCATCGACTCTATCAAGGAATTGATGAAATCTATGTCAATCTTCACCCACTCCTCCTGAAGAGCAACCCACAGCTCCTCGGGATTTTTTGATCATGTGAGACGCTTATTGACCATTATCTTGAGTCTCTTCCATACATGTTCGATGGGGTTAAGATCGGGTGACTGAGGTGGGTGTGGAAGTGTCTCCATTGAGTTCTGAATGCGGAAATCTTGGGCTACCTTGGACCGGTGAATTGGTGCTCCGTCCTCCATCACCACTGCTGCTCCCATTTTGTCTGTCCGCTCCACATAAAACTCCCACAGTGGTCCTGAAAGGACTAGTTGGACATAATCTATCCCCTTTCGCCTATCAGAAGGGATTCGGACCAGTGGATCACGCTTTCCATAGGAAATACAGCCCCAAACCATAAGACTCTGCCGGCCAGACTTGAATGTAGGCACAAGGCACTCCTCCCTGTATTGATCCCCTGGTTTACGCCATACAAGGCATTGCCGTGACTCCTTCCCGATCTCAACAGAGGACTCATCGGTCCATATAACCCTCTCCCAGTCCACCATTGTTAGCCTACGATGTTCTTTTGCCCAATCTAGCCTTTTTTTGCGTTGTGCGGCATTGATAAATGGTTTCTTTGCTGCCACATGTATTGACAAGTTGAAACTGGAGTTCAATAGGCCTTTTGCCAGAGTGTGAGGGTGCACCGGAGATGGTATAGTCTCGTCGACCAAATCAGTGATATTTGTAAGACATTGGCGTCGATCTCGATGGATGATGATCTTGGCATGGCGAAGAGCCCTTTCACTAAGCTTTGATGGCCTTCCAGATTGAGGGGCGTTCTCGTGATGGCCTCGTTCAACACCCCTTGAGACTATGGACTGGACAGTTCTCAAGGGCAAGTTTGTGAAGTGAGCAATTTCACGGAGAGGTTTACCAGTAGATGCATTATCACATATGATCTTTCGAAGCTGGGGGCTAGTCTCATGAGTGCCTGCTGATTTGGGCATGATTGAATCACAAATGAAAAAGATATTCTAGTTTTTATACAATCAACACGATGATCAACGTGACGCGACACGACGTGACGCGCAAATACTTTCGCGCGTGACTGTACACTGGTGCACGTTTGTCGGAGATGGCGAAACATTGTCCTTGAGTCACCACTTCGCCTGAATCTGCGGATTCGTTGTCACTTTACAACACCTGTGACGGAGAAGCTGGATATCTGGCCAGCTTTACCTATCGTCATAGCGCAATGTGACGAGGATTGGCAACCAGAATGGGACGTGGTTAACGTCACTCCGGCCTTCGAGCAAAACAGTCGCATATGTCATATCGGTCTTTGGGGTATTCCAACTTCGCAAATAGGAAAAATCCTGGCAGCAATGTACAAGTCATTCCCGGTGCTAACATATCTAGATCTCGAGTCGGGAGATGAGACACTGGAAATGCTGGTCGATCCTGATTTGTTCTTGGGTGGATCGGCCCCTTGTCTGCGATATCTTCACTTGGGTTACATTCCATTCCCGGGATTACCAAAACTACTTCTCTCTGCCACTCACCTTACCAATCTTCATTTTTTTAATTCTTCTCAATCCGGATATATTTCACCCGAGGCGATGGTCTCATGCCTCTCCGCGTTGACCAGGCTTGAATCACTTTTCCTTGAAGAGTCATTCGAATCCTCTGAATTGGAACACCGGCGTCCACCTTCACCGACACGCACCCTCCTCCCCGCTCTTACCCGGTTGCAGTTTTTTGGGGTCAGCGAATATTTGGAGGATCTCGTGGTTCGGATCGATACCCCTCTACTGCACAACATAAAAATATACCTTTTCCAGGAATCCATCCCCGACGCCGCCCAACTTGCCCAGTTCATCAATCGCACACCAAATCTCAGGGTACATCACGAAGCACATGTGGTCTTTAACACTCCCTTGGTTAATCTCACACTTCGGCGGGTATTTGAAAAAGGGTCGGGAATCTCACATGAAGTGGTAGATTGGCAGGTTCCATCTGTGGCGCAGGTTTGTACCTCGTCCCTCCCTCAGGCTTTTAGTGCCACCTTAGAACGTCTCTATATCTGCGGCGATTATGAATGTCGGCGAGGAGACATACGAGTCGACAACAACCATTGGCTAGAACTTTTACGTCCATTTACCTCTGTGAAGAGCCTTTACCTGTCACGGGTAATTGTGTCACATATCGCGCCTGCTTTTCAGGAGCTCATCGGGGAAAGGGTGGCTGGAGTGTTACCCGCTCTGGAAACTCTTTTCTTGGAGGACCTCAACCTATTGGGACCTGTCCAGGAAGCCATTGGGTCGTTCGTATCCAGACGGCAGTTTTCCGGTCATCCCGTAGCTGTTTCTCAATGGAACAAAGGACAGGTCGAGCTGTAGAAGGACTACGGTTGATCGATGCTCTCTATTTTCTACCCATCTACGTTAGCGTCATCTACTTACTTCCCACCTTTCTTCTTGTCACTCGTCGTTTGGCTCCTGGTCAGATCCCATTGCATGATATCGTAGAATAATAAAGGCTATTGGGTTTCGAACTGGCTCATCGTTCACTATTGTGTTTTAGTGGCATGCCGACTCAACTACTCGATCCTCAGGTTCAATGTTTCAACCACGCAGTATGACATGGTCATTGTACGATCTCACCTTTCAGCTCTCGTTCGGAGACAGGATGAAGACTTTGCATGTGGATACCCGTCGCTGTCAAAAAATCGGACCTCTTCAGCATCAATCCACCGTGACCAAGCAGAGGGGGTTGGGCCTCCTCTTTCATCGATGTACGCGGCATCATCTCAATCTCAAATCGCTCAGCAGAGTATGAGATCGCACCAGCATTTAAAGAAAGAGTTAACCCAGGGTGTCATATATATATTTAGAACTCCTGGGGTGGGCAGCAACGACGCGTCCCGGCCATCAAAGGCAAGACGCCCGGGTATAAACCTCGGGACCTTTTTATCAGTTGGGCATTCTGCCTCTTGCGCCCTCGAGGGGTACGAGTGCCAGTCCCCTGGCGACTCGTCAGAATTCCCCGGGTATCTAGACACCTCGCTGCTGCCCCGCAAAAAACACTATCTACTACAGTTATACACACCCATGTTCTTTCCGACCCCCCTCGACAACGTTATTCCACTCGCGAGCTTCTGCTTCAACCATGGGAACTAGACTCTTGCGTGCAGACAAGGAGTTGTCGCATCGGCAAGGTTCGTCCATGCGCCCTTGTGTTGAATGAGTCGACGAGGGCGAAGTCGAGAGGGGGATATCTGTGTGGAGAAGTACGCGTTAGTATCTACACTCGCCACGCTTCTTTCGCCAACCACTCTCGACAGAAGCAACGGTGTGCAAGGGCAGGATCAGGGGAGGGTCGAGGGGGGGAAGTGTACAGTACGTATCGTAGTGACAGTGACTATCGTACACCTCCCAAGATCGACACCTCGGTGTGGCCTGCACGCCATTTCAGTCACTGGCAGATGACAGGGTCCACGATAGAGGGCGAAGATCGAAGAGGGGAGAGGAGAGGAGAGGATGCGGGACTGATGATGGGATGTGGACGAATGGCGTCCTTTTATACGCCTCTCGGGACCCCCAGTAGTCACCGTGACAGTCTTGGCACGGATTTTGAGCATCGGCGGTCGACGGACGCCGGGATTCATAGGAAAGCCATGACGTTTAAGGAATATAAAACCGCTTTCATTTTGAAAGGCCAGACAAATGGTTTACTTTGCTTGCGACTAGAGTACTCCATTCCCTGAGAGGACATGCGGGATGTCCAGGTGCACATCAAGAGTCAAGAGTCGCAAGACTAGGATGGCGGTAGCATTCCAGTTGACATCGAGCCTGACTTTCCCGGCAGATAGATGTTGGCCGGAGATTCCTGACGGCGATCTCAACCTAATGTTTTGGGCTTGGACGGGGATCGACCAAATTCAAAATTGGATGCATTCCAAACTCACAAGCACATGATAGAGGCATTGCGCCCGAATTTCCGATATGTCTATGCGACGGCCCACCTCACTGGTTGCTTAATAAAATGTGGTCCCTCTAACAGCTTTGCCCCAGCTCGATGGTTTCTCACGTAGTATGAGCGAAGGAGTGGCGGGCGAGACTCGGAACTTGAAAGCAGGATAAGGAGGATTATTGATGGCAGGCATGAGACTAACAGGAAAAGATACGTGTGGGACGCGATGCGACGGCGAGCACAGGTGGGTGTGAGACTGAGTGAGTTTAGCAGCCAGGCAAGAAGGGAGGATACTTTTGCCGTCCAATTCCGGTGGTACCTTATTCATAGCACGTGACCCTTTTCTTTTCGAGGGATAACTTAGTCGCGCTCCCACGCCACGTTCATTCTTCGCAACCGCCGAATTTCGACTTTTTCAAGTTTTCCCTCACACTCAGATGGGCCCCTGAGACTCAAGGGAACAGTTCCTTCCCCATCTCTAGAAAGCTAGCAAAAGTCCCGAATTGCCGTGACAACGCTTTCGTCGTCAGTCTTTCCCACCCACACCCGTCAAGTTAGTATCGCGTCTTTGTTTCCGGGCTCCCCTTGGTGGTCGATTCCGACAGATGGCTCCTAAGAGGACTCGCAGACCCAAAAGCAAGGTGCATGTTGCTGCACAGTCCAAAATATGTATGTATTTTGTGTAGTATAACCTTGCAACTGCTGACCGACTGAATGCGATATAGGCCGGGTGACGATCGACATACTCCCCGACGATGTTCTCCTAGAAGTATTTGATCTTTATGTGGATCCGACTCGAGTATATGACAGATTGGAGACATGGTGTACACTGGTGCACGTTTGTCGGAAATGGCGAAACATCGTCCTCGAGTCACCACTTCGCCTGAATCTGCGAATTCGTTGTTATCTTACAGCACCTGTGACGAAGAAGCTGGATATCTGGCCAGCTTTACCTATCGTCCTAGTGCATGATAGCGATTATGACGAATATTGGGGACCAGAATGGGGCGATATTGACGTCGCTGCGGCCTTCGAGCAGAACAATCGCACATGCCAGATCTGTCTTTGGAATGTCCCGACTTTGCAAATGGAAGCAATCCTGGTAGCAATGCACAAGTCATTCCCGGTTCTAACACATTTGGGTCTCTATTCGCACGATGAAGCACCGGAAATGCTGGTCGATCCTGATTTGTTCTTAGGTGGATCGGCCCCGTGTCTGCGATCTCTTGACGTGTATTCCATTCCATTCCCGGGATTACCAAAACTACTTCTCACTGCCACTCACCTTACCGACCTTCAACTTCATAATATTCCCCAATCCGGATATATTTCACCCGAGGCGATGGTCTCTTGCTTCTCCGCGTTGACCAGGCTTGAAAGACTTATCCTTGACTTCAAATCCGCTAAATCGGAACATCGACGTCCGCCTCCACCGACCCGCACTCCACTTCCCGCACTTACCTGTTTGCAGTTTCATGGGCTTAGCGAATATTTGGAGGATCTCGTGGTTCGGATCGATACCCCTCTACTGAACAGCTTAACAATATCCTTCTTCTCCCAACCCACCCACGACACCGCCCAACTTTCCCAGTTCATCAATCGCACACCAAAGCTCAAGGCACGTAACGAAGCACATGCGGTCTTTAAAAATTCGAGCGTTCATATCACACTGCGGGTATTTGAAAAAGTGCCGGGAGTATCACTTGAAGTGGCATATTGGCAGGCTCGATGTGTGGCGCAAGTTTGTACCTCGTCCGTCTCTCGGGCTTTTAGTGCCACCATGGAGCGCCTCTACATCGACCGGTATGCATGTTGGCGAGGAGACTTCGGAGTCGACAACAACCTTTGGCTGGGACTTTTACGTCCATTTACCTCTGTGAAGAGCCTTTATCTATCCCGGGTAATTGTGCCACATATCGCGCCTGCTTTGCAGGAGCTCGTTGGGGAAAGGGTGGCTGGAGTGCTACCCGCTCTGGAAACACTTTTCTTGGAGGACCTCAACCTATCGGGACCTGTCCAGGAAGCCATTGGGTCGTTCGTATCTGGACGGCAGTTTTCCGGTCATCCCGTAGCTGTTTCTCAATGGAACAAAGGACAGGTCGAGCTGTAGAAGGACTACGGTTGATCTATGTTCTCTACTTTCTATCCCGTCTACGTTGGCATCATGTACTTACTTACTTCCTCTCTTTTTGCCATTCGCCGTTCGGCTTCTGATCAGATTCAATTGTGATATCGTTGTGTAGAATTATAAAGGCTATTCGGTTTCGAACTGGCTCGTTGTGTTTTAGCGGCATGCCGACTCGACTAATCAACGTAGTCAATCCTCAGGTTCAACGTTTCAACCGCGCACTACATGGTCATTGTATGATCTCGCCTTTCAGCTCTCGTCCTGAGACAGGATGAAGCCCATTCATACGGACGCCCATCGTGCTAGAGTTCAGTTGATGCAGATCATGATATATCACTGTCAAAAGATCAGACCTCTCTTCAGCATCAATCCACCGTGACCAAGCAGTGGGGCGTGTTTGGGCCTCCTCCTTCATCGACATATGCGGCATCATCTCAAATTGCTTAGCAGGGTATGCGATCGCACCAGCATTTTAAAAAAGAGTTAACCCAGGGTGTCATATATATATTTAGAACTCCTGGGGTGGGCAGCAGCGACGCGTCCTGGCCATCAAAGGCAAGACGCCCGGGTATAAACCTCGGGACCTTTCTATCAGTTGGGCATTCTGCCTCTTGCGTCCTCGAGGGGTACGAGTGCCAGTCCCCTGGCGACTCGTCAGAATTCCCCGGGTATCTAGACACCTCGCTGCTGCCCCGAAAAAACACTATCTACTACAGTTATACACACCCGTGTTCTTTCCGACCCCCCTCGACAACGTTATTCCGCTCGCGAACTTCAACCATGGAACTAGACTCTTGCGTGCAGACAGGAGTTGTCGCATCGGCAAGGATCGTCCATGTGTTGAATGAATCGACGAGGGCGAAGTCGAGAGGGGGATATCTGTGTGGAGCAGTACGCGTTAGTATCTACACCCGCCACGCTTCTTTCGCCAACCACCCTCGACAAACACAAACACCCTTCAGCCGTTATATGCGACACCTGCGTGCAAAAGCAACGGCGTGCAAGGGCAGGATCAGGGGAGGGTCGAGGGGGGGAAGTGTACAGTACGTATCGTAGTGACAGTGACTAACGTACGCCTCCCAAGACCGAAACTTCCGTGTGGCCTGCACGCCATTTCAGTCACTGGCAGATGACAGGGTCCACGATAGAGGGCGAAGATCGAAGAGGGAAGAGGAGAGGAGAGGATGCGGGACTGATGATGGGATGTGGACGAATGGCGTCCTTTTATACTAGTACGCCTCTCGGGACCCCAGTAGTCACCGCGACAGTCTCGGCACGGATTTTGAGCATCGGCGGTCGACGGACGCCGGGATTCATAGTACGAAAGCAATGACGTTTAAGGAATATAAAACGACTTTCATTTTGAAACGCCAGATAAATGGTTCACTTTTCTTGCGACTACAGTTCTCCATTCCCTGAGAGGACATGGCGGAACGTAAGGTGCGCATCAAACCTCTCGGCAGGCTCTCACAGCAAGAGTCGCAAGACCGGGATGGCGGTAGCATTCCAGTTGACATCGAACCTGACTTGCCCGGCGGATAGATGTTGGCCGGAGATTCCTGACGGCGATCTCAACCTAATGTTTTAGGCTTGGACGGGGATCGACCAAATTTGAAGTTGGATGCATTCCCAACCCACAAGCACATGACAGAGGCGCCGCGCCCGAATCTCCGATATGTCTATGCGATGCCTGTCTCACTGGCCCCTTCATAAGACGTGGTCGACGCGTGGTCTCTCTAACGGCTTTGCGAGCTCGATAGCTTCTCATGCAGCATGAGCAAAGGAGAGGCGGCGGAGCGAGACTCGGAACTTGAAAGCAGTATAAAGAGGATTATAGATGGCAGGTATGAGACTGACAGAAGATACGCGTGGGGTGCGATGCGACGGCGAGCACAGGTGGGTGAGACTGAGTGAGTTTAACAGCCAATACGAGAGAAAGAGAATACTGATCAGGCACCGGTACCTTTTCACAGAAACACGTGACCCTATTCGCGCCCGTCCTAAGTTTGCCGTGTGCTTCGCTGACTGACGCTGTAGCTTAATGTAGTTGTATGTACTTGGAGAAACCGCTGTCCCTTGTGATAAGAAAAGTGACATAAAAGGCAGTTCTAAGCAATAAAATTGAATAATTGCTATCAAGTAACGAGAGCATCAGGAAGTAAGAAATGTATTTTGTCCCCAAATATCACATACTGTACAAACACCCATCATAACAATTCATGACGCCGGGCGACATGCACGGGCTAGCTAAACATCCTTTTTACAGTTCTGTAACAACCGAAAAATGTGTGACTGAAGACGGAAGGCGGGAAGTGGCGAAAGGACATACCGACTGTAGCTCACTTTTGCTCCGAGTCTGCACAACATTTCATTTCAAGTTTTACCAGCTTGACGGACCGAACGTCTCGCCTTCTGGAAGGCTCTTAAAGGGCACTCCCGTATAGTCTGCCGTCTTCATGTAAACAGTATTACCCCACCATTTCTGAATGCTGTCCAGACCGATCGCGCCATTGTTCGGGTATTGCAAAGCAAAGAAAACAACGAGGACACCGACTGAGTAACCTGCATCCAATCCAGCGCCCAACACATCTAAAGCAACCCAGCCGAGAACCGAGGCCAGTCACGTGTCAGAAAATAAAACCGTTCGATAGCCTCATCAAGAAGCGACTCACAGTTGTACTTTGCCCACCAGTCAAAGTGGCGTCTACGGATGATATAGTTGAAGATAAAGCAGATGAACACAAAGGGCACGTAGTTAAGGGGGGTTGCAGGAGGCAGGTGGCCCAAGCTGCCGAAGGCGACTGGGAAATTGATGTACTTGAGAAAACCAATTCTGAACTTCTTGTGCAATATCCACTGGAACAATGGCGCAAGGATGCCGGCAAGGAAGAAGAAGACGAGGCCATAGTAGAGCTGGCCGTGAGAAAATAGACGTCGCGGCCCAATGACACCCCACTGCAACACAACATCTTTGAGCCACAGAATACAAAATGTATGTGCGAACACGACAAGCTTACTTACAATAATTGATGCGTTACCGAACACGGTGGTATCTGGGCAAATGAAGCCATCTTTTTGATCGGCATCGCAAAGGCCCTCAATATTGGAGAACATCCATGCTTGCACGCCAAGCTGCATGGTGCCAGCAACAATGGTGGCGACAACCTGACAGAAGAACATCGGGCGATGTGCGATCTTCATGTAGTGGCCAAGCTTCAAGTCGCTCATGAACGCAATCGCCTGCGACATGGTAATAGAACCCCATGTCTTGAACAACATCATCGCAATCGGGCGGCCAGGAAGGGCGTATCCGATGATCAGCTCCGTGATGACGTTCAGCCCAAGTTCCTGGTTCGTAGTGGCCACAATCACACTCAAAAGGAGAGTATGCACGAATGCTAAAACATAACGAATGTGAAACTCGGGAAGAAAGAGCACAATGACGAGATAAAACACACAGATGAAGAGGGCGAGGACGAATCCCCATACAGGAAGATCTGTCTCCCACACCTTGATAACGACCACACCGAATACAAACATGGTTACTGAGCGAGTATCAGTATACTTTTTTTTATTAACAAAATAAGTGGCGCAAACCGAATATCGTCAAGTACCACCAGTCCGGGACTTCCTTGTACACGGACATTAGGCGGGCATGGATATCAGGTTGTTTGGAGAGTGGGCGACGAGCATGAGCCCATATATATTTGCGGTAGTAGAGGAAATAATGTGTAAGGGTGGCGGTGATGCTTGCAAACGAGAGGCCGTAGGAAATGGCGAACGATATGGAAAGGAAGATGGGGCTGTAGGCCTTGTAAGCCTGGAGGTTGAAGGAGGAATCGGAATTGATGATCTGAGGGACGTTATATGGCTTCCCTGTGTTGTCGAAGGTGTGTGAGGACACCAAGGGAAGGTAAGCGCTATACCAAACGTTGGTGTACTGCAAAAGCCGAAGTTCAGAAAAGGAGGAAAAAACGCGAGAGGCAAAGCAATGTCGTCTCACATAGAGAAAGGGAACGAGGAACCAGTAGAAAAATACGACGGTGATGCCAATATTGGCCGCACCCCACCAAGGGGTAGAAAAAGGGGAGCCGGTGAACGCGATTTGACCCCAGTCGAAGGTGAGAATACCCATGGCCAAACCATGGCTGACTCCAAAGAGCTGATTCACCTTGGCATTGTTTGGAGCTATCCAGCAAACCCACGAAAAGCTCGAGAGAGCGGTGAAGAGATATGACGGCAAGAAGTCTAGGAATAATAATAAACTAGAACCGCAGCACAAAAACAAGCATTCAAGGCAAAATGAACTGACTGTAAAAGATGTAGCCGATGAAAACATAGGAGAAAAAGCGCAAGCGGGAAATACCACCGCGAGCATGGGTGCCCAAGGTCTCTTGACCGTGCAATATGTTGAAAAGCACGGCCGTTAAAAGGTTTCCAGGCCAAATCATAGATGGCGGTGCGACAACAAAGCGCTTGAAAATCCCACCTAACGAAAAGCCAATCAGCTGTGTTGACATAACCAACAGCCACTGATCTGTAAAAATCGATCAATAGACCAAAATGGTGAGCAGAAGAAGCCCTGAAACTCACAGGCAAATGGGGGATGCTGATTGTAAAAGACTTTCTGAACGGCGATAATATTGTTCTGGAGGAGATTGTAAGAGCTCGAACAGAACAGAAAAGCCCTGACATAATTTGCCAGGTCGGAGCTACACTAACTGCGTATGCAGGTGCATATGCGACGCTAGCCATGATGGTGATGATGACATGTTCCTTGATGCTGAACGGCCCGGGATTGAGCGGGATACCGAAGAAGGAAATATTCGGCAGGTAACGAGCCCAGACTTTGCCAATTGGGAGACTCAATAGCATAGCGAAAAACTTATCTCGCATTCGATTTAGCAACTGGGACCCCAAAAAAGGGAGGCTGAAACACAGACCTGACCTATGACGACGGAGGGGTATCTGACATAGAAGAACTGGTTCACGCCGGGAATGAGGACTGCCCAAATAAGACCGATGACCCAAGCACGGAAGGTAGACGACGGCATCGTGGGATCATCTGTGTTGGAAACCGCAGAACGGACTTCTGGGTATGGGGATTCGTCCTCAAGCACAGGGGCCGTTGGGTCAAAATTTGGGTCGTCGATGTCGTCGACAGTAGTGTCCTGAGTGTGCCAGACCAGGTATGTCAGCTAGTTTCCTCTTTCCAGCTGCGTTGGAAGGAGATAGAAAAAAAATACTACGGACCATGGCGGCATCACTTTGATGATCCGTGGTATTATTGTCGATCTCGGTGGCTCCCTTCTCTTCATCTTCCAGTGAGAGGGTGACGCACATGGCTGATCAGCTGCAGGCCGCTGCAAGGAGCAGGCGCACCTCAGGTTCGACCTGGAATACGTGGGGAGGGCGGGTGCGAGGGCACAGGGAGAATACTAGTCAGATTGGGAATGGGTTACCGTGACGGTACTTATAAACGAGGAGAACCGAAGCCATACAGTACGAGATGCCCATACTAATAGCCATACGAGCGACTGGAAAGCGCAGATAACCACACGGCCAACTACAGCGGTCCCCCATTCAATCTAAACGGGGTCTCACTTGCGGTATTGCCCAATCACTGGAAGGCACGAGTTATTTTGAAGCGCGGCTGACTACTTTGAAGCCCCTGCGATCACACAGGTCTCTTGACGTGGCGATATCGAACATCTCTTGGATATATATATGGCACTCCTAAGTTATAGAAGTATATCCTCGGGAAGCGGGTGGCAACCACGGTTATGGGTAGACGGTAACATTCCCACGCCGCTCGGCGTGGCGTGAAAGGCAGCATCCGCTTACAGAAGGCACCTTCTACTGCCGCTCTAGTTCTGACCCTCTCATGTCCACACACTGTCAATGCCTCATGACCTCAACACCAACTTACGACTCAGTCGGACGCCTTAGCCCAGTCTCTCAACATACCCTCGAGTCATTCCGGAATGCGGCCGGGCACAGCTGGTAATCCCGCTTGTACTCTATTTCGCATTGTTATATGATTGGCTGAGCTCATGTAATTGTAATTTCCTAGGCTTCTAACGGAATGGAGGAGGATGTCGCAGACCCCGAACACTACAGTAGTACACCCCAGGCGAGTGAGAACGCAAGGCGCAGAGATATTAGTGCCGTAATTACCAGTCTAGTGATCTTCATAGTATGAAGTGAAGTTAAAATATACATAGGTACAGTAGATAATGATCATGTCGCCGTCTTCCGAATGGTCTCATGAGGAACAGCATCCAGCCAAAACTCCTTCGTCCGCCGCGATCACACTGGTCTCCTGACGTGGCAATATCGAACATCCCTCGAATATATGGCACTCCTATAACCGTGGTCGTATACTTCTCTTATTCGTCTCCTTTGTTTACCACCTTGGTTCCTCGGACTATAACGTACGGTAGCTTCGAACGCTGTCCAAGGCACGATGTCACTATCATCTTGTGCTCATTTCGTACATGAGCCCGCATCATCGAATTTGAGTCCCACACAAAAATGAGGGCACGTAGGTTGATAATCGAAGTCCGCACCACATTCCTCGCCACATTCCAGCGAAGCGCGTGGCGCAAGGATGCAGCACTACTTGACTCAGCGGGTGTAACACACGTACAAAATACTCATCGACTCGCTGTGGCGCATCCAGAACGTGACCCACGGAACTGCGACGATAGCATAAATCAGTTTCGTGAAAACTGTCCCGCTCGTCCTCGAGTTCCGGGATGAGCTTTCCGCGGTGTTGCAGCTAGCAGATGCGATGTATATGCTCCGCATTGTCGCAATGCAAATGGACGGAGTACCTGCCGTGGAGATCGGGTTACATGGGTCACTATGCCGTCTTCCTGACTCCCTTCAATCGTTTCACGGGCACTGATAGATGATGAACTCCTTTCTCTGGATCGTGTTCGGATCGGAAACGTTTCAGCGTAGAGTCAAGGCCATCGTCCACAGGAAAAGAGACCTTGAAGACATTGAGAGTGTGGGCGGGAACGTGGTCAAACGCAGTTGATGTCAAGATTATGATGATAGATGCGTGGGTCAGAGGGTGGAGCTGGATGAGTTGGTGCCACGATGAGTTATCGACACAAGCCACCATGATTGACGCTTACCAGTAGGCGTGGGATGTACAATAACATGGATGTGCTCGATGTCGATAGGATCCCCAAGGATTGTCTGGAGTGGTTGGGCGAAGAGGCTTTGTGCCCGAGCAGCAGCCACAATGTGCCTGCTCTGACGGGAGACCAGGCGGTATGCTTTCTTTATTTTGAGGAGATGATGATAGAGTACTCATGGGACATGATGCATGATGGACTATCCATCGGCGCCGCGGCCTTCTTCCGAAGTTTTGCAGCGCTACATCAACCACGACGGATGCATGTGGAGCACCGCAGCCTAAGATTAGCTTGAGATCGAGCCACAGAAGTAAAAGACTTACCTTTTCATCAACGGACCTCCACATTTTCTGTAAGAAATACAGATCGTGATAGTTTTTCATGGATCGTGGGACACTGAGTACTGGGGGTCGACCGTCACAAATTTTCCAATTGCAAAAGTCAAAAACATGCAGGCGCGCGCGTCTATTAGTTTCTGAACACGTGAATCTTTCCCACGTGAGCCGTGCCACGTGCTGCATGCCACTGGAAGGCGTTGCCAGTGCCTCAGCCCTTCAGGCCAATCTTGAACTTACTGTAGCAACACATTTCGAGCACCGCATCTACGTCGCCTCCTGCTAACCGGCTTCCAAATTACTCCTCCAATAGTATTTTGGTCACTCACGACTGCCGTGGGCCTCGTTGTACTCATTCTTGCCGTGTTCCACCTACAGACCTACTTCCAGTCAACTGTCCTGTGCCAATGGCTTTCACTCATGCCTCAGCCGGAATTGCTCCTGATTGTGACTTCACTCGTTATTCCCAATCGTGGTTTGGAGATACAAATCACGCGTGCAGCAGCCGTGACTCCCATCACACTTCCCAACCTCAGGCTGCGACGGTTTGTGTTCCGATCGGAGGCCCTGGCGCTTACTACTGAGAAACAGTTGTTCGTCGGATCACCGCCCCTCGGATCGAGGAACTCGGAATTAAAATCTTCAAGGAACTCACGATTTCCGTACCACATCTTCTGCAGTTTATGAACACAGCAGAGAACCTCAGGTTCAGAAATGCCAAGTTCAAGTTGAAGCGATTGTTGTTGCGGAGGTTTAACTTCGTGAGGAGGCCGAGATATATCCGCTAAACATAGTTGTCGAGTGTTGGCCCCTCGACCTGCAGGTGTCTTCCGTGGCCCATATATTCAATCCACTAAGCCAAGGGTTCCAGGCAGTGGAGCATCTAACACGCTATACCGAGTTGGTCATCTGAAGAGGACGACACGGATGCGGTCGACCCTACTGGGTGGCACAATCATTTTCGGTCTTTTAGCAATGTGAAGACACTTGTCGTCGAGGATGGGCTCTTCGAGGAAATTTCTCGTTTCCTACGATCGGAGGATGGAGAGCTTCCTCGAGGCCTCTTACCAAGCCGCAGGAGCTTAGCGCTTAGGGCGCGTTCGGGTGACGCGGCGTCCCTGCCAAATCAAAACCGTCCCCTGCCAGATCAAAAGCGGTCCGGTTTTGATTTGGCATGATTTGGCAAGGATGCTTTTGGAACCTGCGTCACCCAAACGCACTCTTACTTATTGTGCGAGGAGCAGTACTAGCGCTCCATCCACCTTATTCATCGATGCTCGTCAGAAAGTGGGACGCCCTGTAATCGTGACCCGTCGTAGCCCAAGACCAAGCTCTTCGGACTCGGAGCCATCCTTCGATGCATCCGTGATCACATCAGCGAGTGGCGAGGCTGGGGATGACTTCGATACTTGCAGCCGGCACCGACAGGTGAGCCACCGGCCTTTTTCCAACCTTCAATTCGTCCCCTCTATGGCCAAGACAATAAGCCTTCTCGTTGAGGATTTCGCGGCGCAGAACACCCCTCAGATATATGCCCACACTTTCTCGAAAATTATAACGCTAGTTACACCTTACGATGACTACGATAACTACTTAACACCCCCCCTGCTTATTTGACGATAGTCTAGTCGTGTGCATGTAAGAGCCCAACTCCATCGTTGGCTGAGAAGGTCGAAATCTCAGTGATTGTGTAGGGGCGATAGTCGGAAAAGCGTGATTGCAGCACCTCAACAGCACTTGATTGTTACCACCTATCGCCTTTAATCCACCAAAATGAACCGTACCGTCGAGTTTGAAGCACGCACGAGAATGAGAGTGATATAGAAGGCAATTCTAAGCAATTAAATTGAATAATTGCTATCAAGTAATGAAAGCATCAGAAAGTAAGAAACGTGTTTTTGTCCCCAAGTCTAACATACAAACAGATCACAACAATAACGCCAGGTGACATGAACGGGCTAGCTAATCACCCTCGTACAGTAAGAACCGAAAAAATGTGTGACTGAAGACGAAAAGAGGGAAGTGGTGAAAAGACAGGTTGAAGTAGCTCGCTGCTGCTGCACAACATTTTTACCAGCTCGACGGACCGAACTTTTCACCTTCTGGGAGGCTCTTAAAGGGCACTCCCGTATAGTCTGCCGTCTTCATGTAAACAGTGTTACCCCACCATTTCTGAATGCTGTCCAGGCCAATCGTGCCATTTTTCGGGTACTGCAAAGCAAAGAAGACGACGAGGACACCGACACCATAACCCGCTTCCAATCCAGCACCCAACACATCTAAAGTGACCCACCCCGAGAACCGAGGCCAAACGCGTGTCAGAGAAAATAAAACCATCCAATAGCCTCATCACGAAGCGACTCACAGTTGTACTTTGCCCACCAGTCAAAGTGGCGTCGACGGATGATATAGTTGAAGATAAAGCAGACGAACACCCAGGGCATGTAGTTAAGGGGGGTCGCAGGAGGAATGGACAAGGTGCCGAAGGCGACCGGGAAATTGATGTAATTGAGGAAACCAATTCTCAACTTTTTGTGCAATATCCACTGGAACAATGGTGCCAGGATGCCGACAAGGAAGAAGAAGACGAGGCCATAGTAGAGCTGACCGTGCGAAAATACACGTCGCGGCCCAATGGCACCCCACTGCAATATCTTTAAGCCATGGAATACAAAAAAGTAGGTGCCAACACGACAAGCTTACAATAATTGATGCGTTACCGAACACGGTGGTAAATGGGCAAATGAAACCATCTTTTTGATCGGCATCGCAAAGGCCCTCAATATTGGAGAACATCCACGCTTGCATGCCAAGCTGCACGGTACCAGCAACAATGGTGGCGACGACCTGACAGAGGAACATCGGGCGATGTGCGATCTTCATGTAGTGGCCAAGCTTCAAGTTGCCCATGAACGTAATCGCCTGGGTCATGGTAATATGACCCCATGTCTTGAACAACATCATCGCAATCGGGCGGCCAGGAAGGGCGTATCCGATGATCAGCTCCGTGATGACATTCAGCCCAAGTTGCTGGCTCGTAGTGGCCTGGATCACACTCAAAGGGAGAGTATAGACGAATGCTAAAACACAGCGAATGTGAAACTCGGGATGAAAGCGCACAATGACAAGGACGAGACAAAACACACAGATCAAGAGGGCGAGGACGAATCCCCATACAGGGAGATCAGTCTCCCACACCTCGATAACGACAACGCCGGACACAAACATGGTTACTGAGAGAGTATCAGCATGCTTTTTTATATATTTAATAATAGGTGGCGCAAACCGAATATCGTCAAGTACCACCAGTCCGGGACTTCCTTATACACGGATATTAGGCGGGCGTGAATGTCAGGTTGTTTTGAGAGTGGGCGACGAGCATGAGCCCATATATATTTGCGGTAGTAGAGGAAAGTATGTGTAAGGGTGGCGGTGACGGTTGCAAAATGGAGGCCGTAGTAAATGGCGAACGATGCGGAAAGGAAGATGGGACTGTAGTCCTTGTAAGCCTGGAGGTTGAAGGAGGAATCGGAATTGATGATTTGAGAGACGTTATATTGCTTCCCTGTGTTATCGAAAGTGTGTAAGGACACCAAGGGAAGGTAAGAGCTGTACCAAACATTGGTGTACTGCAAAAACCGGTACTCAGACAAAAAAGCAATGCGAAAGAAGCAAAACAAGGTAGTCTCACATAGAGAATGGGAACGAGGAACCAGTATAGAAATGCGACGGTGATGCCAATATTGGCCGCAGCCCACCAAGGGGTGACCAAAGGGGAGCCGATGAAGGCGATTTGACCCCAGTCGAAGGTGAGAATACCCATGGCCAAACCATGGCTGACCCCAAAGAGCTGGTTGACCTTGGAATTGTTTGGAGCTATCCAGCAAACCCACGAAAAGGTCGAGAGAGCGGTGAAGAGATAGGACGGCAGGAAGTCTAGGAATAATAATAAACTAGAACCGCAGCACAAAAGTAAGTTTCGACTCGAAGGCAAAAAACTGACTGTAAAAGATGTAGCCGATGAAAACATAGTAGAAGAAGCGCAAGCGGGAAGTGCCACCGCGAGCATGGGTACCCAAGGTCTCTTGACCGTGCAATGTATTGAAAAGCACGGCCGTTAAAAGGTTTTCAGGCCAAATCATAGATGGCGGTGTGATAACGAAGCGCTTGTAAATCCCACCTATCGAAAAACCAATCAGCTGGGTTGACATGACCAAGAGCCACTGATCTGTTTTATGGTTAGTAAAAATCGATAAATAAACCGAAATGGTGAGCAGAAGAAGCCCTGAAACTCACAGGCAAATGGGGGATGCTGATTGTAAAAGACTTTCTGAACGGCGATAATATTGGTCTGGAGGAGGTTGTAAGAGTTCGAAGAGAAAAGAACAACCCTGACACAATTTGCCAAGTTGGAGCTACACTAACTGCGTATGCAGGTGCATATGCGACGCTAGCCATGATGGTGATGATGACATGCTCCTTGATGGTAAACGGCCCAGGATTGAGAGGGATACCGAAGAAGGAAATATTCGGCAGGTAGCGAGCCCAGGCCTTGCAAATTGGGAGACTCAACAGCATCGGGAAATACTTATCTCGCATTTAGCAACTGGGACCACAAAAGGGAGACTGAAACACAAACCAAACTGATGCCGACGGAGGGGTATCTGAACCAGAAGAACTGGTTCACACTGGGAACGAGGACTGCCCAAATGAGACCGACGACCCAAGCACGGAAGGTAGACGACGGCATCGTGGGGTCATCTGTGTTGGCAACCGCAGCACGGACTTCTGAATATGGGGCTTCATCCTCAAGCACAGGGGCCGTTGGGTCAAAATTTGGGTCGCCGTCGTCGTCGACAGTAGTGTCCTGAGTGTGCCCGACCGGGCATGTCAGCTACTTTCTTCTTTCCTTCCAACTGTTTTACGGACTAGGGCATCACTTTGACGATCCGTGGGATGATTATTCACCTCGGTGGAGCTCTTCTCTTCATCTTCCAGTGAGAGGGTGATGCACATGGCTGAGCAGCTGCAGGCCGCTGCAAGGAGCAGGTGCAACTCAGGTTCGACCTGGAGAAACGTGGGGAGGGCGGGTGCGAAGGCACAGGGAGAATACTGGTCAGATCGGGAATGGGTTACCGTGACGGTACTTATAGACGAGGAGAACCGAAGCCATACAGTACGAAGTGCCCACGCTAATAGCCATACGAGCGACTGGAAAGCGCAGATAGCCACACCGCCGACTAGCAGGTAATGCGGTCCCCGATTCAATCGAACCGGGTCTCACTTGCAGAATTGCCCAATCACAGGAAGGCCTTGAAGCGCGGCCAACTCCTTTAGAGTCCCGCGATCACACCGGTCTCCTGATGTGGCGATATCGATATGGAACATCTCTCGCACCTGTGGTCGTATACTACTCTTACTCATCTCCACCTCGGTTCCTCGGATCATAACGTACGGAAGCCTCGATATCTGTCCAAGACGAGATGATTTTCTCATCTTGTGCTCATCTCGTATATGAATCTTCATCGTCGAACTTGAGTTCCACACAAAAATGAGGGCACATAGGTGGACAATCGAAGTTCGCACTACAATCCAGCAGGGCACATGGCGTAAGAATGCTGCACTACTTGACTCAGCGGGTAACACACATACAAAATACTCATAGACTCGCTATGATGGTGCATCAGATCTGCTTCAATGTGACCCGCGGAACTGCGATGATCGCACCAATCAGTTTCGTGAAAATTGTCCCACTCGTCTTCGAGTTCCGGAATGAGCTTTCCGCGGTGTTGCAGCTACCAGATGCGATGTGTGTGCTTCGAACGGTCGCATGCAAAGAGACGGAGGAATTGCTGTGGAGGTCGGGGTACATCATGGGTCACTATCCCGTCTTCCTGGATTGCCTGGAGTGATCGGGCAAAGAGGCTTTATGCCCGAGTATCGGCAATAATGTGCCCGTTCTGACTGGAGACCAGGCGGTATGCTTTCTTTAGTTTGAGGAGATGGTGATAGAGTGCTCATGGGGCATGGTGGACTATTCATCGGCGTCGCAGCCATCTTCCGAAGTCTCGCAGCGCTAAATCAACCACGATGGATGCATGTAGAGCACCGCAGCTAAGATTAGCTTGAGATCGAGCACAGAAGTGAAGACTTACCTTTATGTCAATGGGCCTCCACATTCTTTGTAAGAAATGCAGGTAGTGATAGTTTTTCATGGATTGAGGGATACTGAGCACTGGGTAAGGCGTCAAACTTACAGGCCCTGCCCATATGCATTATTTTTGCCGTCCAATTCCGGTACCTTTTTTTACAGAAACACGTGACTCTCTTCGAGCCAGAAGGCGGCCAGCGCCACGTGCATTCGTCGCAAGTGGCGGCTTCTACGGTACTTTTTCCCTCACCCTCACTGAGACTCAGGGAATTCACTTCCTTCCCCATTTCTAGAAAGCTAGCAAAGTCTCGAATTACTGTGACAGCGCTTTCATCGTCAGACTTTCCCACACACACCCGTCAGAGTTATTATCGCCTCCCTGTCTTTGTTTCGGGCTCCCCTTGTGGTCGATTCCAAAGATGGCTCCTAGGAGGACTCGTAGACCCAAAGGCAAGGTGCATATTGCTGCACAGCTGAAGCGACGTACGTATTTCGTGTAGTATAACCTTGCAACAACTGCTGACCAACTGAATGCGTTATAGCCCGAGTGACGATCGACATACTCCCCGGGGATGTTCTCCTAGAAATATTTGATCTTTATGTGGATCCGACTCGAGAATATGACGGATTAGAGACATGGTGTACACTGGTGCACGTTTGTCGGAAATGGCGAAACATTGTCCTCGAGTCACCACTTCGCCTGAATCTGCGAATTCGTTGTTATCCTACGTATACAACGCCTGTGAGGGAGAAGCTGGATATTTGGCCAGCCTTACCTATCGTCCTAACGCAATGTGACAAAGAGCAACCAGAATTGGACATGGTCAACGTCGCTGCGGCCTTCGAGCAAAACAGTCGCATATGTCATATCGGTTTTTGGGGTATTCCAACTTCGCAAATGGGAGAAATCCTGGCAGCAATGCACAAGCCATTCCCGGTGCTAACACATCTGGATCTCGAGTCGGGAGATGAAACACTGGAAACGCTGGTCGATCCTGATTTGTTCTTGGGTGGATTGGCCCCGTGTCTGCGATTTCTTCACTTGGGTTACATTCCGTTCCCGGGATTACCAAAACTACTTCTCTCTGCCACCCACCTTACCTATCTTCAACTTTTTAATTCTTCTCAATCTTCTCAATCCGGATATATTTCGCCCGAGGCGATGGTCTCATGCTTCTCCGCGTTGACCAGACTTGAAACACTTATCCTTGAATACGACACCCTTGAATCGGAACACCGGTGTCCACCTCCACCGGCACGCACCCTCCTCCCCGCTCTTACCCTGTTGCAGGTTGATGGGGTCAGCGAATATTTGGAGGATCTCGTGGTCCGGATCGATACCCCTCTACTGGACAACTTAAATATAGCCCTTTTCCAGCAATCCATTCCCGACACCGCCCAACTTGCTCAGTTCATCATTCGCACACCAAATCTCAGGGTACATAACGAAGCACATGTGGTCTTTAACACTCTCAGGGTTAATCTCACACTTCGGCGGGTATTTGAAAAAGGGCTGGGGATCTCACATGAAGTGGTAGATTTGGAGGTTCCATCTGTGGCGCAGGTTTGTACCTCGTCCCTCTCTCAGGCTTTTAGTGCCACCTTAGAACGTCTCTACATCTACGACGGGCATGAATGTTGGCCAGGAGACACCCGAGTCGAGAACAACGATTGGCTGGAACTTTTACGTCCGTTTACCTCTGTGAAGAGCCTTTACCTGTCACGGGTAATTGTGCCACATATCGCGCCTGCTTTTCAGGAGCTCATCGGCGAAAGGGTGGCTGGAGTGCTACCCGCTTTGCAAACACTTTTTTTGGAGGGCCTCAACCTATCGGGACCTGTCCAGGAAGCCTTTGGGTCGTTCGTATCTGGGCGGCAGTTTTCCGGTCATCCCGTAGCTGTTTCTCAATGGAACAAAAGACAGGTTGAGCTGAAGAAGGACTACGATTGAT
Organism: Russula olivacea; assembly: GCA_963926505.1. Classification (NCBI taxonomy): domain Eukaryota; kingdom Fungi; phylum Basidiomycota; class Agaricomycetes; order Russulales; family Russulaceae; genus Russula; species Russula olivacea. Next base: position 1,343,376 of record OZ004879.1, on the reverse strand, counting down.
CGATGCTCTCTATTTTCTACCCATCTACGTTGGCGTCATCTACTTACATCCCACCTTTCTTCTTGTCACTCGTCGTTCGGCTCCTGATTAGATGATACAGTATTGTTGTGTAGAATAATAAAGGCTACCGGGTTTCGGCTCATCGTTCACTAATCACTATCTGTGTTAGTAGCATGCCGACTCGACTACTCAATCATCAGGTTCAATGTTTCAACCACGCATTATGACATGGTCATTGTATGATCTCGCCTTTCAGCTCTCGTTCGGAGACAGGATGAAGACTTATCATGTGGATACCCATCGTGCTAGAATTGACGCGGATCATGATATGTCGCTGTCAAAAAATCGGATCTCTTCAGTATCAATCCACAGTGACCAAACAGAGGGGCGTGTTTAGGCCTCCTCCTTCATTGATGTACGCGGCGTCATCTCAAATTGCTCAGCAGAGTATGCGATCGCACCAGGATTTAAAGAAAGAGTTAACCCAGGGTGTCATATATGTATTTAGAACTCCTGGGGTGGGCAGCAGCGACGCGTCCCGGCCATCAAAGGCAAGACGCCCGGGTATAAACCTCGGGACCTTTTTATCAGTTGGGCATTCTGCCTCTTGCGTCCTCGAGGGGTACGAATGCCAGTCCCCTGGCGACTCGTCAGAACTCCCCGGGTATCTAGACACCTCGCTGCCGCCCGCAAAAAAACACTATCTACTGTACACAGCTACGCACACCCATTTTCTTTCCGACCCCCCTCGACAACGTTATTCCGCTCGCGAACTGCAACCATGGAACTAGACTCTTGCGTGCAGACAAGGAGTTGTCGCATCGGCAAGGCTCGTCCATGTGTTGAATGAGTCGACGAGGGCGAGGTCGAGAGGGGGATATCTGTGTGAAGAAGTACGCGTTAGTACCTACACCCGCCACGCTTCTTTCGCCAACCACCCTCGACAAACACAAACACCCTTCAGCCGCTATATGCGACACCTGCGTGCAAAAGCAATGGCGTGCAAGGGCAGGATCAGGGGAGGGTCGAGGGGGGGAAGTGTACAGTACGTATCGTAGTGACAGTGACTATCGTACGCCTCCCAAGATCGACACCTCGGTGTGGCCTGCACGCCATTTCAGTCACTGGCAGACGACAGGGTCCACGATAGAGGGCGAAGATCGAAGAGGGGAGAGGAGAGGAGAGGATGCGGGACTGATGATGGTATGTGGACGAATGGCGTCCTTTTATACGCCTCTCGGGACCCCCAGTAGTCACCGCGACAGTCTCGGCACGGATTTTGAGCATCGGCGGTCGACGGACGCCGGGATTCATAGGAAAGCAATGACGTTTAAGGAATATAAAACGACTTTCATTTTGAAAGGCCAGATAAATGGTTCACTTTTCTTGCGACTACAGTTCTCCATTCCCTGACATGGCGGAACGTAAGGTACGCATTAAACCTCTCGGCAGGTTCTCACAGCAAGAGTCGCAAGACTAGGATGGTGGTAGCATCCCAGTTGACATCGAACCTGACTTGCCCGGCGGATAGATATTGGCCGGAGATTCCTGACGGCAATCTCAACCTAATGTTTTAGGCTTGGACGGGGATCGACCAAATTCGAAGTTGTATGCATTCCCAACTCACCAGCACATGATAGAGGCGCCGCGCCCGAATCTCCGATATGTCTCTTACTGGTCAGATATGGTCACGTGGTCCCTCTAACGACTCTCGATGGCTTCTCACGTTGAGGTTATGATTTTTGACTGGCAGGAGAACATACGATAGTCGTATGGGAGTGGCATGGGACACCTCAGGTTGGAAAGCAAGCATCCGTCAGGCAGGTGAGGGAGGAACAGCATGAGCGAAGGAGAGGCGGGCGAGAACTCAGAACTTGAAAGCAGGATAAAGAGGACTATCGATGGTAGGCATGAGACTAACAGGACAAGATACGCGTGGGATGCGATGCGACGGCGAGCACAGGTGGGTGAGTGAGTTTAGCAGCCAGAGTGTGAGAGGATACTGTCATACTGACCCTGGACTGGACCAGAACAAGAGGGAGTACTGTAAGGCCAAGCGGGGAGGTGCCATGCAATTCCAATTCCGGTACCTTTTTCACAGCAGCACGTGACCCTTTTCGAACCAATAGGAACGCCAAGGATAGTCGCACGTGCATTCGTCGCCAAACTTTTCCCTCACTCACCCTCTCTGATATTCACACCCACACCATTCAAGTTAGGATCGCCTCCCTGTCTTTGTTTCCGGGCTCCCCTTGGTTGACTTCGACAAATGGCTCCTAAGAGGACTCGCAGACCCAAAGGCAAGGTGCGTGTTACTGCACAGCCGGAGCGACGTACGTATTTGTGTACTAGTATAGCCTTGCAACAACTGCTGACCAACTGAATGCAATATAGCCCAGGTGACGATCGACATACTCCCCGACGATGTTCTCCTAGAAATATTTGATCTTTATGTGGATCCGACTCGAGAATATGATGGATTAGAGACATGGTGTACACTGGTGCACGTTTGTCGGAAATGGCGAAACATCATCCTCGAGTCACCACTTCGCCTAAATCTGCGAATTCGTTGTTATCTTACAGAACCTGAGACGGAGAAGCCGGATATCTGGCCAGCTTTACCTATCGTCCTAGTGCAAGATGGCGAATATGACGAATATTGGGGACCAGAATGGGGCGAGATTGACGTCGCTGCGGCCTTCGAGCAGAACCATCGCATATGCCAGATCCATCTTGGGGATATTCCGACTTTGCAAATGGAAGAAATCCTGGCAGCAATGCACAAGTCATTCCCGGTTCTAACACTTCTGAGTCTCTATTCGGACGATGAAACACCGGAAATGCTGGTCGATCCTGATTTGTTCTTAGGTGGATCGGCCCCGTGTCTGCGATCTCTTCACTTGTATTCCATTCCATTCCCGGGATTACCAAAGCTACTTCTCTCTGCCACTCACCTTACCAACCTTCGACTTCTTAATATTTCCCAATCCGGATATATTTCACCCGAGGCGATGGTCTCTTGCTTCTCCGCGTTGATCAGGCTTGAATCACTTGTCCTTGAATTCAAATCCGCTAAAACGGAACACCGACGTCCACCTCCACCGACCCGCACTCTCCTCCCTGCACTTACCTGGTTGCAGTTTCATGGGTTCAGCGACTATTTGGAGGATCTCGTGGTTCGGGTCGATACCCCTCTACTGAACAAGTTAACCATATCCTTCTTCTACCAATTTACCCACGACAACGCCCAACTTGCCCAGTTCATCAATCGCACACCAAAGCTCAAGGCACATAACGAAGCACATGTGTTCTTTTACAATTTGAGCGTTCGTCTCACACTGCGGGTATTTGAAAAAGGGCTGGGAACATCATATGAAGTGGTAGATTGGGAGGTTCCATCTGTGGCGCAGGTTTGCACCTCATACCTTTCTCAGGCTTTTAGTGCCACCGTAGAACGCCTCTACATCTGCGACAATTATGAATGTTTGCGAGGAGACATGCGAGTCGAGAACAACCTTTGGCTGGAACTTTTACGTCTATTTACCTCTGTGAAGATCCTTTACCTGTCCCGGGAGATTGTGCCACATATCGCGCTTGCTTTGCAGGAGCTCATTGGGGAAGGGGTGGCTGGAGTGTTACCCGCTCTGGAAACACTTTTCCTGGAGGACCTCAACCTATTGGGACCTGTCATTGGGTCGTTCGTATCCAGACGGCAGTTCTCCGGCCATCCCATAGCTGTTTCTCAATGGAACAAAGGACAGGTCGAGCTGTAGGAGTCCGTAGGACTACGATTGATCGATGTTCTTTACTTTCTATCTCATCTACGTTGGCATCATGTACTTACTTCCTCTCTCCTTGTCACTCGTCGTTCGGCTCCTGATCAGATTCAATTGTGTGATATCGTTGTGTAGAATAATAAAGGCTACTAGGTTTCGAACTGGCTCACTGTGTTTTAGCGGCATGCCGACTCGACTAATAACATACTCAATCCCCAGGTTCGATGTTTCAACCACGCACTCTGACATAGTCATTGTATGATCTCGCCTTTCAGCTCTCGTTCGAAGCCAGGATACCATCGTGCTAGAGTTGACGCGGATCATGAGATGTCGCCGTCATAAGATCAGACCTCTTTACCATCAATCCACCAAGCAGGGGACTCGGAACGTGATCATTGAATTCCTTGAATCGAGAGGACCACGCTTTGGGCCCTACTCCCGCATCTACATACACGACATCGTCTCAAATCGCGCAGCAGAGCATGCGATCGCACCAGGATTTTTTTTAAAGAGTTAACCCAGGGTGTCATTTATTTATATTTAGCACCCCTGGGATGGGCAACAGCGACGCGTCCCGGCCATCAAAGGCAAGACGCCCGGGTATAAACCTCGGGACCTTTGTATGAGCTGGGCTTTCTGCCTCTTGCGTCCTCGAGGGGTACGAGTGCCAGTCCCCTGGCGACTCGTCAGAATTCCCCGGGTATCTAGACACCTCGCTGCTCCCGCAAACACTATCTACTACAGTTACACACACCCGTGTTCTTTCCGACCCCCCTCGACAACATTATTCCGCTCACGAGCTTCTGCTTCAACCATGGAAACTAGACTCTTGCGTGCAGACAAGGAGTTGTCGCATCGGCAAGGATCGTCCATGCGCCCATGTGTTGAATGACTCAGCCTGAATGAGTCGATGAGGGTGAAGTCGAGAGGGGGATATCTGTGTGGAGAAGTACGCGTTAGTATCTACACCCGCCACGCTTCTTCCTCAACTACCGGCCCCCTCGACAAATACAAACACCCTTCAACAGTTATACGCGACACCTGTATGCAGAAGCAAGGTCTTGCATGGTGTGTAAGGGCTGGACCAGGGAAGGGTCGAGGGGCGGCAGTGCGAGAAAGCGTACCGTACGTATCAGACATGATTGTAAACGTCCCAAGATCGACACCTTCATGTGGCCTGCACGCCAGTTCAGTCACTGGCAGCTGCCCAGGTCCACGATAGAGGGTGAAGATCGAAGAGGGGAGAGATGAGAGGATGCGGGATGAGACGGTGATACCAGTGAGACGAATGGGATCCTTTTATACGTCTCGGGACCCCCGTAGTCACAAGGACAGTCTCGGCAAGTGCCATAGCCTTTTGAGCATCGGCGGTCGACGGACGCTGGGATTCATGCACATCCATGTTTCGAATGGAATGACATCTTTAAGGAATATAAACCCACTTCCATTTAGAAAGGCCAGACAAATGGTCACTTTGCTTGCGACTTCTCCAGGACCTTACTCTCTAAGAGCACATGGCGGAATGTTAGTGCGCACTGGCATCAAGCCCCTCTCACAGCAAGACTAGAGTAGGATGGCGGCGGCAGTCCAGTTGACATGACATTCCGAACCTGACTCGCACGGCGGATAGATATTTGCCGGAGATTCCTGACAGCGATCTCAACCTGTTTTAGGCTTGGATGGGGATCGACCAAATTCAAAGCTGCATGCATTCCCAACTCACAAACACATGATAGAGGCACCGCGCTTGAATCTGCGATATGCCTATGCGATGCCCATCTCACTGGTCGCTTTATAAGATGTGGTCCCTCTAACGGCACGGCCCCAGCTCGATAGCTTCTCATGCAACATGAGGCGGGCGAGACTCGGAACTTGAAAGCAGGATAAAAAGGATAATCTACGGCAGTCATGAGACTAACAGGATATGCATGCGATGCGAATCATGCGATGCGACGGCGAGCACAGGTGGGTGTGAGACACTGAGTGAGTTTATTAGCCAGCGCGAGAGAACTGATCAGGCACGCGGTACCTTTACATAGCAACACGTGACCCTCTTCGAGCCAATAGGAACGCTCCCACACGTGCATTCATCGCAAGTGGCACTGGCAGTTTCTACTTTTCCCTCACCCTCACTGAGACTCAAGGGAATTCACTTCCTTCCATATTTCTAGAAAGCTAGCAAAGTCTCGAATCGTCGTGACAGCACTTTCATCGTCAGTCTTTCCCACCCACATCCGTCAAATTAGTATCGCCTCCCTGTCTTTGACAGACTCTTTGTTTCCGGGCTCCCCTTGGTGGTCGATTCCGAATTTCCGACAGATGGCTCCTAAGAAGACTCGCATACCCAAAGGAAAGGTGCATGTTGCTGCACAGTCGAAGCGACGTACGTATTTCGTGTAGTATAACCTTGCAACTGCTGACCGACTGAATGCGATATAGGCTGGGTGACGATCGACATACTCCCCGACGATGTTCTCCTAGAAATATTTGATCTTTATGTGGATCCGACTCGAGGATATGGCGGAGAACATACATGGCTTACACTGGCGCATGTTTGTCGGAAATGGCGAAACATTGTCCTCGAGTCACCACTTCGCCTGAATCTGCGAATTCGCTGTTATCTTTCAACACATGCGAGGGAGAAGCTGGATGTCTGGCCAGCTCTACCTATCGTGCTATTGGAACATGGCGAATATGACGAGATACCAGAATGGGACGAGATTGACATCGCTGCGGCCTTCGAGCAGAACCATCGCATATGCCAGATCCACCTTTCGGGTGTTACGAGTTTGGAAATGGAAGAAATCCTGGCAGCAATGCACAAGTCATTCCCGCTTCTGACAGATCTGAGTCTCTGTTCGGACGACGAAACACCGGAAATGCTGGTCGATCCCGATTTGTTCTTAGGTGGATCGGCCCCGTGTCTGCGATCTCTTCACTTGGCTTGCATACCATTCCCGGGCTTACCAAAACTACTTCTCTCTGCCACTCACCTTACCGACCTTCGACTTCATGAAATTTCCCAATCCGGGTATATTTCACCGGAGACAATGGTCTCATGCGTCTCCGCGTTGACCAGGCTTGAATCACTTGTCCTTGATTTTGAATCCGCTAAATCGGAACACCGACGTCCGCCTCCACCGACCCGCACTCCCCTTCCCGCACTTACCTGGTTGCGGTTTCATGGGTCCAGCGAATATTTGGAGGATCTCGTGGTTCGGATCGATACCCCTCTCCTGAACAACTTAGAAATATACTTCTTCTACCAACCCACCCACGACACCGCCCAAGTTGCCCAGTTCATCAATCGCACACCAAAGCTCAAGGCATATAACAAAGCGGATGTGGTCCTTAACGATTCGAGCGTTCATATCACACTGCAGGTACTTGAAAAAGTGCTGGCAATATCATATGAGGTGGCAAATTGGGCTCCACTGGCATCTGTGGTGCAGGTTTGTACCTCATCCCTCTCTCAGGCTTTTAATGCCACCATAGAACGCCTCGACATCGACCTGTATGCACGTTGGCGAGGAGACTTCAGAGTCGAGAACAACCTTTGGCTGGAACTTTTACGTTCATTTACCTCTGTGAAGAGCCTTTACCTGTCCCGGGTAATCGTGCCATATATCGCGCCCGCTTTGCGGGAGCCCATCGGGGGAAGGTTGGCTGGAGTGTTGCCCGCTCTGGAAACTCTTTTCTTGGAGGACCTCAACCTATCGGGACCTGTCCAGGAAGCCATTGGGTCGTTCGTATACAGACGGCAGTTCTCCGGTCATCCCGTAGCTGTTTCTCGATGGAACAAAGGACAGGTCGAGCTGTAGGACTACGATTGATCGATGTTCTCTACCTTCTATCTCATCTACGTTGGCATCATGTACTTACTTCCTCTTTTCTTGTCACTCGTCGCTCGGCTCCTGATTGGATTCCATTGTATGATATATCGTTGCATAGAATAATAAAGGCTATCAGGTTTCGAACCTCTTCAGCACCAATCCACCTGGCGTGATCGAGAGGACGACGCTTTGGGCCTACTACTCCTTCATCGACCTACGCGGCCTCATCTCAATCTCAAATCGCTCAGCAGAGTATGCGATCGCACCAGGATTTAAAGAAAGAGTTAACCCAGGGTGTCATATATGTATTTAGAACCCTGGGATGGGCAGCAGCGACGCGTCCCGGCCATCAAAGGCAAGACCACCCGGGTATAAACCTCGGGACCTTTCTATCATTTGGGCTTTCTGCCTCTTGCGTCCTCGAGGGGTACGAGTGCCAGTCCCCTGGCGACTCGTCAGAATTCCCCGGGTATCTAGACACCTCGCTGCTCCCGCAAACACTATCTACTGTACACAGTTACACACACCGGCTTTCTTTCCGACCCCCCTCGACGACGTTATTCCGCTCGCGAGCTTCTACTTCAACCATGGAAACTAGACTCCTGCGTGCAGACAAGGAGTTGTCGCATCGGCAAGGTTCGTCCATGCGCCCATGTGTTGAATGAGCCGACGAGGGCGAAGTCGAGAGGGGGATATCTGTGTGGAGAAGTACGCGTTAGTATCTACACCCGCCACGCTTCTTTCCCCGGCCACCCTCGACAAACACCAACACGCCTCGAGCCGTTATATGCGACACCTGCGTGCAGAAGCAAAGTCTTGCATGGTGTGCAAGGGCTGGATCAGAGGAGGGTCGAGGGGGAAGGTGCAGTGATGATCGTAAACGTCCCAGGGTCGACACCTTCGCATGGCCTGCACGCCATTTCAGTCACTGGCAGCTGCCCAGGACCACGATAGAGGGTGAGGATCGAAGAGGCGAGAGGAGAGGATGCGGGATGAGATTTTGATGAGACGAATGGGATCCTTTTATACGTCTCTCGGGACCCCCAGTACTCACCGCAACAGTCTCGGCAAAGCCTTTTGAGAATCAGCGGTCAACGGATGCTTGGATTCATACGAAAGCAATGACATCATTAAGGAATATAAAACCACTTTCATTTAGAAAGTCTCTAAATTAAAGTGGTTTTATATTTCTTAATGACGTCTTGCTTTCGTATGAATCCAAGCACTGCGGCCATCCGCCGACCACCAATTCTCAAAAGGCTTTGCTTGTGACTTCTCCAGGACCTTATTCTCTGAGAGGACATGGCGGAATGTCCGGTGCATGGGACCTCTCACTAGGATGGCGGCGGAATTCCAGTTGACATCAAACCTGACTTGCCCGGCGGATAGATATTGGCCGGAGATTCCTGACGGCAATCTCAACCGAATCTTTTAGGCTTGGACGGGGATCGACCAAATTCGAAGTTGCATGCATTCCCAACTGACAAGCGCATGATAGAGGCATCGCGCTCGAATCTCCGATATGTCTATGCGATGCCCGTCTCATCAACCCGATAATCATCAACCTTCTTTCCATCGCTGCCAGAAATGTTTCTGTCATCTGAGAGCGTTTCCTGCTCCAGGATTGCATGATCGAGCATCGTTTCGTGAGCGGGGAAAATCATCGAGAGTATAAAGTAGACGGTGGACGCCAGGGTGAACTGTACAGTAAGCGGTACAGTAGTATCCGGCAAGACCGAAACTTCCAACTCAGTCATCGTGGTGGGAATTCAAAAGAATGGCACACTCACCCCGAGAAGGTACGCAAGATCGAATAGGCGCGTGCTGACGCCCACGTATATATTCGTGTTTATGCTATTGATGAGTCCCGGCATAGTGGGTGGCACCGAGACTATCATTGCGGCGGCGGCGCGCCAGTTCTTAAACATCATAAGGGACAGGACGCATGACCCACGTTCAGAAACAAAGACTTACAACTCCATATGTATACCTGTACCTTCCATGAGGCTGATACATTGCGGGAACGTCGACGTGTGTGCGATGTACGAGCCAATACTAGGCAACAAAGCCACCATCAGTTTCGAAGCTCCTTGTTAACAACAAGGAACGAAAACTTACGTCGGTTATCATGATTCCGGTGATAGGGCCGAAGAAGACGGTGTAACCACCCATGAAAGTTAAGAAGCCCGTTGCACTATGCAGCCGAGAATGAGACTCCCGCCGTGGAAAGATATCCTCAGAGTTATCTTCTGAGACGCACACACCTCGTGAGTATTTCCCATGGGCAAAGCGCCCATCCGCCAAGGAATGCGCAGATGACCTGTCTGCGCCGAATGTTGATATAGCGCGGCCACAGAGCCGTCATGTCGTTCCCAGCACTGAGCGAGTTGGCCCAGATGTTCGTGCCCAGCGTACCGAGAGTAAACGCAAAAGACGTAAAGAAAGTGGCTGCGCGGTTGTCCCAGTGGTCGATGAGCTTGAGTGGGTCCCAGATAACCTGACCGTAAAGGGCGATGCCCGCACTCGTTACGGCAATACTGACAAAGCTGGCTAGTGTGAATGCAACAGGGATAACAATGAGTTGGATATATTGTCTGCGAGAATGGTGGTTAGTGTCGCTAAGTGGGTTGACCTCTAGACAAACGTTTGCGTATGCGCTTTCGGTCTTAGCATATCTCTGAATTTTGATTGTCACGATTAGCAGGAGTAGATGCGATGCGGGTTACGTATGTGGGACCCACAGTAAAATCTGGGATGTTGACACCTAGAGTCGCGTAGTTCCCCAGAGCGCTATTAAGAGCTGCAAGCCACGCCCAAGAAAGCCCACTACGACTTAGCTCTGCCTTTTGGACGAACAGACCCGTACTTGGAGGCACTTTGACCAGTGCCCAAATAAGCAGCGCTAACCATGTGGGCGGAACTATAATTGATTTGGCTAAGAATAGCCAACGTATCTTCTGTGGAGAGATGAACATGAATGGGAACTGAATGAGCCAATAAAGAAAGTAGCAAATCATCCCTTTGGGACGCGTAAGCTTTTTTGTCCAGCTGTTTAACGAGGATAAGTAGTTCACACGCACCAGAGGAAGTTATGTTCGCGCTCGGAGGAAGATGATTCGGGAGGTGAGCGAAAGTTGGCCAAACAGCTTTTAACATCTGAGATAACGATTATGAGATTTCTATGAAATGGGGGAGAGGCGGAGGGGCTGAACCTGGTAAACGCATTCGGAGCCAACGAAAGTCTGGATACCGAACCAAAATAAGGACAAAACTACTCGGCTGATGACGCTGAAGTAGCTCGGCCAGAATCCAAATGAAGAGCGATTAAGGATAGGGAACGCTATGTGAAGTCGAGCACCAGTAGTACCGTTCAGTACCATAACGATCCCCATGATGATGTTCCCCAAGGCAATCGCGAGGAGCGCTTGCCACCTATGAGGCGTGTATTAGCCACAATCCATCGCGTAAGGTAGTTAGACTACAAACCAAGATAAACCTATCGCGAGCATTGATGACGCAAATGCCCACATGGATGCGTTCGCAGCGTCTGAAATCCAATACACGACGTAGTTGAAGGTTGTCCATGTACGCATCTCCGGAGGTACAGGGTCCATGTCCTTATTTCTCCAAGCGCTGCTCGGCGCAAACGTCGACGGTTCTGGTTTGAGCTTCCATGCAGACGGACGAAGAAGTGGAGAGAACGATAAGTTTCCCATGCGGGAGAGGGGGAGGAACGTCTATTAGACAAGCAGCACGGATGCGGAGGTGGTGGTGGTGGAGAGAAATCGTGGGGGGTAGAGCTGTTGATTAGGGCATAGACAGGGAAGATGACATGCGGCGGCGATGCGGCGCGGCGAGTACCCGCCCTTCGAAGTTCGGAGTCTTTTCTTGGAGGAGCCTCACCCATCAAGAACAAGACCTGTCCACGGTCGCAGACTCGGAGTTGACCATGTTTACTCCGTTCTATTTGCTTGCTCACTGAAAAACGCAAACATGGTTTGATAGGTAAGCGTCAGGTCAGTACATACTGCACTGGGTATCTGTTGTGGATGATATGTTTCGGCATTATGCATCGAAGTTTGGCCAAGGTTGCCCGCCAGTGCTTTGCACGGCAACGGCCATCTTCTTATTCGCTGGACGCTTGGTCGGTGCGGTGCCGAGGCAACTCGGCCGGGCGGCCGGGCCCGGCGCCTCCGGTTACCCTTCTATTTACTCATCCAGCACAGCCGCCTAGTTTACACGTGTCCTCGTAGAGAGATTGATGGTTATGGAACTGGACGGCGGGTCAGCTGGTCAGGGGCAACCATGGAGGGCTGTGTAATAGAGTTTGTGCGTTGTATATAACCGAGTAAACTAGCCTGGTCAAAGCAATCACGATGCCTTCGCCCACTGACGCTGACTTGGGCTTGGGATCCTCATTGATGAGCTCACCAGGGTATGTCGAAGGAAATTCTCTCACCAGATTACTAAAGTAACAAGGAGAACCCCAAATAGCTCGGCTGAAGTGCGCCTCTATGATCCAGTCTCTCCGGAACAGTGGCACCCCACCATCACCCCATCATCGTTTCCTCTCAATCATCCAGTCTCTCCAGCATACCCTGTCATCACTTCACCATCACCATCATTTTCTTTCTGCCCTGCGTCATTGGCCCATATATATTCCTGTTCGGAAGGTTCGCTGACGGTAAGGGATCATCCGTCTCGCAGGAGTCGGAAATTTCTGAGTGAGCCATGTCAACGTACGTCATTGCATAATATCACCATGCGACGACTGCTAACTGGCGCGATATAGGCCGAGTGACGATCGACATGCTCCCTGAGGACGCCCTGCTGGAAATTTTCGATTGGTATTTGGATGGCAATGATTTCTACGATATAGAGGGCTGGCAAACGCCTGTGCACGTGTGTCGAAAGTGGCGAAACGTAGTCTTCGGGTCACCACGCCGCCTGAAGCTGCAACTTTTCTGCACAGGCAAGAAGCCTGTGCGGAATCTTCTGGATATTTGGCCACCATTTCCTATCATCATATCGGGCTACTACCGCAAAATAACGGGCGAAGATAACATCGTCGCGGCACTCGAGCACAACGACCGCGTATGTCGAATCCATCTTCAAGAGGTTTCGAGTTCGCTTTGGGAAGGGATCTTGGCAACAACGCAGGCACCATTCCCGGCGCTGACAGACATGGAGCTCCACACAAGCGCAAACGATCCGCTGACGGTTTCCGATTCGTTCTTGGGCGGATCGGCCCCAAATCTGCGATATCTCCACCTGTCTTGCGTTCCATTTCCGGGATTGCCGAAACTACTTCCGTCTGCCACTCACCTCGTCACTCTTCGCCTTTTGCGTATTCCTCATTCCGGGTACATCTCACCCGAGGCGATGGTCACTGCTCTTTCCGCCTTGACAAGGCTCAAAAAGTACTGTCTCGAATTCCAATCGCCTAGATCTTGTCCCGACCGTGGACACCGACGTCCGCCTCCGCCCACTCGCTCGGTCCTTCCCGCCCTCACTGAATTTATTTTCACCGGCGTAAGCGAATATTTGGAGGATTTTGTCGCCAGGATCGATGCCCCTCTACTCGACAGGTTGGAGATAACGTTTTTCCGTCAACTCATATTCCATACTCCACGACTCGGCCAATTCGTCGGTCGCACACCAAATCTCATGGCACACGATGAAGCACATGCAATTTTTTCCAATTTCAAAGCCCAGTTTACACTTCCACGAACCATTAGAGGGCTCAATTTAGAAATCCCCTGCAATGAGCCGGATTGGCAGCTTTCGATGCTGGCCCAGATCTGCGGTTCTTCTTTGCCTCTCATTTCCTCGCTGGAGCACCTCTATATCCACGAGAATGAGGTTAATCAAAGTTTGCAACCATGTTGGCAAGACGACATCGAGAATGTCCAATGGCTGGAACTATTACACCCGTTTACCACTGTGAAGACGCTCTACCTATCGTGGGATATTGCAGCACGAATCGCGCCCGCCCTGGGAGAGCTCGTAGGTGCAAGGGCAACCGAAGTGTTACCTGCCCTCCAGACTCTTTTCTTGGAGGAGCTCCACCCATTGGGACCTGTACAAGAAGCCATTGACAAGTTTGTTGCCACGCGACAGCTCTCCGATCACCCTATCGTCGTTTCTCACTGGGACAGAAAAAAGGTCAAGCGGTAGGATAATGATGATTGTTCTGTGCTCCGTCTTCTCGTCGGCCTAAGCGGCCCAACAATCGTCGCGGCCCCGGTGCAGGTATATTATTTACGTGCCAGTGTATTAGTAACCCTCTTCCGATCTTGCATTCTTGCGTAGCGGGAGGCTCATACGCACTTTATTAATAAAGGGAACTATGGTGCATCGCCCTGACTCTGCAACCTGAGAGGAGTGTCGGAACGAGAGTGTGATTCAAATGCATCACCATTTCACGAGATGAGGTAGGTTTAGACGGGAATGAAGAGACGACGATGCGACGTACACCCTCAAATCGGCAAAAATTGGTTAGCAGTGCATCTTGACGAGGGTCCCTCAGGCCTCAGGCTTCAAGTACGTCGATGGAATCGGTGACAAATCGACATTTGATACAACTGAACGTCATCAGCTTGCAGTCCGTAGAGAACAATAAGGTGTATTCTGCGTGTAGCCGTAAAATGTATCGTCAGATGTCTAGGCTGCACAGAAGGCCGAATACCGAATGGAAATGTTACGATGCCAGTGACCGTGCCTACCCCCAGGTGAGGGCCCTCAATACCCTTTCCCTAAACCTTCTAGGGTCGTACAAATCGAAGGATTCAAACCGTTGCCTTGCTTTGTCGATATGTGGGCCTGTCTGTCCTTCAAAAATGTTACCTAGTAGTAACAAGAACTCATCGACGATATAAGCAGGGTAGTCACAGTAATGAGTACCAAACTGCGTGCGGCGTGTCCAAGCGATATCGAGAAGGAGAATTTGTGTCCCAAGTGAGTGTTTGTACCTCCTCCAGCAAGATGTAATGGCCCGAAACGTGCCTGTGTATAGTGCAGAGTGGGATTCCTTTGATGAAGATGTGGATAACAGATGCGAGAGGGCAAGGAAGAAAAGCTCGACTGTAAAACCGAGCCCACCTCCACCACGCAAATCCTGCAGACGCCGCATCTGTTGTTGCATCTCATCTCCTTGCCACTGGGACCAACGGGGGAATTCTTTCAAATTCTTCACCAGCTCTTTGTATGCATCGGCATCCTCTTGTCCTTCAAGAATATTGCGGAGGATCGTGGCAGGGGAGCACATGCTCTTAAGAGTCTGCCCTGGGCGCATAAATTGCAGTTTACGGGGATCGCGTAACAGTTCGACAAGGCGGCTGAAGAGGATGGGCGCCCGATTGAGGTCGTCGAGAACATTAGGAATTTGGGAAGTGATTTGATGAGAATGGCGGTTAACGGCATATTGCATGTCAAATATCCACTCATCGGCCCGAGTAAGACGGTCAGCTTCGATATTGATTTGCTCCAGCTCTGAGATCTGAGATTCGTGGCCACCAAGGACTTCTTTTACTTCTTCTGTCAGGTCTTCTGTCTCGCGTAGCGCGTCGTATAACCAATATAGACACCCCCTTGCTTTCTGGACGGTCGTGTCAATCTTCTGAGCAGCTGCCATGGCGTCGTTATTGCCAGTGTCATCTACCTCTGCAAACCGATCCAATGCCCGTGTCGCCCGAATCTGCACACCCTGGCTGTCTTCCAGAATTTGTTGAATGGCCACGAGTGAAAGGCAGGTCCAGCGTATAACGAACAACTGGTCAGTTCCTGCCAATGACAATTTCTGTATCTTTTCAAAATTACCGATATCTCCAACCAGCTTCGAAATGTCTCCAAACCAGGTAAGTTTTGCGTTGGCACAGAATACAAGTGATGCAGTGGCCTCGATACAGGCACGCGTACGCTTCCGCCACAGACCATCGTTGTTTGAAAAAAGGTTACGGTTCTTGCAAATCTCTACAGAGCGGGCGACACGTGTGCTGAGCTCGTGCACAACATTCTCTCCTCGGATATCCACAGAGGTAGAGTGCAGATGAACGTTAATTGGATGTGGTACAGGTGAGGGTGTCGTTACATGGGTAGGAGGATGATGGGGAGAGAGTTTCCTAACCCGGTGGATGATCGGTCTAAGGACCCTGTGGATGCTCCAAGAGATGAAGCTCGATGAAGGTTGGCGAGCTGTCATATCCCTGTGTGGTCTCGCAACAGGTTCATCCTGGCTTTGCTCTTCGCTCTCGTGGTGTTTGCCCACCCTGCTCCAGACTTCCGTACCCCAGTCCGTGTTAAACGAGCCAGGTATTGCCATCACAAACTGTTCCATTTCTGCATCTTCCGTCAGATTGTCAATCAGCCATCGAATCGCCCGTACATCTCGGCCCTTTCGTGCCACCGTCTCTTCCATCGCAAGCTGCATCTGTCCCTGAGCCATGTTCGCGCTCACAGATTTCATTCCTCCATCGGGTCCTCGATCCCTGAATCGTTGGCCACGCAACTTCTGGAACAGATACCAGATAATACCAGAAAATGAATTCTGGTAGGGCGATTGTGGATATATGATGGGGGCAAATATCGTGAAGATGTACAGCAGGCTGCTGACACAGATGGGAACAATGGTACTTAGAGCAACTTTTCTGTTGATATTTAGTAGCGAGTTGCCAAGCCCTGCAAAAAATAGGAACAGGGAGATGTGGAGAAATCCAGGGACAGCCTCGGCCACCCTCGGCATGTACCATCCTTCACATCCTTCGTACAAGTACTGCCGAAGTCGAGAACTCTTCAAAGGATCACCATACCGCTGGAAGATATGCATATACTTGCGAACCCATTGCTGAACGAGGATCGCCAGGAGTGTTGCCAGAAGGCTAAAGGCGAGGGCCATAAACCAGAAAACATTAACACGGAAATTAGATGCCGATGGACTGAATGGAGGGTAAGGAGGTGGCGGAGTGGAAGGAATGGCAACCTGTGGGGCAATTGAGGATAGTTGCACGGAAATCTGAGAGAGTATTGTAGAGTGTTGTCGGAGGTAATATATGGTTTCATCTGCGGGGCTCGGTTTCAGGTCTTGTTTGCTATCGACTACGAATGCTGTGAGAGCAGCAGAAAATAAACCAGCCTATGGGGCCACGCATTAGCATAACCAAATCCGTAATGGCACGGACAGAACATGAACGGACGAATATAAGGGCACTTTCCATGCCCTCTTTGAGGGTATTGATCCGGGCGTCATCGTGGCTCTTAGCTTCATCTCTGAAGAGTTTCCAGAATTCGCTGGCACTACCGTCAAAGTCCCCGATCATGCGTGGTTCTTCAGGTTGTTGATCAGATTTGGAGTCAGAGGTGGTATTGCGAGGACTAGAGTTGACAGTTGGATTACTAGCCACGGCTATATTTATATTTGTCAGGTCATTGAGATCTCTATAATCGTGAGGAAACACGCACGAGTCTGTGCCTCTGCCTGAGTTAGCCTATCGCTGGCCGCACTGGTAGTACCGCTGACATCACCGCTGCTGCGGGACTGGTCGATGCCTATCTCGGAGGTGTCGATTCCCAGACGGCAAGGCCAAATAGAAGTCACGCCTTCAACCTGTGAGATAACTGACTGTGCCCCGTCGTTGATATCTTGGCCAGTAGACACCGACCCCAGTGAACTTGCAGCACTGGCTACATTGCTGGTGTGAGGCCCTAGGATATCCATTTCGTGCGTCTCGGCTCCTTCCACGTCTTCTTTGCGAGCCGTTATCACTTCGATGGTAATGAGAAAGAGGGAAAAACGCACCGGCACGTGGTGCGGCCTGGGGAACCTGTTGGGCCTCGAGATCGATGACAGAGCTCATGATGTGAGGACCAGTGGCAATCGTCAAAACACGAGGATGATAAATTTGGTGTGTATGATCGGTCACGGTACAGCTCAGAGGGAGCACTAGCTGTAGTGTGGAAATGGTGTGGGGAAGAGACCACCGCAATCGCCACGAGGTGAAAATTAATAATAATAACTGAATGGGGTAAACTATCCTACGCCATCGATAATAACATTCTCACGCGCTGATCGATAAATTCATGGCTGAACTCATGTAATTGTGGTTTCCTGGGCTCCTGGGCTCCTGATGGAAAACGCAGTCGGAACAACATTACACTATAGTAGTACACCCAAGGCGAGTGAGAAGGGTCGGTCCGAAACTCGTCCAATGCTACCTTTGCGGTGTCCTAACACAGGCCGCACCAGATAAGGGCGATATGCAGGTGTATCGCCCTTATCTGGTGCCCCGGTATCATAGTATGTCCACTTCTACAGTATCCAAATCCCTAGAGTGTTCGCGTTAAATGTGCTGACTTGCGCCAAGAAAACCCTGGGAGAACTTGAAATGAGGCACGTCAACAGCATTTGAAGCTTTGACGGACAGCAATTTTAACCCTCACGATAACTTGGAGAGAACTTCTAGTAATACGTACGAGTGCCATTTCAATATCGTTCCGATAGCCAGCCTGTCTATTAACCATTCCAGCCATTGGCAATAAGGATCCCCTACGCATGCTCGGAACGTATCGGAAATTCACGCAATTGCCAAATTTCAACTTCATTAAACTTCCACTAAACCGGCCCCCGCCTCCCCAACTGTCGACGCAAAACAAAAACTGATGTATCTAAGGTAGTTGCTGCGAGGAAAGAATGTCGTCCAAGCAGAAGAGAGAGAGAAAGAAAGAAAAAGAGGAAGAGACAAAGAGGGTCGACTGAGAAAAGCAAGGTGCAAGAGATCGGTCGAGACAACGTGGCCAGCAGTTCCGTGGGTGGTCGCCGAGAGGAAAGACACACGCGAGTAGGAAGGAAAGGAAAGGGAAGAGGAACTTCTGGATTGGAATCAGGGCTGATGCCCTCTTTAACAAGCCGGACGGCGCGGCTGCCTTTCCATTGTATCTAAGTTTTATATGATAATGATCTCGGAGGTGTCGGAAGGAAAACCTAAAATAAGGTGGAAAGGGAAGAGCGTACGGCTGCTGCATTGTAACGGCATTGTGTCGGTAAGTGTTGTCAGAGAGCGCAAGATGAGAGGGTAGAAGAAGGGAAAGATGAAGGAAAGGGTGCTTGTTGTTGTCGAGTGCGAGGCGATACGGTAAGGACGATGCGAGGAAAGAAGAGAAAGTCAACACGAGCACGTGATGACTGATGACGAGCGCTCCGACGTTCCGAGCGTGGCTCCGAAGGGAACGTATCCAATCTCGCTCGCTCGTCCCAGTGTCGCCAGGCTACATGCAAGTTGGGAGTCCCGACAGCGGGACAAAATCGTCGATAAAGCCCAAAGTAGCCTCTTCTGAGACGGCAGAGCCCGTTGAGCTGGACACGAGATCTGTCTTTTGGACTACAAGACAAGTATTCTTACATTTCCCCATCGCTGTTCAGTCTGCATGCACAAAACCCTGACCACCAGCGGTCAAGAGCATGCAGCGTCACGGGCTAATTGATGTCGAAGCTGAGTATTTAGGCATCCACGCATGGAAATGTACAAGAAAGGGATGCGAGAACAATAAGGTGTATTCTACACGTAGCCGTAAAATGTATCATCAGATGTCTGGGCTGCACAAAATGCTGAATAGCAAATGTAAATGTTACGATGCCGGTGACTGTACCTGCGCACAGGTGAGGACCCTCAACACCCGTTCCCTAAACCTTCTAGGGCCGTACGATTCGGAGGAATCGAACTGTTGCCTTGCTCCGTCGATATGTGGGCCTGTCTGCCCTTCGAAAATGTTGCCTAGTAAGAACAAGAACTCGTTGACGATATAAGCAGGGAAATATTCATCAAACTCCCAGCGACGTGACATGGCGATATCAAGAAGAAGCTTTTGTGTTCCCAGCGAGTCCTTGTGCTTGCTAAAGTCAGATGTAATCGCCCGAAATGTGCCCGTGTACAGTGCAGAGTGGGATTCCTTTGATGAAGATGTAGATAAGAGCTGCGTGAGGGCAAGGAAGAAAAGCTCGACTGTAAAGCCAAGCCCGCCTCCATCACGCAGATCCTGCAGACGCCACAACTGTCGCCGCATCTCATCTCCATGCCAACGCGACGAAATGCGGAAATTTTCCAAGCTCTTCAGCAGCTCTTTGTACGCATCGGCATCCCCTTGTCCTTCAAGAATATTGCGGAGTGTCAGGGCAGGGGAGCACATGCTCTTGAGAGTCTGCCCTGGGCGTATGAATTGCAGTTTACGAGGATCGCCGGTCAGTTCAACAAGGCGGCTGACGGGGATAGGTGCCCGATCGAGGTCGTCGAGAACGCCAGGAAATTGGGAAGTGATTTGATGAGAATCGTTAATGACATATTGCGCGTTAAATATCCAAGAGTCTAACCATTCAAGGCTGTAAGCTTCAATATTGATTTGCTCCAGCTCTGAAATCTGTGATTCAAGTTCGTGGCCACGGAGGGTTTCTTTTACTTCTTCTGTCAGGTCTTTTGTATCCCACAGGCCGTCGTACAACCGAAATAGACAATCCCTTGCTTTCCGAAGGGTCTCGTCAATCTTCTGAGCACCTGCCAGGGTGTCGTTGTTGCCAGTGTCATCTGCCCTTGCAAACCGGTTCATTGCCCATGTCACATGACCCTGCACACCCCAGTTGTCTTCCAGTATCGGTCGAATGGCCACGAGTGAAAGGCAGGTCCAGCGTATCACGAACAACTGGTCAGTTCCTGCCAACGACAGTTCCCGTATCTTTTCAAAACTACCGATATCTCCAAGCAGCTTCGAAATGCCTCCAAACCAGGCAAGCTTTGCGTTGGCACAGCATACAAGTGATGCTGTGGTCTCGATACAGGTACGCGTACGTCTCCGCCATAGATCATCGTCCGCAAAAAGTCCACGGTTCTTGCATATCTCTACAGGGCGGGCAACACGTGTGCCGAGCTCGTGTACAACATTCCCTCCTTGGATATGAACAGTGGTAGAGTGCGGGTGAACATCAGGTGGATGTGGTACATGTGGGCGTGTCGATGGTGTCGTTGCATGGGCAGGGGAATTATTGGGAGTGGGTTTCCTAACCAGGTGAATGATTGGCCTAAGGACGCTGCGGATGCTCCAAGGGGATGTAGGTTGGTGGGCTGTCGTATCCCTGCCCTGGCTTTGGTCCTCACTCTCGTGGTGTTTGCCCACCCTCTTCCAGACTTCCGTGCCCCAGTCCGTGTTAAACGAGCCGGGTATAGCTGACATAAACTTTTCCATCTCCGCATCTTCTGTCAGGTTGTCAATCAACCATCGAATAGCCCGTACATCTCGGTGCTTGCGTGCCACCGTCTCTTCCATTGCAAGTTGCATCTGTCCCTGTGATATGTTTGTGCTTGCAGATTTCATTTCTCCGTGATCCCTGAATCTCCGGCCACGCAACTTCTGAAACAAATACCAGAAAATGTCAGAGAATGAATTCTGGTAGGGCGATTGCGGATATATAATGGGCGCAAATGTCGTGAAGATGTATAGCAAGCCGGTGACGCCAATGGGGATAATGGTACTTAGAGCAACTTTTGTGTTTATACCTAGTAATGAGTTGCCAAGCCCTGCAAAGAAGAGGAATACGGAGATGTGGAGAAATGCAGGGACAGCCTCGGCCACCTTCGGCATGTACCATCTTTCGCATCCTTCGTACAAGTACTGCCGAAGTCGAGAACTCTTCAAAGGATCGTCGTACCGTTGGAAGACGCGCATATACTTGCGAACCCATTGCTGAACGAGGATCGCCAGGAGTGCCGCCAGAAGGCTAAAGGCGAGGGCCATAAACCAGAAAACATTAACACGGAAACTAGATGCCGATGGACTGAATGGAGGGTAAGGAGGTGGCGGAGTGGAAGGAATGGCAACCTGTGGGCCAATTGAGGATAGTTGCACGGAAATCTGAGTGAGTATGACAGTGTGTTGTCGGAGGTGATAGACGGTTTCATCTGCGAGGCTCGGTTTCAGGTCTTGTTTGCTATCGACTACGAATGCTGTGAGAGCAGCAGAAAATAAACCAGCCTGTAGGGCCACGCATCAGCATATTCGAGTCCGTAATGGCAGGGATAGAATATGAACGGACGAATATAAGGGCACTTTCCATGCCCCCTTTGAGGGTATTGATCCGGGCGTCATCGTGGCTCTTGGCTTCATCTCTGTAGAGTTTCCAGAATTCGTTGGCACTACTGTCAAAGTCTCTGATCTTGCGTGATTCTTCGGATTCGGAGGCAGTATTACGAGGACCAGGGTCAAAGGTTGGAATACTAGCCACGGCTATATTTATATTCGTCAGGTCATTGAGATCTCTACAATCATGAGGAAACACGCACGAATCTGTACCTCTGCCTGAGTTGGCCTATCGCTGGTAGTATGGCTGACATCATCGCGGCTGCTGAATTCGTCGACGTTCAGCGCAGGGGCTTGGCTTCTTCCCACCCCGGATCCTGTAACAGAACAAAATAATCGTCCCGGGATGCGACAGCAAGGCCAAATAGAGGTCGCACCTTCAACCTGTGAGATACTAGTAACTGACCGTGCCTCATCATCGATATCTTGGCTAGAAGATACGGACCGCAGTGAACTTGCAGCACTGCTGGTGTGAGGCCCAAGGATATCTATTTCGTGCGTCTCGGCTCCTTCCACATCTTCCTTGCGAGCCGTTACCACTTCGACGGTGATGAGAAAAGAGGGAAAAACGCACCGGCACGTGGCGGTGGCGCGGCCTGGGGGACTTGTTGAGACTCGAGATCAATGACAGAGCTCATGATGTGAGGACCAAGGGTAATCGTCAAAAACACGAGGATGAGAAATTTGGTGTGTAAGATTGGTTCAGAGAGAGAGAGAGAGAGAATGGGCGGGAAAGTGAGTGAGACGTCGACATGCGAGGAAAACTAATAACTGAATGGGGTAATCATCCCGGGCCTACGCCGTTCAATTGATGGTAGCGACTGAAGAACTCATATAATTGTACTTTCTTGGGCTCTTGATGGAATGGAGGAAAATGACGCAGACTCGGAACATTAGTACTCGCAATTACTCGTCTAACAATCGTAAAGTGAAGCAAAAAATATACATAGGTACCGTAGATAATGGTCCGTCTTCCGAATGGTCTCATGAGGAACAGCAACCAGGCAAAAACACTGCCTTCCTCCCAGTGGTAGCATCAGCAAGATGAACAGTGCTGCCGTTTCCAACAACGGGCCCACTCGCGTGAGCCTCTTCCCATTCCCACCGCATCACGACTCGGCGGGCGACGTATGAAAATACCTCCGATACCCCTATGCCCGTTTTGGCCGAGGTAAAGAATACCTTGGGTCCGCGCAGCGGACGGGGTGGCTTTGTCTGTGACAACGTGGGCAGATTATTCAAGTTGGCGTATCGTGCGGGAGTGATGGTGGGCGCGATTGACGTTGAGGCTGTTGAAGTTGACATCGTCGACACCGACAGCGAGTTATACGATCTGTGATTATGGAGCGACGGGGAGGATGAAGGCGAGCGCGAGTGAGAAAGAGGGGAGGATTGGGCGGAATGATATGGCTCGTAGCCATCAGAGAAGGAGGAGGCGGGCGTGTGGAAGGATCGGAAAGATGTGAAGCCTGTATGTGTCGAGCTCACTGTGCTGTTGGGCAGGAGGTTGAACTGCGAGGTCCGCGAGCGCGCTTTAGGCGAATGCTTATGGCGATGACCGTGGAAGTCGATTGACGGTGTACGTGGATGGATGACAAAGGTGGGTGTTGAGTTTTCCCCGTCCGGACCGACATCGTTGTGGTGGACAACGCTGGCAGAGTGGGTCTCGTCTACGAGAATGATGTCCACTGGACTTGTGGCACCCGATTCTAGGGACCCATTATCTTGCGCAACAACCTCGTCATCGAATCCGCTGGAGACCCGGTCAGGTCCTTGCGTAGGTAGCCAGTCTCGCTCGTCCTCCGGTGTCGCTAGGCTACTAGATGGGGATCCCGACAATGGGACAAGTTCGTCGATGAAGTCTAACGCAGCCCCTTCTGAGACAGCAGAGCCCGTTGAGCTAGGCGCGAGGTCTGTCTTGTTCCCGACTACGACGAGACAGTATTCTTCTATTTCCTCATCGCTGAGAGGTCTGCACGTGCAAAACTCCGACCACCAACGGTTGAGAGCACGCAGCGTCTCGGGCTGATTGACGTCGAAGAGGAGGATGACGGCATCCGCTCCACGGAAAAATGCAGAAGAGAGGGATGAAAAGCGTTCTTGTCCGGCAGTATCCTATGGTCGTGTGAGCGATGGCGGTAGAAGAGGAAGTACTGTACAGTAGATGTAGTAGTGATGGCGACGGACCCAGATTTGTAGAGTCACGGATTCATCTGGCTTGGAGTGATGGGGGAGTGTCTTGGTGATGAAATCGGTACCGATAGTTGAACGGTAGGCTGTCGAGAATTGGCCAGAGATATACTTTAATGGCAGTGATATACTGTAATTCGCAAAGCGGGCCTCGGACAAACAAGCAATTGATGGTGCGCACCTGGCCACGGAGGCTCGTCTTCCCAACTCCCGAGTTTCCTATGATCACGACCTTGACAGTGCGCATGGATAAACGTTGTCAACAGAAACATGCGCACTGCCAAGTGTGGATGTTGAGCCCGAAATCAAATTTGATGTGCCGCTGGGCGCGGGCGCCAGTACACTCGCGGTGTTCGGCCGACCGTGACCAAGCATCGCCGCGTGTCGCGAGTTTGATGACGGCCACTGCCTCTCGCCTGCAGCCATATCGATGGACAGCGACAATGCGACAAGGCAAGCTAACCCGACGGGACCCCCGCTAGTCCCAAACAACCAACTTCCTCCGTCCGAGAATAAACTGTTCAGGAAATGGCGCCGAGATAATGGCGCCGAGAGTTCTCCTTGATCACGGGTTACGGCATCGATCCCGCGGAGCGGGTCTTCACCATCAACCGCCGTAACTGCGAACGATGGAAAAAGGACTTGTTGAACTACAGCACGTCATTCTTACCCATTCGATCTTCCTCCTTGCGCTCACGGGTGATATAGGTCCGCCTGTACAGTTCATGCTCAAACATCTCAAGCTTGCTGGCGTAGATTTGACGTCAGCCCACGTACCTTGCCAGCCTTGTGACCTCACCCGTTCTGGCGGGTTCTCTCCCGATGCCGGCGCAGTTGTCCTTTGCCAGGGAAATTTCCTCAACAAGAAACATATGGAGCACACCCTCGTACATGAGCTTTTGCATATGTATGATCACGCGGCGTTCAACGTGGATTGGAGTAACCTACGATACCATGCGTGCAGTGAGGTACGTCTACTCACACACATCAAAGCGTTCATAAATCATATATCTACTTTTTACAAGATTCGTGCGAACAGTTTGAGTGAAGATTGCTCTTGGGCACGAGAGATTCAGCGTGGCAGATTCTCCATCTCAAAGCAGCACCAGGTGCGCGTGTCTGGTGTAGTACTGTGTACGTGCTCGGGCTGACCTTACCTTTCTTCAAGGCGTGTGTCCGAAGACGTGCGGTGCTATCCGTCATGGCTAACCCTAGTTGTCAGGACAAGGAGTCAGCGGAGCGAGCGGTAAATGAAGTCTGGGAGTGTTGTTTCAACGATACAAGGCCCTTTGATGAGGTATGTCTATAGCGGATTCCTTACGCGCCCTCCCGTCATTCTTCAGATATATTAATAAATGCAATATGTATCTTGTGTTACGGTCATAATTCCCTGGCAATCTACACGTGCCACTCGTCCTGTAGTCGGTAAAACCCCTGCAGTCTGGTCTGGTCTGGTCTCGAGCTCTTCTAACTGTTTCTCATTAGATGGAATTTGGCATAATGGAGCTCTCATCGTAATCCCCTACACTTCCTCTACGAAAATACCGAGCGCCCTCTCGCATGGCCCTTCGTCAGGGACAGTCGCATTCGCCAGCCGCGTGGTTCACGTCCACGGAGGTGCCCCGCACTGCTCGCCTTCCGAAGTTCTGAGTTTGCTCCGCTTTGGTGGGCCGCCAAAAGCTCCCGCTGATGGGATTGGCCTCGGAACTTGAACACCACGTAATAGACAATGCGCAGAGTGTAGAACAGTTTAAGAACTCATCGTTACTATTGGTCTCGTGCGCACTCGCGATTATACTATTCAGCGCCACTGCCTTCCCAAGGTTGTGTCCATGTAAAGTCAGAATTGAGCGATTTGCTTGGTAACAAGTGTCTACGGCACCACCATCCCCGGACGAACGAACTTTATAATCACTGCCTTTTCCTCTCCTGTAGCCTGCTGGGCATTATGCCCTTCCATGCAATCTCGAACTCGTTGGTGGGAGCTTCCGGATCCTCAAGACGTTCGAGGAGGTCCCTCGCCTGCGTAACTGCAATCTTTATGGGCTCTAGATGCCGCTCACCATCCCACTCGCCCTCTAGATCCGCTCCCGGGTGTATATTGGATCCAGGTTCAATTCGTTTTTGAAGATTGCGGGCCTCATAGAGGATCACCCTAGGATATCGCTTCAGTCGAATGCGGGCAGAAGTAATGCTCCTTTGTCTCACCCTATCTGTTTGTGCTGTACCATCAAGTCAGATTTCTCCTGGAGTGTTGCATCTACTCGTCGAGCCTTGATAGCGTTCTTTGATTCTTGAGCGCGAGTAACGATCCACTCCACGCAGAGAAGGAGATGTGGGACTGGTCCGAGATAAATCTTTCTATACTTGGCATGAACGGCATCCGCAGATGCCTTGCATGACCTGAACAGGCGATCTCGTCCTTTTGTCAACACATTGCTAGAGTGTTTCTCGATATCTTTGAAGAAATGACGGCGCGCCGCTCTCTGGATGACGATTACTTCCTTTGTCCTGTCAGTCTCTTCACTGTCGTCGGCGTCTTGAGTAGTGTACTCGGCAAGCCCTTCGGCGCGTCGGTCGCCACTGGGTATATCACTCAGACCGTCAACCCGATGTGCGTCTGAAGTATGTCCAACAATCATCGTGCCGGAGGGTCCAAAATTCGCCTGGGAGGCAGTCTCAGCATCGATCCCACGTCGACGATTGCCTTGGCGATTCGTGGAGCGAGACCGAAGCAATTCCGGAATGGTTTTCATGTTGTCAAACACGACCAATTTCACGCTCTGTGGGCACGGAACTGGAAGAGGAAAGATCCTTCTTTGAAGCCTGACAAGTTGATCGAACGGTTGGGGCGTAGATTGGTACAGAACCTGAGCTATACTTGGCCAATTCTGAGAGCTGATATAGCTGGGGATTTGACATCAGAGGAGTGCCAATCAATTGTCATAGCGAGGGATACTCACCGCCAGTGAAAAGCTGTCGCTTCGGGACGTTTAGCCGTCCTAAATGATCCCATCGTCCGAACCACGTCGTTTCGGAGATGGGGGAAATTTTCACCCACTAGAAAGATTCTGTCAGTATTAGTAAGGATGGGAATTAAGACTGCTTACACAAAGAGAGGCATCTGCATCTTATGATTTACGCGAGATTTTAGCTAGGGGCAGTACTTTGAGTTCAAATAAATACACCAACATGCGAGCGATGCAAAGGTCCTGTAGGTATTTCCGAGGGAGATCTTTGGACCAATTCTCCACTTTGTGCTGCTGGTCCAGCGCGCCTGCAAAGCGTCACTAGATGACGCTAACGATACGTGAACCGAACTCACTGGGGCGGTCAAAATCTCTTATCGTGTCTCTCAGATATTTTCCAGTATAGACGTCCTTCAAAAGAGTCTCCGTCCACTGGGCGAGGACATACAAAGGTGCCAGAGCCCTTTCCTTAAAGGTGACAAAATCCTTCCACAGTGCCAATATCCAACTCTGCGGAAGTAGGACACCATGAAGATAACTCCTACACTTCTCAGTCATGATGGCCAGCCCGAATAACCTTTCCATGATGTTGCAAAGCACTGCTAGGTCAATCGGAATGCGCTCGCGGACCAAGTATCTGTCATCAATGGAATCATTGATACCGGGAGGATACCAGGGTTCCGCTTACCTAAAAAATCTGATGCCACGTGACAAGTCGCCTGTGCCGTCGATGAAGCACAAAAAGTCGTGTAGGGTGTATATCGGAGAGCCGGACGGAAGCTTGAATATGAGATGCGGATGGGGTTGATCCCGAAGAGTCGTTGATGGGATGCGATGCAAGTATTCGTCAACAGTACGACCGTCTTGATGGAGCCGCCCCAGCGTGAATGCTGTGGAAAGATTTGTCAGGAAAGCGCCTTGAAGGTTCAATCTGGATGGATTGAGTGCGTAAAGGACATCAAACGCCCATCTCTTAACCGTCGAGAAGCCATCCGCGGCCTCTGGTATCAAATTCTCGTTCAGGATAGAAATGGTGCCGCTAAGGTGTAAGAGTGGATTCAGGGCGTTCCCAAGAGCATTTAACATGTCCCTGGTGGTAAATGCGCAGTTTAGTATGACTGCATGAGGCGGAAAGTCAGTGTCGTTTCTCACCTCTGGCTCCATATACGACTACGGAAGTCAACCAAAGGATCAAAGGCATGAAGATTTTCGAGAATCATTATGTGCAGTAGGTGGAAACGGGCTCTTCGATTAAACCACTCTTCATCAAGCTGGTGGGAGGCAGAGTGGTCACCGCGACAAGTCCCATGGAGGACGAGTTGGATGCACGGATCGAACAAACGTAGACGCAACAATATGCGAGCCTTGGCCTCTATGCAAGACCTAAGGCGCTCTGAGAGAAGTATGTTGAGATTGCGGGTGAATTCTTCTCGTGACAACGATACCGCAGAAATTTCCTGGAGGCTCGTCGATTGACCGGGAGAAGGCACTCTTGTTCGATGATCCTCATAGAGGGCAGTTTCCGGCCTAATCTGAATGCCCTCCCCATTCTTTTCGAATTGGAAGAGCGTGGTCAGCCACGGTGAGTCCCACGGGGCTTTGTCCAGGGCAGCGTCTCTGATCAAACGAGAGTACTCGTAGAAAAGTTCCAGAGACGAAATGGTGCCTGCTTGTGAGGACACGTCCAAGGCCGAGGACATGTCGTCGAAAAGGAAGTCGAGCGCCAGAAGTCTGATTGCTTTGTTGGGTTTCAGACTTTCGGAGCGAAGGACATGGTTGGAAAGGATCCTCTGTGTGGTTTTCGACTTCATGTCGTGCAAAATGAGTTTGAAAATGAAGAGCTGTATCAGGGATTAACTGGCGCTCCCGTCAGGTAAAAGGGCGAGCTTTCACAGACCATCTTTTGATCGCTTTCATTCATTTTCAAGCTCCGAGTCCTTTCAAGCAATGCGAGAATCTTGTCAGAGGGGATCCCGGCGTGCTCCGGCCATCCGCGGCTGCCGAATGAGAGATTTCGCCAGAAGAATTTTTCAACAATAGCATTGAAAGCGCTGCCATCCCGCATCACGTCGCCAATATGTTCTAGAGTGAGATCGAGCGCTTCCAAGTCTTGTCCTTCATCCAAGTACTGGCTGACAGCTTCTCCATATTTTCCTTGTCTCATGAGAATTACGGCACGAGTCGCCCCAAGGTCGTGTTCGACAACAAATTCCATCATTTCTTCTTCGTCGTCTTTGAACAGAGCCGCTGCCTCCCTGCGATGTCGTGAGAACGTATTCGAGGAATTGACATGCGAGACTTACTCTAGCTGTTTTGACTCCAAATACGACAGTCGCGCCACCTCCTTGATGCAATCTTTCGTTTGAGTATCCACTTCTGCCTCGTATTTCTTTATAATTGAGACCGCAGTGTCAAGGAGATTGTGGTCGAAACAGTACGATGCCGCTTCCGTGAACATGTTCGCCAGCTTGAAGGCTCTCACTGCATCCTGGTGGTACTTGATTTCGGCGTAGCACCACGCAGCTGCACGATAGTGGTTGCTCAGCTCTTCAGTACTCTTTGTCATCTCCGCACAGTACTCAAACGCGCTGGAAGCATTCATAAAAGCTTCTCGACGACGTCTTGTTTGAGACTCAGGGACATCACGGGCAACCTCCCGGGACTGATATGCTGCAGCGACGGCTCGCATGTAGACATCCCCGGCATTGTCGAAGGCCAGAATGGCTTCCTCAAACTCCCTAAAATTCAAAAGTCGATTTCCCTCTTCGGACCATTCATCCGAGGAAGATTTGTTGGCGAATGATTCTAGTGGATTGCGAGTGATGGGCGGCTCGATAACTAGTCCGCGGTCAAGTAAACACCGCTATACCACAATCTATCAGGTTCCCTACCACAAGCGGCATTGGAAAGTACGAACCATGATTGGCTTGCACTTTTCAGAATGGTCCACAATCCAAAGCCTGTGTTTTGCCCTGGTAATCGCAACATAGAAACATTTGAGCTTAACAGCTGGGAAGTTAATCTTCTGACGTCTTGAAAATGGACGCTGTCACTGACCTCGTGGATTAGAGGAGCATATCTCGAATCCAGTAATTTATTCTGGTTAGCGTCTACCAGAAATTGCCAGAAATTTTCGG
The DNA here is from genome assembly GCA_963926505.1 of Russula olivacea. Lineage (NCBI taxonomy): Eukaryota > Fungi > Basidiomycota > Agaricomycetes > Russulales > Russulaceae > Russula > Russula olivacea. The sequence continues at coordinate 1,313,356 of OZ004879.1, read as the reverse complement.
GCGCAGACTCTTCAAAGAAGTTGTACAAAATAACCTTCAGACATTCATACACATCGAACACGTGAGGGACACCCTTGGAGTTAGTACAGAAACTTTGACTTACATCATCGTATTCGAGACCCTTGCTGTTAAACAACGTCCTAACGCCCCGCGACTAAGTACCGGAGATAACAGACAGACGATCTGACGTACAAAGTTACGCCGACTCGACCAATCTCCGACTTGAAAGATTCACGGGCCGCGTCGTCTCGCACAATAATGCCTGATATCCCAGCATGCTGATCAGCAAGGTCGTTCCAGCAAATAAAACTAGTGTTTCATACACTGGTTATGCCCGAGTCTCGAAAGGTGCTCACTACAGTGCAGGGTTAGCTGGGATCTGCATTTTAGGAAGAACGGGGAGTTTGCTCACGATGTCGAAAGAAAGAAGTCGCGTCCTTGAGGGAAACCCTCGCCATGGAAAAACTTGGGCAATTCCTTTCCAACGGCTCCTGCCTCTGGTCGCAGAAGGTCGATGGCACCTGGGAATCGTTGCAGCAACTGGATGATGGCATTTGCACATTCGACAATACCGCCATGGGAGCGGTAGTTTTTGAGTAGTTGAAACCCCTCGGGTTGACGAGGGGTCCCGCGCAGTGCTCGAATTGATCTCTGGAAAATGGTTCATCGCAGGTTATCTAGAGATACTATAGGCACACATACCTGATATCTCCAGACGGATGCACCAAGTTGTTTAAACGTAAATGTACTCCCGATTGAGATAGTTTGAGCCGTGTCACCAGCCCATACGAGACCGTCGGGGTTGCGGCACAGAGAAATGATCACTATGGGTATATCAAGACGCCGTCGGACAAGACCTAGTTATGGAACGTACGCCGAGTGTCGATGAGGAGCAGATCTTGAACTTCATCCACGTAACTGACCACATTCAATTTGTCACCAAGTCCACCCTGAGTAAATGAAGAGATAAAGTTAACTCACGCAAAGTCGACGAGCTCTCCTTTAAGCCCGTTTTCCTTTAGTTCACTGAGTAGCATGTGCGTCCTGGAGTTTGGGGGGCGTAAGCATGTGTCAAAATGGTCATGTGAAGTGAATAGCGTAGCTTACCTGTCCGCGAGGTCGCGCTCGCCCCGCTTGAGCTTGAGATTTTGATATGCCTCGAATAGCAAATAGTCTACTTTGTGTGTGTTCCTAAGATTTTCATACGCCTCCCTGTCGAGAATGCGGTTTGGGTAATCCAATGATTTCTCTGATCCCTTGATGGTGCCTGTAAAGGTTTTAGAGGCAGAAGGAACGAAAGAATCACAGGCAGCTATACCAAGAAATTCACTGAACGCGAGAGATGATGCTTATAGCGAGAGTAAGGGTGAGCCACGAAACGAACGTGAAGGACGTACATGCGCCTTTAGTTGAAGAACGCGGAAGGTGCGGCCAATACATCCTTTTGAAGACATCATATGTCACTAGGTCAGTGCGACCGCTCCATTCTTGGTTCTTCTTTATAGATCGCGAATTTCGGCTCCGGACGGAACCCGAGGCGGGTTTCATGTCAGCCTCAAGAAGGCTAGACAGCTGCAAGTACAAATGCAGCCATCATCAGTGCCTGTACCGTTTATCAGAAGGGCGGTACTGACGGTCTCCATAGTCAGGAACAACGGGAAATCGCTATCGCGGAGCTCGCTAAATCTCTTGGGAAGATCGTCCCGCTCGCCCTCCGCGTCGTCCGGGTTAAATATCACCTTCTTCCTCCTGGTGTTCCAGCGTTGTATGCGCTCGCGTACATATAGGGGGGCATCGGGACCTGCGGAGAGTGAGTACAGGAGACTCACGTAGTCTCGTTCAACTTTCTCGGCGAGAAGGCGAGACTTTGTTATGAATAATTGCCGAGGGCGCGGGCCTACGCAGCCCTGGTTTTGCCAAGCTCGTTCAATACCAAATATCTTGAAGACGATCACTGTCGTCTTCCTGTAGTGCCAACAATTACACGTATTGTTGTACCAGCGGAGCTTCCACGTACCCTGTCCCACTTCGCCCAAGCACGAATGATGATCTCGTACATTCGACAACCTTCTTCTCCTCATGCCTAAAAGATTCGTCTTAGCAATACAGAGACAAGGAAGGCGATGAAGAGGTGTGTGTACTTACGAAACTTGAAAGACACGTGGATAGTCATTACCCTCGAGAATATCCCTTATGACATTCTGATTCATACAAATCGTCAGCGCTCTGCTGCTGCGATTAAATTGTATACATTACCTGCGAGAGGATCGCATACTGCTCGAGACTGGGTAATTCAAATGACTATTAAGTCGTTTATGAGATAATTATAGTACGAACTCCAGCAATCTATGAATCTGGGAGATCTAGAGTTAGCCGTGTTACGGAGACAAACGACAAACGATACCTCATCCACGCCCTCGACGTCATCTTTCACAGGGTTTTCGGCACCCGCAAAGACCGCTTTAGTTGAAGTGACCGTAGCATCGAATTTCACCGGGTTAAAGTAGAAGCCACGGGAACAATTTCTAGCCCTACATCTATTCGGTGTTATCCCATGAGCGTCAGGTGAAGATTTCACAGCAATACTTCGCAATGTAGTCTGGGCCTTTTCGAGCTCGATATTTCCCGAGTTTGTCCCAGTCTGTCCTATTTAACTCGTCCATGCTATAGATACCTAGAACTCTTAAAACTGTTATAAATTAGTTTAGTCAGTAGACGAGGAAAGCGGCCCAGTGACAGAACCTTGAGTCTCAAACTATCCCATAAGTGCTCAGTATTTACGACGGTCTGGGAGAGAATATCACCGTACGTCTTTGCCAAACTCGTGTATGACATCAATATGATACTTGCAGAGACATCAGCATCGTCAGTGCTGAGAATGCCCAAACGGTGTCTTACCACCAGTCTCACGCTTCCGGGAAGTCTGGCCCGGTAGATTTCGATTGGGCTATCCTTCGTCAACCGCATTTGGTTCGTTTCGGAAAAACACCCCGATGAAAGTTCCCTGTGAAAATATGTATCTTCTTTGTGTACATCCACAAGAAATCACGTGGACGTACTCAAGTCGTTTTAGCACAGGGTCTGATTGCGCACCGTCTCTTGCCAGGTTACTGAGACATAACCCTGAACAAAGTATTCTCCACTTCCCGTAGTTGGCCGCCGACTCAAAGTAGAGATCAGCTTGAATCAAGTCTGAGGTGGTGGTGATCAAGGAGGAAGATAGTCCCATCGCCGATGAGGCGGAAACTTGTTCGTCAGAAATCGAAAGATTCCCTTGCAGCACGTTCTCGCGAAAGTATGCGCTTCGAACCAGCCTTGCGGTGTCGGGCGTTCGCATAAGAGTAGTAAAGAACTAACCATACGTTGAGGTATACCGCAAATGGCTCGACGGTGAATGAGGAAAACGCACCTTTAAGGTATTCTTCTGGGTAGTTATGATCGACTGTACCAGTTCTTCTGCCGACTCACGACTTTTAGGTGCTTCACGTCCCAGAGCCTGGAATAGCCTATCGTTGATCTCAGCATGCGCGGCCGATGTGACCTTCGATCGCTGAGTCTTGCCGCGCTGCGTGTTCTTCTTGTTCGTTTTGCCTTCGGTCTCCGCTCCATCTAGATACTTCTCTCGCGACAGCCTGGAGAGATCTTCTAACAATGCGGGTGCTGCTTCAGTATCGCGCCGATGGTCATCGAAATTGTCCGGCTGTTGGCCGGATGGGTATGGAAGTCGAGAGAGGGAGTGGGAAAGTCGAGAAAGGATCTGATAAGCAAGAGTGTCGCGGAATCCATCGGTGTTAGAAGGAATCTTCTCGAGAATAAATTGCGAGACTAGTTTAACACTATCTTCACTGATGGCTTTGGAGAGTGTCAACGGTCGTTCAATGCGGGAGCAAACAACACAAGCTTACAGGACACAATAAACTCGAAGACATAAGGATGCTCGGGTTGAAGGGAACAGAGGATGATAGGACCGATTGATTTGTTGTCCAAAGAACCCTCTAAAACATTCACGGCTACAGCGATGTCGTCTTCTGTGGAAAGACGGGATGGATGGAAGATGTCGAAGCCAGCCAAGAGCTGCTTGTGTACATTTGCAGAGAGCTCTGGGGGTTGAGATTGAGACATGGTGAAGATGAAGGCGAGATGGGGATGGGCACGAGGCGGAGAACGGCGAAGATATACTCCAGGGCAACACTGCGGAGACGGCCTCGAGGCTAAGCTTGAAAAAGTAATCTTAGAAGCATTCTTTTGAGGCCACCAGGCGTATAACGCAAGGTGAGTACCATATTTGAGAAGGCATTCGAGGGCTGAAGCTTAAAGACCCTGAAGCGCTGGGGCATCTTCCAAAATGGCAAGAGATTGCGGTAGCAAAAGGAGAGCAAACAGATAAGGTCGTGACGTGGCTCACGGCTGCATGTTTTCTGATCCGTTGAGCGCAGCGGTGTCCGCACTGTCCAAATACTGTAGCGTGTGGCAGGCTGGCAACGGGGCTCTATCGTAGTAGCTTGGAGGAAGATCAGATGAAAGACATGCGGCAGAAAACGCTGCCCATGCCGTCCTTCGATTACGCAAATCACAGTACGTGGCTTGCCAACGTTGTGATACTATGTGAAGGTGACTGCGGCCGCAGCCAACATCATGATGATCTGTTCAGAGACACGTTGAACGCCGCCGGGCCGGATATGTCACTATTTGCCGCCTCCACGTGTTTTGCTCTGCTCGCTCTCCCAACTCAAACGCCAGTTCGTCCCACTCTATCATGCGAATCCTATTACACCACACATTTTATTGGTCATATACAATTACCCTTTTAACTTGCGGTTTGGCTTTCCCATCTACACGACACCCCAAGTTGCGCCGAACATTTTGTTTAAGTAGAAGGGACCGAAAGCCGCGAAGCAACGTCTCTGTCAGTGCTCTCTTTCTCGCAACCTGAGATACAGCACAATGCAGAACGAAATGTTATTCAGCTTTGATGCGTTAGTGAGCCCGACTTGAATGGGATAGAATCGTAAGTCGACTACTTGTCTGTGATGGTTATTGGTAGGCGCAGTAGGCACAAGGGTATTGACTCGGATGGCCCTCGTCAACTCGGACCGCACTAGGATCTCTCCCATCTCGATTGTGTACTTCTGCCGCTCGTCACCTCGATGCCTGCTCGTCGTTGGCGGATTCCGGAGAAGTTGCTAACGATGCAGAAGCCACAAAAAGTTCGTGGACTAGCCCACCGCGAGGGTCGAACTCGCAGCCTTCAGATTGTAGTCGTAGCGCAACCGTGCACCCGCCATAAGAGTCTGACGCTCTATCCGATTGAGCTAGGCGGGCGTTAAGAATGACGAGAATTGGGGTTATTAGACCCTGTATGGCTCTCCGCACTTGCTTCCTGAGGGCAGCGCACTACCATGATCATTTACTGAGAGGACAGACGAGATACTTATAACTCACGTACCTATTATAGGAAGTTCGGCAAACGAGAAAGGGGAGTAAATTGTGGACAAACGCGCGAGTGCCCGACTGTAGATACGGCAAGCCTATCGCGAGCATTGATGATGCAAATGGAGGCATTCGCAGTGTCTGGGATCCAATATGCAACATAGTTGAACATTGTCCATGTACGCATGATGACAGTGGACTGGCCACTCATTAGATCGTCGCTACTTCCTGAACACGGGAATGCTCGGCAGGACGACAACATCAGCCTGAGAAGTCCGGTGAGCGATGTCTCTCCCAGAACCTCCATTGATCGATCTGATACTTACCTAGCTATGAAGACAGAGGGTAACGTAAATGGCTCGATTCTTCTGTGTCGGAAGGCATTGCTGTTGCCGGATCATGGAAAGACACACATCACTTGACCGTGCCACTGACAGTGGGTCTTCTTGCATAGAAGTCGCCAAGACAGTCGTTGATCCCACCTTCCCAGGACCCGTGGTATCCGACGGTGATCTCAAGTCTCGGGGTTTGTCCCAACGAAACCACGCTGATGCACCGCCGATTTGGACTATCGTAGTCAACGTTGACATACCCGTATTATTGCCAGCTTCCCAGGATCACGTGTCTGAACCACTATCCTCGGATTACTCTTCCACGATTCTCCTTCTCACCTTCAGGCATCCATAAGATAACCCGGAAACGACCACAGCAACGCGGAAGTCGGAAGCGATGCTCCGGATCCGCTCCTAGTCACCAAACAGCAGGGGTCAGAACGGAGAGTTCCATTCAACGGGTAATTTCTGTAGGCTGACAGCTGAAGGTGCCCCGCGGTGGTCTATCGGTGTCACCAAAGGAGTGCCGTTTCTCTCGCAGAAGCTCGGGTGTTTGTCGGGCAGTGCCTACGCATCATGAGTGTTGAATCCGTTTAGCACAGCCGCTGCACAGCTGGCCCTGCTGGTGTCATGTCGAGCTGGACTTCACCAAATACTGTACCTTTTCGCCACCGGTTCACCCTCAGAGCGTCACTTCGGCACTGAATTGCCAGGACGTCCAAAGCTCCTCACCTTCTGTCTTACTACTAGACGCCCATCCAAGTCCGAAAACGCAGCCAGCTTTCCTCTCTTTGTCGATTCCCGCCCACCTCGAAGATTGTGGCAGGCACACGGCGGTGCCTCAAGTTGGGTCTGGGGCACAAGGGTATTGACTCAGAGGCTGGCACCTCTTCTAGTCGGACTGCATTGGGACCTCCCTCGTCTCGATTGCGTACTTCTGCCGATCACGGCACCTCGATGCGTGCTCGTCGTCATCGAAGAGATCCTGTGCCCCAATCAAGCAATGTCACTAGCGCTCGGTCGGACTTGGCGCCAGAAGCCTTCGTGTCGTCCTCAGGTGACTTCCCCATCACCACGTCTCGTAGCAGCAGCCTACTGCTCTCTCATATTTCCAACCTTCCTGATGTGTCATTGGCTCCCAAAGACACAAAGACGCAGGATGTTAAGTCTATCCCCAAGTCGATGCTTCGACTACCGCCATCATGTTTAGTCCCAGAGTTGCTGGACCAAGCCTTTATTAAATCAGACGAAGCGTTCTCGACGAAGATGATCCTCCGTGCGCTTCTGGAAAGGCACAGAAGGCCGCCGCCCCAACGATTATCGCATTTCCTCGCGTCCACGTGATACATCGAGCCCCGACTGTTTCCTCCCGGGAGACTTTGGTGAGCACGTACGACTCAGGATCATTGCCACTTTCACTGACCTCGATCTTGGTAGTCTCTAGCCTCGGGGGCGCTTCTCTGGAAAGGCAGGGCCACGACTTTGAGGACTTCATATTCGTCATACCGCCCGACTGCCCAGCCAGCACGCCTGTGGCTTCTAGGAAGTGCTCGGCGGGCACGGGTGCGGCGGCTTCGGCTGGTGTCTACCCTCGCTGGCGACGGCGAGAGTAATCGAAGCGACGCGACGTTAGGAGACGCGCGCGGGAGGATTGCGGGCGAAGGTCTGCCTGGTTGTTCAGTGATCACGGCTGCTGTTCTTAACACCACCGTACCAGACTTATTTGTAGAATATCATTATGTAGAATAAAGGCTAATAGATTTTAAAACTAGACAGCGCGTACGTAGGTTGAATGTAGCACTTTTAAAACATCCATATGTTGCTAGGTGACTCCCCGACATCACGATCATTCGATCTACCTCAGGCTTCAGCTACGCCGATGGACTCGGTTATAAATCATCATTTATTACAACTAATCTCCATCGGCTCGCAGTCTACGGAGAACATTAAGGTAAGGGTGTATTCTGTATGTAGCCGTAAAATGTATCATCAGAAGTCCGAACTACGCATAATGCTGAATACCGAATGGCAATGTTACAATGCCAGTAACTGTCCCTGCACCCAGGTGAGGACCCTCAACACCCTTTCCCTGAATCCTCTAGAGCCGTACGATCCGAAGGATTCAAACTGTTGCCTTGCTTTGTCGATATGTGGGCCCGTCTGTCCTTTGCAAATGTTACCCAGTAATAACAAGAACTCGTCGACGATACCAGCAGGGTAAAGGTTCTCAAACTCCCCGTGACGTGACATGGCGATATCGAGAAGAAGTTTTTGTGTTCCAAGCGAGTGTCTGTGTTTGCTCCAGTCAGATGTAATGGCCCGAAGCGTGCCCGTGTATAGTGCAGAGTGGGATTCCTTCGATGAAGATGCGGATAACAGCTGCGAGAGGGCAAGGAAGAAAAGTTCCACTGTAAAACCAAGCCCGCCTCCACGCAAATCCTGAAGACGCCACAACAGCCGCTGCATCTCATCTCCCTGCCAGCTGGAATGATCGCGGAAAATTCTCAAGTTCTTCAGCAGCTCCTTGTACGCATCGGCATCCCCTTGTCCTTCAAGAATATTGCGGAGCGTCAGTACGGGGGAGCAAATGCTCTCGAGAGTCTGCCTTGGGCGCATAAATTGCAGTTTATGAGGATCGCGGAACACTTCGACGAAGCGGCTGAAGGGGATAAGCGCATGATGATAGAGGTCCAAGTCGTCGAGAACACCAGGAAATTGGGAAATGATTTGATGAGAATCGCGGTTGATGACATTTTGCACATGAAATATCCCATTATCTGCCGGTGCAAGGCAGACAGTTTCGGCATCGATATGCTGAAGCTCTGAGATCTGAGATTCGTGGCCATGGAGGATGTCTTTTACTTCTTCTGTCAGGTCTGGTGTCCCATGCAGCGCGTGGCATAACTGAAATAAACAACGGCTTGCTTTCTGGCGGGCCTCGTCAATCTTCTGAGCAGTTGCCAGGGCGTCGTTGTTGCCAATGTCATCTTCCTCTGCAAACGATTCCATTGCCTGCGTCACACGATGCTGCAGAATCTCGTTGTTTTCCAGAGTCGGTCGAATGGCCACGAGTGAAAGGCAGGTCCAGCGCACCACAAACAACTCATCCGTTCCTGCCAACGATGATTCCCGTATCTTTTCAAAACTACCGATATCTCCAAGCAGCTTCGAAATGCTTCCAAACCAGGCAAGTTGTGCGTTGGCACAGCATACAAGTGATGCAGTGACCTCGATACAGGTGCGTGTACGCTTCCGCCATAAATCGTCATTTGAAAAAAGGTTACGGTTCTTGCATATCTCCACAGAGCGGGCGACACGTGTGCTGAGCTCGTGCATAACATTCTCTCCTCGGGTATGCGCAGCGGTAGAGTGCGGGTGGACATTAGGGGATTGTGGTACAGGTGTGGGTGACATCGCATAGGTAGGCGGGTGACGGGGAGTGGGTTTCCTAACCAGGTGAATGATTGGCCTAAAGATGCTCCGAATGCTCCAAGAGGATGAAGGTTGATGAGCTGTCGTATCCCTGTATGGTCTCGCAACAGGTTCATCCTGGCTTTGGTCCTTACTCTCGTGGTGTTTGCCCACCCTCTTCCAGACTTCCGTGCCCCAGTCCGTGTTAAACGAGCCGGGTATAGCTGACAAAAACTTTTCCATTTCCGCATCCTCCGTCAGATTGTCAATCAGCCATCGAATTGCCTGTTCATCTCGGTCCTTGCGTGCCTCCGTCTCTTCCATTGCGAGCTGCATCTTTCCCTGCACCATATTCGTGCTCACAGGTTTGATTCCTCCATCGGGTCCTCGATCCCTAAATCGTCGGCCACGCAACTTCTGGAACAGATACCAGATAATAGCAGAAAATGAATTCTGGTAGGGCGATTGCGGGTATATGATCGGTGCAAATATCGTGAAGATGTACAGCAGGCTGCTGATGCCGATGGGAATAATGGTACTTATAGCAACGTTTGTGTTGATATTTAGCAGGGAGTCGCCAAGCCCTGCAAAGAATAGGAAGAGGGAGATGTGGAGAATTGCAGGGACAGCCTCGGCCACCATCGGCATGTACCATCCTTCGCATCCTTCATACAAGTATTGTCGAAGTCGAGCACTCTTCAGAGGATCGTCGTACCGTTGGAAGACATACATATAGTTCTGAACCCATTGCTGAACGAGGATCGCAAGTAGTGCAGTAAGAAGACTGAAGACAAGGGACATGAACCAGAAAACGTTAACACGGACGTCGGATGCCGATGGATTGAATGCAGGGAAAGGAGGTGGCGGAGTGGAAGGGATCGATACCTGTGGGGCGATGGAGGATAGTTGCACAGATATCTGAGAGAGGATAGTCGAATGCTGTCGAAGATAATACGCAGCTTCATCTGCGGGGCTCTGCTTCAAGTCTTGTTTGCTATTGACTACAAATGCAGTGAGGGCAATGGAAAATAAACCGGCCTGTGAGGCCACGCATCAGTATGACCGATTTCCTCGTAGGTACAGATAGGATATGAACGCACAAATATAAGGGCACTCTTCATGTCCTCTTTCACGGTATAGATCCGGGCATCATCGTGGTTATTGGCTTCATATTTGAAGAGAGTCCAGAGCGGATTAGAACTGCCATCAAAATCCCCTATCATCCGTGGTTCTTCAGGTTTTTGTTCAGGTGTGGGGTCTGATATGGTGTTGCAAGGGTCAAGAGTCAGATGATTACCCGTGATTGATTTTGTATCAGTCAGGCCAATGATGTCTCTGCAATCGTGAGGAAATACGCACGAATCTGTGCCTCTGCCTGACTCGGACTCGGACGTTGTCCCGCTTGTGTTGGCTGATCACCAGTAGTATCATTGACATTACGCTGGGAGTGGTCGATATTGCTTCCGCCAGGCGTTGAAGTAGAAGGACGAAATACTCCGCTCTGGGTCTCATCCAGGGCCTCAGCTTGTGAGACAACCGGCTGTGCCTCGCGGACTGGCAGTGCTGAATCGCTTCCTCCTACCCCTTCCTCGCGATCCATCAACACTTCTGGCTGGAAGGACAATGATGAGAAAGGGAGCAAAACGCACCAGCATGTGGCGCAGCCTGGGCGCCTTGTCCAGACTCGAGATCTGTGACAAAGCTCATGATGTAAGGTCCAGTGGCAATTATCAAAAACACGAGGGTGGGGGATTCGGTGAGTAGGGCTGGTCGCGGTACTATGCTCGCTCGAGTACAGCACAGAGAGGGTGGATGGGGATGGGGTGAAAGTAGGCCGGACACGAGGCGAAAAGGACATCCCGGCTTTAGAGAACGACATTCGCACCCCGATTGACGGTGGCTGGACTCCAGTTGATGGCAGTGACTGAAGGTGGGCAGCGTGCGTACACTGCTCGTACAGACCACTTTGGGATGGGACACGGACGCCCTAGTACAGTAGTACTCTTGGTAGTACTACCGTGACTGTACTAGCCTCGACCCCCTCCCCTCCTGTCTCTCTCGTGTATGTGTTTGATACACTTAAAGAGAGGCCCAATTCAGCGACCGGATTTGGAGTTGGAATTTGGAGTTCGGGATTTTCCGGAACAGTGCACTCCGCCCGGCGAACGATCGCCGTATCGTTGAGTACAGTACTGACGTTCTTTATTCTCTCTAGTTTCATCTCTCTCCTTCCCGGACTCACAAGCGCGACGCTCAGCCACGCTACACGACTGGGTATGACGGCAGTTTACCATGAATCGCCCGGCGCCCGCCGACAGCCGTGTGAATGTACTGGTCGCTCCACCAGCATCCCTGAAGCTGAAAACGACGATTTGTAGTTTCTGGACACTGATGGAGTGGATGTGGATGACAAAGAATGTTTGTGCGCCTCAGGAAAGTGAGGATGGTAAGAATGGCGATGAGAGTGTCCAAGGAGACGTGGCAGGCTTGCCGCACTACTGTAGCAATCAACCATTGCCATTGTCTCTTGTACGCTGAGGGATTTACTAGTCTATGAGCAAGTCTTCTATAATCATAGTAAAATGAGTAAGCCGTGAGTAATGATAAACATCCAGAACAACATCTTCCTCCCAGTCATAGCGTCACAGTGTTGCCGTTTCCGACAAGATTGGGCCCATGATCGCCTGAGCCTCTTCCCATTCCGACCGCATCACGACCCAGCGGATGACATACAAATACCTGCGACATCCCGGCGTCCGTTTTGGCGGTGGTGAAGAGAGGCTTCGGCCGGCGCGGCGTGCGCAGTGGCAAGCGCGGTGCCTTTTCGGTGCCGATGTGCACACCCATCCGTGTATCGCCCAGGCATGATTATGGTCGTAATTGAGGTTGACGCCGTTGAGATTGACATCACCGACGAGCTATTCAGTTCATGAATGTAAGGCGAGCGCGGCGAGTGAGAAAGCGGGACTCGGAGAAGAACACGGATTGATATGTCTCGTAGCCATCGGAGATGGAAGTAGCGGGCGTATGGAAGCCTAGGAAGGAGGGTGAAGCCCGCATATGTTAAGTTCACCCTGTCATTGGGCGGCGCGAGTCTGAGTTGCGAGGTGTGTGGAGTGCGGTTTGGAGTGATGACGAGCGTGCACGTCACGGTGAAGGTCGATGGAGGATGTGCGTGGAAGGATTGTAAGGTGGGTACGATGAATTCTCTCCGTCGGGATCGACATCGCTCTTGTCAGCATCGGACACGATAGGGTGGACGACTGCGGAGTGGGTCTCTCAACAAGAATAATATTTACTGGAGACGATATCACGTCCGAGTTCCTGGGTAGGTATCCAGTCGCGCTCGTCCTCCGGTGTCGCCAGGCTACAGGTTGGGAGTCCCGACAGCGGGGACAAATTCGTCGATGAAGCCCAAAATACTAGCCTCTTCTGAGACGGCAGAGCCCGATCTGTCTTTCCAACTACGACAACTTGAAGGCAGTCTTTTCCTCATCGCTGTTTATTCTGCACGCACAAAACACTCCTCACTACAGCGACCTGATTCGACGTCTGAGTACGCCGCCTCGCAGAGAGCCTAGCCTGGTGCTTATGCCATTCAGGAGACGCGTAGAGGCGAGACCGTCGCGCTGCTCACCTCCTGTTCCTCCCACAGGCCCATTATTATACCCATCTTCTCAGAGCTATCTTTAATCGGCCGACCTGTACTACCTGCCTACCCTCCCCTAGCCCCGCCCAACGTCAACCAAAAGATGAAGGGGCTGTTCAAAGGACGCTGAAAACCAACTCAGGTGATTGGCGATCTGTCAATAGAGGCTGTGTAATGGTGTCGGTGGCTTGGTATAAACCGCAGTAATCTCAAAAAGTCATTTCATTTTTAGAATTACCGAAATTACTTTTGTCGGCCACTCTTACCCGATGGTGCGCTTAATGTCTTTGTTTTGATCACAAAGGTATCGGGCGTATACGGTGGATATCTGAGCCCGAGAATGAATGAGTTTTTTTGGCGTGGAGATAGGGTTGTGTGCAGCCACTTGAAAGGTAAGGGGGTTTAGGGTTACAGATCAAGTAAATTTTATGAATTGGCGAAGGGTGGCATTCAGTTTGGTGGGTGGATTGATACTGGTATTACTGACACTGCACGGTGAGCGACAACCCTATACTTTGCTCCACACACCGTGTATTAGCTCTGTTTGGTCAGCCCGGACGAATGTGACCTCTTAGCTTGGATCCATGGGGATATGCTCCTAGAGAGTCTCGCGTGGCATCGGAAGTTAAAAATCGGAATACAGAACTCAAAGGTGTAGAATTATCATGGCTCATGATAATCCTACACCTTCGAGTTTTGTATTCCGATTTCTTAACTTCTGACGCCACGCGAGACTGGATTTTTTTTGGTTGGGGAGATTGCGGGATATTGCACCAGGCGTAAGACGTGCGGGGATATGATGTGAATATTGGGGGTTGTTATACGCATGGCGATCCCGACATGTGTAACGTGGTAAGGTCGCGCGAGTGAGTCCGGGAGGAGAGAGACTCTCAGACTAAATGGAAAGAAAGGGTATCAGCGATCGACCAGGAAACTAAACGTACGACGGCTCGTTGGCTCGGATTGGCGTTGTAGAGCAATGAGCCAGAAAAGAGGATACACGAGCAAGACAAAGTACGAATCCGAACTGGGGGGACTTAATTGTAAGAGTCCTGCCAGCGTGTATATGATTCGCGGCACGCGGTCACGTGGCGTATGACGCGTGACACCGAGAATTTACTGTACTGTACAGTACTACGTACATTAGAGGAGAAGACTAGGAGTGAGTGTCAAGAATAGTATGTGTTGGCTCGATAGTCTTGGCCTTGCTACGCGATCCTGGGCTCGACGAGCCCACGTGTCCCGGAGTGGTCTGTGCCGCTGTGCGAGCGCAACCGTGCTGTCCACCTTACACAGGATCGCACAGCCTGAGGTATCGCACCAAGGATTTAGAAAAAATAGTGAACCCAGGGTGTCATATATATTTAGAACTCCTGGGCTGGGCAGCAGCGACGCGTCCCGGCCATCAAAGGCAAGACGCCCGGATAAAAACCTCGGGACCTTTCTATCAGTTGGGCCTCTGCCTCTTGCGTCCTCGAGGGGTACGAGTGCCAGTCCCCTGGCGACTCGTCAGAATTCCCCGGGTATCTAGACACCTCGCTGCTGCCCCACAAAAATCACTATCTACACAGCTACGCACATCCGTTTTCTTTCCGACCCCCCTCGACAACGTTATTCCGCTCGCGAGCTTCAGCCATGGAAACTAGACTCTTGCGTGCAGACAAGGAGTTGTCGCACCGGCAAGGTTCGTCCATGCGCCCATGTGTTGAATGAGTCGACGAGGGCGAAATCGAGAGGGGGATATCTGTGTGAAGAAGAAGTGCACGTTAGTATCTACACCCGCCATGCTTCTTTCCCCAACCCCCTTCCCTCGACAAACATAATCACCCTTCAGCCGTTATATGCAACACCTGCGCGCAGAAGCAAGGTCTTGCATGGTGTGCAAGGGCTGGATCAGGGGGGCGTCGAGGGGGGGAAGTGTAACAAAGTGTACATATCCTAGCGACGATCGAACACTCCCCAAGACCCACACCTCCATGTGGCCTGCGCGCCATTGCAGTCACTGGCAGCTGCCCAGGTCCACGATAGAGGATGAAGATCGAAGGAGAGAAGAGGAGGGGATACGGGGCTGTGATGTGGACGAATGGCCGTCCATTTATACGCCTCTCGGGATCTCCAGTAGTCACCGTGACAGCTGAGCCTCATGAGCGTCGGTGGTCGTCGGACAATTTCATGCTGGAATTCATGTTTCAAAAGCAATGACGTCTTCAGGGAATAGGAAACCACTTTGATTTTGAAAGGCCGGATAGATTATTACTTCTGCTTGCGACTTCTCCAGGACCTTATTCTCTAACAGGACATGACAGGTGCGCATCAAACCTCTCTCACAGCAAGACTAGGATGGCGGCCTAGTCCTGCTGTGAGAGAGGTTTGATGCGCACCTGACATTCCAGTTGACATTCCGAACCTGACTCGCCCGGCAGATAGGTATTGGCCGGAGATTCCTGACAACGATCTCAACCTAATGTTTTAGGCTTGGAAGGGGATCGACCGCATTCGAAGTTGGATGCATTCCCAACTCACAAGCACATGATAGAGGCATCGCGCTCGAATCTCCGATATGTCTATGCGACGCCCGTCTCATCCCAATGACCATCAACTTTCTCCGTTCCGGAAATGCTTCCATTGTCTAGGAGCATTTACTGCTTGCGTGATCGAGCATCGTTTCGTGAGCGGGGTAGATCCTCGAGAGCATAACGTAGACGGTCGACGCCAGGGTGAACTGTACAGTAAACGGTACAGTAGTATCCAACAAGATCGAAATTTCCAACTCAGTAATCTTGGGGGGAATTCAAGGGAATGACACACTCACCCTGAGAAGGGGCATGCAAGAATGGGTGGCACCGAGACTATCAGTGCGGTGGCGGCGCGCCAGTTCGGCAAGACAGGACGCAAGATCCACGTTCGGAAAGAAAGACTTACAACTCCATGCGTATACCTGTGCCTTCCATAAGGCTGATCCGATGCGGGAACGTCGACATATGTACGATGTAATGTACAAGCCAATACTAGCCAACAAAGTCGCCATCAGTTTCGAAGCTCTTTGATAACGACGAGGAACGAAAACATACGTTGGTTATCATTGTAGAGCTGTAGTCGCGCGACAGAGATTAATAGATAGAATAAAGAATAAAGGAGGTCAGCATTCGACCTGAAACGATGCACACGGTGGCTCGGCAGCTCGGGCAGGCGTTATGTCGTTCGGGACGTAGGTAGCGAGGTGAAATCTAAACAAGGGCGCGCGGGCAAAGCAGACGGAGAGCAGAACTGAGGGATGATGACTTTGAGAGCTTCGTAGCCTGTTTAAGTACATGATTCAGCTATCTAAAGTCCAGGGAGGGAGAGAAAGAACCGAGCTGTTGACAGTGTTGACAGAGCGAAGTTGAAGAGATCAAGAAAATCGACGCGCGTCGACTGTATGACACGTGACGGAAGGAATACTGTATACAGTACACTAAGTATGGCTCCTCCTGAGAAGCTGAGACTGCGAGCGCACGGCGGTCTCGATACACAGTAAGAGGCAGTCCGAAGTGAGTAAAGTACCAAGCAGAAGAGTGGTGCGAACGAGACAGGAAGGGGCCGAGACTGAGGTGCTCTGGACGGCTCAGAATGTGAGATGGTATGCGTCGGCGCTGGAAGTTGCTAACGATGCAGAAACAGCAAAAAGGTCATGGACTAGCCCACCGCGAGGGTCGAACTCGCAGCCTTCAGATTTTAGTCGTAGCGCAACCGTGCACCCGCCATAAGAGTCTGACGCTCTATCCGATTGAGCTAGGCGGGCATTGAGAATGACGAGAATTGGGGTTACTAGACCCTGTATGGCTCTCCGCACTTGCTTCCTGGGGGCAGCGCACTACCATGATCATTTACTGACAGGACAGACGAGATACCCATAACTCGCGTACCTATAACAGGAAGTTCGGCAAAACGAGAAAGGGTGGACAAACGCGCGAAGAGTGCCCGACTGTTGATACAGTAAGCCTATCGCGAGCATTGATGATGCAAATGCCCATATGAAGGCGTTCGCAGTATCTGAAATCCGATACGCAACGTAGTCGAACATTGTCCATGTACGCATAATGACAGTGGACTGGCCACTCATTAGATCGTCGCTACTTCCTGAACACGGGAATGCTCGACAGGACGACAACATCAGCCTGAGAAGTCCGGTGAGCGATGTCTCTCCCAGAACCTCCATTGATCTATCTGATACTTACCTAGCTATGAAGACAGAGGGGAACGTAAATGGCTCGATTCTTCTGTGTCGGAAGGCATTGCTGTTGCCGGATCATGGAAAGACACACATCACTTGACCCTGCCACTGACAGTGGGTCTTCTTGCGTAGAAGTCGCCAAGATAGTCGTTGATCCCACCTTTCCAGGACACGTGGTACCCGACGGTGATCTCAAGTCTCGGGGTTTGTCCCAACGAAACCACGCTGATACACTGGCAGCACCGCCAATTTGGACCATCGTAGTCAACGTTGATAAGTTATACCGGTACCCGTATTATCGCCAACTTCCCAGGATCACGTGTCCGAACCAGATTGCCAGTGCTCTTCCACGATCCTCTTTCTCACCTTCAGGCATCCATAAGATGTTCGAACGTCGGTTAGCATCGTCTTAACCCGGAAACGACCACAGCAACACGGAATTCGGCAGCGATGCTCCGGATCCGCTCCTAGTCACTGTAAAGTGGATAGCGTGGCAGTGGCTGCGCTTGCACAGTCACGTTTTCCCTTATTCTGCCTTTCTCCGCCTAATTCCTTGCTCACAATATTACCTGTTTCTTCTATATTACATCCCCCGATATATAGCCCTCCTTCGTCTGACAGTTAGCATTTGGGTCACCTGTGTCACGTTGCCTTGTGACCATGACAGCATGGTGGCCACGCGTCGTCCTTTGTCTTCTTTTGATCTCCTCTTCTTCTCTCTGGACTTTCCCCTTCTCTCTGCGAGCCGCCGTGCCATTTTCTTTTCCTCTTCATTTCTTCCCTTCAGTCCCTTCGATCAGAGGGTGCCGGACGTTAGCCCGAGCGAACGAGCCGACACACGTCCTGCCCCTTGTTGAACACTGACCTTTCCTCTCAGTTCTTAATCTCCCTCCCCTCCGAACTCACTCGCGCTCCCCTACAGCGCTTCATCACCAAACAGCAGGGGTCACACTGTTGAGTGGAACACTCCGTTTGGAACGGAGAATTCCATTCAACAGGTAATTTCTGCAGTATGCGTACTTGGAAGAAGCCTCATTGTTTCTGCAGGCTGACAGCTGAAGGTGGCCCGCGGTGGTCTATCGGTGTCACCAAAGGAGTGCCGTTTCCCTCGCAGAAGCCCGGGTGTTTGTCGGGCAGTGCCTACGCATCATGAGCGTTGAATCCGTTTAGCTCAGCCACTGCACAGCTGGCCCTGCTGGTGTCATGCAGTGTCGAGCTGGACTTCACCAAATACTGTACCTTTTCGCCACCGGTTCACCCTCCGAGCGTCTCTTCAGCACTGGATTGCCAGGACGTCCAAAGATCCTCACCTTCTGTCTTACTACTAGACGCCCATCCAAGTCCGAAAACGCAGCTAGCTTTCCTCTCTTTGTCGATTCCCGCCCACCTCGGAGGCTGACACCTCTTCTAGTCGGACCACACTGGGATCTCTCTCGTCTCGATTGCAGTGCCCTAACCAAGCAATGTCACTAGCGCTCGGTCGGACTTTGGCACCGGAAAGCCTTCCTTTCGTACTATGACTTCCCCATCACTACGCCTCGTAGCAGTGGCCTACCGCCCTCTTAGGTTTCCAACTTCCCTGATGTGTCATTGGCCCTCAAGAACGCAAAGCCTCAGGCTGTTATTATAAACGCATCGCCAAGTCGATTCCTGGACCACTGCCATCACATTTAGTCCCGGAGTTGCTGGACCAAGTCTTTATTCTATCGGACGAAGCGTCTCTCGACGAAGATGACCCCTCTGGAAAGGCACGGAAAGGTCGCCACCCCAACGACTATCGTATTTCCTCGCGTCCGCGTGATACATCAAGTCCTGACCCTGGAGACTCTGGTGAGCGCGTACATCGCCGCCGCTTTCACTGACAACTTTGGTAGTCTCTAGCTTTGGGCGCGCTGCTCTAAAAGTGCAGGGCCATGACTTTGAGGACTTCGTATTCTTTATACCGCCAGACTACCCAACCGGCACGCCTGTGGCGTCTAGGAAGCGGGCTTACAGGAAGCTCCCGTGCGGCATGAGTAATTGAAGCGATGCGACGTTATGAGACGTGCGCGGGGAGGAGGGTGGACGAAGGTCAATGCTACGTGATGTTTTGAAAGTGCTATCTTTATCCTACGTACAGCTATCTAGTTTGGAATCTATTAGCCTCTATTCCACATAATGATATCCTACAAATGAGTCAGATACGGTGATATTATATTTTAAGAAGATACAGAAGATACAGCTGTACAGAATGCTGAATACCGAATGGAAATGTTACGATGCCGGTGACTGTGCCTGCCCCCGGGTGAGGACCCTCAACACCCTTTCCCTAAACCGTCTAGAGCCGTACAATTCGAAGGATTCAATCTGTTGCCTTGCTTCATCGATATGTGTACCTGTCTGCCCTTCGAAAACGTTGCCTAGTAATAACAAGAACTCTTCGACAATATAAGCAGGGTAATATTCGTCAAACTCCTCGCGACGTGACATGCCAGTGACGATATCGAGAAGGAGTTTTTGTGTTCCAAGGGAGTCCTTGTGCTTCTTCCAGTCAGATGTAATGGCCCGAAATGTGCCCGTGTATAGTGCAGAGTGGGATTCCTTCGATGGAGATGTGGATAACAGCTGCGAGAGGGCAAGGAAGAAAAGTTCCACCGTAAGGCCAAGCCCGCCTCCATCACCCAAATCCTGCAGACGCAACAACTGTCGCTGCATCTCATCTCCATGCCAAGGAGACGAAATGCGGAAAATTTCCAAGTTCTTCAGCAGCTCTTTGTATGCATCAGCATCCCCTTGTCCTTCGAGAATATCACGGAGTGTCAGGGAAGGGGAACACATGCTCTTAAGAGTCTGCCTCGGGCGTATAAATTGCAGTTTACGGGGATCGCGGGACAGTTCGACAAGGCGGCCGAAGGGGATCGGCGCTTGATAATTGAGGTCAAAGTCGTCGAGAACGCCAGGAATTTTGGAAATGATTTTATGATGATCGCCATTGATGACACTTTGCATCCAAGATATCCCAAAATCTACATATTTAAGGCGGTCAACTTTGATGATGATTTGCTCCAGCTCTGAGATCTGAGATTCGTGGCCGCGGAGGATTTCTTTTACTTCTGTCAGGTCTTCCGAGTCTGTCTTGCGCAGCGCGTCATATAACTGAAATAGACAACCACTTGCTTTCTGGAGGGTCTCGTTAATCTTCTGAGCGGTTGTCAGGGGATCATTGTTGCTAGTGTCATCTTCCTCGGCAAACCACCTCATCGTCCGTCTCGCCCAAATCTGCACATCCTGGTTGTCGGCCAGAATCAGTCGAATGGCCACGAGTGAAAGACAGGACCAGCGCGTCACGAACAACTCGTCCGTTCCTGCCAATGACAACTCCTGTATCTTTTCAAAACTACCGATATCTCCAAGCAGCTTCGAAATGCCTCCAAACCAGGCAAATTTTGCGTTGGCACAGCATACAAGTGATGCAGTGGCCTCGATACAGGCACGCGTACGCTTCCGCCACAGACCATCGTTGTTTGAAAAAAGTTTACGGTTCTTGCATATCTCTACAGAGCGAGCGACACGTGTGCTGAGCTCGTGCATAACATTCTGTCCTTGGATGTGCACAGTGCTAGAGTGCGGGTGAACATTAGGCGGACTTTGTACAGGTGAGGGTGTCGTTGAATGGGTAGAGGGATAACGGGAAGCGGGTTTCCTAACCAGACGAATGATTGGCCTAAGAATGCCGCAGATGCTCCAAAAGGACGAAGGTTGGTGAGCTATTGTATTCCCATGTGGTGGTCTCGCAATACGTTCATCCTGGCTTTGGTCCTCACTCTTGTGGTGTTTGCCCACCCTTTTCCAGACTTTCGTGCCCCAGTCCGTGTTAAACGAGCCGGGTATAGCTGACAAAAACTTTTCCATTTCCGCATCCTCCGTCAGATTGTCAATCAGCCATCGAATTGCCTGTTCATCTCGGTCCTTGCGTGCCTCCGTCTCTTCCATCGCGAGCTGCATCTGTCCCTGCGCCATGTTCGTGCTCACAGGTTTGATTCCTCCATCGGGTCCTCGATCCCTGAATCGTCGGCCATGCAACTTCTGGAACAGATACCAGAAAATACCAGAAAATGAATTCTGGTAGGGCGATTGCGGGTATATGATGGGTGCAAATATCGTGAAGATGTACAGCAGGCCGCTGATGCCAATGGGAACAATGGTATTTAGAAAAACGTTTGTGTTGATATTTAGTAGCGAGTCGCCAAGCCCTGTGAAGAATAGGAATAGGGAGATGTGGAGAAACCCAGGGACAGCCTCGGCCACCATCGGCATGTACCATCCTTTGCATCCTTCGTGCAAGTACTGTCGAAGTCGAGCACTCTTCAGAGGATCGCCGTACCGTTGGAAGACGTGCATATAATTCCGAACCCATTGCTGAACGAGGATCGCAATGAGCGCAGCAAGAAGACTGAAGACGAGGGACATGAACCAGAAAACGTTAACACGGACATCGGATGCCGATGGATTGAATGCAGGGAAAGGAGGTGGCGGAGTGGAAGGGATCGATACCTGTGGGGCGATGGAGGATAGTTGCACAGATATCTGAGAGAGGATAGTCGAATGTTGTCGAAGGTAATACACAGTTTCATCTGCAGGGCTCGGCTTCAAGTCTTGCTTGCTATCGACTACAAATGCTGTGAGGGAAGCGGAAAATAAACCGGCCTGCGAGGCCACGCATCAGTATGACCAAGTTCTTCGAGGTGCAGATAGGATATGAACGCACAAATATAAGGGCACTCTCCATGTCCTCTTTCAGGGTATAAATCCGGGCGTCATCGTCGTTCTTGGCTTCATCTTTGAAGAGAGTCCAGAGAGCATTAGAACTGCCATCAAAATCCCCTATCATCCGCGGTTCTTCAGGATGTTGTTCAGATGCGCGGTCTGATGTGGTGTTGCGAGGACAGGGTCAAGAGTCAGATGATTACCCGTGATTGATTTCGTATCCGTCAGTCCAATGATGTCTCTGCAATCGTGAAGGGGATACGAACGAGTCTGTGCCTCTGTCTGACTAAAACCTTGTCCTGTTTGTGTTGACTGATCACTGACATTGCGTTGGGAGTGGTCGATGTTGCTTCCGCCGCACATCGAAGTAAAAGGACGAAATGCTCCGCTCGGGATACAACAGCAAGGGGAAGGAGAGGTCTCATCCAGGGTCTCAGCTTGTGAGATAGCCGGCTGTGCCTCGCGGATTGGCAGTGCTAAATAGCTTCCTCCCACCTCTTCCTTGTGATCCATTAACACTTCTGGCTGAGAGGAAAGTGATGAGAAAGAGAGCAAACGCACCAGCACGCGTTGCAGCCTGGGTGCCTTGTCCAGACTCGAGATCTGTGGCAGAGTTCATGATGTGAGGTCCAGTGGTAGTAGTCAAAACACGAGGGTGAGAGATTCGGTGAGTAATGTTGGTCAGTACAGCACCGAGACCGAGTGCGACGGACACAGAAGGGAATGCCGGTTGACGGTGGCGGTGACGGCAGTTTACTACTCAATTAGGCACATCCGCCGGCCGAGAGTCGTGCGAATGCATGGCATGGTCTCTGCCAGAGTCTACCTCCGTTCGCTCTGCCTCCATAAGAACATCCCTGAAACTGAAAACCCGACGATTAGTAGTCTCTGGACTGATTAAGTAGATGAGGACAAGAATGTTTGTACGCTTCAGGCGACTGAGAAGGATAAGAATGGCGATGAGTGTGTCAAAGGCGAGTCAGGGACGTGGGCCCGTGGCAGACTTCAAGTTTCCGTACCAGTAACTAATCCGTTGTGTCAATTACTAGTCCATGGATAAGTCTGCTATAACCATAGTAAAGAAAGGATAAACATAGGTGCCGTGAGTAATGATAAACATCCCGTCTTTCGCATGGTCTCATGAGAAACAGCACTCAGGCCAAATCCTCTTCCTCCCAGTCAGAGCGTCACCAAGATGAACAGTTGCTGTTGTTTCCGACAAGATTGGACCCGTCGCCTTTGGCCGTGGTAAAGAGAGGCTTGGGCTGGCGCAGTGGATGCGGTGGTAAGCGCGGCGGTTTTTTTGTGCTGATGTCCACAATCATTCGTGTGTCGCGCAGGCATGATCGTGATTGCGATTGAGGTTGACGCCGTTGAGATTGACATAATCGACGCTGAGAGCGAGCTATACAGTTCGTGATTGTGGAGCGACGGGGAGGATAAAGGCGAGCGCGAGTGGGACAGCGGAGAGAAGATGAAATGAAATGTCTCGTAGGCATCGAAGATGGAAGTAGCGGGCGTATGGGAGCCTGGGAATGAGGGTGAAGCCCGTATGTGTACGCCCTGTCGTTGACAATGGACGGCGCGAGGCTGAGTTGCGAGTGTGTGTGCACGTGACTGTGCACTGTGTGGAGCACGGTTCAAGTTTGGACAAGTGCAAGTGATGATGGTTGATCGAGGATGTGCGTGGAGGCAAGGAGACCCAACGAGAATGATTTCCACTAGAGATGAGACTTGTCATCCGGTGTCGCCAGGCTACAAGGAGTCCCGACAGCGGGACAAATACGGCAGAGCCCGATCTGTCTTTCCAACTACGACAGGGCAGCTGTGTAGCCTGAGAAATTCCTCATCGCTATTACGGCGACCTAATCCGACGTCTGAGTAGTACGCCTAGCATTCGTTCTATCATGCATTCCAGCTGACTGCTCCAGGCCAGGACATAGCCCATGCAAAGCGAACGTCCCTGTGTGTTCTGTGTGCTCTACTAGCGTATCACAGGTTTTCTGTACGTAAGAATTGAGAGATACGTAAAACATCCGTCTACGGTATCACCGTCCCCGGGCCAGGCTTTCACGCTGCATAATCACTGCCTTCGGCTTTCCCGCAGCCGGCCGGGCATTATTCCATTCCATGCAAGTTCAAAATCGTCCGATGGTGCTTCCGGATCCTCGAGACGTTCAAAGAGATCCCTCGTGTTCGTGACTACGCTCCTTAGGGACTCCAGATGCCGTTCGTAATTCCAATCGGCCTCTAGATCCACTTTCGGGTGTAAATTAGATCCGGGATCTACGAGTCTTTGAAGATTTCGGGCCTCATAAAGGATTCCTCTGGGGGTATCACTTTAGCTAGATACTCGCAGAAGCAGTCACGGCGCTCTCATCTCACCTCATCAGCTTGTGTTGTACGATCAAGTCGGATTTCTCCTGAAGTGTTGCCTCTACTCGCTGCGCCTTGATGGCGTTCTTCGAATCTTGAGCACGCGTGGCGATCCATTCCAAGCAGAGAAGGAGATGTGGGACTGGTCCGAGGTAAAACTTTCGGTACTTAACGTGAACAGCCTTCGCAGATGCTTTGCATGACTTGAACAGGCGATTCCGTCCCTTTGTCAATGAGTCGTTTGAAGTTTCCTCGATGTAGTGTTCTTCAGCCTGAGTATCTTTGAGGATATAACGATGCGCTGCCTTTTGTATGACGCGCGCTTCCTTCGTCTTGTCGGGCTCTTCGCCATCGCCCACGTCGACAGCGTCTTGAGCAGTGTACTCAGCAAGCCCCTCGGTAGTTTGTTGGTCATCACTTGGTATATCATCCGGGTTGTCAATCCCATGTGCGGCTGAAGCATGTCCAATCGTCATGACAGATGACCCGGAGTCCGCATGGGAGGCAGCGTTAACGTCGACCCCGCATGGATGGTGGTCTTGGTGATACATCGAGTGAGACCGAAGTCGATCAGGAATAGTGTATATGTTCTCGAATAAGACTAACTGCACGCTTGGTGGGTGAGGACCTAGAATAGGAAAGTCCCTCTGATGGAGCCTGACAAGTTGATCGAACTGTAGGGGAGTAGTTTGATACAAGACTTGCGCTATGCTCGGCCAATCCCGAGAACTGATATAGCTGCGATGTCGTTGTAGAGAACTGCCAATCAATGACAGCAGCAAGGAAATACTCACGGCCAGTGAAAGGCGGTCGATTCGGGACGTCTGGCCGTCCGAAATAATCCCATCGTCCGAATAACATCATTCCTATGATGGGGAAAATTTTCTCCAACTAGGAAGATTTGTCAGTTTCGGTAATGGTAGGAATTATGACTATGACTACTTACAGAGACAAAGGCATCTGCATCTTATTGTTTACGACAGACATCAGCCAACGGCAATACTTCGAGTGGAAATCAGTACACTAACAAGCGAGCGATACAAAGGTCTTGAAGGTATTGCCGCGGGAGGTCTTTTGAAAAATTGTCCACTCCGTTCTTGCGGTCAGGCCAGCCTGTAAAATGTCACTGGTGACGTTCACGTTGGTGGGATATCAGCCGAACTCACCGACAGACTCGAAATCTTTTATTGTGTGTCTCAAATATTCTCCCGTATACACATCCTTCAGAAGGCTTTCAGTTGATTGGGCGAGGACCCACAAAGGCGCTAGCGCCCTGTCTTTGAAAGCGACAAAATCCTTCCACAGTGCCAATATCCAACTCCGCGGGAGAAGGACACCATGTAGGTTTCCCCTATTCCTGTCAGTCACTGTCATGACGGCTAGCGCAAATAACCTTTCCACGACACTGCATAATACTGCTAGGTCAATCGGAAGACGCTCGCGGACCAAGTATCTATCATAGCTGGAATCACCAATAGTAGCCTCGGAGATCTGATGGACGTACCTAAAAAAGCTGACGCCTTGTGCCAAGTCGCCTGAACCGTCGATGAAACGCACAAAGTCATGTAGGGTGTATTTCTGAAAGCCCAATGGGCGAAAAACTATAAGGCGCGGATGCCGTTGCTCCTGAGAACGTGTGGATGGAATGCGATGAAGACAGTCATCAACGGTGCGACCATCTTTCCGAAGCCGTCCCAGTGTGAACGCCTTGCACAAGTTCGTGAGAAAAGCACCTTGGAGTTCATCTCTGGAAGGATTGAGCGTATAAAGGACGTCAATGGCCCATCTCTTGACCGTCAGTAAACCATCTTTAGCCTCTTTTATCGTGTCCTCGTTCAGCGTAGAAATTGAGCCACTGAGGTACAAAAGTGGGTTAAGGGCATTCTCAAGCGTGCCTAGGAGGCGTCTGATATGAAATATGTAGTTCAGCCCGGGATGGATGGTCACTGTTACTGTTCCTCACCTCCGACTCTTTATTCGAGCGGGGAAGTCATCCGCAAGGTCGACGGCGTGAAGGTTGTCTTGGATCATTATATGCTGTAGATGGAAACGAGCTCTTCGATTGAACCAGCCTTCATCGAGCTCGTGGGAAGCGGAGTGTTCGCCGCGACAAGTCCCGTAAAGAATGAGCTGAATGCATGGATTAAACAGACGTAAACGCGACGATACGCGATCCTTAGCCGATATGCGAGATGTAAGGCGCTCTGAGAGAAGCCGGCGAAAACTCTGTATGAATTCTTCTCGTGATAGCGACACCACTGAAGGCTCCCGTGACTCCAGACGTTCCACCGACTGACTCGAAGACTGTCTCCTCGTTTCAAAACCTGTATAAAGGAAAGTATCTGGCCGAATCCGAATATCCTCCCCATCCTTTTCGAACTGAAAGAGCTTACTCAGCCACGGGGAGTCCCAGGGGGATTTATCCAGAGCAGCGTCTTTGATCAAGACAGAATACTCGTAAAAATGTTCCAGCGATGATAAAATTCCTGTTTGTGAGGAAACGTCCAAGGCCGTGGACATATCGTCGAAAAGGAAATCAAGCGCCAGAAGTCTGATAGCCTTGTCGAGTCTCAGAGATTCATGGCGAAGGATATGATTTGAGAGGATCTTCTGAGTATTTGTCGACTTCATATCCTGCAGAATGAGCCTAAAAACAAACAGCTACACCAGCGGTCAGCCAGCTCTCCTGCCAAGTACTACATCGGGCAACCACAGACCGTCATGACCTTTTGGTCTCTATTATCCATGTTTACGCTTCGGATCCCTTCAAGCAGCGCAAATATCTTATCAAAGGGGATCTTAGCGCCTTCTGGCCATCCGCGGCAGCCGAATGATAGATTTCGCCAGAAGAACTTTTCGACGACGGCGTCGAAAGCGTCAGGGTCCAACATGACGTCGTCAATACGCTCTAGAGTGAGGTCAAGTGCCTCTGAGTTTTGTTCTTCGTCTAGGTACTGTCTGACAGCTTCTCCGTATCTGCCTTGTCTCTCGAGAATAGCGGCACGAGTTTCCCCAAGGTCGTGGTCGACAACGAATTCCATCATTTCTTCTTCGTCGTCTTTGAACAGATCTGCTGCTTTCCTGCGAAGGTGTGAGATCGAATTTGGGGGCCCAAAGAAAGAGACTCACTCTAGCTCTTTTGACTCCAGATACGATAACCGCGCCACCTCTTTGATACAATCTGTGGTTCGTGAATCCACTTCCGCCTCGTGTTTCTTAATAATTAAGACGGCAGTGTCAAGGAGATTGTGGTCGAAAGAGTATGACGCTGCCTCCGTGAACATTTTTGCCAGCTTGAAAGCCCCCACTACATCCTGGTGGTCTTTGATTTCGGCGTAGCACCGCGCGGCTGCAGCATAGTGAGTACTCTCCTCCTCAGCACTCCTCGCCATCTCCGCACAATGCTCGAAGTTTCTGGCGGCATTCACAAAGGCTTCTCTACAACGCTTTTTTTCAGATTCAGGAATGTCACGGGCGACCTCACGGGACTGATATGCCGTAGCGACGGCTGCCATATAGATATCCCCAGCATTATCGAAGGCCATGATGGCTTCCTCGTACTCCCTATGATTCAGGAGGCGGTTCCCCTCCTCGGACCATTCACCTGAGTTGGATTCGTTGGATTCGTTGGCAAATGATTCCAGTGGATTGCCATTAGCGGGCGGCTCGACGACTAGTTTTCGGTTGAGTAAAAACCGCTATATCTCGTTTATATCAGAATACCAAAGACGAGCAACGTTAAAGAGTATGGACCATGATGGGCTCGCAGGTATTGGAATAGTCGACAATCCAGAGTCGGTGCTTCGCCCTGGTAATGGCGACATAGAGGCATTTAAGCTTCGACGGCCTGGAAGTAAGTCTTCTGACGTCTTGAAAACGGACGCTGTCACTGACCTCATGGATAAGAGGTGCGTATTTTGAGTCCTTCAGTTTATGCTGGTCCTCATTTGTCAGATACTTCCAGAGATTATCGAGCGCAGAGTCCTCAAAGAAGTTGTACAATATGACCTTTACGCATATACACATATCCGAAGTGTGAGGGCAGGCTGGGAGTTTGTGGAGAAGCCTGGACTTACATCATCGTATTCGAGACCTTTGCTATTGAACATGGTCCTGGTGGCGACTAAGTACCCGAGCCAACAGAGAAAAAATGATCTGACGCACAAGGTTACACCCACTCGCCCAATCTCTGTCTTGAACGATTCCCGAGCGGTATCGTCTCGCACAATGATGCCTGGAAATCCCACGTCAGCTTTTCATCAATGCCCCAAAAAGTGAAACCGGTGTTAAATACACTGATTGGGCCCCAGCTTCGAGAGTCGCCCACTGCGGATCAAGGTTATGTAAGACTCTCACACTTTGGGAAGGACTTGGAGCACGCTCACGATGTCGAAAGGAAGAACTCGCGACCTTGAGGGAGACCCTCGCCATGGAAAAACTTGGGTAACTCCTTTCCGATAACTCCTGCCTCGGGTCGTAGAAGGTCGATTGCGCCCGGAAATCGCTGCAGCAATTGGATGATGGCATTTGCACATTCAACAATACCGCCGTGGGAGCGATAGTTGATGAGTAGTTGAAAACCCTCGGGCTGACGAGGGGTCCCGCGCAGCGCTTGAATTGACCTCTGGAGGACTACTCGATCCACATTGTTTGCATTAGTGAGGATTAACGCACCTGATATCTGTAGACGGACGCCCCGAGTTGCTTGAAGGTAAAAGTACTCCCAATTGAGATGGTTTGAGCCGTGTCTCCAGCCCACAGGAGACCGTCAGGGTTTCGGCATAAGGATATAATCACTATGACTGTATCAAGATACCGACGGAAAACACCCAGTTACAAAACATACGCCGAGTGTCGATAAGGAGTAGATCTTGAACTTCATCCACGTAGCTGGCAACATTCAGTTTGGCACCAAGTTCACGAGTGTAACGGTGAAGTCAACCCACACGAAGTCGACGAGCTCCCCTTTAAGCCCGTTTTCCTTTAGGCCATTGAGTAGCGTATGCGTCCTGACGTTTGGAAGAAGTAAGTTGGGGGATGGAGGAGCTGTAGGCAATGCAGTGTAACAGACCTGTCGGCGAGGTCGCGCTCACCACGCTTGAGCTTGAGGTTTTGGTACGCCTCAAACTGCGAGTATGGCAATCTGTGCGCGTTCTTAAAATTCTCATACGCCTCTCTGTCAAGAGAGCGGTTTGGATAATCTAGTGATTTCTCAGATCCTTTGATGGTCCCTGGAAAAAGTCAAAGTTTGGGAAACGAAGGGCTGTGGGTGGCCATACCAAGAATTTCGCTAAATGCGAGAGACGATGCTTTATAGATGATGTGAGGAGTTAAAATGTAGCAAGCGCAAAGTACGTACAAAAGCCTTTCATGCAAAGATGCGGCCAATACACCCGTTTGAAGACGTCATACGTCACCAGCTCTGAGCGACCGTGCCATTCACGTTTCTTCTTTTTCGATGGCAAATTTCGGCTTCTCGATGAGCCTGACGTGGGTTGCATATCTGCCTCCAACAGGCCAGAGAGCTGCAAATACAGACGCAGACGCCATTAGTACAAGTAGCATCCATCGGATGGGCGGTAGTACTCACGGTGTCCATGGTTACGAACAACGGAAAATCGCTGTCGCGAAGTTCGCTAAATTTCTCGGGAAGGTCATCCCTTTTGGTTCCAGTATCATCCGGGTTGAAGATCATTTTTTTCCTCCGAGAGTTCCAGCGATGTATGCGCTCGCGGACATAGAGCGGGGCATCGGGACCTGTGGAGAGTGAGTATAGGAGACTCACGTAGTCTCGCTCGACCTTCTCAGCAAGAAGGCGGGACTTTGTTATGAATAATTGACGAGGGCGCGGGCCTACGCAGCCTTGATTCTGCCAAGCTCGTTCGATGCCAAATATCTTGAAGACAATCACTGTTGTCTTCCTGCCATGAAAACGACATATATAAATTTTGTACGAAAATGAAACCCTTTACGAACCCAGTTCCACTTCGTCCGAGGACGAAAGACGATCTTCTACACTCGACAACCTTTTTCTCCTCGAATCTTAAAATTCGTCTCAGAACTACAACCGGGAGGACAACAGGGAGGCAAAAACACTTACGAAACTTGAAAGACGTGAGGATAGTCATGGCTCTCGAGGATATCCCTTATGACATTCTGATCCACACAAGCCGTCAGCGCTCTACGAACGAAGTTGGGTCGCATAAATCACCTGAGAGAGGATCGCGTATTGCTCAAGGCTAGACGTGATTTAAATGACTATTGATCGTTTGTGACAATTGCAGTACGAACTCGAGCAATCTATGGATCTGGGAACCTAGGATCAGCAGTGTCACGATAATAACAGTCAGATGATACCTCATCCACGCCATCCACGTCAGCGTTCTCAGGGCTTTCGGCGTTCTCAAACACCGCACCAGTTGGAGCGACGGTGACATTAAATGTTACAGGGTCATAGTAGAAGCCACGGCAGCAATTTCTGGCCCTACATCTACTCAGCATTAGTTGATAATCTTCAGGTGAAGACTTCACAGCAATACTTTTCAATGTAGCCTTGACCCTTTCGGGCTCGATATTTCCCGATTTCTTCCCAGTCTTTTCTATTCAACTCGTCCATGCTATAGATGCCTAGAATTCTTATAACTGTCACAAAGTTAGACGTGTGGGCTAGAAAAGTGGTTTAGTGATAGAACCTTGGGTCTCGTACTGTCCCCACGCGCGTGTTCAGTTGTTACGACGGTGTGGACGATAAAATCCCTACATCTTTGCCAAACTCGTGGATGATATCAATATGATACTTGTAAAGATATCAAGACCCTCAAGGACGAAAAATGCCAAAAGGGTGACTTACCACTAGCCTCGCGCTGCCAGGGAGTCTAGCTCGGTAGATCTCGATTGGGCTATCCTTCGTCAAGCGCTTTTGATTCGTTTCGGAAAAACATCCCAACGAAAGTTCCCTGGGAATATATATATATATATCATTTTTCGTGTCCATCTACTCCAGGAAACGGACAAGGACGTACTCTAGCCGTCTCAGCACGGTGTTTGACTTGGCGCCGTCTCGTGCCAAGTCTCTGAGACACGGCCCCGAGCAAAGTATCCGCCATTTCCCATGCCCGTCTGCTGACTCAAAGTAGAGATCCGCTTGAATCGGATCTGCTGTGTTGACGAGCGGGGAAGATGTCACCATCGCCGATGGGGTGGCAATTTGCTCGTCAGAAATAGAGAGATTGCCTTGCAGCACGTTCTCGCGAAAGTACGAGCTGCGAACTAACGTTGCAACCTCGGTGGTCCGCAAGAGGGTCGCAAAGAACTAAGCAAACATTTTAGGAATGCACTAAAAGTGTCAATGGTGGAGGAGCAGGTGACAGACGCACCTCCAGGGCATTCTTCTCGGTAATTATGACCGACCGTATCATTTCCTCTGCTGAATCACGATCCTTTGGGGCTTTACGTCCCAGGGCGTTGAAGAGCCTATCGTTGATTTCGACATGCGCTCCCGACGTGACCTTAAATCGTGATGTCTTGCCGCGCTCCATGTTCTTCTTGTTCGCTTTGCCTTCGACCTCCACTTTATCAAGGTACCCCTCTCGCAACAACTCGAAGAGATCTTCTAACAATGCAGGTGCTAGTTCGATATCGCGTCGATAGTCTTCAAGGCGTTCAGGCTTTTGGTCAGAATGATACGGGAGGCGAGAGAGGGACTGCGAAAGTCGAGAGAGGACCTGATAACCAAGAGAGGCCCGGAATCCGCCAGCATCCGAAGGAAGCCTATCAAGAATGTATTGCGAGACGGCTTTATAACCTTCTTCGCAGACGGCTGTGGAGGGCGTCAACGGTCATTCAACGCCGGAACGAACGCCACGAGCTTACAGGACATGATAAATTCGAAAACATAGGGATGTTCAGGTTGAAGGGAGCACAGGATTATAGGACCGATTGATTTGTTATCGAGGGAGCCCTCCAAAACATGTACCGCTACACGGATGCTGTCTTCGGTGGCAAGACGCGATGGGTGGAAGATGTCGAGGCCAGCTAAGAGCTGTTTGTGTATGTCTGTAGAAAGTTCTGGGGATTGATATTGAGACATGGTAAGGATGAATGTAGGATGGGAATGAGCAAGAGGCGGAGAACGGCCAAGATATAGTCCAGGGTAGTGGCGCTGCGGAGACGGCCTCGAGGACGACGCTTGATGAACAATTCAAGAAGCACTCTTTCAGGACTCTAGGGCGCAGGACGCAAGGGGACTACCATATTTGTGGGTCAATCAACGGCTGAAGCTCGTTCAAGCGCTGGGATTCTCAGGATGTGGCGAGCCGATGTCGCGCCTGAGCATAACAAGAGCAATTGAGATTGTGACGTTGACTCGCAACGACACGTTGCCTTCTGCTGAGGGCAAAACGAGCATCGAAGTCGACCCTTCAATTACAGCGTTGCGCTTGATTGTTGCGACAGGTAGGCGTGCGACTCGGAAGGGCTGGAAGCCAGGTCGAAGATCAGATAGAGACCATGCATCAGAAGATTCGTATCATCCATTCAATTACACAAATGCGCAAGAACCACTAGCCCTATCAGTGATGCGAGAAAGCGACTATGCTGCGGTGGCGACGGTGAATTGAAAAACAACAAAAACGGAATTGCCAAAACGGAGAGTCTCCGGGCCGGATATGCCGCCATATGGCCTGGATGTGCAGAGCGTGGACGGCTTGATGACATCCACACCAGACGTTCCCCTTGCGGTTTTTCCTCTCCCAATCCCCTCTCAACCGTCTATTCCACCCACCTTATCATATGACTCACATCGCACCGCACACACGCCATTGGTTATCGACAATGGCTCTACCAGTTTGAGGTTCGGCTTCGCCACCTCTACAACACCCCAAGTCGCGCCAAACATAGTCTCAAAATATAAGGAGCGGAAAGCTGGGAAACAACTTCTTCTATTTGGGGACGCGGTGGATGCCGAGGGCGGTGCTCGTTCGCAGGCTAAAACACCATGGGAAGGCGACGTGCTACTCAACTTTGACGCGCTGGTGAGCCTGGCTTGAATAGGGATAAGAGTGAATGCCATCTTATTTATTTGTGATGAGTAGGAACACGCGTTGGACTATGCTCTTATTCATCTCGGCGTCGATACGCCGACCGTCGATCATCCCGTGATCATGACGGAGCGACTGGCCTCACCCCTACACTCGCGAGCTCGTGGGGCCCTTACTTTCTCGGACATTCTCGTGCTAATTTGTTTCCAGTGACATCGGAACTCATGTTCGAGTCATACTCTGTCCCTTCTCTTGCATATGCTGTCGACGCGGTCCTCTCTTTCTATCAAAACAACCTCCCATCGCCATCATCTTCACCATACACTGCCAGCGGTCTCGCGATATCATTCAACACCTCGTCCACCTCCGTCATCCCAATTCTGAAGGGGAGGGGCATCATGAGTCAAGCTAAACGGTACACGCTCTACTTGCTCATCGTGCTGGAAGTTCTTTAGTTGACCGTATGTCATATAGCATACCATGGGGATCCCAGCAAGCATCCGAATATCTCCTCAAGCTCATCCAACTTAAATATCCAACCTTCTCAACGCGAGTAACAGCTGCTCATACGAACGTTCGTCCCAATGTCTTCATGCCGGTCGTTGTTTAACGATGCGCGTCTATAGTGGATCCTACACTCTTTCTGTGAGGTATCTCCAGATTATACCGCGCTCCTTCGGAGCTTGCGCGATCCGTACCAATTGCGTGCGGTAGAGCGAATCATACAGTTTCCATTCGTACTTCCTGCTGCAGACGAGCGCACAGAGGAGGAAATCGCGCGTGCAGCAGAAAAGCGGCGTGAGCAAGGCAAAAAATTACAAGAAATGGCGGCTAAAGCACGCCTTGACAAGGTGCTGTCGCCGAATATGCTTTACTGAATAGCCGTTTATGAAGATGTCGGCGTTATGAGCAGCTTGTGCAGAAGGAGAACGACCTGCAATACTTGACGAACCTGAAGGAGCGCCGAGCAGAGGAGACCAGACGGGAGTGGCAAGTGTGTGCTTCTGGCTTCTCGTTAGATTTTTTACTTACTACAGATCGTGGTCACAGAATCTGCTCCAGTCGGAAGGTTTCAATGACGATGCTGCCCTCGATCAAGCTATCAAGAAGCTCGAAGCCGGCTTGAAAAAGGCACGGAAGAAAGCCGCCAACGACGGCGATGAGGTCACAGTGAACATCTATTCTCTGATCCTGTGAACTGTATTGATTGTTCTTCACTACAGGAAGAACCGTCCTTCCCGCTCGTTGACACGCCCGATGATCAGGTAGGTTCCCCTGAAAGTCACGTGATCTAAACTCAGGTTCCCGTAGCTCGACGAAGACAGTTTGAAAGAAAAGAAGAAACAAAAACTCCTTAAAGCCGGATTTGAAGCTCGCGCACGAGCCCGACGTGAGAAAGAAAAGGCGCTCGAGGAGCGTGCAGCGGAAGAGCGCAAGGAGGATGAGGAGCGGGCTGCCGACCCATCTGCATGGTTTACCCGTGTGCGCGCCGAGCACGCTTCCGTCATGGAACGCATCAAGGAGCGTAATAGGCGTAAAGCCGCACTTGGCGACCGCAAGAGCGCCGCGTCACAAGCACGGATGAAAAGTATAGCTAGTCTTGCTGCCGACGAACGGGTTGGAAAAAAGCGACGAAAAGGTGGTGGTGGTGCGTGTCTCTGTCATAACATGCTAGCCTCTCATCACACTCACTTTTGTGGTATAGAGGATATGTTTGGTGCGGATGACGAGGACTGGGCTATATACCGCAAGATTGTAGCTCACCCACTTTTCTGTCATCTCTATCACGTGCTGATTTTCTTAGAACACCGCAGCTGTATCGTCAGACGAAGAGGATGACATTACGCAGTTACAGACAGTCGAGCAGAAGCTTCTCACACACGACCCAACGTTTGGAATCGAACAGACACACGCCGCGCTCTCCTCCCAACGATCAGCGTTCATGTCCGCCTTCCGGCCGCAATATATAGACGGCGATGTCGAAGGTCTGCCTCCTTGTCCTCCTTTACCGATGTACAGGATACGGAGGAATTGACAATTCACGGCCTTTCATCGTAGGTCGCGCGCGGATCCATTTGAGCGTCGAGCGCTGGCGTGTTTGCGAAACCTGGTTCGCGCCGAGTATGGCAGGCGTCGACAGCGCCGGACTCGGCGAAGTCCTCCAGAATGTCCTCGCATCTTTCTCTACAGACGACCGCGAACTTCTCGTTCAGGTACGCTTTTCCTCTTCCTCTCCGTCCTTGCCTTCCAGATATCTCACCCACCCTGACCATTGATGCCATGCCAGAATGTGTTTTTAACGGGTACACCGGCACGGATGCCCGGTCTGTCGGACCGCCTACAGGCGACGTTGCGGCCGATCCTCCCGCCAGAAATGCCGCTGCGGATAGTGCGCGCCGCGGACCCATCGTTGGATGCGTGGCGTGGCATGGCTGCGTTTGCGCAGACGGAGGAATTTTCGCGCGTGGGCGTGACGAAGGCTGAATATGAGGAGTGGGGCGGAGAGCGCGTGCGCCGGTGGTTGGGCGGGAATTGGAATGCGAGCGCGGTGTGAAAGACAGCGTGGCGTGTAGCTTGTTCAGCTTACTCTCGGGCTAATCGTCAGACTGTGTGTATAGGTTCTGGTGTTTTGTTTTTTTAACCGTGTAAGAAAATGCCTCGGATTACACTCGGGCCGGAACGGACTGTCCACGTTTCACCTCTCACAGCGTGGCGCGGCGCCGCACCTGCCGTCGCCTCGAAATCTTCACTTGCTTCTGTTGGTTGTAACGGTTCTAGAAAGATTGAAACTATGGAAGAGGCTCAGTGATGGCGAATCATTAGCCTAGTTGCATGCAAGGTTTTGGGGAAAAAGGAGAAACAAGCGTCACGGTGGCGCATCAACGATTCCAAAAACTCGACTATGAAAATGTCTACCTCCGATCCCACTGGCAACCATAGCATTCAGAAGGCAGATGGGATATCGGACAATGATACCGACAAGTACCAAGACAGCTACAGCTACATCATGCCCGGCTGTTATATTCTCGACATCAACAAGGATCCTAGGAGCCATGCACACTCGGCACGCCCGTGCTCGTGTTCATTTTTCTTTTCTTTTTCTCTCTCTTCTTTATCGCCTCGTGTTCGACAACAAGTACACTTCAAGCTGCGACACGAGACGAAACGACATGCGCGTTCCAGCCACAATCATTCCCGCCCTCACTGCCTCTCCCTTTCATATTCCCTCTCTTCCACATCTCTCGCCTTGCACTCCCCGCAACATTCTCTGACACAACAAGCCGCTACCACGCCGCAACTGTACGCTGTCTCCTTTATTCTAGTCCCTCCTTTATGCTTACATCTCTCCATTCAATCTCTATCACCGACACCTCCGAGATCGCCACTTCTATACAAAACCCAGACAGCCGAAAGCCAGCGCGCATGTATATAAGACTGCCCTCCTGCTCGTCGAAGAGGTCATTGTGTCCAATTAGAAGTCTTTCTCTCCTCACTATTCACTCACCTGCATGTTTTGCCTCTCGGCGACCGTCTGGTGAACTGCCATTCACACAATCTTGGCCGATCTCTCCGAGTCATGCCCGTCTTCCCTCTCTCATTTTCTTCTCTCTCTCTCTCTAGTCAAGACAACACTCTCACCCTCGTAGCACATAGCTTTGCTACAATATTGCCATGCGCAACAATTCACGAACTACCTTTTTGCACAAACACACTGGGAATGATCGCCATCGCCCATATCTTCAATTTCAGCCCAATAAATAAAACGATGTACAGTACACCGAGATACTTTGTCTGCTCCATCGAAAATATGCGCGCTGTGTTCATAGAGGACAGAGGACCTGACCTTTCCTAATAGTAATGCCATGGGACATACGCGTCTGTTCGTGCTCTGTAGAGTGTTATGCCGTCCCAGCCAACAGGTCTCTTGCCATCTAAAAGTATCTCGAATATGGCCGTCGCCCCCATTACTACGCCTCTCAGGCCTATGAGGTGAAGATTTCC
The DNA here is from genome assembly GCA_963926505.1 of Russula olivacea. Lineage (NCBI taxonomy): Eukaryota > Fungi > Basidiomycota > Agaricomycetes > Russulales > Russulaceae > Russula > Russula olivacea. Next base: position 1,276,159 of record OZ004879.1, on the reverse strand, counting down.
CTCCCATCCGTTCTCCAAGTCCGCTCTTAAACGCGAATGTTCAAGAAACTTGTCTTTATTCCCGTCCAGCGCCTCGATCGCCCACTTTTTGACGACCGAGAAGCCATCCTGAGCGTCTGGTATCAGGTCTTTATCAAGCGTAGCGATCGAGTAGGGCAGCTGGAAAGGTGGGTCTAGAGCATATATGAGACCATGGAGGAGTCGCCTGCCAGTGGTGTCACGAGGGTATATGTGGTAAGATCACTAATAAGAAATGATAATGGCGAAGGGCATTTCTCACCTTTGATACTTCATCCAAGCGGAGAGATTGGCCTTAGGACTAATACCATAGAGGGTGTCGAGAATCATGATCCGCTGTAGATGGACTCGGACTCTGTGATTGAACCAAATTTCGTTGTCGTGTCGAGGGCCTGGGCGGCTTCTCTGGCCATTCTCGTCGGAGATAAACCGGATGTGCGGATTGAACACGGAAAGCTCGGCAAAGACGCGATCCTCCTTCAGTATGCGTGTGCGGAGACGATCTACGAGCACGCGCTTCATATTTCTGACAAACTCGGAGAGTAGCAGAGACCCTCCCGCATCGCCCAAAGTCTTGCTTGCCTGAAGGTGATCGAAAAGGAATGTACCCCGTCGAATGTCTATGCGCACACCATCCTTCTCCTTCTTGAATTGGAAGAGGGCACAAAGCCACGATACTTCCCAAGGACTCCTCTCAGAAGCAGCTTCCCTCATCATGAGGGAGTATTGGTGAAATAGATCCAGTATCGATGGAGCATCATGTTGTGGGGAGTCACCGACGATGATGGATATATCGTCAAAGAGGCAGTCAAGGGCAAATAATTTCACGGCCTTGTCGACTTGGTGACGGCGGAGGATACGGACCAGGCCTTTCTCGAAATGCGGGGATCTCGGTCCCTGCATTACAAGCTTAAAAACGTCCACCTGTATCACAAATATTAGGCCACTCCCAAATGGATTTTGGGTCAATTTACCGTATTGCGTTTTCTCTGGTCAAGACGCTGACTTGAAATCGCGTCTAGCAACATATGGATCTCACCGACTGGCAGTTCGGCACTCTCGCGCCACCTTCGGCAACCAAAAGAAAGGAACGGCCACAAAAAACAATCAGTTATGGTGTCGAATAGATCCACGTGCCCCAGTATTTCAGAAATGTGCCGGAAAGCGACATCGAGTGCTTCCGAAAGATGCGTCGGATCGTATTTCAGACGTCGTCGGATCGAATCCCCGTATTTTCCTTGTCGCTCAAAAATGGAAGCATTCACCGCCATAATCTTGTGTTTGGTGGCAAAAGTCATCATGTCTTCGTCGTTCTCAAAGAACTCTGCGGCATCACTACCCAGCATTAAGAAAGAAATCTCTAATACATGCAATTTATAGGACTTACTCCAGCCGTTTCTCCTGTAAGTACTTGAAACGCGCTTCTTGTTGGGTGCGCTCTATAGTCTCCTGATCAACACGCGTGCTATATTTCCTGATGATAGTGACGGCGCGGTCCAAGAGTCCGTTAGAAAGACAATGCAGTGCAGCCATTGTGAACCTCTCGGCCAACTCGAGAAATCGCACCGCTTTCTGGTGATCCTGGGCTTGGGCATAACACTCCGCAGCAGCAGCATACCGGTCGTACCGCTCCTCGGGGCTCTCAGACTTCATGGTACATCGCTCAAAAACAGTAGCGGCGCTCATGAAAGCGCGACGTCGCTGTAGAGCGTCAAGGGTGTTATAGGCGACGTGCCGCAAGTGACATGCCGTGGCAACAGCAGCCATGTGCGGGTCTCCTGCTCTGTTAAAGGCGGCTTTCGCTTCTTCAAATTCTTGATGAACCATGAGTTGCTTTCCCGCAGCCAACCAATCTTTCAAATCTGACGGCTTCGCAAAGCCCTGGAACGGATTGCAGGCGGTCGACGGCAGAACTACCAACCCTTTATCAAGTAAGAGTCGCTATGACACTCCGTTACTATCCACCCACGTACGACGACGAAAAGGGAAGGTGCGAACCATCAAGGGTTGGCTCGTATCAGATGAATCGACAATCCAGAGCCTTTTCCTGGCCCGGGTAATAGCCACGTATACGTATTTCAGCTTCGGGGCTGTGAGTTTGTGCAACTGTGCATATAAAAGAGTTTGTCACTGACCTCATGTATTAAGGGTGCATGCTTTATATCCGTGAGGTCCTCAGTCGTTGCGTCGGCCAGATGTCGCCAAATGTTTGTTCTCGTGGATTCCTCGAAGAAATTGTAGAGTATCACCTTTGTAGAAGCGACGTGAACGTCCACTGGCAGCGAAATGAATCTTGGTGAACTACTTACGTCGTCAAATTCCAGGCCCTTACTACCGAGCAGCGTCCTTGGAAAGACGTAAGCATAACTCAGTACTTTAGAGACAAAGCATACTTACAGAATGATACCCACGTTTCCCACCTCCTTCTTGAACTTTTGACGAGCGGACTCATCTCGTATGATGATGCCTACAGTTTCGGGTAGCTGCATTGCGAAAAATAGAGGGAAAATTCGTACACTGTTTAGACCCGAGCTCGACGAGTAACCCCCTGGAAATGGGCTACGTAGGCTACGAGAATCCAAAAGGTGCAGTCTGCTTACGGCTGAGTGCAGAAAAAGTCACGGGCACTGCTTGGGAGCATTCCGCCATGAAAGAATACAGGCAATTCCCTGCCAACAGCGACCGCCTCTGGCCTCAAGACATCAATTGCGCCAGGGAATTTCTGCAGAAGATCAATGATGGCATTTGCACACTTGACAATACCACCATGTGATCGATAATTTACGAGTAACTGATGTCTTTCTGGCCGATGAGGCGTCGAGCTGAATGTCTGGGTTGATTTCTGAGAGAGGACTATTAGCTCTGTCGCTGTGATAGAACACCACGTACAAAAAATCGGTATAATAATGCCCCTAGCTGCTCGAAAGTGAAGACGCTCTCTACTGCTATAGTCTGGGCTGTATCCCCAGCCCACATGAACCCATTTGGGTTCCTGCAGAGAGGGACGATGACTGGTGCGACTAAGAGCCTGAGTACGGCATCGAAGGCGTTCATACTGACAAAACTTACGGAGGGTATCGATGGTGAGCATATCTTGTACTTCATCAACGTAACTGGTATTGTTCATTCAAAAACATCGGAAAAGAAAGAATCCTGAGATGAGCCTGCTTACATAAAGTCGACGACCTTTCTCTTCTCTTCTAATCCTTGTTCCTTCCAAGCGTCAAGGAGTGCGTGGACCCTGAAAAATGCAAACGCAAGTCACAGGTGTGCTGTACAACCTGTATTATAACACACCTATCCGCATGATCGCGCTCATCCCGTTTGCGCTTAAGTTTACGATACGCCTCAAAGAGTGAATAGTCTACATGAATATTCCGGTGCTCCTCAAAAGCCTCTCTGGTGAGCGTTCGATTCGGGAAACCTAGAGATTCCTCAGACCCCTTGATGATCCCTACAAGCGGAGTATTTCAGAATAATGGTATAAGGAACGCAAAAAATCTTACCTAGGAAGTTGCTATAAGCCAGCGAGGGTGCTCGAGTAAAACGTTAGGCCACGGCTGTAAGTCGAGCCCATAGCAGTAGGACGCACTAACGCCTTTCGTCAGACCTTGATGGAGATGTGGCCAATATTCCCGCTTAAAGATGTCGAGAGTCACAACACGTTCGCGAGTTTTCCGCAGCCACTTTCTCGGCGATTTTACTTTCCGGTCCTCAGATGAGTCATCGGGTTCCAAGTCCACCTCTAAAAGGGAACATAGCTGCAAATATGAACACAAGGGCGATAAGTTTTTTTTTCCTTTTCCGGAATGATCATACTAACCTCATCCGTCGTGATGAAGAGCGGGAAGTGGTTCCCCTGGAGCTCACTGTACCTTTTGGGAAGGTCATTTCTATCACCAACCGCACTGTCCGCAACAAATAGGTTAATCTTCTTGCGTGAGTTCCAGCGCTGAATGTGTTCAGCGACATGTTCCGGTATGTCAGAACCGGTGCCAAGCGAAAACCAAAGTCCCACGTAATCCTCCTCGACCTTCTCCGCGAGAAGTGGAGACTTTGTTATGTATATTTGGCGAGGGCGTGGGCCCACACTCCCGCTGTTTATCCAAGCTCGCTCAATTCCGAAAATTTTGTTGACGATCACAGTGGTCTTTCTGGGACAAGGATTATAGACCATCAGTCATCGGTTGTGAACGAAACGTGCCCGTACCCGGTGCCACTCCGACCGAGAACGAACGTTGATGTCGGACATCCCACAACTTTCCTCTCCTCAAGCCTTGGATGTCGATTATACCCGGAACAATGCAATGACGAGAGAAACGTGCTTACGAAAGCTGAAGGATACGGGGTAGTTCTCGACCCTCAATCAAGCTCGTGACGGTATTCTGATTCAAAATGGGTCAGTTCTTTTCAGGAGGATCGCAGGCATTACCTGAGAGAGGATAGAGAATTGTTCAAGGCTTGATATATGCTTAGCAATAGCCATTTGAGTTGAACACAAGTGACCTACTCCATCAACCCTCGGATCTGTAAGGATTCTGGGGTAAAAACACATGTAGTAGGGTCAAGGTGATGTCGATACCTCGTCTATGTCATCCACGGAACTTTCGATACCAACAAAAGCCTCTTCCGGTGGCTTTTCGGTGCCAAAAGTAATTGGTTCAAATCCTTGGCCTCGACGAGAACTCCGTTGCCTGCACCTGGTAGGCGTCATTTAGGAGAATGGTAAAAAGACCAAGGCTCGCATACCTCCCAATATACTCTTTGCCGTGCCTAGCCTGGTGATGGCCGGCGATGTTCCAGTTTATCCTCTTCATCTCATTGTGACTGTACAAACCGAGGATCCTCAGAACTAAAGAAGAATAATGTTCAGACTTGCACGACCACAGAACGCATCGATGCCGGACCTTGGCTCTCGCACTGGTTCGTGAGTATATCAGCACCGAATCGAAATAGAGAAAATGATCTTGACCCTACATCTGCGCCATGTTCAGTAACGACATCGACGTGATACTTATACAAAATGAGCCAAAGTCATATGTAGAGCCCAAGACGAAATGGGGAATTACCACGAGTCTGAGATCCCCGGGGAGCCTGGCCCGGAAAATATCAACGGGGCTATCTCTTGTCAGCCGCTTCTGATTCGTCTCGGAGAAATTTCCAAACGATAGCTCCCTAAGTATGACGTTAGTTGTCCGATTCACCACCAATCCACAAACACGCACTCCAACTTCTTAAGCACTAGACGAGACTGTTCTCTGTCTCGTGTTAAAGCACGGAGACAGCGACTTGAGCAGAGGAGTCGCCATTTACCAAATCCAGTTGCGGACTCAAAGTAAAGGTCTGGCGTAAGTTGACCCGTACCAGGACTGGGGAATGAGTGAGTGGCATTCTCGGCTGATTGATTTAGAAGGGAGAATCCCTCACCCTTCCGAGATTGAGGAAGTATTTACGTTACACTTCCCAACGTACAACCCATTAATCAATTTCTTGACATTACCGCCCCGAATCGTCCTGAGGAAAAACTGAGACGACTCAGTACTGCTGTGAGGTGGATGGTGGTGGCGAATAACCTTCAGGATTCTCCGTTGCGTCTCCATACTCTTCTGTACCGTCTCCTCAGCAGAGAGACGTGTCTTAGGAAACCGGAGTCCCAGAGACTCGAAGCGTTGAACAACGCCTTCCAGGTCGGCGGAGAGTTCCGATGGCCTGGATAGTTGCGGGCGTCTCTTCTTTGTCTTCGTGACGATATCCCTTTTATAGAAATCGCCTTGGAGCAGCTTACGAAGTTCGTCGAGGGCGGCGAGTGCCATCTCTTCGTGTTTTAGGTTGTCATCCAGGCCATCCGGCTTTTCCCCAGAGGTAAAGGGAAGATTCTGGAGGGTATGAGACAATCTCAAAATAACGTGATAAGTAATAGACTCGTAGAAAGCCTCAATGTTTGTCGGGAGCTTGTTCAGTAGGAACGTTGAGATACGGGCGGCATGGATATCACTGATAGCTGTGACGAGCATTAGTTGGGAGTCGCTACGGAAAGAAACAGAACAAACATACAAGATAACATGAACCCAAGCGCATAATTATGCGTGTGGCGAAGGGAGACTTGTATGATGGAGGCAATCGACTGGTCATTCAAAGAGTCCTGTAGTACATCCACAGCCCTTTCGATGTCTTCTCCTGTCCTCAAGTTAACAGGATTAAAAACATTTAGGCTCGTCCAGTCTTTGTCGTATGTTGTCGTGGATTTCCCTGGCGATTTAGGCATGGGAAGGCGAGAAACGTGATAGGGTGGGGATGGACAGAAGAAAACAACGAGAAAGGGTATATATGTCATTTGGCGCTGCGAAAAAGCGCTAAAGATCCCTGATGGAAGCTATATTCATACTATGCGCAAGAGGACTACCATATGCTGGGTTGAGAACTACAGGCGGCTTACACGTTTGCGTCTCACCGTGGATGTGGCGAGCCTTTGTTGCACACTTTACGACAGAGTAAGGAAAGAATGTGACAGCAATATCTATGGCAGAGCACTGAAAAAGTATTCTCACCCTCATTTTTCATCCAATATGGGTCATCTAGGAAGAGGTCGAAATCCGTGAGGGTCACGGTCGTTGTCATTCAACGACTCACTTGTGGCACCCCGTCACCAAATAAGGCAAACACAAATAACGGAGATGAGCGTCTACTAGTAGGCCAGATAAAACGATGTCTTGAACGATGTATGGCCAGATTCGACTCAAGGAAAGCACTTTGTCGACAATTGAGAATTCGAAAGGCGAGTCGCATGTTACAGTACGTGTAAGGCCCTTGCCATCGCCTCGTTGGACTCGGCGGCCAGACGGGCCGGTGATCTAGAAACCGGACAAGTCCACCCGCGTCTCAAATCGCGCACGGATCCACCCGAACCCTACTGCAATACACCACGGCAATACACGTTTTCGAGACCCCGTGTCCGTGTCCGCAATGTCGGGGATGATCGATAATCGATAATCGATATCGGCCCAAGTATCGGCCAGCAGTACTACCGGACTTTGCCCGCATCCGTCGGCGCATTCCTTCAATTCTCTCACACTACACCAAACGCGTACGTCGCTTGTCCCCTGTAATATCAGCAAGATCGCAAGGTAAGCACAATGAAACTTCTTTATTTCTTTAGTGATCTATAACTGGGTAGTATATGGGTGATATATCCAAGCAAGGATCAGCTAATTTGCTGTAGCGATCTCTTACTGTAATAAAACTGCATTTAAAACTCTGGTATTTTGATTTTTGAAATTCCCAACACGTGATAGTATCTCCCAGTTTATCTGACGCGCAAAAAGCCCACAGTACTCCGTTGCTGTGGCAACGTCCCAATCACGCTAACCTTGCTAACTCAGATCTCTGGTCTCTCTGGTGGTAGGTCCCTCAAGCTGGAAATCTCATGCGGAGAATAGAGAGTGGTGGGGTTTTTTTTTCTCGGACTTCATGATAACTGTTTCAATTTACTGATTCCCAGGAACACACCATCAGGCCTGGCTGTTCCTCGCGATTTGAAGAATGTGTCGAGTTTTCACCACGCGACAATTCACAATTGGCGCTCCATTCGGGGGATGATGTTAAGGCCATCAGATGTCCGTATCCGCAGAGTCGCGAGCTGCAAGGGCCCAGCCTATTCTCATCCCAAGTAGTGATGGGGGGTTATGCAAAGATAGTGGAACAAATGGAACAAAGAGAGCTGGTGGCACCGCCGGACTCGGAGTCACCTAAACAGAAGTCACGATCATCGATCACTGGGAGAGGCTCTCTGTTGGAGAAAGCGGAGATGGGGAGCCTCTCCAAGAAACTGAATCTTACAGAAGCATCTGCGGAAACCGATAGATGGTTGGTAACGCTGGTGAATGTTCAAAACGGCTACAGGGGAAACGGAAAGGAACCTTCAAATCTGCGATGAAAGGGAAGGCAATCGACGCTTGCTCATACTCGTACAAGGGAGTGGCCACGACTGGAGTCTAATACTTTGTCTGTGCCTTCCTCGACGAAGATAGGATCAGTTGCGGTCGATGCAGAAACCGCAAAAACTAAGGGCTAGCCCACCGCGAGGGTCGAACTCGCAGCCTTCAGATTATAATTGAAGTCATGGCGCGACTGCGCACCTGCTATAAGAGTCTGACGCTCTATCCGATTGAGCTAGGCGGGCGGTTGGGAATGAATCCCATTGGGGATACTAGAGGTTGCTACGGGTCCGGGCGTGCAGTGAGTATGAGAGCACTTCTCCATCCTCCGTAATTTGTCAGTTTTCATGAACGACCATTCTGAAGGCTTGTCTACGGCATGGAATGAATGCACATCACGGGTGCGGGGAGGACTTTAATCAGCACGCCTCCAGACGACGAAGCTCTCCTAGACATATTCGAATACTTTATAGATGACGCACAAAGTATGACCGGTATGACCTCGTGTTTGTGGTGTGGCAAACGCTGATCCACCTCTGTCAAAGATGACGTCCGTCCTTCTTGATCTACGGTTTCTCTGCAACCTCGAAATGTTTCATTGATCTCCGATCCCGCTAATCTCACGGTGATCGGGAAAGCCGACGTCTACCTCTCTATATGCGCATTATCTGTCTTGCCCCTCTCTTGGAAGGTCTCTATGTTGACGGTCATGACACAGTGCAGTACTTTACATCTCCTGGAAGAGAGAAATCCATTCAGTATCATACGGTGTGAAAATATTTCACTTTCATCACAAGTTACTCTGAGTCTAATCCACTTGACCGTCGAATGCAGGAGAATATGTGAGACCTGACTCGCAGGTTCACGATAAATAGACGATACCTTGTCTGTGCTTCCCTCGGCGCACTCGGGAGCAATCGCCAGTAAAGCCAAAAACGCAAAAAGTCATGGACTAGCCCACCGCGAGGGTCGAACTCGCAGCCTTCAGATTGTGGTCATGGTGCGACCGTGCACCCGTCATAAGAGTCTGACGCTCTATCCGATTGAGCTAGGCGGGCGGTAGTAAATGAACCGAATAACGGTTACTGGACTCTGCAGCGCTCTCCACACCGGGACCGGGGAGCATCTTCGTCGAGAGTAAGAGGGTCAAGGTACCATGACGGTAGTGACTATGCCATTGACAGGAACCCCGGACGCTACATATTGGGCAATTCACTCTCATTTTTTCAAGAGGAGAACTGCGAGACGCCTTCGGATACTGATTGGTTATCGGATCCTCTTTCGATCTTTACAACCCCTTTCTTACCTCCCATATCCTTCCGGCTAACAACTGGAACACCTTATTATAATGTCTAATGGTGTGATAGGACATGGTCGATGATGATCTAGATCAAAATGCATTGGCCTCTGATCTATGCGACGACGCCATAAGACAGTCTAATCGTGGTGATCTCAAGGGAAAAACTTTGACCGATGTCCCAAAAGCCAAATGATGAGTAAAAACGAATGATGGCACGGCTGATAAGTGAAACGACGCCAATATTAAATGGGATAGGAAGTAGAGAGGACCAATCAATCGTCGACCTCCTGCTCGGCCCGTCCTCAGTTCCGGTGAGAAACGGTTATGGGACCGGAGAGCTGTCGGGCAGCAATGAACTGCCCAACGACATCCTGGACAAGTTGCGATCGGGGAAGATCCAAGAAAAGATTCTGCAGGCCAGGTAAGACTTCTGTCACTCTTTCTCCGACGAGCTCTTGCAGAGCGGGTGCAATATGACGTGTAATGTTCCGGGATAGGTAGAGATCCTTCACACCGTTAAATGGACGTAAAAGGTCCAACCACTGGGCGTTCTCGATGTTGCCGTGCCAACATTCTCGATAGTCGTCGATGTGGACGCGTTTTACAATAGGACTGATGGCCTGAGAAATGGACGAGGTACACATCTGCATCATAGATGAAAGCCGCCAGTCTGAGTCGCAGCGTAAGATTTTCAGGTAAATAGGGCGTGGTGGAAGCGCGACACGAACAGCGAAACCGGAAAAGGATATATGTGCTTCATCGTTTAATTTGAGCCTTGGTGTGCGACTGATGAACTTGGTGAATTGTGGAGTGTGGAGTGAGAGTTGAGGGAAGAAGATTATATTCAAGTCGTCGAGTAGAGGGGCATCGACACCGGCTACGAGGTGCTCTAAATATCCGCTCTCCCCTCGGAATGGCATGCAGACGAGAGGGGGGAGGAGCGTGCGTGTCGGTGGAAGGGGGCGTTGGCTTGTCCGGTCAGGGGAAGATCGAGGGAAATCGAATTCAAGGGAAAGTGTTTCGAGCCCGATCAACGCGGAGATGCTGGTCATCATCGCTTCGGGTGAAATATACCCAGAAAGAGGAATATTTAAAAGGGAAAGGACGGTAAGGCGAGTAGCAGACAAAATCAGTTTCGGTAACCCCTGAAATGGGATGCGTTGCCACTGGAGAAGTCGCAGACCTGGGGCTGATCCACCCAAAAACAAATCGGGATCGACTGCAAGTGGCCCCGTTTCATCTTCGCTTCCGAGTCGCAGTTCTGTCAGAACAGGAAATGGCTTCCGCATTGCTGCAAAGACCTTTTCCAACTGCCAACTTGGAAGGTCGACGAGGACGATGTCACTAATGCGATCGTCGTGCTCGAATGCCGCAACGATGTTATCCAGGTCCAAAATTGGCAGCTCGTATTCCTCTATGATGATAGGTAAGGGTGGCCAGATATCCAGCATCTCCCTCACAGGTGTTGTGGGACGACAAACGAGTTTTAGATTCAGGCGACGTGGCGACCCAAATATAATGGATCGCCATTTTTGACACACGTGGACCAATGTTTGCCACGCCTCCGCTTTCTCCATTTCTCGAGCTTCACTCGTGTAGTGATCAAATACTTCTAGGAGGACATCGTCTAGGAGTATGTTGATCGTCGCCCGGCCTATATCGCACTAGTTAGCCGTTGTCACAGAATGTTATATAAGATATACGCCAACCTTGCTCAGTGAAAATCGGCCGAGCAGCAACACTAGTACTCACAATGCCTTTCCGCCGGCGGGTCCTCGGAGGAGACATCTACCAGACGCGACCCAGGGTGTTTGAAAATAACAACGGGGCGATGCTAATTATAACTTGAGGTGGTGGTGGGGATGATGGTGATAGGGTGTAGCGCGGATAGAATGCGCGAGTGAATCCAGGAAGGACAGAGATTGTAAGAAATAAAGAAGGAAGGAGCATAGGCGATCGACCTGAAAACACAAAGCGCACGTTGGCTTGGCGGCTCCGGCTAGCGTTATGTCGTTCGGGTCGAGGCGCGATGGGTTGGAGCCTTGGAGGTGAAGGAAGGGCACGCGGGCGAGGCAGACGCCGGGAAACTTGATCTGAGGTGACTTGGTTTTGAGAGCATACGGCCATCTAAGGTCCAAGGAGAGTTAGAGGGGGCGGCGAGCGGAAGTGAGATCTCGAGAAGCAAACATGACAGCTAACGTCAAAACGATAGACCGCGCAAAATAATCGAGACACGTCGGAATCTGAATCTGAGTGCCAAACCCTTCGCGAAGTGACGACGCGAACGCATTCACCATGTGCAACGACTACTTGTAAAGGACTCGAAAGTTCCATGGTGGCAGGTGCATTACTAGCCCACATGGTACATACTACTAGTCTACCATGCTGTCAGTGCAATGTCAACTATGGATAACTTCTTAGACCTCTATTTTGGTTCTGCGACGCTATAAAATACTGTGGAAGGTGCCAAGTATGACCTCAACTACACGCTCGTTTTTTCGACATGGCAGATGAGCAGAACCATGTAAACCCATTGCGAGGAGGCCACATTTCCCCATACCTTCTTGGGCTGGCCCCTATGCCCCCACTTCGGGGGCAAGATATTGCTGTTGCCCATCTGAACCGAGCATTGAATAGTGGCGCTTTTGCCCACCCCGGGCCAGGCTCAGCATATCAACAGGCTCTGGCTCCTCGGACTCCATATGCCCCTCGGCAGGATCCGCAGCCCAGGCAGACAGATCCAACCTATGGGGCACACGCCGCACGTCAGGGAAATGACAGTAAGTGTATATTTCTCAAACAGGAAAGGTATAGTACTGACGTTGATGAATCAGGTACATCTCAGAGGCTCGAAGTTCGCATTCTGTGCACAGGAGATCAGCCAACAAAAGTAACTATTTACTTCGAACTCGACACACCACCTGCCGATTTTTTTTCCCGCATTTGTGCAAACATCGATGTACACCCTGATTCTGCCAATCTAGGATGGAAATCCAATGACGATCCCAAACGTGACCCATACCACCGTCTCAAGACTACAGATGATGCCGCTAACGCCTTCCGAATCCTTGGAGGGCATCTGAAAAATCCACGGAGAACTAGGGCTGTCTACATGGAGATTGCTAACCTCGTACGTTACTTTCCCCTCTCATATAGTTTTGAGTCTAACAGTGCTTTCTATCGAAGGATACTGTGATGTCGGCCACAAAAACATCAAATGACAGGAAAGCCCCTGCCAAGCCAACTGAGACGGCATATGAAGGAGAACTCAAGACTGTCAAGGCTAAACTCGCTTGTGCAGCACATGGCAGTCCCAACCGATGGTGCTATGTCAGCGGAGCAAAAGGAGGAGAACATATTCCGCTAGGCCTGGAGCATATCACTCTGTGGGCACGAAAGATTGTAAGTATAGGTCTTCTACATTCACGTCTTGCTTAGAAAAATTTCCCAGCATGATGGCGAAGCCGACGCAGACTGTGTCCTTCCACCCAATTGCCTCTTTCTCGACGCACTCCTTGAGAAGAGTAAAGAACAAGAGATAAAACGACAGTCACGTAACACACCTAGCACTCCATCATTCCACCTTCATCTTGGGGCAGATTCTCCGCTAAAAAAGGTGTTTGCCGATTTCAACGACTCTCCCACCCAAATTGGTTCCAAGCACAGCCACAACTCTATGGACTCCTCTGATTCCGAGTCCGAATCAGACTCTGAACCTATCCCTATTGCAAGTGTCCTTGACCAGCTTGATAGCAAACGATCTGCTCTGAATTTTCATCAATACAAGGCTGCCCTGGAAAGGGATGGCATCGCATATGCTTGCAGCGTTGGAGATTTTGACCGAGGGTTTTATGTGAAAAAGATTGGTATGGCAGAGGGTGCTGTTGGGCCTTTCTTGCGTGGTGCAAAAAAGATGTTGGACGCATCAAGAAAGGCGGCAAAGAGAGCTAAGCATAACAAGGAAAACGGAGGAGCAACTCCAAGTGCATGATCTGATTGTGACGTGTCACTTGCCCCACACTTCTTTTCGGTGCATATAATTTCTCAAAAGCTCGGAATAGCAGACAGTTTATACTTAGCATCACTAATATCGCGTACTTAGCCCAAGTTAATGATACCCCGAGTCACGATACCACCCTGCAATCTTTTCTGGAGTCATCGAGACGAAAACCAAATCCCAAAGCATTGCATAAGGATCGCACGCAGGACCTCCAGCCATCTCACCCAGAACATAATCCCTATTCCTTTGTATCCATGATTTCATTGCAGAGAAGCCTTCTTCGATAGGATTGAAGTCGGGAGAATAGGGTGGTAGATACAGGAGCCGCATTCCTCTAGAAGAAACGTCAGTTGATATTATAAGTAGCAAGTAACAGAGGTACAAACCTAGCTTCGACCAGCTCCTGTAACCCTTCACAATGATGTGCGCTGGCATTGTCCATGACAATCACTGAATTTCGTTGCGGAAAGGGGTTCATATTATCTAGGAGAACATTGATATACTTGCGAAATTCATCCCCAGTCCATGATCGAGTCAGAATATCGAGATGAAGGATCCCATCGAGAGAGATAGCAGGTAATACAGAATATCTACCAAATATGAGTGAGATCAAGAGCAAACAGGAAACCAAGTTTACGTACCGCACTCCCCGAACAAAGTAATCATGCTTGCGAGCCCTGTCTCCAATGGGAGCCCATGCTTGTCCTCGATTGGAGGTGTGGCGGTTACAAGCTGCCTCATCAACAAAAACAAGCTGATCTGACTGGTATTGCTCCCCAATAATCAGCTGGAAGTGATTTCGAAGCTCCTCGTCTCGTTCCAAAGCTAAACGTGTCACCTAGAAATCAAATAATTATTTGTGCTGATACTGTGACTTAATTTTCGAACCTTTTTCCTGCTGTATCCACGTCGGGAAAGAGATCGAGAGATGGTATGTTCATCTACTTCCACATTGTAAACCTGCCGTAGGTGACCTTGAAGTTCCGATAGGTAAATGTCGGGTCGTTGTTGAACCAAGCCTTCGAGATACTAATAATCCATTAGCTGTGTAGGACATGCCATAGCCATTGACATACCGAAACCTCAAGAGAGGTCAAAATACGAGGTCTACCATCTTGTAAGGGCTTCCGTGTTACCTGTCCACTCTGCCGCCAAGTTGCTAAGGTCCTTCGGACTGTGCGCTCGCTGATTTCTGTAACCTCAGCAATGTCTGAATTCTTGAGATGTGCAGACATGATGCAGATATGCCATTTTTGCTCAGGATGTATAAAACGGCGGTTCCCTGCCATTGCGGTGAAGGAGAGATATATAGACAACTGGCAAGTACAACATTGTTGAACGCGATTCAATGCGACACATTTGGAACTCAGATTCAGATTCCGCCACGTCTCGATTATTTTTGCATGGTCTATCGTTTTGACGTTAGCTGGAAAAAGATCAGCGCGCGTCGCCCGCGTGGTCACTAGCATGACGTGTGACAGCAAGAATGGACTAAAGCTTCGAGCGAGAGGCTAAAATTGCCAGCACGCGGCGGCCTCAATACAAACCAAAAATGCTATATCGTACTGGGCATAGTAGAGAGTCTAAAGTGGGTAAAGTACCAGGCATGTGAGTGACGCGAGCAAGATGGAAAAAGGGTATCAATGCGAGCGCAGCCAGGCTTGCCTCACAAGGGATATTGAGATTGATCAATGTCTTTAGAATGGGGCACTGAAAATTCCTCGACGTATGACTGGGGTTTTATCAGTAAGCCATCTAGGGAAACGTGTTGGGAAGTATGCGATCGAAGTACGAGCGTCGACAAATGCACGTGCGACGTGGGCACCAGAGGCACGTGAGTCTGAGTTTGCCAGGCACGCGTCCTGCTCGAAAGCCCGCCCGTCATCAGGTCTCCTATCCCCCCCCCCAGCATCGCCTCACGGTCATCTCGCAGCTTCTTTAGTTCATCGATTCTCATGGATGACCGTTCTAAGAGCTCGTCAACAGCAGAGCATGTGCACCATGGGACCAGGAAGGACTTTTCTGACGAAGGCCGATGTACGGATATTTTCGGTACATGTTACGACCGCTAACTGGGGCATATAGTCCAGGTGACAATTGACACGCTCCCTGACGAAGTCCTCCTAGACATATTCGAATGCTATCTGGACAACGCCGGAGATTATCCAGGACCAGTGTGTATGAGGTGGAAAACATTGGTCCACGTGTGCCGGAGGTGGAGAGATATTGTTTTTGGATCCCCGCGCCGTCTGGATCTGCGACTGTACTGCAGTTCCACAACCCCGGTGGGGAAGATGCTGGACATTTGGCCACCCATACCCATCGTCATGCGTGTCTCGAATTTGTATAACACCATTTCGGCACTCAAGCACAACGATCGCGCCCGTAAAATCGAGCTCTTCGATGTTCCATATTCGCTATTGAAGGACGTCGCGGCAGTGATGCATGGACCATTCCCGGAGCTGACACATCTGACGATGAAAATAAAGCCACCACATGTTGGCCCTGCACCAGCCCTTCCCGACTCGTTCTTAAGTGGATCAGCACCTCATCTACGATATCTCAATTTGGTATATATCCCATTTCCGGGATTACCGAAACTTCTTTTGTCTGCAAGGAGCCTTGTCACGCTCAGGCTTTTCTGTGTTCCTCCCGGGTACCTTCCACCTGAAGAGATGGTCACTGCCCTTTCTGTGATGACCAGACTCGAAGATTTTAGCCTTGGATTCGAGCCCATTCATTCTCTTCCCGATCAGGAAAGCCAAAGAATCCGATCACCTATGCGCTGCGTCCTTTCGGCTCTCACGATGGTTTTTAAAGGGCCCAGCGAATACTTGGAGGACCTAGTTGCCTGGATCGATGTCCCTCAAATTGACTGCTTGTATATCTACTTTCATAGTCAACGCAGATACAACCTTCTACATCTCTCCCAGTTCATCAGCCGCACAAGACAGCTCAATACATTCAGCGTAATCCACGGTGACCATTCAATTAGACTACCCTTGCCAACGCAGATCTCTAGCGATGGCCAGCTATCCCTGGCATTCTTACATAGATAGTAACAGAGGCAGCGAGGAATTTTGTACTATACAGTGTGCCTGCTCTGTAAGAGTCGTTAGGAAGAGAGGAAGTCACTTAGCCATTTGTGATCGCACGACAGCGTTCCATGCACTCTATTTCCTAACAGAATATTCGGATGGAGGTCAATTATTCATAACTACCCTCCGCTTTCTGTCACTATCAGCACATAATGTTCACTTGTCACTCTCATCTACACTCACTGTGTCACTTCTGAGTTACCGGTTACAGTAAATTTGTTGATATTACCATGTCCGTCGTGCTTCTACGCCGTGATATCGCTTCTATTGACTGGGGAATTCGGCCATAGATTTATAATTATGTCAGCTGGACGATATACTCAAGGTGATTCGGATCATTGATGGCTCAGGATGGCTAGGAATGATAGAGGCGAGGGTGATGTGGGAATTACTAAGCTTTAAGTTTCAACCTCGGTGTTCGTATCACGAATTGGGCGACTTGTCGGGTGTCGTAATCGATTTGATTGGAAGTCGCAGAGGCACATCGATCTGCGTTACTTACGAAGTCGTCCAAATATTTGCTGACCCCTTTGAAAAAAAAGAAAAATATCGAGAGCGGGGATGATAGAACGTTTCGATGGAGGCGGACGTCGGGTTTCCCGGTCAGGGCGAGATTGAGGGGATTGAGGCTGGACAAAGCGGAGATGACAGCGTCACAACGCCACCGAACACCGTCCGATCCTGCTTCTCCCCGCTACCGCCTGGTTACGGTACGGTAATTCGAAGTTCGGAGGTCGAGTGACGGCATGGAGCAGGAAGTGGAGGGAATCCTGTTGGAAAAACCGGGTGCGTGCGGGAAACGAGTGGGATTACTAGGTGGGAATGGGGCAAACGCACGAGGGTGCCCGGGAGTAAATACAAGTGCTTTTAATGATGAAATGAATGGGCTGTCAGTAGGTGAATGGAAGGAAATATTAGTGTGCTACTTACTGTACTAAAATGGCCAGGGAGAAATGGGCCGCGCGAGGTCGATTTCAACAAGTCCGTCAACCACAGATGTGTTGCTGGGAACCGCTGGGTTGAACCACAGTTCGGGAACGGAGGATAATTCGGCAGGTGCGGCGAGCCCACTGGTGCTAAGGGACACTGGCTTCATGCTGGGGCATTTGTGCCAGAAAGAAATGGTGATAGGGTGATCAGAGAGCTGCCGCGCTGTAACAAACTGCTCAATGATTTCCTGGAAATGTCCCGATGGCTCAAGCCCCTCCACGAGAATATTCTCCAGGCTGGGCAACACTTCTGATATTCTGCTCCCAATGAGCTCTTTCAGGGCAGCCGCGACACCTGGTGCAAATTCCTTGGATATGTAGAGATTCTTCACTGCGGTAAATGGAAGTAAGAGTTCCAACCATAGGGTGTTCTCGATGGCATCATTCTTCCAAACCAGTCGCAAATATTGATGCTCGATGTAGAGGTCCTCTACTGTGGAAAGGGGGTGCAAAGAGGAGTTACAGACCTGCTGGATGGGCGAAAGCTGCCAATCTGGTTCTTTGCATGAGATTGCTATCTCAAGATTTCTGGACCCAGGTGGAAGTCCGATGCGGGCGAAATTATCATTGAATTGCACATGTGCATCGCGTTGTTTCCTGAGTTCGGGTGTACGATTGATGAATTGGGCGAGTCGTGGGATATCAAAATCGATTTGATTGAAAAAAGTTATGTGAAAATTTTTGAGTTGGGGGACATCGATGAAGGACACGAGGTCCTCTAAATATTCGAAAATCCCTTTGAAAATAAAAAGATCGAGAACGGGGAGGATAGAACGTTTTGGTGGAGGTAGACTTGGGCTTTCCCGGTCAGGGCGAGCTTGAGGAGATTGAAATCCAAGGGAAAGTGTTTCGAGACAGGACGAAGCGCAGAGGAGGGCGACCATCGCTTCGGGTGAAATGTACCCGGGATGAGGAATATTGGTAAGCCTAAAGTAGACAAGGTGAGTAGCAGACGAAAGCAGTTTTGGCGATCCCGGAAATGGAATGCCAGACACTTCCAAGTGTCGCAGACGTGGGGCGGATCCACCCAGGAACGAATTGGGAACGGGGATGACTGGCAGCGTTTCATCGTCTGAGAAGAGCCGCAGATCTGTCAACTCGGGGAATGGCACCTGCATCGGTGCCAAGACTTCTTCCAATTGCCAACCCGCAAGGTCCAAGAGGACTTGATATATGCGATTGCTCTGCCCAAGTGCTGCAATGATGTTGTCCGTGCCTGACGAAAAGGCCATATTTCCCATAACGATGAGAGGCAAGGCTGGCCAGGCGTCCAGTGTGTCCCTTGTGGGTGTTTCAGGTGTACAAACAAGTCGCAGATTCAGGCGCCGCGGTGATCCAAAAACGAGGTTTCTCCATCGTCGACACACATGAACCAGCGATCACTGCATGCAAATCAAAGTATTTAGTGTGAAAAAACTCGAAAAAAAACTCGAAAAATAGTTTAACTTTTTTTTAGAGTTTTTATGTAAGAAAAACTTTGAAGAAAAACTTAAAGTTTTTCCCGGGCAAGTCCCGGCCCGGTAAACTGTGAGAAGAAAATGCTTTTTTTGTTTTAAAAGTTTTTGCAGAAAAAGTATTTTCTTCCCACAGTTCACCGGCCCGGAATTTACCCGGGAAAAACTTTAAGTTTTTCTTCAAAGTTTTTCTTACATAAAAACTCTAAAAAAAAGTTAAACTATTTTTCGAGTTTTTTTTCGAGTTTTTTCACACTAAATACTTTGATTTGCATGCAGTGGATTGCCATGCCTTCACTCTCGTTTTTTCTTCTCCATATAAGTTCATCATCTCACAAAAATCAAATATTTCTAGTAAGACGTCATCAGGAAGTTCGTCGATTCGTTTCACCTGGCCTACATCACATCACATCAGTCAGCAGTCATTGCGGAATGTCGCGCAATGCAAGACATACGTCGACTTGGTTCGGACCGTGTCCGGCGACGATTATTGGCCATCAAAGAGCTTCAAACGGCGGTATCGATATCCCGGAAAGGGTGGAGGTGCGAGTGCGGTGCTGGAACAATGGAGATGGAGGGTAGATCTGATGAGGGGCACCCTTTTAGCTGAGCTACTTGAGACTTTGATAGTTATTGATGTAGCGTGTGAGTTTTTTGTTTTTCTTGATATACAACTTAGAGTGGCCGATCGAGGGTTCGGTGCTGTGCTGGGATGGTAAGAGAACAGTATATAGTCACAAACGCACAGGCCGCCAACTATGGCAACTGTGCACGTGACTTTTGAATGACTTTGACCTTTCCTGAAGCTGAAGAAGACTGCGGCACTTCGAAAAAGAGGCCATGGCAGGTAGTATTATTTTCTTCTCTTCTCCGAGTCCTCATCTTTCAACTCTCAATTGAATCGAATTGATCAGTAACTATGCGTTGGCAGACGCCAAAGTAACTGGATTAGACCTCCCTAGAATCCCTTTGCTGAAAAGATAGAGGACCGATAAGCCGCCTCAAACTGAGTAAAGGTTCTCAGCGCCTTTCAGGGATTCTTGGCGAGGCGGTCAGCTATAAGCGGCACATACAACCCTGTAGATATTCTGATGTTGTCTCGTCAGGTTCCCTTCCCACCAGCAAAAGCTGTGTAAGCCTGTGTTCACCGGCATTGATGTTCTTCTCGCTGTACCTCTCCTAGTATTCTCTCCAACGTGGTCCCTTGTAATGTAGTAAGACTATGCTAGACTGCCAATGGGGTTACCTCAAGTTACACGTTTAGCCATGGTCAATGTATATGCGATGGTGCACTGACTGAACCGTCCCTGTCTGATCTATTTGCTTGCAAGGGCAAGAACTAAGAGTAATTCCACCATAGTTTTCACTATGACGTCCGTCATCATCGAAGTAGGTGGGATCGTCATATAGATATCAAGACGCTTGAGGAAACTAGCCAAGCATTCAAGCAGGTCGAGAAGGCGGCGGCGCCACTCACTCAAGAGCCTTATTCTTTAAACACGACTTGGCCTCCATTATGTCCTTAGTTTTGTTTGCGTATCTTCCACACCGTGCTACCAAGTAGAATCGAGCAAAGTTTCGTACTAAGTATGCCTTAATTCGAAGATAAGGCAACTTAAGGAGATTAAGTCAATATGAGCAACCTTGAGAAGTTTTTTCCGTTTTCCTGATGAAGAACCCACGCCCATCGACTGATGCTCAGGATTTGTCGACGGCCGGTGGGTGGCGCATCCCCCTTCATCAGCTCATGTCCGGACTCTGTCAACGATCCTGGGCTCGGCGGTGCATGGTCCGGGCTGGAAGCTGGCGACGGCTCTTCTGGGATAGACGGCAGCGGTTGCCCGAGGTCCGTCCACCAATTAGTAGTGGGCCACAATGGCAGCGAGCTCGACGACGGACGTGCAGCTGAGTCCTCCGGTTTTGCGAAGTCGAAGAGCTTAAGCCATAGCTCGTTCAGCTCATCGCCCCGCTTCCCCAACATGGTCATCGCGCCCCCGGGTATGTGCACCACATCGCTGCCTGCTCGATGTTTCTCTTGCACTAGCGCAGGCGCCGCGATGGCGAAGTCAATGATAAGAAGGATGAGAAGAATTCTAGAGACTATGTAGCATCGACGCATAGTGTTAGGTGCTGACGGCGTGGCTGGTTGAGTAGTCAATGTGAGTGCTCGATATGTTCAGTTGTCAAACGAAAGGTCCAGAGTGAGCTAAAAAATTGGAGAAGGTAGTGGTTGGCGGATTAAAAGGGAAAGGAAAGGAACACGCACTATCCAGTACCCAGTACTGTAACGTAAAGTGAGCAAGGAGCGAGAGTCTACAGAAAACGTGTGGAGTAGACATGGTTTTATACTCGCATGCGCCAACCTTGAAGGTAAACAGAAGGCATTGATGGATGCAGCACAGGATCAGTGTGTGAGAGATAAAAAGTATCGCATCTGAGAAACGAAATGCTAGCAAGCAGGTTGCTTAAGTACTTGTGTTGTCAAAGTCCGCTTCATGATCAAGGTCATGATCACTAGTCAACGGAGTGTTCCGCGTGTGTGGCACGTGCAGTTGCCCGACCGGTGGCGGTCCTAGGGCCTTCCCACGCCATGGATTAAGATGTGCGAACAAAACGTACTGAACACTTCTAAGTTAGATACTATTGTAAAGCATATCAAACTTTCTGACAGTCGAACGAAAGATTGCGTGAGATATTGAGGAGCACATGGGCCAGCCTAAGGATCACGCGCATCAGTAAATCGTGCAAAAACTTTTTGACTTTCCGACTTGCACAAGTAAATAAGTGAAAAAGTGAAAAAGTTGACACTGACTCATATGACTGTAAGTGACTGTAAGCATCACTTTGGATGACTTTTTCAGCTTTTTTCAACTTTTTACTTTTTGACAAAATGCTCAAAATCAACTTTTGCAAGAAAAATAGGTTACTTTGGCACTTAACACTGCATGCAAATCAAAGTATTTAGTGTGAAAAAACTCGAAAAAAAACTCGAAAAATAGTTTAACTTTTTTTTAGAGTTTTTATGTAAGAAAAACTTTGAAGAAAAACTTAAAGTTTTTCCCGGGCAAGTCCCGGCCCGGTAAACTGTGAGAAGAAAATGCTTTTTTTGTCTCAAAAGTTTTTGCAGAAAAAGTATTTTCTTCCCACAGTTCACCGGCCCGGAATTTACCCGGGAAAAACTTTAAGTTTTTCTTCAAAGTTTTTCTTGCATAAAAACTCTAAAAAAAAGTTAAACTATTTTTCGAGTTTTTTTTCGAGTTTTTTCACACTAAATACTTTGATTTGCATGCAGTGTAAGGCGCTTTTCGGACTTTTTCACTTGTTCAAGCTTGCTCAAGCTTGAGCAAGCTCAAAAAAGGTTTGTGCAGGTTTACTGATGCGGATAGTCCCACAACTGGCCGCTTTTCCCAGTTAGACAACGGCCGCTGTCTGTCACCGTGGCAGGCAAGAACAGACTCGGATCTCTCGCTTCAACCGTGATTCACATTCTTTCCCACGAAATAATCTTCGAGGCCAGTGCCTAGGGACTTGATTGCAATTGATTTATATTGGCACGGGGATGCATCCTCTTCACGATGAAACTGGTGGATCGTAGTTTTAGCTTTCTGAGCATACTGTACGAATGCAAGAGAAGTACGGCAACTCGGAAGATTTCGACAAGCGTGCCACGTCATAAAAATGTCGTGAGCGCCGACCGGGAGTGCCATGAGATGCGGGGTAGTACTGATACAGCTAAGCTTGGGCCGCAAGAGTGGGGGTGCCGTCCAGAGCAGAGGAAAATACCACAAGAGAAGGGGGTACTGACAGAGAGAACACACAGAGAGGGCGACAGCGAGGCGGCGGCAAGGAAAATACGTACAGCTGTGGCGTGGCGTCGAACTCCAAAGAGAGAAGAGCAAGCGAGTGCACTGTAGCAAAAAAGAAAGAAGGGAACACACTGATATCATGGCATTCGACACACGATGCTTTCCTCGACTAGCAGGGAGACCTTAAATACAAGTGGAGGTCCTGCCACTAATGTGCGAGTTGGTAAGGAGGCGGTGAAGGAGTCAGAGATGGTGGATGTGCACAGGCCCCTGCTGAGCGAGTCGCACAGGAAAATATATAAAATTAAAATGATAAGCTGTTAGTTACAAAGTAAAAACCGCAAAAAGTCATGGACCAGCCCACCGCGAGGGTCGAACTCGCAGCCTTCAGATTGTGGTCATGAGGGGCCATGCACCTGTCATAAGAGTCTGACGCTCTATCCGATTGAGCTAGGCGGGCGGTTGGGAATGTATCGAATTATGGTTACTTGAAGCTGCGGTGCTCTCCGCACTGTGGCCGAGGAGCGTTGTCCCACCCAAAAGCAGGAGTAAGAAGGTTAAAGAATTGGCCATTCCTGGAAGGACGACTACAGTATACTCTGCGTTTATTAATTGGCATTACAAGGAGTCACCAATAAGTCACGTACATATCTTTATCAAAATATTGTTGTTTTATGGGGCCTAAAATAAATTTTCCGTTGTCCTGATGAAGAGCCCGCGCTCGTCGACGGACGCTCCGGATTTGTCGAAGACACTGGGATTGATGGCGGCACATCCACCATCTCATGGTCGGACTCTATCGGCGATGCTGAGCCCGGCGGTGGCGACACATCCACCATCTCTTGGTCGGACATCATCGACGATGGTGGCACATCCACCATCTCTTGGTCGGACTCCATCGGCGATGGCGGCACATCCACCATCTCATGGTCGAACAATGTTGACGGCCCTGGGTTCGACAGCGTATGCGCCCCCGTCAATTCATGGTCCGCGGAGGACGTTGTCGACGTCGACACTGGGCCCAACGGCCCGGGTGGCGCACCCCACTTCATCGACTCATCTCCGGACCCTGTCAACGATCCTGGACTCAGTGGTGCATGGTCCGTGCTGGACACTGATGACGGTTCTTCGGGGATAGACGGTAGTGGTTGCTCGACGTACGTCGACCCATCAGCGGGCCCTGATGGCAGTGAGCTCGACGACGGACGGGCGGCTGACGACCCCTCCGGCTTTGCGAAACCGAAGAGCTTAAGCCACAGCTTGTCCAACTCATCGCCCCGCTTCCCCAACATAGTTATCGCGTCCTCGGGTATGTGCACCACATCGACGCCTGCTTGATGATTCTCTTGTACTAGCACAGGCGCCGCGATGGCGAAGTCGATGATGAGAAGGATGAGAAGGATTCCAGAGACTATGTAGTATCGACACATTTTCATTAGGTGAGTGATGGCGTTGCTGGTTGAGTAGTCAAACTGAGCGCTCGGTATGTTCAGTTGTCAAAACAAAGAGTCCAGAACAAACGACTCGGAAAGTGGGCTAAAAAAAAAAGAAGGCAGTGGTTGGCGGGTTAAAAGTGAAGAGAAAGGCACACGCACTATCCAGTACCCAGTAACGTAAAGTGAGCAAGGAGCTAGAGAAACCGTATGGAGTAGACATGATTTTATACAGTATTCGCATGCGCCAACCTTGAAGGCAAACAGAAGGCATTGATGGATGCAACACAGGATCAGTGCGTGAGGTATAAAAAGCATCACATCTGAGAAACGAAATGCTAGCAAGCAGGTTGCTTAAGTACCTGTGTTGAGTCCGCTTCATGATCAAAGGTCATGATCACGAGTCAACGGAGTGTTCCGCGGCGTTTGCCGGACCGGCGGTCCTAGGGCCTTTCCACGCCGTGATTATGATGAAAACTAAACGTACTCTTGGGCCACAAGAGTGGGGGTGCCGACAGAGAGAACACAGAGAGAGGGCGACTGCGAGGCGGTGGCAAGGAGAATACGTACAGCTGTGGCGTGGCATCGAACAGCAAAGAGAGAAGAAGAGCGAGCGAGTGCACTGAAACAAAGAAGAAAGAGGGGGAACACACGATATTCGTCACACGAGGCTTTCCTCGACTAGGAGCTCCTGGAGACCTTAAATACAAGCGGAGGTCCTACCACTAATTTGCGAGTTGGTAAGGAGGCGGTGGAGGTGTCCGAGATGGGTGGATGTGCACGTCAATGCTGAGCGGGTCGCACAGGAAAATGTATAAGACAAGCTGTTAATTATAAAGAAACAAAAAACCGCAAAAGTCATAGACTAGCCCACCGCGAGGGTCGAACTCACAGCCTTCAGATTGTGGTCATGATGGGGCCATGCACCTGCATAAGAGTCTGACGCTCTATCCGATTGAGCTAGGCGGGCGGTTGGGAATGTATCGAATTATGCGTACTTGACCCTGCGGTGCTCTCCGCACTGCGGCCGAGGAGCAGTGTCCCACCCAAAAGTAGGAGTAAGAGGGTCAAAGAATTGGCTAGAATCCTGGAAGGACGACCATACTCTGCGTTTATTAATAATAATTGACATTACAAGGAGTCGCCCTATAAGTCACGTACATATCTATATCAAAATATTGTTGTTTTATGGGGCCTAAAATAAGTTTTCCGTTGTTCTGATGAAGAGCCCGCGCTCGTCCGCGGAGGACATTGTTGACGACGCTGGGCCCGAGGGCCCGAGTGGTGCATCCCACTTCATGGACCCATATCTGGACTCTGTCAACGATCCTGGGCTCAGCGGTGCATGGTCCGTGCTGGACACAGGTGATGGCTCTTCTGGGATAGCCGACTGCGGTTGGCTGAGGTCCGCCCACCCATTAGTGAACCCCGAGGGCCAGTGGCGAGCTCTACGACGGACGTGCGGCTGACGACTCCTCTGGTTTTGCGAAACCGAAAAGCTTAAGCCACAGCTCGTTCAACTCATCGCCCCGCTTCCCCAACATAGTTATCGCGTCCTCGGGTATGTGCACCACATCGACGCCTGCTTGACGTTTCTCTTGTACTAGCGCAGGCGCCGCGAGAGCAAAGTCAATGATGAGAAGGATGAGAAGAATTCTAGAGACTATGTAGCATCGACGCATTTTCGTTGGGTGCGTTGATGGCGTTGCTGGTTGAGGAGTCAATGTGAGCGCTCGGTATGTTCAGTTGTCACAACAAAAAGTCCAGAACAAACGAAAGTGAGTTAAAAAAAATTGGAGAAGGTAGTGGTTGGCGGGTTAAAAGTGAAGGGAAAGACACACGCACTATCCAGTACCCAGTAACGTAAAGTGAGAAATGAGCTAGAGAAAACGTGTGGAATGGACATGATTTCATATTCGCAATTTTGCATGATGTGGCAACCTTGAGGCATTGAGGTAATGAACAGAAGGCACTGACGGATGCAACACAGGATCAGTGTGTGAGGTATAAAAAGTATCGCATCTGAGAAACGAAGCGCTAGCAAGCAGGTTGTTTACAGTAAGTACCTGTGTTGAGTCTGCTTCCTGTCATGATCTGGTCATGGCATGGTCATGATCGCTAGTCGTTCGTGTCCCGTCCGGCCCATCGGCAGAAGGGCCATGTGGCACGGGCAGTTGCCGAACCGGTCCCAGGGCCCTTTCCAGGGGCAGGGCGCAGGTCGGTCTGTGATTATGATGAGAACTAAACGTACTGAACACTTCTAGATACTGTATTGTAAAGCATATCAAAATTTCTGACAGTCGGACAAAAGATTGCGTGAGATATTGACAAGTACATGCATGCGGATAGTACTGGGCCACTACTGGCGGGCCGCTTTTTCCATAGTAGAACAGACTCGGATCACTCCCATCATACGATGCTAGCGTGTCACAAAATGCACGCAGCTGATGGTTGGGTAGACAGCAAACTATTTGCGTGCATGGTCTAGTAGATCTCGTTCCGAAGATATGGCCAAGTCGCCGTCGTTCAATGCAATGACGTCAAGCTGTAGTGTACATACTGTACTACAGTAGTCTAATTGCGGTGATGTCATAACTGTATGACAGGATAAACGGATAAGATAGATGCTGAACGAGCACGAGCAGTAGTAACGGCTGAGATCAGACTCTGACAAACAGTTATCAACTTGAACCCCGGGCCTTCCCAGAGAATCATGGCATTCGTATTCAAGTGCGGCTGCCTCTTTGCTCGATAGCCACCCTGAGCTTAATGCTCCTCTTCTGAAAGGAGTTGTTGATCTTGATAAACAGTGAATGTACGAATCTTCATTATCCTTCGCTTGATGTCACCGAGTCGTGATACCATCCTCGGCGGATTCCGGTTCCGGAGAAGTTGCCAATGACGCAAAAACCACAAAAGGTTATGGACTAGCCCACCGCGAGGGTCGAACTCGCAGCCTTCAGATTGTGGTCATGATGACATGCACCCGCCATAAGAGTCTGACGCTCTATCCGATTGAGCTAGGCGGGCGGTTGGGAATGTATCGAATTATGGTTACTTGACCCTGCGGCACTTTCTGCACTGCGACCGGGGAGCGTAGTCCCACCTAAAAGTAGGTAGGAGGGTCAAAGCATTGGCCATTCCTGGATCGACAACCATGCTCTGTGTTTATTAATTGACATTACAATGAGTCGCCCGTAAGTCACGTACATATCTCTTTGGTCTTTATCGTGGCTCGGCCTAATGGTCACGACAGCGCCCAAGTGGACCTCTCCTTTATGCTAGGCGATAATCTTTAGAAACAGCACAAACACTAATACCAGTCAGACTTGGTTGGCAACAGAATCGCAGAGCTTGGCCTTGCTCACACTGAACCCCGAGCATGGGACTCAAACGCAAGTGCATGTTGCGACCTGCGAGACCCCATCCGCGTCAAGAATGTTACTGAGTAGTCATCAACACCAGGCTCGGTGAACGAGCCTGCATCCCATCAAAAAAACCAAACGTGAATACCTCCCTCGAAGCCGTTCGCCTTGCGTCACTCCTCGCCCTAACTATCTTCGACAATCGGCATGTTAAGAAACAGACGCAGAAGTACAGACTATGTTGCCTAGTTGTTGCCTTCTCATGGACAAACGGATTAATGTACGCATCGATTGTGGACGTGGACGACGGGAAGTAAGTCCGTCTCACGGGCATGCGCACGAGCGGCCCCCATTAGATCACGTGGAGTTGCAGAAAATAGAGTTTGCACTCAGACGCTGAC
Source organism: Russula olivacea (assembly GCA_963926505.1). Lineage (NCBI taxonomy): Eukaryota > Fungi > Basidiomycota > Agaricomycetes > Russulales > Russulaceae > Russula > Russula olivacea. The sequence goes on along the minus strand of OZ004879.1, from coordinate 1,248,361 downwards.
TACGCCGTATGCCGGAACCTCATCTTCCTCACTCGATGAGCAATGAAGTTATGAAGCTCTCGTCTATACACCATAAAGCTCTCGTCCATACATCAAGGAATTATTCGCCGCCTCCATCAATTATCTAGCGGTGTCTCAAAATTTCCTCCTCGAATGGGTGTTTGTCACCAAGCCTCCCCACCACCTTCGGCCATCACCCCGCCATCGTCTCTTATCAACCCCTGTCCATGTATTCTCGTCGATGACCATCCTGAGGGTTCGACAACAGCAAAGCATATACGTCATGGGACATGGGAGGAGTCTTCCAATGGAGGTCGATGTATGGACGTCTTTTCACAGACAACGACTGCTGACTGGTGCAATGTAGATCAAGTGTCAATTGACATATTCCCAGATGATATCCTCCTAGACACATATTTGGATTTTATATTGAATCTCAACGTCATTCCGATCGGGGGATCGAGGCATGTCGCACCCTTGTTCACGTGTGTCAAAGATGGCGCAATGTTGTATTTGGATCACCACGCCGCTTGAATCTGCGACTTCTCTACACAATCAAATCACCAGCGAGTGGCTGGATGTCTGATTATCGCTTCGCATCGCGACCCTGGTTAATACACTCTCTAAACGGGACCGGGACGACCTCATTGTACTCAAAACACAACTATCGCGCATGTATAATCCAGCTCCGGTGTGTCCCAAGTTCGCTATTGGAGTTGGTCTCGGCGGCAATGAAAGGACCATTCTCGGAGCTGACAAAACTAGAACTGAAGCTTTTGTCAAGCGATGGTATCAATGATAGGGCGCCAGTCATCCCTGATTCATTCCTGGGTGGATCCCCCCCTCGTCTGCGATCACTCCATTTCGAAGGCATTCCATTTCCGGGATTGCCGAAGCTAGTTTTGTCTTCCTTTGACCTCGTAGAGCTCGTCCTTTGCTTCCTTCCTCTTTGCTTCATTCCTCTTCCCGGATACTTCTCACCTGATGTAATGGTCACTAGCCTTTCCGCGTTGACCGGGCTCGAACATTTCTCCCTTGGATTCCAATCCTATCAGACTCGCCCTGATTGGGATAGCCGATGTCCACCCCTCCTATGCGCGCTGTTCTCCCCGTTCTCCGGACGTTTTTTTTCGAAGGTGCCAATGAATACTTGGAGGACCTCGTAGCCTGAATCGATGCCCCTCGACTTTCAGTCTGCAGCATAGACCTTCACGGTCAAACCATATACGACATTCCACATTTCTCCCAGTTCATCAGTTGCTCGTTCACCGCCACCATCATGGTAGCTTATGTACATGTCGATCGATATTCTAAGGTCTCAGTCAATCTACCCTTGCCAACACAGATGTCTGGCGATGGGCGCCTCAGGCTGGACATCCCACACTAGTTGTTTTAATCACAGACCCATATCTCTACGTCGTTACCTCTCCATCTGCGCCCAGTTACGGCTGTGAAGAATCTCTACATATTTAGGAATTTGGGCCATGTTATCGCACCTGGCCTGCAACAGTCCGTTGGGAAATAGAAGGGTATTTGGCCCGGGGTTGATGATTTATGGATGCTTCCCGATTCTTACATCTGAAATTGGTGCCATTGTTTGTGTCCTGACACTACTTATGGTTCTCATGCCAGTATGTACAATGAAGGCGACTTGGCCATATATTCGAAACTAGGTCGGTTAAACCATACACACAAATAGTATACTGTCTACCTAGCGATCAGCTACGAGGCTCATCCGCATTGTGACATACTGGCATCGTGTCGTGGTCAAGCGCCACCTTGAGCTTCCTCCTCGTCCGGAAGGAGTTGATCTTGACAAACTGGGAATATCCTTCGCTTGATTTCTACCGTACTACCATCCTCGGCGGATTCCGGAGAAGTTGCTAACGATGTAGAAACCGCAAAAAGGTGATGGACTAGCCCACCGCGAGGGTCGAACTCGCAGCCTTCAGATTGTAGTCGTAGCGCGACCGTGCACCCGCCATAAGAGTCTGACGCTCTATCCGATTGAGCTAGGCGGGCGGTTGATAATGACGAGAATTGGGGTTATTCGACCTTGTATGACTCTCCGCACTTGCTTCCTGGGGGCAGCGCATTACCATGATCATTTACTGACAGGACAGACGAGATATCCATTACTCACGTACCTATTATGGGAAGTTCGGCAAACGAGAAAGGGGAGTCAATTGTGGGCAACGCGTGAGGAGTGGGCGACTGTAGATAGACTAAGATACAGCACTTTATACTACTGGAAACGAAAAGAGAATCATAAGACATCACACATAACTAAGTATATAAGAAAGTATCCCCAAAAATTTTGAGTGTATTAGTTAGGGTGCACGGGGCTCGAGCGAGTTCGGTCCCGCAGCGGCCGCAGCAATTGAACACCTCTCTAATCATGGTCGGCTTGACGATTGCTGACGGCATTCTCTCCAGCCTTCAGTTCGGAGTCATTCGGTCTCGGTCCGTTCAAACTAAGGAGACTCGAAACCAGTACAAATACAGACTCGTATCGGTGATCAAAGTATTGAAAGAAGTCAGAATGAACAGCGATGTGTCGGCGTGTCGCATGTTATTAATAAGGGATAGAGTGGAGAACGACCATAACGTCAGCGTGGACTAATAACGTTGTCTTACTCGTACTTCGGCCGAGCGAAGAAACGTGTCGAAGGGTTTTGGTAAAGCAAACCACACATCGGAGGGCAACGTAATCGTGAGCCAGAAATGGGAAAGTGGCCTTTCAATGCTGGTGCGGTGCAGGGCCCTCATTTACTCTAAAAAATCCCAGTCGGAGTCGGGTACTGTTGACAAAATCTAAAAAAAGTGAATTATGAATGAGACCGTACAATGTCGCTGAGTGAATCGGGGATGCCACTGGTTCAAACTCGTCGCCTGCCGATTGCCGGAAATGGTTCGCGAGTCTACAGACCGTCATCTGGCTCTCCTCTGTTACAGTAAAAGGCCGCTCAGTCCCTCTTTCTCATGTCCATGTATTTCCCGTCCGTCCTCTACGAGTACTCTTACAAGGATTGACTCGGGCCCTACATTTCATGTCACCCCCTGACAACTGTCGCGTAAGTCAAAGGTACTAGCGCTCAGTTGTCCCGCCACGAGTTACCGTTTGCGGCCTTGCCTACGTCCCCACGCGCTTTATAACCTAGGGTATCTTCCTTTGTTCCCATTCTCAACAAGCATCTCCACCACCACCGCTGCTCACATGAGTCGCTCGACTAAACATTCGTCTATCCCGAAAAGCATTCTCAACTTGGACGTATTTCAGCCGGAGCAGTTGAAGGATCTTGATGATGATGCCCTCGATGTGGCACTTTATTCAATCCACCCATTTGTTCGACCAGATACCGTCAACTTTGTCCTCGAAGTCGCTATGGCGCGGAAAGGGTGTACTGAGTTCCTCTTGTCGTGTAAGTCGCACGATTTCTCACAGCGACTCGAATTATACCTGTCATTATTAGCACTGTCCCAAGATAAATTCAACTTCGTATCGAAGTGGGTCGATGACGTGTTTCCATGCGACCTAGATGACTACTCTACGTCGTCTATCTGTGCGAGGCTCATTTCGACCGTTTCTGTATCGCTCCTATTCTTCCACTACCCGAACGACGATGAGCGCCCTCCGGGATTGGACTCATATCACCGATATGTAACTCTATCGAGCACTGTTCTTCAAGCACTTGCCGGCATCACTCAGAGTTCCGTGACTTCCGTCTCGGAAATTGAAGACGGCTCATCGAAAGTTTCTCAGAAGGCAAGAAAATATGCCAAACGAACCCGACAAGCAAACAAATCCGTCGACACGACACCTTTCCGAGCACTTGAACTTGAGGTACCTGCTTTGCGTCATGAAGCGAAGGAAATGGCGCTAGAAATTCTAATGAAACAGAAGGATATACTTTTGGTAATGATGTTCGCGCCTTCGTTCCTGGTACCTTTACCCACTTTTTCTCAAAGTTGTACCTTAACGTGTTTCGCCTTGAATCACTCACAAACGCGTTCAAGAGAAATTATATCCCATTCTCCGCCGTCGAAGTAGCCGTTAAAGGACCAAGCGCAAACCTGGCCGATTCATCAGACCAGACCATCGATGCACCCGAGGAGATCCCCGCTGCCTACCCTCAAGTCCAACCGATGAAGGCTGCCCTATACTTTGACAATGCCGATGGATTTGGCCAGTGGCGGATTCTAATCTCAGGGAGAGCGGATCGCAATCTCCGTGAGGCAAGGAAGAAGGATACAAATCTCTTTCGCATAACGCTCAAGAAGATCAAGTACCCATTATTATTCACCTTCGACCTCTGTGTGTTGTCTAACGCAGAAATTATGTAGAGAACTGTCGAACGGCCACTTCTCCAACGACAATCAGAAGCGCTTGAACGGCACTGATACTCCAATCCCTATTTACGAAGCCAAAATGACACGTGACTCGCGTCTTGTGGTTGGTGTAGTTCTACTCTTCTTGCAGACCTTTCACCTCACCCGCGTATAGTATCAAATTGACTGTGTCCAGGACTTTGATAGTCGAGTAGGTGGCCTCAGTTTCAGCATAGGACTGATTTAAGCCGATTATCCTACTACCATAGATTGAGCGCCAAGGTACGACACTTTGGATTAACCAGCGTATATGCGCTTAGTTTGGCGCAGCTGTTCGGGTTTTCGGGATATATACCCATGCTCAGCTAGATAAGCGGCTATGGGACTCTATGGGCTATCACCTCTGGCGCAGGGGCAAAGAGTACCAGAGACGGTACGTGTCCTTTGCAGATGAATGTCGCACTGCCTAACTCTTCATTTGCCAGTTGCACGTTCCGCGCTGACCCCGTTCATAAGGGTGACAAGGTCGTACCCCCCGCTACTTTTCCCCCAACGCCGCCTCCCGACCCCAATATGATACCCGATGAACTTCCCACGATCACTGACGAGGTACTAGAAGAGGTTCGTCAGAATCCAACATCTGATGAACCCTTGCTGATCTCTGCCCTTTAAGCTCCATGCGATGCTCGTGTTAGCTTATTTATTCAGATGGAAGTCATAGTCGACTCGCTGACTGTAGCTTATAGACTCGAAAAGTTTGTTACGTTCTCACAGGTAGGCTCGTCTCATTGACTCAGAAAGCTGTTCACGGCCGATGCGATATCAGGCGCTGCTTACGAGTAAGTCCACCACTTTTTGTAAACCTAGACCATTATCACCACGCTTCCCTCTTCCTTCTCTTCAACAACCACCTCGCCCACCATTCCGGTAATTACGCTCCTTACTTAATATCTCAATAGGTATCCTTGCGGACCAAGATGTCGTTCACGTGTTCCAAGTATCGTAAGCTCCTTTTCTGTATTCCAAATGTCCTTGTCATAATGACCGCTTCGCAGTCCTCACGAGCAAGAAATTATTGAACATGCCCGTTCGTGTTTTGTCCAGGGACGTAGTGGGACTGGGTACGAATTGCTATACCTCCCATTCCTCAAAATTTGACCTCAAGTACAGCAAGACTACGACCATGCTCTTCAAAATGCTGGGCATCGAGAATTCTTGGCAACAAAATCCCGAACTTCGATCTGAACGCCCACGCCAGCTTTTCGTCACGCAGTCGAGAATGCTCGCCGACAAAGTCGAAGAGTATTTTATCAAGCTCCTCCAATCGCTCGTCCTCCCATCGCAGACCAAGAGCAATATTTCCGACCTTCTTGAAAGACAGAAGAACAGAGAAGAAGCGGGGCTGGTTGATCAAGACGAGGCCCTGAATTGGCGTGAAGATCTCCCTCAAAGATTCAGCGAACTCCAGGATTCCCACTTCCCAATGTTTATCACATTCGATAAAGTACGACAGATTCAATTCAAAACAATTCCCCTGCATTGACTTCATATCATCAGCTGTCTGTCATGATTGAAGCGGATATGAGCCGCCCTTTGGATATCGCCGCCTATCAATGCCCAGGGGCAAGTCAACCAGCACTGTCTAGCGAGTATATGCTCCAGAGACGTAAATCCTTTATATCGTTTGATGTTTTTAGGGAGGAGTACTGGGCGCACTTCCCGCAGTCCCTTACCAAAGGCTTAGGTTCGTCGCACCTCAAAGATGTGTTCACGTTTTCACTTTTTCCTCCGCAGACGCCTCACTCGTATTTAGCGAGTTCATGGGTAACTGCCACGCGCACTACCGCTGCCGCAGCTCTGTTGATTATTACTTTTTAGGTGTCATCAAAGGCTCTGAAACAACCCTCAATTCGGAAAATCGTTTCCTCGATTATGACACCTATTCAAATCTTAGCGCACGGACACAAGCTACGTTTGCGAGCAAGCGTAATGAAATATATGCTCTGTTCGAAATATACATGAAGAAGAGGCGCGAGCGCAGAGAATATGATGCCGCAGATCGGTATGCGCCGAAATTCTCTTATTGAGCCTTCCTCACCATCGACCATACGGCTTCCAGGACGCACACGATTCTCCGAAGCATGACGCAGGATGATATGAAAGGTCAAAGGATTGACTTCCTGTTTGCCTTTCCCCTGAGTCCGCTCGGTCCAAGGCTCACGTTTCCTGAAATAGATACGTTGACGAAGTCCAAGATAATATGTTGATTGACGCAAAGCGTATGTATTTCTTGGTCTTGATCTATAGTGATAGTTCTTGACCTCCATACAGTCCTTAGAGCCATTTGCCGCAACCCAGATGGTCAATTTTGGGCAGGAGATACTGCGCAGACCATCTCTGTAGGTAGTTCCTTCCGCTTCGACGACCTGAAAGCATTTTTGTACCGGAACGAGGCAAGTCGCTTACATTAAAAAAAACATACACCTCAAGCTTGACTTTGATATTATAGGAACGTCTAAGACAGCGATCTGCCGGAATGATTGCGCAGCATCCGCCAAAGTCTTTCCAGCTTGTCACGAACTTCCGTTCGCATGGCGGGATAGTGAGGTGCGCCCACTCGATCATAGTGCTCATCACGAAATTCTGGCCCTACGCGATCGACATCTTGCCCGAAGAGAAAGGAATTGTCGACGGAATCAAACCCGTTTTCTTCACTGGCTGGGATCAGGACAACGTCCGATATGAATCATTCCTTTTCGGCACGGCGTTAGTACACCTCATGACTTACAATATTCTTTGATGCTGGCATCTAATTGTTTCAACAGCGGTCATCACATTGAGTTCGGGGCGCAGCAATGTATTTTGGTGCGGAATGACGCGGCCAGGGAGAAGTTAAGGGAACAAGTTGGCGACATAGGCTTAATCATGTGCGTTATCTTTCTTACGTAACTAACAAAGAGTTTCTCATCACCTCGTACATACAGGACGCTTTACGAGAGCAAGGGTCTAGAGTTTAATGATGTAGGCTACCTCCCTTTTACACTTTTATGTCTGAGATAAACACGTTCTCGTCATCCAGGTTCTCCTCTATGACTTTTTCGAGGACTCTTCTGTTGATGTTGCACAATGGCGCGTAGTTCTCAACGCAATAAGCCGCGCCCAGCGTGACAGGATCCCGGCCCCGACCTTCGATGAAAATCGCCACGCCGGTGTCTGTGCCGAGGTGCGCCAGAACGCAAGCTTGTGTCCATTATTGTGTCTTATGTCCAGAATAGCTGAAGTTCCTCTACGTTGCCATCACGAGGGCCAGAAAGAATCTCTGGATTGTCGATCGCTCTGAGACTGCGGAACCAATACGAGTATGTATCTTTTGAGGACGATACTTAGACGGCTCACTTACCTCCTTTAGATATACTGGTCCTCGGAAAATCTCGTTCAGACTTGTACACCACGTAGCGAAGTGCCCCAGCTTGCCGTCTCTTCGTCCAGCGAAGAATGGGCTAAGATGGCGAGGACATTATTCTCACACAAGAGGTACTTCCAAGCGATGCACAGCTATGAGCGCGCTGGGATGCCTCGCGAGAAAGCCATTGCCCATGCGTACCATCTTCGTGAACAAGCTCGCGGGATTCCTGTACGCAATCGTCCAGGAGACAACGAGCGAAGGAATGCCTATACCAAGGTTGCTGAGGCGTTTTTGGCTTCGGCCCAAGAGGCAACTATTTCCCGTGAACGGAGCGAATACTACCGTATTGCAGCTGAGGCGTTCCTAGTACTGGAAGACCACGCACAGGCCGCAAAGGCATTCGAGAATGCTTCGAAGTTCACAAAGGCAGCTCAGCATTATCGCCAGGCAGGCATGTTCGACGAAACGGTGACTATCATCAAGAATCACGGCGATGCCGTGGACCCTACAGTTGCGGACAAACTTACCGACGTTGCGAGATATTATTTTCTTCAACAAGGAGATCTTAAGTCTGTCTTTTCCCCGTCCTCACTTTACTACCTCTCATATTGGTCTTTAGGAAAGCATCGTGTCTGTTCTCTACCGCTGAAGAACAGCTGGAATTTGCCAGGGACTGTGACCTCGACATAGCTGAAGTCAATATCCTCGTCGAGCGAGGCCAATACTTTGAGGCTGCAGATCTTCACATTCGGGAGAACAGAATGCTGGACGCCGTTGAAGTTCTGCTGAAAAATAGGATCTCAAAGGAAGCAATGCGGCGGGCAGCCCAGAGCTTGCTTGACGCCCTCTGGAAGGTTCTCTCGTTCGGCGTGCTGCCAATTGAGCTAGATAAGGTGTCCCAGGCCGACCTCAAAAGAATGATGCAACTTATCAAACAGCTCGACCAACCCTCCCTTGAACAAAAGACTCAGTTAGAGGTCAGGTCTGTCATTTTATTGGTGTTATCTTTGGCTGATTGATGGTTAGTTCCAAGTGTTTTCAGCAATTTACCACACTGATGTAGCTCAGTTAATGACTCTTGGGAGAGCAATCTTTGTTGAAAACAACAAGTCCGCCGCACTCCTTTGCTTCGATCACACCTTTCGGGAAATGAAAATGCAGGGCGGCATTACTGGTTCTGACGTCCAAATTCTCCTCAGGACAATGGCCCTCTGTGACTATGCAGATTTGGTCCAGGAGATTCTCATTCTCAACGAGCCATGGGCGGAGCAGAGGGTTCAGAGGCTTTTCGCATTCACTGTACGTTCTGGCCGTGTGTGCCTTTCACCCGGTACACTCCTCTTTGGACTCGCTGCCTCAGGGTCTCAACGACCATTAATGTCGAACGGAGATATTCTGATGGAAGTGGGGGAATTTTATGAACTCTATCGACGTTCGCTTCGACGGCGATTGTCGGAAAAACTTCACGTTTATTGCAATAATTCCCTATCCGTCCGCGTATTTGATCCGTGTGAGGCTGCTGCTTTGGGACGCTGCGATCGGAGAGAGTGTCAGCGGCATCACGAACTCGATCACGCGTGGTTTGACAAGCGTCTACATTTTCATATGTTCCAAATTTCAATATTGTACTCGCTGCGGTTCATTGGTATGGATCCAGGACTGCGCCTATACCGGTGCGATATTCTGCTTTCAATCCGCTGTCTCCACTAATTCTCTACTCTGAAGAATGTGGATCGAGCGACTTTACGACGTCATAAATCCAGCCCATCCCGCCTTTGGGTCTTCTGCGAATATTGTTCTCCATACCAGACGAACTTCAAGGACATTTGACTCGCTGAAGACCTATTGGATTTGGCCAATGCTCCATCACCTTGATCCATACAAGAACGAGCAGAGATTTCTGTCGACATTCTTGAGTTTGGTGGACCTGGGCTCGTTCATCGACAACAGAGCGCTTGCAGATCACGTTGGTCGCACCCCTGTCGTTCAGCAATATCGTCCACCTTCGTTCATGCGCGGGATGAATGCCTACGTTATTGCGGAATTAGTCAAATTCATGCAAGGAACAGAAATTTGGAGTATTTACGCTGGCATGATGTCCGCACAGTATGTCGTCGCGGCTTTTATGATCCAGTTTCCAACCTTAAGGAACATCACGCGTTTTCTAGGCACGTTCTCGTTAGAAGAATTCCGGTTGAGATTACAGTGTTATGCCGGCTTCTGGAGCTTGTTGCAGGTTCTTTCATTATGGCATCGGCATTCAAACGGAGGGGATCACTCCACGGAGTGACTCTCCCGCGTAGCTGGATCCTTGAAAACGTGCAGAAACTCTATAGGGTGCAAAATAAGGATGCAAACGTTCGCGTCATTTGGGATTTTTTGACACCGTTCCGAGATCTCTTGGAGCGTATTTATAGTGGCACTGACGCTAACACTGGTGAGCCGAATATAGGAAGGCCCCTTTCCAGCTACTCAACCACATTAGACCTCCTTCATCAGAATAAGCCCCTCAACTCTTCCCCCTTCCGGATAAGAAATCTTGCTCTGGCGAGACTGTAAGTACTCGTGGCAGTTGGCACTCCCGGATAGAGCCCGCTGACGCCACACCCTATTCCCAGATGCAGGACCATCTGTTTACGTGAGCTTCTATACTTATGGTGTAACTCAACGCTCAGTGGCATTACTCACAATGCAAATAAGTCGGGTTCAATACGAATAGTGTGCCGATAAATGACTTCATCTTGGAAACGATAACATCGCTTCGGAAAAAAGATCCCACAAGGATATTTTCCCCCCTTTACAGCCCGTTCGTCCAGCCTCCCTTCGTCCTTAGACAGACAACTAAACAAAGCTTAGATATATCTATGCACCGGATTGGCGGCAACTTGCCTTCATAGTAACCTCCTCGATTGCCCCAACGCCACTTGATGAGATGATTACTCTAGCTAACGAAAACAAGACCGCGCCGCGCCATTTTCGTGGAGTCCGCGTGGTTAAGTTTAAGGACGTAGACCACATTTACCGACAACTCACCATGGCTGCTGGCCCAGCATCGACACTGAACCCTACAGCTACCCCATTCGTTCCTGTCCAGGCGACCTCACAAACGACCGCAGAACCCTCGGTCGAAGCCACCAACGATGAGGCGGAGGACAGTGCAATTCAAATAGCTGTTGAGGAGGAAGAATCAGAAGCGCCCGAAGAGACCGATGTCGCAGCCATCATGGAGTCTATGGGGACCAATTTCACAGGACTATCGGCAGACGTTCTGGCCGAACAGCATTCTGCAGCGAATACGTTGCAATCTTACTACCGTCGGCTCCTGGCCAACCGCGAAAGGCGAATCGCTAATCCTGGACTCGGGCTACCAAAAACTCGACAAAGTCAATTTGAAGAATTCGCGCGAGCAGCGGAGTCGATTGAATGGCCCCCGAAGTCCCTCTATCGGCCTATTTTCTTAGGAGCCCTCCCTCATTTACTCACTTGTCTTGCCAATACATGGTCAGTTGTAATGGAAGAGAAGCAGAAAGTGAAACGGCAGGAGCGCCAAAGCGAGAAACATGAAGGAATTGAGGGCCTTATGGAACAGCGAACGAAGCTAACGTACGTTCTCAAACGGCTTGAACTAATGAAGACTTGACTAGCTTGACTCACTGATGCCGGACATGACGTAGTGCCACGATCAAACGAATTGGATCGCTCCAAACGACCCTCGAAGCTTCATCGAAGTTCCACAAGAGCAGAGATGTCAAACAGCTGGGAATCCATTTAGCAGAAGTTTGTGCCATCCTCGATCAGCAACCACGGGCAAAGGAGGAGCTTGCCTTCGACTTGTCCATGGCATGCGCATGGATGAGATATGTGGAGGAGATACAGAAACCGAAAGTCGAGACAGTCGAGAAGCCGGCACTGAACACCGATGATCTCGACGATTGGTCCTAGTGTCTTATACTACTTTCTTTGTTGCTTTCATCCGCGTGTTACACGAGTTCTATTGGCCTCGAGCGTAACTGAGAGATGACGGTATGAGGGCACAGGGATATTTGCGCCCCAGTCACAGCTGTACTATCCATATCTGATGTTATTGGTGTATACTTTCGAGTGCGGATAACACAAGGATGTTCTGTCAGTGATGCAGCTACGCAGGATCTTCCTCGATGAAAGGCTATCTGTCGCCACTCGTTGCCGATATCCCTCCAACTGAAGACAATTACGAAGCTCAGAAGTTGGGCCCTCGTCGTCGAGCACCACATTGTCAAGTCAGAAGTATTTCTGAAAGCCAGTGGGAAGTATTGAGGAACGGGACATGAATATCACATCATCGTTATTACAGTGTCACTTTTCTGCTTTCGAGCTGGAGTTCTGGCACTTGTGATCTGCGCCCGGGTCCAACTTCCAATCGAATCTTCCTCTACGATCGCCCTCCAAGTGTTTATTGCTAACCGAAAGGGATATTCTGGGACCTTCTAGTCTCATGCTGATGTGGTCTAGATTACTTGAAGCCACCTGCGCGGCACTTGCCGATCATCTGTACCAGTGCCTATTCGCAAAGGTACAGTGCTGTCCAGACCTTCGTTTCCAATTATGCACCCATTTTGCGCTTCGGCAGGTAACTTACCGTTAGTCAGATACCCTAATCACCCTATATTTTTCCGAGGAGCGTTGGGTGGCCTCGCTACGTATGTTGGTGTCGAGCTGCTTACTGGAAGGTCGCACGTTCTTAATATCCGAAGCAGCTCAACATCTTGAATGCTGAACGATGAGCTCGAAAAACCCTTTTTTCTGTCCCCGAATTCTCAACGCGAGGGTTCTATTTCGAATCAGAAGTTTTGCGGTCATTTAGCCCCCCCATCATCATCAGAAAAGTTCGTGGAGCGGACCTGCGTCCCAGTGGCACATGCAACCAGGTAACGCCCACACACACGAGCGATCTCCGTGAAACCTTTTTACGCGGAAATCAGCTGTCAAACTTGGTGGGAAAACACTACAGTAGTAGAGCCGTTTGGGCGCAGTGGCCATACCAGCCTGAGGTAGAACCTAGCCTCCCAGATATAGCATAGTCACATGAGCAGAGCGCGCATTCGTAATCGTAATTTTGTTCGTATCTCCATGTGAAAGCGCTTGGATGTGCATCTCTTCTCCGTTGCTCGAGTCCGTTCTCTTTCGACTCGCGTCGGTACTGCATTCGTGTGCAGACAATAGGCTTCCAGCGACGATGCAGTGGACTGCCGGTGGTCCCCTTTGAATCCGAGACTCCCAGTCGGAGGTGTACTGTATATGTAGGCCCCCAATATAGAAAAGGTACAAGGGGTACTGTGTGGAACGTTTTTTTGCTCGTGTGACCAGTATTTGATTGGATGGGCTGGATGCCATCACAGTAGCTTCTTCAAGTTGCGTCGGACCACCCCCTTTGTCAGGAGAACCCGAACAAATAGTGGACAAACAATCCATCCATTACTAATTTTAATGACATCACCACATCCCGGACTCACCCGGAATAGCCTAGGCCTGTTTCCTGCAGACTCAAATTACAGTAAGGTTGGGCTCATTCACGGCCCTCCGATATCATGTGACCAAAGCGTGACAAATCACCTTTGCTTGAACTAGTTGGGAATAGGGATCTTTTGTCGAAATTGGAGACCATCATATTGTAGAGGCAGATTTTGCGGTCAAAATGATGGTTTGAAATTTTGGGGTAACTTTTTGTAGAAAGTGTAGTATAAATTTTTTACGTTCTTGCCACCAAAATGTAATTGAGATGGTGCTCAAAACCACTCTGACATAACGTATCACCGTAACAATGCCCAAGAGGAAAAAAGACTGTCGCACAAAAAATCTCAAAGGTTATGCTCAGAAAAAGGCTAAGCATAGTAACAATGAGAACATGGCAAGTGGGATTCTGTTCTTGATGATCAAATTCTCACAGGAGCCTTTACAGGAACCTTCTTCAAGTCTGGCAAAGCCGTCACCTGGGTCCATGATTGCCTTATCTGTCCTGATGGAAAAGGCTCCTGACACGCAACAGCAACAACCTTTGAGCCCTCTACAAGCTTGCCTCATAACAAGAGAGACCAATGGAATGAATAAAAATGGAGTAGACGATCTGAACAACAATATAGACCTAGAGAACATATTTAGTGACATTGAAAATGACAGATGGCAGGGAAGTAATACAGATGAAGCCATAGATGAAAGGTGGATTGGCCCAATATACAGTGAGGACTACCAAATACATCTTCCCCCATCCATTGACAAGGCTCGTGCTGCAAAAGAAGAATTGGAGAAGCTATTATTCCCTTCACGCGATTTGGGACCTGGTTATAAACACGCTAAGCTAAATGTACTTTTGAGTCATAGGCTACAGCTAATGCGAACTCTTCTCTCAACCTACACAGACCCTATTTACGGAAAAGGTTGGACCGAGGCCTCTACAGATGCCATTCGAATATTTGATATGGCTCATCGGGCTCGGACAAGTGCACACTGGGCTTCACGTCAGCTTCGCAAATGGACAAAGGACTTTGTCGGGGACCACAGTATCCTGCCAGTAACACACTACGGAAGTGGAAACAAATCCCTGATTGAAGATGAGGATCTGAAACACGACCTTCTTTCGTATCTACAAGAAATTGGCAAGTATGTCCGGGCAATGGATGTCGTCAATTACATGAATATGGAGGAAGTGAAAGATGCATACGGGTTACAGGCTGGTATATCATTGGCCACCGCAAAGCGTTGGATGCATCACTTGGGCTATCGATGGGGAAAAACACCAACTGGTCAGTATGTTGATGGCCATGAACGTGAGGATGTCATCAAGTACCGTAATGATGTTTTCATCCCAGCATGGCTCCAACTCCAGGAACGAATGCGTGCCTGGGAGGGTGATAATCTCACCATAGATCACACGATAGAATCTGGTCGACGGGTGGTGGTTTGGCATCATGATGAATCAATATTCTATAGCAATGATCGCCGAAAGGTCAGATGGGTCCACAGCTTTGAAAAGGCAGTACCTTATACGAAGGGAGAAGGAGCCTCACTTATGGTCGCAGATTTTGTGTCAGCCGATTACGGATGGCTGTGTTCACCAGATGGGAAGGATCGCGCTCGAGTCCTCTTCAAGCCGGGCAAGAATAGAGATGGGTATTTTAACTGTGATGACATTGTTCAGCAGGCGGGGGCGGCCATGGATATACTTCAAAGACACTTTCCTAACGAGGACCATGTCTTCATCTTCGACAACGCAACAACTCACACAAAACGTGCCGAAGATGCGCTCAGTGCTCGCAAAATGCCCAAGCACCCTCCAGCTCCTGGAAAAAACTGGGGAATAAGCATAACCGAACGAGACGCATCAGGAAAAGTCACTTACGAACCAAATGGCAAGCCAAAGAAATGTTTCTGTCGAATGGCCGATGGCCGCCTTCCGAATGGCCAGCCACAGTCACTCTACTTCCGTGAGGGGCACCCACGAGCCGGAATCTTCAAGGGGATGGCAGTTATTCTAGAAGAACGAGGTTTGAACAATGAATCAAAGCTCAATGCCGAATGTCAAGGGTTTAAATGCGCACCTCAAGCGACGGCTTGCTGCATGCGAAGGGTTCTATTTAACCAACCCGATTTCGTTGAAGTCCAGTCATTGCTCGAAACATCCTGCACACAGCGTAGCTTTCAGATTCTGTTCCTACCGAAGTTCCATTGCGAGCTCAATTTTATCGAGCAGTGCTGGGGCTTTGCAAAACACGTTTATCGGCAATATCCAGCATCAAAGGATGAAAAAGACTTGAAAATGAACCTTCTTTCTGCCATTGACTCCGTTCCTCTTGTAACAATGCGAAGGTGAGCATCATATCATGTCCAATGTAATCATCACTGATCACATGGTCACAGGTTTGCGAGACGTTCCTGGCGGTTTATTGATGCATACAAACAAGGCTTGGATGGGAAGTGGGCCGCTTGGGCAGCACGGAAGTATAAAAGCCATCGCGTGCTGCCTGCAACACTGATGGCGGACATCAATAAGGTGATGGGGGGATAAGAACAGAAAACGAGACAAAAGCTTGTCTGCAAAGTCACCAACGTCGATAATGATGAGGGGGAGGATAATAATAATGATAATGTTGTTAGCGGTGACCATGAACCCATGCATGACCCCACGGGCACCCACATGAGCACAAGCACGAGCACGGGCACTGGGGCTTGCGTGCACCAGGTCCCAGGTTTCTTGCAGGGCGTCGGCATGAAAACTGTGCATGGAAGCGGCAATGGCCGTGGTGGTAGCTGACCCTTGAAGTCCTCAAACAGGTGGTAAGGCATTGTGAGCATCAGAGTGAGCATCAGAAAGAGACATCGATAAGGACAATGTAACGACAACGAGCACATAGCGGAGAACGAATTCGAGATGACAGATGTCACCTGTCACAACGTGACAAAAGCACATGACATTGGAGGGCCGTGAATGAGCCCAACCTTAGCAGTGCACCACCCAACTAACCTATGTGTGCTCAGCAGACAGGCCACAAGAGCGCTCAATTAGCATATGCACAACGCACATTGCACTACTGTGCCACTGGCAGTGTCCAGCCCGCGACATGTGTGGGAGAGCGTCCAAACAACCCCATGCAGACCAAAGCCAAATGTTTTTCCGGCTGATAAGTCACTGTACGGTGCCCACCACCACCTCGTGACAGGTTGATTACCGTAAAAGGCCTCGATTTTGGCAACTTCAACAGCAATTTTTATTATTTTCCTATGGCCTCAAAAGCACTTGCAATGAGTTTGTATGAGGTGTGGGTATATGGGGTGTGCTTTGCTAAGCTCCCCTTCAAGATTCAAAAATTCTGAAAATTCCAAGCCTCCGAAAAGTGAACGACCGTGGGAATAGTACACATATATGGTAGTTATGTTCAAATGTGGTAATTTGTGGCACAAAAATATGTGCCAATGCTCGCACTTCTATCTATGTACCAGGGTGAGGAGGTCATGCACACCCTCACACCAAGTGTCAATACAATGTTGAGTGCCTTGAGGTGGCCCATAAGAAATGTGATAGAGCTAAGGTAGCAGCTGCGAGGTGGGAGTCGTCCTAGGGGAAGGGTGGGGGAGAGATAAGATATGCAAGGTGTGAAGTGTCGCTGATGGTCGTGCAGGCCTCTGCGTAATACGAAAACTGGAGGTGGTGCCCATCTATATATCGTATGCGTGAAACTCGTCCCGCTAAAGGTGCGCATGGGTGTGTGGGTGTCGGAAATAGGGACAAGCGGCTGCACTGAGCCAGAAAGATTGATGACGCTCGGTGTCGTGCACATTCGTGCACACTTTGCTACTTTGCAATTCGGGCCGTGTTGGACTTATACACGTTTGCTAGAATTTTCGCAGGCCGCAGACTTGTGCGGCAACGGGGAGACCCAAATCAGAGGCAGTGCCAGTGGTAGTGGTGGAACCTAGACCTGGTCCGAGTCCTGAAAATGAGTGAGGGTTTTGTTTTGGTGCATTTCACCACAGGTACTAATGGTACCAGTTATGTTGTGAAAAGAAACTGTATATGTTTCATATGGGTTTGTACCCATACAAGGGTGGCATTGTTAGTTTTCATTCACTAGAAATTGCCGGAGCAGCAGGCGCTTACATTAGGAATCTCCTCACGAAAATGAACAGCGTGGGAATGTATTACCTAATTGGGAGGAGAAAAAACAGGCTACGTGAATCACATTCTTTTGGTATATTTCTTATCAAAAAAAATTATGCTAAGCTTTTGCGGTAAATTTCTGGCCCACACAGCACTTGCGAGGAAGTCATGGTGGGCACTATACAGTACTTCTTCCACGTGGAATTCATTTTAGAATAATGCCGTACGTGCCAGTGGCCCAGGCGCGAATAGGCCACTCCAGTCATTCTTTTTTAGCAGTTGTGTGCCAGTCAGTCAGCCAACCAATGGTCCGGGTATACTAAATACGACGTCGTTAAAGGGGGTATGCAGGGTTTGGTACCTTTGGTGCCCATATCCATGGAGAACGTTCGATCACTTCGATGGTGGCGGTATCCAATTCTAGTTAGCAAGTTAATGTGGTCCCCTTCCAAGGAAAGAATAGAAAATAGAAGAGGGAAGATGCCGAAGATCCCATGATTTCCCGGGTCAAGACATCCGTCTCAAAGTTGTGGTCCCGCCGGGCCCGCTGCTCGTGACGTGACGCTCGTCTAACACACAGACAACAGAACTAAACGAATGAATGAATCGATCGATCTGAAACAACCTCAATTGTGCGGAGCCAGGAGTGAACCGTCCGCCCAACCTTCGCATGGGTGGCACATACACGACACACGACACCTCACACGACCAATTTCTGCTGAATGGAAGGGTCTCCAGCTTCATATTCCCGTACAGTATTATTAAAAAAACTTGTTTGGCGTAAGGATCATCATCCTTTGTTTGTTTGTTCCAACAGAAATTCCATGGTGGGGGCGTAAAATACTGTACTCGAAGTGGCACACGACCAAGTTTGCCCGAGGCTAGCGCTCACGGCCACGTGCACATATGTACTCCACAACAAGTTTTTCCTCTATTCTGCTCCAATAGACCGCAATAGGCTTTTCCATGGCCTTTCGGAGAGTGCGTACATCTATATAATAGTAGCCAATCAAATCATACAGCTATCGCGAATGAGAGGTGCGACTCATGCAACACGATAACACATGTAGTGCGTAGGTCCCGGCCCTGCCCCAAGTGGAGTGGCTCAGGTACAGTACCACCTGGTACTCAGAGCTTACCACCCCATAATCGGATTGGATAACCTCCCCACTTACAGTAATTGTACTACTGTAGTCCCCCTCGTTTTTGGTGGCTCATCCGGGTACCTCGGCGGCAAATTCATCATCGCTCAGGATGCCGCGCAAAGTCTCACTGATCTGCGCATGCAATGCTTCTGTTCACGTAGTGTCGTAGGGGGGTAGGGTACACACACAAAGTTCGATATCAGTTAGAAAGCCCATATTGTGTAGTTTGGTATGGGGTATGGGGTATGTGTGATACGTACTGGCTCGGGCGACTGCAGCCGCATAGTCTTGATTCGCTCGTTGCATCTCTTCCTCGAGGGTAGCTAGGCGCGCAGCCTTTAGGGGTCACACGACCCAACCAAAAAAAGGAGGGGAAGGGAAGGCATCATCAACATCCTTAGACAACCCCTCCCAGCCATGTGGGAGATCCCCATACGCGCGCAGGGGCGTACCTGGACTTCTTCCGGTTCCGGAATGGGGAGTGATTGTATGAGATATTCGATCTGTTGAGCCTTCGTCATGAGGTCGTCCACTAGCTCCTTCTTATTTGCTATTCGGTTTGGGGTTAACCCGCGTGAGAGAGAAAGGGTGAGAGGAACACGTGTGGAGGAAGGGAATTAGCCGAACCTTCAAAGACGTCCGGGGGATCCACTTTTTCGGGGTTGCGCTGCTTAGTTACGGGGATCTCGTCCGAGACTTGGACAAAGTTGACACGGGAGGTGAGATACGCGACGCTGCGTGACATGATCGTGAGGAGCTGGCGATGGCGAACGTATCAGCTTTTGAGATGCGACAGGACTAAAGGACTAGAACTTGCATTTTGGATTTCATCCTGGAGCTGTGTGATGCGGTCCATGCTCGACAGTTCCTCTAGCATCGCTGTCTGAGACGAGCAACCATGATATGAGCCCTCGCGTCGATGGTTCTCCGACCCTAATACACGAGCGTGACAAAAAATGGCATGACGCGTGACGTGACGCCCAGTCATCAAACCGGGGTTGTTGGAAACTGCACCTTTCCTTTCCACCACTCACGTCTAGAGTCTAGACCCCCAACTTTTCTCCAAGTTTCGAAATGGGTAATGATGGTGGAAGTATCCCCGATCGTAGGGACCTCGTCCGGAACAAGCCAAAAGCCGAACAGGCTGACAAGGCCAATCAGACTCGCGCCCGGTGGTTCTTCTGCGCTCTGTCCAAGGTATGTGTCCATCTATCTAGAAAGATGACGCCACAGGGGGCGGATATGTCCCCAGTACTAACCAGAAATGTTCTGTGCGCAAATAGCGTCCACTGCAAGAACCTATAGTGTCGTGTGACCTTGGAAAGTTGTACAACAAAGATGCGTTGATTGAGTTCTTACTGGACCGGTCGGCGTTTGGGGATGGGGAGGAAATATGCGGACATATACGTTCACTAAAGGTGTGTAGCTCCTTTTCGTCGTTGCACATCGCAGGGATCAATTATTGTCCGTAGGACGTCAAAACGCTCACACTTACACGCAATTCTACACCAAAGTCTGACTTACTCGACTCATATGATGGCCGGGGGCTGTTTGTATGCCCGCTCAACTTTAAGGAGATGACAGGAGTTGTTCCTTTTGTGTACCTATGCACGTGTGGATGCGTCTTTTCTCAGGCCGGGCTCAAAGCCGTCTCTTCCTCGACGCCACCATCTGAAAAGGGGAAGGAAAAGGCTGCAAATGGCGAGGAAGGTGCGCAGTTACCATCGGACGGACAGCTGGACGTCTGCCCGCAGTGTGCAGGAAAGTACAATCGCGCTGAGGATGTGAGGGTGCTGAACCCAGGTGTGGAGGAGGAAGAGCGGTTGCGGAGCGCGATGGAGAGGCGGCGTGCTGCTGCTGCTGCGAGCACCAAGGGGAAGGGAAAGAAGCGCAAGGCAGGGGGAGCAGCGCCCGATGGGGCGGAGGGGGAGCAGCCACCTGGGAAGAAGAAGAGTGGTTCTCGGTCGGGGAGTGCAACGCCATCGATGACGGTTGTGGCTGGGGCGAGTCGTGCGGTGGCCAGCAGCTTGGCCATGGAGGAGGCGAGGCGGAAAGCGCATATGAGCGATGCTGTCAAGTCATTGTACAAACCAAAAGACGGGCAGCAGCGGAAGGAGACGTTCATGACTATGGGAACGTTTACTAGGGTGAGTGTGTCGACTTTGTTGTCAGTTGCCGAGATTTACTAAAGTGGCGATTCCAGTACGCATGAGTGTGTGTTTACGCTGTACTTTACTGTTACTTTGTAGCTTCTTAATAGAAGAATGTTATATTTGGGTAATTGGAATTGTTGACTCGACCTGGTGACCCAGACTGGCGCTCGCCACGAAAGCTTTGGACGAGTATTGTCATGTTCTCTTCCACAAGGCTATTAAAGCACACCCACTCCTCTTCATCCCCCAATTTTACAACCCACGTTGCGAATCGCCTCCGCCCGCCAAATCTGCGGTTCCACCACCATAGCGTAAATAATCACGGGGTTCTGTCATCATCCTTATTATATAGTCGCGTGCCCTCTTTCCGTACCCGCACCCGCACCCCTCCCCGACTCGCCACACCCGCATCCATCCCTTCCTCGTCTTCCCTCCTCATCCTCCACCACGTTCGACCTCGACCCCCGCTTCGCTTCTCCCCCTCCGCCCCCTCCGCCCCCACCCCCTTCACCCATACCCACACCCTCACCCACACCCACACCCACACCCTCCCCGCATCCCGCATGTTCGTCTCTTCAGAGCGCCTCTCGCGCCTCTCGAGCGCATGGCGGCACACGCCTATGAAATGGAACCCCCTTGCTTGGTTCGTTGGCGCCCTCTTGCTCGTCCTCATCCAGTATAGACGACACCGCTTGGAGAAAGAAGTCCACGTTGACGAGGATGGCCACGAGGTCATCAAGCTCAAGGGTCCATGGCAGGTGGGTAAATGCCCTCATTGTTTTCCTTGGCCAGTCTCGTCTCGTTATAAATCTATTTCTACTCGCATTTATTCCACTGTACGTGGCACCGTGTTTGACCTAGTCGGTACCCCGGTGCCATGTCAATCCTCTCCCCATTCCCTCTCAATCCCCGTACCACCATTCTCATCGTGCCCTAGCAGCCGTGAGCAATGTCGGCCATAGACGCATGAAAACTCCGCATCCGCCCACCCGTCACAGCAGTCATGTTAATGACCTGACCCACAATTTTTTAAACAGGTTCACATCCTTGGTGCTCTCCCCCTGCGCAACCTCTCTCGCTTATGGGGCTGGCTCAACTCGTTCGAGCTACCAGTATGGTTCCGACCTATCGGCCTAAAGATGTACGCCTTCCTCTTTGGCTGCGACCTCACAGAAATCGAGCCTGCCGACCTTCGCGAATATCCCTCCCTCGGCGCATTTTTTTATCGCTCGCTAGCTCCCGGCACGCGTCCTATCGCCGATGCGGCCCTCGTTTCTCCAGCGGACGGAACTGTATTACATTTTGGCGCCGTGCAAGGCGCACGTGTCGAGCAAGTAAAAGGCCTCACATACTCCCTCGACGCCCTCCTCGGCGTCGAGCGACCCAACTCTCGAACGGGCAAGCCGAATGGTACAAGTCTGTCAACGACGACGGTGCCGTTCCCCGCGCGGGAGATGGCGATAGTAGACGACCGCGAGTTTGCGAACGTGAACGGGATAGAGTACAGCCTCTCACAGCTCATCGGTGCCTCTGCGCCCACGACACCAGTATCCCCTACTTCTAGCGGGGATGAAGACTCCACTGAAGCTGCCGCTGATAATGCCCCACCGGAATTCCCGACCGATCCAGAGGCCTACAGACGCCCTTCGCCACCGCCGTTGCCACAGAAGCATGGCGTGCGGATCGATGCGTCTGTACTCGAGCCGGATAGATCCGTACAAGAGACCGTCGCCGATCACGCTTCGGTTGCGAAGGAACTCGGTCCTCGCAGTGCGCTGGCGGGTCGTGCTGGCATGGCACGGCGCGGCTCAGTGCACGTCAAACCTGGCAACGCGCTCTTCTTCACAGTCATCTACCTCGCGCCGGGAGATTATCACCGTTTTCACAGTCCGACAGCATGGGTCGTCGAAAAGCGGAGACATTTTCAAGGTACGGGGGGTTTTTTTTTTTTTTTTCATTTTTCCGTTTATGGCTTCGCAAGGGGAGGATCGCACGCTGACGCTCGGGGGACAACAGGTGAACTGTTTTCGGTATCACCGTGGGTGGCAAAGCGCGTGGAGAATTTGTTTGTATTGAACGAACGTGTTGCGATGCTTGGGCGCTGGCGGCACGGGTTTTTCGGCATGGTTCCCGTAGGCGCAACAAACGTAGGCAGCATTAAAATAAACTTTGATCAGGTGCGTCGTCCCTCCCCCCACACACACCTCCCATCGCAGTTCTCCCTTAACGAATAACACAGGCTCTACGTACGAATGTCCGCGGTCGTCCACCGCCACCGGGGACGTACAATGAAGCAGTCTATTCTGCGGCGTCGCCGGTTCTGAACGGACAGCCTTTGAGACCGGGACAAGAGATGGGCGGGTTCTGTCTTGGGAGCACGATCGTGCTCGTTTTTGAGGCGCCGCCGAATTTTGAGTTTGGAGTGCATGCGGGACAGAAAGTGCGCGTGGGGCAAAAGTTGGGCGATGTGCTTGGGCCCAAGGAGAAGAGAGATTGAGACGGACTTGGCTCTGTCGATTGACTGGTCTTGTCTTGTCTTGTCTTGTCTCACGTACATTACGGGTAGACAATACCATGAGACTACAGTACTCATCATGAAATGATCTATGACCACACAAGCGTATACTATTACTAGATTCATATCCGCTTCGTTATCTTCTGGCGTGCCTGCATGCGGCCTCGCTTGAATATATTTTTTCCTATATGCATTTTGTCGTTTTCTTTTCTTTGCCTATGTAACAATATAGTAATACAATATATCAAACGTGCAAAGCCTTCTTTTTGTTTTGTTTCATATGAGTCGTGTTTCATTTCTCGCTAATTACGCGCACGATGTATGTAACTTACAAGATAAGATAACGATAATGATCTTCCGCCAAACACACCGATAACTCGAATAGGCTTGTGCCGCTCTGCATTTCTTGCTTTCTTTCGTTCTGCACTGCATCATCGCATCATCCAAGCATGGATAGTCACACTTTACTCGACTCGAGAACAATGACGAATGTTAGTATTTCATCGCGATGAGATTGAAATGTTGAAGCACTCGGCGGTGGTTCCGAATCGCGGCTCATGGGTAGTGACCAACAGCAGCAGGCGGCCGGTGGCGACTCGGATGGCGATGGAGATCATGACGATCCGCCTTATATCGTCTTTGGTTATGGTTCCTTGATATTCCGCGTACGTTCCAGTTCCATTACCCCACTGGCAGTGGGCTCTGTACGGCACGGCGGCTAGCTAACAAAACCCATGAAACCTTCTCACGTTCCCTCATGGATGGACTGATGGGGATGCCATGCGACGACGGCGACTAGCCCCCACCTCACGTCATCAAAAACAGTACGCGTTCTAGCTATCTCTATTTCTCTCTCTCCCTCTTTTTTGTTACTTGGGCATCGCGCGCTCGTTATTTTCCCCTTGCAACACCATACAGTAATCCACGTTTTCTGTTTATCTGATGCCACGGCCCACCGCCGGTAGGTCCTGGATTCCTCAAAGGGTACGTTCGCCGCTTTGCCCAGAAATCACATGATCACCGCGGTACGCTTCAAGTAAGTTAACGTCTTTCCTCCTCACCGTGTATCAGAAGTTGTGATGGTTGATTTTGGTGTGCTTGCGCGTCCACGCGCGCTCTGCTGTTTTCTTTTATTATATCTCCCGTCGGTTTCGTTTCGTTCGTCGTCATTGTTCAGAACCCGGGACGTGTCGTCACACTCATCCATCAAGAAGACTGGGCTGCCTTCTCCGATGCTGTGAGTTTCTTTTGTCTGTTCTGTCCCCGCGCAAGGCCGCACATCCATTATCTCCTTCACCGTGCCTACTATCATAACCTAAACTAAACGATTTTGCCCGCGGTTGTGATTTGTACCAGGTGGACCCGTTCCCGCACGAAGACATTGTCTGGGGTACGTTACGCGCTAAGCTCGCGAGTCTCTTTTTTTACCCCGGGGCTGAATCCGCCATTCCACTTTCCGATTTGAATGCATTATGTACTGTAAATCATACAAGGTTTGCTGACCACCACGTCGTATGATAGGCATTGCGTATACGATTGACCCAGCGCACGCGACAGAAGTCCGTGCGTACCTAGGTACGTACGGCCGAACCCAATTCCGAGTCCAGGGGTCACGGTGTCTATCTGCACGTTTCACCAGACCACCGCGAAAAGGTATAGTATAATAACTACCCCGGAGCCCCGTGATGCCTACTGTATATCATACCTCCGTGCTCCGTGCTCCGTGCTCCGTGCTCCGTGCTCTGTGCCCGGTTGTCCAAAACTCACACAGTCGGTCGTCACCATGCACAGGACGGTTATACCCTCGAACGTGTAGACGTCTACGGCCTCATCGACGGGGTGCACGAGACGGTAGTGATACCCGGCGCAGAATGTTACGTCGGACGTAACGATAACCCTTCTTTCAGTTCGTCTCTCTAATTTCCACATCTACGAGCGTTTCACATTTCTCCCCCCCCCTCCCCATCGGAAAAAAAATAAATTTCAGTTGGTTCGGAGTCGCTCGGAACACTTTCGGATGTTATCTGGCGTGCCGTAGGTCCGTCGGGCCCGAACAAGGTACGGTATTTATAATAAGCGCTCGCTCAGGGGGCGCGCCTAGGGCGGGCGCTTGCTTTGGCCCTTCGTGGTTGGGTTCGATGATGACGCGATACCGACAGGACTACGTATACAACCTCGCTGCTGCCGTGCGGGCGCTTGCATCTGAAGCATCCGACTCACATCTCTTCGCTCTCGAGGTGCGTCTTCACATATTGCCTTTGCACATGTTTTTTGGTGCCTCGGCGAGCTGCCTTCTGGGGCCCTTTGACAAAACATTGCTCAATCGCCTTTCTTTTCCGTTGTTACAGGCACGACTGCGCGACTTGGATCGATCAACGGAATATTCTGAAGGCATAGAATGACATCTTTTACAAGCTACCAAACTACAGAACAGAAACACGATTGGAAATAAATATGCTGCGGCGTTTTGAATTACTACTGCGATTGGTACAGTCTTCATATGCCCTCTGCACCACCGCCCAGTATGTCATGTCATGAGCGTGGCGATCCAAATCGGATGCCTCCGTATCCAAGCTCTCTTACGGCGGCGTCACTGGCTTCTAAGGCTCCAGGCGACATCACCAGCAGTGGCGTGCGCTCTTCGGAATTCGGATTTGCTGGGTCGCCTCGACGCTCTCTCTCGACAATGCTAATATACATCGGCCATCATCAGCTGTGTGAGAAAAGGTGTGAGAAGGGAAAGACGCACCCTCGCATGACGGCTGCTGTAGTCATCCGCTTAGCTCGCCGCTTGGACTGGTTATCCTCGAATTGATCCGTTTCGTCAACGATCTCTTCGGAGATGATCTCCTCAATGACATCTGTGCATGTGTCCATCCATCCATCATTTCTCCTTGACATTCTAGCTATAACATACCTTCAAGGGTTATAACCCCGATCGCACCGCCACCAACACCGGGGGTGTTGCTGATAAGCAAAAGGTGTGCACGGCCGGTCTGGCTAAAAATGGCTTCAGTACGCGGGCATTGTGGAATCGATGGGGAGCTGCGCACAAGTAGTCTAGTGCCTGGAAACAATTTATCGTTGGCTTTGCCTCTGGCAAAATCGAGAGAAGGAACTTGGACACAGGCCAGCATTGTGACGGATCGTAAGTGAGCAGCTGACAACAACGTTTGTTAACACGGTCCATTGGCAAAAATCGCTCTAGAACGTGTCCTTACCTTCTTTACTAGAAGCAAGCCGGAGAAGGCCAGCGGATTTCCTGGTTCGTGAACGGGGAAGCGAGAGTATCCACTTAGTAGTCTATATATCTCACGATCAGCAAACTAACTATTCGACGATAAGTGGAGGCGCACATGAAATCGATCATCTTCGCATCCAAGATGGTGTCAGAACTAAGGGTGACGACATCCTAACGCACACGAACGTGCGGCCTTTTAGCCATCGCAATTACCTTTATGGCAGTGAACGCACACCCACCTTCATCGGGGTCATGATAGATTCGACCTTTTTCGAATTGAGTTCCAGTACGCCGTTCAAAATGCCGATCTCGTCATCGCGCAGTGGTTCTTCACCCGTGCGGTGGAATTGTAGGAAAGATTTGAGCTCAGCTTTCTTGTATGTGTGAACGTCATTTTTGCCTAGGATATTATCGAGGAGTTTAGCTATTGGCCATGCGATTGGAGCTATATTGTGCATCCACGATTAGTTTCACGGGAAGGATAATGAGATCAAAAAGATTGACCAAAAAGGTACATCATTACGAGAACAATAGGTACGCAACGTGAGCCAATGGATAGGCCATGGCGTACGCTGACAGCCTGAGGTATGATTCTGTTGTGACTCTTAGCTCCAGTTCGCAATTGTCATGACCAAGAAGGTACATACTCTCTGTTTTTACGAAGGTGCACAACCGACTTTGGTAAGATACGATTCAAGGGACCTAGAGGAGGAAGGGGCGCCGTACCCAAAGATAACTGTGCCAACGGTCAATGCGTGAGCGCTGTATGAGGAAAAGGGACCATACCAATCATAGTTGAGGAGATAACGATAGCGGCGATCCCTCCGCCGATCTACATAATTCAGGGCGTGATAGCAACGGAATGTGTACCCTGTGCTCACTGCACTATCCAGAAAGATGGGCAAGCTCTCGTTTACAATCTACATTGCAAAGTAAACGCAGAGGTCGGATGATCTGTATGTGATACGCACGACGTTCCCGAGGAGCAAGACCTGTCATGTCCGCTCGTCAAGTAAAATAGGAGCACATAGAAAGAAAGTGTTGACTGCTCACCACAAGTACCCAGTGGCGGCCCTTGTTGAGAAGTTTCAAAACTGGGGGTATGGTGTCAGAGATTTGCGTTAACAACGCGGCCGGAGTTTGAGGCGCACCTTGTGCGGCATTCTTCCTCTCGGTCTGGTCTTCAGATGATGTAGATAGCACGCGGAGGTGCAGCTCATCGAGACCCATAAGTCCGAGGGTTAACCTGACGTCACGCAGAGATAGCATCGGCATGCGCATCGTTTGCACATAACATGCGTAGAGTGGACTCACCCGGAGAAAACACCACCCAGGAGGACCAAGAAGATACTGACGAGCATCTTGCCCCAAAACTCAGGGGAACCAAATTCCTCGCCTGGCGATGAGTGGGTTGTCATGGAATAGGTGACCGTATTTGTGGAGAAGGGGGAGGAGTGGGATGAGGGTAGAGCGGGCATGAGAAGATGGGAGTCGTTGGCAAAGGATGATATTTTAAATGGCAGACAAAGGGCGCTGGCCAAGGGCCAAGAGATTGAGGCTTAAACGCTCACTGGGAGGGTAATCACCACGTGATGCGCGTCATTTCCCCTTACCGCCGTCACGGTTTACTCTTGATCCGCTCGATAATGCAACAAAACCTTGCCAGGCCCGCATCGCCTCTGCAGGTGCCTGTCCTTTCGTCGGACAAACGGCCTCGCTCGACGTCCCCGGAGGTTGCTATGCAGGCGGCGACAAGATCGACTGCACCCAAACGGAGAAAGAAGCCGAAGCGTACCCCACCTGAGACTGGGTCCCCACAAGATGTCATTTCTAGGGAGGTCGTCGGCCTTCTGGGGAGCGAACTCGTGGCGCAGGCGGAGGCCGATGGCCTGGATTGGGAGTCACCCTTCGGCTTTAGGGAGGAGGTTGAGCTCACCGTGTCGAGCATCTCCTCAAGTGGTACGTAAGCACTGCTTATTGTTTTACTCGTGCCTTCTGTCTACACCTCGCTCCCATTTTTTTTTACCCTCATGGTTTCTGACGAAGATTTACGTGAACAGGCGAAGGACTCGCCCTTGTCCCGTCGTCGAAGCGTCCGTGGGTCGTCGTCGTTCCGTTCGTTCTACCTGGAGAGGTCGTTCGCGCCCGCGTATACAGGCATGCAAGGATGCACTCCTTCGCCGATCTGATCAGTATCGAAGTTCCAAACTCGGAACTGCGCGACATGAATCGTGTGCGGTGCAAGTACTTTGGAACATGCGCCGGATGCCAGTATCAGGTACAGGTCCTTTTAAGTATCCGGGCAGAGCCACATCGCGCTCACCGTTCATGCATAGATGCTATCTTACGAGACGCAACTCGATCTCAAACGCAAAGTGGTTGTGAATGCTTACCAGAACTATTCCAGTTCGCCACCCTGTTACTTTCCCCAACGCTTGAATGATAATGCCATAGTCAGATATCCCCGAATCTTCGATACCCTCTATACAATCGACGATCCCTTCCCCTCTTCAATATGGCTATCGCACAAAAATTACACCCCATTTTGAACCTCCACCCAAAAAGTTGCAAAAGCAACCTCCAGCCTCGAGTGAGGAGGAAAAGCCGTCTTGGTTGAAGATCGGTTTTAACCAAATCGGCAAGCGAGTGGTGATGGACATAGAGGTATGGATACAGGTATCGCAAGTTTAGTCTCAAAACATTGGACCTTGTGGTTCACAGGAATGCCCCATCGCAACTCCCATTTTGAACGGAGCTTATAGGCCAATGCGAGACGATATCGCAAAGTAAGTGCTTAGTGACTACCCCTCTCCTTTCTACTCAGACATTTCCGAGCAGGAAAATATACAGTTATAAGAAAGGCGTGTCTCTCTTGCTTCGCGACTCACTCGAGATTCCAGGCGGCAATTCTCCTACCGCCACCACCGAGCTTGCTGACAAAGACCAACATGCCTGCATCACAGACCACAAAGCGACCGTCCGCGAACGTGTCGGAGACTTGCTTTTCGACTACCAAGCAGGCTCTTTCTTTCAAAATAACAACTCTGTCCTCGTTCCACTCACCTCATACGTCCGCGACGCCATATTTCCGTCCACGGCCGCGTCCACGTCAAATTCGCTACCCCCAACACACCTCGTAGACGCGTACTGTGGCGCGGGCCTCTTCGCGCTCATACTCGCCCCGAGCTTCACCCAAGTCGCCGGTATCGAGCTCTCCGCGGACTCGATACGCTTCGCAACTCACAATGCAGAACTCAACGGCCTCGCGCACAAAGTGTCCTTCCGTGCGGGCGACGCAGCGCAAATCTTTAGTGCCGTCGCTGATTTTCCTCCCGACCGCACGGCGCTCGTAGTAGACCCGCCGCGTAAGGGATGTGACGAGGCATTCATACGACAGTTGCTCGGGTTTCGCGCGCAGACTATCGTGTACGTTAGTTGCAACGTGCACACGCAGGCGAGGGACGTTGGGCAAATCGTCTCTTGGTCTGCAAAGGATGTGGCGGAGGGGAAGGGAAAGGGAAAGTACGTGCTAGAAAGTTTGAGAGGCTTTGATTTGTTCCCGCAGACGGCGCATGTGGAGTCTGTCGCTGTCTTGAGGCTTGTGTCGTAGAACACAACGCTTGATCGGATTCGGATGAGTCTTGGTCGATACACTCGCGCTTGTGCCAACGTGCTATTCGAATCAGCCTCTTATAGAATTTGGATACTGGAATCTGTCAGTCGGATATGGTGTAACGGCTAACATTACCGCCTCTCAAGGACTTCAGTCCAGTACGCGGTAGCTCGGGGTTCGATTCCCCGTATCCGAATCATCTTTTTCCTCTGGGCACATATGTACCACTGTATTCCTGATGCGTAAAGCGAGATGCCTTCTCGCCTTCTGCTAATCTGCAAGCAATGTCTTATAAGCTTTGTGCCGTCAAATAATCAGTCGGATATGGTGTAACGGCCAACATTACCGCCTCTCAAGGCTTTGGTCGTGAACGCGGTAGCTCGGGGTTCGATTCCCCGTATCCGAATTTTTTTTTCACATGTTTGTTTTATTTCCTCAACTTGCTTACACACCTCACTATGCTTTGAGCCTTCCTTCTGTGATAAACGTCGTGAATGTCTTGTAGGACGTGCGCAGGCAAGTAGTCAATCGGATATGGTGTAACGGCTAACATTACCGCCTCTCAAGGACTTCAGTCCTGGACGCGGTAGCTCGGGGTTCGATTCCCCGTATCCGAATCACTTTTTCTTTCTCGCTGATCCTGCTCTGTGTACGTCGTCAACAACGGGACCTGCTGAGACCTGACAAACTGTATGTGGTGTTTGTAACTTGGTTTGCGAAGCGGCTTTTGCAACACATTACACATACATCATCTACATGCTGCTTCCGGAACTCCGAGTCGAAGGTACCCTCATACGAACTGCCCCGCTCCCCCTCCGAAGTCTCTGCGCTTACCCTCAGAGGAAATGTGCTGAATGCCGCACCGGCAAAAGCTAGCGCGGATTTGTAGGGAGGTCCTGGAGAAGTTGCAACTCGCAAGCAAAGCAGCGAATGGTTTCTTGTTCCTTAAAGAGGTTGTGCATACGTCATTGTTCATGATTTCATGATGGAATTCCAGCGTGCAACTTAACTCAGCGCTCATGAGTGTCTCGGTGACCACACCGGTTCGGTCCCGAGAGGCGTATAAAAAGATGGCTACTTGTCCACATCCGTGACATCCCCTCATCACAGCCCCACTTCCCCACTCCCTCTCTCCTCTCCTCTCTTCGATCTTCACCCTCTATCGTGGATGAAGCGGGGCCGTGATGAGGATGTGGCTGAAGATCGACAGTTCCATGTGGCCGGCGCACCAAATTGGCCCATTCATCTCTTCCTCTCTTCGATCTTCACCTTCTATCGTGAATGGGCCAAATGGTGCGCCGGCCACATGGAGCTGTCGTCTGTTGATCTTGGGGGATTTACTGTAGGTATCACGATACGTACTGTCGCGGTGCATTTTATTGCCTCTCTTGCGGCTCTGGTAAGTGCCCTGGCAATGAATGTTCCCTCCATCTCGCCCGTGGCTGGCCTCTTACAAGAGCTCACCATGCGGACTGTAAGTGTTTCAATTACCTCACGATGATCTGTTTAATTTCACCTCTACGTCAACAGGAAGTAAAGCAGTACAAGGGAGAGTGGGGTGTGGTCACGGTCAAACCCAACAAGCCGCTGGCCTGGCGAACAACTTGAACGCCGGAACGCTTTGCGGGAAATACAACCTGGAAGAGAAAGATCTTCCTGGTCCGCGTGAGATCTTTCAACCCTCAAGACGTATCCCTTTACATTTCGCGTATGCTTAACTGTGGCTCGTTGTACTTCAGTGAGCTGGACGGAATCAAGGCTGCGCTCAAACAAAGCTAGGAAATCGGTAGCATCGAACAGATCCTCTTGCGCAAGGTCAAGCAATATGATGGCAAGTTCTCGAATGTGGTCCAAAGGTTCCAGATTTGCCATCGGTTCACTAATCCCAATGACTCTTCCAACTCGTCGCCTGCAGTCACACTAGCTTTAAACACGCGTTTTGCATTGAGGTAATTGATAGGTCGCTCGTAGTGGTCCCTGGTTTCTCAAACCCATCTGATACAGTCACGTCAGTGTTTATGTTTGACTGGTACACTGACGTCACCCAAATCAATGCCTCGAGGACCGCGTTCACCTCAAATATTTGACTCGGAGCTCTCGGAGATCATCCCCATGATTTTCACCCATGTCAACGCGAGGCCTGCTCGTATCGTGACCCTCGGGCCTGGCGGTTATGACAAGACCACCCTGGCGCATGCGGTGCTCACTCATCAACGCGTTCAAGAATACTTCGGGGATGTTAGGTACTTCGTGGCCTGCGAGTAGGTCTTCTCAGCTAGTGCTCTCCTACTAATTGAGCTCGCGAAAACATTCCGTCTCTTGGACGCGGCCACAGATGCCTCTTGGTCTAGTATATGCTCTGTGTTGAACGCAAAGTACTGCATCCTCTGTCTTGATAACTTCGAGTCGCCAAGGAACAGGACGGGGACATGAGATACGCCGTTGAAGAGCTACTATCTAGGAGTGCAAAGCTTCGCCATGCCACGTGACCCTGCTTATCACGATGTGGGGCATAGTGCGGCCAGCCCAGACTCGGTGGACCATTTCTCTCTTGCCGCCGTTAGCGACCCTGGACCACAATGTTGCTAGAAGCGTCTGGGGGCGGAACTTACTAAAGGCCCAAGCCTTGCCATGCATACACAGGCACAAGACTGGGTGGGACAGGACTTGAACAAGAAATGGCTCAATGAAGCACTGCTGAAATTGGGCAAACCTGTCATAGATCAAATTTCATTGTCTTTCTCCTCCACTCTATTACATCAATTACCTATAGATGTAAAACCACGAGTGACTCGGGGGATTAATGGCGCAGAGTGGTCAGCCCTGATCCATTATTAGCAAAAAGGCCATTCGCCGTCATCTGACAATGAAGACACACTACAGTATTTTTGGAAGGGGCAGGCGAGGCCGTCCTCACCGAGGGTCCCTCGCCAAATGCAACGGTTCGACAACTGGACGAACGGCCTCTAGATAATAAGGGGTTCAAAGGTACAAGTCGGCCATCGGATTTGGCATTTGTGAAAGGCTCCATAGAATTGAGGAAAGGCGCCTCAGGCTCAATTTGTCCCCAGCCGTGCTCGCGTTGACCTGATCGGGTGAACGCCCTGACCGAATACCCGTCTTGTGACATGACCGAGCGATGACTGGGTGTGGTGACGGTTGAGTGACTGGGTAGACGGCTTCTAGAAAATAAAGAGTTCGCGGAAGCGAGCCGACCGTCGGATTTAGCATTTGCTAGCGATGACCCACTATAGAGTGAAGGCGACGGGGACTTAGTTGGTCGCGCGCCATATGCTCCTGGGCCTAGTTGAGATCCGGCCAAGGACCTCCGCAGACTGACATTATCCGTGCTCCGATGAACCGAACCGTCTCCATCACCTTCTAGTGTAAACTGAGGCCGAAAAGGAGAATAGATCTGAGCCCTTGAACGGGCCACGCTACAGATCGGACTGAGCAATTTCTTTCGTACAACACCGCGGGACGACTTACTCTTCCATCGACACCACTCCTTCACGGGGTTGATTGACTTCGTCAATAGTCCAATTCTCGATCTAACAGATCGAAATCAATCAGACTGCATCCGCCATTAGGAAGAGTCACTTACCTTGATGAACTTATACAAATTGCGCGGCGGCGCGGATGTGTTCGGACGGCCGTCGGTCATGGTAGCGTATCTGGAGATATCTCGAAGCTCTGATAGAAAGCTTGGCTTCGAAGAGTGCGCGCCACCCAGTGGGTTAGAAGTTATGCCAATGCGTTGACAACGCAGCACGACGTCGTTGAAGACGACCAACCACAAGTCTTTTCTGTTATCAATGCCGATCCCACCACCACTTCGGAGTACATCGCTTGAACGTTTGAAAGACCCCTTCCTTCCGACAGCCCTAGTGTTCTTAGCGTCACTCGACTCTCTGGGATTCAACATTCGCTCCTCCACGAGAACACGAGATGGCTTGGGAACAGCCAATTGTTTTACTTTGTCTAAACCCCTAATCCGCGCAAGGATATCGCGGGTCTTCTCACGTTCTTCCTCTTGAATCCTTTCATCTTCGATGCCACGAACGATAGCTTCGACTTCTGTAACCAGCTGGAGGGCCCCCTCATATTCGAACATCCACGGATCCGTGTGGGAAAGGACAGCCCGCAATAGCTCCGGATATCTTAGAAGCCGCCGGAAAGGCTTTAACAAAGAGATAGCCAGCCCGGTCTCGCCACGACCTTCGGTATCTGCCTCGAGTTTATGCAGAAGAGCGCAGATCTTGGGCAATTGATTTTTTTGACGTTTAGTTGAAGTCCTTGTTGAAAGCACATCATTAAGTTGGTCAAGGGCCCGTTCTAGATGCACGACATAGCCCGCATAACCCCGGAAGATGTGTAACTAGGGCCAAAGTCAACCGATGGTCTGAGCAGTAAAAGAGCAGGATAAGTAGTCTTACATTCTCCATGAAAACGTCTGCCAAGGACCTTACAAGAGGATATTGTTCGTTGTAACGTTTCCGTAGAACCTTGATGAGCTTAAGATGATCTCTGAGAATACCCTCGATACCTTCAAGGCACAGCCGCAAGTCATTCGGCAATTGATGTGGAGAAACGCTACCATAGGCGGTCCAATCTGCCTTGGTGAAAGTTTCCTTGAGATTCTGTTGCATCCCTGGTATAGTTGGGTCGGTAGAAATAGACATGCGGTCTTGATCTTGATCCTTTTCTGTAGACGAGAGTTCCACAGAAGGCCTGCGACCCAAAGATGCAGTAGACGCTGTCTTGCGACTTGGACGGGTACGTGATCTCAGAGACAGACGGGAGAGAAAAATGGTCACGAAAGAATTTCTCGGTGTCCAAGAACCCAAAGGCTCGCGTGGATCGCGTTCCAACACGGACTCCAAGTTGGCTTGTCCTCCCCGGTGAGACGCATGGGAACTCGTTCTGGCACTGCCATCGTAGTCTTCAGAACCGTCAGACCCGGCCGCAGGTGAGGGGAGGAAACGAGAGGCGATTGGTAAGTGCTCGGGCGAGTCTACGAGGGTCTCGACTTGAGACATGTTGTCACGTTCGACGAGTATGAACGGCGAAGAATTGACATATGGGTGGAGTAGGGGGTTTATAAACATTTCCCTCATCTTGAGAAGTTCGGCCACATATCTAAAAGGCTGTTGAAGAAGTTTACAAGCAGGAAAGGTACGAATTCTCACATTTCTTCACTTTTGACTACCTCCCACATTATCTCCTGTCTACCCCGTTCGCTTGGTCCAAGATGAGCCACCAGATCTTCTTCTACGCCCTCACTCCAAAAAGGAGGCCGGGTAAGAGGCAAAGGTCGATCGATGGAATTATCGGCATTGAAATCTAGTTTAACTGGATGTGGGGAAGGCAGCGCGTCATTGTCCCCATATCTCGTGTTTATGTTCCCATTGCCATTCTCGCGCGAGCTTCGCTCAGCCAGGTCCTGATCAACGCGAGGCGATGCTATATCGAAGGTGACGGTGATGTCCGAGTCAGCAGATACATCTCCTGCGACGTCGGAGGGAGGAGTCCTAGAATTTGTCGCAGCGGTGGGGTTATAGTCTGCCCTGTCCGCGATGGGCGGAACGGGGAGAGATGAAAGCTCGGAGAGGGGCTCGGAAGGGGTTATCAACGTGCCTGTGCCGATTGATCGCTGAGGCTGCTCGAGTGGAGGTGGCCATTCCTTGAGGGGAGGATGCGGTGGATTGTTATCCTTCTGGTGGGAGGCCGAGTCATGATTTGCACGAGGTGATGCAATGTCAAAGGTGACGGCTGTGTCGGTGGACGCTTCTACCGCGACATCGGCGAGAGGAACCCTGGAATGTGTCGTGAAGGTTGTAATGTCGTCCTCCGCGCCCCCGATGAATAGAAGGGAGAGAGAGGAGAGTTCGGCTTTTGGAAGGGACTCAAAAGAAGTGATCGACGTGGGCGTGCCAATTGAACGTCGAGGCTGCTCAAGCGGAGGTGGCCATTCACTAAGGGGAGGGAGTGGAGGAAGGTTTTTCTTCTGATAGGAAGGAGTGGAGGGGGCAAATAATGCTACATCCTTCGGATCTTTGGCTTTGTCCTTTGGAAGACCTCCATTAATTTGGTTGGAAACGGAATTCATGGTACAAGTAAGTCGGAAAAGATGCGAAAAAAGATAAAGGTAGAGCAGAGGATAAGGGAAGGAGGTGGAAATGACTGGCTCGAGGCATGACGAACCCTTGAGTATTACCAAAACGGCAAGACTGCACGCTCCTGCCACGCCTGTGGCATGAGATCATGAACGTTTCTGAGGCTCAGCCAGCCAGGCGCAAGGGTATAGCGTGCTGGAGCCACGTACTAGCCACGTGTATTGTACTAGTGCCAACGGTCTGAGTCCAGCCTGGCTCTAGCTAACGGCAGCGTAATGCCATGGGTTGTACCCAACACAACTGCACGGACGGAATGAGCTGTAAATCGAGTTCATATAGAAAAAATGAAGCAGGATATACCGTATCATGTAAAGTGAGCTTCATGCTTGAGCTGCGGCGGACAGAAAGGAAGGCGGAAACTTGCGGGCCGCTGCACGGTCCGACGAACACTACAAGCCAGCTAGCTGCAAGTTCTTAGCGATCTTAGCCTCCACGCCCTGAATCATCATTTAAGCCTACAATTTCTCAAGGATATGGGCAACACCGATCTGAAGTATGATTTACACCAGTCGTATTCAATATGGCAGTTCTTTCGTCTTCCAAAACTTCCAACCCGTCGAGAACTGCGAATTGCGAACCCACCTTCGAGAGTTCGAGTCCGATTCAAGAACACACCGGACTGTAGTGGTATTAACCAAAGTACGTAGTTCGGGGCCATGTTTAACTACTACTACTCTCCACGATTTCAGGTTTCCAGCTGGTGTTTGCGCAGAGGAGTGCAGATCCTGAGCCATTCATCGGCAACCTGATCTATTAACCCACATAACTCCCGAGGATCTGTTCCTGGGGCCAAGGTCCGCGTGAGAGGAGATCGGTAGTTCGTACCGTCTTGAATACCCACCGTTGTGCTATCGCACATCTTCTGCTGGGGAATCGAAGTTCTTCCCTTCCCCACGTCCCCGCAAATCAGTCGGGGACTGAACACAGAGGCTGCCCAACTGGTAGTGATCACCCCTTGGGGAAAAGCTGGCCGAAAAGGGTTATTCTTCTGATAGCAATCTGCTTCATCATAAGCGCGAGACGATTCAATGTCGAAGGCGATGTCAGTAGACTCCTCCACCGCGACATCGGAGAGGACCCCTGGAATGCGTCGTGGATGTGGTGATGTATCCTCCTCGTTCCACGGTGGATGGAAGAAGGGGAGAGGAAAGTCCGGATTCGAAAGAGGTGATGCTGTCAACGTGGATGTGCTGATTAAACACCGAGGTTGTTCGAGGTAGTCGAGTACAGTAGCTATTACTTGGGGCGAGGATGCCCAAAATGAGTGTCGGCATTCCTGGATGATAGAGATATGATGTATCGTAGTATACGAACAACAATGAATGGGTATTTTACACGAAGGAACAGACAGAGAATTAAAAACGGCAGACGGTGGTCGGCCCTAACCATTATGTTGTAAACGGACATTCCCATCAACCGGATACAAAGGGCCACTCCAGTCTTAAAGGGGTGAGGTGAGGCCCTAACCACACCTTGCCTGCGCAATGCGACAGTTCTACAGTTGACTGAGCAGCCCAGATATTATGGGTTTTAAAGGAAGAAGTCGACCATCGAATCTTGTATCTGCGAAAGACCCTTCAGAGCAGTAGGCGCATGGTCTCAATTTGCCCCCATCTTTGCATTCCCGGATAATCTGGTGGATGTCCCGACAGAATACGCCTCATCTGACATAACTGAGCGGAGGCCGTAGTGACGGTTAAACGACTCGGTGGACGGCTTCCAAGAAATATGTTGTTTTCCAAAAACGAACGAGTCGACTACCGAATTTGATATTACTAGAGACGACCCAGGGTAGAGTGACGGCGAGGGGGACTCAGTATGTCGGGTGCCATATTTTCCTAGGCCTAGTTGAGATTCGACCAAGGACTCCTGCAACTGACATCATCCGTGTTCACGTAGGAGAAACTTATCTCTTGGTCGCGATCTACGTCGTCAGACTGGTCTGATCCATCTTCATCACCTTCCGGGATAGGCGCCAATCGAGGCCGAATAATAGAATAGATATGAGCCCTTGAACGTACCACGCTCTACAGACCAACTGGGTAAAATCTTCCGTACAAGTGGTACAACACCGCAACACAACTTACTCGTCCGCAGACACCACTCCCTGGCATGGGTTGGTCGACGCTGCCAATTCGATGTGATTGTGCGGATTGAACGCTGGGGCTGCTCAAGTGGATTCCTTGAGGGTAGGAGACCGAGAGGACAGTTTTCCCTCTGAGAGAACGATGTTAAGGGCCGGGGGCTCAGCCAGCCGCGCCACATGATCACATGACCGGCTACCAGAATAGGTTCCACATGAAGCGGTACCGTTTTTAAAACCACAGTTTTCAGCGCTCAGTCGTGGCACGAGGCGAACGAGGCGCACGCATGAGGCTGTGTATTAGGGTACATGTTTTCATCGACCAATCGTTCGCCGATACTACAATAAGGTGCCACTCCTGTAGTGCATAATCTCGAAGCAACCACTTGAGTTCGCCCTCAGAGTCTCAGACGCTAAGTACCAAATCCTCACCTATGAGCTCTTATCAGTAAGTCCAAAAACATTCACTACGCCCATTTCCGAAGTAACCAAGTTGCACATAGCCAGGTCCGAAGGCGCACCCGTTATCAAGCTTCTGCTCTACCTTCCAGCATCCCCCAGTCATCGTTTACTAGCGCACCCAGTTCATCGATTCGGGTTCAGAATTTTGACCAGAAAGACGCCGCCGAAGGCTCTACGTTGGAGATGATAGAACGGGGTCCAAGTGAGTTTTCTCCACAGGACGCGCGAGCAGCCACCGACGAAACTGTATCATCCTTGGTAAGGCCAGGTGACGATCAACACGCTACCCGACGATGCACTCCTAGAAATATTCAATCGCTACCGAGAAGATCAGCTATACTTCATCACGTGGTGGTGGGAAACCCTCGTGCATGTATGCCGCAGATGGCGACGCATCATCTTCGCATCACCGGGGCATCTGCACTTGCTCCTTGCCTGCAACGGCAATACCCCCACGAAGACCACACTGCTTATCTGGCCACCCTTCCCCATCTCCATCACTTGTTTCCCTTGGGATGCGAAGGTCAAGAAGGGCATAGAAAACGTCATCGTTGCGCTCAAATGCCGTGATCGCGTATCTGAGATCACCCTTGATGGTCTCAAAGGTCCTGTTTTGGAAAGATTTGCGGCCGTGATGCAGGAGCCATTCCCGGCCCTGACATATCTTCGTCTCTCATCGCCGGAACTGACAAAGCTCGTCCTTCCTGATACGTTTTTGGGTGGGTCGGCACCAAATATGCGGTCATTCGCCTTGCTGGGGATTCCTTTTCCGGCCTTTCCCCAACTCGCCTTGTCTGCCAATCACCTCCTCTCCCTTCGCCTTTGGGATATCCCGGATGCCGGTTACATTTCACCCGAGAATATGGCGGCTTGCCTGGCTGCGCTGCCCTATCTCGAAGCCCTTTCCATTGGCTTCAAGACATATCGATCTGGTCTCGTCCAAAAAAAACCACCGCCACAATCGCGCATTCTCCTCCCTTCTCTCACGTATTTTTCGTTCCGAGGCCATGGCGGATACTTGGAGGACCTGAGGGCCCGAGTCGATATTCCTTCTGTCAATGAGGTCGAGATACTATATGACATTTATTGATGACCTTATTGTTAATATTCCCAGGTTTGTTCATCCCACATACTGACAATGTGGCGTGTTTTAAGTCGCGTACGCAGATGTCAAGTTGCCCAAGACCGAGGGTGACAGAATTGAGGATACAATCAGAGCGGGAGTAGACTATGGGTCGCTCTAGGAAAGGGAAAGACACGAGATCCTCTAGACTAGTCGACTAGACAGGCATAGGCGTAGAACCTCGGTTCGGCGATGGGTACCGAGCGAAAAGGGAATTGTACAGAGCAGGAAAAAGGTAAACTGAGTGTCCGGACTATGAGTTCGGGAGTCTAGTGAGGAAGGGTTGCATTTCCGGCACGTATCTCGAGGGTTTGGTGCATAGTTACCGGGTCGCGTTCTGTATCTTAGTGGCTCTTCGGCCGATTCTTCGAGTAAAAAAGGGTTCAAAATCCAAATTTATAGTGGATTGGCTCGTAGTGATGCGATACTTAAATAAATGAGTCGGGGACGTATGCAAAGATAGTTTGCAACAATGGCTGGCTAAAAATAGGGTTGTAGGTATCGAAATGGCACTTTAATAACATCGGTACTTTGGGAATCGGCGTACTTGTACAGTATAAAGATAGCACTGGTGACTTAATTACAGTACTGTATCGAGGGCACTGCAGCAGAGAGCCGCACGATCCGTTAAGGTGGACATAAGCTTGATTCCAAGGAAACCAGCAAAAGATGAAACGGGGCACCCTTGAGGGTGCTTGACGCAGTCTTGTCCTATTCTTGTTACTTCACAGCGACGCTCCTCGAGATGGTTGAGAGGCGCGTCGCGTCGTTCCCGCGAATTGCCTCCGAGTGAAACGTGAAACGTGAAACATTTAGGCCCTGTCCAGCAAGCAAATATTATCGACTAATTAGCATTTACACTCGGCTAATTCGGCTATCGGAACCCTTCGGCACGGCAGTCGGAGTCGGAGTTTTCACTAACCCTAATGCCTGGTTTGTGAAAATTTTCATGAACACAAACGATCAATCTCTCACTTCTCTGTCCCCACCATGAACACGAACATCGACCTGGAAGACGATCTCGAGGAACAAGAGGACCTCATTGTTGTTGCCGCTGCCACAGCCACTATTGCAGCCGCCCTTGCTGTCACAGCCGCGTCTAACGACATGGAACTTAGAGGACAACTGGTATACATCGTGTATACAGTGGGACAGAAGAGCAGGTTACAGCCTCCAAGTACTGTTAGGAGACCCTGCTATAGCACAAATGTACGAGAAGAAATGGGAAACTGATATTGAGCCCCTGGGGCTGTCAAGAGCTACAGTAGGTAGGTAGACAGGAGACTCAACTTGGCTCTCTCTGGGCGCAATGAGTCCTCCTTATATGCTACTACAGGCAGGGGTGGGAAAGTAGGAATAAGGTTCAGGGCAGAGGGTTCCTAGGGCATAAGGCCAACAGGAGGCATGCATGAGGCAAACAGGAACAGGGTGGAAGGGAGGCAAACATGAGGCAGATAACGATAAGACACAGGGGATGCTGGACATGTGGTGCCCTAAGACACGAGGCCACCATGAGGTGCACAGGGGCCGGATAGGAACAGGGCAACGATAGGAATAGAGGGTGGGACACGGGATAGATAAGAAACGCTGATGACAAGGCGAACGCGGGGACCTGACTCGGATAACGGATATTCAGGTGGGGCCACGGTGCAACGAGGACGATCGAGGAGATGGAGTTCGATGTGGATCAGAGAAAGGGTCTCGACCGCACAGAAAACAGGGCTCTAGGCTATGGGCAGCCTTCCATGCGTGCTGCCAGTATGCAGGATTGTGCCAAGGGGGCGGTGGATTGACCGACGGTTTCACCACACTCGGCCCAGATTGAAAGCTGTCCCCAGCTTTCTTGGCGTCGCCTTCGTCTGACGAGGAGGTAGCGGGCTCGGGGTCAGAATACGCCTCAGGAGAAGGCGTGCGTGCGGGGCCTCGGGTAAAGGAGGTGGGGATGGGGAACGTGCGGGGTGGTCGTCCCCGGTCAGGAAGGTAGTGGCCCATATGATACGACAACTCATGTCGTCGCCTGTCATGGGCGCGTGTGAAGCCCCTCCCACAGGTTTCGCAGAGGAACGGCTTAGGGGCCTTTTTGTCATGCGTTCGGAGGTGAGTCTTGAGATTGTGACGGCGGGCGGATGCGAAGGGGCACAGGGGGCACGAGAATAGCTTGGATGCGTCAGGGCAGACGCTAGGCGGGAGCTCCAACTGGGCAGGATCGATGCTGGGGTTCTGGTTCGAGGGGGATGGGGCGGCCATTTTGCACTAGGAATGGGATGGGCGGTAGTTATGCTTGGTGGGGCGACTGGCAAACTTCGGTGGGGACCTGGTTGTTGTTCTTCTGGTTGCATTACCCGGGCTTTTATGCCCTCGAGTGGGTACTGCCGATGATAAGCCTTTAACAGATCTGGGGCATGTATCTGTTTGGCTGGCTCCCATGTGTTGTCGCTTTCAGGGTACCCTTTCCACTTAATGAGGTATTGGAGCGTTCTGGCTCGTCCATGATGTCTGTGGTGCAACACGCGCTCCACCTCATATTCTTCTTCTCCGCCGATAAGGTCAGGTGGGGGCCGGGAGAAGTTAGGACCGTGCGCGCTCGTCTCCTGATAGGGCGATAAGAGGGAGGCGTGGAATACATCGTGTATCCCCCATGATGCCGGCAATTTGATCCGATATGCCACTGGGGATATCTCTTTTTCGACCCTGAAGGGTCCGTATCGCTTTGGCAGCAGCTTCGTCTTCTGGTGGAAGAACTTGAGGTTGGTGGCCTCTAGCCACACTTGGTCGCCTTCTTTATATTGCGCCGGTATTGTCTCGCCCTTTCTGGCCACCTGATTGATCGCATCAATCGCCTGGGCTCTCCTTTCCTGGAGGAGCCTCGATCTGTCCTCCACCATTACACTGCTTGTCTGTGGGGCGTCTCCTGGGACCAGCTCTGTTTCGTACCCCAGTAGGATTTGGTTGGGCGACAGGCCCGTCGTGGCGTTCTTCCGATTATTATGAACTGCTGACGCAATAGCCAGCCAATGCGTCCAGTCTTCAGGGGACGCCGACGTTACCAAGCGGAGATACTGCTCCACCCATTGGTTCTTTCGCTCTGAGATGCCGTCTGTTTGGGGGTGGAAGGCCGTGGATAGGTTCTGCTGCATTCCCAACTTTTGAGTCAATGCACGTCCAAAGTGCGAGGTGAAGCGGGGATCTCGGTCGCTGATGACCTTTGTGGGGAGTCCGAACCATCGATATACGTTATTCAAGTACAACTGGGCTATCCCAGGGCCCGTTATTGTTGTCGCACATGGTAGGAAGACGGCTGCTCGCGAGCATCCGTGGTCGACGATGGTGAGGATGGCGTCCTTTCCATTGTGTGAGGGGAGGCCCGTGATCAAATCCATAGCTATACAGCGGAAGGGAAGGGTGTTTTCCTCAGTTGGGATGCGATACAACGGGGTCTTTGTTCGATGCGTCAGAATTTTGTTCTGCTGGCATGTTGCGCATCCCTTAACGTAGTCCGTTATCCAGGTATTCATGCCTTGCCATTGAAGGCGTTGTTTAGCTTTTCTTATCGTCTCGTCCCTTCCTGGGTGGCCTGCGGTCGGATGATCATGTACTTGTGTCATGACTGCTCGTTTCTCCTCCTCAGATGGGTTTCTTTTACCCGTGAGGGCCGCTCTGATGGTGTTCGCAAAATCATCATCTATGAATTTACTGGGTGGGATGACTGTGGTTTGTTTGTTATCTTCTTCCCCTTGGTCGGCACTTGGAGGGCGTGAGAGGGCATCTGCCGCAGCGTTGGCCTTCCCTGGTATATGCTGGATTTCATAGTCATATTCTTGTAGGTCAGCGTGCCATCGTGCAGTTCGTCGATTGAGGTTGCGTGGGGCTTTCCAGTACTGTAGGTTGGCGTGGTCGGTTAAGATGGTGAAGGGCTCCTTCGTCCAGCCCAAGTAAGGTCGCCAATGTGCCAAAGACTTCATTATGGCCAATAATTCTCTTTCGTAGATGTCATAGTTGCGCTCCGTTGGTGTGAAGGTGTTCGAATAATAGGAAATTGGGTGTAGGGTCGGTTTGCGTCGTTTTTCGAGGGTCTGGCTGTTTTCACCCTTCTGCGAGAGTATGGCGCCCACGCCATAAGCCGATGCATCCGTTTGCAAGTAGAACTTCTTTTCAAAGTCCGGCTGCGTGAGGACTGGGCTAGCACACATACGCATCTTTAGCTCGTTAAATGCCGCTTCCTGCGAGGGTCCCCAGTTCCAAATGGTCGCTTGCCTCGTCATTTCCAGCAGGGGTCTGGCGATTTTTGAATAATTAGGAATGAAGTAGCGGTAGTAACCCGTAAATCCTAGGAATTGTCGGATTTCTGTGGGGTTCTTCGGGGCTTGCCAACTTTTTACGCCTTCAACCTTCTTTGGATCCATCCTGAGCTTGTTGTGACCGACGATGACTCCGAGGTACTCAATTTCCTCCTTCTCGAAGGTACATTTCTCAGGTTTGAGATACAGGTCGTTCTCCTCGAGCCTGTCGAGTACCAAGTGGGTGTACTCTCTGTGTCTCGCCTGGTGTTGCTCGTGGGTCTCGTTGGTGCGCGGTTTGGTATGGATGGCGATGTCGTCCATGTATACGGACAGCCAACCCTGTGCCACCTCCTTCCGAAATATGGTGTTCATCATCATCTGGAAGGTCGCTGGGGAGTTGGTAAGGCCGAAAAACATTACAGTTGGCTCGAATAATCCTTCTGGGGTTAGAAAGGCTGCCTTCCATTCATCCCCTTCTCGGATTCTGACATTGTTGTATCCCCACCGAACGTCAAACTTGGTGAATAAGGTGCAACCACTCAGGCGGTCTATCGTTTGGGGAATGAGGGGCGACACGTTACGGTTCTTCTTGGTCCATTCATTAATAGGTCTGTAATCCTGGACTGGTCGTAGCTTTCCGTCCTTCTTCTTAATGAAGAAGAAGTTGGCCGCATAGGGGCTCCATGATTCACGGATCGTGCCTCTCTTCAGG
Organism: Russula olivacea; assembly: GCA_963926505.1. NCBI lineage: Eukaryota > Fungi > Basidiomycota > Agaricomycetes > Russulales > Russulaceae > Russula > Russula olivacea. The sequence goes on along the minus strand of OZ004879.1, from coordinate 1,203,492 downwards.
TGTTCGGCCACAAACTTGCTCATCTCTTCCTGCTCTTTCTGGTTGAGGCGAAGAAGCCTTCCTGGGAGTGTGGCAGGAGCATTAGGGAGCAGCTCTATGGCGTGGTCCCATATCGTATGGCGTGGCAGGCGTTGAGAGTCTTCTTCGCTGAAGACCTTTTTGTGGCGCTGGTATTCTTTCGGGAGTTGTCCGTCCTCTTCTTGCTTGGGGTTGGTGGGGTGGATTGTAACACTACCAATAAAATATTGGTCATGCTGCGGCATTTGAAGGTTTTTAGCTGGCCGGGGAGTAAACGTGGCTTTCTTCGCATCTGGGGCTCTGAATATGATGGGCAGTTGCGTATGATCGATCCATCCCCTTTTCCAGTCTACTTTTGGTTGGACGGCAGCGAACCAGGGGTAACCCAATATGGCTTTGCTCTCTCCCAGATCTGATAGGAAGAATCGAAGGGGCGTTATGGCAGTGCCGGTGCGGACCTCCAGGTCGGTGTAGAACAAGAGTTCGCCACTCTTGTTTTCCGTTCCATTGACATTAAACAATTTGCGTGGCTGCGCTAGTTGTTTAATGGGTAGCTTGAGCCACTTCGCGTATGTGAGGTTCATGAAGTTTTCTGTGGCTCCTGAATCGATGAGGGCAATTGACTCTGCTCGCTTGGCGACAGAGTGTACATAGAATCGGATGGTCATTGATTTTCTGGCTGACATGTAGACATCGGTGCTGGTTGCTCGTAGTAGCGCCGTTCGGATTAGGCGGTCTGCATCCTTTGTGCGATCTTTTCTCGCATTGTAGTGGTTGGTTTCCTGGCCAATCGTCGGGCTAGGAGGCTTCTTAACCGCTGTTGGTTGTGTACCGCTCGTTTCGCTTGTTCCGTAAGGAGGTGGTGCTCCATGGTGGGTTTTGTTTGGATGGCACGTCGAAACACTGGCAGGTTACTGGGCGATTCTCCTTGTGCCATCATGTCTTTGGTGGCCCATCTTAGTATCTGGTGGAGGGCAAGCATCTCCTGGTAAGCGTCGCTGTTCTTCCCTTTTTGGCTCGGTGGTGCGGTGTCTGGGGTGGGTAATCGTTGTTTGGCCGAGGGGGCGTTGATGGCTTCCTTCCTCCGTGGTTTCTGCTGGACAGGGATGTCTGCGGTTTCTTCAAAGGTGACTTGCATTGGTCGTTGTGTGGCGGTGTCTTTATGGGATTCTGACGTTCCCGTGGTCTTCTTAGCCTTTTCGAAGGCAGCTTGGTACTTCTGTGCTGGGGTCTGCTTGGGTACAGCTGCTTCGTCTCCTCCAACAGTGTCTCGCGCTTTCTGGACGGCTTTGGCGCTTTCCCAAGCGGCTTGAAACTTCTGTGACGGGGTTTGCTTCGGCGTGGTGGTGGTCTGCTTTTCCCGGGGTGTGCTTTGCATGGTTGCCTCGCCTCTTTCGAAGGCGGTTGGAACTCTCTGCGTGGCTGCCACAACTTTGGCACTTGTGAAGGCGATTTGGGCCTTCTGGGATGGGACTTGCATGGCGGCGGCCGCTTTGGCTTCTTCAAAGGCTTTTTGGAACCTTTGTGACGGGGTTCCCATAGGTGTGACGGTGGCGGTTTCTTCAAAGGCGGTTCGCTTCTTCTGCGGCGCCTGCTGCACTGTGATGTCGCCCTTCTCAAAGGCCGTTTGGACCCTCTGGGTGGGTACTGATCGTTGTTCGAGGGCACGCTTCAATGCCCGGGCTGCCTTTGCTTCTGAGGCTTGCCTTCGTAGCTGCTCCTTCTTTGCAGCTCTTGCCACCTTCTTCGCCGCTGCTTCTTTGCTTGGCGTGATCCATCCTTCAGGATCCTGTACAGTTTCTCTTGCCCTGGGCGTGGGCATTCTCCCATTGGTGGTGGCGTGCACTGTCTCTCGTGCATTGATTTGTTGCCCCCGCAGCTTATACGGCAGCCGCGGTGCTTCGTATCGCTTGTCTACGCGATTGTGGTCTTTGGGAGGGTGTAGCTCTTTTCGGCTGGCTACCATTGGCGAGCCGAGGATGCGTCGTATGAGAGCGCGCTCTTCCGCACTGCAGGTGCGGTTCTTTGCATCACTACTGCGAGTGCGGTCCCTAGCACTGGCGTTGCGGGCATAGTTTCTTCCGCCTTCAGCGCGCTTCTTCGCGTTGGCATCCTGGCATTGTCCAGCCATTGTGGGTGTGGCACGGGTGTGTCGGCCCGTCTTGAATAAGGAAGTTGAGTCTAATGTCACAGCCGCGTCTAACGACATGGAACTTAGAGGACAACTGGTATACATCGTGTATACAGTGGGACAGAAGAGCAGGTTACAGCCTCCAAGTACTGTTAGGAGACCCTGCTATAGCACAAATGTACGAGAAGAAATGGGAAACTGATATTGAGCCCCTGGGGCTGTCAAGAGCTACAGTAGGTAGGTAGACAGGAGACTCAACTTGGCTCTCTCTGGGCGCAATGAGTCCTCCTTATATGCTACTACAGGCAGGGGTGGGAAAGTAGGAATAAGGTTCAGGGCAGAGGGTTCCTAGGGCATAAGGCCAACAGGAGGCATGCATGAGGCAAACAGGAACAGGGTGGAAGGGAGGCAAACATGAGGCAGATAACGATAAGACACAGGGGATGCTGGACATGTGGTGCCCTAAGACACGAGGCCACCATGAGGTGCACAGGGGCCGGATAGGAACAGGGCAACGATAGGAATAGAGGGTGGGACACGGGATAGATAAGAAACGCTGATGACAAGGCGAACGCGGGGACCTGACTCGGATAACGGATATTCAGGTGGGGCCACGGTGCAACGAGGACGATCGAGGAGATGGAGTTCGATGTGGATCAGAGAAAGGGTCTCGACCGCACAGAAAACAGGGCTCTAGGCTATGGGCAGCCTTCCATGCGTGCTGCCAGTATGCAGGATTGTGCCAAGGGGGCGGTGGATCGACCGACGGTTTCACTTGCTGCAATCAACTATGCCAAGACATACTATGACAAGTGTCCCTATCATGATTCTGCCCTCACCGGGGTCGCCTGGGTATGTGAGCTCCTCAGAGGCCATCCCAAGTGCATACAGAATGAACTGGGAGTCCACAAACATGTTTTTTGGGCACTTGTTGATTCCCTTGAGAATGCTGGATACATGCAGTCCAAGTTCATCACGCTAGAAGAACAACTTGCTATATTCCTTTATACCTGTGTTACGGGTCTCTCCTTTGGCCATGTATCCGAACGCTTTCAACACACAAAAGACACTGTCTCCAAGTGCATCTTTATATATTTTCACATAATGCTCGCTGACTGGTTCGTCAGATATTTCTTCAGAATGCTTACATTCTTTTCCTCTCCCCCATTCTACAACAACCATGTCAAACTACCAAGTTCAGATGCGTCTATACCACCGGAAATCCAAAACAACCCAAAATTCTTCCCCTTTTTTAGAGACGCACTTGGCGCAATTGACGGCACGCATATCAATTGCTGCCCTAGCGCAGCAGATCGACAGGCCACTAGGGATAGAAAAGGCAGTGTCACGCAAAATGCCTTGCAGTTTGTGGGTTTGACATGGTATTTTACTATATATTTTCCGGTTGGGAAGGGTCGACATCAGACTCGACGATGTTTCATGATGCCCGTGTGACGGACCTTCACATTCCTTCAGGACGATACTACCTTGCTGATGCAGGATTCCCCACCTGTTCTTCGCTTCTTATTCCCATCCAAGGGAAGCGCTACCACATCCAAGAGTGGAAGCGTGCAAACCTTCGGTAAGCCTTCATCGACTGACGTCACTCAAGATTACTAACACTAAATTATCTAGGCCACGAGATGCAGAGGAGCTGTTCAACCTTCGTCATGCGTCAGCTCGCAATGTCGTTGAGCGAATCTTTGGTGTTTTGAAATCGCGTTTTCGCATACTCGTTCATCCTCCACATTTTGATATGGATGAACAGGCTCATTTGCCACCAGCCCTCGCCGCCCTCCACAACTTCATCCGGAAGTACGATCCCGAAGATATAGCTGAATTTAACGATGTTGAGGATCCGCAGCCAGGGATACGCGTGGAGGGACAATTAGCGGAGAGCATTCCAGGGGCGGCAGAGAGGCAGCAGGCCAATGACAGACGGAATAGGATTGCACAGGAGATGTGGACACAGTATCAAGCAGAACTTTTACGATGTAATGAGGAATGAAGTTTGTTGTCGGCCCGTCTTTCATATCATTTTCGTTCACGAAGGAATTATACTGCATACAATCTGGACTGTGATAGTGATGACTGTCTGAATACAACATAACTGCAATGCTCCTACATAACGACCTCAATCCCCACGGTAACCGAGCCTGCTCAGCTGCATTGAGACCCAAGCCTTGCAATAATTCTCTTGCTTAAGTGCCAAATATGCCTTGGCTGCATCCGCATCTACCGAGACAAGATCGACGAGGGCGGCCATGCTCTCCAGGGTTAGATATGTCTCAGTGCTCTGTAAACGTTCCATTGCCTCTTTGCAGGGTCTGTTTGGTGACACCGAAGCTTGCTGAGTGGCTTGGATAGCCAGGGCAGTAGCTTGTGCTTCTTGTTGTTGTCGACGAAGTTTTTGTTCGGTAACGAAGTCACGCATTGAGCCGCCAAGTTCCGAAAGGCCTACTGAGAGGTTGTCCATTGCCTCGGCGCCAGAACGTGACTTTCTGGAACTGTTGCGTGAGCGTGAACGTGAACTGGATGCCATGGAGATGTCATCATCCAAGGCAGAGTATTTGCGTTTACCGCTAGAGACAGCTGAGATAGACGTAGGGGTAGATGAAGGGTTGGTGCTAGTGGGAATAGGTGATGGGGGAAGCATGACGGATGGTCGGTCGTTATTGTTTTTGTTGTTGCCACTGTCACTGTTGTTGTCAAGTTCCAAGTCGATCTCGGTCCCCTCCTTCCCTTTCCCCTTTGCTCTCCCCCGCACTTTCCCCCTCCCCCTTCCCCTGTCTGACGAAGCGGGCATGTTTGAGGCAGCCCCACGAGACTGCTGCAAGGGACGAACAGCATGTATCCCTTTCACCGTTTTGGGCATGATATCAGCCATGAGGTGATAGTGAGGAAATCCGCTGGTCTTGAAATTGGCCACTTTGGGGTTTGTCTAAAGGGGTAATCAGAACACGGGTACTATGGTGCCAGAATGAGGGAAACATACTCTAACATATGTCCTGAAGGCATCCTCTGTCTCCACAGTTATATTGAGGCCTTTAGAATCAGACCATGGCAAACCAGAGATTTCCTTGAGTACAGTAACCGTGTTGAATTGCTCCTTGAGCTATAAAAATGTATGAGCATGCATCATCATCATCAAAAAGCTGTTCTACGTACCCTTGTCCATTTCTCAGAGCATGCCTTGCTTGTCTTTGGACCACCCTTTACATGAGACTCCTCAAGGTGCCTAGAGGCAGCATTCCATGTGGGACGCTTGAATGTCAGTGAGTCGCCCGCCTCGCTTTTGTGTTCGATCAGGAAGTTGATCAGATTGATCTCATCTTCTTCAGACCAGTCACATCTACCATTGTCCATTGTTGTTGGTTCAACAGTGATATCACCATCTACAGAATTGGATGGACTGCTGCGGGTGCGCATCGTGGTTGGGGTTCTGGTATTGTTAGGGTTAGCGGGCATCGGGGTTGGGGTTAAAAGGTAATTTAAACTCCGACCGCCACCTACCGTGCCGAAGGGTTCCGATAGCCGAATTAGCCGAGTGTAAATGCTAATTAGTCGATAATATTTGCTTGCTGGACAGGGCCTAATATATTTGGCCAACTACGCTATGTAAAATGTGTGATAGCGTGCCGGCGCGTTCCGAGTCACGTGCGAGAGGATTGGCTTATTCGGCTTCAGTCAGGCCTAGGCCCTGTGACAGGCTAAATTCTACTACCCAATCGCCAAGGAAAACATAAAAGTAACAAGATTTAGGATTTAAGGGACGCTTTCTTTCAGTTTGAGATATTTGCACCTTTCTGGCTGACAAGATTATTATAAGAAGCAAATCAACAAGCAATTTGCGAGAATTAAAGTTCCTGGGCGACGGGCGTGGTGAATCTCTGATGGAGATGGAGGGAAATTTTCGCCCTGCTTCAACCTCACGTCCAAAAACTGACCATTGCTCGCACTCTGATTATAAGTAAGACACGAAACCAAAGCTCGTAGGTGGAATGGAGTGGGGAAAAAAGTAAGCGACGCCAGGTCCTAGCGAAGGTCAGATGGGAGAGGTATAGTTATCCACTACATAGGTAGCAGGAATAACTATAAGCATATGTTCACGTATAATCATAGTATCAAGTATAATCAGAGCCTTCGTAACTTAAGTCCAAATTGAGTAATCAACAATCCTCTTGCAGCGCATCTCGCGCATCTCGCGGGATTGACACGGCGGGCCGGAAAGGGTGCGTACGCAGATGAGCGACGTGGATGGGACAGGCGCGTATGAATTACGCCCCGGCGGGACCCTGGTCCGACGGGGATGCGAGCGAACATCCGGGTAAAGTCGCCAGCGATTACGAAGTCGAGTTTGAAGTAGGGCTGCCGCTGCCACGATACGGCCAGTGATTGCCACCGTCTGGAGGCACGACACAGGTCAAACCTGTGGCGTCTTGCACGGTCACGAAATCAGATTGGAGATTGGATGTGGTCACATCTGAACTCTGCATGATAAAGGGGCCACTCGGTGGCGTAGGGTGGGAGGCACTACAGTTTGGCCCTCGGGAGCCGATGAAGGACGTATTCCCAAAGAGCGTGTTTCCTTGAACGGTGAAGTCTCGGGCTGATGTGACAGCAATGGCATATCCGAAGGCGCCTGTGAGTTTATTGTCCGAGACGGTACCCGAGTGGCTGATATTGTTACTGAGAGCATTGACGAACCACGTTTTAGGTCCAATGGCGAGACCGATTCTATGCAACCTGTGAGTAGATATGACGTACTCGCTGAAAGATGACAGACTTGATTATAGCATTTTCCGTGTTCTCACCGTCATTCTGTGAGGCTGATGCCGACGAGTTTGCGGCAAAACCCCCCATGATGGTGTTCTTCTGCACGACAGTACCAGTATAGTCACCTTGCCATGGATTAAAATCGACCATATTTATTCCACCAAGTAATGTACTCTGACCAGATGATAAAAAAAGTGATAAGTCTCCAGCGAAATGATGTACGGAAGTTCTCACACTCATAACCTGGATGGTGTTGTTCTCGACAGTTGTACCCGGGGAGCCGAAAAGAACGATACCACCATCCGTCGCGTCGGTTACCTCGTTGTTACGAACGACTGCCGAACGGCAACTGACGCTGATGCCATCGGCCCATTGCTGAAATTTATCTGACCCGCAAGGACCAATGTCATTGTTCTGAACAACGACGTTGTTGCAAAGCAAGGAGCCCTCGGCAATGTGGAGGCATGACCAACTCCGCGTATCATAAGAACGCACGTATTCGATCAGCTGATCCGAGTTTGGGCCACCCATCTCTATGTTTGCTCCACCAGTAGTTGGAGCAGCCCCTGCACGATTTCCATTGACCTGCGGATGAAGTAAATAAGGCGTCAACAATTGAATACACGAAAATACCCGCCTGTATATTGCGCAGTTTGGCACCACCACAGGTTCCACAAGTACCGTCGACTGCTGAGGTATGACCCTGGCCGTTTGCGACTGGACCGCTCACAACGAGAGTCGCCCTAGAGTCGCCGGTGGGATAGTCCAGGGTGCTGATTTCCTGATTAGGTGCAGTGAAGAGAATTGGTGCCTGAATCATGTATTGTGCACTGGGACAAAGGTTCAGAACGAAGCCAGTGCCAGAAGACTGGAGGGCAGCATTCAGACGTTCGGTTACAGTGTCGGCTGGATCCGGGGAGATACACGATGCATTGTTTGCTCTATGTGACAGAACCGGACTGAGGGATGAATTAGTCACTATGGCAGATATTGCGAGCGTCCATACTTGCTGGAGAGGGGGGGCATGGGACCTCCGATCGAGATGTTTGCGTTTCGCGGCGAACGCCAAGGAAGTAAAATGGGAGGGATCGCTAGGAATTGAAGAATAATGTGAAGAAACATGGTCGACTGTTAAAAAGTCGAGGTGAAGACCTGAATAGAAAAGAAGTGATGACGGCCAATGACACTTCTCCGGGAGATAGTAAATGGGTAGGATCGTGACCAGCCGACCTGCAATGTTTCTGTTTTTAACATGGGAGACGTCCAGAGTGGCTCAATCTGAGCTTGATAGTAGATTACGTGCGGCCATAGTAGCCGCCATACGTGGCGATCATGTCAGAAATATGGATGTCCAATAGAAAGGTATCAATGGCTGTCGTGATTGCCGACGCGAGCTGAGCTCGATGATGCCACACGTGCGCATGGTTACTAGCCCTGAATGAGTTACGGAGACAGGTTGCTAGAGGGTGAGGAGGGTGTTGGCGGTCACGGTTGCCCCCACTGGCGGAGTCACGTGTCTCGTTTATAGTTTGTTTATGCTGTTTATGCGCGCGCGGTTTCTTTTCCCCCCACTTCGCCGTCGTGCGGCATAAATTGCATAAAATTTCGTAGGTCAATGTACTTTCTGCAAGTGTTCGCTTCTCTTCGTCTACCCCTCAATCGCCGTACTGTTATTGTCCGCCGGGGCTGAGGCGAATCTCTGTTATGGGTATCTAATCTTTGTGGTGTCCACGACTTGACTTAATGTTTACAACCCCATGCGGATATCGAAGGCAAATGACTCCCACCTCCAAACGATCTGAACCCATTTCACAAGTACGTCCAGGAAAACTCACATTTACCCTGTTGCAGATCTATTTGACCCCAGTTTCACATAGCCACTGCCACTCTACCCGCTTCTCGCCCGACCACAATTCCCTAGCGCCTCCCGGTCGTCGATTTTGATAGGTGGCCTGTCCCGAGGGCTGATTTGCACATCACCAGGTGGTTTTAGGTAGCTTGGATAAAGCGGTGAGAACAACGTATGTCATTAGCAGCGTTCACGTCTACGCTGATCAGTGAGGCGTAGGTACTATCACGACAATTGACGCACTTCCCACCGGGCCAACAATGTTCTTTCTGCTATTTCGACGGGAATACCGGCCCGAGAGCGCACCCGCTTTCAAAGTTACCTGCAGCTAAAAACCTGACGATCCCTAGTTTTCTGGGCTCCTTGTGTCGAAATCGAGCTCACGCGCTCCTCATATTATAAGTACTCGTAAATACTTGTGGGAACCCCTCGCGCGTTTGCCCACTTCCCAGTGATCTCTACCACTGGTGGCGTCCTCGGTGCTCTTACATGGTCTTCGAGAGTATTCCCTGAACCGACGTCGTGTGGTCATGCTAATCCGAGCGAAGCGGGGACGGCAGTTATCTATATATACGGTACCTATGTTCATTCTTGCTTTACCGTTACTTCGTTATACGACGAAAGCTTATCCATTGACTTGTAGTAATTGCCCCAGCGTAAGAGAGACTGCGGAATGATTAAGTTGCAAGTACTCAAGTCTACTCCTTCACTCCATCAAGGTGTCAGACAAACCGGGGCGTGCATGGGGGAAACGAGTGGAATTGGGAGGGTTGGTAGGACAGTGAGGGTCGAGACGGAAACTTACTCCCCATGATCAAGCGACCTCTCACGCTACAACTCCCTCTGGGCCACATTCAGAACATCCCTGGCGGAGCCTGAAATACGACGCGACTCCTTCGCATTGCCTCTCAATGCATCGCTAACAGCTTGAATATTCTCCAACCGAGAGTCCGCGCCCATCGACCGACGGTCGGGGATATACATATCATCGTCGAACTCTTTCGGCAATGCGAAGCCCGGCGGCGGTGGCGGTGGCGGATGCACCACCTGGTTCTGTTGGTCCGCGCCGAACTCTGCCGGCGGCGCTGGTGATTTCTCCACCACCAACCTATGGTCGGAGTCGAACTCTGTCGATGGCCTTGGGTTCGGCGGTCCTAAGTTCGGCTGCGGAGCATGCGCCCCCATCAAGTCCGCATGGTCCGGCCATGTCAACGGCCCTGAGTTCGGCGGCGCATGTGCCTCCACCACTTCATAGTCCCCGTCGGACATTGTCGACGGCTCTGGGTTCGGCAGCGTATGCGCCTCCACCAATTCATAGTCGTCGTCGACGACGGACGTGCGGCTGATAACTCCGGTTTTGCGAAGTGGTTCTCGAACACATGAATCAGCTCATCCAACTCATCCCCCCGCTTCCCCAACACAGTTATGGGGTCCTCGGGTATGTGCACCACATCGACGTCTGCTTGATGTTTCCCCTGTACTAGCACAGGCGCCGCGACAGTGAAGTCGATGATGGGAAGGATAAGAAGGATTGCAGAGACTATGCAGTATCGACGCATTTTTGTCGGATGTGTTGATGGTGTTGCTGGTGGAGTAGTTCAGTTGTCAAAACAAAAGGTCCGAAACAAACGAAAGTGAGCTAAAAAATTAGAGAAGGAAGTAGTAGTTGGCATATTAAAAGTCAAGGGAAAGGTACACGCACTATCCAGTACCCAGTATCGGAAAGTGAGCAAGGGAAAGTGAGCAAGGAGCTAGAGAAAAGTCGTAGAGTGGGCATGATTTTATATTATATTCGCACGCGCCAACCTGTAGGCCATGATGAACAAGAGTCATTGATGGATATAACACAGGATCAGAGTGTCAAGTAGATTATCGCATCTGAGAAACGGCCAGGGTATGCTAGCAAGCAGATTGTTTAAGTACCTGTGTTGAGTCCGCTTCGTGGTAGTGTCTTTCCGACGGAGTGTTACGAGTCGGACGTGGCCATGTCAGCTGCCGGACCGGCGGTCCCGACTCCCGACTCCCCAGGAACCTTTCCAGATTATCGTACCTAACACTTCCTTTCATGCTCGCGTGGTAGTGGCCATCCTGTGGCATGTTTGGGGTTGTGGATTTGGGTTCGGCGTTGAGCACTGTGCTTGCGATGTTGAGGGTGACAGGGTTGTTGTTGCGTTGTTGCGTTGTTGGTGCGGTTTTATGCTCACTGTGCGGATGGGGCTGGTGAGGGGTGTTACCTTACGGTCAGGTCTCGTGGGTCTCGTGGGTAGTGGGGTGTATCGGTGACGATTGCTATCGTCATCTGGTTTTCATTCGATGGAACGCTTAGGGCCGTTAGTGAACGTAGGCGGGGCGACAGAGGCTCTATCATTATAGAGACCTCCTGTTGTCGCGTCCCCGATATCCTTCAAGTTGCCCCGGATCTGGGAATCTCTCCCCATGATGGTGGTTGTGGTTCAAGAAAACTTGGAAGATTTCGACAAGCGTGCCACGAACACCTGATATTCGACACTCGAGTGACTCGACTAGGAGGAGGGCAACCTAAAATATGAGTGGAGGTCCTACCACTAATGTGCGAAATGGAAAGGAGGCGGCGAAGGTGCCAGAGATGGGCGGATGCGCGCGTCGACGCTGAGCAGGCCGCACAAGGAAAAGTATAAAATTATAAAGAAAAGTTGTTAGTGACTACGGGACTGAATATGAGGGGCGTACTAGGCTATGCTCACGAAGTTCCAGCTAGTGTTGATCACCATCGTCCAAAGGTCAATGAAGGAGAGAGGAAGAGGAAGAAAATAGAGAAAAGAATGGATATGAGGGCGGGAAGAGATGTACTACTAAGTTGTCTTGCGCATGTGGTCGAGAGTGAAAAAATCGAACGCCTGGCTAACAGGCGCTCCGACGCGTCATTCCGAAGTACACATTACACGGGTAGAGTATTTGTAAGGGATTTTTGGGGTGGCAGTACTAGTACTTTGCGCGTTTTGCCTTTTCACTCACACTCACATCACGCCTCAACTGAAATGTGCCAACTCACTAATCACATGATATGTTTTTCGGTCATATCCGCGTCCGCTGTCTTGCTAGCCCGGGCCCGGCCGGGCTCGCCTTGGATAATTACTGCCACTCGTCACACATACGTAGTCCCCCTCCTGCTAGTATCGTCCACGCATCCACACAGCCACAAAGTGAGCATCGAGAGAGTAGCATCATACACTAACTGGCAGTGGGCCTGTTGTGACCACCAGCCTGCGGATCGCTGCAGCAAGCGTACACGGTACCCCGCCCTTCGCAGCTCAAATCTCCGGCTGAACCCGACGGCACTTCGCGTCTGCCACTGCCAGGAAAGTGTACCTATCAACTCACCGCAACCAACTCTTCAACCAACTCAGCTCACAGCCAGCACGTCTGCCCCGATCAAAGCGCTCCGCAAGGTGCCCAAGATTAGCCCCTCCGCCGGGGCAGATGTGATCACTCCGTTGACAATGATCACGACCTTAATCATGAAGCGGACTCAACACAGGTACTTAAGCAACCTGCTTGCTGGCGTTTCGTTTCTCGGATGCGATAATTTTAATACTTGACACACTGACCCTGTGTTACCTCCATCAATGATTACTGTTCATCATGGCCTGCAGGCTGGCGCATGCGAATACAAAAACGTGTCAACCCCCCATGTTTCTCTAGCACCTTGCTCACATTAACGTTATTGAGCACTGGATAGTGCGTGTGCCTTTCCCTTCACTGTTAATCCGCCAATCCGAGTCCATAACCTTCTCTACTTCTGTTTTTAGCTCACTTGTTTGTTGCCGCCTCGCGGCGCACGTCTTTCATTCGAACAGGCAGGGCAATTGAGCCATTTCAAGCCAGCAATGTGGAAATAAACCTCCATATCGATCTCCTCGCACAGCCCCTCAGCCTCCTCGTTCCTTTTGATAAAATGAAAGTAGAAAGGCGATATACAGTAATCGCGTCGCGCACGACGCACTGCGTGCCTCCTCTCCACAGGTAGGGTTTCTATCTTACATTAAATTACAGTACTTCACTGTACTCTACTAGATCCTGAGATACAATAACATGGCACGCCGTGACGTGATGACTCAAATGCTCTACCAGATACAGCCTGAGTACTCCAACTTGACAGTGAAAGGTAAAGGTGTGACTTTGGGCGCTCCGACACGGAGCGCCCGTTAGCCAGGCGTTCAATTTTTTCACTCTTTTTCAATGCCACGTCATACTGTAATTGCCTCCCTCTCGATGCGCGAGATAATTCCCGCCCTTATATCCATTCCTTTCTCTCTTTCCTCCTCCTCCTCTCTCTTTCGTTGGCCTTTGGACGAAGACGATCAACATTGGTCGCAACCACGTCAATAGTACGCCCCCCGTATCAGTCCTAGTTACTGTACTGTACTGTACAGTTCTCAGTTACTAACGACTTTTCTTTTTAATTTTATACTTCTTCCTGTGCGATCCGCTCGGCATTGACGCGAGCATCCACCCATCTCTGACACCTTCCTCACCAACTCGCACATTAGTGGTAGGACCTCCACTTGTATTTAAGGTCGCCCTTCTCCTTGTCGATGCCCTCCTCACAAGGAGAGCATCGCATTTGACGGTGTGTCGAATATCAGTGTGTTCCCCTCTTTCTTTTTCGGTTTCTGTGCGCTCTCTGTCTCTTCTTCTCCTTGCCGTTCGGCGCGGCCATCGCCGCGGGACGGCTGTCCGTGTTGTCCTTCGCTGTCGCCCTCTCTATATTCTGTCAGCACCCCCATCTATTGCGGTCTTTACCTTTGCTCTGGACGACATTCCCACTCTCGCGGCCCAAGCTTAGCTACACTAGTACTACCCCGCATCTCATGGCACTCCTGGCCGGCGCTCACGACCTTTTCATGACGTGGCGCATGCTTGGGCGCTTGTCGAAATCTTCCAAGCTGTCGTACTCTTGCATTTGTGTTTCATTCTGTATGCTCAGAGAGCATTTTCTTTGGATGCATCGCTGTGCCGATATAAATCCAATTGCAATCAAGTCCTTACTAGCCTCGAAGATTAGAAAGAGGGAATTTTTGTGGGACGGGAGTCAAGGGATGATAATCACGGTTGAAGAGAGGGGTCTGGGTCTGTTCATGCCTGCCACAGAGTCAGCGACCGTTGTCTGACTGGAAAAAAGCGGCCTTCCGTGGGTACTATCTGCATGATACTCAGGCTGGCCCATGTACTCCTCAATATCTCATGCAATATTTTTTTCGACCTTCAGAAAATTTGATATGCTTTACAACACACAGTATCTAGAGGTGTTCGGCATGTTTAGTTCTCATCATAATCACAGACAAACCTGTGGGAAGCCTCTGGTGGGGACTGCCGGTCTGGCAACTGCTCGTGCCACATGGCCTTTCCGCCCAGGCGGACGGAACACTCCGTTGATCATGACTTTGATCATGAAACGGACGCAACAGAGGTACTTGATCAACCTGCCTGCTAACATATCGTTTCTCAGATGCGATACTTTCAATACTTGACACACCGATCCTGTGTTGCATCCATCAATGCCTTCTGTTCCGAGTCATTCATTGCCTTTAAGGTTGGCGCAAGCGAGTATAAAGTCATGTCCACTCCACGTGTTTTCTCTAGCTTGCTCAATTTCTATTACAGGGTACTGGATAGTACGTGTGCTTTTTCCCTTCACTTTTATTAATTATCCGCGACCCACTACCTTCTCCAAATTTTTTTTAGCTCACTTTCGTTTGTTCTGGACTTTTTGTTTTGACAACTGAACATATCGAGCGCTCACATCGACCACTCGACTAGTAACGCCATCAACACAAACAACAAAAATGCGTCGATACTATATAGTCTCGGGAATTCTTCTAATCCTTCCCATCGTCGACTTTGCTCTCGCGGCTCCTGTATTGGTACAAGAGAAACGTCAAGCAGGCATCGATGTGGTGCGCATTCCCGGGGACACGATAACGATGTTGGGGAGGGGCGGCGATGACTTGGATGAGCTGATTGTTGTACTCGAGGACCATTTCGCAAAACCGAAGTCGTCAGCCTCACGTCCGTCGTCGAGCTCGCCGCCGTCGGGGTCCGACCATGGGTGGACTGACGTCGGGAAACCCGAGCCGCTACCGTCCGAGTCCGAATATGAATTGGTGGGGGCGCATGGGCCGCCGAACCCAGGGCCGGCGACTGGGTCCGACCATGAATTGACGGGGGTGCATGCGCCACTGTCGAGCCCAGTGTCACCGACATGGTTTCTCACGGACCACGGATACATGGGGCCGCATGCGCCGCTGGCGAACTCCGACAATAGGTTGGTGGTGGAGGAACCGCCATCGAGACCAGCGTCGCCGACAGGGCCCGACGCGGACCATGGGTACCAGGTGGTGCATCCGCCACCACAATCGCCGGCCCCAGCATCGCTAACAGAGTCCGACCACGAGATGGTACATGTGCCGCCATCAAGCCCAGTGTCGTCGAAAAATCCCAACCGTCGGTCGATGGGTGCCGGCTCTCGGTTGGAGAATATTCAAGCTGTTAGCGATTTATTGAAAGGTAATACGAAGGAGTCGCGTCGTATTTCCGGCACCGCCAGGGATGTTCTGAATGCGCCCCAGAGGGAGTTGCAGCATGAAAGGTCGCTTGATCCTGAGGAGTAAATTTTTTGTCTCGTCCCTCACTCTCCTACCTACCCTTAAACAAAGAATTCTAACTCCACGATCTTCCTTAGTTTAACGGTTAGGAATCTTGACAATTTTGAATACTACCATGACCAGTGATCTCTACCTCGACCGTGGTGCGGGCCTGGGCACATCCTTACATGGTTTCCCAGAATATCCCCAGAACTGAAATAAATATAATTCGCCTGATCATGCTAATCTCAGGGATGAGGATTTCTGATAGTGTCTTAACATGTGGGACATTCCCGAGCCTCGCGGCCTATTGACGAGGTAGCGGATTTTGACCCTTTGGTGTTGGTCCGTTGGAATCATCAATGGGGTTTGCACCAACATTACACCCAGCAGAGATCGAAATAGCTTTTAGGATGACATTCAGCAGTCAGTTAGTCGGACATGGACATGGACTCGGGTCCATTGGGCTGAGACACGTTTACTAGTAGACTTCGCACAGTAGTAGCCTATTGCCGCCTCGCCGCGTGGGTGTGAACAAAACGGGGGGTTGGCAGCGATATGGCGCGTTGCAAAGAGAGAATGCGCGCCCCCTCGGGACTCTCACTGTGGGCATTTTAAAATGTTAACTGTGATTTCATGTTAATTTTATAAGAAATATAATCCAAAAATGTCCAGTATGTGAACCCAAAAAATAGTGTAAAAATATTCACAATATAGGATCATTGTTTCCTCATTTTAGAGTATATTGTGAATATTTTTACACTATTTTTTGGGTTCACATACTGGACATTTTTGGATTATATTTCTCATAAAATCAATATAAAATCACAGTTAACATTTTAAAATGCCCAGTGTCTGTTGGGGGTGCGCGATCGGCAGCGTTGAAGACATTTGATGCGGGGTATGTGGGGCCGGCGCTAGATGTACTAGTATGTGATTGGCGTCGGCTTCAATGACGGTGGCTCGGCTCAGAGTCGCGCATGCCGTACGGAGCTGCGGAGCCATTTCAAGTTAGCGACGGCCTGGGGCGCGGACGCTCCGCATTCGACCTCACTCTTTCTCAAACCCCACTTTCATTGCCTCCCTCTCTTCCCGCCCCCATATCCATTCCTTTCTCTCTTTTTCTCTTCTTCCTCTTTCCTTCGTTGACCTTTGGACGAGGACGACTACACTGGCAGCAGTTACAGTACAGTACTCCTTAGTAGTTACTAACAAACTTTTCATTTTCATTTTATACTTTTTCCTGTGCAACCTGCTCAGCGTTAACGACTTGACGCGCGCATCCACCCATCTCCACCCATCTCTGACACCTTCGCCGCCTCCTTACCAACTCGCACATTAGTGGTAGGACCTCCACTTGTATTTAAGGTCGCCCCACTCCTTGTCAAGGAGGGCATCGTGTGTCGAATATCAGTGTGTTCCCCTACTTCTTTTCTGTTCGAGGGCGCTCGCACTCTCTTCTTGCCGTTTGACGCCGTGGGACGTCCGCCCGTATTTTCCTTTCCGCCGCCTCGCTGTCACCATCTCTGTCAGCGCCCCCTCCGAGTCTTGTGGTCTTTACCTCTGCTCCGGGCTCCCACTCTCGCGGCCCAAGCTTAACTACACCACTGGCCTTTCCGCCAAGGCGCTGTTGACAGGCGGTCATGATCTTGAGCAGAACGACGGTATCAACGTACTTGGCAACCTGCTCGCTACCATTTCGTTTCTCAGATGAGATACTTTTTATATCTGACACACTGATCCTGTGCCGCATCCATCAATGCTTTCTGTTCATTGCCTTCAGGGTTGGCGGATGCAAATATATAAAGTCATGTCCACTCCCCATGTTTTCTCTACTCCTTGCTCACCTCAACGCTACTGGGTACTGGATAGTGCGTGTGCCTTTCCCTTCACTGTTAATCCACCAATCCATTACCTTCTCTAATTCTGTTTCTAGCTCACTTCTTTTGTTCTGGACTTTGCGACTACGCTTTTCGTTTTGACAACCGAATATACTGAACACCCACATTGACTTCTCAACCAGCAACATCATCTAATCCACGTAACGCATCCAACAAACATGCGTTTGTACATAGTCTCTGGAATCCTTCTCATCGTTCCCATCGTCGACTTCGCTCTCGCGGCTCCTGTACTGGTACAAGAGAAACGTCAATCATGTGCCGATATGGCGGACACGCCCGAGTACCCGATAACCGTGTTGGAGAAGCGGGGCGGGATAGGGGATGACATCGAGACCTTGTTCCCGGAGATCAACACCTACCTTTCAAAGCCGGAGGAGCCATCAGCCGCACATGAGTCGTCGAGTTCAGCGCCATCGGAGCACGCCCATGGGTCAGCGCCATCGGAGCCCGGCCATGTTAATCACCCGCTCCCATCTATCCCCGAAGGGTGGTCGCCGGCGCCCAGCCCAAACCGCGCACCGCCGAACCCAGGATCGTCGACAGAGTCCAGCCATGAGTTGATAGGGATGCATGCGCCACTGTCGAGCCCCGTGTTCCCGACATGGTTTCATCCAGACCATGCGGACTATGGATTGATGAGGGCGCATGCGTCGCAGCCGAACTTAGGATCATCAAACCCAGGGCCATCGACAGAGTTCGGCTCCGACCATAGGTTGGTGGTGGAGGAACCGCCACCGAACCCAATGTCGTCGAAAAATCCCGACCGTCGGTCGATGGGCGCGGACTCTCGGTTGGAAAATCTTCAAGCTGTTAGCGATGCATTGAAAGGCAATGCGAAGGAATCGCGTCGCGCCAGGGACGTTCTGAATGCAGCCCAGGAGGGAGTTGCAGCGTGAGAGGTCGCTTGATCCTGGAGAGTAAGTTTCTGTCTCGTCCCTCACGCCCCTACCAACCCTCAAACAAAAGATTCCAACTCCATGATTTTCCTTAGTTTATTAATAATAACATCCAGCAGTAAGTTAGTCTAATATTGATGTAATGGACTCGGATCCATTGGACTGCCAGTGAGACACGCTTAGACGGTCTACAGTGGTATGTTGCCGCATTGGTGATGAGCGGTGAGTGAGGTTGGGCGGCGATTTGTTCCGCTGGTGTTGGAGTCAGGCCGTGTGTTCGTGTTTGGGCCGTGCGCCGCTGTGGGCGGGTTACACTGTTACTATAGTACTTGTTCTCAGGGGTGGAGGATTTACCTAGATACTGCTGTACCACATTCGTTGGCGGATGCTAGAAAAGAAAAGGGAATCCGACAGCTACTGTACCTTCTGCACTGTAAGCCGCGCACATTGGCATCGCGGCATCGCCCTTCAACCAACTCCGAGTTACCCCCGCGATCTGAGCGCCCCCAGGGCTGTTGAAATCGAGCTCACTTTAGTCCTATGCCAGTGATCAGTACTTGTAATTACCGTGGGAAACCCGCGGTCCCGCGCGCGTTTGCCCACAAACCACCCTGCCCAATACTGTACCACTTGTTTTTTATTCTCGCGCGCGCCCCAGGCCCCCAGTCCCCCCAACAAGGGTACCGAGATGGGCCGTTCTGCGGGTGGACGTGGTCACTCCGTTGACTCGATCATGACCTTCGATCATGAAGCGGAACAATGACCTCAACAGAGTCAACACAGGTGTCAGGTACTTAAGCAGCATGGTTGCTAGTGTTTCGTTTCTCAGATGCGATACTTTTTATACCTGATAGAGCAATTCAGTTCTGTATCCATCAATGACTTCTGTTCACTGCCTTGGTGCATGCGAGTATAAAATCGTGTCAACTCTCGATGTCATCTCAAGCCACTCTCTAGCTCCTTTCTCACCTTAACGTTACTGGGTACTGGATAGTGCGTGTGCCTCTCCCTTCACTATTAAACCACCAATCCACTACCTTCTCCAATTTTTTTCAGCTCACTTTCGTTTTTGCGTCTCCATTTTTCGTTTTGACAACGGAACATACTAAACGCTCACATTGACTACGATACTCAACCGGCAACGTCATCTCATTCACAAGCACGTCTAACGAAAAAATGCGTCGGTACAACATAGTCTCTGGAATCCTTCTCATCTTTCCCATCATCGACTTCGCTCTCGCTGCTCCTGTGGTACAAGAGGACTGTCATGCATGTGCCGATGTGGTACACATAGTACCCAATGACATGATGACTGTGTTGGGGAAGCGGGTTGATCCGTTAGATTTGTGGTGGGACAAATACTTCGAGAAGTTGTGGGGAAAACCGGAGGAGTCGTCAGCCACACATCTGTCGTCGAGCTCAGCTCCATCAGAGCCCAGCCATGGGTCGACGGACGTCGTACAGGCGCCACCGCCGAGCCCAGCGTCGTCAACAGCCAGCCCGGACCATGTGTTGGTGGAACCGACGAGCCCGTCGCCGGTAGTGTCCCCGATGCATGAAGTGGAGGGGGGGACTGAGCATGCAGGGTCCGACAATCATTTGCATGGGCCACTGTTCACCCCAGCGCCCTCAGAGGTTGGCTTGGACCATGGATTGACGAAGGCGCATACGCCCCAGCCGAACCCGAACCCGAACCCAGGGCCGTCGACAAGCGCGGACCCGGAATTCGACTGGAAGTATTGGATGAATTTGGAAGATCCACCACGGGACCATGGATTGACGAAGGCGCATACGCCCCAGCCGAACCCGCCGTCGACAAGCGCGGACCCGGACTTCGACTGGAGGTATTGGATGAATTTGCAGGATCCACCACGGCCGAAAGCAGCGTCGTCGAACTCAAAGCTGTCGACAAAATCGGGCGTCAAATGGACATATTGGTTGAATCCACTGAATGTGATGGATCCACTGAAGCCGGGAGCAGTGTTGTCGAAGCCTTCGAAACCAAAGCCGTTGACAAAGCCGGGCTTTAATTTTTGGGTGAATCCGAAGGATCTACAGTGGACGAGACCACCGTCGTCGAAACCTTCGGACCCAAAGCCGTCGAAAAGGCCTTCCATCCTCAGCTGGAACGATTTGTGGGCTATGTCGAAGAACACAAAGCCGTCAGACCCAGGATCGCACCCAGGGCTTAGCTCGACTAAGCTCGACTCGCAATCAAAGTCGATGGCGGCGCCGAAAATAGGTGGCCCGAAAATAGGTGGCCCGAAAATAGGTGGCCCGAAAATAGGGTCGCCAGAGTCGCCGGAAGAGCCCGAAGATAAGGTGGTTCCTGCGCCGCCACCAAGCCCAGATCCCGAAGTTCTCTTAAACCCTCAGACGTCGAGCGCAGGTCTGTCGCGCGTGGGCTTTCGGCCGCAGGATCTTAAAGCTGCCATCTATGCAGCAAAAGGCAAAGGGAAGGGACCTGAATCGCGTCGTGTTTCCGGCACCGCCAGGGATCTTGAGAATGCTGCGGTCCACCCTGAGTAGGAATTGGAGCCTGCTGATAGGCTGCTTAATCAGGGTTGGTAAGTTTCTGTCTCGTCCCTCACTCTTCTGCCTATCCTCAAACATTCGTTCTAATTGATATTTTTAGTGAGGAATTCCGACAGTCTCTGAAAGAATCTATTCCCGTGATCTTTACATCTGTTGGGGTCTTCGGCCGTCGTCTCCTAGATTACAGTGTAAGGTGGACTGCGTGGCTGCGCTCGCACACTCTCCGACACTCCCTTATTCGGACTTATTCCCTATCCCTTTTAGTATACATTCAGAGTGTCACACGTCATGTGTCATGCGTGGTTCCATTCTAGGTAGCGACAGGTCATGTATATAATCTTGCGCTACCAGACACTCTGAATCAAGTTTCCCCTTGGTGACTCACTTTTCCTCTCCTTTGCGTGCTTTCTTTCTTTCTTCACTCTCCAACTTGAGGACCCGGGACGCCGAACCGAGCCAGTCGCCAAACGGAGCGCCGAGCCGTCACGCACACCTTGCCCTCACGCTGGATGCAGTTTTCACCCTTTCACTCTTCGACCTGAGGACCCAAGACGCCAATCCGAGCCTGTCGCCAAATGGAGTCGCCGTGCCGTCGCGTGCGCCTTGCCCTCTGGTCGAACACCCTTTATATCCCCTTTTCTAGTTCTTCCAATCTCTATCCTTCCCGGACTCACAAGCGCGACACTCAGCCGCGCTACAACAGTACCCCCACTAGCAGAACCGAAATAAACTGACGTCGCGTGGTCATGCTTATCTGAAGGATGAGGATTTCTGATCGCTGTGTGTCTTGCCATCCGGGATACTCCGGAGCCTCAATTAGACGAGTACCTCCTGGAGAGAGTCGAGAGACGTTGAAAGTTGTTGACTGAGTTGGTCTTCGCAACTCCGAGTCAGTTTGCAAAGCGGATTTCGACTCGATGCTAGTGGTGTCGCAATCATCAATAGAGGTTAAACGGACATTACATCTTCCAGCGGAAATTGAAACAGCATCGAGATTGACATCCAGTAAGTTGGTCTAACATGGATATTGTGGAGTCGGGCCAATTGAGCCACATTCAGCGTCACGTCCATTGCCCCTCGACCACATGTGCAAGACATCATGATCCTGATGATGAAGGAAAACGACGGCATCAACAGATTCAACACAGGTACTTGCAACCTGCTCGCTGGCCTTTCGTTTCTCAGATGAGATACTTTTTATATCTGAAACATATTGACCCTGTGCTTCTGTCCACGGCTTTGGTGCATGCGAATATAAAATCATGTCAACTCCTTGCTCACCTTAACTTCACCGGGTACTGGATAGTGCGTGTACCTTTCCCTTCACTTTTAATTCGCCAATTCATTACCTTCTCCAAATTTTAGCTCACTTTCGCTTATTCTGGACTTTGCAGCTACACCTTCGTTTTGAAAACTGAACATACTGGACGCATACATTGACTACTCAACCAGCACGTCCGCGTAACACATCCAACGAAAATGCGCCGGTACGACATAGCCTCTGGAATCATTCTCATCCTTACCATCACCGACTTCGCTCTCACGGTTCCTGTACTGGTACAAGAGAAACGTCAAGCACGTGTCGATGTGGTGCACATACCCAAAGACGTGATAACTTTGGGGAAGCGGGGGGCCGGCGAGGGGGCCGGAAAGTTAGAGATGATGGTGCTGGATTACTTCAAGACGGGGGGGAAACAGGTTGAGTCGTCAGACACACACGCGTCGTCGAGCTCAGCGCTGCCGGGGCCTAACCATGGGTCGACGGACGTCGGGCAGGCACCAGGTTCAAACCCAGCGTCGTCGACAGGGCCCTCGGTGAAAGGAGTGTCGGGGAATGCGCTGTCGGAAAGTGACGGTGAATTTCATGATGTGCCACTGGACACTCCACCGTTGTCAGAGCATGGCTCGGACCATGGATTGACGGGGGCACATGATGCGCCGCTACCGAAGTTACCGAACCCGAACCTAAGGCCATCGACAGACCCGGAGTTCGACTGGAACTATTGGATGAATTTAAAGGATCCACCGTCACCAAGACCAGCGTCGCAGAAAGAGTTCGGCCAGGCCTCTCACCAGGTGGGGCATGTACAGCAGCCGAACCCAGGACCGTCTGCACACTCGGACTTCGACTGGAACTATTGGCAGAATTTGGAGGATCTACCACCGCCGAGACCAGCGCCGTCGAAAACTTCGAACCCAAACCCGTCGACAAAATCGGGCGTCAACTGGAAATATTGGTTGAATCCACTGAATTTGATGGATCCACTGACACCGGCCGCCTCCGCCGAGAGACTAGCGTCGTCGAAACCTTTGGACCGAAAGCCGTTGACAAAGCCGGGCTCAAAGTCGAAAATTTGGTTGAGTACGATGAATATACTGCCGACGAAACCACAGGCAGCGTCGTCGAAATTTTCAAACCCAAAGCCGTTCAACCCAGGGGCTAAGCTCGACTCGCAATCTAATTTGATGGCGGCACCGAAAATAGGCGGCCCGAAAATAGGGCCGTCGAAAATAGGGTCGCCAGGGTCGCCAAAAGAGCCCGAAGACAAGGTGGTTCCTGGGCCGCCACCAAGCCCAGATCCCTTAGACCATCAGTCGTCGAGCGCGGACTCTCAGCCGGTAGATCTTCAAGCTGCCATCTATGCAGCGAAAGGCAAAGCGAAGGAATCGCGCCGTATTTCCGGCACCGCCAGGGATCTTGAGAATACGGTCCAGAACGAATCGCAGCCTACTGAAAGGCCGCTTGACCCGGAGGAGTAAGTTCCTGTCTCATCCATCACTCTTCTGCCTACCTTCAAACATACATTAATTGATCTTTTTTAGTTTAAAGGTGAGGAATCCTGGCAGTTTTTGAATAATCTGTATGACCTGTGATCTTTACATCTGTTGGGTCTTCGGCCGTCACTTGAAGTAGTGCTAGCACATTCTTGATTGTCTCCTAGATTACCCCCACTGGCAGAACCGAAATAAACAGACGTCGCGTGGTCATGCTAATCTGAGGGATGAAGATTTATGATTGCTGTTGACCGAGTTAGTCTTCGCAACTCAGTTCGCAAAGCGGATTTCGACTCGCTGGTGTTACAATCATCAATGGGGGTCACACTGGCATCTTGTCATCTTCCGGCAGAAATCGGGACCCATCGAGACACACGACCGTTTACACTGGTATGCTGCCGCCCCGGGGCTCGTGCGAAGAACTTGAACGATCAGACATCTGTCGCGGCGCATGACTTGCATTAGAGAAGGCAGGGCAGTTTGAGCTCATTTGCACGAACGTTAGTAGCGCTCAGGTCCTCCAAGAGCTGCTAGCACTATTACGACGTTTAAGTTCGCGAGCGCCATCAGGGAAAACCTCCCGCGCTAGCGAGAGGTAGCGCCTGTACAGCCGATTGATAGCCGGAATAAAGAAGATAGCGCGTTACTGTACAGTACAGTAACTTGATGGAACTCAGTAATGACAATATTGACACCACGATCGACGGATCGACAACCGCTGTTCGTCGTGTGCCGTGCGGGCCCAAGCCCCCTGCGGAGATGACTCCTGGGTGACGGGAACGAGCCGATGCGATTCATGAGCGCTGCCTCGACCTCTGCATTGGCATGCTCGAGCGCGTCAACGGGGTTAGTAATCTCCGTCTTCTTCTTATCGTCTGTTGTAGCTAAGGTGAAGGCTGCGAGATTGAAGTCGTCCTAGATGAAGGATGGGGAGAGATAAGAGATAAAAGAGGGGTAGCGAACGAGTGTGACGGGGGCGTTGCAGACAGCGGTTCTGCGAACGCGAGCGCCGGGAGAGAAAGAGACGAGACGAGGCACACGAGAGAGGAACACCGAATTCGAATCGGAGGGTGCTGATGATGGTGCTGATGACGATGATGACGATGATGATGAAGATGATGAAGCCTTCCCTCGACGAGCGAAGGTGGCTTTAATACATAGATAGCCTACAGAGTGCCTGAAAACGGTGCTAAGGGAATGAATGTGAAAGGTGTACTAAGGCCGTGCCTTCGCGGCCAAGGCTGATCATCATCGTCCGAGGTCTGAAAGGGGAATGCGAGGTCGGGGAGAGGGGCGTCGAACAGGCGGCTGTGAGGGCGGAACGGTCTTGGATTTGCTCGGCGTCATCTTGCACCGGAGGTCGAGGGACGAGGCGATGATCATGAGGTAAAGATGACGATGATGACGGACGTGGGAACTGTACAGTTGTAGCTTGTGGCTGACGGGCGCTCCGTGGCTGTTCCGAACGTACCGCTCCTTATACTGTCAACCGACAAATTTGGGGCTCCTTAACAGACGTTCGAAGAAAACTCGACTTTGGAGGGTATCCTCAGCGAGCTGGTCGTGCCTGTTGTCAAGCGTAAAGAACTTGCACTTGGTGAGAAGGGGCTTGTGTGCCTCGGCGTATACTGCCTGATCGAGCGGGGCGCATGGCTCTCAATTCATTCCAACTGTTCTTAAGTCAGGTGCAAACTGCGCCGGAGGTGCTCCAGCTGCGTATGTATATACTCTTTCTTGGCCTCATCTACTGTTCTTTTCTGTTCTTTCTTTACTCACATGTTGATGGCAGGTCGTTGAGCTCGATGTGCACTAGTACTGACAACGCATACACACCCGGCAATTGCATACTTGTATGGCCAGACGATATCACCTCCACCGGGCTATCAATTACATCTCGTGCCCAGTAGCTCCGTCATCCCATTTGGCGAGTTCTCGTTCGGCGAAAGTAAAACCCGATACAGTATCTCTCTCCGCCGTTCTGTCCTCCAACGAACTTACATTACTTTTTTTTCTTATTCCAGAATCGATTGCACCATCATCTGCCCTCCTGATTGCAGCGACGCGTACCGTGAATGAGATGCAGCCCCATTACTCTTGACCCTACCTCGCCTGGCTCGGGTCTTCGCGCGATTGTCGCTCTTCTTGCTATTCCCACCCATCCTGAAGAGACAGGATGTTACGACGAGGAGATCTACTGGTCTCGGGTTTCCTTGCCACGTTTGTTTCCATTATCTCTTGTTTACCGTACTGTCAGACTATGTTTATCAATTACTATAGCACAGCCATGTAGTAGCCTAGTAAAGTTAGTTATTAAAAGTATATTGTCTATTATCCGAAAAATCCGACTAATCTACGGAGAGTACTGAAAAACGGCAATAGTATAGGCGAGCGGAAAATTATCGCTAGCGAGAGTGGACTCTATTCTCTACTTGGGTAAGGTATAAGCGCATGAGCGGGAACTACTGCGAAACGTCTGAGTGCCCGTCAACCACGCGTTCGACTTATTACGTCCATTACCTCCCTCTCTCGACCATGCGCAAGAAAACACCATCTCCTCCCGCCCCCCACAGCCATTCCCATTCTCCCGTTCCTCCTTCCTGCCCCCTCTCTCCTTCGACCATTGGACGACGACGATCAACTCTAGCCGCAATGATGCGGCAACAGTACGCCCCTCGTATTCAGTCGTAGTCACTCTTTCTTAGGTACTAACAAATAACAACCTATCTTTACAATTTTTACTTTTCCCTGTACGACCGGCTCAGCCTTGACGCGCGCATCCGCACATCTTCGACACCTTCGCAGCAGGACCTCCACTTGTATTCAAGGTCGCCCTCTAGTCGAGGAGAGCATCGTGTCGAATATCAGTGCGTTTCCCCTCTTTCTTCTTTTGCTTCTGTGCGTTCGCTCTCGCTCTCTCGGAGTCTCTCCTTGCCGTTCGTTCAATGCCACGGGACCGTTGACCGTTGACCTCACCGCCGCCGCCTCGCTGTCGCCCTATATTTAACGTGCCGAAATCTGATCATTCTAGATCTATTACAGTATGATAACTCCTCTCTCCTCTCTCTTTCCTCCCCCTTTTCTCAACTTGAAAATACTTGATTTTTTCATCGCAGCCACAGAGTCAGGACACGAGCCTATTTTTGTGTATACTCAGTATTGTTTTCTATTGTTGTCTTTACCTCTGCTCTAGATGACTCACCCACCTCGCGAGAAAAGGAGCGTAGGTATTACTGTGTCCGCGTGATACACTCATGCTACTCATGTTGGCATGTTGTTCAACTGTTAGAGAATTTGATTTACTGAAATGCTGTACATCGAGACCGTAGACCCGTAGATCGAGTAGACTCGGGTCCGGCAATCGTCCGTCCGTGATTAGTACTTGATGATCATACGCATCAACACGTACTTGGCAACCAGCATCTCGTTTTTCTGATGAGATACTCTTTATATCTGATCTGACATTGATCCTGTGCGTCTGTTGGCCTTGGTACATGCAAATATAAAATCATGTCAACTCCCGATGTCCTCTCTAGCTCCTTGCTCACCTTAACTTCACTGGGTACTGGATAGTGCGTGTACCTTTCCCTTCACTTTTTATTCGCCAATTCATTACCTTTTCCTATTTTTGTCAGCTCAATTTCGTTTATTCTCTGGACTTTGCGACTACACTTTTTCGTTTTGACAACTGAACATACTGAACGCTTACATTGACTACTCAACCAGTGACATCGTCTGATCTGCGTAAGACGTCAAACAAAAATGCGGCGATACGACATAGTCTCTGGAATCCTTCTCATCCTTTCCATCATCGACTTCGCTCTCGCGGCTCCTGTACTGGTACAAGAGCGACGTCAAGCAGGCGTCGATGTGGTCCACATACCCAAAGACGTGATAACCATGGGGAAGCGAGGGGACGAAGAGTTAGAGAAACTGGCGGAGGAGTTCCTCAAGACGTGGGGAAAACCGATTGAGTCGTCGGACGCACACGCGTCGTCGAGCTCAGCGCTGCCGGGGCCCGACCATGGGTCGACGAACGTCGTGCAATCGGCAGGGCCGAAGTTAGCATCGTCAACAGCCAATCCGGATCCGTTGATGGAACCATCGACTCCGTCGTCGACAGCGCTGTTGCCAGATTCGTATGATCATTTTAATTCGCCGGCGTGGGACGACACAGGTTCGAATAAAGGCTACTATGGGTCGGGGGAGGAGCAGCCAATGTACACTCCATTGTCGTCAGAGTATGACTCGGACAATGAATGGCATGCGCCGAAACTGAACTCGAAGCCGAACCCAGGGCCGTTTCCAGGCGCGGACCCGAACTTCGACTGGCACTATTGGATGAGTTTGGAGGATCACCCACCGCCGAGACCAGCGTCGCCGAAAGAGGTCGGCCAGACCTCTCAGTCCGAGCATGTGCAGCAGCCGAACCCAGGACAGTCGACAGGCGCGGACCAGGATTTCAACTGGGACTATTGGATGAGTTCGAAAGGTCCACTGGCACCACCGAGACCAGCGTCACCGAAAGAGGTCGGCCAGACCTCTCAGCCCCAGGAGCATGTGCAGCAGCCGAACCCAGGACCGTCTCCAGGTGCGGACCCGAACTTCGACTGGGACTATTGGATGAGTTTGGACGATCCACTACCAGCGCCAAGACCAGCGTCGCCGAAAGAGGTTGGCCAGGCCTCTCAGCACCAGGAGCATGTGCAGCAGCCGAACCTAGGACAGTCGAACCCACAGTCGAACCCAAATCTGCCGACTGAGCCCGACTCGGATCCTAATTCGATGGCGGCACATCAGCCATCGCCCCCACTGTCACCGTCAGGGTTCGACAGGGACCCGCCACCCTTCCCACTGTCACCGCCTAACTTCTACAAGGAGGATCATCTGAATCCGCCATCGCTAACTGGCAACCCACCGTCACCGACGGAGGCCTACTCGTACACGTACCCCGGGTTGGCGCATCTACCATCGCCGGACGCAAGGTTGCCGACAGTGCCCGAAAATGAGGTGGTGACTCCAACATCGCCGGACCTAGGATCGCCGATAGAGCCCGAAAATGAGGTGATTCCTGGGCCGCCACCAACCCCAGATCCCGAAGTTCTCTTAGACCCTCAGACGTCGAGCGCAGATATGCCGCGCGTGGGCTATCGGCCTGTAGATCTTCAAGCTGCCATCTATGGAGCAAAAGGCAAAGGCAAAGGACTTGAATCGCGTCGTGTTTCCGGCACCGCCAGGGATGTTGTGAATGCTGCGGTCCAGTAGGAATTGGAGCCTGCTGATAGGCTGCATAATCGGGGTTGGGTAAGCTTCTATCTCATCCCTCACTCTTCTGCCTATCCTCAAACATTCATTCTAATTGATATTATTAGTTTAACGGTGAGGAATTCCAATAGTCTTTGGAATAATGTATTCCCGTGATCTTTACATCTGTTGGGGTCTTCGGCCGTGGTGCTGGCACATTCTTGAATCGTCTCCTAGATTACCCCCACTAGCAGAACCGAAATAAACTGACGTCGCGTGGTCATGCTAATCTGAAGGATGAGGATTTCTGATTGCTGTGTGTCTTGCCATCCGGGATACTCAGGAGCCTCGATTAGTAGACGAGTACCTCCTGGAGGGACGTTGACTGTTGTTGACCGAGTCGGTCTTCGCAACTCAGTCCGCAAATCGGATTTCGACTCGCTGGTGTTGCAATCATCAATGGGGGTTGAACGACTCGGAACATTACGGGCCCGTTCAGTAGTAGCACCGGTTTCAAAACCGGCGGCCGCCAAAATCGCACAGAACGGGCTGAACGGGAGTGACGGAGCGGAACGAGGCGTCTGAGTGTCAGCCACGCGTTCGACTTTTTCACTCTTTTTCAAAGCCTCACGTACATTGCCTCCGAGTAAATTACATCTCTTCCAGTCCTCACAGCTATTCCCTTGCTCCCTTTTCTTCCCTTTCCTCCCTCCTGGCCCCTCTATCCTTCTTCGACCTTTGGACGACGACGATCAACTCTAGCCATAACCATGCGGCAACAGTCGCCCTCGTATTCAGTCACTCTTTATTAGTTACTAACAATTTTTCTTTACAAATTTCTACTTTTCCTGTACGACCGGCGCAGCGTTGGCGCGTATCTGCACATCTCCGAGACCTCCGCCGCCTCCTCAACTCGGACATGATTAGGAGGGCCTCCACTTGTATTTAAGGTCGCCCTCCTCTTATTCGAGGAGAGCACCGTGTCAAATATCAGTGTGTTCACCTCTTTCTTCTTTTGTTTCTGTGAGCTCTCTCTCCCTCTCCTTGCCGTTCGATGCCATGGGACCGCTGTCCATGTTGTCCTCGCCACCGCCTCGCTGTCGCCCTCTTTCTGTGTATTCTCAGTCAGCACCTCATTCTATTGTGGTCTTTACGTCTGCTCTGGACGACTCATCTACCCTCGCGGCCCGTGTTTAGCTATACTAGTGTTACCCCGCATCTCATGGCATTCCTAGACGGCGCTCACGATCTTTGTATCGCATGGCACAGCTACGGAGGCTAGATAGACAAGTTTGAGTATGAGGATCAAGGCTGGCATTACCTGGTAATAGCGATGGGTCTTAGGCACCCGGCCAACCATTTGGTTGCAGGATGCATCTGCTGTGACGAGAATTCGAGAGTGAATAGCAATTGTAGCCAGCAAGAGATGAGGCACTAGTACAGTATACTACGCTTATCTTCTTTATTATAACTATGATCCATAACTTTCACTGAAGAGGACGCGTCATCGTGCCGATATAAAACCAATAGTAATTAAGTTTTGGTAGGGAGGGATGACAGTCACGGGTGAAGCAGAGGGATCCCGTGTAAAATGGAAACAGTAAGATGGCGCGCCGGTCGTCAAACTGGAGAAAAGCAGTGTAAGGTGGACTGCGTGGCTGCGTTCGCACACTCCCTTATTCGGACATTCAGAGTGTCACACGTCATGTGTCACGCGTGGTTCCATTCTAGGTAGCGACAGGTCATGTATATAATCTTGCGCTACTGGACACTCTGAATCAAGTTTCCCCTTTTCTTCTCCTTTGCGTGCTTTCTTTTTCTCTTCACTCTCCAACTTGAAGACCCGGGACGCCGAACCGAGCCAGTCGCCAAACGGAGCGCCGAGCCGTCACGCCCCACACCTTGCCCTCACGCTGGATGCAGTTTTCACCCTTTCGCCCTTCGACCTGAGGACCCAAGATGCCAACCCGAGCCTGTCGCCAAATGGAGTCGCCGTGCTGTCGCGTGCGCCTTGCCCTCTGGCCGAACACCTTTTATATCCCCTCTTCTAGTTCTCCCAATCTCTATCCTTCCCGGACAGGCCGGACTCACAAGCGCGACACTCAGCCGCGCTACAGCAGCCTAGGTGTATCCGCATGATACACTCATGATACTCATGTTGGCTCATGTACTCCTTGTTCACTCCAAACAATTTGTTGTTCAACTGTCGGAGAATTTGATTTGCTCTGCAATAACTGTACAGTCGGTGCCAGTGGTAAGGCGGGCCTGGGGATTGCAGATCCGATAACCGCCCGTGTGGTCGCGGCGGACGTGATTACCCTGTTGACAAGCAATCATGATCGATGATGAAGCTCATCATCGAAACGACGGCCACAATTACTTGGCAACCTGCTCGCTAGCATTTCGTTTCTCAAATGAGATACTTTTTATATCTAAAATGATCTGACATATTGATCCAGTGCTTCTGCATGGCCTTGGTGCCCGGGCCATGCGAATATAAATTTCACTGGGTACTGGATAGTGCGTGTACTTTTCCTTCACTTTTTATTCGCCAATTCATTACCTTCTCCAATTTTTAGCTCAAGTTCGTTTATTCTGGACTTTGCGACTATGATTTTTTGTTTTGACAACTGAACATACTGAATGCTTAATACCTTGACTACTCAACCAGCAACATCGTCTAATCCGCGTGACACCTTCAACAAAAATGCGCCGGAACGACATAGTCTCTGGAATTCTTCTTATCCTTTCCACCATCGACTTCGCTCTCGCGGCTCCTGTACTGGTACAAGAGAGACGTCAAGCAGGCGTCGATGTGGTGCACATACACAAAGACGTGATATCCGTGTTGGGGAAGCGGGGGTTCGAAGATATAGCGAAGATGGTGGAGGAATTCTTCAATACGGGGGTAAAGCCGATAGAGTCGTCAGAAGCACACGCGTCGTCGAGCTCAGCGCTGCCGGGGCCCGACCATGGGTCAACGAACGTCGTGCAAGCGCCAGGGCCCCCAGCGTCGTCATCAGCTAATCCGGGTGTGTTGATGGAACCGTCGAGCCCGTCCTCAGTGCAAGGAGCGTGGGGGGATGTGCCGTCGGAGGACCAATGGTGGTATAAAGACAACGATGAGTTCCATAATGCGCCACTGTACACCACCCCAGCCCCGTCAGAGCATGGCTCAGACCATGAATTGACGGGGGCGCATGCGCCGCCACCGGACCAGAACACGGCAGACTCGTACTTCGACCCGAACTATTGGTTTCCACCACTGTCGAGACCAGCGTCGCCGAAAGGGTTCGGCCAGGCTCCTGAGTACCACCCGGAGCATGTGCAGCAGCCGAATCCAGGGCCGTCGACAGACTCGGACTTCAACTGGGACTATTGGACGAAACTGGAGGATCCACCTCCGGCGGCGAGACCAGCGTCGTCGAAAGAGAACATGGCCTCTGAGAACCAGGAGCATGTGCAACAGCCGAACCCAGGACCGTCAACGGACTCGGACTTCGACTGGAACTATTGGACGAAACTGGAGGATCCACCACCGGCGGCGAGACCAGCGTCGCCGAAAGACTTCGACTGGGACTATTGGCAGAAGTTGGACGATTCACTGGCGCCGAGACCAACGTCGCCGAAAGAGTTCGGCCAGGCCCGTGACAACCAGGAGCATGTGCAGCAGCCGAACACAGGACCGTCAGCAGACGCGGACTTCGACTGGGACTATTGGCAGAATTTGGAGGATCCACCATCATCGAACCCAAAGCTGCCGACTAAACTCGACTCGGACCGTAATTTGATGCCGGCCCATCAGCCACCGCCCTACCCACTGTCACCGGCAGAGTTCGGCACTGGCAGGGACCATGATGTGAATCCACCATCGCCGGGTGCAGAGTCGCCGACAGATCCCGAGCACGAGGTGGTGGCTCCACCACCACCACCACCGAACCTAGGGTCGCTGATAGAGCCCGAAGCTGAGGTGGTTCCTGGGCCGCCACCAAGCCCAGATCCTGGACTTCACTTAGACCATCAGTCATCGAGCGCAGCCTTTCAGCCGGAAGACCTTCAAGCTGCCATCTATGCAGCGAAAGGCAAAACGAAGGCATCGCGTCGTGTTTCCGGCACCGCCAGAGATGTTGGGAGATACGGCCCAGAGGGAGTTGTAGCCTACTGAAAGGTCGCTTGATCCGGGTGAGTAAGTTTCTGTCTCGTCCCTCACTCTTTTGCCTACCTTCAAACATACATTCTAATTGATCTTTCTTAGTTTAACGGTGAGGAATGATCATGCTAATGCTACCATCCTGTCTGCATCCCAAGTTTGAGTATCAATTTTTGTCCTGATGCTTCTCCCTTGTTTTCGTCTGTTCAACTCTCCTAGTTTCTGCCATGTCCTGTCTTCCCAATTTCATGTTTGCGCTCCCTGACCTGCACACCTGCTACCTTGGTGGAGTGTGTTATACTTAGCTGCAAGGACTGCGAGAAGATGCAGAACAAAGCATCGCATTAGAAAATTGATAGGCCTTTTTACTAGATTCTTGCAGATCTAGTAAGTATGAATCACTGTATGATCTTTCTCACCACATAGACACCCATCGTCCCCGTGTACCTAGTATGCTTCATTCAAATAATTTTCCTTCAATCACCACAGAATAAAATACCCATTATCTGGTGCTTTTAATGTTTCTTTCTTTTTTTCCTCTTTTTTTTTGCGAGATCATGTAAAATTAGAGCTTGCGGGGTGAAAGCAAAAGGAGCCCCGTTTGACTCAGATAATAACATTCATTGATTAAAGAAAGAGGAATGGTGGTGACCGGTTACCATACAATATATGACAAAGCTGCCGGTTACTGAAACTGAAAAAAATGGGCGATTAAAAGAGGGAGAAAAGAGAAAATGATACTGTAGCGTCACTTCCCCGTCCCTAGTCGCGTTGCCGGTCCGGCAACCGCTGTGTCAGGTGTTTTCTCCCAGGCACTGATTAGCTTTATCCACGTGGAGTTACTTCCTCTTCCGAACCTTCCGAGCGTTCTCCGAGATCCATTGCTAAGGTCTGTCCCGCTGTGCTCCCAAACATGAGCTCACAACTAGTGAATGCTATGCATCAAGAATCAAGATATGCATGCATGACAACACGATTTGAAGACGGCCTAACGTTTGCCTAACGTATCAGGTGAGGTTCCGCCAGCACCGCCCAGCACCGCCGGCGCGGCAGCCCAGTACAGTGGTGCGTCAAAAGACGCGCATGCACCCATTGGGCGAACTAAATGGGCACGCCTGTCACACGTGTCCAGGACTGTGTAATTGGATCCGTACTAGTGGCGTCCTCCGCAAAGTTAGCTTGCTTATAGGTTGGGGTGGGTTATATGAAAGGTCGCCCCCCCTCCCCCCGCCGCCACTACTGGTACGTCGTGGAATTTACTGGTCTGACTGTTGA
The DNA here is from genome assembly GCA_963926505.1 of Russula olivacea. Classification (NCBI taxonomy): domain Eukaryota; kingdom Fungi; phylum Basidiomycota; class Agaricomycetes; order Russulales; family Russulaceae; genus Russula; species Russula olivacea. Next base: position 1,169,322 of record OZ004879.1, on the reverse strand, counting down.
AGTAACTAAAGTATCACATAGACGTACTCAAATGCGGCTCCGTCGCCACAGCGCACCATCATCCCCCAACATCGCCCGGCGATTAATTGCTAACAGCCCCTTGTTGTCGATTCTGACATCCGCCCTTTCCAAAGGTTCAAAGTCCAACCAGCCATCATTTCCTAGTTCTCCCTCTGTCTCGTCGATCCCAGTAAAGGACCCATCAGAAAGTCCGAAATGGCCAGTGGTGAAGTCGTCCGAGGGAGATCCACGTGAAGAACGTGGTCGACGTAGGTCTTTCAGCCTTGATATCATTTGCACTGGCGATTGACTAGCTTGGCATAGGTCCCGTGACGATCAACAAGCTCCCAGATCATATCCTCCTGGAAATTTTCGACTTCTATCGGGTGTCAAGCACAACCTCTAAGGGTCACACGGCTTACACGTGGCCGTGGAAAAGACTTGTGCATGTTTGCCAAAAATGGCGAAATCTCGTATTTGCGTCACCTCACCGCCTGGATCTGCGCCTCTTCTGCGATTCCAGGACACCGGTGAGGAAGTCGCTTGACTATTGGCCTCCTCTTCCTATCATCATCCGATCCACCCTCACTTCCACTACATTCACGCTCCACGATCGTGAGAACGGGGAGAACATCGTCGCCGCACTCGAGCAGCGGAATCGTGTATGCAAGGTCGAACTCAAGAACCTAACGAGTTATTTATTAAACGGTTTTACGCAAGTCATGCAAGAGCCATTCCCTGCGCTGACAGGTATCTTTCTTTCGTCACACATCGATGCGGAACCTGCCCTTCCCGATAAATTCTTGGGTAGATCTGCCCCGAATCTACAATATTTCGACCTCGATGGCATTTCATTTTCTGCTCTACCGAAACTTCTCACGTCGGCCACCCATCTCAACAGGCTTCAGCTTCGTAAAATACCATATACTGGGTACATCTCACCCGAGGCGATGGCCACTTGCCTAGCTGCGTTATCTAATCTCGAATCCCTCGTCCTTGAATTCCATTCTCCTCGATCTCACCCAACTCGAGACAACCGACCATCGTCTCCGCTCACACGCGCAGCCCTCCCCGCGCTCACCGCATTTGACTTTCAAGGCGTTAGCGAGTACCTCGAAGATCTCGTGACCCACATCGATGCTCCTCCCCTGAACCGCGTTACGTTTAGGTTCTTTAATCAGCTCACTTTCGACAACCCACAACTCTCTCAGTTCATCGATCGCACAGAAATACTCAAATCGCTCAATCTCGGCTCGATCGAGTTTCTCTCTGACGTCGTGAAGACCACCCTTACTTCATTAGTCGGCCGAGGAAAGCTGGAGTTAGGAATCTCGTGCTGCCGACCCGACTGGCAGGTTTCGTCGATGGCGCAGCTTTGCGCTCAGCTTCCCGCCCTCACGTCTCGTGTGGAACAACTCGATGTCCGCAAGGGTTGTATTTCGCGGGCCAAATGGCCAGAGGACATGGAATCCGCGCAATGGCTCGAGCTTTTCGACCCGTTCATCGCTGTGGAGAGGTTGAGTATTCTGAAACTGGGGCAACTTGTCGTGCCTGCCTTTGGTGAGCTCACAAGAGAAAGGGCCTCGGACATATTACCTGCCATGCGTAGCCTTTTATTCAGAGGGTTGGAATCCAATTCTCTTATTAAGGATGACTTGAAACCATTCGTCTTCGCGCGTCGGAGCTCCAATCATCCTATCTCGGTGTTTTGGGGACTCAAATAGGGAGAATTCCATCATGGCAAATGATATTTTTCTGTATTATTGTATTATTTACGCTGTACTTTGCTTATCTTTACTTATCACACAACACGACTGAGTTGACCTTACCTCTGCCTAACCCAGGCGATTTCTTCTACCTAAAAGGACTTCGTTGTGATATGGACAAATAACTTGCTTAGCATCCCCAAGGCCTTTCGCACGCGGAGATAAGGAGCGGCTCAGCGTATGGATCTCGAGAATGCGCAGAACAAGGGTATCGTTTCGAAAACGGACAGGCCACTTTGACCAGGTATACATGATGTTCAATCGCTGCTCCCTATGTTCTAATGGAGCGAAGCCTAGCGTCGGAGGCTCGGAGCGCCCATCAGCCACGTGTTCAACTTTTTCACTAGACTCACGTCCATTGCCTCCTCCGTCTCGACCACATGCGTGAGACAACGAGCAAATTCCATCTCTTCCCGTCCTCACAGCCACTCCCTTTCTCCCTTTCTTCCTTCCTGGCTCATTTGGACGACGACGATCAACTCTCTAGCCGCAACCATGCGACAAGAGTACGCCCCTCGTACATAGTCGTTTCCTTAGGTGCTAACAACTTTTCTTTACAATTTTCTACTTTTCCTGTACGACTGGCGCAGCGTTGACGCGCGCATCCGCACATCTCCGACACCTTCGCAGCCTCCTTAACTCGGTCACGAGTAGTAGGACCTCCACTTGTATTTAAGGCCACCCTCTAGTCGTTCGATGCCATGGGACCGTTGTCCATGTTGTCCTCGCTGTCACCCTCTTTCTGTATTCTCATTCAGCACTTCATTCTATTGTGGTCTTTACGTCTGCTCTGCATGGCACAGCTACTGAGCTACGGAGGCTAGAGTATGAGGACCAAGGCTGGAAATAGCGATAGGTCTTAGGCACCCGGCCAACCATTTGGCTGCGGCGTGCATCTGCTGTGGCGAGAATTCGAGAGTGAATAGCAACATAGCCAATAAGAGATAGGACACTGGCACGGTGGCACCGCGCTTATCTTTTTTTAACTATGGTCCATCAGTTTCATTTGTGAAGACTCGGAGGACGCGTCACTGTGCCGATATAAATCCGATAACAATCAAGTCGGTAGGTAAACGCCTCGCAGTGCAAAAACGAACTTCGGGGATTTTTGGTAGGGAGGGATGACCGTCACGGATGAAGCAGAGCGATCCGTGTAAAATGGAAACAGTAATCTGTTCTATGCTACAGACGGCGCAGTGACGGCGCCCAGCATCAAGCCTGAGAAAAGCAGCCTCATGATACTCATGTTGGCTCATGTACTCCATATAAAAGTGTTCAGACCGCAATATTAATGTCACCGCAGGTCCGGCAAGTGGCAAACGCCCGTGTGGCGCACAGGGCGGACCGCCGAGGCGGACTCGGACATACAGTACTTGACAGTTGACACATGATCATCTGGCATCAACACAGGTACTTGCAACCTGCTCGCCAGCATTTCGTTTCTCAGATGAGATACCTTTTATATCTGTAACATATTGATCCTGTGATTCTGGTCATGGCCTTGCCACGGGCAGTGGTGCATGCGAATATAAACTCATGCCGAGTCCCGAGTGGATGTCCTCTAGCTCCTTGCTCACCTTAACTTCACTGGGTACTGGATAGTTCGTGTACCTTTCCCTTCACTTTCAATTCGCCAATTCATTATCTTCTCCTATTTTTTTTAGCTCACTTTCGTTTATTCTGAACTTTGCGACTACGCTTTTCGTTTTGACAACTGAACGCTTACATTGACTACTCAACCAGCAACATCGTCTAATCCGCGCAACACATCCAACGAAAATGCGCCTGTACGACATAGTCTCTGGAATCCTTCTCATCCTTTCCACTACCAAATTCGCTCTCGCGGCTCCTGTACTGGTACAAGAGAGACGTCAAGCGTGCGTCGATGTAGTGCACATACCCACAGACGTGATAACTGTGTTGGGAAAGCGGGGGGTGGCCGAAGATTTAGAGAACGTGGTGGAGGAGTACTTCAAGACGTCGGAAAAACCGGTTGAGTCGTCAGACGCACATGCGTCGTCGAGCTCAGCGCAGCCGGGGCACGACCATGGGTCTACGAGCGCCGTCCAGGCGCCAGTTCCGAACCCAGCATCGTCAACAGCAGATCCGGGTCTGTTGATGGAACCGTCGAACCCGTCATCGATAGCGCCCTCGGCGAAAGGGGTGTGGGGGGGTGTGTCGGATGACTCGGGCCGATGGTCCCACTCGTATGAAGGCGAGTATGAGTTGCATGATGTGCCACTGGACACTGGCTCGGACTATGGATTGACGGGGCTGCATGAGCCGCTACCGATGTTACCGAACCCGAACCCAAGGCCATTGGGAGACTCGGCATTCAGCTGGAACGATTGGAGGAGTTTGTTGGATCGACCACCGCCGAGACCAGCGTCGCAGAATGAATTCGGCCAGGCCCAGGTGGAGCATGTACAGCAGCCAAACCCAGGACCGTCGGCAGACTCGGACTTCAACTGGGACTCAGCCTATTGGAAGAATTTGGAGGATCTACCACCGCTGACGAACTCAAGGCTGAACACTAAACTCGACTCGGACCGTAATTTGATGGCTGCGAATCAGCGACCGACAAACCCAAGGCTGACAACTATACTCGACTCGGACCGTAATTTGATGGCGGCGTATCAGCGACCGCCCTACCCACCGTATCCGACAGAGTTCGACAATAACCATGATGTGAATCCGCACACGCATGACGGAGAGACATCGACAGAGGTCGACTCGTACTCGTATGACGCGTCCGAGTCGGCGGCGCATCCACCATCGCCGGCAGATTCTGAGAACGAGGCGGTGTCCCCATCACCGCTGAACCTAGGGCCGCCGGAAAAGCCGGAAAATGAGGTGGTTCCTGGGCCGCCACCAAGCCCAGATCCCGAATTTCACTTAGACCATCAGTCGTCGAGCCCGGGTTTTCGGCTGGAAGAGCTTCAATCTGCCATATATGCAGTGAAAGGCAAAACGAAGGAATCTCGCCGTGTTTCCGGCACCGCGAGAGATGTTGGGAATGCGGCCCAAAGGGAGTTGCAGCTTGCTGAAAGGTCGCTTGATCCCAGTGAGTAAGTTTCTGTCTCGTCCCTCTTCTGTCTATCCTGAAAAATACATTCTAATTGATCTTCTTTAGCTTATAATAACGGCGAGGAATCCTGGAAGTTTTTGAATAATCTGTGACCTGTGATCTTTACAACTGTGGGTGTCTTCACCGGCCGTGGTGCTGGCACATCCTCACTTGGTGTCCGAGATTATTCTTAGAACTGCCAGTGGAATAAACTGGCATCATGTGATCATGCTAATCTGAGGGATGAGGACCTCTGAATGCTGGGTGTCATAACAATGTGGGATATATTTGACTGTAAACTGTGCTTACCGTCCCGTCTGCATCCCAGGTTTGAGTATCGATTTTTGTCCTTTTTGCTTCTCCCACGTTCTTGTCTGTTCACCTCTCCTACTAGTAGTTTCTGCCATGTCCTCTCTTCCCAAAGTCATTGTGTGCGTTCCCTGATCCGCACACGCCGTGCTACCTTGGTGGAGTGTGTTATACTTAGCTGCAAGAACTACGAGAGGATGCACGCTGTGTGATGAATAAAAAAGGATCTGACCAACGGTCAATATAATCTTTACTGTAAGAAGACGCAGAACAAGGGAATTGCCTATTTCCGCAGCCCGTCGATGCCTCGCACAGGGAATCGCACATTGGCGCCTTCTGTTAGTCTGTGACCCAAATTAGGAACGATTTGTTGTAGTGTGGGGCCAGCTAAGAACTCGAAAGCGAGTATTAGTCATAGCTAGTACAGAGCAGCCATGGGTGCGAGTAGTCACGACTCGGATGAACATACAACATGTGTTCTCATCGAGGCCAGAAATTCTATTCATGTTCAGTCTGCCTCGTTGAACCGTTGTAGACATTTAACGTCATCCAAATGATCTTGTTGGTTTCTGCGGAGCAAGAAAGGCGATGAACTTGAGCTGCGCAGGGAAACTGGCGTGTGATGGGCACTGTCGCCGCCCTTCTGAGCCGATTTCATCCACATCCACAATCATATTAATTCGCCACAGATCGCGGCGTGCGGTGTTGTGCCGCTTGTGCGTCCGAGCTGTGCGAAGACATATCGATATGGAGGTACAAGCCTGATGCGGATGCGGACGCGGAGATGCATATACAGGATATCGTGTCAGACTCTGTTGCCTGTTGTACAGTAGGAGGGGAGGGAAGTCTTGCACAGGGGCTCTGAGGGCGGCTTGTGGATATTCAGGAAGGACGTGTTGGGTGGGGTGGGGCGTCCCGTGCGATGATGACGCGGTTGCTTGATGAGCGCTGAACGCTGAGCCTTGATCTTTCCTTACCCGCTTTGCACTGCCAAAAGCGACAGTGTGCGATTACTAGTGAGTGCTACAAATGGTCGTCGGCAGGACACTAACACAGTAACGGAAATGGCAAGGACCTTGCCGCCACCGTCTGGCCCCGTAGGCTGTAGTTCAAGGGATAGCCCAGTTCATTGTCATCGCGATCTTGTTATTCTTATAGTTTACAATCAAATATATCCCGCATGTTATAAGGGATAATCTGTGACCTGTGATCTTCACAACTGTTGGTGTCTTCGGCCGTCCTTCTGCGCACGCTCCACCTGTTTCTCATGGGCATGGCCGATCTCATTCGGCAACGTTGGTTTCGGCGGTCGTGGATCCTCCAAATAATCCCAGTCGAAGTGCGAGTCTGTCGACGGTCCTGGGTTCTGCCGCTTGGGCGGCGGTAGTCCCGGCGGCGGCGGATCCTCCAAGTGCGTCCCATAGTTCCAGTCGAATTCCGCCCGGTCCGGGTTCGTCAATAGGGTTTGCAGTCGCTCATGCAACTCATCGTTGCCTTTATTCGAAAGTACGTCATCCCACGCCGCATTATAATAAAACGATCCTCCCACGAACCTTGCATCAGGGGTGTCGACGATGGAACCGTCGGAAACGGATTGGCTGATGCTGGGTTCGGCCCTGGCGCCTGCACCACGTTCGTCAACCCATGGTCGGGCTTCGGCGGCGCTGAGATTGACGACACATGTACGTCTGACGAGTCAAGGATCGTCGGTTTCCACGTCTCGAAGTAGTCATCCGGCAGCCTTGGCTTCGAATATCGTGGGTTCGACGGTTCTTGGTTTGACGGTTCTTGGTTCGACGGTTCTTGGTTCGACGGTCCTGGGTTCGACGGTTCTTGGTTCGACGGTCCTGGGTTCGACGATCCTGGTTTCGACGGCACTGGTTTCGACGACACACGTAGGTCTGACGAGTCAAGAATAGGCCATTTCCACGTCTCGTAGTATTCATCCGCCAGCCATGGGTTTGAATGTTCTGGGTCGGATGGCGCTGGGGTCGGCTGCTGCATCTCGTAAACATATTTCGGCCGCTTCGGCGGCGCTGGTCCCAGCGGCTGTGGATCCTCCAAATTCGTCCAAAAGTTCCAGTTGAACTCCGGGGGCGGGTTTGTCAACGGCCTTTTGTTCGGGTTCGGTCGCTGCGCAAGCGCCTCCATCAATTCATGGTCCGGGCCATACTTTGTCGTTAGGGAGTGCAGTATCCCACCAAACTCATCGTCGCCTTTATTCGAAAATACGTCATCCCACGCCGCATTATAATAAAACAATTTTCCCACGAACCTTGCTTCGGCGCTGTTGACGACGGGCCCGACGGTTCCATCAATGGATCCGGATTGGGTGTTGACGATGCTGGGTTCGGCGCAGGCGCCTGCACTACGTTCGTCGACCAATGGTCGGGCCCCGGAGCCGCTGAGCTCGACGACGCATGCACAGGTGATGCCTCAACCGGCGGTTTTTCCCATGTCTTGAATAAATCCTCGAGCAGTTTCTCTAAAACTTCGTCCCCCCGCTTCCCCAACACAGCTACCACGTCTTTTGGTATGTGAACCACATCGACGGATGATTGACGTTTCTCTTGTACCAGTACAGGAGCCGCGAGAGCGAAGTCGATGATAGAAAGTATGAGAAGGATTCCAATGACTACGTCGTACCGGCGCATTTTTGTTGGAAGTTTCACGCAGATTAGACGATGTTGCTGGTTGAGTAGTCAATGTAAGCGTTCAGTATGTTCAGTTGTCAAAACGAAAAGTATAGTTGCAAAGACCAGAATAAATGAAAGTGAGCTAAAACAATGGAAAATAATGAATTAACGAATTAAAAGTAAAGGGAAAGGTACACGCACTATCCAGTACCCAGTGAAGTTAAGGTGAGCAAGAAGTTAGAGATGACATCATGATTCATGATTTTATATTTGCATGCACCAAGGCCATAACAGAAGCCACTGCAGAAGCACAGGATCAATATCTCAGATCATTTCAGATATAAAAAGTATCTCATCTGAGAAACGAAGTGCTAGCAAGCAGGTTGCCAAGTACCTGTGGTTGATGCCGTCGTTCAGCCGCTTCGTCAACTCAACAGTGCCAGCGCGTGCCACATGGCGGTTGCCGGACCTGCGGTCCCCAGGGGCCCGCTATCCGAGTTGGCGTCGTCGCCGCCCCACTATGTACACGCTCGTCGCACGTACGCTCACCAACCTCGCGCCCCCGGCAGTCTATGGGGGTGCCATTTGTCTTTCACTACCCCACGCGATCATGCCTTATCATTATTTCCTTGTGCTCATATGTCCTGTCTTCATATGATCATATCTTCCGGTGTACCTCACTTCATATTCACATGCCAGGACACTGCTTCTTAGTATTTACTGTAAGGGTGCAATGTACACCAGAATAAAGCTGTTGTCATTGTCTTCTTGTTTCCATTGCCTGCGTGTGTTCTCATCTAGTATTCGGCAGCGTGCCAGTGCGGAGTCACTCCCGACTTCTTCCCACACCGCCGCTTCCCACGCCACCTCGCTTTGCCGCTTCCGCCCTACCGTGACTGTCGTTTGCATACCCTCCTATTGTTTCTGTGCACTCGCACTCCCCCTCTCCTTGCACATAGTATCTAAAACGAGAAGTGTTCCAACTCGGAAGGCGGGCCCCTGGGGACCGCAGGTTCGGAAACCGCATGTATCACACGCTGCCAGTGGCCTTTCCACCTTGCCTTGTTGACAGGGCGATCATGACCTTATGACGAAGCTGAACAACGGCATCAACACAGATACTTGGCACCCTGCTCGCTAGCATTTCGTTTCTCAGATGAGATGCTTTTTATATCTGAAATGATCTAAGATATTGATCCTGTGCTTCTGGCTTCTGTCATGGCCTTGGCGCACTGCATGCGAATATAAAATCATATCAACTCCCGATGTCATCTTAGCTTCTTGCTCACCTTAACTTCACTGGGTACTGGATAGTGCGTGTACCTTCCCCTTCACTTTCAATTTGCCAATTTATTATCTTCTCCAATTGTTTTAGCTCACTTTCATTTATTCTGGACTTTGTAACTATACTTTTTGTTTTGACCACTGAACATACTGAACGCTTACATTGACTACTCAACCAGCAACACCTTCTAGTCTGCGTGACACTTCCAACAAAAATGCGCCGGTACAACATAATCTCGGGAATCCTTCTCATCCATTCCATCATCGACTTCGCTCTCGCGGCTCCTGTACTGGTACAAGAGAAACGTCAATCATGCATCGATGTGGTTCACATACCAAAAGACGTGGTAGCTGTGTTGGGGAAGCGGGGGGACGAAGAGTTAGAGAAACTGGCCGAGGAGTTATTCAAGACATGGGAAAAACCGCCGGTTGAGGCATCACCTGTACATGCGTCGTCGAGCTCAGCGGTTCCGGGGCCCGACCATGGGTCGACGAACGTAGTGCAGGCGCCAGCGCCAAATCCAGCATCGTCAACACCCAATCCGGATCCATTGATGGAACCGTCGGGCCCGCCGGCGGCGCCGATGGAAGACCCAGAGAAGCTGGCCGAGGAGATATTCAACACGTGGGGAAAACCGGTTGGACCGTCGGACGTACATGCATCGTTGAACTCTGCGCAGCCGGGGCCCGACCATGGGGCGACGAACGTGCCTGCGCCGAACCCAGCATCGTCAACAGCCAATCCGGATCCATTGATGGAACCGTCGGGCCCGTCGTCGACAGCGCCGAAGCAAGGTTCGTCGGAGAATCGTTTTATTATAATGTGGCGTGGGATGACGTATTTTCGAATAAAGGCGACGATGAGTTCCATGGGAAACTGCAAACCCTATTGACAAAGTATGGCTCGGACCATGAGTTGACGGGGGCGCATGTGGCGCAAGCAAACCCGAACAAAAGACCGTTGACAGACCCGGTTCCAGATTTTGACTGGAACTATTGGATGAATTTGGAGGATTCACAGCCGCCGGGACCAGCACCGCCGAAGCGGCCGAAATATAAGTACGAGGTGCAGCAACCGAACCCAGGACCGTCCGACCCAGGATATTCGAACCCAAGGCTGCCGGATGACTACTTCCAGACGTGGAAACCGCAGATTCTTGATTCATCAGACATACATGCGTCGTCGAGCTCAGTGCCCGACCATGGGTCGAACCCGAACCCAAGGCTGCCGGATGAGTACTTCCAGACGTGGAAACCGCTGATTCTTGACTCGTCAGACGTACATGCGTCGTCGAGCTCAGCGCCGCCGAGGCCTGACCATGGGTCGACGAACGTGGCGCCTGCGCCTTCGTCTAACCCAGCATCGTCAACAGCCAATCCGGATCCGTTGATGGAACCGTCGGGCCTGTCGTCGACAGCAGTGATGCAAGGTTCGTGAGAGGATCGTTTGTTATAAAGCGGCGTGGGATGACGTACTTTCGAATAAAGGCTACGATGAGTTGCATGAGCGACTGCAGACCCTATTGGCAAAGTATCGCTCGGACCGTGAGTTAACGGGGGCGCATGCACCGCAACCAAACCCGAACAAAAGGCCGTTGACAGACCCGGACCCGGCGGAATTCGACTGGAACTTTGGGACGAACTTGGAGGATCCACCACCACCGGGACTACCGCCGCCCAAGCGGCCGAACCCAGGACCGTCGACAGACTCGCACTTCGACTGGGACTATTGGATGAATTTGGAGGATCCACCACCGCCGAAACCAGCGTCGCCGAATGAGATCGGCCAGGCCCATGGGAAACAGGTGGAGCATGTGCAGCAGTCGAACCCAGGACCGTCGACAAAGCCGGAGCAGGTGGTGAACCTAGAGTCGCCGATAGACTCCGACTCGGAGCCCGAAGGTGAGAAGGTGGTACTTAGGCCGCCATCAAGCCTAGATCCCGAATTCCACTTAGACCCTCAGTCGTCGAGTGCTGACTCACAGCCGCCGGTAGATCTTCAAGCTGCCATCTATGCAGCAAAAGGCAAAGCGAAGGAATCTCGTCGTGTTTCCGGCACCGCCAGGGATATTGGGAATGCGGCCCAGAGAGAATTCAACTGGAAGGTCGCTTGATCCGGGGGAGTAAGTTTCTGTCGCGTCCCTCACTCTTCTGCCTACCTTCAAACATACATTCTAATCTATTTATTTTAGTTTAACGGCGAGGAATCCTAACAGTCTTTGAATAATCTGGGAGACTGTGTGAGGATGTGCCAGCACCACGACCGAAGACACGAACAGTTGTAAAGATCACAGGTCACAGATTATCCCTAGAACCGAAATAAACTGGGATCATGTGGTCATGCTAATCTGAGGGATGAGGATCTCTGATTGCCAGGTTTTAACATGTGGAATATATTTGACTGTAAACCATAAAAATAATAAGATCGCGATAACGACGAACTGGGCTATCCCCTGAACTATGATAACCTACAGCACGGGTAGAGGCGGTGGCACTTGCCATCTCTGTTACTGTATTAGATCAAGTACTCAAGTACCCTTGGGGCCGCACCACGTTTACTGTAATTAGTGGCAGCACAAAGACAAATACTTTGTACAAGAATACCCGTTTCATACACTGGCAGTAAGTTCTAATGACGACCAATTGTAGCACTCACTATGAGTCACTAATCGCACAGCGTCCGAGTTGCTTTTGCACAGCGGGTACTAACGAAAGATCAAGCAACCGCATCATCATCACGGGACCGTGATGCCCTACCCCTCCCACTCAACACGTCCTTCCTGAATATCCACAAGCTGCTCGTAGAGCGCCTGCCGGTGTACACCGGCAGTTGACTTTGACGCCTCTCGACTCGCCACCTCGACTTGTTTGCTTTACGTATCCCTGTGTCGTTACTCGTTTGTGCAAGTAGGACCTCTACTTGTATCTCGAGGAGGGCATCGTGTCGAATATCAGCGTGTTCCCTTCTTTTGTTTCGGTGTGCTCACTCTCCTCCTTGCACATAGTATTTAAAACGAGTGTTCTAGACCGCCTCGGAAGGCGCCGAGGCGGGCCCTGGGGACCGCAGGTCCGGAAACCGGCCTTTTCCACCCGTGACGGACCTTATGACGAAGCTGAACAATGGCATCAACACAGGTACTACTCGGCAACCTGCTCGCTAGCATTTCGTTTCTCAGATGAGATAGTTTTTATATCAGAAATGATCTGACGTATTGATCCTGTGCTTCTGGCTAGAATCTGTCATGGTCATGGCCTGGGCCCTGGTTGGTGCATGCGAATATAAAATCATGTCAACTCCCGATGTCATCTCTAGCTTCTTGCTCACCTTAACTTCACTGGGTACTGGATAGTGCGTGTACCTTTCCCTTCGATTTTAATGAGCCAATTCAATACCTTCTCCAAATTTTTAGCTCACTTTCGTTTATTTGGACTTTGCGACTATACTTGTCCTTTTGACAACTAAACTCAACTGGGAACATCGTCTAATCTTCGTGACACTTCTAACAAAAATGCGCCGGTACAACATAGTCTCTGGAATCCTTCTCATCATTTCCATCATCGACTTCGCTCTCGCGGCTCCTGTACTGGTACAAGAGAAAAGTCAATCATGCGTCGATGTGGTGCACATACCCAAAGACGTGATAACTGCGTTGGAGAAGCGGGCCCCGGGGAGCGAAGAGTTAGAGAAACTGTTGGAAGAGTACTTCAATAATATGGAAAAACCGGTTGAGTCGTCAGACGCACATACATCGTCGAGCTCGGGGGCGGCGGGGCCCGACCATTGGTCGACGAATCGAGTGCAGGCGCCAGCGCCGAACCCAGCATCGTCAACAGCCAATCCAGGCCCATTGGTGGAACCGTCGGGTCCGTCGTTGACAGCGCCGACTCAAGGTTCGTGGGATCGGTTTAATGCGCTGTGGGAAGACTTACGGTCGTATATAGCGGGGGCGCATGTGCCGCAACCAAACTCAGACAAAAGGCCGTGGATAGACCACCCAGACTTTGACAGGAACTTTTGGACGAATTTGGAGGATTCGCCGCCGCCGGGATCAGCGCCGCCGAAGCGGCCGAAATATGAGGACCATGTGTTCCAGCCAAACCCAGGGCCGTCGAACCCAGGATATTCGAACCCATGGCTGCCGGATAAGTACTTCGAGAAGTGGCAACCGCCGATTCTTGACACATCAGACCTACGTGCGTATTCGAAGCCAAGGCTGCCGGAGGAGTACTTCGAGGCGTGGAAACCACCGATCTTTGACTCGTCAGACGTACATGTGTCGTCGATCTCAGTGCTGCCGGGGGCCGACCATGGGTCGACGAACGTGGTACAGACGCCAGGGCCGAACCCAGCATCGTCATCAGCCAATCAGGATCCGTTGATGGAACCGTCGAGCCCGTCGCTGACATCGACAGCGCTGATGCAAGGTTTGTGGGAGGGTCGTTTTATTATAATGCGGCGTGGGATGACGTACTTTCGAATAAAGGCTACGATGACTTGCATGAGCGACTGCAAACCCTATTGACAAAGTATCGCTCGGACCGTGAGTTAACGGGGGCGCATGCGCCGCAACCAAACCCGAACAAAGGGCCGTTGACAGACCCGGACCCGGCAGAATTCGACTGGAACTATGGGACGAACTGGGAGGATTCACCGCCGCCGGGACTAGTACCGCCGCCCAAGTGGCCGAACCCAGGACCGTCGACAGACTCGCACTTTGACTGGGAATATTGGATGAATTTGGAGGATCCACGACCGCTGGAACCAGCGTCGCCGAATGAGATCGGCCAGACCCATGAGAAACAGGTGGAGCATGCGCAGAAGCCGAACACAAGACCATCATCAGGCCCAGATCCCGAACTTCACACAGACCCTCAGTCGTCGAGCGCGGAATCTCAGCCGGGAGATCTTCTAGCTGCCATCTATGCAGCAAAAGGCAAAGCGAAGGAATCGCGTCGCGTTTCCAGCAGCACCAGGGATATTGGGAATGCGGCCCAGAGGGAATTTCAGCCGGGTGAGTAAGTTTCTGTCTCGTCCCTCACTCTTCTGCCTACCTTCAAACATATATTCTAATTGATCTTTTTTAGTTTAATGGTGAACAATCCTAGCAATCTTTGAATAATCTGGGAGACCATGTGAGGATGCGCCAGCACCACGGCCAAGGACGCCAACAGTTGTAAAGATCACAGGTCACAGATTATCCCTAAAACCGAAATAAGCTGGCATCATGTGGTCATGCTAATCTGAGGGATGGGATCTCTGATTGTTGGGTGTCTTATAACAGGTGGAATATTTGACTGTAAACTATAAAAATAACAAGATCGCCATAACAATGTACTGGGCTATCCTCTGAATCTGAAGTATAGCCTACAGGGCCAGACGGTGGTGACACCTTGCCATCTCTGTTACTATATTAGAGTCCTATCGATCGACGACTCTAAGTTCTCAACGGCCCCTAAGAGGGCCGCACCACGTTAACTGTAATCAGCAGCACCAGCTTTTGCATTTCATACAGTGAGTTCTAACGACGAAAATTCGTAGCAACTCACTAGTAATCGCACAGTGTCGCCTTTGCAAACCGGGTAAGGAAAGATCAGGCAACCACGTCATCATCGCACTGCTCATGGGCACAGCCAAATGGACTTCTTCGTGCCATATGTATTCCGCGTCTGCGCAGGAAATGAAGCACAAGTACGAAGAAAGGCTCGGATAAGGCGGCAAACACAAGATGAGCTGATATTGAGGGCAGGGCTGGAAAAGAGGAAAGGGTAGTGAGCCCACGTGTGCCGAGCTCATCGGTGACAGTGCGGACGAGGCGGTTGACTCGGACCTCTTCGAGGCCGTGGGCGTGGTGTTGATAGGAGATATGGCCATAATCTTGCTTGCGCTCTCGGTGTCTCTTAAGCTTGGAGGGGAAATTGCTTTGAGAAAAAGGTAGATAACATGGGGGCAATGCGAGCTGGAAAGTGCGGAACTGAGCGGAACAACGCGTCGGAGCGCCCGTCAGCCACAACCGTACAGTTTTCTCGTCCATCAACATTCTCCCTTTTTCATTGCCTCACCTCCCATCGCTTCACGATCATCGTCCGTCCCCTCGACCTCCGTAGTTACTGACATCTTTCTTACCATTTCTTCATACGTCCGGCACAGCGTTACAATGGGATGCGCATCTGCTCACTCCAGTCGTCGTTCTCACCGCGCAAGTTTCGAGCGAGAGGCTAAGACTACGAGTGCGCGTGTCGGGCACCATATAAACAAAGATGCTAGTTATCTCGTATGTCCGCCGCATCCATCCATTTCCATTTCCCCATCATCTGACCACTTCCCATCATCCCATGACTCACGGACATTCTTCCCAGGACTTTGCCCGGTCCCAACTCGATAATGCCCTAGGAGACAATCCCGTGTCAGGTGCGGTCCTCCCAAGCCAAAATTACCGTAAACCATTTACCTGTTTTAACATACCTTACTGTGGTACCTTCCAGCACCATACGTTGTGGGCTCAAACCCAAATCCACCTGCGAACCCCCACTAGGCCCTGGCCGTCGGCGGGAATGAAGGCTCCCCATCTCTCTCATCTGCATGCTCCCATGCCACCCACCATCGCATCTGGTATGCTGCGGCCTCCGGGGCTCGCGAGAAGAACGATCTGCCGCAGCGCATGACTTGTAATCGAGAAGGCAGGGCAGTTGGTTCGGAGGTCAATAGCGCTCAGGTCCTCCAAGTGCTGCTTTATTACGACGTTCAAGGTCGTGAGCGCACTGACGCCAGTGAATACCACCTCTGAAGTTAGCAACTCTGTACGAGGCGCATATCAATCTGTCTTCACGCAGCCCTCTCAGCCTCCTCATTAGTGCCCTTTGGTGAAATAAAAGTGGAAAGGCGATGTGATCCGAGTCGCACCTCGCACGACGCACTGTGCGCCTCCTCTCCATATGTAGAGTTTCTATGTACATTACATTAGAGTGCTACGTTGTACTCTACTAGATCCTGACCAAAAGACTGGCGCGCCGTGACATGATGACTCAAATACTCTACTACAGTAGTGTAAGGTATGCTTGGGACTCGGTACTCAGGCTCGGAACAGAACGAAGCGTCTGCCAGTGAGCGCCCGTCAGCCACAAAAGACTCCCTCTCGACCACGTGCGCAAGACAACTCGAGCACTCTTCCCGCCCCTCACAGCCATTCCCTCTCTCCCTTTCCTCCTCCCTGGCCCCTCTCACCTTTGGACGACGACGATCAACCGTATGCCCCTCGAATTCAGTCGCAGTTACTCTATCTTAGCTACTAATAATTTTTCTATACAGTTTTCTACTTTTCCTGTACGGCCGGCACAGCGTCGGCGTTGACGCGCGCAACCGCACATCTCCGACACCATTTCTGTACTTACAGTACGTGCATCCTGTAGAATCTAAAACTAAAAGTGTTCAATCGTCCAACTCGGAAGGCGGGCCCTGGGGACCCCAGGTCCGGCAACCGCCCATGTGGCACCTTGGCTCTGTTGACAGGCGATCATGACGAAGCAGAACGACGGGATCAACACAGGTATTTGGCAACGTGCTCGCTAACACTTCGTTTCTCAGATGAGATAATTTCTATATCTAAAATGATCTGACATATTGATCCTGTGCTAGACTGGCTTCTGTCATGGTCATGGTTGGTGCATGCGAATATAAAGCCGTGTCAACTCCCGATGTCAACTCTAGCTCCTCGCTCATTTTAACTTCACTGGGTACTGGATAGTGCGTGTACCTTTCCCTTTTAATTCGCCAATTCATTATCTTCAATTATTTTAGCTCATTTTCGTTTATTCTGGACTTTGCGACTACACTTTTCGTTTTGACAACTGAACGTACTGAACGCTAACATCAAGGCTAACATTGACTACTCAACAAGCAACATCGTCTAATCTGCGTGACACACTTCTAACAAAAATGCGCCGGTATGACATAGTCTCTGGAATCCTTCTCGTCCTTTCCATCTTCGACTTCGCTCTCGCGGCTCCTGTACTGGTACAAGAGAAACGTCAATCATGCGTCGATGTGGTTCACATACCCAAAGCCGTGATAACTGTGTCGGGGAAGCGGGGGGGCGAAGAGTTAGAGAAGCTGGCCGAGGAGTCATTCAAGACATGGGGAAAACCGGTTGAGTCGTCAGAGACACATGCGTCATCGAGCTCTGCGCAGCTGGGGCCCGACCATGGGTCGACGAACGTAGTGCAGGCGCCTGCGCCGAACCCAGCATCGTCAACAGCCAATCCAGGTCCGTTGGTTGAACCGCCGGGACCGTCGTCGACAGCGCCGATGCAAGGTTCGTGGGAGAATCCTTTAATGCGGCGTGGGGATGACATATTTCGAATGAAGGCGGCGATGGCAGTGGGTTGGATGAGCTACTGCACAACCTAGCGTTGACAGAGCATGGTTCGGAGCATGAGTTGACGGGGGCGCATGCGGCGCAAGCAAACCCGAACACTGGCAAAAGACCGTGGACACACCCGGAGCCAGACTTCGACTGGAACTATTGGACGAATTTGGAGGATCCACCGCCACCGGGATCAGCACCGCCGAAGCGGCCAAAATATGAATACAAGGGGCAGCAGCCGAACCCAGGACCGTCGAACCCAGGATATTCGAACCCAAGGCTGGCGAATGAGAACTTCCAGACGTGGAAACCGCCGATTCTTGACTCGTCAGACGTACTTGCGTCGTCGAGTTCGGCGCTGTCGGGGCCCGACCAGACTCACCAGCCTGAGGGGTCGACGAACGTGGTGCAGGCGCCTGCGCCGAACCCAGCATCGTCAACAGCCAATCCGGATCCGTTGATGGAACCGTCGGGCCCGTCGTCAACAGCGCTGATGCAAGGTTCGTGGGGGAATCGTTTTATTATAATGCGGCGTGGGGATGATGTATTTTGAATGAAGGCGTGCCGCACACTCTAGCGTCGACAGAGTATGGCTCTGAGCATGAGTTGACGGGGGTGCATGCGGCGCAAGCAAACCCGAACAAAAGGCCGTCGACAAATATGGACCCAAATCTGGACTGGAGCGACTGGACGAATTTGGAGGACCCACCGCCACCGAAGCGGCCAAATTATGGGTACAAGGTGCAGCAGCCGAACCCAGGACTGTCGAACCCAGGATATTCGAACCCAAGGCTGGCGGGTGAGTACTTCCAGACGAGGAAACCGCCGATTCATGAGTCGTCAGACGTACATGGGTCGACGAGCTCAGCGGCTCCGGAGCCCGACCAGACTCAACATGGGTCGACGAGCGCGATGCAGGCCCTTGCGGCGTCGAACCCAGCATCGTCAACAGCGGATCCGTTGATGGAACCGTCGAACCTAGGATATTCGAACCCAAGGCTGGCGGGTGAGTACTTCCAGACGTGGAAACCGCCGATTCATGAGTCGTCAGACGTACATGGGTCGACGAGCTCAGCGGCTCCGGAGCCCGACCGGACTCAACATGGGTCGACGAGCGCGATGCAGGCCCTTGCGGCGTCGAACCCAGCATCGTCAACAGCGGATCCGTTGATGGAACCGTCGAACCTAGGATATTCGAACCCAAGGCTGGCGGATGGGTACCTCCAGACATGGAAACCGCCGATTCTTGACTCGTCAGACGTACATGCGTCGATGAGCTCAGTGCCGCCGGGGCCTGACCGGACCCACCATGGGTCGACGAACGTGATGCAGGCCCTTGCGTCGAACCCAGCATCGTCAACAGTGGATCCGTTGATGGAACCGTCGAACCTAGGATATTCGAACTCACGACAGTCATCGTCACCACGACCGGCGCAGCGTTGATGCGCGCATCCGCACATCTCCGACACCTTTGCCGCCTCCTTAACCCGGACATGAGTAGTAGGGCATCCACTTGTATTAAAGGCCGCCCTCCTCCTAGTCGAGGACAGCATCGTGTCGAATATCAGTATGTCCTCCGCTTTCTTCTTTTGTTTCTGTGCGCTCGCTCTCGCTCCTTGCCGTTCGACGCCACGGGACTGCTGTCCGTGTTGTCCTCGCCGCCGCCGCCTCGCTGTCGCGGCAGTGTCGCCCTCTTCTTGGTATTCTCAGTCAGCACCTCTGTCCATTGTGATCTTTACTTCTGCTTTGGACGACACTCCGGCCAAGTTTAGCTATACCAGTGTTAACCTGTATCTCATGGCAATCCTACTTAGACGGCGCTCACGATCTTTATATTGCGTGGCACAGCTACGGAGGAGACTAGATAGACAAGTTTGAGTATGAGGATCAAGGCTGGCAATGGCGATAGGTCTTAGGCACCCGGCCAACCATTTGGTTGCGGCATGCATCTGCTGTAGCGAGAATTCAGTGAACAGCAATCTTAGCCAACAAGAGATGAGACACCACGCTCGACTTTTATTAATTATGATGCATTAGTTTCACTGTGAAGAGGATGCGTCACCATGCCGATATAAATCCGATAGCAGTCAAGTCGGTAGGTAAACGCCTCGAAGTGCAAAATGAAGGGGATTTTTGGTAGGGAGGGATGATAGTCACGGATGAAGCAGAGGGATCCCGTGTAAAATGGTAATATGATCTGTTTTAAACCACAGACTCGGACAGCGCCAGTGCGATCAAACCGAAGAAAAGCAGCCTGGGTACTACTGTATTCGCATGATACACTCATGATACTCATGTTGGCTCATGTACTCCTTTTTCACTTCAACTGTCAAAGAATCTCTGCAATACTGTAAGTTACATAGTATCTAAATCGTAGACCATAGACCAACCTCGGAAGGCGGCCTGCCGTAGGTCCGGCATCCTGTGACCAAGGCGGGCACGTGATTATTCTGTTGACGAGAAGCTTTGACGATCTTTTGACGATCTTGATGCAATGATGAAGCAGAACGACGGCATCAACACAAACTTAGCATTCGTTTCTGAGATGAGATACATTTCGTGTCTGAAATGATCTGAAATATTGATCCTGTGCTTCTGCTCATGCAGTGGCCTTGGTGCATCATGCGAATATAAAGTCAACTCAACTCCCGATGATGTCATCTCAAGCTCCTTGCTCACCTTTACTTCACTGGGTACTGGATAGTGCGTGTACATTTCACTTTCACTTTTAATGGGCCAATTCATTACCTTCTTTTAGCTCGCTTTCATTTATTCTGGACTTTGCGACAATACTTTTCGTTTCCACAACCGAACAAACTGAACGCTTACAGCCTTACATTGACTCAACCAGTCTGCATAACACTTCCAACAAAAATGCAGGGGTTCGACGTAGTCTCCAGAATCCTTTTCATCCTTTTCATCACCGACTCCGTTCTCGCGGCTCCTGTATTAGTGCGAGAGAACCGTCAAGCGTGCGTCGATATGGTGCACATACCCAAAGACGTGATAACTGTGTTGGGAAAGCGGGGGTACTACGAAGAATTAAAGATGCTGTTGGATGGGTACTTGGGAAAGTCGGCTGAGTCGTCAGACGCACATGCGTCGTCGAGCTCAGCGCTGGCGGGGCACGACCATGGGTCGACGAACGTGGTGCAGGCGCCAGCGTCGAACCCAGCATCGCCAACAGCGTCGATGCAAGGTTCGTGGGAGAATCGTTTTATAATAATGCTGCGTGGAAATGACGTATTTTTGAATAAAGGCGTCGATCGGTTGGATGAGCTACCGCACACCCTAGCGCCGACAGAGCATGGCTCGGACCATGAGAACAAATGGCCGTGGGCATACCCGGACACGAACTTCGACTGGAACAATTGGGCGAATCCGGAAGATCCACCGCTGCTTGGACCAGGCCGACCAGCGCCGCCGAAGAAGTTGAAATATGGGTACGAGGTGGAGCATGCCAGTGTGCAGCAGCCGGACCCAGGACCGTCGAACCCAAGGCTGCCGGATGATATCTTCAGGACGTGGAAACCGCCGATTCTTGAGTCGTCAGGAATATATCCGTCGAGCTCAAACTTCGACTGGGGCTGGGGTCGTGCAGAGTCCGAGTCGAGTCAGTCGACGAACTTGGAATCGCCAAGTCCGTTGAGAGACCCGGACCTGAAAGACCCGGACCCGAACCTCAACTCGGACTGGGGTCATGCACAGTCGACGAACTTGAAATCCCCAAGGCCGTTGGGAGACCCGGACCCGAATTTCGACTGGCCCGGGGGTCATGCACAGTCGACGAACTTGAAATCCCCAAGGCCGTTGGGAGACCCGGACCCGAATTTCGACTGGTCCTGGGGTCATGCACAGTCGACGAACTTGAAATCGCCAAGTTCGTTGAGAGACCCGGACCCGAAAGACCCGGACCCGAACTTCAACTCGGACTGGGGTCATGCACAGTCGACGAACTTGAATTCCCCAAGGCCGTTGAGAGACCCGGACCCGAACTTCGACTGGGACTGGGGTCGTTCACAATCTACGATTTGAAATCGCCGCTTTCCAGCGATTCCGGATTTGTAAAATAAAACTTTATAATAAATTGCGGAAAGCGCTTTTTCAACTTTGATCAGCTAAAAAACTAACTGCTTTCCCGCTGCAACGCACATTGAGCGCTTTCTTTGAATCAAAGGCCGCATGCAGCCTATCGGGGATCGCAATTTCTAATGAATGCCAGTGGCCAGCTCTTGGCTCTCTGGCATAACGACAACATGCCTGATTGTGCAGCAGCAGCAGATGCTGTAAGGAACAGGCGCCCATCATCACGTGCTCATCGTTGATCTTTTTCTCGTCTTTTTCTTTTCTCTTGACACAACATCCTTATCACCTCGCGCTCGACAACAACATACTTCGACAACAACTGCGAAACAAGACAAGACGTTCTATGTGTTCCAATCACGTTCATTCCCGCTCTCGCTACTGCTTTCCTTTCAACTTTCCTTTCTTTCATCTCTCTCGTCTCCCGCTCTCGAACAACACCCACCGACACAACGCTGCTACCACGCGGCACCCGTACGCTCTCATTTTCACCCATTTATAGTCTTCCCTTTATGCTTACATCTCTCTCTATTCAATCCCTATCACCGGCACCCCCGAGGTCGCCGCTACTATACAAGCCTTAGACACAGCCTGAAGGCAACGAACATGTATATAAGACCGCCCTCTAGCTCGTCGAGGAGGGCATCGATTAGAATCAAGAAGCTCTCCCTCATTTCTTCCCCTTTCTCTTTCACTCACCTGTGTGCCTTTCACTCTCGGCGACCGCCTGCGGAACTGCTGTCCGCGCTGTCTCGGCTGAGCCTTCCCTCCCTTTGTCTCTCACTCGCGTTCTTTCTCCCCATCTCTCTCCTGCTTGGACGACTTTCTCGCCTCGCAGCCCCTATCTTAGATACAATGCATGTAACATCAGGCTTTCTTAGTGAATATGATAGCAGAGGCTGAGAGTCATCTAATCTCATCTTTTCAAAGAACGAGTCGAAGAAGGTTCTGATTGTTAATACTCTTCTACTACTAGTGGATGATGTAATGACTCACTGGCACGACGCACTGCGCACCTCCTCTCCAAATGTAGAACTTCTATGTTACTAGTACATTACAGTACTACGCTGTACTCTACTAGATCCTGATTCCTGAGATCCAAAAGACTGGCACGCCGTGACGTGATGACTCAAATACTTGGAACAATGCTCGGGCGTCGGAGCGGAATGAAGCGTCTGAGCGCCGTTTTCCCTCCCGATCACGTGTGCAAGACAACTCGAGCAACTTCCCCACTCTTAATTTCCCCACTCTTTCTTATGTTACTGGTGGTACGTGGGAAAGGAAGTGGCTACTGTAGCATTCCTAAACGGCGCTCACAATCTTTGTATTGCGTGGCACGGCTACGGAGGCTAGATAGACAAGTTTGAGTATGAGGATCAAGGCTGGCAATGGCGATAGGTTTTCGGCTCCCGCCATTTGGTTGCGGGCCTTGCGGCATGCATCTGCTGTAGTGAGAATTTGAGAGTGAATAGCAATTACCAAGCATAGCCAACAAGAGATAAGACGGCATGCTTGTCTTCTAACTATGATCCATCACAGTTTCGCTATAAAGAGGACGCGCCACCGTGCCGATATAAATCCGATAGCAATCAAGTCGGTCATGATATACTCATGATATTCATGTTCGCTCATATAGTACTCTTTATTCACTCCGAACAAACAATTTGTGTTCAACCGTCAGAGAATTTTAATTTGCTCTGCAATACTGTACATAGTATCTAAAAGTGCTCAATTATAGACCGTAGACCAACTCGGCCTGCGCCCCTGGCAAAGTTGTGCCAGACAGAGTTGCAGGACCGCAGGAGTCGGCAGGACCGGCAACCGTCCGTGTGGCACACAGAACCTGCCAGTGGCCTTTCTGCTAACGCGGGATGCCAGTGAGTGGGTTTGGAACCGAATGCGCTCACGTTTCGCCTTGCCTTGGTCGTCGAAGGGGTGGTGGCCGTTACAGTAACGAGAGACAGGCGATCATGATGATCTTGATGACGACGGCCTCAACACAAATACTTGGAAGCGTGCGTGCTCGCTGACTTTTCGTTTCTCACACGATATACTTTATTTATATCTGAAATGATCCGAAATATTGATCGGTCGATCCTGTGCTTCTGTTCATGGCTTTGGTGCATGCGAATATAAAATCATGCTAATTTCCGATATCATCTCAAACTCCTTGCTCACCTTAACTTCACTGGGTACTACTGGATAGTGCGTGTACCTTTCCCTTCGATTTTAATGCGCCAATTCATTACCTTCTCCAATATTTTTTTAGCCCACTTTCATTTATTCTGGATTTTGCGACTATACTTTTCGTTTCGACAACTGAACATACTGAACGCTTAGATTGCCTACCCAACCAGCAACATCGTCTAATCTGCGTGACACTTCCAAAAAAAATATGCGGCGGTACGACGTAGTCTCTGGAATCCTTTTCATCCTTTCCATCATCGACTTCGCTCTCGCGGCTCCTGTATTAGTGCAAGAGAAACGTCAAGCATGCGTCGATGTGGTGCACATAGTACCCAAAGACGTGATAACCGCATTGCCAGTGGGGAAGCGGGGGGACGAAGCGTTAGAGAAGCTGTTGGAGGAGTACTTCAATAATATGGGAAAGCAGTTTGAGTCGTCAGATGCACATGTGTCGTCGAGCTCAGCCCCGCCGAGGTCCGACCATGGGTCGACGAACGTGGTGCAGACGCCAGGGCCGAACCCAGCATCGTCAACAACCAATCTGTTGATCGGACCGTCAGGTCCAGACCATGAGAACAAATGGCCGTGGACATACCCGGACACGAACTTCGACTGGAACTATTGGGCGAATTTGGATGATGCACCGCTGTCGGGACCAGCGCCGCCGAAGCAGCCGAAATATGTGTACAAGGTGGAGCATGTGCAGCAGCCGAACCCAGGACCGTCGAACACAAGGCCGCCGAATGAGTACTTCGAGATGTGGAAACAGCCGAATCTTCAAGTTGAGTCGTCAGACGTACATGCGTCGTCGAGCTCAGCGCTCACTGGACCGGGGCCTGCGCTGCAACCAAACCCGAACAAAAGGCCGTTGAGAGACCCGGACCCGAACTTCAACTGGGACTGGGGTCGTCCACAGTCGACGAATCGCCGCTTTCCAGCGGTTCCGGATTTGTAAAATAAACATTGCCGAAAGCGCTTTTTCAAAAAAACTGCTTTTCACAGCCTCGGAGAGGAATGAAGTGTCCGAGAGAACGCCCATCAGCCACGCGTTCGAGTCAATTGCCTCCCTCCCGGCCACGGCTAGAGAATTGTAGGCCATCATAGACCAATTTTCCTCGGAATGCGGGCCCGGACCGCAGGTCCGGCAACCGCCCGTGTGCCACACGCTGTACGTGCCGTCGTGCCTGTCCTCGCGTGATGACAAGCAATTATGACCTTGATGATGAAGCTGAACGACGGCATCAACACAGGTACTTGGCAACCTGCTCGCTAGCATTTCGTTTCTCAGATGAGATACCTTTTATATCTGAAATGATCTGACATATTGATCCTGTGCTTGACACAGTGCTTCTGGCTTCTGCCAGTGTCTGAGTCATGACCTGGTTGGTGCATGCGAATATAAAATCATGTCAACTCCCGATGTCATCTCTAGCTCCTCGCTCACCTTAACTTCACTGGGTACTGGATAGTGCGTGTACATTTCCCTTCACTTGTAATGTGCCAATTCATTACCATCTCCAATTTTTTTTAGCTCACATTCATTTATTCTGAACTTTGCGACTACAATTTTCGTTTTGACAACTGAACATCAGAACATACTGAACGCTAACATTGATTACTCAACCAGAAACATCGTCTAATCTGCGTGACACAACCAACAAAAATGCGCCGGTACGACATAGTCTCTGGAATCTTTCTCATCCTGTCCATCATAGACTTCCCTCTCGCGGCCCCTGTATTAGTGAAAGAGAAACGTCAAGCATGCATCGATGTGGTGCACATACCCAAAGACGTGATAACTGTATTGGAGAAGCGGGGGGGCGCCGAAGAGTTAGAGAAGCTGATGGAGAAGTACTTCAAGAATATGGAAAACCCGGTTGGGTCGTCAGACGCACATGCGTCGTCAAGCTCAGCCCCGCCGAGGCCCGACCATGGGCCGACGGACGTGGTGCAGGCGCCAGGGCCGAACCCAGCATCGTCAACAACCAATCAGGATCCGTTGGTGGAACCGTCGGGCCCGGACCATGAGAGCACATGGCCGTGGACATACCCGGACACGAACTTCGACTGGAACTATTGGCAGAATTTGGAGGATACACCACTGCCGGGACCAGCGCCGCAGCAGCAGAAATATTTGTACAGGGTGCAGCGTGTGCCACCGTCGAACCCAAGGCTGGCGGATGAATTCTTCAAGACGTGGAAACCGCAGATTCTTGAGTCGTCAGACGTACATGCATCATCGAGCTCTGCGCCGCCGAGGCCCGACCATTGGTCAACGAACGTGGTGCAAGCGCCTGCGCCGAACCCAAGACCGTCGAACCCAATGCCGGCGTATGAGTACTTCAAGACGTGGAAATCACCGATTTTTGATTCACCTGCGCCGAACCCAATGCTGGCGGATGATTTCTTCAAGACGTGGAAATCGCACATTCTCGAGTCGTCAGACGCACACGCGTCGTCGAACTCAGCCCCGCCGAGGCCCGACCATGGGTCGATGAACGTGGTGCAGGCACCTGCGCCGAACCCAATGCTGGCGGATGAATTCTTCAAGACGTGGAAACCGCAGATTCTTGGGTCGGCAGACATACATGCATCGTCGAGCTCTGCGCCGCAGAGGCCCGACCATTGGTCAACGAACGTGGTGCAGGCGCCTGCGCCGAACCCAGGACCGTCGAACCCAATGCTGGCGGATGAGTACACCAAGACGTGGAAATCGCCCATTCAAGAGTCGTCAGATGCACATGCGTCGTCGAGCTCTGCGTCGCCGAGTCCCGACCATGGGTTGACGAATGTGGTACAGGCACCTGCGCCGAACCCAGGACCGTCGAACCCAATGCTGGCGGATGAGTACACCAAGACGTGGAAATCGCCGATTCAAGAGTCGTCAGATGCACATGCGTCGTCGAGCTCTGCGTCGCCGAGTCCCGACCATGGGTTGACGAACGTGGTACAGCCGCCTGCGCCGAACCCAGGACCATCGAACCCAAGGCTGCCGGATGACTACTTTAAGACGTGGAAACCCCCGATTCTTGAGTCGTCAGACATATATGCATCGTCGAGCTCAGTGCCCCCGAGGCCCGACCATTGGTCAACGAACATGGTGCAGGCGCCTGCACCGAACCCAGGACCGTCGGACCCAATGCTGGCGGATGAGTACACCAAGACCTGGAAATCACCGATTATTGAGTCGTCAGACGTACATGCGTCGTCGAGCTCAGCCCCGCCGAGGCCCGACCCTGGGTCGACGAACGTGGTGCAGGTGCCAGGGCCGAACCCAGCATCGTCAACAGCCAATCCGGATCCGTTGATGGAACCGCCGGGCCCGTCATCGATAGAAGCGATGCAAGGTTCGTGGGAGGATCGTTTTATTATAATGCGGCGTGGGATAACGTACTTTTTTAAGGCTACGATGAGTTGGATGGGCCACTGCAGACCCTAATGTCAAAGTTTGGCTCGGTCCCTGGGTGGACGGGGGAGCATGTGCCACAACCAAACCCGGCCAAAAGGCCGTTAGTAGAACCGGGCCCGGACTTAGACTGGACCTGGGGTCGTTCACAGTCGACGAAATCGCCGCTTCCCAGAGGCGATTTCGAAAGCGATTTCGGATTGTAAAATAAGATCGTATTAATAAATTGCGGAAAGCGCCTTTTCAACTTTTATCAGCCCCAAAAAACAGCTTTCCCGCTGCAACGCACGCTCTGAATTTGGCCGCATGCAGCCTATCGATCGCAGTTGTTACGAACGGCCATCTCTTGGCTCTCTGACATAAGTGACGTCAGTGTGCCGAGCTCGAAAGTACATATAAACCTATATTTCATTGAAGGCGGGATGGTGTGAGTTTGGAACCTAATGCGCTCACGTTTCGCCTTGCGTTGGTAGTCGAGGGGGTTGGCCGTGAACGATTATAGAGAGAGGATTCGGAGTCAGGCGACTCAGTCGGTCATGATCTTGATGATGTCATGATGAAGCTGAACGACTCCTGCAACCTTCTCGCTATCATTTCGTTTCTCAAATGAGATACTTTATTTATATCTGAAAATGATTCGAAATATTGATCCTGTGATTTTGTTCATGGCCTTGGTGCATGCGAATATAAAATCATGTCATCTCTAGCTCCTTGCTCGCCTTAACTTCACTGGGTACTGGATAGTGCGTGTACATTTCCCTTCACTTTCAATTCGCTAGTTCATTATCTTCAATTGTTTTAGCTCACTTTCGTTTATTCTGGACTTTGCGACTACACTTTCGTTTTGACAACTGAACATACTGAACGCTAACATTGACCACTCAATCAGCAACATCGTCTAATACCCGTAACACAACCAACAAAAATGCGCCGGTACGACATAGTCTCTGGAATCCTTCTCATCCTGTCCATCATAGACTTCGCTCTCGCGGCCCCTGTATTAGTGCAAGAGAAACGTCAAGCATGCGTCGATGTGGTGCACATACCCAAAGACGTGATAACTGTATTGGAGAAGCGGGGTGACGCCGAAGAGTTAGAGAAGCTGATGGAGAAGTACTTCAAGAATATGGGAAACCCGGTTGAGTCGTCAGACGTACATGCGTCGTCGAGCTCAGCCCCGCCGAGGCCCGACCATGGGCCGACGGACGTGGTGCAGGCGCCAGGGCCGAACCCAACATCGTCAACAACCAATCCGGATCGGTTGAAGGAACTGTCGGGCCCATCGTCGAAAGAAGCGACGCAAGGTTCGTGGGAGGATCGTATTGTTATAATGCGGCGTGGGGTGACGTATTTTCGAATAAAGGCGAGTCGGACGATGAGTTGGATGGGCTACTGCACAGCCTAGCGTATGGCTCAGACCATGAATTGACGGGGGCGCATGCTCCGCAACCGATCCCAAACAAAAGGCCGTTGACAGAACCGGACCCGGACCCGGACTTCGACTGGAACTATTGGATGAAAGAGGTGAATCCGGAGGATCCACGGCCGCCGGTACCAGTGCCGAAGCGGCCGAAACTGTCAGAGGAGTACATCAAGCCGCCGATTCCTGAGTCGTCAGATGTACATGCGTCGACGAGCTCGGCGCTGCCTGGGCCCGACCGGACTCAGCATGGGTCGACGAACGTCTTTCAGGCGCTAGGGCTGAACCCAGAATCGTCAACAGCCAATCCGGATCGGTTGATGGGACCGCCGGGCGCATCGTCGACAGCGCCGAAGCAAGGTTCGTAGGAGAGTCGTTCTATTATAATGCGACGTGGGATGACGTATTTTCGAATAAAGGCAACGATGAGTCTGGCGGGATACTGCACGCCCCAGTGACAAAGTCTGGCCCAGACCATGAATTGACGGAGGCGCTTGCGGCGCAACCGAACCCGAACAAAAGGCCGTTGACAGGCCCGGACCCGGACTTCAACTGGGTCTATTGGATGAAAACGGTGAATTCGGAAGGTCGACGGCCGCAGGGACCAGTGCTGCTGCCATTGAAGAAGCGGCCGAAATATGAGTACCAGGTGAAGCCAGACCCGGACCAAGAGTGGATAAGTTTGGATGATCTAACCCCGAGCCCGCCGAGACTAGCGTCGCCGAAAGAGCTTGGCCAGGCCCATCATGAGCACCATGTGCAGCAGCCGGACGCGGGACCGTCGACAGAGCCTGGGGTGGTGGCTCCAGCATCGTCGAACCCGGAGTCGCCGCACCTAGAGTCACCGAAAGAGCCCTTCAAGGAGGAGATTCCTGGGCCGTCACAAACCCCAGATCCCGAAGTTCTCTTAAACCCTTCGACGTCGAGCGCAGATCTACCGCGCGTGGGCTATCGGCCGGTAGATCTTCAAGCTGCCATCTATGCAGCAAAAGGCAAAGAGAAGTTATTGCGTCGTATTTCCGGCATCACCAGGGATGTTGGGATGTGGTCCAGAAGGAGTTGCAGCCTGCTGAGGGGTCGCTTGATCCGGGAGAGTAAGTTTGTCTCGTCCCTCACTCTTCTGCCTGCCTTCAAACATACATTCTAATTGATCCTTTCTAGTGAGGAATCCTGAAAATTTATGAGTCTGTGACCTGTGATCTTTACAAAACCGTTGGTGGCTTCGGTCGTGATGCTGGCACATCCTC
This sequence comes from Russula olivacea, assembly GCA_963926505.1. NCBI lineage: Eukaryota > Fungi > Basidiomycota > Agaricomycetes > Russulales > Russulaceae > Russula > Russula olivacea. Next base: position 1,139,557 of record OZ004879.1, on the reverse strand, counting down.
ACATCATGGTCTCCGAGATTATCCCTAGAACCGAAATAAACTGGCATCATGTGGTCATACTGATCAGATGGATGAACTGGGCTATTCCCTGAACAATAACCTACTGGGCCAGACGGTGGTGGCACCTTGCCATCTCCGTTAAAGTGCGTTCTCCTGATGACGACTCAAGTACTCGAGGGACGCACCACGTTTACTATAATTAGCGGCATCAAGACAAATGCTTTCTTCAATTTACATGAATATACATTTCACACAGTCAGTGTAACGACGACCATTTGAGCACTCACTAGGCGCACAGCGTCGCTTTTGCGAAGCGGGTAAGGAAAGATCAAGCAACCGCGTCATCGCACGGGACGCCCCACCCCTCCCACTCAACACGTCCTTCCTGAATATCCAAAAGCCGCTCCCAGAGCGCCTGTGCAACACTTCCCTCCTCTCCTACAACAGGCAACACGATATCTTGTATATGCATATCCGCGTCCGCGCCGTCGCCACTGACGCGGCGCTGCCACCCGATGCGCGCAGCGGGGATGACGACCGCCGCTGTGCCCACACAGAAGACCTCACGCAGAGTGCCCGCTTCCGCAGCCGCAAAAAGCTCTGACATCATCAGTGGGCGTTCGGCGGTGTGTAAGCGGACGTCGGCTGGGAGTTGAGGGAGAGCGGTGGTGTGTGGGGTATGTGAGAGAAGTGAGAGCACCGAAGCGCGCGTCACGCCTGGTAATATCGTGCCGTCTAGCGGGGGCGTGACTACATCGCGTGCTGCAGGATGCGTAGAGAGGTGGTGAAGGGGGTGAGTGAGAACCAGGTGAAGAGGATAAACACTTACCACCATCTGTACGCTCAAACACTGCAAATACATTCATTGCACCTGCCTCAGCGACTGTCTCGCCAAGCAACCACAACAACTGCTGGTACCCAAGAGCAGCAGCGGTGCGCTGCGCAACGAAGCCAGGCGCATAGTTCAGGCCAAGCTTGTAGCCACCCGTGCCACCGGGCCACGCTCGCACCTGGTCGCTCATAGCGAGCAAAGAGACGCCCTTGCCATCCTGATCGCGGATATACGGGCCTGTTGGCGAGAGAATCACATAGAGCGCTGCGTGTCGAGATGCCGAGACGCCGAGCGAGGGTCGTGTGCCGATGAGCGTCGGCCGGATGTAGAGGCTACATCCTCGCGCGCGAGGAATCCAGCGTGCCTCGAGCGCGACGAGGCGCTTAATGAGGGTGAGAACGGCATCAGGGTTGAAGGGCTGATAATTGCCAGATATGTAAGCGTATGAAGGAAAAGAAGGTCCGGGATGCTCACAGGGAGGGCGACACGTTCCGCGGAGCGCGCCATCCGCTCCATGTTTAGCTGAGGGCGGAATAAACGTGGGGTCTCATCGGGTCCCAAGTATGCCTGTCTGGGTATTAGCATATGCTCTGTCGAAGCGCGAGCCGGTCACGACAGACCTTCAAACCCTCAAAGACGTTGGGGCAGTAGTGAAAGCACGAGCTCGCTGGGTCGAGGTTGAGTGGTCCATACGGTTTAATTTGAGGCGGGGACCATCCGCGGTCTGGAGAAAAATCTATGTAGAGCATATGGTCTGTTGGGACCTGTCCAATTTGAGTGGGTGTAGAGATGGAAAATCCTAGACATTCTCGCACCTCCCCAAATACGAGGGTGTCAGGTTCAGGCAATTTTTTGAGCACTACGGCACGGGTGATTGTGAGACGGGAAGGCTAGTGCAGCGAGGGTCAGCGTCCTCCCGTCAGAGTGAGACTAGGCACACATCAATGTCAGGGAGAGTGGACGGCAAGCAGTTCTTGAGTACGTGGGCCTCAGTTGGAGGGAGTGGGACGCCATTCGCGCTGAGAGGACCTTTGTGGACAGTCATGGTGACAAGTAGAGCCAACCTTCAAGGGGATTCAAGTGGATCCGGCCGACTCGACACGTAAATTGAAATCGACCAAGCCAACAACGACAAAAGTGCATATCCCTAACGATAATCTACTCAAAGTTTCTTCGCCGCGGCTACCGACAACGTCTGACCAGCAGCCTTCGCCCGCTTCCGAAGCATGTCGGCAGATTTGTTACCCCGAATACCTCCACCCCATACACGACGCTGCTCTTCATATTTGTCAGAGCTAAACAACCTCAGGTCAGTAAGGAAAGATATTCCATCGTAGTAGATGCTCACAAGTTAGCTTTAGCAGCAGAAATGAGAGTAGCAAGTTCGCGGTCATCCTCGCTGCGAACTTCCTGAATCGCGACAACAGCCGTCGTCTTCTTGTGGACAACGGTGCCGAGGCGAGCCTTACCCTTGACGATGACGTATGGAACACCCATCTTGCGACAGAGGGCAGGAAGGAAGATCACAAGCTCAATCGGGTCAACATCATGCCCAATAACGACGAGGGCTGCTTTCTTTGCTTCGACCAGCGCAACGACGTGATTGAGACCGTATTTCGCGTAAATAGGCTTTTTTGTATCCTGCAAGGAGACATCAGGTCTGGTCCAAAGAGAGCATATACGAACAAAGACTCGCCTTTTGGGCATCTTTACCCCCTGCGACGGCACTAGCAGTCGCCGTAAGACGGGCCTTCTTCTCCTGTTTCGTCTCGGGCCTGTACTTGTCTAGGAGCTTGAACAACTGAGTAGCCGTGTTCTTGTCGAGGGTGTGTGAGAATTGTGCAATCGCTGGCGGCACCTTCAAGCGTTGAGAGAGGATAACTTTCTGTCGTTGAAGGCGGATGTATTCTGGCCATTTGATAAAGCGTGTGAGATCTCGCTTGGGTTGAATGTCCTGGCCTGAAACCGTGCATCAGTAGTGCAATGGAGAGGGCAAGAAAGCTTTTACCGATGGAGAAGTTCTTGGGACGAGATTCAAACAACGGGTTCTTTGCGGTCTTTGCGGGTTTGCTAGCACCGAAAGGCGCAGCGGCGGGTTTCTTTCCTGTTCCTTTCTTGACGGGAGGCTGGTCATTGAGACGGGGGCATCAGTCATCAGTCACGGTGCGGACCGTCGACAATGCGTGGCTCCCCGGCGCTCTAATGCTCGGTGCACCGAAGTGCATACGAGCCCAGCAAAGGCACTATTGCCCTCAGGCTCCGCTAAGAAGATGAAACTCTTCTAGCTGATGCAGTCTATGACGTGGGGCGAAGAAGGATGAGCTTTATTCGGCGAAAACTACATCTGTAGACCGTGCTCACCATCCAGCTCCAAATAGCTTAGTTCCATGCTAAACCAAGCATTGGGAGCACCGGGTACCCCTCGCAAATGCCAAGTAAATGCTTACCATTGAAGTCGATAGAGTGGTCTTGAAGATGGTGAACGACGTACAAAATGGTGAGTCAAGTAAAAATTAAGGTTCTCTGAAGTTCAAGGATCAATCCCCGCTCGGATACATCCGGCTAAACCACGACCTGTGAAATTATGTGAAATTACAGTAATGCGATGCTTTTCGTGGTTCTGCATCTTCTCCCAGTCGTTGCAGCTAAGTGTAACACACTCCACCAAGGTAGCAGGTGTTCAGGTCAGGGAACGCACACATGACGTTGGGAAGACTGTTCAGCAGCTTCTACGCAGCAAGGATGAAGCTTTCCAGGCCTTTGCGGCTTGGGCAAAGACCCAGCACGGAGTGCGCATCAAGCGCCTCACGTCCAACCGCGGTGGAGAATACACTGGCGGCGACCTCTCATCATTTTTAAAGTCCTAAGGCACAGCGCGTCCCCTCAATACCCACGACACTCCCCAGCACAATGGAGTCGCGGAGTCGCTGAGCCGTCGACTTCTCGAACGAGTTCGCGCCTATGGGGGGAAGCAATTCAATTTATTGTTTGGCTGAAGAACAGAGTAACCACTCGGGCCCTCGGTAAAGTAACCCCTCATGAACAGTTGTACGGGTCGAAGCCTGGCCTCAGCGGTGCCCGAGTGGGGGCCAGTATGGGTCCATCTGGACTCCGGCTCGAAGTTGGACGGGCGCGCCTCTGCGGCGCGATGGGTAGGGTTTGACGGTGATAACACGCCCACTCACCGTATCTACTGGCAGGACATAAGTGCGTTTCCGTCGAGCGGAACGTCAGGTTCACTCCCAATACCGTTACTGTTCACGACCCTTCCCTTCCCTTCCAACACCAACACCGCCACCACAACATCTCCGACGCTATCACAGCCAACAGTCACACAAGCACCTGCCCCAACTCAGCAAGTAACAGCCTATCTTCCAACGCCGCAAGTCAGCAAATTCACAAGCAACCACCCCATTACCTCCAAGCGCACCCAAGAATGCTGGCTAGACTGTCTCCTTTGAGGCCAAGGGTTGCAGGATCAAGAATAAAGAAGGCAAGATGATAGGGAAGATTCCAGCAAGCACGAACGGGCTTTACCGGGTAGATCACCGACAATGGCCGCTGCCGTGTAAGAACAAGTCGACACTCACGATCCACCAGAGGCCGGCTCGGACACATCTCAGCCGACGACATCCTCTCTTGTTCGTACTAACGCAGTCACTGGGCTGCAACTAATAGATCCCTCTTCCTCATCACTGACGATGTGTCTCACTTCATTTACAAATGTCATCCAGTCTGGTGTTCTCAAATCCTCCTTGCGTGTGCCCTCATTTCTCTCGCCTTTGCTCAATCTTCCTGTTCCTATTCGCTGTGGGACAGTGTTCTTGCTGCTATTTCCTTACGTACCACCTCGCCCAGCCTATATCCTGTTCTTTAGGGACATGGCAGAAACTAGGAGAGTTGAACAGACAAGAACAGGCGAGAAGCAAAATGGACAAAAATGTACGTTTGAGGGTAAGCAGAAGAGTAGGGACGAGAAAGAAACTTACTCCCCCGTATCAAGCGACCTTCCAGCAGGCTGCAATTCCCTCTCGACCGCATTCCCAACATCCCTGGTGGTGCCGGAAATACGACGCAATAACTTCGCTTTGCCTTTCGCTGCATAGATGGCAGCTTGAACCGCATCATATTCGGGCTCTTTCGGCGACTCCGGTCTCGGCGGTGGTGGATCCTCGAGGTCCAAGTCTGTCGACGGCTTTGGTTTCGAATTCGGTTGCGGAACATGCGCTCCCGGTTTATACAACCATAGGTCGTCCCACAGCGCATTTAAATGATCCCAAGAACCTTGCATCGGCGCTGTCGACGACGGGCTCGACGGTTCCACCAACGGATCCGGATTGGCTGTCGACGATGCTGGGTTTGACGCTGGTGCCGATTGCACGACGTTTGTCGACTCATGGTCAGGCCCTGCCGGCGCTGAGCTCGACGACGCATATGCGTCTGACGACTCAACCGGGTTTCCCGAAGGCTTGAAGTACTCATCCGCCAGATTTGGGTTCAAATATCCTGGGTTCGGATAAGGTCCTGGGTTCGGCCGGTACACGTGCTCCTGGTACTCAGGGGCCAGGCCGATCTCTTTCGGCTGCGCTGGTCTCGGCGGGAGTGGTGGATCCTCCAAACTCATCCAATAGTTCCAGTCGAAATCCGGGTCCGGGTTTGTCGACGGCCTTGGGTTCGGGTTCGGGTTCGGTCGCGGCGCATGCGCCCCCGTCGATTCACGGTCCGAGTCCGTGTGATACGCTGACGACCCTGAGGTGAACAGTGACCCATCCGACTCATCGTCGCCTTTTAGCGACCATGGGTCCTCCGGCAGCAGATCCCCCGACGCTCCTTGCACCAAGGATGGGCTCGACGGTTCTATCAACAGACCCAGATTGGCTGTCGACGACGCTTGGTTCGGCCCTGGCGCCTGCACGATGTTCGTCCACCCATGGTCGGGCCTCGGCGGGGCTGAGCTCGACGACGCATGTGCGTCTGACGACTCACCCGGGTTTCCCATATCCCTGAAGTACTTCTCCATCAGCTTCTCTAACTCTTCGGCGTCCCCCCGCTTCCCCAACACAGTTATCACGTGCTCGGGTATGTGCACCACATCGACGCCTGCTTGATGTTCCTCTTGCACCAATACAGGAGCCGCGAGAGCGAAGTCGATGATGGACAGTATGAGAAGGATTCCAGAGACTATGTCGTACCGGCGCATTTTTGTTGAATGTGTTACGCAGATTAGACGATGTTGTTGGTTGAGTAGTCGATGTATGTTCAGTTTTCAAAACTAAAAGTGTAGTCGCAAAGTCCAAAATAAACAACAGTGAGCTAAAAATTGGAGAAAGGTAATGAATCGTCGAACTAAAAGTGAAGGGAAAGGTACACGCACTATCCAGTACCCAGAGAAGTCAAGGTGAGCAAGGAGCCAGAAGCTCGGAGGACATCGGGAGTTGACATGATTTTATATTCGCATGCACCGGTATCAATATGTCGGATCATTTCAGATATCAAAGGTATCTGATTCGAGAAACGAAATGCTAGCGAGCAGGTTGCCAAGTATTTGTGTTGATGCCGTCGTCCTGCAACTTCTGTTTCATTATCAAGATCATGATCGCCTGTCAACAGAGTAATCACGTCTGCCTTGGCGTGCCAGTGAGGTTGTTTGTCATAGATGCGAAATTATTAATAAGTTGCACAGCACACTTCGCACGATCTACTAGTGCTGACGAGACAACTCAATTTCACATATATGGCCGAGTTACCTCCATTTGAAGCGATATATCAAAAATCCATATGGAGACAGAAGTGATAGCAAAAATACTGCAACTAATACCTCGGGAGAATTTAAAAAAGAGTGAAGGAATGGCACGTGGCACGTAGATAACCGTGACACCGAACTTTGATGAGATAGAATGCAGAAATATCTCAACCAAGGGCCTCATACCACTCATCATCTCTGTCCCAGCGGGAAATGGATATGGGTTGGCTTGAGAGCCGTGGTGCGGAAACGAACTGTCCAATAGCGTTGCGGACGGGTCCAGAAGGTGGGTACTCCTGCAAAAAAAATATCTGCAGGGCGGATAACACTCTTGTCACCCCGACTGTCTGCTGTAGAGCGGTTGACATCGCACAAGTTCCCCGGATAAGTAGAGTTTCTTCGCTGGAGTAAACCAGACAGAAAAGTTCTACCCAGTTCGAGTCCGGGATGTGATCCACCCAACCCTTTCGCCGCAAATATCCATCCCTGCATATGTAAAGGCGTTCCACCCTGGCGAGGGCAGGAAAGGACGACCTGCAGACCTGAACGAGAGACGAAAGCTGCTCAACCGACTCATCATCGCGTGAAATTCCCAATGCAAGCATTTCGTATTGAAAATTTCGTGTTGGGGAGGGAAATGCAACCACAACCCCGTCATCGGAAAAAGTGACACGTGCTTCATCGACTGCCTGGAAGTTGGGTGTGCGACTGATGGTCGATGAACTGGGAGAGACGTGAAGTGTCGAATATGACTTGTTCGAAGAAGGTTATGTGCAAGCTGTCAAGTAGAGGGGTATCAATCCGGGTCACGACATCCTCTACCTACATATTTGTTAATCGCTTTGAGCTTCAAACGAGTGACCGTGGGGAGGAGAATGCGTGCCGGCGAAGGAGGATAACCACTTTCCCAGTCTGGAAAAGAAGCTTCAGGGGAGACGAATTCAACGATAAGCGTTTTGAGACAGGTCAACGCGGAGAGGCACTGGCAAGTGTTGCATCACTGCCACTACATTTTCAAACTCCGGCCTTGGTTCCAACCGGCGAAGGTCGATTTTAAGTATGCGATCATTGTGCTCCAGTGCCGCGATGCATGATGCTATCCAGACTTGACGTTGGGAGACCATACTTCTCTACGACAATAGGAAGGGCTGGCCAGATATCCAGTTTCTTCGTCACGGGTGTCCTGGCCGTGCAGAGAAGCTGCAGAAGCTGCAGGTTGAGGCGATGTGGTGATTCAAAAACGAGGGTTCAAGTTCGCCATCTTCGGCACACGTGTACAAGCGTACGCCACACCTCCGTCCTGACTCGGAGGGATCCACTCACATATACATTAAATATGTATAGGAGAATATCATCGGAGAGAATTTCAACTGTAACTTGAATTACATCGCACTACTGTAGTGGGCAGTTGTTCTGTGAGGTGATGTGTGAAAGACGTACAACGATCTCGCCCTTACTCTTACCTCAAACGGGCAACACTTTTACTGCTGTCCAACTAATGAGTAATGGCGCATACATGTATTGAGTCAATTAGGCATACTATCACGACGGCCTAATCCAACTCTCCATTCGTCACTACAAGTACAGCCAGTGTAATCGGGGTCATTACAGTATACTGAGTATAGAAGAACATATCCGATGTCGGTCCAGCGGATACCAGCCCGGCACGCGAGGCTGGCCAAGTGCTCCGACCGTGACGTGGAGAAACATGGTCAAGACGACTTATTTCCAAAGCTATAGCCAAGTCGCGACACGTATTCATCCCACAAGATCAAATTGCGGTGACACTAAGAACAAGAGCGTAACTGATGTTTTTAATGTCTCAAGAGTAAAACAACGAATTCAGTGAAGAACAGCAGGTCATTAAGTAGACGACACTAGACGATACAGAGATAGAAAGCTGAGAGCACTCGACTATAAACGGCCTCCCACCACATGTCCTACCATCCTAACCAATGAGAAACAGCAATAGGATGTCCGGAGAGCTGGCGCGCGGCAACAAAGGTTTCAATGTCTTCGCTGGCAGGCCCCCGTTTCAAAAAAAGGTTTTGCAGGGCGGGTAACACTTCTGTCGTTCTTTCCCCGACGAGTTCTCGCAGGGTGGGCGAGATATACAGTGCAAGGTCCTCGGATACTAGGTAGAGATTTTTTGCACCGGTAAACAACTGTAAAAGTTCGAGCCAATGGGAGTTCTGGATGCCCACCGGCCAGTGCGACCGTAAAGATCCATCTCCGTAGATGTAGAGCTGTTTCACCATGGCAAGGTTACGCGAGAACGACCTACAGAGCTGAGCAAGGGACGAAAGCGGCCCAACCAAATTATCCCAAGAAATCCCCAATACGAGCCCTTCGTACCCAATTGTCCGTATTGGCAAGGGAAGTGTGACCGTCAATTCGTTACTGGTAAAAGTGACACGTGCTTCATCAAGTGCCTGGAACTTTGGTATACGATTGACGAACCGCGAGAGATGTGGAATGTTGGGTACGGTTTTGTCGAAGAAGGTTATGTACAAGCGGTGAAGCAGAGGGGCATCGATCCGTGACACGAGGTCCTCTGCATATTCATGGATCCCCTTGAACCTCAACAAAGTGAGAGCTGGGAGGAGAGTGCGTGTTGGTGGAGGAAGATGTCGGCTTTCCCAGTCTTGGTAAGATAGATGGCCTGAAAACTCAAGGGTAAATAATTTGAGGCGAGGCAAGGCTGAGAGGCAAGTGGCCATCGCATCGGGTGAAATGTTACGGGAACAATAAAGATGCCGGAGTTGAATAGAAACGAGGTCGGTAGCAGACAAAAGCAGTTTAGGTAATCCCGGGAATGTGGTGCCCTCTAAGTGGAGACGTTGCAGACGTGGGGCTGATCCACCCAAGAACGAATCAGGAATCACCTTTGCTATTTCAGACACTTCCTCCAAGACAAGCCTTAGATCTGTTAGCACCGGGAATGGCACCTGCATCACCGACAAGACTTCTTCCAGCAGCGATACATCAAAGAATGAGCCAATGTCGATCTTGCATACGCGATCGTTGTGCTTGATTGCTGCAATAAGATTGTCGATTTTTCCTTTTTGGTAATAGCGATTGTATACAAAAATAGGAAGGGTCGGCCAGGTATCCAGCTTCTTCGTCGTTGGGGTCTGGATTGAGCAGCAAAGTTGCACGTTGAGGTGACGTGGTGAACCAAAAACGAGGATTCGCCATCTTCGGCACACATGAACCAGCGTGTGCCACACCTCTCTCGGGTAGTAGGATTCTTCCATATATACATTAAATATGCATAGAAGAATATCATCGGGGAGAGTGTCAATCGCTACTTGACCTACATCACTAGTCGGCAGTTGTTCTGCTAGGATGGTGTGAAGACGTACATCGATCTCGCTCAATTAAAATTTTCTGCGTCTGTCCATGCGCACGATTTTTTGTCAGCATCGAGTCCTCCGTACTGCCATCAACCCCTGATCGATGGCACAAATGACGGTGAGGGCGGAGACACTTGGTCACGAACGCCATCTCAAGCGGGGCTGTTGTGAGTTGAAGGTTAGTTAGTCCGTCAATGCGCAGTGAATGGATTTCTCTCAACATACGGGTAAGAGCTCATCGACGTGCACGTGGGACAAGTCAAGGGTTCCCCGCACGAAGCCCCTTGCAAGCCTAATTGAAATCCCGACAGATGAAGAAATTGTCGGAGAATGAATCTGTATTATCATTTTGTACTTGTTTGTGTAAACATCGCTACGCTCGCAACTAACATACTATCAAACTAATGTCACATATGTGTTGATGCCAAGACTAAGCAATGAACCCAATGCGCTGCATATTGGCGGCGAGTTACTTGGGTACGTGGTCAAGACTGCTTCAAAACTGCCTAATTCCGATTCTCCACTCGTTACTTTGCTCCGATTGCTCGTTACAACTGGTACTGAGGCTGTATGTAATCCGAGTTATTGTAGTACAGAAGACCAGGAGACCAAACCCCGATAATGTTAGGAAAGAGTAACCAATGATTCAGGAGTTGAACGGCGAAATAGAAAGTGCAAGGGGTAGGGGATACCGGATGTTAATACGAGAGAAAGCTGAACACTTATCATAAGCAGGCTCCTAGTATTACATCTACTATCTTTCCCAAGAAACAGATATAGGGATAGGGTGACCAGAGAAGAGTCGCGCAGTGACTAAGTCTCAGACAGGTCCAGATGACTGTACCTGTTCCCTGATAGACTATGGGTGGTGAGTGACACTTCTGTCCCGACTCTCTGCACGAGATTCCCAACGTGATCGCTTCATAGCGAAATCTTCGTGTTGGAGAGGGAAGCGCGACCGCAACGACTGGCTGGAACTTGGGATTGAATTTCGGTAGTATGTGACAGATGAACTGGGAGAGATGTGGAGTGTTGAAAAGAGTCTCTTGAATGAGAACCGAGTAAGAGCCGAGAGGGCCATGTACGTTGACGGTGATGGCGTACCCGGCCAGGTCGAGATCGGGGGATTGAAATTCGAATACGAGGTCCTTGAAACTGGTCGGGGCGGAGAGGGAGGTGATCAGCGCGTCGAGTGAAATGTACCTAGAAGGAGGAATCTTCGAGAGCAAATGATGGACGAGGCCACGGGCTGGCCAAGTGTTCCGACCGTGACATGGGGAAATATGGTCAAGACGACCTAATACCAAACCATGGCCAAGTCGCCTCCATTCGACACAACACGCAACACACAATCACACTACAAGGAGATCAATTCCGGTGAGGTTAATAACAAGAACGTAACTGACGTCTAATGTCTCAGGAGTCAAACGACAATGCAACGAGAACAGGAGGAAATTAAATGGATGCCACCAAACGTTAATGAGATAGAAAGTTGAGAGCACTCAACTGTAAACGGCCTCCCACCACATGTCCTACCGTCCTAACCAACGAGAAACAGCAATAGGATGTCCGGATAGCTGTCGCGCAGCAATGAAGTCCTCGATGGCTGTAGGTCCCGATAGCACCTCGTACTTATGAAAAAAAAGATTCTGCAGGGCGGGTAACACTTCTGTCGTCCTTTTTCCGACGAGTTTTTTCAGGACGCGCACGATATATGTTGTAATTTCTCTGGATACGTAGAGATCCTTCGCGTCAGTAAAAAAATGTAGAAGTTGTAGCCAATGGGAGTGCTGGATGCCATGTGTCCAACGCTGGCGATAACAATATCCATACTGACAGATGTAGAGCCGTTCCACCATAGCAAAGGCAGGCAAGAACGACCTACAGAGCTGAGTAAGAGACAAAAGTTGCCCAACTGATTCATCACACAAAATTCCCAACACAAGCCTTTCATATCCAGGGGCTGGAAAGGAAAGTGTGGCCGTAATGTGCTCATCGGAAAAGGCGACACGTGCTTCATCAGGTGCCTGGAACTTTGGTACGCAGCGACGGATGAACTGGGAGAGATGTGAAATGTCGAATACGGTTTCGTTACAGAAGATCATGTCCAAGTTATCCAGTCGAGGGGTATCAATCCGGGCCACGAGGTCCTCCGCATATTCGTTGGCCCCTTCGAACTTCAACTGAGTAAGAGCGGGGATGAGAGTTCGTGTTGGAGGAGGAGAATGTCGGCTTTTCCGGTCTGGGCGAGATCGATGGAATTCAAGGGTAAGCGATTTGAGGCGGGTCAAGGCGGAGAGGTGGGTGACCATCGCGTCGGGTGAAATGTACCAGGAATGAGGGATACGCCGGAGTTCAAGAGAAACAAGGCCGGTGGCGGACAAAAGTAGATTGGGTAATCCCGGAAACGAGAAGCCATCCAATTCGAGATGTTGCAGGCGTGGGGCAGATCTACCCAAGAACGAATCGGGAAGGACTGGCATAGTTCTATCCATTTCATCCAAGTCCAAAGAGGTAAGCTTCAGATTTTTTAACGCCGGGAATGGTACCTCCATCACCGACACGATTCTTCCCAGTTGCCAAATATCAAAGAATGAGCCAAAGTCGATCTGGCATACGCGATCGTTGTGCTTGATTGCCGCAATGAGATTATCCAATTTTTGTTTTCGGAAATTATGCTGGCGTACAACAATGGGAAGGGCAGGCCAGACATCCAGCTTTGCCAGCACTGGTGTCCTGATCGAGCAGAGAAGTTGCACGTTGAGGTGATGTGGTGATCCAAAAACGAGGGTTCGCCATCTTCGGCACACGTGCACCAGCGTGCGCCACTCCTCCCTCTTGTAGGGACCATTCACATATACATTAAATATGCATAGGAGGATGTCATCGGGGAGAATGTCAACTGTTACTACTTGACCTACATCGCACCAGTCGGTAGTTGTTCTGTGAGGATGGTGTCTGAACGACGTACATAGATCTAGCTCGACCAAACTCTTCTGTGTATGTCCATGTGCATAATTTTTGGCAAGCATAGGGTCCTCTGGGCTATTATCAATCGGGATCGATGGCTCTAATAATGGTGAGGGTTGAGAGACTTGATCACGGACATCTTTTCGAGTGGGGCTATTTTTGAGTTATAGTTAGTCGGTCGATGCGCTGCGAATATATTTCCCTCAACATACGGGTGAGAGCTCATCGATGTGGACCTGGTGTGAACGAAATGATAGCTTTGAGGTTCCCCATCAAAGTCACGGTTGCAAAAATATAAAGCACTGTCGAACACGATGTGACCACGCCGTCACATCGTGATCGTGGGAAAGCTTTCAAACATTCAAACAGACACGTAACTCCGATAAATCCCACACCCATGGTCAACAAACACTGCCTAATTCCAATTTTCCACTCGTTACATACTGTCTATAATCCCAGTCATCGTGGTACAGAAGATCAGATCCCAATAATGTCAAGCCGATGTTTCAGAGATATATAAAAGATTCATAAGAAGAGCTGCCAGGGGAAAGGGAGTAGAGTAAGTAGATGACACCGAATGTTAGTACGAGAGAACACTGAGAGAACTTATCAATAAATAGCCACCCACACCAACCACATGTTCTACTATGATCTTTCCCAAGTAGAAATAGCTATAGGGTATCCGGAGAGCCGTCGTCACACGGTGCGGTGAAGAAGTCTCCAATGGCTTCTTGGACAGGTCTGGATGCTGAACCTCCAAGAGACTCTGCAAGGTGGGCAACACTTCTGTCGTCCTTCCCCCGACGAGCTCTTGCAGGACGGGCGCGATGCGTGGTGAAAACTCCTTGGAGAGGTAGAGGTTCTTTGCAGCGGTGAATAGATGTAGAGGCGTTCCACCGTGGCAAGAGCGGGCGAGAGACGAAAGCTGCCAATCGGACCCTCTGCTTGAAATTCCCAGTGTAAGCGCTTCGCATCCGAATCTCCGTGTTGGAGAGGGCAGGGTGACTTCAACGACGCTATCGTGGAACGCGATCCGTCCATGGTTACACTTTCCCTTAAAAGAATACTTTACTCGTATCAACATCTACATCTTAATGGCAGCCACGCACTGTACATAATATTCTGCATTAACCAGCGATAAAATTGTGCTCTTACAAACACAAGATGAGAATATCTTCTCGACTCATAGAGGAACGTAGGTGCATGCGTACGTTTAATAGTCATCGTACCGTATAGTTAGGGTTATAAACTGAGAACACCAAGGCGAATAATGGAGAGGGGGTGCAAATAGTATACGACCATGCGATATATATACAATATATCCACGGGTTTGGCGTATATGGGAGGGATGTCCTGCGTTGCAACTTCCTTGGTGACAAGGTCATGGCCGCCGAGGGGATGAATGGGAGGGGAGGGGGGTGGGAATCAGCCCAAGAAATAGATGAACAGCTACGTGGTTCGCGTGTGGGAGCCGGGGCTCAAGTTTCGATGTCATTCCCAGCTTTATCGCTCGGCGACGTGATCGCGAGTGGCCCAGAGGACAACGGGCTTGGGCTTGGGCTATGACGGACCAGCGTCACAGGGCGGCCTGCCTTCTGGCGGGCATCAATGAATGAAGTGAATGCACCACCAGTATCGCGACTTCCAATATATGTGAGCTCCTGTAGTTCAGGTAAAAGCTCAAGCTCAAGAGGAAGCTCTCCGTCCTCCAATCGTAGACAACGAGAGAGTTCCTCGACGAGCCCATCCCCGATGCGAAGGGTCTTCACGTTGCTAAACGACCTAAGAAGGTTGCGCCACTCGATGCGGTCGACATCATTGTGCTCTTCAGATGACCAACTATGTACCTGGTGTTCAAGAGTGAGGTGTTCCACCGCAGAGAACACCTGACTAAGCGCGTTCGAAATTTGGGCTGCAGAATATACCTGCCAGTCGAGGTGCCCGCAGTAGACCTTAATGGCAAAGACATACGCAGGAGCATACCTCTCCACACAAGCTCGCCTGTTAGAGAAGTCGATCTCGGCACTGACTAACCTGATGATCTCTGTTGCATTTATAAACTGCACGAGACGTGGAAAGGAAAACGTGAGTTCCTCGAAGAGCTGAATTTGCAGGCTTTCGAGGCGAGGGGCCGTGATCCGACAAACAAACGCTTCCAAATAAGCGCTAACGCCTCGGAACCAGAACAAGCGAAGGTTAGGAAGTGTAATGTGTGTCGTGATTGGCGCACGTGTGAGTTGCCTCTCCACATCACGGTTGGGAACAGGGAATGTAAAGGCGATCGCGAAATTCTCTATCTGGGGTATAAATGAAATCCATTGCAGCAGTATATTTGGTTGAAAGTAGGCGGATGGGTGTTTTATTGTAAGGGAGAGTGTGACAAGGCTTGCGGTAGTCGGGTGTAATTGAGGTCGTATTGGACTGGCGAAACCGTTCAGCGCTAAGTGATGTAGATTTGGTACTTGAAGTGTTTCCGGGAGCATCAAGGCCGCGCCGCTGTCGTCTGTCTGAGGCTCCACAATCAGGTATTCCAGGATTGGAAATTCCCCGTCGATTGTCATGACGAGCTTCTGCAGAATCCGAACAGGGAAGAAAAGGCGGAGGTGGCGGACGCGATGACGCTGCTCGAGAGCAAGCAATATCCCCTCTTCATCTTCTGCAGTGATCATGCCACCTTCATGGCTGTAATCAATAGTGAGCGGAAGGGGAGGTGAATGTGCGAGCAAGTTTTCAACGGGTGTGCCATTTGTACGGTGAGTGAAAGACCCAGGTAGGATGCCGAACCAAGTGTGAGGTTTCGCCATCTTTGGCAAACGTGTGCGAGTTCATACCACCAACGTCCCTGGACCCATAGCTCGTCTCCTCCGTAGAGACGCGCAAGATCATCCCCGCCTTCGCCTAAGAAAAATGGTCGATAGAGGTAAAATATGTTGAGCAGTGAATCATCATCGAGGATATGAATCGATACGATATGTGGACTGTTTATTGCCCATTGATCACAAGCTGGTAGCAAGCATGACAGGAGGAAACGTACCTCTGCTGTTTTGCCGGTGACGATTCACTTATTGTATTTTGCACAGTTCTTTTAGTGGACCGAAGGCGAGAAGTGGTTGATAAACAAAGACCCATGTCGGCGAGCAAGTGTTGGATGTGGTTAGAGAGAGAGGTTGGCTGGCCTCGTGTGGTCCTCGTGTAAACAAGGACCCTGATATGGGAGGCGCCGTCATCCCAAGGACCTCGATTGCCCTTGTTCGTAGGTCTAGATCGCTAACCTGAGCGCCTGCCCCGGGCCAGAGTCACGAGACCAATGGCAAAGAAAGTAGTTTCGGTAATCCTGGAAATGGAATGCGACTCAAGTGAAGCGATCGTAGATGCGGCGCAGATCCGGGGACGACTGGTGGTGGTGAGGTATCTTCGATCGCCGAATGCCATTCGAGTCCCAGACTTCAAGTTGTTAACACCGGGAATGGCTCCTGCATCCGAGTCACCGCTGCAAGTTTTTCTAAATGCGAACTTCAATTGTGACGTCTCAAAGGCCAAATTCACATACGCGGATCGTTCTGCTGCAGTGCGGCGATGATATTAACCGCGCCCGATGTCAACGTCGAGAGGTCATCACCGAATATAACGATAGGTAAAGCAGACCAGACATCCAGGGTCTCCGAGTCCCTCACTGGGCCGGTGGGCCCCGGCCTTGCCGTACAGTAAAGTTGCATGTTCAAGCGACGTGGTGATCCAAATACGACGTTGCGCCATCTTCGACATATATACGTGCCAGTGGACCAGCGTAGTATGCCTCGCATATATCCACTCGATTCGGCTGAGATCGCGTAGAGCTCGACTCACATAGCAGTCAAAAATATGTAGGGCTCCGGGCATCATCGGAGAGCACATCGACTATAACCTGGCCTACTACTGCAGTACATCGCGCCAATCAACAACAGTCGCTCCTGGATGATGATGCGCAAGAAGACGACTCGTATATCGATCTCGCTTAGTAGTGCGATGACTCCGAGGATGTAGAATTTTTTGGCGTAACTTCAAACCGACCATCTACCGGAATCAATAGACCAGGACGGCGAGGTGCTGTGTACTGTATATCATAGTGGAGAACTGCACGTAAACTGAAGCCCTACATTGGACTACTATTCCCACCCCTTGACCTCCGCGAGCGCTTGACCTCATGATTCCGTGACACTGCCAATTCCCAAGTTACAGTAGTCGGTCCCTGGTAAGGCTCTGACACAATATCCTCTCTACAGATTCTACTCCATCCTCAGCTAGGGCAAATCCATAGAATTGGAACCGCATGGGCGTCCGGGTAAAACATGTAGCAACCCCGCGATAACCGGGTATAGTGATCAGATCAGCGCCAGGGTTGCACAGCCTCTCCAATTAAAAAAAAACAATAAAAACATGTTTCGTTACAGTAATTGTCCCACTGTGTACGTTAGTAACGTACTACACTGAATGAATGACCCGGTCGGTGTGTAGTGCATGCGCTGGCCCCGCCTAGCAACTCGGACTGCCTTGAAAGGGTGGACAATGAGTCGGAACCGTAAAAAGTGTTTGGAATGCGTCAATTTAGCAAGAGAGAGCTGTACTGTAACGTACTACAAGAACTGTAAAGTAAAGAGTTTCAAAGGAGCCAGATGGATTAATTATCTATCTTGGGTGCAAAAGCGTAAAGAGAGAACGAAGTAATGGTGATGGTACCATTTACTACGGCCAAGAAAGAGAGGAGTATAAATATTTATTATGCAGGTTACGGCGTCCACCTTCATCAATGATTAAGGAGGAGAAGGTCAAGAAAGAAGAAAGGGAAAAGGAAAAAATGCGGAAGGAAAAATGCGACTCATCAAAATAAAAAATGCACCTTCTCCTCAGCGCGCAGCCAAGGAGAACAACAACATTCGACGATATGATCAGATGGGATTTAAGCGCGGAGAAGTGAAGGGAGAGAAAAAAAGGTATCATCTGCGTAACGAACGAGTAGTCCTTGACGCTTCGAATCGCGCACGTACATCGGCGTAGCCGGCGCGATCGACACGGTGCATGTAAAACTTGCCCGCGCCGGATCCCCACGAGACATCCATCGGCAGGTAGTCGTACGCGGACACGTCCAAGATCGCACTGATATCGTCCAAATTACGTTCGTTCACCGTGCGGCCACCCCCCGCCGCACCGACGACAAACGGCTCGAGTGAAATGACGAGCGCGCCCTCCTTCAAGTCGAGGAATTTCGGTCGGATTGCTTCGTTCACTATTAATCCCGATCCGAGACAGAGTGCACGACCAGATCAGTCAGAACAACATGAAGAAAAGGGAGTAAAAGAAAAGAGAAACGTACATTTCTCGCCAAAGACCTTATTGTTCACGAGAACAATGTCTGCACTGGCCATAAGCTCGTTTACGCGCGCACTTTCAAGCATATTCGCATGCTCGAGCTCGATGTCACCCATACGAACGCCCCACATACGAGCACGCATCATCATCTGCGCACGCTGCTCACGCGCCATCTCCGAGGGCTTTCCCATCACTTCGACGCCAAACGCGGAGCAACCACTCTGCAAGGCAGCGTGCAGTACGACGTTACCGACGCCACTACCGAGGTCGAGCAGGAGCGTGCCCGGACCCGCGCGGGTAAGGGATAGCAAGCGGGAGACAAGCGAGGGCATAAGTTCCCCATAAACAGTATCAGAAAATGCCCGATAATGACCGAGCTCGTGTGTGCGCGGACCAACCGTCCGCTGATACGTTTCCTCGACGATTCGCAGAGCGATCGCATGGGGCAGTCCAGTTGCGCTCCAATCAGCTACTGCAGCACGGAGCGCATTAGGCTGTGCCGGCGCAAAAGCATCCGATGGGAGGGGTGGATACTTGAGGATTCGCAAGAGCGAGTTGATGGTGTCCAGTGTCCGCTTAAAGAGCGGTCCATCGCAAAGAGCCACAGCGCGACGTAACATTCGTAAATGGTTCGTTGCTGGCGTCGACTCCATCTCAGGGGGGGCGATATCTTGCGGAAGCGAACCAAAGAGGGACCGTTGTTCGGGCGTAAGGTAGTCTACCAAAGCATTAGCAAGACTAAAAGAAAAATTCTGAGCCGCTCACATTCTATAATGGTATACAGTGTCCTCTCTAGGTCTAGAATAGGACTGTAGTGATCTTTGTCCCTGGGAGCCAGAAGGATGTAGCTGGATGTGCAGTTAGCATAATGTCACGAAAATGAGTGAGTACGCCAATGGCGTCCGGCGTGCGGGAGAATAAAAATATAAACATAGTGTACACGAAACCAATGGATTACAATGGAAACAGCGAAGAAAGGACTCTGAGATTCCACCCCGGAGAGTACTGCATCGGGAAATCAGATACTAGGAAGTGGACGACCAGAAGAGGTATTATATGAGCGACGTGTCGCGCAACCAATTACCCAGAGGCAACGCATGGAACAGAGAAAATGAACAGGTGCAGACAGCTAGCTCCCGGAGAGGGGCGAATACTAAATGGACACGATTTCGACGCGTGCAAAGTTTGGGTGAGAGAAGGTAGTCGTGTGCTGTGTACGGAAGCGCGGGCCGGACAGGAGCTGTGACTGACAAACGTGCTGACGCATGAGGGATAGCTGTGACGACCGAAGCGAAGGAGGAAGAGAGAATGCAATGCGTGCTGTCTCAACGTGGAGCATTGCATTGGTGATGTGGCCAAATGCCTCACTGCGGAACTACGGCAAACACGAGGTGGTGACGATGAACACGAGTCATCAATTGCTGCGGGTGGAGTCTGATCATATTTCAGGCCCACAGAAGGCACGACACTGGCGTTTCAAGGAAGAGCGGAGCATCACCACGTAAAGGGGAGAGAGCGCATTGCCAGACGCCATGGACGTACGGGAGCAAAAACAGGCGAAACACATACCGTTCTGTGGCGTTAGAATTTGGAAATTCGAGTTCACCCACAGGGTAGTCTGTCGGATGCGGATCAAACGACCTGTCATGAGGATCATTGGGGTTATTGAAATCTGTAGGAATGTTGCAATGATGAACATGACCATAATCAAAGGGAAACAGGGGTGATGACTAACATTGGACATAAGACTTCATGAGCCCGAGAACGACCTTTTCGCTACTAAGGAAGGTATTATCGAGCACAACGTCCTCATCGATGTGACATTCGCGGGGGATGGGCTCGTCTGAGATAGGAAGGACAGATGAGGAACGTGACCCAGATCGAGTGGAGGGTGGAAGTGATGTAGGCGGGGACGATCGGTTGCGCGTCGATGCACGAGAAGAGATAGAAGAAGCGACGGACGACGCGCGTGTTCGCGAAGAGGGCGGTGGCGGGGTCGCGTCACTTGAGTCAGAGGAGCGAGCACGCTTGGTACAGCGTTGAGAGTGCGCGTGAGGAGACCTTCTCTTGGTGGAAGGGCGCGTTGTGAGGACGTTGGCTGTAGCTGCCTGGGATAGTCCTCGGTCATGCAGATCGCTAATTGCAGTAGGAGTAGCGCGCACAGGCACGGGGACAGCGCGTGTCTTGACTACAACGGTGGGGAGATGAGAGGAGGAAGAGGAGGACTTTGGGAAGAAATGAAAGGGGATGTGTGGGGGAAGCGGGGAAGCGACCTGCATGATGGGGAGGATGGAAAGAGAACAAAGAAAGGGCAGCGCCGCAGTGGATGTCCAAGCAGAGTGAAAAGTGTCTACGTCACGTGTATCTATTCCAAAAAGCGATGACGCCCCCCGGTAATATAACTTTGTGTACCGCCATCCATCACCTGCATCACCGGTCCCGGTCCCCGGTCCTCCGGCGTTTTGGCCTTCTGTGCAGTGACAACACGTTTCAATTACACGTGGCTGTAAATGAAGGCCACACTTGTATTCACGCGCTTATGGCGGTACACAATGATTCAGCCTCGTTGATCAGATGAGCCTAGAGATTGGTGCATTCCGCAAATTTCCGATACATGACCTGGATACAGTACCTCTCCGTTTCCAACACGTTGAGCTAAGACACGCGAGTAACACGAGGCTCAGATGCACATGCAAAGCTCATTGATGAACAAGTGGATACCCGTCGCCCGTGCACGTCCATCGCACATACCTCACCATGGCGTGCTTCTTTCCATGCGCGAGTCGAGTGTATGTGTCCTCCGCTGACGCACTGATCCCTTAAAGGAGTACTATACATGGGGTACTGTGGTATGATTGATGGATATCTCGCTGGTTCGTAACAGTTGAATAAGCAGAGTGAGACTAGAGTGAAAGAGGAGGCTCACTCCGCTGAGGACGAGCACAGCCTTTAGAGTGGGGGATGGCACGATTTCTGTTACACATATACTGATATAGGGCCCTTCTTCTGAGCCACCTTTTATACTGTAATACATTAGCTTGTAATTTTGTTATGCTCTGGGGATGAAACGGGCATACCTATCGTGAAGAGTGTCGCCCCCGCGATTGCTTCGGCTTTTGCGTGTTTCTATTGCTCATTAGCGCTCACCGACAGTGATTGGCAAGCAGTTCGTGCGTGGGCTATAACACCTAACCCGAGTTCTGGGGCGTGTAGACGAGTCACGTGCGACGCGTCGCGCAGCGGAGGACGCGTGCCCGCAACAACATGACCATCATTCTTGTTTTTTCTCTACGCTCATCATGAGCTCTTCCGAAGAGAACTATGACCTCGATGATATATCTGGCGATGAGTCAGAGGGATATTCTCCCGTAGCCAAGAAGACGGTGAGTACATCACATCGCCTTCTGGTACTCGTAACTTAGTGCCTGTGAACACTGGACCAAGGCCGCACCCAAAGCTCCTGCCAAACCAAAGGCGAAAGCTCCTGCGAAGACGAAAGCAGCACCGAAGAGGGTCTTAGCCGACGTGGATGAGAATGCCGATGATAGCTTTCTACTGGACCAAGGCGATGACTCTGGACCGTCAGCTCCCCGACCTGCACCCGCACCTAAGAACAAGAAGAGCGCATCGGAGACTTATACAAAGGTTTTTCAACTGATGTGTACAGTATTGCAGCAGCTGATTATATGCCACAGCTCTCCCAACTCGAACACATTCTCAAACGCCCAGACTCGTACATCGGCAGTGTAGAGTCTCTAACGCAGCACATCTGGACCTATGACTCTGATACGAAACGCATGGTCCAACGGGATGTCAAGTATGTTCCTGGCTTTTTTAAGATAATTGATGAGATTCTGGTCAATGCCGCCGATAACAAGGTATTCACTGAGACGTGCCGCCGCATGAGCTCGCTTATCACCTCCTTAGATCAACGACCCCAACATGGATACGCTCAAAGTTGAAATCAACGTAGAAAATGGGACAATCTCTGTCTACAACAATGGTCGAGGTATTCCCATCGAGATTCATTCGAAGGAGAAGATGTATATTCCTGAACTCATCTTCGGTCATCTACTATCCTCTTCAAATTACGATGATGACGAAAAGAAGCTTACTGGTGGTCGAAACGGCTATGGCGCGAAGCTTGCCAACATCTATTCGACCGAATTCATCATCGACACCGCGGATAAAGGCACGGGTCAGAAATACAAACAAACCTGGACCGACAATATGGGTAAATGCGGCAAGGCGAAGATCACGAAGAACTCCCGAGGCGAGGAGTATACGCGCGTGACCTTTACCCCCGATCTGAAGCGTTTTGGCATGACGACCATCGACTCGGACACGGTCTCCTTGCTCAAGAAACGAGTATATGACATGGCAGGCACGGCAAAGGACGTCAAGGTGTACTTGAACGATGAGAGGCTCAAAATAAAAGGCTTCAAGCAGTACATCGAATTGTACCTCAACTCCGCTGCCGAGACAGCCGCGGAAAACTCGGGTGGCGCTGCACAGGCTAAGCAATCCGTCGTCTATGAGCGCATCAGTGACCGCTGGGAGGTCGGCTTTGCTGTCTCAGACGGTACCTTCCAGCACGTCTCGTTCGCCAACTCGATATCTACTATAAAGGGTGGCTCGCACGTCAACTACATTGCAGACCAAATCGCGAAGAATCTCATCACGGCCATTACGAAGAAGAACAAGGCAGCAGCAATCAAACTTCCCAAGATCAAAGAACATATGTGGATCTTTGTCAATGCGCTCATCGAGAACCCGACTTTTGACAGCCAAACCAAGGAGACCATGACATTGCTAGCCTCTAAGTTCGGCTCAAAGCCCACGCTTTCGGAAGAGTTTATGAAGAAAGGTGAGGTTTGTTAGGTTTATGACGGTATGTGATCATTAAGTTGGCATTAGTGTCCAAGTCGTCTATTGTTGAGAACGTGTTGAACTGGGCAAAGTTCAGAGCCGACCAGCAGATCAAGAAGACGGATGGTAGTAAGCGCAATCGGTGAGCATCTTTAATCCGTTTTCTGTCTTTCCGTTTTCGTATTTCTCATTGTTCGACAGTCTTACCGGTATCACCAAGCTCGCGGACGCAAACAACGCCGGAACGCGCAATGCATCTCGGTGCACGCTTATACTGACCGAAGGGGACTCTGCCAAGGCGCTTGCCGTGGCTGGACTTGGTGTTGTCGGGCGTGACAACTTTGGCGTCTTCCCGCTGCGC
The DNA here is from genome assembly GCA_963926505.1 of Russula olivacea. NCBI lineage: Eukaryota > Fungi > Basidiomycota > Agaricomycetes > Russulales > Russulaceae > Russula > Russula olivacea. The sequence continues at coordinate 1,116,080 of OZ004879.1, read as the reverse complement.
GGAAAACTTCTCAACGTGCGCGAGGCGAAGCACGATCAGATTATGAAGAACGAGGAGATTCAGAATATCAAGAAGATTATGGGTCTTCAGCACAACAAGGATTATTCTGACGTGGGGAGCTTGCGATATGGGCAGCTCATGATCATGACTGATCAGGTGAGTGAACGCAACCCCCCACTAAAGGTGGCAATACGGCTGAACCTTCGTGCCCTAGGATCACGACGGTTCACACATAAAGGGACTCCTCATCAACTTCTTGGACCACTTCTTCCCATCCCTGTTGAAAATTCCTAACTTCTTGGTGGAGTTTGTAACACCCATTGTCCGGGTAAGTTTCTTTGTCATCACCCTTGAGTGTGCGCTGGAATTAGATGGCGCAGGTCACAAGAGGAAAACAAAGGATCGATTTCTTCACCATTCCCGAGTATGAGCAATGGCTCGAAGAAACACACGATGCGCACAAATGGGACTCAAAGTACTACAAGGTCAGTGATCTGTTCCATAATCACCCTTTCTTTCAGCCTAAATAAATTGCTCGCCTCATTTAGGGTCTCGGAACGAGCAAGGATTCAGACGCTCGTGACTACTTCTCGCATATGGCAAAACATATGATCCCATTCGGTTCGACGCAGAACGGGGATCGGGAGCTCATTGATCTGGCGTTTAGCAAGAAGAAGGCGGATGACCGTAAAGATTGGCTACGACAATTTAGGGTGCGTCTTCTTTTCCCTCCCACCTTCGTTATGCCATGCGCGTTCGATTTATTGATCGCATGCAGCCCGGCACTTACCTCAATCACGACACGGACGAGATTTCATATTCCGATTTCATCAACAGGGAACTGATCCTGTTTTCCATGGCCGACAACGTCCGCTCGATCCCCTCAGTGGCGGACGGCCTCAAGCCTGGTCAGAGAAAAGTTATTTGGGCGTGCTTCAAACGAAATCTGAAAAAAGAAATCAAAGTAAATAGGGGCCCATACGCTCGTACTGTATCCTCCACTTCTAATCTCATCATGCCCTACCACACAGGTCGCTCAACTCGTCGGATATATCTCTGAACATGCGGCATATCACCATGGCGAACAAAGTTTGACGATGACGATCGTCAATCTTGCACAGGACTACGTCGGAAGCAACAACTTGAATCTCTTGCTACCTAACGGCCAGTACGGGACGCGCGACCAGGGTGGCAAAGACCACGCCTCGGCGCGTTACATCTTCACCGAACCGGCTCCCATCACACGAACAATTTTCCACCCGGCGGACGACCCTTTACACAATTATTTAAAGGAAGATAACGACCAGATTGAACCGGAATGGTACGTGCCCGTGATTCCTCTCCTACTCGTCAACGGCTCGGAAGGCATAGGCACAGGTTCGTCCATCTCCCCCTCCGGTTTCTCTATGAGTTGTTAACCTTCGAAAAAAAAATTAGGGTGGAGCACATCGGTCCCGAGCTATAATCCAAAGGATGTAGTAGCGAACATCCGGAGGCTCATGGCAGGCGAGGAACAAGAACCGATGCTCCCCTGGTGGCGCGGTTTCAAAGGCACGATAAAAAAGACTGGAGAGCACAAATACGACGTGACTGGAATCGCACGCAAGATTAGCGATACCTCGATCGAAATCACGGAACTTCCCATTCATAAGTGGACGCAAACTTACAAGGCCGAGCTGGAAGCCATGATTGGCGAGAAGGGTGACGGTGCAGTCAAGGTATGTTGGATTGAATACTCGCCGTTGTGGGACCGTGGTGTTGAGTTCTCGGCAGGACTATAAGGAACACCACGATAACGTCAACGTGCACTTCGTCGTTAGCATGGCGGCGAAGGATGTCGAAAAGGCAGAAACGCAGGGTCTGACCGAGTTCTTCAAATTGACGGGCAAGATCAACACGAGCAATATGATTTGCTTCGACTTTGAGGGCAAGATCAGGAAGTACAGCTCGCCAGAGGAGATGATCGACGAGTTCTATCCAAAGCGGTTAGCATACTACCAGAAACGCAAGGCGAGCACTTCCCAATTTTATTCTACATTGAATATATAGAGATGTTTAAACTAACGAATGTGTCTCTTCCAGGACTTCCTTGCGAACGAGCTGCAATTACAGTTCGAGAAACTGTCGAACCAGGCGCGTTTCGTGAAGATGATCGTCAGCAAGGAGTTGGTAGTCTCCAACCGCAAAAAGGCGGACATCGTCCAAGAATTGCGGCAGAAGAAGTTCCGGCCGTTCTCTAAAGTGGCAAAGGCGAAAGCCGCAGGAGAAACCGAGGACGCTGAAGACGATGAGGCCGAGGAGGCGAGCACGGGCGGTGCGACAGATTACGATTACCTTCTGAGCATGGCGATCTGGAGTCTCACGAAAGAGAGGGTGCGCCGTGCCCATGCGTTGATTCGTATATGACTCCGTACTAATGACCCGCAGATCGAGAAACTCCTTCAACAAGCGGCAGACAAAGAGAAGGAGCTTTTGGCCCTTCTCGAGCTCACTCCAATCCAGATATGGAACACGGACCTCGACCGCTTCCTCGAGGAATGGGAGGTTGGTCTGCTTCTAACTTGGCCCATTGCTTGGGCTGCCCTCAAACTCGCGGTAACACATGCTGATGCTGACAACAGAAAGCGTGCCAAGAGTGGGAGGACAAGGGCGTCGTCGACTCGAGCGGCAAAAAAGTCAAACGGAAACAAGCGACGCTCAAGACCCGAAAATCAATCGGTGGTTCCGCCCCTGGCAAACGCATTGGCGGCGGCGATTCAGATGGCGACGACGACTTTATGCCGACGAAGAAGGCTGCCACTGCTGCCAAGGCGCGCAGCAAGCCCATCGCTCCAGCTGGCGGCGCATCGCGCGCAAGGCCAAAGGCCAAGAAGGGATCTGACGATGATGATGATGACGACGACGAACGACCGCCTCCGCCAAAGAAGCGCACAGTCCCCCCTGCCGCTACTACCGCTCCGACGGCGAAGAAACGACCGCCTAAGATTGAGTCTGACTCCGATATTGACATACAGCCGCCGCCGTCTAAGCAGAAGAAAGTAACACCACCTACGAAGGACACCGACTCAGACTCGGGGGATAGCCTCGTACGAGCAGCGCTGGAAAAGGGCAAAGGCAAAGCTGCCCAAGCCCAAGCCAGTAAACGCAAGTCGTAAGTAGATGCTACTGTCATTTCTTTGTAATTTGTACTTATATGGGCTTTTTCCTTTTCACCTTGCAGCAGCGGCGACAGTGATGAAGATAGCGACGCATATATCAAGCCTGCCAAGAAGGCAAAACCGACGACCCAGCCACCAATGACGGACTTTTTCAAGAAGCCGGCACCGGCAGCTGGTTCATCCAAGGCGGCAGCTAAGCCAGCATCCAAGACCACCACTGTGCGCAAAGCATCCGGAAGCACGAAGTCGCAGCCACCACCGAAGAAGGCGCCCGCAAAGAAGGCAGCGGGGAGCAGCGATGAGGACGAACTTCTCTTGGGCGAGCCCGAATCTGTAGCGCCGATTGTGCCTCGGGCTACAGCACCCCGACGGGTGGCGGCGGCAAAGCCGGCATATATCGAGCTGTCGGACGATGATGACGATGACTGATTCTTGTTCTGATTATATCTCTTTCAATCGAGTCTTGATATCTTATACCAACACTTTTTTATAGTTCGAGATTTACAGTGTATGTTCGAGTGTCTCTGTACATGTGAGTATAGAAGTATCGTGATGATTTTGGAATCACGCCCCAGCTAGCTTTGATATTGATCAAGCTCTGCAAATCTTAAGCGTCTTCCGCGCCAATAGACCTTATAGGCTTCCGCATTACCTATGGACGGGTAGGTGTACAGTACCGTACCTTTTCCGGCACATTCTTCCCCACTCCACGGCTTTTTTTCGCCTTCTGGTTCCTGGTTAGTGAGAAGTTACAAAATCATGTGCACTGTGCGTATAGTTCGGCCTCATCCCACAGTACTATAATATTGTAGTAGCCTATCATCCTCTGAGTCCTACCCATGCCAGTGTGCTTGATTTACGCTAGCCACATGTTGGGGCCATTGAAGCCCTGCGATCTTTCGTACAAATCGCCCACTAGCAGATCCGAACAGGAGAAAACGATGAGGTGTGAGCCTTAATTACGATGCGTGGGATTGAAGACATTACTTCTGGGAGGAAGATTCGTGCGAATGCATCACAGCTAATGAGCGGAAGCGAAGACATCCACGGCAAGGGCAGTATATAATGAACTGTCGGATGACGATGACGATGACTGATTGTTTCGTTCATAATGCTTCTAATCGAGTCAGGATATTACACCATTCCAACCTTTTTTTAAGCTCGAGATTTTATAGGCGTCCGGGGGCGACTCTCAGAATACATGTGAGTACAGAAGTTTATACTGAAATCATGGCTTAGCCTTGATATTGCTAACAATCAAGCTCTGCAAATTTTAAGTACGGTTAGTGAGCGTATTTCGTAGCGTATGTGACCACGGACCTTATAGGCCTCGACATCGCCTTTGAACTTTGTAATGGTACCATCTCCGCACACCCAGAGCTGTATTGACATTGATCGCATCAGTGGCCATGAAAGAGAGGACAACAGCGCCCACGAACCTCTTTTGCGACTGACGTAATAAAGCGCTCGTCGTGCGAGATGACGATAACACCGCCGTTCCAGGTACTCAACGCTAACATCAGACCATCAAGACCCTCCAAATCCAAGTGATTCGTGGGCTTTCTCAGAAAAAAAAATCAGTAAAAAACTCTTATGCAGCCTAAACAAAGAAGTGGGAGAAGGAAGGCACTGCGTACTTCGTCCAGAAGTAGGATGTGCGGTCGTTGCAACGACAGCACCGAAAACGCGACGCGCGACTTTTGGCCCCCACTCAAGGTGCCGATAGGCTGTAGCCCCTTTAAGCCGCTGATTTGGAAGTTGCCCAAATGCTGACGGTACTCCTGCTCTGTTTTTCCTGGGAACTTGTGCGCGAGGAATTGGACGGGGTTCATCGTCGGAATGAGCGTATCTACGTGGTGCTGTGCAAAGTAGCCGCTGTATCGGATATCAGCCTCGTGAGGTAAAGATGGCAGGCACGGGAGCAACGTTAGCAATAAATGACTTACACACGTAGTCGGCCGTTGCGGTTGACCTGTCCCGACATCGGATTTAACTCACCAGTTAGGAGTTTTATTCTGGTTTCTATCTTCAGCACCTCCATTGAGAATACTAGGGGATGAACCCACAGAGTAGATTTGCCCGCGCCATTTGATCCCACGACGGCGATGCGGGTGTCGAGACCCACGTCAAAATTGACGCGATTCATAATAATTTTTGAGTTATCGTATCCAAATGTCACCTCCGAGAGCTGGAGTAGGGGTGGAGAAAGTTTCTCCGTCTCCGGGAACCTCGATGGTAATGGATATGAGGGTCACACATTCATGGTCGATTAACTAACACACCTAAATTTCTCTGTTTCCTCTGCCACTGGCGGAGTAAGCTCTGGAAGCTGCACAGTCGATTAATTTATGTGGAGCAGTAGAAAAAAAATATACCCTTACTTTCTCGAGAATTTTGATCTTGGACTGTGCCTGCGCAGCACGGTTGGCATTATATCGCCATCGATCGATGAACGCTTGCAAATGCTTGCGATACTCTATCTGTGCATCGTATTCACGCCGCAGGTTTCGTTCCCGTTCGGATTTTGTTGAATAGAACTGAGTGAAATTGCTAAAATACTCATTAATAGGAGAACCTTGGTGTTCGGTTTTGGGATTACCCTTTATAATAATCAAGACGACCGGAATGTTGATGGATAATGTCCGTCGCGACTGCATCGAGGAACGCGCGATCATGGGATCTGAGAATACGGTGAGAGCGAAAACGGGCAAAGAATAACGCCAGCACTTACACGACGACAAGTGTTCCGGGCCATGTCTGGAGATAATCTTCCAGCCATGCCAACGCATTCAGGTCGACTGGAAAGATATCAGCGGAGAGCAGGATCTATAGTCATTCACGGAACTCAATACGGACTGTGATTAGACGGCTCGTCCAATAGAAGAAGTGAAGGCTGGACGACATCAGTCAGTTCCAGATTGAACGAATGGGGAGAGTAGATAAAAAGGTACCTTGACAAACAATGCCCGCGCGAGGGCCAATCGCATTCTCGAGTGTGTATCAACGTTTGGTGTAACGTAAGGAAGAGCAATTCCACACACCGCCAACCTCCCGAGAAAGACCTTGTCGGCCTGCCTTGGTCCCCCTCACTGAATCCAAGACCTGAGTCGAATCAGATGCCTGAAATTGCGTCAGAAAGTAGACCGACAAACTCACCAGCCAGCAGCGCGGCGGCCCTTGCCGGCCCACTTTCCGCGTCCATGTCCGCCAAACTTGTGTGCACCTCCGCCAGACGGCCGCTTACCTCGTCTCGCATCTCTTCGAGCCGGGCATCCGATTCACCGGGAGGTGTAGCATCTAGCTCTGAAAGGCGCGCGTTGAGACGCGCTTCTTCTGCTAGCAGGTGATCTCGCCACACGTCGGCTTTGAGGACAGAGCTGAGGGCGGTAGTATCGTCACCAACAATCTACACATTCATCAGCTCAAGATATTTGTAAAATGGAGTTGGAATATATCGTACTTCCTGTTCGACAAAGAGGATTGTGATATGTGCGGGGATGGGAAGCTCACGCATGGCGATATGCCGGAGGAGAGTCGACTTCCCGACGCCATTGCGACCGATGATGCCATAACGCCTGCCGTACGCGAGTGTGAGGGACGCCCCAGAGCTGCGATGAAGTTTATTTAGCAATCAGATAGGGTGGTGATGATGAAAACGAACAGGATACGATTTGAGCCAAAGGAGACGTCGATAGAGGGAAGATGAATGTCCTTGCTTTTGTTTTTCGAGGCTGCAGAGAATTGCAGAGGATTGATCTGTTCCACCATGAACAAGACGCGATAGCATATATCTGAGCGAACGAACCTTCATGAACATCTCTTCGTAGGATTGCTTTGGACTAGATGTTTAAAATCTGCAGAAAGGCAGAAAAAATCGCACGCGCACCTCTTTCTTTTTCTGCTCCAGCAACTTAGAGCCTTCATACAGGTCCCTCTTCGCTCGTTTCTCGATTTTCGCTTTGAGCTTCGCCTCTTGCTTTTCAAGCTTCTTGACATCAACGCGGGATGCCCTTTAAGCGTAATACATCATATAGATGGCTCCCAATAGGCAACTGTCATTTACTCACTTTCCCTTGTTGATTGACTCAAGGTCAACGCCCTCCGAGAATGCAATCGTGTTCGACATTGCGCTGCCCTTGCTCATATCGAGTACTTTGTCAAGCCGTTGCAGTTTGGGACCGGACTGAGCCTTTTCTCTCCGTGTCAACTGGTCCTGCAATAGTGCGCTGAGGGTGGCCATAAGCTTTTCAAGGACGTCCGGCTTGTCCATCGCCATAGATTCGAGCATGTAACGAGCCACTTGCAGAATATCCTCATCTTCGCTCGCCTCATCGACAAGATAGCCAGAGAGGTATTGTACGAGGATCTCTTCTGTTCCGGGGAGAGACTCGCGAATCTGTTCTGCGATGTCGTAGGAAGACATAGCTCGACCGTCCTCTCCCGCTTTTCCCGCGCGGGGGTTCTGCTTCCGGGATACGGCCCGGTAAGCCGCGTACTCACCGACTCCCATGCATGGATGATGCAATGCGTGAGAGAAGATTCCCCAGCCCTTTTTTGTCTTGTCAACGGAAAGACTGCATTGAACCGTCCTCTCACGTGGGTTTGAAACAAATGCCGATAGCGCATTGTAAGAGAAGCGCCGTGTTATCAAGCCAGCTTCAGGCTCTTCTTTCAAGTTCTTTGCGAAACGACTCACGCCCTGCGTACAACAATTTACAAAGCTTGAGCCTAACCTATTCGGATACAACAATGCCATACAATGAGTCTAGTTATAGCGGTGTCAAATAAGTACTGTGACCGGTGTTTCAAAAACCAATCGACGGGTATGAAGAATAGCGGGTGTTAAGTAGATGTCGCAGAACATAACGGGCAGATACATAATAGAGAGCACTGATCAATCATCGATTCGACCTTCTACCACTTATCCTATTCTCTGTCCCAGTGAGAGACGGATATAGAGTGACCGACGAGCCGTCGCGCAGCAACGAATGGCCCGATGGTTTTATGGACAGGATCGGATGGCCGTAGCCCCTCCAAGAAAAGACGCTGCAGGGTGGGTAACATTTCTATCGCTTCATTCCCGACGAGCCGTCGCAGGGCGGGGACGATACGTAACGCTACTTCCTTGGATAAGTAGAGGTCTTTCACAGCGGCAAATGGCTGTAATAGTTCAAGCCATTGAGCGCCCTCGGTATCGTCTTGCCAGTGCGGTGGCCAATATCTATCCTCGCTGATGTAGAGGTGTTCCACCGAGGAGAAAAGGAGGGAGGACAAGGTGCAGATCTGTGCAAGAGAGGAGAGCTGCCACTCTGACTCTCTGCATGAGATTCCCAACGACAGTGTTTCGTCGGGAGACATCCCTGACGTCAAGGGGAGTGAAACCTGAACGGCGCGCTCTTCAAAGACGATACGTGCGTCATTGGGCGCTTTGGTTTTTAGGGAACGACTGAAAAACTGGGAGATATGCGGAATTTCGAATATGAGCTGATGAAATAAGGTTATGGTCAAGGAGTGGAGTAGAGGGGCATTGATCCGGGCCACGAGGTCCTCCAAATATTCACTGACGCCTTTGAACTTGAAATCCGTGAGAGAGGGAAGGACAGTGAGTGTCAATGGAGGTGGGCGGCGGTGTTCCGGGTCAGGGTGGGATTGTGGGGACTTAAACTCGACGATAAGTGTTTTGAGCCTGGTCAACGTGGAGAGGCAAGAGACCATCGTCTCAGGTGGGATGTACCCGGAATGAGGAATATCCCGAAGGCAAAGATCGACGAGGTCAGTAGCAGACAAAAGAAGCTTTGGCAACTCCGGAATATGAATGCTTCTCAAGGAGAGATGTCGAAGTCGTGGTGCGGATCCACCCAGGAACCAATCAGGAACTGCCGGCGCTGTTTCGTCTTCTGTTTCGTCTTTCGACCCAAGCCTGAGATTTGTCAGTGCCGGGAATGGCATCTGCATCGATGCCAATACTTGCTCCAATATCGAACTTGGAATACGCCAGAGTTCGATTTCACATACGTGATAGTTGTGCTTGAGGGCCGCAATGACGTTATGCATACCACACATCGGGTGACCATATTGCCGGATGACGATGGGCAAGGGAGGCCAGACCGCCAGCGTCCTCTTCACGGGTGTTGTTGGACTGCAGTAAAGTTGCAGATTGAGGCGCCGTGGCGACCCAAATGCGATGCTTCGCCATTTTTGACAAACGTGTACCAGTGTATGCCATGCATCTATCCATTCGGCTGCATTCACGTAGAAATCAAATATTTCTATAAGCGCAACATCGGGGAGCATGTTGATTGTCGTCTGGCCTACATCTCATTAGTCAGCAGGTGTTTCACGGGGGTTTCTCAAAAGACATACGTCGACGTGGCTTGCCTGCAATCTTTCGTCTCCAACGAGGTGCATGATTCTTTTCGGTCAGCGAGCCTTCTGAAATGCAATCTATCTGGATCAATGACCCAGGGCGACAGGGAAAAGATGGCGGAGCGCCAGCGGGAAATGCAGGGGAGAAGGGATGAGAGGGACGTCCTCGAGAAAGGCTATTTGGAGTTAGTTACTTCAGTAATCCGGTGGGTAAATTTCCCTTGACATACCACAGTGAGCTCATGGATGAGGATACAGTGCTATTCAGCTATTCAGCGTGGGGGAGTGAAGGGATTGGTTTGAGTTTACCGCGGGTCACTCAGGCTGCTGCGGTTTTTTATACAAAAAGAACCATATTAGTACACAGCCCTCACATGGTCTTACCCACCCCTTGAACCTGATCTCCTAGGACAACATTCGGCTCGTCAGGGAGAAACTACCGTAGTCCTCCCGTGCTACCGAAAAGTGGCGTTGAAATATACGAAATTCTATTTGAAATAGACGCGATAACCTGTCCATAACTGCCACGAAGTTCGGCTTGATCGTTCCGAACCTGGTCATAACTGTCGCCAAGCTCGGCTCGATCGTTCCGAACCTTTTGTCACAACTATCATCAAATCGGTTCGATCGCTCCGAGGTCCTGAGGGCACAACGGGAGAGAATTCATAAGGAAATTGGTGATGGAACGCAGGGATAAACTTTACACGCTTCTTGCTAACTTACAACGGACTGAGAATGGGTCGCTAAGGAGAAAAGGTCACATGATCAAATATTCACTTCACTTCGAGATGGTCGAAACGGAAGAAGATACTGTTGACTGACTGCGGCACCGGTGTCACGGTGCGGTACAAGTACAAGCCAATCTGTTTGCCACTGGCACACCACCAAAAGAGAAACCTCCAGCGCGGCTGCAGGGAAAGTGAACACCCCAACGCCGGCAGTTCGACAACGTGACGTTGATACGCAAGTGTGTAGTTTGAAACAGTTTCACCCGTGCCAGTGGAGATCACCGCTGATCGCGGGCCGCGGGCGTGACTTTAGCCGGAATTTCCTCGTCCAGTCCCATGGTACTGTAAATGATCAGACGCCTCAAATGCGAGATTTTGCCACCAAAGCAACGAATAACAAATTCACGGTCAACCAACAACATCCACGTAACCGTGGTAATGAATCTAGCCGGTAATTACCGGTGGGGTTTGCCTCGCTAAGCGGCTGGAAAATATTCACGAAAAGGGACGAACTCACCAGTAGCCAAATGCACTTGAAAGACAGCAGTCCGACAAGTTGTTCATGTGCAGGAGCAAATTGCAATATTTTATGATCCCAAAACACCATGGATGCTGTACAGATGGCGAAGATCACTGCCATTTTTACGGTTCAATTTCTAAATGGAGTAAATAACTTCTACGACAGCGCTTATAAAAGTCAGAGATGAGACATCTAAACGATGAGTCGAAAACGAGAAACACATTACTACTCCCACAAGGAGCTGAGGTTTGCGTAACCATTTAGAAGATGACGTGTGAATCAATTTCCTGAACGGTAGTAGGGGAAGGGATAGCATCCTCCGTCAACTACATAATCGTAGATAGTGATGACAGCATACCAGTTGGTTTCGCCGCCGCACTAGAAGTTGCGGAGACCACCCCAGGTGGAGGAATATGGGATGTCTTGCCTGCATAAAGACTGAGGAACTTGGAAATGACGTCCATCAAGGTATCAGTTGGACCTGAACCTGGAGTGTTCAAGTTGGTGGACTACAAATCCATGCTGTCAGGAGATCGCACTCTGCAAAGACGTTAGCCCACGCTCACCGTATTACTGCAATCAACCATCGAGCATCGCTTGCTTATCACTCCTTGAGGAGCAATCAGCGCAGCATATGCAATAGCTGGGAAAAAGGAGTCAGAAAGGTTGTCAGCATGTACTTCGGAAATGTAACCCAACGGGAGAACAGAGTAAACAGAGCGAGAAACAGGGTGGTCAAAATGGTGGGAGGTCACAGTAGTGAGCTATAAAAGAGCGAAATGACAGTGTTTGCCCTGAATGCTAAGTCAACAGGTGTCCATTCGACGCTGACTGGTCTGAGTGCGGTGGAAATTGCGAACTTATATACCTGGCGCAGACTCAGAGCAGCAGTCAGAATAACGTACTACCCTTAGTGGCATTCCGCCAGTCTTGTAACAGCAAACAAGCGTAAGCCTCGATTAAGTGAGTTTGAGCACAGAGCTGTTGCCACTTGCCAGTGAATGCACAGAACGACAACGCCAATAACCTAAGAGATCAGGGCTGACAACAGCAAAGCAGAAAGGTTATGTACTCCGTCCCGAAATGGGAGCTCGCCCTTTGGACAAGCTTCTCGCCTAGAGACTTCGAGGATGAGCCAAAACGTATGTCTGGAAAATGGTTGCGGTGCCAGTGACTGGGAACGGCGTGGCGCGTACCGGACTCAGATCACGTGTCAATCGGCGTCTTCACGGTGTTCTCATTCAAATGGTAAAAGCTTCAAGTTCATCCATGTCCACAAGCCACGCGAGTGCTAAGTGGCGCAGAAAGTGAGTACATTTTTTCATCATCATCACAAGGACCTTCTCAAAAGTACTTCCCCCAGAAAGCTAGATGAGGATGCCAGAGAATTTCGAGCCAAGGAGGCAATGCGAGTCAGAAAGTAAGCATGCGAGTTTGAACTTGAATCGTGCAACTCTCATCCTTTATCTTTGATCAGTTATCGCGCTCGAGCGAAGGATAAACAAAGGCACTCCCTTTGCTTGAAGAAGGACCCACGTGTTGGACAAGACGAGAACAAGTTGTCAGACTCGGATGACATAGACGCATGGTTTCATGACGCGTAAGTTTCCCTTCAGGGACGCTCTGTTGATATTTAACATAGCCTTGCAGTGCCGAAGGTTGGTCTCGGACCAGCCATTCTAAGAGGTCCTTGCGTTTCTCGTCGACTCCTCCTACCTCACCCTCTCGGTCGTCAAGCCGCAGAATCGAAAATCCACACAACGACAATGAAACCCTTCTCACCCCTCGCCCCTTGACAACGGTTACCTTTCAAGATGCTCATAAAGTTCTCGCCAATGGTCGGAAAATGTTGCAACAATGGAATAGACGATGGGGAACAGGCGCAAGCTTTGTGCATCGAACCGACCATGCGTTGTTTGGTACTAGTCTTGTCAACGTCCCGGCGGATCGTGTTCGTGAAGAATTACTGGATATGATTCGAAAGGGAAAGGAGGCATTATTGCAGTTAGAGTCAATTGGCACGTCCATCGATTTACGTTCAATCTCAGTTGATGAGTTCCAAGGCTTCTGGATAGAAACTATTCGTGTTATTGAAGGGCTATGTGAGCAAGTCACACAAGCTGATATAGTGCTGCATTGGGATATGCAAACATGTTTGACTTGTACCTAGGTTCGCACTTTCAAAAACTAATCACCATTTACATAAATCCAACCACATTTTATTGAGAAAAAACTAAAGCGACAGATGGGTTAGTAAAAGGTGGCGGATTTTGGTGTACAGTACCACGGCCTATGCACACATCCCGGGACTCACTTATCTATCGTGGTCCCAGTGAGACTAGGTGAACTGTCAAAGAAATCCTTTAGATTTGTACAAAAGGAGTTGTCAGAAAACATTTGAGTTGCAGTAGATAGGGATGGATCTCAAGGTTAATCCGTTCCGAAGCCCGATTTCCATACTCGCAGTTCCGGCTTCCACGCTCCGGGCCCGCGAGTCCCGGCACGCGTCCCGACACTGGACACACACACACGCCACCCGGAACGCGGGTCGCGACGCGTAACGTTCACGTCAGCGCCTAATCCGAGTCAGATAAATGGTGCTTTCGTAAGAATCTCGTAACGCGTTCAAGTTCTCCATTGAACCCCAACATCAACAAAACTTGAATTTCAGAGGACATTGGACGCTTGGCTTGCCCGGCCAGTGCGCCGCGGCGGGCAACCCTGAGGTGGAGATGTAATTGGGCTCCGAAGATTGCATTTGTACGCACGTCATCAGGATGGTGTTCCGTGTGGACTGTTGGTGACGCGAAGGATGGAGCTCGATGGAGCTCGGCTCCGGTTTCCCGTGCATTGACAGTATCGGCACCTCGACTCGGATCAACTGAACGAGGAAGCGCCCGACCTCGACTTACCCCCTTGCGCTCGACGCCAGTCTGATGGCCGAATTTGATTGCCACAGACACGATGCACGATACGTCGCATTTTTCCAGAGTCGATGAGACGCTGTCCTAATACTACACTATGCGTACCGTGCACGCTAGATTCAAGAAGTCGACTAATGAGACGGAATAACGATGCATCATCGGAAACAAAGCACTGTGATGTGCCTGCTGTGTGTAGGAGGTCGCATGCATGGTGACAAACTGCTTAATGGTTTCTTGGACAGGTTTCGACAGCGAGAACCACTCCATAAAGATTTTTTTAATCAACCGAGTTGCAGTGCTGGATTCTCCGGTACTGTATGTAAATTCGTATGCATGTCGTCAAGTGTTCATGTGCACATGTTCACCACTTGAATCGTTGCCGGCACTATCGGACGGGATGAGGAACAAGGGGGTCTACAGTACAGCAATCGTATTCGATGGTCTGCACGGGGAGGAATGTTGCAGCCCAAGTTCACCCTTCCGTTCGTGTCCTCTCCTTGCTAACAGATTCTGTCTTTCTGACTGCCGGTGTCAGTCGGAACGCTCTATGCAAGCGAGCTGTTATTATAATTCGTTGATGATCTCAGGATTGTCATGGATGCCAGAATGGTCAGATGTTTTTTTTTACATCGGACGAGCTCGGGTTCTATCTCGGTTCGTCGCTTTCTCGGGCCTCCGAGTCTCTAGACTGTCGTTCACAGATGATATCAGGGGCATATTTTAAGGAGAACGGATAGTACAGGGGCCGGGGAGGGGGTAATAGGCGACAGTCGGCTAGTACACGATGACGAGAGCAAATTGTACTGTGACGGGTCTACGAGTCCGAAACCGAGTGTGAAAAAAGGGAGTTAACTTGAAGTAGATGAGACCAAATATCAAAGGTAGGAAGTAGTCAATAGAGATAAAAACGAGTCGAGAATGCAAAGGCGAAGTGACTGAGACGAGGCGCAACTGCACACACAAACGGATGATAATAACCATCCAGGGCACTACTGGGAACTCTCAAGTAGATACAGACTCCTTCAGTTTGTAACTACGTCTGTGGTATAGTACGATCGAACTGAAGGAGACATAGGGAAAAGGAAAGGATGAAAGAGAAGTAGAACAGGTACGAAAGTAAGCGAGGGTGCGAGTGCTTAGGGAAAGTCGCGTTTGATGCCAGGAGGTGAGTCAGTGTAGGTAGAAACATACGGAAATGAAATACGAGTCTAGTAAGACGGCACTGTAAAGAACTAAGAGTAAAAAGAAAAGACACATCTGTAGGTAGGGGTGACGTTTGTCGGAGTAAAGAACAAAAAGAGGATGACGCGGCATGATAGGAAAGAGGCTCAGTGAAAGAAAATAGACGAGTGTGTAGGTGAACGCGAGGCACGGGAGTCCAAAAAGTAATCGATGCCACGCAGGGCGGAACCTCCAGGCCGTGGCAGTACGGAGCGTGCTGATGAACGAGCTGCGGCGCGGGCAAAATCTGCCAGGAACAACATGCCTCTGTCGTTAGCTTGCCATACATTAGCCAGCTACCCAACGATGCGGACGATAAAGGCGAGTGAAGAGCCCTCGCGCAGTGGCGAACTTCTCAACAGCCCTCAAGACAGGTCTCGATGGTAAGTGCTCCCCTATGGAAAGTTCTCGTATCGCAGGAAAAATTTCTGTTATCCTTTCCTCGATGACCTCTTTCAGCGTGTACGCGACAGGTGTCAGGCTGTTCTCGTCTATGTCCAGATCCCTTACAGCGGAAAATGCGTGTAAAAGGTCCAGCCATAGGAAGTCTTCCGCGGTGGGTCCCCACTGTGATTGCCGCAATTGAGCCGTGCTGGAAATAGCGAGGCTTTCTACTTTGGAGAAGGGTAGCAAGGATGAGCTGCAGACTTGAACAAAATACCGAAGCTGCAGATGCAGCTCATCGCACGAGATTCCCAACGACAGCCACACACGTCCGTCTGTCCTTGTTCGCGGGCTCAGTGAGACTTCCGCCGAGCCATTGTAAAGCCCTATGCGTGTACAGGCCAGTGACTTGAACGCTTCTACACGACCAATAAACTGGGAAAGCTGGGTAAAGTCATAGAAGTGTCGATGGAAGAATGTTATTTCCACGTCGCGGATCACTGGGGTATCGATCCGGGCTACGAGATCCTCAAAATACTCTTCAACGCCTTCAAAAATCAGCTCGCAGAGAGCAGGGAGAGTAGAGCGTGCCAACGGAGGGTGACGTCGGCTTTCGTGCTTGGGGAAAGATTCAGGGGAGTCGAATTGAAAGTGAAGTGATTTGAGCCTGGGCATGGCGGAGAGGCAAGTGACCATTACCTCGGCTGAGATGTATCCGGATCGAGGAATACCCGAAAGTTGAA
Organism: Russula olivacea; assembly: GCA_963926505.1. Classification (NCBI taxonomy): domain Eukaryota; kingdom Fungi; phylum Basidiomycota; class Agaricomycetes; order Russulales; family Russulaceae; genus Russula; species Russula olivacea. The sequence goes on along the minus strand of OZ004879.1, from coordinate 1,100,036 downwards.
GATCGACAAGGTTCCTTGTGGAAGAAAGTAGAGTTGGAAGTGCTGGAAATGGAATGGCATGGAGGGTTAACCATTGCAGCTGTGGGGCAGATCCACCTAAGAACGAATCGGGAACGACCTCCATCGCACTGCCCGCCTCGAAGAGAATACCTTCCAGCGCAGGGAATGGTCCCAGCATTGCAGGGACAAACCTGTCCATTCTGCGACCGGGAACATCGTATAGCCAGATTTCACAGACGCGATCGCGCCGCTCAAGCGCAGCAATGATATTATCCACGCCATACGTGGAGTCCAATTCGTCCGTTATGACAATAGGAAACGCTGGCCAAACACCTAGCATCTCCCTCGCACGTGTTTCGATTGTGCATTCAAGTCGCAATTTCAGGTGACCTGGCGATGCAAATACGAGATATCGCCACCTCTGGCACACATGCACCAACGTACGCCACGCATCTATCTCGTCGAGATAAGAAGCGAATATTGCTAGGAGGACATCGTCGGAAAGTGTTTCGATGGTCACATTCTGATCATGAAGTGGGCCTGCATCGTCTAACTCTGTAATTGTCACAGGAGTTAGGGCTCACAGCACTCACATTGATTGCCCTCGACCAAAAACTGCTGTGCAGCACCCTCCGTTGTATTTGATTTGTCGGAAGTTGGCATCGAAGGATACTGGGGGACGAATTGTTGTTGATACACGAGTAAATGGATTGCAAGCCAAACGAAGACAGTCGGTGCCAATCCAGGTAAGTTTATCTAGAGAGGTTTGTATACACTTGTCAAACAGTATTCACCCTTTGCAGTGGTGGTAAAGAGGTAAAAAGGGTTGATTGAAGCCATGAGTTAACCGATTTACTTTGACAAACATTTACGTAATTTTTCGAACAGCCCTTTTTTTGTTAGTCAGCCTGTTAGCTCAGGCTGATCACTCTCCGCTCGTTGACGACGTTGAGTTAATTGCGATGTTTACGCTTGCATTCCTGGTATGAGACAAGAGCATGATGGGTTCGGTGTGAGCGAGACATGTGCAGTGGAGAATCGCTGGAGATCGACTCGTGATCGCGTGATCGCGTGATCCCTCGACAATCCATGGCTGCCGGGATGCTGCGTTGATGGCACGCTCTCACCCAGCTTACCTCACCCTCATCCTCTCTCTCACAAAAGCCCTGCACAAGCGATAGCTAACGGATGCATAATAATTGAACGCTTGCATGACTGAGTATTGCACATCCGAGTCACGGCGAGTTGATGAACGGCAACAATACGACTTGGCCAATCCAACCCCGCAAAAACCCCAGTAATAATCCCATTTCCACCGTCCGAGAACAAGCTATTACAAGAAATTGCACCGTTCTACTCGACTCGTTTGTTTTTCTATCCTTTTTTTTTGGTTCCCTGTAGCCTCGCGTTCAACCACTCAGTGCTCATTTCTCAGCCACCACCGCGTCAAGACTCCCAATCACCCGCGCAAGACAAGATGTGAATGAATCGCCTGTCTCTCTTTTCCATCGCATTTTGTGACCCCCTTTTTTCCCTCTACTTTCTCGTTTCAGGGAATGATGATCGGCCCGACCTAGTTAATGGCCCAATGCTATGTAGCGACAGTCCGTCATCCCTAATATTCATTCTTAGTCCCTTACATTACGCTAATAAGTTCCCCTTGCAATATTTCAGAACGTCCGGCGGCGTGATAGCATGCGCACCCACTTCGTTCCCTGGTACCACTGTCACTGTCACCGCCTCTCCTTTCTCGTTACACGCTCGGACTCCACTAGTACTGTAGACATACCACGTGTATTTAAGTAACCTTCCCGCTCATCGAGAGGGTATGATTCTTTTATTTTAAGTGCATTTTTACGTAACTAACCAGTCTCGCTCGTCTTCTGGTGTCGTCAAGCCACAAGTTGGAGAGCTCTGTACGCACACCACCGACAGTTGCGTACAGCGTCACGTTGTTTGACGTTGAAATTGACGATGACAGTATCTGCCGCACCATGGAAAAATGCAGAAGGTATGAGAAGCAATCTTGTCTGGTAGGATCCTGTGGTATGGCGGAACCGTCCAGGAGATCCTCGTCCAATTTAGGCATCTTGCCCAAGTACTAGCGAGGATCTGTGCCTCATTGAGGTCGACCGAGAGACATCCAATCCGTCTGAAGTACCTGCATCGAATCAACGTGATGAAAGCGTCAACAAGAGCCCGCAACCGTTCCACAATATATGGAGAATGGTGAGGGATATTCCGCAAGTACTAGGCATGAATGTATCCACAGGGGATGTGCGGACTGCACAGAATGTTGAAAAGTAAATGAAAGGCCATAGTTACTGTGCCTGCGCCCCAATAACCTCCAACCTCCTATCCCAAATCCAAATGCTGCACGGAATGCTCAATACCAAACGGTAATGTTACAATGCCAGTGACTGTGCCTGCCCCCGGGTGAGGATCCCCAACACCCTTTCCCTAAACCTTCTCGAGTCGGACAATTCGAAGGATTCAAACTCTTGCCTTGCTTTGTCGATATGTGGGCCTGTCTGTCCTTCGAAAATGTTGCCTAGTAATAACAAGAACTCGTCGACGATATAAGCAGGGTAACCTTTAACAAACTCCTCGCGACGTGTCCAAGCGATATTGAGGAGGAGGTTTTGCGTTCCGAGCGAGTCATTGCGATTACTCCGGTCAGATGTAATGACCCGAAACGTGCCCGTGTATAGTGCAGAGTGGGATTCCTTTGATGAAGATGTGGATAACAGTTGCGAGAAGGCAAGGAAGAAAAGCTCGACCATGAAGCCAAGCCCGCCTCCATCACCTAAATCCTCCAGACGCCACAACTGTCGCCGCATCTCATCTCTCTGCCAACCGAACCAAAAGGGGAATTTTTCCAGGTTCTTCAGCAGTTCTTTGTAAGCATCGGCATCCCCATTTCCATTAAGAATATTGCGGAGTGTCGTGGCAGGGGAACACATGCCCTTGAGAGTCTGTTTCGGTCGTATAAATTGCATTTTACGGGGATCGTTGAACAGTTCGACAAGACGGCTGAAGGGGATAACCGCCCAATCGAGGTCGTCGAGAACGCCAGGAATTTGAGAAGTGATTTGATGGGAATCGAGGTTGATGGCATTTTGCATTCTAAATATCCCATAATCCACCAATGCAAGGCGGCTGGCTTCGATATCGATTTTCTCCAGCTCAGAGATATGATATTCGTGGCCGTGGAGGATTTCTTTTACTTCTGTCAGATCTTCTGTCTTGTGCAGCGCGCCATCTAACTCGAATAGATATCCCCTTGCTTTCTGAAGGGTCTCGCTAATCTTCTGAGCAGCTGCCAGGGCGTCGTTGTTGCCAGTGTCATCTGCCTCTGCAAACCGATCCATCGCCCGTGTCGCCCGAATCTGCACACCCTGGCTGTCTTCCAGATTTTGCTGAATGGCCACGAGTGAAAGGCAGGTCCAGCGTATCACAAACAACTGGTCAGTTCCTGCCAACGACAGCTCTCGGATCTTTTCGAAACCACCGATGTCTCCAAGTAGCTTCGAAATGCCTCCAAACCAGGCACGTTTTGCGTTGGCACAGCATACAAGTGATGCAGTGGACTCGATGCAGGCACGCGTACGCTTCCGCCATAAATCGTCGTTTGAAAAAAGTTTACGGTTCTTGCATATCTCTACAGAGCGGGCGACACGTGTGCTGAGCTCATGCACAACATTCTCTCCTCGGACTCGGGTATGCACGGTGGTAGAGTGCGGATGAAGATTAGGTGGATGTAGTACAGGTGAGCATGTCGTTGCATGGGTAGGCGGACGACGGGGGGCGATTCTCCTGACCAGGTGAATGATTGGCCTAAGGACGCTGCGGATGCTCCAAGAGAAGGAAGGTTGGTGAGCTGTCGTATCCCTGTGTTGTTTTGCAACAGGTTCCTGGCTTTGGTCCTCACTCTCATGGTGTTTGCCCACCATCCTCCAGACTTCCGTGCCCCAGTCCGTGTTAAACGAGCCGGGTATAGCTAGCAAAAACTTTTCCATTTCCGCATCTTCTGTTAGATTGTCAATCAACCATCGAATCGCCCGTACATCTCGGCGCTTGCGTGCCACCGTCTCTTCCATTGCAAGCTGCATCTGTCCCTTTGCCATGTTTGTGTTCACGGATTTCATTTCTCCATCAGATCCACGATCCTTAAATCTCCGGCCATGTAACTTCTGGAACAAATACCAGAACATGCTGGAAAATGAATTCTGGTAGGGCGATTGTGGATATATGATGGGTGCAAATATCGTGAAGATGTACAGCAGGGTGCTGATGCCGATGGGAACAATGGTACTTAGAGCCACTTTTGTGTTGATATCCAGTAGCGAGTCGCCAAGGCCTGCAAAGAATAAAAATAGGGAGATGTGGAGAAATCCAGGGACAGCCTCGGCCACCATCGGCATGTACCATCCTTCGCATCCTTCGTACAAGTACTGTCGAAGTCGAGCACTCTTCAGAGGGTCGCCATACTGTTGGAAGACGTGCATATAATCACGAACCCATTGCTGAACGAGGATTGCCAGAAGTGCGGCAAGAAGACTAAAGGCGAGGGCCATGAACCAGAAAACATTTACACGAACGTCTGATGCTGATGGATTGAACACAGGGAAAGGAGGTGGTGGAGTGGAAGGGATGGAAACCTGTGGGGCGATGGAAGATAGTTGCACAGAAATCTGATTGAGGATAGTTGAATGCTGTCGGAGGTAATATACTGTTTCATCTGCAGGGCTTGGCTTCAAGTCTTGTTTGCTATCGAGTGTGAATGCAGTAAGGGCAGCAGAAAATAAACCAGCCTGTGGGGCCATGCATCAGTATGACCAGGTTCACAGGTGTAGATAGGTCATAAACGCACAAATATAAGGACACCATCCATGTCATCTTTCAGGGTATTAATCTGAGCATCGTCGTGGCTCTTAGCTTCATCTCCGAAGAGAGTCCAGAGCGCATTTGCACTGCCATCAAAGTCCCCAACCATGCGTCGTTCTCCAGGTGGTTCTTCAGGTTGTTGATCAGATTCGGAGTCAGAGCTAGTATTGCTAGGACCAGAGTCAAGAGTTGGACTACTAGCCGCAGCTATATTTATATTTGTCAGGTCATTGGGATCTCTGCAATCGTGAGGAAACACGCACGAGTCTGTGCCTCTGCCTGAGTTAGCCTATCGCTGGTAGTATGGCTGACATCATCCGAGTCGCGGCTGCGGGACTGGTCAATGTTCATCTCAGGGACGTCACTTCCCCTGGATCCTGTAATAGAACAAAATAATCGTCTCGAGAGGAGACAGCAAGGCCAATAGAGGTCACACCTTTAACCTGCGAGACAACTGGCTGTTCCTCGTTGATATCTTGGCTAGTAGATACAGACCGCAGTGAACCTGCGACACTGGTGTTTTGAGGCCAAAGGATATCCATTTCGTGCGTCTCGGCTCCTCCCACATCTTCCTCACGAACCATTACCACTTCGATGGTGATGAGAAAGAGGTAAAAAAACGCACCGACACGTGGCGCGGCCTGGGCAACTTGTTGAGCCTCGAGATCGATGTTAGAGTCCATGATGTGATGACCAGTGGAAATCGTCAAAAATACGAGGATGAGAAATTTGGTGCGTAAGATTGGTCACGGTACAGCTCAGAGAGGGGGAAATGGGCGGGAAAGTGAGTGAGACAGTCGATACGTCACACGAAGTGAAAACTAATAACTGAATGGGTTATAAGCCATAAGGTCCCCCCATCTGTTACTGTAACTGGTGCCGCTGCACCTAAAGTGTCACATCAAACCTTGTGAGAAGGTGAAGGTGACAGGTCAATGATACCCCTCTTCGGCTTGGCAATTGTCAGGGGATCTCGTTTTCCAGCGTTTTATAGCCATTTACTTTACTAGCGGGTGAGGCTCATATAGCGCGGCAAGTTAGACAAGATTTCTATCTCCGCCTTGAGACCGCATGAAAGCATATACTTGTGATGATTCCTAACTGGAACGAACCTTCTTCTCGTCGGCGCGTGAGATCGGTATTAAGTCGTCCTTGTCGATTCCGACCCTTTGTTCTGGTGAGCACATGTCTAAAAATGTGCAAGGGAGGGGAACTTACGATGCCAGTTCGCTGGCCCAGATGCCGATACATCCAACACGCGGAGCCGCTAGTTATATGGCGTAAGTGCGACACTCCCAGATTTATAGACAGACACGATGTCCGGACCGTGCGCAACCCCATCGACAAGCGCAACGACCGGAACCCCGGTGAAAAGAAAATACAACATGTAACTTTAAGCAGATCGGTGCCAGGTGTTTCGGGTGTCCGATTCCGCGTTGCCATGTTTGATTATCGCTTTCCCACACATAATTACATTTATAGTAATTTGCCCTCGGCAACCACCGATAATGGCTCTCACTGGCAGCTCAGTGCTCAGCGACTCCCACATCGTTCTCATCGTCTCCACTTATCTCCTGCTAAATATGTAACATATATATCATTAAATTCGTTTTACCTGCTCGTCCTCGGCAACCACCGGTGGCAGTTCTCAGGCCAGGCTATCCGCATGACTTTCCTCCAGCTTCCCATGCCTGTCACACCCCTCGGCATGCCGGAATGAACGTGGGTACAATTCAGGTTGACGCCGTCGAGGTTGCCATTGTCGATACTGAGAGCCAGCGATACGGTCCGTGATTGTGGAGCGGCGGGGGAAAACAAAGGCAAATATCCGATGACCACAAACAATATGATTCTGCGCTCTTCTCTCTTTTCGCTCGTGGAGGAGCTGGCGTGTGGGAAGAGGTGAAGCGCGATTGTGTCGAGCTCACTGTGCGACTGGGTGGCGCGAGGCTGAACTACGAGACGGCGCGTGAGCGAAGGTTTCATAAATTCTTATCGTGGTGATGAGTGTGGAAGCCGATCGAGGGTATGCGTTGAGGAATCATGAAGGTGGGCTCTTGAGTACTGAGTTTTCCCCGTCAGTACCGATATCGTCGTTGTCAGCATCGGAGATGGTGTGGTGGACAACGGCGGGGTGAGTCCCGTCTACAAGAGTGATGTCAATTAGACATACGTCACCCGAGTCCAAGCAATTAAGAGAGAGACGATCGCGATTATGGTGAAGGGTTTAGGTATAAAAAAACTCCGTCGTTGGCATCCAGTGTGTTAGTCGCCCAGCCAACAGTTGGGGTTCACTTCACACGTGCAGTAGAGACGTCGCATGGCGATGATCCGCTCAATCATGACGGCTTCTTGGGCAGCCAGAGGCGAGCGCAGATCAATGAGTCCTGGAGGCAACGGTTCATCCATGGAAAGTCCCTGTAACGCAGGTAACACCTCTATTACTCGCTCCTCGGGGACCTCTTTCAGCTCCGAGTCATACGCGAGACTTGGTAGAATGTTCTCGCGTGGGTACATTGTCACTTTGGAAGCTCACCAGAAATCTCCAGGCTTTCCACCTTGCAGGGAGGCGCTGCCGACCTGTGCTAGAGAACAGAGCTGCGGATGTAACTCTTTGCACAAGATTCCCACCGACAGCATTGTATCGTATGTGTTCGATGGGAAAGTGAGAGTCCCACAACGCGAGAACGGTGGACGTGTGCATGGGTAGCGACTTGAACTTTTCTGCACGACCAATGAACTGTGACGCAGATAGGCCGAGACTGCTGATAGTAGGCTGTGGGGTCAATCCAAATCATATCAAGGCGTTGTTGTCAATGCTTCTCACTTTCCCCTTTTCACCTCAATCGTGGAATCGAGCAGTGCATTACGTCTTGTAGCATCTTCCGAGTCGGCAGGTCGGCAAGAAATGATGGTGAATTGAAGATAATGAGATATATACAGTAACAAGACGCGGTGCGGTGGATGCCTCAGAAGGCAAAGATATGTAGTTTCCTCGGCAAATTGAGGTCTTCATTAGCGTGCTATACCCAAGCAAATGCGATCAGCCGATCAGCACTAGTTCATTCCCTGACGAATACACGACGCCGCAGGACGCACCTCAAACACGAGCAAAGCCCCACAGCAAACAGCAAAACGCAGCTGACGAGCCGCAACGCCGCGCAAAGTAGGGGGCAGTTTCTCCTGCGGCACCTTAGAATGACGTTCCGCAGCAAGCCTGGACGCGTATGCGAGTCGTCGACCTAAGAACGGCTCGCAGCACACGCATACGCGTCTACAGGGCGGAGGAATGTGCTTCGGTGCCATGGCCATGAGCGCCCGGAAGGGCACGAGTATTTCGTGCACGGTCACCGTGTCCGTCGATTGACACGTCGCTTCGATCTGGATGCCTAAATCCCGCTTCGAGGCGTCCGCGTAGAAGTGGCCTGGGGATCCACCGCCACGGGCGCTAACGTCTGGGAAGAATCGGAGGGAGCAGACGTCTGTGAGAGCGTCGGCGAGGGGGAGGACGTAGCTGAGGACCGGTACTGGTGTGACATCTTCTTGTCCATGATGCTGATGGTGGTGGAGCTGGTAGACGTTGAGGATGATCTCGTTTGGTCGCTCAGACGGAACAGACGGAATGACGAAATGGCGATCATCGAGGAAGGAGAAAACCACTTCGTGGTGGCTGCCTACTCGAATCGGCTGTGCGATCAAGATCAAGGTTCGCTTATCAAGTGTGTTAGCGAGAAAAAGGTACCATTTTCACATGAACAATGCCGGTCTTCCAGTTCCAGATAAACAACCGGTCGTCATATACGTCGCTACGCTGCGTTATCATACCAAGGAAATCGCCGCTAATTTCATGTTTGCTATTCCCCAGAAAAGGGCATCGTGAAGGCTCCAAATAAAGGACACCCCCGTTGGCTGAAAGGGGGTGTGGTTGACCAGTAGAGAGCGCAATCAAAAATATCCTATGCGATGAGACCCGTGAGCAGACGCACATGAGATAACGAGGACACCAACTTCTGGCTATCATGCCTCGGCACCGCCATCAACAGGTCTTGCGTCGCATCTATGGCGAAAGGCTCTACAAAGAAGTCAAAGTCGATCCGCCATTGCCGTCCTGAAACCCCGCGCAACGGCGACGGAATGGACTGCATGATAAACGACCTTATAACTCTCCTCGTCTCGTGAACAGGCAGAACGAGGGTGTCGCCGGAGACGTATGGAGCTTGGTGAGGATAGGGGAGCTCGATTATGAGATGCTCGCTCCAAGAAAACGTGCGCCATGCTTCATCGTATGCTTTCACTAGCTCAAGCCGACTCGCCGGGGTGATCGGACTCGGCGGTCCGTCACATAATCCACGTGCGGCAAGCGCCAGGGCATACTTTAAAGCAGGCGTTTGAGTGACGAGATCCCGGAGGGCTTTACATGTCTAGCATGAGATTAGCTGGATAGTATAATAGGGGGAAGTGAGGGAGAAAGAACGAACGCACAGACTCGAAGCGGACAAGTGATGGAGCATCAAGTTGGGTGGCAATTGCGATAACGAGCTCATTGGGTAGCCAGTAAAGGAGAGTCATCAGAGTCATCATGAGCGAACGTGCCTTGCGGGTAGATATATACTCTTGCTTTTGTAAAGGCATGGTAGGGAGCGGCACATTTCGCGGGTCCACGAGGACTGGTATTAGGAGGATTGGAAGAGTTTTTCACCAGCGATGAGTACGATGGGTGATGATAATGTAGCCACCACACAAGCGGTGCCATAATGGGGTGACCTAATGGGCCTATCGAGTCGATGCAGCATGACCAAAACGCCACTGTCTTGCTACTGCTACGCATACAACCGCACTTACAATAACATAGCACGTTCACAGAAAACAACTTTTTTGACAAGAGTGAGTTCGAGGGTATGGATCATGCATCATGATGGACTTTGAATCGTTCGGCCATGGGGTTCAGGACGGGAGAGTGATATACCCACACCCACCCAGGGGTTGCTATAGTTGGGGGCACTGTAATTGAAGGCACTGTAGTTGGAGACCAACGCGAACAGATGTAGTAGTACAGAACGTAACTCAGTGCTAACGTCTGGTTCTCGTACTGCCCCATTGAACCTTTTTTCGAGGGCTGAGCTTGTCTTGAGGAGGAATAGTAGTGGGGACTAAGTTAGATGAAGATGAGTGATGAGTTTGTTAGATGCCGGAAGACTGCCGAATTCGGAGATGATGCCGGCATCGGGCTCGCTCCTCGCTTGCTCTTTGTCAGACCCAACCACCACACACCGCACATGCTGTAGTTGTACTCAGCCGCGAATGAACGTTTCCTTTGATACACTCTTTTTCTCACTGCCATTACACATCTCTGCCTGAGCGCATCGCCCCGGCACACGCTGGAACCCACTAAGCAGCCGCGGCGAGGTGTTTCCATGGTGTTCCCATCCGCCCAAGCTACTCACTTCCTTCCCGCAGTCCGCATCCTGGGTACGCCCCCGTGGGCGCTTTCTTTTAGATCCGTCACTCGCAAAGTCACCTCGACCAATCAAAACCCCGTACGGGCGACTAGCTCCCATGTACCATCGGACACCCTTAGATCACCCATGTTCCAAATGCCTTTCCTTTGATAAAAAATTCCTGTGGTATTCCTGTGGTGAGACGTAAACTAATGGCGGTCTGTCACCCTTTCCGCAGTCCGATGCTGAGTCAGTGAACGGAATTCCAAAATAGTCCAGTGAGAATACGTGAAGACATAGTACAGTCCTACACTGCCAGCAAGTAAACCACGACCATGGGTATCAGGACCTTGGATACACAAGATGTTCACAAGGACACGATCACCAGCCGCGCGCAAAAGTCCCTAGTCCATCCGGTCCATCGCACGCACGCGGTGTAAATGACGTTAGGGAGATTCGGCACGACTCGGATATTAACATCACAGGAACACTGGCAGGAGACAACACATGGGGCATAATAAATAAAAAAAGAAGAATGGAGTGGGAGAATCTATGTGCAGCAGCTCGGAGCTTGTACAACAGATGGTTGGTTAACCTTGATAGAGTCCGGTGCCGCGGAGGAAGGTGCGTTGGCAGCATCGGCCTGCGAATCGATGAGGCGTGCCTTGATATCACTAGACAAGACAGAGCAGCATCGATACATGAGTTAAAAAGTAGTCAAGAACACGGGGATTTGACATACCGTGCGAGTGTGAAGAAAGCCTCTTCAACGCCTTCATTGATTTTCGCCGAGGTCTCAATAAACTTGATTCCGAGCTCCTCTGCAAGCTCGCGGCCCTCCTCCTCTGTTATAGCCCTTTTATCCGTCCAGTCAGACTTGTTGCCAACAAGGATCTTGTTTACGCCCTCCGACGCATGTTGCTCAATGTTGGCGTGCCATGTGCGGATGTCTGTGTAAATGTGAGATTAAACCAGAGTATAAAGACAGATGCAAGGCGTACTGTTGAAAGAACGGTCATCAGTCACATCAAATACGAGCAAAATGCCCATAGCGCCGCGGTAATATGCAGTGGTAATAGTGCGGAAGCGCTCTTGACCAGCGGTGTCCCACTGAGATTGGGACAATGAAAAGGCTGAGAGCTGACATCGGCAGACAAAAGAAAGAGACAGCGTACAATCTGCAACTTTATCCGTTTTCCGTCAAGCTCAATTGTACGGATTTTGAAGTCGATGCCAATTGTGGTGATAAAAGAGGGGGTCCATGCGTCATCGCAGAACCTGAGAAGGAGACAGGATTTTCCGACACCTGTAGAATCAACCAGGTTTATACATATTATGATGGTGACGACGATATAATGTACCTGAGTCTCCGATCAGCAGCAGCTAGACACTAAGGTTTAGACGCTGCTATTGGTACAAGGTAGAGTGTAACGTACCTTGATGAGGAAGTCGTAATGCGGCGGCGGCATGACACTGGATCTGAGCTCACGGAGAAAATGGAAAAAAAAAATAAGGCTAGGGAGTAGAAAAAGGAGAAGGAGGAAAGCTGTGGTGGGGACAAGCAAACTCTGGCTGTGCCAATTCAGTCATCAGCGTTAATTAGATTACATCAGCCCTCTCCCCAAATGGAAAATTGGTTTGGACGGGTGTTTGGACGGGTTTTATTCTGGTCGCAATGACCGTAGACATACAACAACTTCCATCCTCGAAAATGAAGCACAAAAAGGACAGAAAAGACTCTGACGACCGAAAACGCAATGACAAAGATCTTGGTGCAGGTGACCTTGTCGTAACCGACGTAGAGGGAAAGAAAAAGAAGCGTAAGGAGAGGAAGGAAGAGAGAGAGGGTGCTATTGATGGTGCACTCTCTTTCTCGCTTGTTTTGCAGAGGGCTGACTCGGATGCATTGTATGCGCATACATTTGTAGATGTGAAAAATGGCAAAGGAAAGAAGAAATCGACAGCCATACCCTCGGACGAGCCCGATGCGTGCCAAACCTCTATGGCAACACCATATGCTGAACCTGAAAAGAACAAGAGGAAGAAAGAAAAGAAACGCAAAAAGGATGCTGAGTCTGATCCCACTTCGATGACAGAGTCTCACAGAGCAAAGAAACGAAAACGCAAACACGACCATTTCTCAGAGCCAGATGATGTAGCCCCGAGTCCACCTTCACAAGTTTCACCCTCAGCCTCTCCGAAAAAACCGCGCGTGGCGATCTCACCCGCCGAAGCCAAAGAATACCTCAAAACGCACAATATCACCGTACAACTCCCACCCGACATACCCGCCCTATTCCCCATCACCTCCTTCGACGCACTGCCCATTCCAGATTCCCTCAGAGGCACCTTTTCCGCTTTCAAAAAACCGACTCCTATCCAGGCCTGCGCTTGGCCTCCGGCGCTCTCGGGAAGGGACGTCGTAGGTATCGCAGAGACGGGCAGCGGCAAGACGCTGGCCTTTGGTATCCCGGCGCTCGCGCGCCTCCTTTCCTCTGCCGGTAGTGCGGTGGGAAAAGGCCCGCGCGCACTCGTCCTCGCGCCGACGCGTGAGCTCGCGTTGCAAACGTATGATGTACTCTCTGCGCTCGACGCCGTGCAATGTGCCGCCGTGTTCGGAGGGGTTGATAAGACTCAACAGGCACGCGTTCTTAACAAGGGTGTGCAAGTCGTGGTCGGCACGCCAGGGCGCGTGCTTGATCTCATACGCGATGGCGTGCTCTTGCTCGGAGGAGTTGAGTATCTCGTGCTGGATGAGGCGGATCGTATGCTGGACAAGGGATTTGAGAACGACATACGTAACATCATCGGATATGCGAAGCAGGGTGCGGCACGACAAACTTTGATGTGTACGTTGGTTTCATGCGCCCCCGCATTGTTGTTGTTGACGTGCAGCATAGTCAGCGCTACGTGGCCAGAGGCAGTGCGTCGTTTGGCTGCCTCTTTCTTGCGCGATCCAGTACGGATTACGGTGGGAAGCGATGACTTAACAGCTAACAGCCGTGTTGCACAAGGTGTGTTACCCATGCGGAACGTTTGACTTGCCGCCGCTCACTGAGAAACCCCAGAAATCGAGGTATTTGACGATGAACGGGAAAAAGAGTATGTGTCCGAGTTTCTTGAGACACGAACTTGATCTTGATTGACTACGCATGGTAGTCAACGCCTTCTTGCCCATCTGAGGAAACTCGCACCAAAGAAAAACGGGGGCAGTTCTCCGACTGCTCGAGTCCTGGTGTTTGTGCTGTACAAGATGGAGGCGTCCCGCGTTGAAAATACGCTGCGGAGGGCGGGATTCTCAGTGGGCGCACTGCACGGGGACATGACACAGCCGGCGCGGTTAGAAGCGTTGCAGCAGTTTCGCGATGGTGTAGTACGCTTGCTCGTCGCGACGGATGTAGCAGCACGCGGCCTAGACATCCCGGACGTTGGCTGCGTGCTCAATTACAGCTTCCCGCTGACGGTTGAGGATTACATTCACCGGATAGGTCGAACTGGTAAGTGATGACTAATAATGACTCATTGGGCCAGCTTTCTGACCCTTGATGCATGGAATTGTATATTTGTGGTAAAATGCTGTAGGGCGAGGCGGCAAAGACGGCCGGAGCCTTACATTCTTTACGGGGAACAAGCATGAGCGCAGTCTCGCAGGCGAACTGGCACGGGTGCTGCGGGACAGCGGGGTGGATGTCACGCCATTATCGAGCAAATTTCCGATGACGGTCAAAAAGAAAACGCACGGGGTGTACGGCGCCTTTTTCCGAGAGGATGTAGACATGAGCACTGCGCCAAAGAGGATTGTGTTCGACGATTAGAGTACATGCATATGTAGTACGGTCTATAAGCGCTTAGCCTGAGGTCGCAATAAAACCCCCTCATTTTCAAGCTTGAAAAGTTTACCCCGTCGCCGTCGTCGATTGCGTTGTCCAATATTGATAGGCAGTGCACCGACATCTTATCACGATCCCTCCATCTGTGGCGCTGCCCGCATAAAGTGTTGACTCGCTCCGCACTACATATATCACTACTCGCACAACCGCCACGGGGATTTCACCCACCTACACCTACCATCACTGTACATGATTGGTCTCTTCACCAAAGGGAGGCCACGCGGACCTTCATCTGCCGACGATAAAGCGCCAGAGGACACGAATCCAGACGATACCTCTATCTTGTCCGTCCCCTCAACCCCGTTGTCCCTTCTACCCCTCCTAACATAACATGACCTCTCCACCCCATCCCGATTACAGAGACGAGGATGAAGGCCCGATCATCCTATCCCTCATTTCACAGCTAAGGTGCGCACCACCCATCATTCTCCGACCCATCTGATGCCCGCCAACACCACTACCAATCCAATGACCACTCAACCTACCCCCGCCTCGTGGCAAACAACTCCACAGAGTCGGCATGGACCTCGCAAAGGTCACCTTTCCGACGTTCGTCCTAGAGCCCAGGAGTATGCTCGAACGCATAACGGACTTTATGTCCCATCCGGATCTCATCTTTGGGTGGGTGTGCCCTCTTGTACTCCGCGTTGGCTGCGTCGCGGCACCCGCGTGCACCACTAACCCAACACATGCTGCTCGGTTCCGCTGCTCCGGAGTTAACTTTATGTGTTGGACCTCGTTTCTTCGCCGTGCCTGCGCCTGCCTCTCCTGAAAGGCTGCTTATATTACTTTTCGTCATATTCGCAGTGCAGAACTGTGTGAAGAACCTGAAGAACGTTTCATTCGCGTGCTTCAATACTACCTCGCAGGTTGGCATATCAAACCCAAGGGCGTCAAGAAGCCGTGAGCACGTTCCCTTGACCCTCCCTTTCCTCCGATTCTGTCTTATATGCTCCCCCTTTAAACGTTGCAGATATAATCCGGTCTTGGGTGAATTTTTCCGATGTCGTTATGACTACCCGAATGGCACGCAGGGGTTTTACATTGCAGAACAAGGTCTGTTGTGTGCTTTCGTGCCCCATTCTCATCCGACCGTTCTCTTTTTCGCAGTCTCACACCATCCACCTATATCTGCCTTCTACTATGTTTCACCTGCGAATAAGATCGCCATCGTCGGCGAGCTTCGACCAAAGTCCAAGTTCCTTGGCAATTCCGTCTCGACGGTGATGGAAGGTCAGAGCCGCATAACACTGCTGGGTCGCCCAGAAGACTCTGGTAAATCAATTGCGCACTCCTCTCTCTCCCCCCTTCCCCCTTCTCCGTCCTCACACGAGGCCAAAGACACGTGCTGACTGACTGACATGCTGCTCTGCCCCCGGCCGATGTCTTCTTTCCCCCCCATGTCCCTTTTTATACTTGTTCAGAATACGTGGTGACGATGCCGAACATGTACGCGCGCGGCATCCTCTTTGGAAAGATGGTGCTCGAACTCGGTGACACATGTACCGTGCGCAACGATGCGCAGGACTTCCACGCCGACCTCGAATTCAAGACCAAGGGCTTCTTCTCTGGCACGTACAACTCCATCGCCGGGCGCGTCAAGCACGGCACGGCGGAGCTCGGCGACGTCACTGGCAAGTGGAGCGCGCTTATGGAGTTCAAACCCGCCAAGGTATGCCAAGCCCATTCCCGTCACGTCACGTCACGTGCCTCTCACTTCACCCTCACCCTCACCCTCACCCACACGCTTAGACGGGGGAGAAGCGGACGTTGTTCGACGTGCATAAGAGCGGTCATGACGTCGCGCCCAAATGGGTCGCGCCCGAAGGCGAGCAAGAACAATTCGAGAGCCGTATATTATGGCGCGATCTGACCCACGCCATCCTCGCGAAGGACATGGATGCCGCGACGGAGGCCAAGACGGCCGTCGAGAATGCGCAGCGAGAGCTCCGCGCGACGGGCGTCAAGCATACGACGCGCTTTTTTGAGCTGCGCGATGATAATTGCTGGGTGCCCCGCATTCAGTGCGTCGTTTTGTCTCATCTCATCTCATCGTCTGCGTCTGCGTTTGCTTACCCCCGCTAAAACTTAAAAACGTTGCTACTACTGTAGGCTTCCACAGGATCCACAAGAGGCCACCGCCGCAGTACAAGCGTGGATATGGTCCCGACCATCCGAGGACAACAGCACACCGGCAGACGACTGAAGCACTCAGGCGCGTAACTGGGTGCTCGTCTAGATTGTTTTTACCTCTTCAATTCGTGGTGTGCCACGTTTGTGAAGACCGTTGTTGTTGTAGTTGTTGTTGTTGTACAATCTTCAAGTACTGTAATTCAATCCCATTCCACCTCGAAAATATTTCCGCCTGCCACATGAGAAAACAATGATGGTATTAACAACAGAACAGAAAAATAGAAGATGGTATAGTCACTAAAAGTAGAAGAAATAGGCGAGCCAAGATCTGTTGTATATGTAGAGTGAGGGTATGCATGCGGGGATGGACAGGGTCAATCAACTGTATTAGCGAGGGTTGGAAAGGGATGAGAGAAGGAATCCATATGAGAGAATCCAGAGAAGAAAGTAAGGAAGGAAGTGTTGGGGGAGGTTGGGAAGTCAGTAAGGAGAGACATATATACAGTATACTATTGCAAGCCAGCAAGCTCACGCCAGGTCAGCTCAGACCGTCGTCATCTAATTAGGCCACAGGGATATACAAAAATTCACACACAGAAGATCTTTTTTTCTTTCTTACTCATGCTCATACCACCCATCACGAAGCGTCAGCGCGACAGAATCAACGCTAGGCGCAGGTGACGCGACGCGCGACTGCCGCCGCGAATCCTGATGTTGTATGGCAAAGCGGCCCCTTGAAAAACCCATAGGGCCACCTTGCTGCTGCCGCGGCTTCCAATCATTGACGCTAATGCTCGGAGCATGCATCGAGTCCCACACGGAAGTTGGGGGAGTGTCGGTGCCGAGGCGTGAATCTACCACGCTTGCTGTTGGTGTGGTGGTACGGCTAGGATATATCGTACTTGCTCGCGAGTCGGGGCGTGGTGGTGAGGAGAAGGCGGAGGCGGCGATCCTGTTAGTACTCCTAGCACGAGTAACAACGCTTCTGTCGTTGACTTGCAGCTGGGCGACGCGAGCCTCGAGTGCAGCTACCTGATCACGCAACTTGTTCTCACGGTCCTAAACAATCGACATCAACCCTTGCTAAGCCGAAAAAAAAGTGAGGGACGTACCTTTGCAAGTCGCTCTTCAGCGTCCTTCTCCTCGAGCTGCATCTTCACCAACGCATAATCTTCCGCGAGCTGTGCCACCTGATCCTCGGCATCTTCGCGGGCCGCCTGTGCCTCAGAGAGCGCGCTCTCATGTTCATTCGCCCGCTCCTCCCATTCGGTTGCGCGCTGCTGTGCCTGTGCCAGGCTGGCCCGCACAGAGCTAGCCGCACGATCGCTACTTGTAGAGCGCATCTCCTGCTCCTTGTATCGCCGCTGTAAAGCTACGTATTCGCCTTCGAGTACCTTGCTACGGTCGCGCACGCGGCGGAGCTCCTTCAACTCCGGTTCATTCGCCTGGGCCTGCGTGACAAGCGCGGAGAGGTGCTCAAGCTGTTCTGTGGTGCGCCGGAGATCGTCCCAGTGGGTTTGCTGCGACAGCAGGGTGTCGTGCTCGGTTCGAAGGGCAGTGAGCGCTTCAACAGCTGCTTCCTTGTCACGTGAGGCGAAGCCAGCTTGCGTTTCCAGGGAATGCACCTACAGTTGGGGGACAACATTGAGCTCAAGAAAAAATATAAATAATAAAACCCACCTTGGCAACGAGAGCCTGCTTCTCCGAAATCAATTCCCGGTTCAGCTTCTCGAGCTCAAGAAGACGCTCTTGCTGGCTCTCGATTGTCACGTCAGAGGTTTTCAGTCGGGCCAATGACCGATTCAATGCTTCCTCCAGCTCCGTGGCGCGCACCTGTGCTGCCGCAGCATCCGTTGCCCGTAGCAGCATAACAGCCTGGATCTCGTCCACCTTGGCACGTAACAGGTCACGCTCAGATTCGACAGACGATATGCGTTCCTTCACGACGTCCTCAAAGTCCTTTCTCGATACCGTGTGAGCCAGAAGCTCAGCTTGTGTTTGTTGAGCAGCCTTGATGGTAGCGGTCATGGCGTCGGGTAGATCTGTGAGACTGGAAAGAACGGTTTGGTGTAGAGCAAGAAGCTCGGCAATCTTGTCCTGCATTGCTTGTTGACCAGTCGACAAACTCTCGACGCTTGAGCCAATGCGGAGTACATCCTCAGAGGACCCAACGCCTTCTTTTCCAAATGTAGAACCCGATGAAACAAGATCCGTCAACATATTCCGCAATGGCTCCGTCGCGCTGGATAGCTGTTCCGGGAGACCGGACAGCAGGGTCATCGCTTCGCTGTTGGAAGTTACCAGGTCGCGAGTTTGTATGGACAATGCCTCCTGGCCCTTAGACACCACTTCAACGCGGGCAACGACGTTATTCACCGGTTCCATAATATTGTCCAGGCCGTCCACTAGCTTGCTCGAGAGGCCCTCCAGTACACGGTCGCGTACGGCCAGGCGCGAGTCCAATCTCTCCACAACCAGATCAGAAACTTGCTCCTTGATTTCGTGTGCATCGAGCGATGCGACTATGCGCCGTACCTCCGCAGCTATCTGCGCGACGACGGCGGGTATGTCAATAGAGTTACCAGCTGGCGGGTAAATTTGCGGCAGCACAGGAATGAGCCTGTCCACAATGAGGCCTGCCGTCTCCCGTTTATCCGACGCAAGGTCAATCAGCTGGGAAATGTGCGGCTTGACAGCTTGGGATAATTGCTCCGTAAGTAGTTCATAATCGATTGGCTCCGAACGCAGGGTAGAAATATGGGGCACGAGCACAGTGCACAGCTCGTGCACCAATACCTCGTGGTCGATGGTCGTGGCTGGGGGCGGAAGTGGGGTACGTGGCCGCGTCCGTTCGAGCGCTTCCAAGCGCGCGGTGATCGGCGCTACTGCACCGACAAATGCACTCCGCGTGTGAGCATGATATTCCTCGAGCATCGCCCCGGGATTACTGGTGTTAATCGGGGTCGTCACCGCAGACTGAAGTGCCTCAACACGACGCATAATACGATCGAGGTCATGCTGTATCGCCGCGCGTGCCTCGGCATGGCCTTGGTCGACAACATCCTTAATAAGCTGGAAGTCAAGCTCGCCTCGGGCGTCCACCTGGCTATCATCCAAGCCACGCGCCGCAGATTCTTGCAATTGCGTGCGGAACAAAGAAACTACCTCGTTGATAGCCGCCTCCGTCGACGCCGAGCCGGCTCCACCATTAGCACCAGCCTCCAACCGAAGCGCGCGCACCTCCTTACGAAAGGCGTCTAACTTGCTTTCCAGAAGTGCCTCGAGCCTCTCTTCGTACTGCTGCAACTCCAGACGGTACGCGATACTCGGCGGGTGGGCCGATGAATCTGAGAACGAAGAGCGGGCACTAGCCATCGCGGGAAGAGATGTGCGGCGGTCACGCGCTGACTGTGGTGTTTCTTGTAGTAGCGCTGGAGGATCCCACCGGCCAGGGTCCGTGACGAGTCGGCCGCGTGACACATTCTGTGAGATTGCGGGGACGAAGAGGTCATCGAGGGAAGGTCGAGAAACATGCTCGAAAATCTCCCGTGAGCTGAGCCGGCTGCGCACAGTGCGACGTGAAGATTCCTGGGTCTCCGCAGGAGCGCTCGTGTTATTGTTATTTCCACTGCCACTGCTGCCTCCGTTCGCGAGTGCCTTGAACAGGCCCGCGGGGACAGTATTCGTTGAAATGGGATGCTTGAAGTCCAGAGGAATCGGCGCACGGCGCGCTCGCATCGATAACGGAACCGGCAATTCGTGCTCCTCTACGCTGTCCTCCCCTTCTTCATCTGCATCACCGTCACCCTCTCCGTCGGCATCGCCATCCAGTAGTCCCTCGCTGACAGGTGTCTCCACGAGGGGCGCAGATTCCATGGATGCACCAATGTTAATGCCACACAAGTCCGGTAATGCAAGCGGACGTGCAGGAGGGCTCGGTCGCTGTGGGGAAGGTGACGACGGCGCGATCTTGCGCGAAGGGGACTCTTGGGGGAACTTGAAGGAGGTCATCACGCCCCTGCTGTCATCGCTTGTTTCAGGGACGACATCTGAGTTAACTGAGCCGCGGCGCTGGCGTTTCTCGCGGCCTTGTTGTGTACGCACCGAACCCATATCCACGTTGGTAAGGGGTGGTGGCGAGGGTAGAGCGGGTAGGGCGGTCTGAGGCTGTGGCATTGGGAACTTGGGTACGTTCGGCGGCGGCGTGAATGTGAATGAGCCCGGTTTAAATTCAGGAGCCCCGGCATTGAGGGGCTTGCCAAACGAGGTACCACGAGCATGACCATACACTGGGGGTGGTTGAGATATGAGCGGTTGCTGTTGATGTTGTGGCTGCAACTGCATTTGGGGACCATGCCTCAACTGGGAGAATGAGCCTGATCGCCGATCCGCACTGGCAAACACAAATGGCTTTGCATTTGGATTGAGCACTTCGGTGCGCTTGGGAACAGGTGCTTGTATGGGAATGGGCATCGGAATCTGGAATGGTGTCGACATCAAGTTATTCGATGGATTGCGCGAATGTGAGATGGCCGGATCAGACAGTGGCAGCCTGGACGACGGTGGACGTGAAGCGGTAGGGAAAGGGGGTGCAGGGGGTTGTTCGAGGTCATCATCGCTCGGATTGGAAATCATGTCTTCCTCGGCGTTGCGGTGAGAGTGAGACAGCAGGGAAGTGAGCGGAAGCGAGTCCACAGGGGGTCGTGGGAAGTTTGGGATGCGGCGGGGGGTTTGGATCAAATCTTGATGTTGTTGACGGTGGGCACGGCGCATGAGGCGGCGTTGATGTCGCTCTTGACGAGCGCGTTCTTCGTCAGATGGGTTTGACCACTCGCCAATGCTCTCCTGGATGCGAAAGTCAAGAAGAGGGGGGGAAGGCAGGGGAAAGTGAAAGAAAGAGGACAAAGGAAACGAGCGAGAGAAAAGTCGTGATCAATTTAGGTCGTCAGCACAGATGCGTGGGCGCGTGTAAACAACGCGGCAAGGAAACTTACGTACCTCATCCTCTGTTGTCTCCGCACCGGTACGCAGATCCTCAGAACCCGTCCACTCACCGACGGCGTCATCTTCGAGATCACCTTCGCCCCGCACGTTGCGATTGGCACCCCGCTCCTTATCGCTCACGTGACCACCAACAGAGAGCAGTGATAACGTGGCAGACAGTCTGGAGACGTGGCGCGAATGGACACGGCTCTGGGCAGCAGTCGTAATGCTACCGACTTCGGCATCCGCCTCATCGACGTCAAGCTCCATGTCCATTGTGTCATCAGTGCCCGCGAGAGCGATGTGCGATGCCTCCGCTAACCCCAGCTCTTCCTCATCTTCTTCTGGAACGTCTTGGTTGTCCTGCTCCGTTTCTATTTCTTCCAGCTCCAGCTCCTCCTCTGTCTCTTCGGGAACGTCAAGCCCAAACCCACGCACGAAGTCCGGTCGGCTATCCGCACGTACAGGCATGGCGGGTGGCGCGAGGGACTGGTCCGTTGGGGCACCAGGATCTGAACGGGTAGGAGAACGGACTGAGTCAGAGGGGAGAGATGGGTTGGGGCCGAACGGATTGTACGGCATGGATGCGCTAAAGGGCATATAAGGGCGAGAAGGGACGAATGGCGCTGCGGCAAGGGATAGGCTATGTCCATGCCGCAGATGGGCCGCGCCTGCGGGCGCAGGTGGTGGAGGTTGGAGTATCGGAGGGGGAGAAATGGGGTTATTCGAGGATTGTAAAGACGGCTGCGGTGAGACGGAAGCAGAATGTGAATGAGAATTCTGTGCCTGCTGGAGTTTGTTGAGCTTGAAGTACAACAGAGTAGGGTCTGCAGGAGATGATATCTGTAGAGAAAATGAGGTGAACAACCGTGGGCGAGAGGATACGGCGTACTGAGGCAGCTCGTGCATGGGGAGCGTGAATGTGAGGTACGGTGCTTTGCCCGCCTGAGCCTTTCTCGACGCCGAGCTTCTCCAGTTTTTCCTCAATGAACTTTTTCTTTACTTCTTCCCAAGCGGACTACAAGAGAAATTGTTAGGGGAAAAAGGTACATGACAGCGAGAAAGCAACGTCACCTTTCCAGGTAGAAAGACATCTATCGTATCAGGGAGAGTCACCCTCAAACTATCTGGAGGGTATACCCCGGCAGAAATCACATCGGGGGATGATGGTGATGGGTGATGAGGAACAAGATGAAGAGGGATTGGCGTACGCGCGAAAGAGGTCCGCGTTGAGGGCTCGCCATCGACCCCAGGGACAGACTCTTTCGGAAGGTTCACGATAGCTTTCTTTACCTTCTGACTCTGCGCGGCAGTCGAATTCGCGACGGCGACGGCGGTTGGCGACGGTGGCCGGTAGTTTTTTCCTGCGCCACCGAGTTGGGCTTTTGGTGGACCGCCGGTACTAATACTGGGTTGACGACGGCTGCGAGGTTGGAATGGGGGGAGTTGTGGAGGACCGAACGCGGCAGGTGGAAATTGACTTTGTGCGAGTGGAGTGGCAGGGACGCCAGGAGGCGGATGGATACCTGCGGCAGCGAGAGCGACGCTTGCCTGGGAACGGTGGCCGGGGTGTAAAGGACGAGGTGGAACAGCGGAATGGGGCGGAAAGAAAGAGGGTTGTATTGGAGTCTGAAAGAGAGACGGTTGAGGGAATGGTGGTGGGAACCCCTGGTGAACAGCGGTCTGCACGACAGGGGAGTAAATAGGGCCCTGGGATGCCCCAGAGGGAATAGAAAGCATAGCGAGTTGTTGTCGATTGCGACTCATCGCTGTTGCCGTTGCCTGCTCAGACGGACGAGACAGACGAGACGAGACCTGCCATTTTTATTATTTCGCTTCACACGTGACTCAAGTCGGGCCACACTTTCAAGTTGGCGCTTTGTATATCGTAGTGGCTAGCGAAAGATTGGCGTGCTAGCGTCTACTTGTGTCTGTACCGTAGTCGTCAGTAGGGTTGTGAGAAGAGGCCTAGGCAGAGGGGGCACCCTAGTGTTTTTGGGTACGCCCCACTCCACATAACAGCTGACCAGCGCTGACCGCCACACTTCTCATTCGAGGCAGCGTCAAACGAGTGAAAGGTAGAATTAACGATGCACTACTACTGTCGTAGGCAGGAAACCGTCCAGCGGACGGAGTCATATATTTATTTAGAGCTCGCGGGGTGGGCAGCAGCGACGCGTCCCGGCCATCAAAGGCAAGACGCCCAGTTCTAAACCTCGGGACCTTTCTACGAGTTGGACCTTTTTGCCTCGTGCGTCCTCGAGGGGTACGGGTACGAGTGCCAGATCCCTGGCAACTCGTCAGAACTCCCCGGGTGTTTAGACTCGTGGCTGCTGCCCGAGAAAACACTACCTACACATCCGCTCGACAAACACGGAAGGCGAGCAGGGCGTTTTCACAAAGGAGGTAGGGGATTACGATGAGCGCTCTGTGTTCGAACGCCTCGAGAGCGGGAGAATTGGCTTGGCACTGAAGCCGAACCCAATAACAGAACACGCGCCGACGTGGTATCGTGAGGAAGTCAGACTCCCCACCCATGTACAGCGGACGATCAGTATCCCTATCATTCCATGATGCCAAAAACCTTTATCTGAATTCCATCTAATGAGAAACAGTTAGAAAGGCTCTAGACCAGACCAGACTGCAGTGCCGACTACAGAGGTAGTGACATGTGTACATGTGCCAGGGAATAATGTCCGCAACACAAGATACATATAGCATCGGTTAATATATCTGAAGAATGACGCGTGAAGATGGGAGGGCACGTAGGGAATCTAGACATACCTCATCAAAAGGTCTCGTATCGTTGAAACAACTCTCCCAGACTTCATTTACCGCCCGCTCCGCTGACTCCTTGTCCTGACAATTAGGGTTAGCCATGACGGATAGCACCGCACGTCTTCGGACACACGCCTAGGAGGAAGGCAGGATCAGCCCAAGCATGTACACGGTACTATACCAGACACGCGGACCTGGTGCTGCTTTGAGAAGGAGAATCTGCCACGCTGAATCTCTCGTGCCCAAGAGCAATCTCCACTCAAACTGTTCGCACGAATCTTGTAAAAAAGTAAATATGAT
This sequence comes from Russula olivacea, assembly GCA_963926505.1. Taxonomy (NCBI): domain Eukaryota; kingdom Fungi; phylum Basidiomycota; class Agaricomycetes; order Russulales; family Russulaceae; genus Russula; species Russula olivacea. The sequence continues at coordinate 1,075,627 of OZ004879.1, read as the reverse complement.
ATTTGTGAGCGCTTGGATGTGTGAGAGCAGACATACCTCACTGCACGCATGGTATCGTAGGTTACTCCAATCCACATTGAACGCCGCATGATCATACATATGCAAAAGCTCATGTACGAGGGTGTGCTCCATATGTTTCTTGTTGAGGAAATTTCCCTGGCAAAGGACAACTGCGCCAGCATCCGGAGAGAACCCGCCAGAATGGGTGAGGTCACAAGGCTGGCAAGGGACGTGGGCTGACGTCAAGTCTACCCCAGCGAGCTTGAGATGTTTGAGCATGAACTGCACCGGTGGACCTATATCACCCGTGAGCGCAAGGAGGAAAATCGAATGGGCAAGAATGACGCGCTGTAGTTCAACAAGTCCTTTTTCCATCGTTCGCAGTTACGGCGGTTGATGGTGAAGACCCGCTCCGCAGAATCGATGCCATACCCCGTGATCAAGGAGAACTCTCGGCGCCATTTCCTGAACAGTTTATTCTCGGACGGAGAAACTTGATTGTTCGGGACTAGCGGGGGTTCTGCCGGGTGGGTATGCCTTGTCGCATTGTCGTTGTCCATCGGTATGGCTGAAGGCGAGAGGCAGTGGCAGTCATCAAACTCGCGACATGCGACGATTGGTCGGCCGAATACCGCGACAACTGGCGCCCAGCGACACAACAAATTTGATTTAAGGCTCAACATCCACACTCCCATGTTTTTGTTGACGACATTTATCCATGCGTACTGTCAAGGTCGTAATCATAGGAAACTCGGGAGTTGGGAAGACGAGCCTCCGTGGCCAGGTGCGCACTATCAATCGCTTCTTGGTCTGAGGCTCACATTGCGAATCATCACTGCAATAAAGTATGTCTCTGGCCAATTCTCGACCGCCTACCGTTCAACCATCGGTACCGATTTCATCACCAAGACACTCCCTCATCATTCCAGACCAGATGAATCTGTGACACTACAAATCTGGGTCTGTCACCATCACTACCCACTAGGTCTACTTTTCTCTTCTACCGCCATCGCTCACACGACCATAGGATACTGCCGGACAAGAACGCTTTTCATCCCTTTCTTCTGCATTTTTCCGTGGAGCGGATGCCGTCATCCTCATCTTCGACGTCAATCGGCCCGAGACGCTGCACGCTCTCAACCGTTGGTGGTCGGAGTTTTGCGCGTGCAGACCTCTCAGCGATGAGGAGATGGATGAATACTGTCTTGTCGCAGTCGGAAACAAGACCGACCTCGCGCCTAGCTCAACGGGCTCTGCTATCTCGGAAGGGGCTGCGTTAGACTTCATAGACGAACTCGTCCCGCTGTCGGGATCCCCATCTAGTAGCCTAGCGACACCGGAGGACGAGCGAGACTGGATACCTACCCAAGGACCTGACCGCGTCTCGAGCGGATCCGACGATGAGGTCGTTGCACATGATAACGGGTTTCTAGAATCGGGTGCCGCAAGTCCAGTGGGTATCATTCTCGTCAACGATACACACTCCGCCAGCGTTGTCCACCACAACGATGTCGGTTTGGACGGGGAGAACTCAGTACCCACCATTGCCATCCCTCCACGCACACCCTCAATCGATCTCCACAGTCATCACCATAAACACTCGCCTAAAGGACGCTCGCGGACCTCGCAGTTCAGCCTCCTGCCCAACAGCACAGTGAGCTCGACACATACAGGCTTCACATCTTTCCAATCGTTCCACACGCCCACTTCCTCCATCTCTGAGCCATATCATTCTGCCCAGTCCTCTCCTCTTTCTCACTCGCGCTCGCCTTCGTCCTCACCGTCACTGCACAATCACAGATCGTATCACTCGCTGTCAGCGTCGACGATGTCAACCTCAACAGCCTCAACGTCAATCGCGCCCACCATCACGCCCGCACGACACGCCAATAATCTGCGCAGGTTGTCCCAGACAAAGCCACCCCGTCCGCCGCGCGGACCCAAGGTATTCTTTACCTCGGCCAAAACGGGCGCAGGGGTATCGGAGGTATTTGCATACGTCGCCCGCCGAGTCGTGATGCGATGGGAATGGGAAGAGGTTCACGCGAGTGGGCTCGTTGGAAACGGCAGCACTGTTCATCTTGCTGATACTATGACTGGGAGGACGAAGGGGTTATTGCCTGGATGCTGTTCCTCATGAAACCATTCGGAAGACGGCGGATATTATTATTATCTACGGTATCTGTGTATATTTTTGCTTCACTTTACTATTGTTATTCGAAGAACCATCAATAGACTAGTAATTGCGAGTATCTCTGCGCCTTGCGTTTAGACACTCTCCCCTTCTCACTCGCCAGGGGTGTACTACAGTAGTTATTGTCGCGTCATCCTCCTCCATTCCATCAGGAGCCCTGCAACTACATGAGTTCAGCCAGGAGTTCAGTCGCCACCAGCAATCAGTGCGAGAATGTCATTATCCGACGGCGTCACGGCGGGATGGCGCAAGATGACTACCCCATTCAGTTATTAGTTTTCACCTCGTGTCGACTCGGACTGTCTCACTCAATTTCCCCCCGCCATTCCCAATTTCCCACTCTCCATCTCTGAGCGGTACTGTGACCAATCTTACACACCAATTGTCTCATCCTCGCGTTTTTGACGATTGCCACTGGTCCTCACATCATGAGCTCTGTCATCGATCATGATCTCGAGGCTCAACAAGTTTCCCAGGCCGCGCCACGTGCCGGTGCGTTTTTCCCTCTTTCTCATCACCGTCGAAGTGGTAAACGCTCGCAAAGAAGAGGTGGAAAGAGCCGAGACACATGAAACGGATATCCTGGGGCCTCACAGCAGCAGTGTCCCACGTTCACTGCGGTCGACTAGCCAAGATATCAACGACGAGGCACAGTCAGTTGTCTCAAAGTCAAAGGCTGAAGGTGTGACCTCTATTGTATTTGGCCTTGCTGTCGCATCCCGAGACGATTATTTTGTTCTGTTACAGGATCCGAGGGAAGCGACGGCCCTGAGATGAACTTTTTTTTTTTTTTCTTTTTTTTTTCTTTTCTTTTCTTTTTTTTGGGAGAGCGTTTATTTCGTAATACGTGAGCCTGTACTACTGTACGTGGAAATAAGTGCTATGTTAGTAAGTGAAATTATATCAGCTCTGCATAGCACGCTGTAGCCAGGGCCGCCAGCCGGACGGACCCGGAGCGAGGAAGAAAATGCATTTGCGCACACCCCTACTGCGGGGGTAGTGTGGGGCTCGGAATGTGGACCTATTGGCTTGTCTCACCGTCCACTACCCACTAAAACCTCACGGTCATTGAACCAGTCGACAGGTAAGTCGTTGTGCCTTTGTAGGGCTTTCTTCCATGTGTTTCTGATTAGGTTTGTATATGTTTTGTTCCTTATAATTTTCATTGCTGTGATTCGATCGCATGTTGGTAGGGATGCATGCCGTACCCGTACCTCACGGGCCGGACGGTTCCGTACTACGGTTGCCGTACCCGTGCCGTTCCGAGGTCCTCTCAACTGCCTGATGGACGGTGGACGGGACGGGGCCTTCGGGCTGTCACAATTAATCATGACCGCCTGCAAATTGGTCTAGTAGGTGACTAGCGATGGCATTCTGTCAGACACATCGGCATCTTGAATTGAGAGTAAGTTCACTCACGCATAACATGCAAAAACTCCTGTACAGAGTAGCTAGCGCCGTGGCCAGAACCACACTGCGGGTCAAGTTGAACGCCGCTTGCACTGGGCATTTCAAAATCGGTCCTCACCTCTTCTTCTCAGGGCCAACGTTTTCTTTCGTGGACCGTAACGCTTGTTAACGTAGCATCCGTGCCATTCATCTCCTCAGTTTGATGGCGCTCGTCAAAGCATGCGGCACCGTTTTGCAATCTCGCATTCTGGACCTGGAGGTGATAATGGTGCTACACGTTCCGGGACGAAAGCATATTTGTCTAACACAGAACTGCAGCGTCTCTACTACCGTAATCACAATAATCGTCCCGCGCAAAATAAACTCACCCACTTCCTCTACACAATTCCGAGTCCGAAACCAAACCCAACACTGGCAAGAGACTGACGTGACGGATTCGCGCCAAAAAGTCTCCCACCCATTCTAATCCGTCATCTTCCCCGGCGCCATAGTCTCAATCTAGCCCTCCCCTCACACCGGGGGCGTATTCCTTTCGGGGAAAAGCTGTCTCGCTCAAACTCATCCTGCTCGAATTGGGAGCGCAGTCTTTTTCGGCGCAGTGTCCGAGTCGTCCGCGCCCCCCTCCCAGACTCAGGACCAAGGGTGAAACACGCTCGGGATGGTTTTATGACTGGGCGTATGGAGGACGGAAACTGCACGGACTCTAACCCTAGCCTCTGCCTCCGCGACGGCGTTAGCGTACAAGAAACTTCTGTCTTCTCTTCTCTCTCGCGGGAATTCTTCATTTGTTGATGGGTTTCTCCACCAAAATAGTCGTGTTCTATAGGATGGCAAAGCCGCTGCTGCTGCCTCCCTTTCTTCGCGGGGCAGCTCAGCGCTGAGTTTTGATGCGCAAACGAAAATTCTGAACCTCGAGTTCCTGGTAGACAATCTCGAGGTGAACGCGCGTAAGGCAGTTACAGCGCTGCAATATAAATCGTATACAGTCGTCCTAGTCCCCGAAGAGAAACAAAAAGTCGTAATTGCATTCGCATTTCTCGTTCATTTTGACAGAGATGAAAAGCGTGCGGCTTTCTGTGCTTCTTGACCTGAGTGAACTTTCAGTCGCGTTAATGGACTCAGTGGCAAGGGACATTCATTAGAACAACTTCATCCGTCCTCAGTTCCTACGGAGTAACAATGGGTGTTATGCATATAGCCTACGTAAACATATGATCAGTAAGCGTAGATTGCACAGGTCCTGTACTCAATTACCAAATGAAAAGTCTACAGTGCCAGTGATTGCGGCATTGCCTTCAACAGCCTATGCTCAAACCTTTCACCCCTTAACAGCAGAGTGGGTGTGAGCTCTTGCATTGCTTCGTCAATATGTGGCCCTGCCTGTCCTTCGAAAATGTTGCGTAGTAGTACCAAAAACTCGTCGACGAAATCAGCAGGGTAATTGTCATCAAACTCCCGGCGACGTGACATGGCGATATCGAGAAGGAGATTTTGTGTTCCGAGCGAGTGTTTGTGCTTGCTCCAGTCGGATGTAATAGCCTGAAGTGTGCCCACGTATAGAGCAGAGTGGGATTCTTTTGATGAAGATGTGAATAACGGCTGCGAGATGGCAAGGAAGAAAAGCTCGACTGTGTTGCAAACTAATATGTTGGGTTGAGGTAACGCGGATGCGTGCGGAACTGTAGATGGACAATCTCAGCGGTTGCATGTACCAGACCATTCTGGTCCATTCAGTCAAAAACCCTTGCACATCTGGGACAACTGACATGTACAAATGGTTGCAGAAGTGGGACGACCCAATGGTCGGCCGATGGAATGTATATGTGGTTCCGGCCAACCTGCCCAAAGATGTAATGTTGGCTAGCACCACTTGTGCAATTAGAAGTTCTATGCAAATATGGTACCGGCTAGGGAAAATCACGGGTTGGGCATACCCGCGGGTTTAGGTGCGCGGGTTGCTGGTGGGGCGGGTGCGGGTTTGAAATTTCCACCCGCAACCAACCCTCACCCGCAGCGCGGGTTGGCAAATACCCATGTGGGGTTTTTTTTTGCCACTTGGAATGTCACAGCCGCGTCTAACGACATGGAACTTAGAGGGCAACTTGTATACATCGCGTATACAGTGGGACAGAAGAACAGGTTACAGCCTCCAAGTACTGTTAGGAGACCCTGTTGTAGCACAAATGTACGAGAAGAAAGGGGAAACTGGTATTGAGCCCCTGGGGCTGTCAAGAGCTACAGTAGGTAGGTAGACAGGAGACTCAACTTGGCCCTCTCTGGGTGCAATGAGCCCTTCTTATATGCTACTACAGACAAGGGGTGGGAAAGTAGAAGTAGAGTTCAGGGTACAGGGTTCTCAGGACATGAGGCCACCATGAGGCAGCCATGAGGCAGGCAGGAACAAGGTACAAGGGGAGGCAAACATGAGGCAGATAACAGCAAGGCACAGGGGAATAGTTTATATGACATACAGGGGCATGAGGTGGCCATGAGGCTGACATGAGGCGAACAAGGGTCAGGTAGAATGGGGCAACAGGGGGGGAATGGACAGGGGAGTTATGAGGTGTGCAAAGGGACGTCCTATGACTGACAGGAGGCAGGTGATGCCCGTGACCCATGGTGACCGGGTAAGTGCAGGGACCTGACTTGGGCGGCAGGCAATGAGGGGGTACTGGGCTGCAACGAGGACGATAAGGAGGATGGAGTTTGATGTGGGTGGCGAAAGGGGTCTTGACCACAGAAAAAGCAAGGTTCTAGGCTATGGGCAGCCTTCCATGCATGCTGCCAATACGCAGGGTTGTGCCAAGGGAGTGACGGATTCAGCGACGGTTTCACCACACTCGGCCCAGATTGAAAGCTGTCCTCAGCTTTCTTGGCGTCGTCTTCTTCTGACGAGGAGGTAGCGGGATCGGGGTCAGAATACGCCTCAGGAGAAGGCGTGCGTGCAGGGCCTCGGGTGAAGGAGGTGGGGATGGGGAACGTGCGTGGTCGCCCTCGATCGGGGAGGTAGTGGCCCATATGGTACGACAACTCATGTTGTCGCCTGTCATGGGCGCGTGTGAAGCCCCTCCCACAGGTCTCATAGGGGAATGGCTTAGGGGCCTTTTTATCATGCGTTCGGAGGTGAGTCTTGAGATTGTGACGGCGGGCGGATGCGAAGGGAAACAGGGGGCATGAAAACAACTTTGACGCATCAGGACGGATGCTAGGTGGGAGTTCGAGTTCTGCAGGGTTGACACTGGGGTTCTGGTTCGAGGATGGGGTGGCCATGTAGTGCTGAGACTGGGGTGGGCTGTTGTGGTGTCTGACAGGACGTCTGCGGGGTGATTTTGATGAGGGAGCAGCTGCTGCTCCCCTGGCTGTGCTGCGCGGACTTTTATGTTCTCCAGCAGGTATTTCCGGTGATAGGTCTTCAAGAGATCTGGGGCATGTATCTGACTAGCTGGCTCCCACGTGTTGTCGCTTTCAGGGTATCCTTTCCATTTGATAAGATACTGGAGCATTCTAGCTCGTCCATGACGTCTATGGCCCAACACGCACTCTACCTCATATTCTTCTTCTCCGCCGATAAGATCAGGTGGTGGCCGGGAGAAGTTAGGACTGTGTGCGCTTGTCTCCCAATAGGGCGATAAGAGGGAGGCATGGAATACATCGTGTATCCCCCATGATGCTGGCAACTTGATCCGATAAGCCACTGGGGATATTTCCTTCTCGACCCTGAAGGGTCCATAGCACTTTGGCAACAGCTTAGTCTTCTGATGGAAGAACTTGAGGTTCGTGGCCTCAAGCCATACTTGATCACCTTCCGCATATTGTGCTGGTATCGCTTCCCCCTTTTTGGCCGTTTGATTGATCACATCGATTGCTTGGGCCCTCTTCTCCTGGAGGAGCCTAGACCTGTCCTCCACCATGACGTTGCTCATTTGTGGGGCATCTCCTGGGACCAGCTCTGTTTCATACCCCAGTAGGATTTGGTTGGGCGACAGGCCCGTCGTGGCATTCTTTCGATTATTATGAACCGCTGATGCAATAGCCAACCAATGCGTCCAGTCTTCAGGGGACGCCGATGTCACCAGGTGAAGGTACTGCTCCACCCATTGGTTCTTTTGCTCGGAAATGCCATCTGTCTGGGGGTGGAAGGCTGTGGACAAGTTCTGCTGCATTCCCAATTTCTGAGTCAATGCTCGCCTGAAGTGTGAGGTGAAGTGGGGGTCGCGATCACTGATGACTTTTGTGGGGAGTCCAAACCACCAATACATGTTGTTTAGGTATAGTTGGGCTATTCAAGGCCCGGTTATTGTCGTCGCACAAGGTAGGAAGATGGTGGCTCGTGAGCATCCATGGTCAACGATGGTGAGGATGGCGTCTTTGCCATTGTGTGAGGGGAGTCCTGTGATTAAGTCCATAGCTATGCAGCGGAAGGGGAGCGTGTTTTCCTCAGTCGGGATACGGTACAATGGTGTCTTTGTTCGGTGTGTCAGGATCTTGTTCTGCTGGCACATTGCACATCCCTTGACATAGTCCATTATCCAGGCATTCATGCCTTGCCATTGAAGGTGCTGCTTTGCTTTTCTTATCATCTCATCCCTTTCTGGGTGGCCCGTGGTTGAATGATCGTGTACCCGTGTCATGACTGCTCGCTTTTCTTCCTCAGATGGGTTCTTTTTACTTGTGAGGGCAGTTCTGATGGTGTCGGTGAAGCCCCTATCTATGAATTTGTTGGGAGGAATGACTGTGGTTCGTTTGTTATCTTCCTCTCCCTGATCAGCACCTGGGGGACGTGAGAGGGCATCTGCTGCAGCATTGGCTTTTCCTGGTATATGCTGGATTTCATAGTCATATTCTTGTAGGTCGGCATGCCATCTTGCAGTTCGGTGGTTAAGATTACATGGGGCTTTCCAATATTGCAGGTTGGTGTGGTCAGTTAGGATGGTGAAGGGCTCTTTTGTCCAGCCCAAGTAGGGTCGCCAGTGTGCCAAGGACTTTATTATAGCCAATAGTTCTCTCTCATAGATGTCATAGTTGCGCTCTGTTGGTGTGAAGGTGTTTGAGTAATAGGAAATTGGGTGTAGGGTCGGTTTGCATCGTTTTTCGAGAGTCTGGCTGTTTTCACCCTTCTGCGAGAGTATGGCGCCCATGCCATAAGCTGATGCATCTGTTTGCAAGTAGAATCGCTTTTCGAAATTGGGTTGTGTGAGGACTGGGCTAGCGCACATGCGCATCTTTAGCTCGTTAAATGCTGTTTCTTGTGAGGGTCCCCAGTTCCAAATGGTAGCTTTCCTCGTCATTTCCAGCAGTGGTTGGGCAATTTTTGAATAATTAGGAATAAAGTAGCGGTAGTAACCCGTGAATCCTAGGAATTGTTGGATTTCTGTGGGGTTCTTTGGGGCTTGCCAACCTTTTACGCCTTCAACCTTCTTTGGGTCCATCCTGAGCTTGTTGTGACCGACGATAACTCCGAGGTACTCAATTTCCTCCTTCTCAAAGGTACATTTCTCGGGTTTGAGGTACAGGTCGTTCTCCTCTAGTCTGTTGAGTACTAAGTGGGTGTACTCTCTATGTCTTGCCCGGTGTTGCTCATGGGTTTCATTGGCGCGTGGTTTTGTGTGGATGGCGATGTCATCCATGTACACTGATAACCATCCCTGGGCAACCTCCTTCCGGAATATGGTGTTCATCATCATTTGAAAGGTCGCAGGCGAGTTGGTGAGGCCGAAGAACATAACAGTTGGCTCGAATAATCCCTCTGGAGTTAGGAATGCGGCTTTCCATTCGTCTCCTTCTCTGATCCTAATGTTATTGTATCCCCAGCGCACGTCAAACTTGGTGAACAGGGTGCAGCCACTCAGGCGGTCGATTGTTTGGGGAATGAGGGGTGATATGTTACGGTTCTTTTTGGTCCACTCATTGATAGGTCTGTAATCCTGGACCGGTCGCAGCTTTCCGTCCTTCTTCTTAATGAAGAAGAAGTTGGCTGCATAGGGGCTCCATGATTCGCGGATCGTGCCCCTCTTCAGATGTTCGGCTACAAACTTGCTCATCTCTTCCTGCTCCTTTTGGTTGAGGTGGAGGAGCCTTCCTGAGAGCGTGGCAGGGGCATTAGGGAGCAGTTCTATGGCATGGTCCCATACTGTATGGCATGGTAGATGTTGAGAGTCCTCTTCACTGAAGACTTTCTTGTGGCGTTGGTATTCTTTGGGGAGTTGTTCGTTCTCGTCTTGTTTGGGTTCAGTGGGATGAATCGTGATGCTGCCAATAAAATATTGGTCATGCTGGGGTGCTTGGAGAGACTTGGTTGGTCGGGGAGCAAATGTGGCTCTTTTTGCATCTGGGGCTCTGAATATGATAGGTAATTGTGTATGATCGATCCAACCTCTCTTCCAGTCTACTTTTGGTTGGACGGCGGCAAACCAGGGGTAGCCCAATATGGCTTTGTTCTCTCCCAGATCTGATAGGAAGAATCGAAGGCGTGTTATGGCAGTACCAGTGCGGACCTCCAGGTCGGTGTAGAACGAGAGTTCGCCACTTTTGTTTTCTGTTCCATCCACATTGAACAGTTTGCGGGGCGGCTCTAGTCGTTTGATGGGTAGTTTGAGCCATTTTGCGTACGTGAGGTTCATGAAGTTCTCTGTGGCTCCTGAATCGATGAGGGCAATCGATTCTGCTCGCTTGGCGACAGAGTGTACATAGAACCTGATGCTCATTGACTTTCTAGCTGACATGTAGACGTCTGTGCTGTTTGCTTGTAGTAGTGCCGTTTGGATTAGGCGGTCCTGCATCCTTTGTGCGATCTTTTCTCGCATTGTGGTGGTTGGCTTCCTGGCCAACCGACGGGCTAGGAGTTCTTTTAACCGCTGTTGGTTGTGCACTGCTCGTTTTGCTCGGTCTGTAAGAAGGTGGTGCTCGATGGTGGGTTTTATTTGGATAGTGCGTCGAAACACTGGCAGGTTACTGGGCGATTCTCCTTGTCCTGCCATGTCTTTGGTGGCCCACTTTAGTATTTGGTGGAGAGCAAGCATTTCTTGGTAGGCATCACTGTTCTTCCCTTTTTCACTTGGTGGTGCGGTGCCTGGGGTGGGCAATCATTGTTTGGCTGAGGGGGCATTGATGGCTTCCTTTCTCAGTGGTTTTTGCTTGGCAGGGATATCTGTGGTTTCTCCAAAGGTGACTCACGTGGGTTGGCTTTTGACAACGTCTTTGCGGGGCTTCAATGCATCTCCAGCGGCTTTGGCCTTTTCAAAGGCAGCTTGGTACTTCTGCACTGGACTTTGTTCCGGTATGGCTGCTTCGTCTTTTTCAGCAGCATTTTGCGCTTTCTGGATGGTCTTGGCGCTTTCCCAAGCAGCTTGGAACTTCTGTGACGGGGTTCGCTTAGGCGTAGTGGTAGTCTGCTCTTCCAGGGGTGTGCTCTGCACAGTTGCCTCGCCTCTTTCGAAGGCGGTCAGGACTCTCTGCGTGGTTGCCACAACTTTGGCACTCGTGAAGGCAATCTGGGCCTTTTGGGATGGACTTTGCATGGTGGCAGCAGCTTTAGCTTCTTCAAAGGCCTTTTGGAACCTCTGCGATGGGGTTCCCATAGGTGTGACGATGGTGGTTTCTTCAAAGGCGGTCTGTTTCTTCTGCGGCGCCTGCTGCACTGTCATGTCACCTTTCTCAAAGGCAGTGTGGACCCTCTGGGTGGGTGCTGATCGTTGTTCAAGGGCACGCTTCAATGTCTGGGCTGCCTTTGCTTCTGAGGCTTGCCTTCATAGCTGCTCCTTCTTTGCAGCTCTTGCCACCTTCTTTGCCGCTGCTTCTTTGCTTGGCGTGATCCATCCCTCAGGATCCTGTATAGTTTCTCTTGCCCTGGGCATGGGCATTCTCCCGTTGGTGGCAGTGTGCACTGTTTCTCGTGCATTGATCTTTTGCCCCCGCGGCTTATATGGCAGCTGCGGTGCTTCATATCGCTTGTCTATGCGATCGTGGTCTTTGGGAGGGTGTAGCTCTTTTCGGCTGGCTACCATTGGTGAGCCAAGGATGCGTTGTATGAGGGCGCGCTCTTCTGTGCTGCAGATGTGGTTCTTCGCATCATTACTGTGAGTGCGATCTCTAGCACTGGCGTTGCGGGCATGGTTTCCTCTGCCTTCAGCATGCTTCTTTGCATTGGCATCTCGGCATTGTCCAGCCGTCGTGGGTGTGGCACGGGTGTGTCGGCCCGTCTTGAATAAGGAAGTTGAGTCTAATGTCACAGCCGTGTCTAACGACATGGAACTTAGAGGGCAACTTGTATACATTGCGTATACAGTGGGACAGAAGAACAGGTTACAGCCTCCAAGTACTGTTAGGAGACCCTGTTGTAGCACAAATGTACGAGAAGAAAGGGGAAACTGGTATTGAGCCCCTGGGGCTGTCAAGAGCTACAGTAGGTAGGTAGACAGGAGACTCAACTTGGCCCTCTCTGGGCGCAATGAGCCCTTCTTATATGCTACTACAGACAAGGGGTGGGAAAGTAGAAGTAGAGTTCAGGGTACAGGGTTCTCAGGACATGAGGCCACCATGAGGCAGCCATGAGGCAGGCAGGAACAAGGTACAAGGGGAGGCAAACATGAGGCAGATAACAGCAAGGCACAGGGGAATAGTTTATATGACATACAGGGGCATGAGGTGGCCATGAGGCTGACATGAGGCGAACAAGGGTCAGGTAGAATGGGGCAACAGGGGGGGAATGGACAGGGGAGTTATGAGGTGTGCAAAGGGACGTCCTATGACTGACGGGAGGCAGGTGATGCCCGTGACCCACGGTGACCGGGTAAGTGCGGGGACCTGACTTGGGCGGCAGGCAATGAGGGGGTACTGGGCTGCAATGAGGACGATAAGGAGGATGGAGTTTGATGTGGGTGGTGAAAGGGGTCTTGACCACAGAAAAAGCAAGGTTCTAGGCTATGGGCAGCCTTCCATGCATGCTGCCAATATGCAGGGTTGTGCCAAGGGAGTGACGGATTCAGCGACGGTTTCATGGAACTTTGCTCTCCCTTTTCAACACTCTGGCACTCGGCCGCCGACATCGACTCCACTGCTGCCACCCACAGACTCACCGTCACTCACCGACTCACAGAGCGCTGCAGCAAGTCGCCGCATGTTGTTCCTTTGCAGCTTTCCCTCTGTCCTCCAACTCTTCATCTTCGATTCTCAGACTCTCAGTAACTCCATTAGCCTCAACACGACGACGCATCGACACCTGTGTCAACAGTGTCACGGACCCTGGACCCACGGTGTCATTCTTGTGAGTTTGGCATTTCTGTGTTTTGTGTGCTGCTGTGCGAGCAATGAGCGTTGACCACTCCCTCATTCAGAGTCATCCTAGTCATCCTCTCATTTGCTGCTTTGCATCACTCAGATTCACTCTCGCTTTTCTTGTTGACATCATCAACAAGTCGTGACGATGACATGTCCGCCACATGTGACATGTCAGCCGCAGTTGGCAGTGTTGACCACGTTGCTGCTTCGACTTCACACTTCCCAATTCAACGCTTTCCGCTTTCAAGTGTTCTGCGTAACTGTGTTCATGTCGGCAACTTTGTGTGCCTTCTGCTGCCTCTGGGTGGCTTGGCCCCATGCCCAACTTGTGCGTTTGCACTGTTTTGTGTCAGATTCCATATCTCACCGCTTTTCGTGTCAGTGACTCGGCATAGTAGTTTCCTAATCTCAACTCCTGCCTTTGCAGCTTTGGAGCTTCCTAAGTCCCACTGGGCGGCCTGTGCCATGACACACGGTGCGGTGGTGCGGCCTTTACTCTTGCTTTTCGACTTCTGCACGGCATGGCCTTTAGTAGATAAATAACGCTTTGTTGTAGCTAGTTTGAATATACCTCGCCACCTCGCCCCAGTTGTTCCTCTGTTGAAAGTTTGATTCCCATGCCACAAGATGTCCTTGATCCTTTGGAGCCAGTATGTGGACCTCGAAAACGGACTCTGACCGAGAAGGCCAGAGAGGCGGCAATCATCCAGTCTACAAAGAGGATCCGACCTGCATCTATGGCTCCCTCACACGTGCACTCAAAGGCGAGCGCGCTCTCAGCCAGCACTGCCACCAGTGCGAGTGATGATTACTTGCATCTCTCAGGTTAGGTCAATGTTTATCCAATGTATTCCTTAACCAACATCGATCTATTAACAGGAGACGACTCGGAGATGCTATCTGGGTCCCATGGTACCTCTCCGGTTGACAGCAATCACTCTGGGGACACCGAAGCATATGAGGTCACCGATTCCGAAGCTGGGGACGCCAAAACCACATATGAGGTCACCGACTCTGAAGACGATGTCCAGGAGGTCCCTGCTGAAAGTGCCGAAGCGCAACTAAGTAAGTGAAGGATGCATAATAGATAACTCGCTCACCTCGTATCAGAGCGACTTGGCAAAGATTGGATCTCACCAATCTACATGTTCTTCAATTGCGTGCCTCATATTGAACATATTGATGGGCGCCGTGTTCATGTCTTTGAGTGCATGGCCTCCCACTGCAAAGGGAGGAATGGTCGTGATGTGCGCCGGTTCCTGGACACTGGCGATGCGAAGTCGACAAGTGGTCTTCGTTGGCATGCAAAGATGTGTTGGGGTGATGAAGCAGTTAGTGCCACTGACGAAACCAAGGATTTGGAAGGTGCACGCGAGGTCCTGGCCAACTCTGGGGTGAAGTGCAATGGAAGTATAACCGCGGCCTTTGCACGGATCTACAAGGAAAAGGTTACCTACTCGCATCGTCAGTACACATACTGTATACAGAAACAAGGTATGTGGTCTATGTTACTTACCTGAAACTTACAACTAAATGTTATCCAGGATTGAAATCGTTCTCTGGGTAGCAGAGAACAAACGCCCCTTCGCGATTGTAAAAGATCGTGGATTTATGGACCTGATGAAGACAGGACGTCCCATGTATCGAATACCGTCGCCTGCAACTGTTGCCCGAGATGTTAAGCATGTGTTCATCAGTATGCATCCCATAATAGCAGCGAGGTTGAAGGTACTTACCTTTACTGTTCATGTTGCTCATGCTGCTAACAATACGAAACGTGAAGGCACATGATGGTTGCCTTAACTTTGCAACTGATGCATGGACCTCCCCGAATGGGCAAGCATTCATTGCTGTGACCGTCCACTATGAGACAAATGGGCTTCCGTCAATGTTGCTTCTTGACATCGTGGAGTGTGCGCGCTCACACACTGGGTCAAACCTAGCGTCAACGTTTGAGAAGGTCCTAAAAGAATTTGGGATCAGTGTGTTGAGACACGCGTGCTCCTGAGGTGAGCGGATCTGCGGTCCGGGGACTGAGATCCGCGCGTCAAAAGTCTGGGGATACCGGAGAGACGGATCAGAGGAGTACAGTAGATAGCTCAAGTACTGTAATTACTGTACACCTCGTCTCAATATGATCAGAGATGTTTATTAGTATTATATTATGTTTCTATGGATCGGACTCTGCAGTGCTCAGTAAATATCATATGATACACAACGTGCGTTCAGTATTTAAGTGCGCGTGTTTAGAATACTAGACTTCAGTCTTTCTATCTTCAGACTGAAGTAAGTACGTTATATTCGTTGTGGTATCGCACTTTACTTATATCGCTCGCAGCGCTACTTCGTATAGGTATGATATCACATTAATATTATAGTCTTTCTATCTTCAGACTGAACGCTACTTCGTATAGCATTGTCCAATCTCTTATACAAACCCTGCTGCACTTCAACACAGTGACAAGGTGAAATGAAACAGAAAGCGTACTGCCCTAATGAGCTGACAGGATACTAGATCCTGGGAATAACCTGTGACAACGCGTCGAATAATGACAAGATGATTGATGAACTTGAAAACCGACTGATGGACTTTCCTGGGGTGTCCAATCGTGCGCGATGCTTCACGCACATCCTCAACCTGGTTGTAAAAAGCATTATGCATCAATTTGATGTCAGGCCGTATGTTACCGATGAGAGAGACAATGAGGTGGCTGGTGACGTTGACTCAGAGGAGCTAGAGTTGGAGGGCAAGGCCAGCGAGCAGGAGGACTATTGCGAGGTTGAGAGCCTAGAACCTGACAACGATGAAGGGTGGATTGATGAGCGGGATGGAATGATAACCAAAAAATAGAGGAATTGGAGGACAAGATCCAACCTGTACATTTTTTGTTGACAAAGGTAAGCGAAGCGAGTCTGTTGTGCTGTACAGTATTAGCTAATTTGTACACACGCCTCAGATTCGCAAACTTGCGTTTGCCATCAAAAATTCCAGTACGATTGCCCTTCCACAGTGGTACTGTATCCTCGAAGACCTTTCACTCGACAAATGGATGATACCCCATGATGTTCATATGCGCTGGAATGCCACCTACGACATGCTCGACAAAGCCTACGCACTCAAGGCTGCAGTCAACAGGATCACGGAGATGCGTGACATGAAACTGCGCCAGTACGAGATCGATTCACACGAATGGGAAATCGTCTGGCAACTCCATGACCTCTTAAAGGTATTAGCTTTCCCTTTCCTTGCTAACAAACTAACAAATGACTAGATCTTCAAGGACGCAACTCTTTTCTTTTCATGTGGTGGCACACCCAACATTGTATCAGTTATCCCTGCCATGGACCACATCGATGAGCACCTGGCATCAGCATCTATCAGTCAGAAGTACGACCCTGCAATCAGGGCAGCCGTTGCCATTGGAAAGAAGACTCTTAATAGATATTATGATCGAACAGACCACTCGGAGTTGTATCGCATTGCGATGAGTATGTGTCACTTTATCCCTCTTTACTAGCTAACTTGGCCATTCTACAGTCTTACACCCTTGCCACAAGCTTGCCTACTTCCAGCATGCTGGCTGGGCTCCTGGATGGATCTCGACAGCAAAAGACATCATCTGAAACCGTCGCTGAATCCGTCACCCCCTTGGCACAACTCTGCATACTGGCAGCACACGTGGAAGGCTGCCCATAGCCTAGAAACTTGCTTCTTCTGTGGTCAAGACCCCTTTCACTACCCACATCAAACTCCATCTTCCTTATCGTCCTCGTTGCAGCCTGACTCCACATGATTGCCTGTCGCCCAAGTCAGGTCCCCGTGTTTGCCTTGTCATGGTGGGTCGTGCATACCATCTGTATCTCTTATCTATCTCGTGTCCCCACATCCATTCCTATTGTTGCTCTGTTCCTGTCTAACTCCTGTGTGCCTCATGGCTGCCTCATGTCCCAGGGCACCACATGTCTAGTTTCCCCTGTGCCTTGTTGTTATCTGCCTCATGTTTGCCTCCCTTCCACCCTGTTCCTGTTGGCCTCATGTATGCCTCCTGTTGGCCTTATGCCCTAGGAACCCTCTGCCCTGAACCTTATTCCTACTTTCCCACCCCTGCCTGTAGTAGCATATAAGGAGGACTCATTGCACCCAGAGAGAGCCAAGTTGAGTCTCCTGTCTACCTACCTACTGTAGCTCTTGACAGCCCCAGGGGCTCAATATCAGTTTCCCCTTTCTTCTCGTACATTTGTGCTACAACAGGGTCTCCTAACAGTACTTGGAGGCTGTAACCTGTTCTTCTGTCCCACTGTATACACGATGTATACGAGTTGTCCTCTAAGTTCCATGTCATTAGACGCGGCTGTGACATCATCCGTGACGAGTTTGACCGCTCTTACCATTTTCAAGATGAAGTATCCCTTCCGACGCAGCCAGAAAGCATGGGTGAGACTGTGTTGACGACTAACATTTTCGACACCCTCCCTGCATTCCATACAACTCAAACCACAGTCGATGAGCTTACACGGTACCTGTCCACTGGGCCTGAAGACGTTAAGAATGACGACCTTTTGAAATGGTGGTTCAAACGCCGACACGTCTATCCTAACTTGTCTTGAATGGCTCTTGACTATCACACTGTTCCATGTAAGTGTCTTTTTTTTTTGGATGTGTAAAGTACAGTACTAAAGTCTGTAAACCCTATGCACAGGTAGCTCCGTCGACGTGGAGCGGGTCTTCAGTCAAGGCCGTCTCCTTTTACCCTACGTTCGCAACCGCCTGTCCTCACAATCGATGCGTGCCCTTCTTTGCATTGGAGATTGGAGCCGGTGCGGTCTTCTGAAGGATGCGGTCATCAAGACTGCGGCTGTTCTGCCTGACCTCGCCCATTATGAACCCCCTCTTCCCCATGACTGGGATGCGATCATGTAATTTGTGCCGTGCGTGTTGGTCGTGTTGTGTTGCATTGTTGCATTGCTGTCTGTGGGCCTGTGGCCTTGTCGTGTTATCGTGTTACGCGCGTTGGTCCAAGTCGTTACTTGTTGGTTGTGTCTCCTTGTTGTTGTGTCGCCTGTGACTGTGTTGTCGAACTTGTCGTGCCACGGCCCACGCGCGTGAATACTTTGTATATATGTAGTATATACTGTGTTTATAATACATCAACCCCACCTGATTATCACATCTGTTATTGCAAAATTGCAGGGCAACGTTAGCCGGATACTACCTGTGGATTCACAGGGGTGCCTGGGGCCCATCGTCCCCTGCTTTTCCCTGCGGTCCCCAACCTTCGGAATTCAGGGGCCGGTTTCCCACGTGTTCACACGCATTCTGTTTGCTTCCCAGGCCCTTCCCGCGTGTGTCCCGCCCCTCGGCAAGCTCCGATGACGCGTCCTCAACGCCTCCCACATCGAGCTCGTCGTCTCTGACAGCGAGCACGCACACTACCCCCTTCCCTCTATGTTTTATACAACATATATATATGGTTGGATTTGTAATAATGAGTAGAATCCGAATATAGTCATTAAACACGTGATTTCGGAAGTTATTGGCACGCGCTCCCCAGTTTTACCCGGAAACCCGGAGCCGGCTGGCCGGGTTGCTCTCCCACGCCAATCCACATGACTTTCTCGCGCCTTCCCGCACGTGTCTCCACCCTCGGCAAGCTCCGACGACGCGACTCCGCTGTCTCCCACGTCGAGCTCGCTGTCTCTGACAGCGAGCACGAATACTGTGCCCTTCCCCCTATGTTTTGTACAACATATATATATCGTTGGATTTGTATTAATAAGTAGACTCCGAATATAATCATTAAACACGTGATTTTGGAAGTTATTGGCACGCACGTCCAGTTTTTCCCGGAAACCCGGAGCCGGCTCGCCGGGTTGATCTCCCACGCCAATCCACATGACTTTCTCGCGCCTTCCCGCACGTGTCTCCACCCTCGGCAAGCTCCGACGACGCGACTTCACTGTCTCCCACGTCGAGCTCGTCGTCTCTGACAGCGAGTACGCATACTACTGCCTTCCCCCCATATTTTGTACAACATATATATATCATTGAATTTGTATTAATGAGTAGATTACAAATATAACCATGAAATATATGATTACGCAATTTCTTGGCACCCGCGGTTGTCAGGAATACAGTACTCGAAAACCAACCAGAGCCCTTCCCACGCTGATCCACGTGAGTGGCTGCTCTCGCTCGACAAGCTCCGATGATGTGTTCTCATCGTCTCTCACGTCGTGCTCGCTGTTGAGGACAGCGAGCACTCACATTTCCACCTTTCCCAACATATGTATATCATTAAATTCATATTAATTAGTAGAATACGAATATAATGATAAAAATTGGGATTACCGAATTTTTTGGTGCCCGCGGTCCCCGTCCCCAAGAAAGAATACCCATGTGATTATGTTGAAATTGCGATGACACTGATATATGTTACCTGAGCTATATTATAGCGTAGTCACGGTTGGCCATGTTTCATGCGTCTTGGGGTAACCTCCAACAACGCATCTTCGTCATCTCCCCATCGTGCTCGCTGTCTCCAACAGCGAGCTGCTGCCGTCACCCACACCATCACTGATGTTGTTGTCCTCACCGTCAACGCCGCCCTGCATTTGCTGCCGCCTGAGCGCGCAAGTTGCGATCGTCTATCAAAGTCGCAAGCTACATCATCCACAGTCAGTAAATGATCCAAGCCAAAAAAAGAAGAACTTACTACTTCCTCCAGCAGACAGGCTGCGAGGCGAAGGAGGACGACCTTCCCCGCAAGTAACACAACGCGTACCGTTGTGTATCCTAAAGGGGGGATGTCGTCACGGCCAAGCGCTTCGCAGAATTCCTCTACGACGTTCAGGAGCCTTGCATTTGCGCTAGAGAGCATCAGCAACGTCGAAATAGGAGGAAAATGAGAGACACACCTGGCACCCCAGCCAACTGCAAGCACGCGTGCTCGCTCCAAAAATTCAATTCCCACTTCAACGAGAATGGGGCGCGCCAAGGCGTATGCACGTGTTGTAACGATGCGAGCCACGAGGTCCCGGCCGTATTGAACAAGGCTTTGAGGGAAGAGGACGTTGAGGGCCGGCATGGTGAACGATGTGTAAAGGTGTTGTTCGAGTTCCAGGCACGTGAGCGCTCGATGTGTGACGATGGCGCGCGGCGGTACCAAACAATGCACGACGCACAGTGTACCGTGCACCATGGCCGCCAAACACTGTGTGACTCAGAGTGAATGGGTTCGCACAAAGGTCCTCGCTCGGTCATGTCGCCACCAACCAATCTACCTCAGCATGGAATCTTGACGCTGCTAGTGTGAGGGACCTCGGCGCGATACGGAGAGCATCTCAAGACATGAGCACGACACCTCGATGCTGCTAGTGAGAGGGACCTCGGCACAACACCTTGATGCTGCCGGTTAGAGAGACCTCGGCACGCTATGGAGAGCACCTCAAGACGTGGACAAGACATCTCGATGCTGCTAGAGGGACCTCGGCACGCTTTGGAGGCATCTCAGTACACGAGCAAGACACCTTGATGCCGGTAGTGAGAGGAACCTCGACGTACTATGGTGACGACAACTGAATGGGGAGCAAGGAAGCCATACACAGTGGTGGATAGCGTTGTGACTGATCGTGATCGTGATCGTGATAGCATAACAGAAAACTTCTACAGATAGGCAACACAACTTCTACGAGCAGAATGACCAACCTAGTTATGGAAGTTTGAATGTCCTCAGCGAAGTCTATACCATGATTTTCGTGAGCGCGTCCGTCATGCGCAGCATTTCATCTTCATCTTCATTATTGTGCAGTTCATCGTCACCGTCGCTTCCATTGCCATCAGTGTGGCTATCCTTTTCTGTTGTTAAGACTAGGATTGAGCTCTTAACGGAGTGAGGGATTGCATAGCAGAAGACAACTCACCATTGCTGGCCGGCGCAGATGAGAGCGAAGCAGCGACAGGTGGAAGAGGGCCACAGTATCCAGGTAGTTGGTAGATCTGGTGCAGTCGCATACGAAGGCGGTCATTTACATGGCGACGCTGCATTTGTATGGCCTTCAGGTGAGCATCAAATGTGGGGTCACTGCTTTCAATAGCAACGACAGCGCTGCACATGTTAGCGTCATCTGCATTTACCCAGGCTTGCAGTCGGGCAACCTCAATATGACAGCGACGGATCTCCTCCTTGGCGCGCTCAATCTTGAAGTACTTTTTTGCCGCCTGTCGGTTTGCGAGGGTGGCCCACTCTTTGGAAAGTAGATCATGGTCCGACTGCTTGAGAATTTCGAACTCAGAGAAGTTGCAATATTCGACAACGTCTGAGTACACGAGGGTAGGGCGTGGTGGCTTTTGAAGCGGTGCCAGGGTATTGTAGCGATCAATCGCGTTGCGAATGGCAGCACAGCGGCGAGCGAGCGCTTGTGCAATGTGCTTACGCAGTTTATATCCTATAAGAAGTATTAGGAACATCGCACAAAGAAATAAACCACATACCGGAGCCAGCCAAGTTAACTTTGTCCAACTCCATTAACCTGCTCACGACGAGTCCTTGGAGCTCCTCAACAACGCGGACAAACTTCCTATTGCTGATGTATTCGAGCATCTTCTGGTATTCAGCATCACCTCGTTGCCACCGCGTCTTGACACCTAGCAGCCGCTCGACATCATCGACAACGCGTGCCGCCCGCTCTAGCCGCCCACTGATGAGCCGCAGCTCCTTGTCGATTGCCTCATGCTTGCTCTTCTTCACGACCTTGTCGGCAGTATTGCTGGCAAACTCATGCTCGGTGAGGGTCAGGAAAGGACCAATTTCGTCGATTGCCGCCCTGACTTTGTTGTATTCCTCCCTGTGCAGTAAATGAGATCATGTAAAGGTGCGAATTAAAAAACTTACTCAATACCAAGTACCTTTTCCATAGCTTCAACGTACGAAACCTTGAGTGTGACTTCATCGGGTTCTTTCCGCTTTGCAGTGGAAAGGAATGCCATCTCTTCCTCATGCCAGCGCAGGAAGTCTGCGGCACCAACACGAAATTTCGTCGAAGCCTCAAATATGTGAAGCTCGCGGCCAAGGTTGAGCTGAATACTTTGTGTCTGCTTGTAATTATGTAGTAAGAATGTACCTAAAACATATCAATATCAGTGGCACGGCGCAAGGTGGCGGTAATGAAAATACCGAGAGACGCATATCGATCCTCGTTGACTTGCTGAACATGTAAATCAATCGACTGCATCCAGTGGAAGCTGTATGAGTGCCGAATGTTTCGTGCGGTCCCATTCAGACTCGAGAAAAACCTCTCGCAGGTTGAGAGATCCTCAAGCCCGAAGCCAGGTCGATACAGTGGATGAAACTTGACTTGACAGGCACGCTTGTGTGCCCAACAGTGGAAGGCGTCGACAACGCACTGGAGACGCTTCTTGACCACATCCTCTCGAAGGGAACTATTGCGAAGCGTGACCTCGAGCACACAGTTAATGTCGTACCCGAGGCCCTGATCCTCCCCAAATTCTGTCAAGATGGTCGCAACCGCGGCAAGCGCATGCTTGGCCCTAAAAAAAGGATCAGTATCAGCGAAGCAAGGATAGTGAGCATTTACATTTCAGCTGATTGCACGAACTCGATTAAGAACTCCACAATGCCGTGCCGACACAGGCAGGCAAAGACCCCTGTCTGTTCGAACGCCTCCTTTGATGCAGGTGGAAGCTCCTTCGAAGTCGCAGCCTTCCAGTTGCTCCCGCAGCGGTCATCGTGCTCGCCCTCCGGAACCACAAAGCCATCTTCAGTCTCCACAACATTCGAGGGGTCTTTCTCAGCCCTCCGTGCGGCTGCATGAGACTTGACCTCGTTTTTGAAACCGTCCACGAAGCTGCGAGAGAGGAAAAACTTGCTGTCAAAAGTGCGCTCGTCGCATGAGCCCGCTGTCTTGTCGCGCTTTTGAGAATCGCAGCCATCAATGGCGTGCATCCGTGCAGGGACAAGGCTTTCTTCATTTGGTTGCTGAAAAAGATATGAACGCACTGAGACATGTTATGTAGCGGTGAACAGACCTCAAACCCGCATGCAGGACAACCATATCTCATGCTCCAGTTAGGAGCATCACGGCCAAGCGCTGCATCAACCCTCTTTTGTAGTCTGCATTGGACGTCGGAGAAGTTATCAAAGGCTCGTGAAAAAAGTTGCTCCATGGCTTGGACGTATTTAACCTAGTAGGTAGTCCTCGGAAAGTGAGTCATTTAGGGATGGATTGAGAGGGGAAAGCATACTTGTGTCAAGGCACATGAAGCCTTGACGAAGCCTTGGACACCGATGCTCGGCTGTCGACGGCGAAGATGGTAAAAGAATTCGAGCAATGTAACAGAAAATCCCAGTTTGGGGAGGACTGGAGTCCCTGTCATGAGGCCGATGCGCATGAGCGCGACGTTGGCGTTCTCGCCTTTGCGCTGTCGCACAGTCGCAGTGGGTGAACTACCGGCTAAACTTCTGATCAGTAACAGGACATCGAGAGTTTGACATACGAAACCTTCAAATCCCAACACAGGTATCGACCAAACGACGTCCAATTCGATCTCGGGATGGGAGGTTATACGGCTGTGCTTCCATTCAAGATATGGGTCAACGAGCAGTGGCAAAATAGCGATCCACTCTCTCTCTGCAGCGCGTCGGCGTAAAAGTTGTGAACGGACAGGATATGAGTTTTTTTTGCTGCCACCAAAAGCCCTACAGAATAATCAGAGATACATGATGGGAGACGCCAAAGAATCAAGACACACGTTATTATGCTTTGCAGCTCTGCAAGCCGCATTGCCTTTTGACCAACTGTCTGGCCCTCAGCACCCATGTCTTCCTCAAAGACATCCTCCCACTCGTCCAAATGTGGGTCTACGTCCATCGGATCACCGTAGATGGAATTTTCCGGGATGACCTCCCAATCGATTTCGCCTGGTGCCTGGTTTGCGATCATACTCGCCTCTGCGATTTTTTGGCGCATGAGGGCAGTCAGACCTGTCAGGAAGACGTTAAAAAATGTTTCAACTACAAAGTTGAAACTCACGGAGATCCGCGTTCTTCTTCTTTTCTTCAAGCAGCTTCTGTTGTTCTCGGACTTGCGAGACCTTCAGAACCTTAGACCTACCCTGGCTGGAATACATCCTTACCGTTGAAGATGTGAGTTTTTTAGCAGGACGAGAAGGACGAGTAGGCATGGTGGGTGTGTGAATGTAAGTGCGTCAGGCACGATAAACAAACCATATTACGTGATGACCTGGCCAGCGACCTTGCAGCACAGAGGCGAGGGGCAAAAAGCACGACGCTGGGCTACTCATCATCAGTTCTGAGATGAGTTTGAAGTTGTTGATAAAACCGTTGGAAAAGGTGGACATACAAGGGAGATGACTAGTTTGTGGTCTAGCCAACTTGATGTGGCGCGAGATGCGATGCGGATGATACTGTAGTTGAGTAGTTGTGTTGGATAGCATGCACATACCGCAATGGCCAGATCACCATCCGGAACATGTAGGGAGCTCATTACGGTGGATAAAGGACTGACTAGTAATTCGTGGTCTAGCTGGCTCCTGGCTCCATTCGGAGGAGATGGCAGTTGGATTGTGTACAACTTGAAGTCGGGCCGGGCCAGATCTGAGAGCATTATCGGTCTTGGTTGGCGACAACTGGTCCACTTGCAGAGAATCGACGCTGGACACACATGAAGCCAATTCACAGAATTAGACCCCTAATCATGATCTGCAAACACTCCATCAATCGACCACGATCTCTTCTTATCCTACCTGAATCCGGAGAACTTTGTTTCGCGATTTTCATGCCAGCCCACAAGGCACATCGCCACGCTAGCGTTGCCCGGCTCGGTTTCGGTTTTTCGTTCTCGTTCTCGTCCTCCCACATGCCATCCCTGTCCATGGCCTCGGCTAGGGAGTTGCGCACGTCGAGCATCTCCATCTCCATAAGCTGATTCTCGTTGCCGTCCCAAAATCCACACTCGAAGAGACACCCGTGCTACGCCATTCTGTGGTTCTTCCAAGCCCGCGATTGTCCCCTTGCCTTGCATCCTTGCCCAAAGATGCCCTTAAATCGTAGATATTAGGGTGAATGTATTATATGAAGTAATAAGAAACAATATAAACGACGAAGTTATGAAATGAGCAAAAATAACAACATCCTATACCTGTATTCCAGGACGCTCCCCATCGACCTCCATTTCTCCATCGTCTGCATCCTCATTTCTTTCACTTTCAGGACCTGTCTTCTTAGCCCGCTTCTTCCAAGGTGGCCCATAGACATCCTCCCCATTGGCAGCACGTTGTGTGTTGCTGGCCTTCCGATCTTCTAACTGCTGTGCAGTAAGCCTGACCCACTTACATGTCTTGTTGGTCAATGCATTTTGGAGAATAAGGGCGTCATTGAAGGTAAGGACTCCGGGATTGCAAATGCGGCCACCTAGGGGCCAGCCAACAAGCACCACCCCCAATTTCTTGACAATACGACCTTCATAATGAACATAGTTCATCTGAGCGTCCGGCTTAATATACCTCTTGGCTTTAAGAATGTTCTCTGGGACAGTGAATCAGTTTACACTTGGAAATCCTCAAAAATAGGCATACTGAGTCCAGCCTGAATTGCATTTCGGCAATCACTTCGGACTTTCCGATGCACAAGTTTTGCGGAGCCGACTGTGATGAGTTAGACTTGGATGTTGTCGCTCAAGATATAAATACAGTACATTACCTTCTTTAAGTGTGTTGATCCGCTTATTGCAGCCTGCTACTGTAAATGCTTCCATTTGCATTGCAGCAAGATCCACTTTACAGTGTCCAATGTCCGAATTCTCGAGCCAATTCTGAGCCCCTTCTGTTGCAAATGAACCACAAGAATACGACTGTGTCAGATTACCACGGCAAAAGAGAACCAGAGTCTCTGTCTGGTGCATCCGGTTGAGGTCATCGCACTAGAGCGAGGCTCAGTGAGCTTATAAGCGTATCAAGACAGTAATATGAACATGAACATACCATAGCTGTGATGCACTGCATTTTCGCTTGTACTGCCCTACTGATGGCAACGTTCGAAATCCTCATTGGGATGTTCTCTTTCTCGTCCTTTGCTTCAAGATGACTGGCAAGAAGTGCATGTTTCTCTTCATCCAATAGCGCATCAAACTCCGTCTTAAGTTCACTAGAGTGTGTCTTCAAAAAGTTCGGAAGAGTGATCATCTTGCCCTTCTCTTTGCCTAAGAAAATCGTAAGGCGTCCAACTTCAGGCAACGGTAACAGAAACCTCACCGCTGTTCGCTTCTTCAAGCTTCTTGCTGCAGAAAGCTCCATAAACTGTCGTGGAGCCTTTCGGGGCCTTGGTGCTTGCAATGCCGACAAGCGACCGCACATATCCTGTGGTACTGCATTAGGGGTCAACATGCAAAGCCAGCAATACCGTAAGTTGAAAATAAAAATAAAAATGACGCACCGTCCATGCTTCTCTGCAATGTCGTCAACACCAGTCGAGAAGGTTTTCAGGACTGCGTCGATGTCATTTTCAAGAGCATTACGGCCCTCCCTCTGGCGCGCCCGTGTTTCAGAGGACACAGAGGGTCTACTGGCCATGGCAGAAGAAAGGAAGGCAACGCAGCTGAGGCGGGATTTAGAGCCTTGGTTCACAACATGGTTTGACAGGAGGGTTTGAAATAATTCACTATTTCCAATAACTGGCCTTCAGACGTAACTTAGCATGATGGGGAAAGGTGAAACACTAAATAACGACAGTTAACTAAATGTGGCAACTTGACCGCCTTCCGCCACTGGTCACTGAAT
Source organism: Russula olivacea (assembly GCA_963926505.1). NCBI lineage: Eukaryota > Fungi > Basidiomycota > Agaricomycetes > Russulales > Russulaceae > Russula > Russula olivacea. The sequence continues at coordinate 1,048,934 of OZ004879.1, read as the reverse complement.
GCTAGAGTTAACGAAAGTGCCCCTAGAAAAAGGGGGTTAGTTACAGAGCTGTTTAGCGAGACAATGGGGGGACATCACACTAGCAGCGTTGAGATGCCATGCCTGAGCATCGACCCAGCGCGCCCCATCTTTTTCTGCGTTCCTTCTCACGGGCTTGGCGAGCTTCGTCATCCCACTGACGCGCCTTCTCCGCGAACGCTCCATCGATCGACCACGATCTCTTCTCATCCTACCTGAATCCGGAGCCTGAATTTGGAGACTTTGTTCGCGATTTTCATGCCAGCCCACAAGGCACATCGCCACGCTAGCGTTGCCCGGCTCGGTTTCGGTTTTTCGTTCTCGTCCTCCCACATGCCATGTCATCCCCATCCATGGCCTCAGCTGGGGAGTTGCGCGCGTCGAGCATCTCCATCTCCATAAGCTGATCCTCGTTGCCGTCCCAAAATCCACACTCGAAGAGACACCCGTGCCACGCCATTCCGTGGATCGCCCAGTCCTCCAACAAGATACTGGATTGGCTGAGCTTCTCAATTTGTGCCCAACTTGAAGATGCTCGAGGCCCCTGAGAAAGGAATGCAGCCAAGTCCGTCCACGGGATAGCACGCTCGAGGGAGCTCCGAGTGCGCCGACTATGATGATTAAGGGCAAAAGAGAAGTGGGAAGAGCAGCCTCAGGCGGCGCTCAACACAGGGCCGGCGACGCTGATAACATCTCGCCAGCTGCCGATGCTCCAAGCTTCGCGACGCGAAGCAGTCTCCTGTTCGTGCATGCTCACGTGATTCCAGAATGCCCTTGCGTTTCCATCGGCGCGTGCAACGTCCGCACAGAGGCGCGTTGGGCGCTGCTTAAGCCTGAACGAGGTGGGGACCTGGGGCGCGTTCGCCGCGAGAACGCGCAGCGAGGCGGCAGCGGTGCGGAGGAGACGCGTGGCGAGACCGCGGCGGTGGTAGGCGGGGAGTACGCCGAGAGCGAGCACGTGCACCTCGACAGGGGGCAGTGGAGCCGTGCGCGCGGTCAGATCAGAGGTGAGGACATGCAGGGCAGCTGCTATGCAGGCGATGGGCTTGTCTGAGGATGGTAAGGTCGCGATCAGAGAGAGGTGGGTTTGGGACGTTAGGAGTTGGTGGAAGAACGTCGGGCGTAAGGCAGGGTAAGAAGGTGCCAGCTCGGCCTGGAGGACGATGAAGATTAGACGACGAATAGTAGCGGTGGCTGGGACATACGTGTAGTGCACGGACGTTTGGGATGTCCGCCGAGGTGAGAGGTCGGATGATCAACTCGTCAGTGGACCATTGAGTTGACGACGCTGGGATAGAGACGAATGCGTTCTCCATAGTTGAAGGTATGGTGCAGGGGAACAGGGGTGAACAGGGGTGTCGTGAAACAGTTGGTGGTCGAGCCCGGTGGCTTATGTTGATGCTGTGACATTCAAGAAGACGCGCCAGGGTCGGGGAGAAATCATCGAGTTGAGTGTTGGTGAAAAGCATGCCGTGTAGAAAAACGAAAAGATCCGCCGCGTGTGCGTCGGAAGCCGTCACGCCTGTGCCGCTGGCGACCATAGTGGGAGGACAGACTCACGAGCAGTCTCGAACGGATGTGTGGCGATCATACTGAAAGATCAAAAGATAATGAGAAGTTCGCGGTTATAAAACTAAAACCAGCTGCCTTACCTCTTAACAAAGTGGTAAACCATGCGTAGCTCCTCGCCCTCTGCCGAGCAACTGAAAAGTCCCAAATGATGGTGCAACTTACCGTGGCCAGGGAATTCCGCGACAACTTTAGTGTACCACTCGAGCAACTCTTCTCCAGTGATCCTTCTCCGGTTCAAGCTCCATGAGTCGTGCGGCAATGATACCCACACTTGGAGTAGGTGAAGCTAGTAGTACTCATCGTGCCAGAAGACACAGTGAAGCCAACAGGTGATGCTCGGAGGCCACCATTCACAGCGGCAGTAGTTAAAGATGACGAAGCTTGCGGGGCAGTAGGAACCATTCCGGCAATGACGATACGATATCGTGCGAGGTCACCGAGAGCCTCGAGCCAACCCACACGATAATCCAAGAAAGTATTTCTCTCGAGAAGGGCTGTGTAGAAGTATGCGCGTAATAAATGAATTCTTGAAGGTATTCCAACGCGATCTTGGAAGCGAGGGAAGCGCTGCAGATTCTCGAGGAAGCGATAAAAGTAGTTGGTCCAGAGGCGAATGATTATGTTGTATTTGTCAGGTATATTTCGTAGCGAAGTGGGGACACCAGATGCCAGAGAGATCTCGAGCAGGTTGAAAATCATCTTGGAAAGACTAAGGAAACAAGTTGAGATGGTACAACAGGAAAACAAGAGGGGAGGGGCATACCGTTTGTGATCGTCAATCAAGTTCTTCCATCTCGCTTTCTCCGCTTCATCGGCTCCAGCCGATGGGCCACCCTTAATGCCTCTTCAGCTGGTTTGAAAACGCATTCGTTTTGGGCCCATCGCGGGGTTTGTTGTGATCAAAGATCGAAGATGGCGCGGACGATCCATCTGTCGTGCCAGACGAAAGTGTGAAGTTTCACGAGACGACGGATTGGGCATAAGATGAAACGGAAGAGACAGAAGCGTAGTCGTCGGACGACTTTGGCACGGTTTCCGTGCTTGGGCTGCGGAGAAGGACACAGGTCGTGCTTTCTTGGATCGAAAAGCTGGCGATGCTGAGATGCGTCGCGATTATGTCTGGAGGCATCTGCAGGCTGTCTAGGGGCATAGGAGCTCCCTGCGGACTCCGACGACGCCTCGACCTTGGTGGTGTGGCGCATCGGGATTGGATCTGTATCTGGATTAAAGAGTTTGCCCTGCTGTTTATAAACGGGTACGGGTGGTGGAGTGGGGGAGAGTTTGAGGATACGGGAGAAGTCGCTCGAGTCTGGCTCGGGCCTACTTATAAGTACCACAGGTGGTGACTATCCGGAGGAGGGCAGCGGCCTGCGAGGCGGTGACATTGGTGGTGACGGAGGTCTTTGTGCAGGGACAAGCGGACGTTCTGTACGGTCCTTCTTAGGCAGCAAACCAAGCACTGCCGCTGTGCCAAGGTCGACTCAAACAGGCAGTGCCTTGTATGTGCATGGAGAGAATGCAGGACGTACGAAAACCGTTGGGGATGAAGGCGGTAGTATGCGTGCTCGCTGCCAGAGACAACGCCTCGGGAGAGCGAAGTGGCGTCGTCGGAGGTTGCCGAGGGTGTGTGGAGTGGAGGTGCAACCCGGCGTGCCGGCTCCGGGTTTCTGTGAGCTGCCAATGACCTTAGAAATCACGCATTTTAATGCCCATATTCGTATTCTACTCATTTAAACGAATTTAATTATATATATATATATGTTGTACAGTGCAGTATGGGTGCTCGTTGTCAGAGACAACGAGCTCGACGTGAGAGACAGCGAAGTCGCGTCGTCGGAGGTTGCTGAGGGTGGGGATAGCGCGAGGAAGTCACGGGGATTGGCATGGAAACAAACTGGCAAGCCGGCTCCGGGTTTCCGGGAATCGAAGACGCGCAAACCATTAGCCTTAGAAATCACGTGTTTTATGCCCATATTCGGATTCTACTCATTAAAACAAATTCAATGATATATATATGTTGTATAGTACATAGGGGGAAGGGTGCAGTATGCGAGCTCGTTGTCAGAGACAACGAGCTCGACGTGGGAGACAGCGAAGTCGCATTGTCGGAGGCTGCCGAGGGTGACACGCGACGCAAAGGCGCGAGAAAGTCATGTGGATTGGCGTGGGAGATCAACCCGGCAAGCCGGCTCCGGGTTTCCAGGAAAAACTGGACGTGCGTGCCAATAACTTCCAAAATCACGTGTTTAATGATTATATTCGGAGTCTACTTATTAATACAAATCCAACGATATATATATGTTGTACAAAACATAGGGGGAAGGGCACAGTATTCGTGCTCACTGTCAGAGACAGCGAGCTCGACGTGGGAGACAGCGGAGTCGCGTCGTCGGAGCTTGCCGAGGGTGGAGACACGTGCGGGAAGGCGCGAGAAAGTCATGTGGATTGGCGTGGGAGAGCAACCCGGCCAGCCGGCTCCGGGTTTCCGGGTAAAACTGGGGAGCGCGTGCCAATAACTTCCGAAATCACGTGTTTAATGACTATATTCGGATTCTACTCATTATTACAAATTCAACCATATATATATGTTGTATAAAACATAGAGGGAAGGGGGTAGTGTGCGTGCTCGCTGTCAGAGACGACGAGCTCGATGTGGGAGGCGTTGAGGACGCGTCATTGGAGCTTGCCGAGGGGCGGGACACACGCGGGAAGGGCCTGGGAAGCAAACAGAACGCATGTGAACACGTGGGAAACCGGCCCCTGAATTCTGAAGGTTGGGGACCGCAGGGAAAAGCAGGGGACGATGGGCCCCAGGCACCCCTGTGAATCCACAGGTAGTATCCGGCTAACGTTGCCCTGCAATTTTGCAATAACAGATGTGATAATCAGGTGATCAACCCGTGCTTCTTACTGTGTGGGAACCCGTCAAATCCCCAATACCCGCGTGATTTCCCGCACCCGTGAGAGCGGGAAACCTGCGACCTGCCATAAGGGTGCGGGTTTTTCGCAGGGCGGGTACGGGTTTCGTTTTTTGACCCACGGGTTACCCGTGATTTTCCCTACACCTGAGTAGATCTGATCGGAGATAAGCAAAGAAGTTTGGCCCTGTGAGAAGAAAGGCAACCTAAAAAGGTGACGGCATCAGAAAAAGCAGGTAGAACTCGAAACTTCCTAATTTGTAGTCATGAAAAGAAAACATTTGCCTCCGCTGCTAGTATGCTCATGCTACACCAGTCTATCTAGTTACTGTATATGGAATTTGGACCACCAACCCAATTGAGTTGGCAATGCTTGGGGTCTGGGCACCCCTAATCTGTCGTGCACTTCATCCTTTGCATAGTGCACAACTACCATCCTCTCCTCTTCATGCTCAGTCCACAGCGGAACTGAGTGATTCAAGGCTTTCCCAGAAAACAATGCACTTGTCCCAGGTAGGTATTCAAACTCTGCATTAAGGTCATCAAGACGAAGATTTGCATCATGACCGCAACCAAAACTTATCAGGTGGTCATAAAAAGTAAACGCCCCACCCCCATTCAAATGCTTTTTTGTTGTCCAGTTTGCGATGATATCCATGTCAGAGTATTGGGTTGGCCAAGTCAGTGAAGGGTCACCTGCCTCCTGGAGCAGCAAAGGAGTGGCCTTTCTGTTTGCTGTTGACATATCTGGATGCACGACATCCAGAACTGCATCCAATAGCTGCTCAACAGGGCAAATAAACCCAAGCCATTGTCGAACAGCCTCAGTTTGAAGTTGTGGTGAGGAATGGACCGAGTCTATAAGCCGCTAATTTTAGACATAAGCAGGGGTTACTAACCGAAAACTGCGGGCATACATACCTTATGGCCTATTGCAAACTTTCCGACAGATATTGACAACCTTCCTGCACCAAAAATTGCATCTTCACCAGGGAGAGTAAAATTTGTTGAGCGCCAGGTTATATTACGGTTACTCTTTTGAGCTTTAGCTTCAGCTTTGTGAGTTTCTTCGCACAGAGTATTCTTTAGGTGCATTGTAACCCTGTTCAAGTCTTTCTAACCACAGAGTCAGCAAGAACGAGAGATTCTGGACAGGAGCTATGGAGCACACCACTCGACGAGGGAGGAGGAGACCGGGAAGATACCACATCATTATTTTTCCGTGCATGTCAACAATAATTGTTGGTTTTCTAATTTTACCGACGTCTCTATCGGCAAAATATGACCCGGTATCCCGCTTTTTTTCTGACGATTCAGCAAACCTGTCATAATCCCAATTAAGACAGACTAGGAGCGGAGCATTCAGAATAATATCCGATTCCAATCTTAATTTTGCTTACGTGGGTTTAGAAAGGCAGCAGCGATGACTGCAGCACAATGATGAACTTCAATGTCCATTAATGGCGCCATTGCACCTTCTCCTTTCTCAATGGTAATTGCGGGCAGAGTGTCCAGAAGGATTTGAGCTCTTATTCTGAAAAGTATTATAAGTAAAAATTGCGAAAAGTGAAGTAACATGTTTTAAGGACTGGGGAGGTCTCACTTAGGCTTCTGAAGTTTGTCTGCGGAAATTTTGCCCTTTATTACAATAGGGTTTTTTTACAACGGATTTTAAAATGTCACTTACTGTATAAAGGTGGAGAGGAGGGAAGTTGCATCCATATTGACTGTGGATCTGGAAAGTGGTGACAAGTGGTGATGAAGTGGATGAAAATTTTCTGTGCAGCACAGTCACCATCAGGTGGCTCATAGTTCCCGCACCTCAATTTCCCACACTTCAAGTTTTCCACATTGCAAGATGTATATTATTGGCCTATATCATTAATCGTTAATCATTGTCCATTGACTTGACACTCCCAGTCGCACGCCATTGCACCTCTGATGCCAAAGGGGAGAGAAAGTGAGGAAGTGCTGGAGCTAAGCAGAAGAGACAGTGAAACCAACAGGTGATGTTTGGAGGCCACCATTTATAGCAGTGGTGGTTAAAGAGTTTAAGAGTTGTGGGGCAGTAGGAGCCATCCCGGAAATGGCGATACGATAAGGTCACCAAGAGCCTCGAGCCAACCTGAATGATAATCCAAGAAAGTCTCTCGAGAAGATCATGTAGAAAGTGTATGCGTAATAAATAAACTCTTAAAGGTATTTCAATGCAATCTTGGAAGTGAGGGAAGAGCGCTGCAGATACTCAAGGAGGCTATAGAAACAGTCGGTCGGTTGAGGGGAATGATTGCGCTGTACTTGTCGGGTATATTTTGTAGCGAAGTGGGGATGCCAGATGCCAGAGAGATCTCACTGACCTGCATCCGAGGCCATACCCGTCAGCTGATGTGAGCACTTGGATCTCAATCTTTTGGTCAATGTGACAGTAGAATGCAACAGGACTTGAAATTAAAACCAAACCTCCCTACAATAGGCAATGATGAAATTAAAGGTGACATCTTATCACATCTTATTAATAACCGTTAAAGCTTAGTCACACATTCAGTCACGTGACTTTGAAACTCTTTCGCGACCCACTGCCCAATTAGGCATTAATGGACATCTTCAGTACATTTGATACAAGTTCAACTTATCGCAACAAGACATAAAAAGGCGCATCGGGCAGCTTCGCAAGGGGTGGCCAGCCCCTTACCAAGCTGTCCGAGCAAATAGAAAGCTACTAAAAAAAGCCAACCTCGAAATTGAAAACCTAACCTCTGTTGTAATGCGTAAAGCCAACCCAATCATGCAAAATAAATGAAGGCCCGAAAGCCGACAGTTCGCCTGCTGAAACTGGAAAGTATCAGCATTCGAAAAAGGGCAAAAAGGTAGTAACTACCATGAGAGCAATGGGCAAGGTGACCATTCCCGAAACTGAAAACGAAACCCTTGTCATAATGCCAACCCAATCATGTGAAAAAAATTATCTGTGAAGTACATGAATAAACTTATATGTAATATCAAAAATAATACTTAGCTGGGAATATGCAGGCCTGAATGCTGACAGTAGGCCTGCTGAAACTGGAAAGTATCAGCATTAGCAAAAGGGCGAAAGGTAGTAACTACCATCAGGGGTGGGAGCCGAACTGCCATCCGGATACATCACCCTACACCAAGCCTCCGCCGCCAACATGCAAGACCCAAGCTAGGCAAAGGCGGGAGCCGGGCTATGACCTGGACACACCACCTTCGCCGTGAGAAACACTGCAGAGACGAAGGCGGAAGCCAGGTTATGACCTGGACATACTGCCTTTGCCCTGCAGGATGCTGCCTCCGCCACCGCCATGCAAGACCCAAGCTAGGCGAAGGCGGGAGCCGGGCTATGACTCGGACACACCGCCTCCATCATGAGAAACACTGCAGAGACAAAGGTGGAAGCCAGGTTATGACCTGGACATACCACCTCCGCCCCACAGGACGCTGCCACCGCCACCGCTGTGCAAGACTCAAACTAGGTGAAGGTGGGAGCCGGGCTATGACCCAGACACACCGCCTCCACCATGAGAAACACTGCAGAGGCGAAGGCGAAAGCCAGGCTATGACCTGGACATACCGCCTTTGCCTTGCATGTAGATCTAGATAAAATGAAAGTTAGAACAATGCACGGGACAAAGTCCCAGTGCAACACGGAAGGTAAAGAAAAAAAGAAAAAAAAAAGAAAAAAAAAACTTACCAGCTAAAATAACACTCTACTGCAATCTATGGAACTGCAGCTTCCATAAATCGCAGCAAAGTGCGCCAGAAAGATGAACCAACACCTGGTGGCATTGGAATTAGAAGGAGATGGATGAGGGAGGGGCATTTGCAAGCAGGGAAATGGGGGGAAGAGAAAAAGAAGTGGTTGGTTGGAGTTGAACGATCAGAATTTGAAGTCAGTCGTTGAACACGTCACGTGACCGCGTTGACTCACGTCTCGTGACGCATTTTGCCTTTGACATGTGACCGTGTTGACTTACGACGTGACGCACAGCCATTTACATGTGACCGCGTTGACGGTAACATCCGACGATGCGACTTTGTTGTCTCCCACGTCGAGCTCGTCGTCCCTGACAATGAGCTTGACTATTTGTACCTACCCCTAATAAAATACATAAAAATACATTTCATATATATATCACTGAACTTGTATAAATGAGTAGAATATGAAAATGGTAATTACAAATAAAAAAAGGAGTTACTGGGGATCACATGTCCCCCATCCTCGGAAAACCAGGGCCGGTTAACTGGATCTGCGTTTCCCGTGAGTTTCCCACCCTCGGCAACATCCAATGACGTGCACCTCGAGCTCGGCGTTTCCCGCGTGTTTCCCACCTCGGCAACATTTGACGACGCGACTTCGTCGTCTCCCACCTTGAGCACATCGTCCCTGACAACGAGCTCAACTATTTGTACCTACCCCTAATAAAATACATAAAAATACATAACATATATATATCACCGAATTTGTATAAATGAGTAGAATATGAAAATGGTAATTACAAATAAAAATAAGGAGTTACTGGGGATCACGTGTCCCCCATCCTTGGAAAACCAGGGCCGGTTAACTGGATCTGCATTTCCTGCAAGTTTCCCACCCTCGGCAACATCCAATGACATGCACCTTGAGCTCAGCATTTCCCACGAGTTTCCCACCCTTGGCAACATCTGACGACGCGACTTCGTCATCTCCCACCTTGAGCACGTCGTCCCTGACAATGAGCTCAACTATTTGTGCCTATCCCTAATAAAATATATAAAAATACATAACATATATATCACCGAATTTGTATAAATGAGTAGAATACGAAAATAGTAATTATAAATAAAAGATAAGGGGTTACTGGGGATCACGTGTCCCATCCTCGGAAAACCAGGGCCGGTTAACCGGATCTGCGTCCTTGTGTCCTAGAGTTTCTGCAAGCCACCGTTATCTGTCCCTGACGATGTCTCCCATGCATTTATTACCTAATCTACATAACAGGACTTGTTGGCACTTTTTCTCGGACTCCTTCCCACATCGCTCTGACTTTGCTTGGCACTTAAATTAGCTTATTGTCGCATTGCCGCTTGTTTGTACAGTACATTCTTTTATCTCTGCAGAGTAATATTAGCCAACTCTATTGTACATGTCATATTACCTATTGATAGTTACCAATATACTGCATAATTGAATGCTTCAGTATAGCACAATCTTATCTATTTTAGGCTGAGCTTATATTTGTTGTCGGCTATCGCATGACCACCTTGATTACTTAAACTGCAAGGAGAGGAAGGGGTGACTAAATGCCAGCATGCCGGTGTGCTGGCACTCTTTGCCTGACCGTGCATGCTGGCACTCCACGTCTAATATGCATGCTGGCATGCTTAGCCACGTATCCTTCCTTCCTTCCTTCCTTCCTTCTCTCCTTCATAGTTGGCCAAATATGTTATGTTTCATGTTTCACGCCATCGCTTTCTTTTTTTGAATCTGAGTTTATATCCGACACACGTACCTACAGACACAGAAGCAGTCGCCTGACGGTATTGCAGTCTAAATGTGTGTAGAGTAGAGTAAGCACAGGCCAAGCCAGCAGGGGCCAGGAGTCAATCTTGCGATCAAATAATGTGGTGTATGCCACTGTGATAAGCAGCCACCCTAGGGCCTTCTTTCCGCGGACCTCCAGTTATTGCGGGCATGACAGCAGTATTTAGGCGTCATCGCCTTTGCCCCAAGACTTACAACTTGTCACCAACTTCCGCTGTACTTCCCCCGATCCCCTTTCTTTTCAGCTTTGCAATAAGATGGCTCCTACTTTATGTACTAGGAAAACTGTAGCAATGTCCACTGGTGGCATTGCTGAGCGTGCGTCGGTTGCACCGCAAACGATGCATGCACCAGCCAATCTTCAACGACCCATGCCAGTATTGAACCTTCAAGTAAGCACTCATTATATTATAGAGCACCTATAACATGCATTTTCTACAGCACTGCTTTATGTGTCAGGATGGAGGATTGATTTGGGAGTGTGATACGCCTGACTGCGAGCATGCAGTTTGCGACCAGTGTATACAAGTCCTGGATGACAAGCTTCACAAGCTTCAAGTACCCGGTGTGAAGTTCAAATGTGTTTCATGTCATTGGGATTGGAACAAGAACAGCGAGGACAAAATACACTATTTGGTGAGTGTTTTTTTACGTTTCTTTTCATGTTCATGCTAGAAATGTATTTAATTTTTTTACAGGGCTTTACGATACATGGCAGGCCGGTTTTAAACAATTTTTTGAAAGTCATAGGGACTTTTGAAACCTTCACAAAAGCCAGGGTCTATTCCCCTCCTACCCTCCTCATAAATCTTTATTACCATTCGATTTCCCAGCTTGCCCACTTCAAAGTAGTGGAAGAAGTTCTGCAGGAGTACTATCGAAGCAACCAGCTCACTGTGATGAATTGTCCCTTTGACGTTGGCATGAATGAGGCTGTCGAATTTTGGTCAGAAACTATCGGCCGACAGGTGGCCGGTATTGCTGCCTATAAACATGTCATATTTTTTATTATGACTCACTCCAACCCGAGAAATGGAGACCTTTGGATAGGTAAAAATGAGAATAATCAAGATACTGCAGCCAAGGTCACAAATGTAAGTGCTAGTTTATTTTATCATTTCATACTGATATTGACCATAAACTCAACAGTGGTTTGATGTTATATTGCGACCATTTGAGCCTATACTAAAAGGCTCAATGGTGTATATGATGGCCTGCGGAGCCGTCGTAAATGATGCCAACGCATTTGCTGGGATGAAACAACGAATCACTGAGTAAGTTTTGTTTTTATGTTAAGCATTAAGCACATTACTAACTATTTCCAATAGGCTGCATGTGGGAAATGTCATTGCATTTAGTGCCAAACACCTCACCACGACAAACACCATTGATTTGTTGACGAAGGTCACCAAGTCGGTGGTGATTCATGGCTTTGGGTTCGTTGACGCCCTTGAACACACACTCAAACAGTGCTTTATAATGGGTAAACACACCGGCCTTGTCCACATCACGCTAGACTCGGTAACGCAATACATTTGGACTCACAAGGTTTTCCAACCTTGGGGAATCACTTCGCCGGTGCAGTGCCCAAGGTGCGGGATCCTTAATCTGTGGGCCTCCGTATATGCAAATGCCAATGACGACTCGAAACCATACATTCTGGAGTGCGTAAACAAGAAGTGTGGTTACCAAGGTGGTAGGCAGGTCGAGGAGCAGTACTTGTTTTGAGTGGCGCTCCCACAAAGCTCTACCACTTTGGGTAAGCCCAAGGAAGGAGGGGTGTGGATGAAAATGCCAGTCAATTAATCATTAATCCTCTTATTTTGCCGACGTTACAGCCATACTAGCCTTTATTTCTTCTCTCACCCGATAACTGTTGCGCTGTACGATAAATGCGTGGCTGTGCTGTGACTTGTTACATTGTGACCTGGTCTCGTCCACCTGTTACGGACAATGTCATCCATTACTTAGGAATATTGCACAGATACATGCATATTAGGCAAGCTGGTGTATATGTAACCCTCCTAGGATCCTGGCGTGAAAGGAGTCCCATTGCTCCTCCTGTCATGCCAGGTAGGCACTGTCACACTCGTGTATTTTGTCACACTCGTGTATTTTGGACCCGCATCGCTAATACATCACTAATACATTGTTCCTTCTGTCATGCCAGTCACGCCAGATCAAAGAAAGCTATTTCTTCTTATCGACTTAGAAGCAAGTTGTTCCTTCCTGTTTAGGAAAGTCTTGGACAGACCGGACCACTTGCCACGCACCATGGTCGATTGCAAGGTCAATTGGCAGCGCTTGTATGATGGTTGTAATTGCGAGCGCATATCTCCGGCTAATGATGGCCGGGACAAACAAGTACAAATGTTAATACAGATTCATTCCACTGAGTTACATTTACAATGCAGCTACTGCTGATTATTAAGTCATATTGACAATTAAATTTTCAGGTGATCTGCAGGGAATTCCTCCCTTATCTAGACGATGATGACAGTAAGGAGGAGAAAGCAAAGTTAGCGCAGCTTTCAAAAGGCAGAGAAAACCTGACCCCTGAAGAACGTGAGGCTGCTGCAAAACCAACTGAAGCTGGGCAGTACTGAAAGCCATGGACTCCCTTTCATGCTGCCCAACAGCTTTTTGTAGATGAGGTTGCTTTGATTGATGAAGCATCTCGAGACAAAAAGAACAAAAAGACTATTGGCAGTCGCACAGGTCCTATCCATAAATGGTTTAATGAGCTTTCCAAAAGCAAAAGGGGGGAAGCAGAGAACGCGGCTGAAAAGTGGAACTCTGAGGGTGTTTCTGATAAAGACAAGATGTCTCAGTGAGTTTCATTTGTTGTTTTTAAAGGGCTTTTTGACTGACTTCTTGCTTAGATACCGAAGGAAGCACCTTCGGAATAGAACAGAGGAATTTATTGATGCTTTGTGCCATACTATGGGGGTTCACATGGTAGTCCTACAGGGCTACAAGCAGGGCGATAAAATAAAAGCGCTATAGTAAGTAATCAATTTTTAATATTCCTTAGCTCTTATTCAAGTTTCCTCTTATAGCACTGATGCAGATATCCCCAATCGAAGGTGAAAGTTTTCAGTTTTGTCCAACGAGTGTAAGACTTGGTCCATGGAGGGAGCTCAACTTCTTTGTGATTTTATAGATGACAATGGTGAGTGCAATGACTTGTAATAACTCTATCTGTCTAACACTGATAAATGCTACAGATGAGGCAGAGAAGAGCCCATCTGATGAAGAGGAGCGAGAGGAAGTCGCAGAGGTTAAGGTGGATGTTCAGGGCCATCCAATCCTCCCAAAAGCCCAAGTTGAGAGCCTAAAGTTACGGCAAGTAGTTGTACATGAGGTGTTTACCAAAGCATACAGTAAGTTTAATTTCCTTATATATCTATGATATTCTGATTACTGCTAGTGAGAGTCACCAAGCGAAAAAAGATCCATGTCCCTTGGCTGGAGCTGGCCAAGATGCCAGCCTATTTGGATCCTGATACCATTCCTGAAGGGTTCAAGGTGTTGGACCCTTCAAAGCTGACTAAAAATATGGTATCCGACCTCTGGGCTCACTGGTCTGAATGGGCGATGAATGAACTTCCCATTCTTAAATTCGTCAAGGCCCGAGAGCAAGACTTGGGTTTCCGTGATAGGTATGAGCGGGACTTGGAGGCTGGGATGCCTGCGGTTCACAAAAGAAATGGGGATGGGTGGGTTACTGTTTGCTCCAATGAGGAATCCAGTGATGATGAGCTGGATGAGGCCAACAAGGGTGAGGGGACATCAGGGCCCCTTGTCGGGTCTCCCGCGTCCAAGCATCCTTATATCTCTGGACAATCAGCTCTCTGACAAAGAGAGTCCTGCCGCTCATAACAGCAACAGCATGGAGAGGTTTATGTTTCTATACAGTCTATCCCTCGACACCTCCTATAGCACCTTAGTAGATAGTGTGTTAGCATTGCCGCTTTCTGTAAGGTTTTTTTCCCCTTCATCTGTATAGATTTGTCTAACTAACTTATATATAAGGCCTCCCCCCAATCCTCTTTCAGTTTACCTGTCTGGCTGTCTTGGGACTGGAGCCAAAAGTATCTTCCTGAAGCTATTCATGCCGACTGGGATGAGTTTGACGCAGCATTGGACTTGCTTATCGACCATGAGTTTACAGATCGCGACCAGGGTATTTTAGTTGCCCTTGGTTTCGGTCTCCTTCTGCGTGAGTGCTGGAGGGTAGTGGAGGCAGAGGATGACGATGAAAGTTTCCCAAAGTTTCTTCAAGAGTCCTTTCTTGGTACGAGAAGGGTCAAGGACATCATTAGGTTCATTGGGGTGGTGACTGGCAGGTTGCCGTCATCAAACACTGATGAGGAGAGGCCGAAGGAGAAAAAGTCAGATGGTAGTGCCAAGGGGAAGGAGGCAAGAGCTCATCAGAAAAAGCCTATAAAAAGGGCCAAACGCACCCACGCCCCTTCCCCAGTGCCATCCATCATTGAAATGCCATCTGGCACTCAAATAGAAGAGCACAGCCCTGCCAGAAACATTAGAAGCCAGTGGCAGCGCAAGCCTAGCAAGAAAGTTCTTGAGTCTGTGTAGGTATGTAGTATCTTGTTTATATTGCATTTGGCACTTGCTTACAGTCAATCCCCGCTAGTGTACATTTGTCACTGTAACTGTATGTGGTGTTGATGGCCTTGGTGTAAGGACATTGCGCATGGTGCGTGCAGTCCACAGTCCAGATCCCTTGCGTAGCGCACTCACACATGCATGCGACGACTCGTGCCACCACACGTGGCAGTGTTGTGGTTAGATTGAGGCGGTGGTTTTACGTTTGTGTCATGTATTGGTTGCGTCATGTATTGGTTGTGTCATGTCTGATTGTTCTCCTCCTGTATATATATCTCGGGCCTGTTGGCTCACCTAGGATCCATCTATCGAATCCCACTCCCTTTGTGTTTCGCACCCTTGTGTTCGTCCTTCGAATCACATCTCCACGTCGTGTCACACATCACACCCGAGCCAATCTGTCATGCGTTCAGTATCTCTCGTCACCCACTGGCTGATTACACTGTATTTACTATGGTCGGCCAGTGCCATATTCATGTAGTACATCTAATCGCAAAAGTGGTACCACCTGATTACACAATATCTACCATTGTCGGCCGGTACCACATTTGCATAGCATTTCTGATTGCACAAGTGGTACCGGCCGATCACTCCATATCTACCAATGTCGGCCGGTACCACATTTGCATAGTATGTCTGATCACGCAAGTGGTACCGGCCGATCACTTTATATTTACTGTGGTCGGCCGGTACCACATCTACATAGCATTTCCAATTGCACAAGTGGTGCCGGCCGATTACTTCATATTTACTGATGTCGGCCGACACCACATCTACATAGCATTTCCAATCGCACAAGTGGTGCCGGCCGATCACTTCATATTTACTGATGTTGGCCGGTACCACATTTGCATAGTATATCTAATCATACAAGTGGTACCAGCTGATCACTTTATATTTACTGTGGTCGGCCAGTACCACATCTACATAGCATTTCCAGTCGCACAAGTGGTGCCGGCCGATTATTTCATATTTGCTGATGTCAGCTGGTACCACATTTGCATAGTATATCTGATCATACAAGTGGTACCAGCCGATCACTTCATATTTACTGTGGTCAGCCGGTACCACATCTACATAGCACTTCCGATTGCACAAGTGGTGCCGGCCGATCACTTCATATTTACTGATGTCGGCCGGTACCACATTTGCATAGTATATCTAATCACACAAGTGGTACAGGCCAATAACTCACTCCATACTATGGTCGGCCGGTACCACATTTACATAGGATATCTAATCACACAAGTGGCCTGTGTTTGGCTGGCACTAGATCTACAGGTATATCTGATCATAAAAGTGGTACCAGCCAATTATATCTTATCGGCTGGACCCACATATACATTCCATCGGCTGACTGTTGGGTGGTCCCACTTACGCAACCATTTGTACATGTCAGGTGTCCCAGATGTGCGAGGGTTTTTGACTGAACTATGTGCGTCTCCACCTTTGAAACCGATAATGCGCACGGTTGAAGCATTTCCTCTTGCACAATCACACGTACAAGCAGACCCGGTACCCAAAACATCGATTTCAGCATTCCCAGCAGACCCACACCTTGTACACCCCCCGCGCCACGATTCACTGCCACTGATACCTGTTACACCTCTGTTGCATCCATACGGGTTAACCCCTGTCTCAGTTTCGTATCGCGTGGCTCGTTTCCATATATGTGTATTACCGGACCGCTTCACCCATCTACCGGACTTACCCGTTATCTAGATACTTAGCTGCTTTAGCACTTACGCGTCACACCCAGGTTACCTTCCTCTTTCAGACTGGTTTCCCACGTTTACTTAATACGCTTGACTCCACTTCCTTTCAGAGTCGTTCAGTATTTCCATTATGCGTGAGTCATTTGCACAGCTACTTACTCAGTCTCTTTTGCTACTTACTAAATACATTACCAAGCATCAGTAAGCTCATTACTGAGCCGCTGACGCATCTCTATGTTTACTTACAAAGCCTCTTTTCCGTGACTCAGATCCTAGTAGTACTTGTTGTATATAAACCCTGTACAAGAGTCCAATGTCGCCTCAGACTTGGTCTCCTTTGTGAATCCAGGACCATAAACCCCACTTAAGAGCTTCGCTCTATTCCCCCATCTGATTCTCATCATATCATTCACTTGCGCTCAAGAGCTTTGCCTTGAGTCCGCTATCTGACCTGACTTCAGATTAAGTCAGCTTTGCCTTAAAGTATCTAGGCGACTCTAGTACATAGAGTAGACTCTCTTAAGTACGATAGTGTATAGTAAGACCATGCTTATTGGTAAGCTATACATTAGGCGAACATCTTTACTCTCACAGCAGCGGTAAAGACTAGTAACTCGATACGCAAAGTCCGTGCGTAACATTAGACCAAGTCTTATTTTATATAAGCACCAGAAGGACGTACCCCTACAGTGTACAAGACCAAGATCAAGTCTAGCCATTTCAATAAGCCTAGCATCAAGAGTTCTCACCTAAGATCTAAAGTACCAGATCTAAGGCCTCGAAGCACCGAAGGCCTTACCCCACCGTTAAAACGGAACATATAAACGTTCAGTTTAACGAAGAAGACGCATCCGAAGAAACACCTGTAAGAAGAAGAGCCAGAGACGATTTATCTGCCCACGTTCAAGGCGAATCCATCCGTTGGAGAACTAGTCTTGAATACCCAGGATATTATCTCCATATCGAAGGTTTTACTTACCCAGTTGAATTTATAAACAACTATTGGTATTACCTCAACACCTCAGGCGACGATCTTAGAGGTTATCTCTTCTCAGTAACACCTGATGACCAAATCCAACCCTACGAAACCGGCACAGGATATTGGAGACTCACTGACCCCCAACACCCTGACTACGAACCCCCGCAAGTTGTATCAACTTCACCACCAGTTGCAACAACATCTGCCGTCACTTTAGACGTAGTAGCGCCACCAGTAATATTATCCATTGACCCGGATATCCAACCATACATCAATCAACCAGACGTACCATTATCAGAAGACCCGGCACTCTCACCATTTATATCAGCACCAAACCCCAGTCTAGCTTCAGCAAGTCTAGCATCACCAGTTACTGATCTAGCATCAGCACGCAGATCACCTATCGAACAAAGTCTATCGAGTGATAGCTCAGGAAGTACCGCACAACAGACAGCCAGTGAAGGCGATTCACCACAACACTTGCAACCAGAAGAAGAAGTCTTAGTTGCACAAGTAGAACACGGATTAGATATCCAAGAATGAGAGCCAGAGAACCCTCTCATTCCAGACCAACCAGCTTACCTTCAGTTAATCGAGGAAGCAATCGAAGTAGGAGTAGAAGTACCACCTCCTCCACCACTAGTACTACCACCAGACCAACAAGGTTATTTACCAATCGACCCTGTACAACCACCCATCCCAATTGCACCACCAGTACCAATACCTATTATTATACAAGCAATGGCACAACAACCAGGACAACAACAGCCAGCCGGACAGCAACCAGCTGCGCCCGCCGTCCAAACTAGTAAACTCAGAGGCGATCTTCCAGACATATTTACTGGAAATCGTGCTCAGTCGGAGACATTTATGGAGCAATTCAATCTCCATTGGGGACTTAATGATAATCATGAAATCATGTTATCCCCTTACCTCCGCGCAATGTATCTATTTTCCCTATGCAAGGGACCGCTCATCAATAAATGGACCAATGAGCAAGTAGTTGAACTACGAGAGAAGGTCACCCGTGCCAATAATCCAATTGGGCGTGACCAAGAAGTGCTTTGGCGTGAAACACGAGACGCATTCATAGCAGCATGGCAAGATACCAACAAAGCAGAGAATGCCTACGCCGCCCTTCATCAACTTACGATGAATAAAGGACAACTGGACAGCTACATTGCCACATTCAAGAGCCTTGCACACGACGCCGGATACGACACTACCAATTCGGCAACAGTCAACATATTTGCACATGGCCTTGACCTGGGATTGCTAAGTGCGATCTTGAAGCGTGACACTCATCCAGAAACCTTCGCGCAATGGGTCAATGCCGCCCATATAGAAATAAAGAAAGCATCTTCCAGACAAGCAATGATGAGTCCACGTCAGCGAAAGTATAAATGGACACAACAACCGCGTCACCCGCAACAACGCAATGGCTATCAACGCAGCCGCAACGACGAAGTGGTACCTATGGACATAGATCCTCCCACTTTCACGCACGTAAGCCGTGCCCGTACAGAAGCAGATAAGACCCGCTATCAAATAGAAGGTCGATGCTTCTATTGTGATCGGCAAGGCCACATGGCAGCGAATTGTCCAAACAAGAAGCGCCAACAACCACAAGGACAGGCTAATTTCAAAAAGAAGCCACAATTTAAGCCTAAACGCTCAGATCAATCTAGCCGAGGCCACAATTTCCGAAAGTCTAATAAGCCAAATAAGCCACCGCTTAGATTCGGCTATTACCCCAAGGCACGCGCCGCACATATTGAAGAAGTTGAAAGCGAACAGGAGTATGAACAAGACGAAGTTGACGTCATATCACATGCCGCCCGTACCGCCCGCCTTTCTGATGAACAGAAAGAAGAATGGCTTAAAGAATTAGATGAAAGAGGCATAAATTTTTAGCTGGCCTAAAGCGACCGGCAATGCTTAGGGCCATATTTCCAGATGCCATCTTTTCTCCAGCCATACGTCACATGCCTAATTCCAATGATGAACAGAACTCCGTCCATGCCGATGTCCAGATCCATTCAAGAACCGTCCATTCCGCCGTGCGCGCACTCATAGATAGTGGCGCAACCGATAATTTCATATCTCCAGCCGTTGTCGATTATTTCCGCATACCAACTGAACAACTAGACAAACCCAGAACCATCCGCAATGTAGATGGCACTAAGAACAGTATTGGAAATGTCCATACTATAGTGTACCTCAATCTTACCTATAAGAACCAATCTCGCAGTACCAATCGCAAAACCAACCATTATCACTTCTATGTCATTGACCTAGGAGGCGATCATATGCTTCTAGGAATGCCTTTCCTTGCCACAGCCAATCCAGACATTGATTGGTCTGCGGGAGCGTTCATTGGTACTGTCACTGCCGCAACCACTAATGCGCATAAATGGACATCAGAGCGCAACAGTAAGATCTATAAAGCCTTCTCATGGGAGAGGCAACCCACATTTTATGAACCACACAACACTCCACCACCGAATGGAGAACCCGAGTATATTACTGTAGGACCAGAAGATTACGAGTCCCTCTACCAGTATCGCACACCATCGCCCGATATATATCATCATCTTCATGATTTCCATGATGATGAAAATATACCTATAGTCAGCCGACGCATTACCTTGGCTACTCTCCTAGCTGCTAAAGAATATGCACGCACATTCAAAGGAGAAGATAAGACCATAAATGCACGAAATAAAACATATAATCAAGCCAAGAGTGAAGGCCTCGCAACACACGCTCAGAAATTCCAGTATGAGTTAGAACAGAAGCGCGGCCCCACTGCTGATGATCTAGAGTACAAACTGCAATGGTTAGCAAAGAAAGAAGCCGAGAATGCATGGAAAAAGCTGTTAAAAGAACAGGTACCCCATGAATATCATCGCTACAGCAAAGTTTTCAGCGATAAAGAAGCTGAAAGGTTTCCTAAAAGCCGACCATGGGACCATGCTATAGAACTTACACCCGAAGCACCCGCTACACTAAATTGCAAGGTATATCCACTTGCGCCAGGCAAACAAGTCAACCTGGACGCATTCCTCAAGGAGCACCTTAGTAAAGGATATATCCGCCGCTCAAAATCAGCATATGCTTCTCCATTCTTCTTTGTAGCAAAGAAAGATGGAAAGCGTCGCCCAGTACAAGATTATCGTGCACTAAATCAATACACTGTGCGGAACACGTATCCACTGCCACTCATTAAAGAGTTAATCACTCAACTTGTGAACAAACAATGGTTCACCAAATTCGACATTAGATGGGGATATAATAATGTCCGCATCAAGAAAGGAGACGAATGGAAAGCCGCCTTTAAGACCAACAGAAGACTCTATGAGCCCACTGTCATGTTTTTTGGTCTCACTAATTCCCCTGCGACATTCCAAACAATGATGGATGACTTATTCAAAGAAGAAATTGCTACAGGCAATGTCATCATATACATGGATGATATTCTAATTGCTACAACCGGCGACCTAGATCACCACCGCCGCAAAGTCCATCATGTGTTACAAAAGCTATTGGACAATGACCTATTCCTCAAACCAGAAAAGTGTCATTTCCACAAACGCGAAGTGGAATACCTAGGAGTAGTAGTAGGAGAAGGCAAAGTCAAGATGGACCCTGTCAAAGTCCAAGCAATCACTGACTGGCCTACCCCTACAAAGCTCAAAGAGCTTCGCTCATTCCTTGGCTTCGGAAATTATTACAAAGATTTCATTGCCCAATATTCTAAGCTTACTCGTCCACTCCATGAACTTACTAAGAATAATGTCGAATGGCATTGGGATGACGAACAGCGCACAGCATTTCAAACACTCAAGGACAAATTCATATCGTACCCAGTCCTCAGAAACCCAGACCCTACCAAGAAATACATCCTAGACACCAATGCATCTCTATTTGCCATAGGAGCCACCATCAGTCAAGATTTTTCTGATGGAAGACACCCGATTGCGTACTTTTCTAAATCCCTGCTTCCAGCAGAGCGCAATTATGACATATATGATCGGGAATTATTAGCCATCATCTATGCCATAAGGGCGTTTAGATACCTCCTTTTAGGAGCGCAACAGCAATTCCTAATCCGGTGCGATCATGAAAACCTTAAGTATTTCAAATCCCCACAGAAGATCACCCCGCGCCAGGCACGATGGCATGAACTATTACAGGATTACAATTTCAAATTAGAACACCTTCCCGGCAAAAGCAATACTATTGCTGACCTTCTTAGTTGAAGAAAGGACTTTGAAGGGGGAGTAAATCCCAATGAGAGCGTCACTCTTTTGCCTGAGAAGCTGTTTGCACGTAAAGTTTACCTCGAAGACAATGAAGAAACACGGCGCAAAGTCCTTCAAGAAATTCATGACACTTCAGTTGGAGGTCACCCCGGAATCTCTAACACATGGCATCTTGTTAATCGCCGATATGAAGGACCCCGTTTACACCAATTTGTCGAAAACTACGTTAAGGGATGCGCAAAATGCCAAGAATCCAAGGTCATTACACACTTGAAACGCACCCCACTTTATCATTTTGATACACATACGGAACAAGGACCATTCCAATATGTTTCAATGGATCTAATCACTGATCTACCACCCTCGAATGGCTTCGATTCCGTTCTCACCATAGTGGATCAAGGATGTTCCAAAGCCGCTTACTTCATACCCTGCAATAAGACCATAGATGGTCAGGGCGTAGCGCAACTCTATTTTGAACACATCTTCCCACTATTCAGTTTACCAAAACGGATTATATCAGATCGAGATCCAAGATTCGTTAGTCACTTTAGTAAAGCAATCTGCAAAGCGACACACCTACAACAGAACATTAGTTCTGCTTTCCATCCACGAACAGATGGACAAAGCGAACGTATGAACCAATGGATAGAAACCTATCTCCGTCAGTTTGTTTCACAACGACAGAATGATTGGAGCAAGCTCTTGCCAATAGGAGCATTTGCGCACAACTCATGGCGACATGAGCATACCAAATACACTCCGCATGAGCTCATCTTAGGATTTAATCCCACCGCTACAATCAATACCCCTGAAGATACTGTTCCTGCTGCGCAGGAACGTCTTTCTACACTCCAGAAAGCAAGATCAGAAGCTCAGAAGATGTTACAAAGGCGCATCAAGCCACTTAATGTACCTCGCACTTTTGTTCCAGGTAACAAAGTATGGTTAGATGCGAAGAACCTCACCATCAGAACACCTTCTAGAAAGCTCAGTCCACGGAGATATGGACCATTTAAAATACTCATGAAGATTTCACCTGTTGCATACGCTATCGCACTTCCTAAAACATGGAAAATTCATAATGTGTTCCATGTGGATCGTCTGATTCCACATCATGAGACACAAGCTTATGGAGCAGCATACAGTCAGCCACCCCCTGAGCTGATTGATGGAGAAGAAGAGTACGAAGTCGAAGAGATCATTAGAGATCACTTACTCAGAAGAAAGCGCCAATACCTCGTCAGTTGGGTAGGATACCCAGCAAGCGAGAATAGTTGGGTGTATGAGAAAGACCTGAACACCCCAGAGCTCTTAGAGGCCTATCGCCAATCCAAGGCATAGAGCTTCAGCTATATAAGACCTCGCCACCTACACTTAAATTCTCATTCTCAACCTGGATCATTTTCTCTTAGTCCTCCTCCTCTTCGCTATCGCCCTATACCTCCGAATTCCACTTCTCCTCATGTGGAGTTTCATCGTCTACATTCACAACTTCCCGATTGACCGCCACCCTGCTTAGCCGCCATTCTCCTACCCCTTGTCGTCTTGTCCGCTATCTGCGCGTTCACTTGGATCATTTACCACCTCCTCAAGATCTTAGAGAACGCACTTGTCACCGCCATAAGGACACCAAACCCTCGCTTCATCGATCGCTAGTCACCCTGATCCTCCTCGCCCTTTTCATCGCTACCCTCCTCTGGATCATTTGGGACCTCCTAAGGCTTATAGAGCTCATCCTCGTCCGTGCCGAACCACGGACGCAACACCTTCATTTCATCGTCCGCTGATCACTGTAAGCCCTGGATATTCCATTCTTTCTAGTCACCCTTTGGAGTGTCACCCTTGCTGAAACAGCACTCCTCATAGCTGCCTACCACGTCTTCCTCATCGCAAGGGCAACCGCCACCCTCATATATTTCTACCTACAGCTTCGTTATCCAGAGCTGTAGTCCAGTCCGCCTCATCAAACCGCAACTCGTGTCATGTTTACCCTTGTACCCCGGTCTGCTTCCCCCGCCGGAACATCCGACATGTCCATTGCCTCGTCTGACAACGACGAGCTCCAGTACATCGGACCCGAGGACCTACTCCCTCCGCTCGAGCTCAAGGTTAACGCCACCCAGCTCGGAGACGAGCAAGAGGTCCAACCCTTCCTTTCTGATTCCACACTCATTGGCTCACCAGTTTCCATCACACAGGATGAAGACACCAAGGAGCCACTCCTACTCTCCGCGCCCCACGACGCGCCCAAGATCAAGGTCGTCGACTTCGATGCCCAGGCTGAGCGCGAGCTTAACCAGAAAGCACACAATGCCCAACGCAAACAGGAGAAGAGTGCAGCCGCCGAGAAAGTCCAAAACGCCGTCCTGCACGCCGCAATCGTCCTCCAAGCATCCAAAGCCAGATGCGTAGCTCAAGGACCCCCCTCACCAGAAGTATGCGAAGGTCTTAACATTCTGTACCAACGCATGCGTACTTACTGGGAAAATTCACAGACCACATCCACCGAGCCCACTGACTGGGACTTCTTCTCTCCCGCTTCCTCTGGATGGAACACAGAGCGAGAAGACGAATTCAATGATGCGTGGCCAACACCACCCCCTACACCCGCAGAAGGAGACGACATGCACCCGCCATCTTTCGGTGTTTGCGGTGCACACCCCGGACAAGGCTGGGAGATTAACTCCCAAGGGGCCACTCACTACTACAGGTTCCTTATTCCGGATCCGTCCACCACTCGCAGCGTAGTCGCCCCCTTCGTCAGTTATCACCTCCTGAACCGTGGCCGTCCCGAAATCTCCGGTACGTACGGTAAAGGATACCCCGTTCACACGCGTCTGCTCCGTCCCACAGCCGTGGATTATCTCTGTCCCCCAATCACACCAGCACAACTGCAAATCTTCGATACGCAGGCACCATTCGCCTCTATCGTTAACCGGATCATCGACGAGTACCTCCCTATTGATTTGTCCGCATCAATCCGCCAATATCAATTCTTCAAGGAGACGCAGTATGCCCTTCAAGCGGCGATCCAGAACCTACAGGAGAAGGAGATGCGCTATCTAGAGCGCTCGGTAAATGTCATTTTGGACTTGGAGAATTCTAATGTCCTAGGGCGTTTCTTTTCGCATCAGGACATCATAGAGATTGACCTGGCCGATAACGCCCCACGCGCCAACAACCCCCGCGCCTATGCTGAACTTGCGCGCCTCGCCCACGGGTTTGAGGGATACATCACAAATTCGGCTCTAGACCCCGCCATCAACCCCTACCACTCGTCCCGAAGTCCACCGCCGTCTACCCTCCGTAAGCACTCCGGCGCATCTGCTCGCCGTCCACTCAAAGGCCCTTCACAGGCCGACAGTGAAGACACCACCGACGCCCTCGCTGACAAGATTGAAGCAAACCTCCGTAAGCAGCTTCACTCTCGTCCTCCTAGAGAACCGAAGCTCTGCCACAGGTGTCAACGCTCCGGCCACATCCGCCGCAACTGCACCGCTCGCTTCCCCCTTTCGCGTCATGCCTACCGTCGAGCCAAAGGACTCTCGCGTCATCGCAAATAAACGTCCACCGGTGCATCAACACCTGTACCCACATATCCATCGCCCGGTGTTGATGCCCCCATCATCAATCGTTGACATAGTTCTTTCCGTTCCTCGCGTCTATTGTGCACTCGTTACCGCCTATGACACGGACTGCCCCCGTGTGTATTTCATTTTTGAGACCATTACTCTCATAGACCCGCGCCCCCATCATCTAATTTGCTTCTCTCCATCTTGTACCTTATGCGCATGTCTACTTCCCAACGTTTTGTTATCCTTTTTCCGCTTACAGCCGTTACCCCTTTGGATACAACCCTATTTTGACAATCGCCCACCTCCGTCTTGGCGTTACTAGACCTTGAAATGGGGCTGATGTTACGCCTCTGTTGCATCCATACGGGTTAACCCCTGTCTCAGTTTCGTATCACGTGGCTCGTTTCCATATATGTGTATTACCGGACCGCTTCACCCGTCTACCGGACTTACCCGTTATCTAGATACTTAGCTGCTTTAGCACTTACGCGTCACACCCAGGTTACCTTCCTCTTTCAGACTGGTTTCCCACGTTTACTTAATACGCTTGACTCCACTTCCCTTCAGAGTCGTTCAGTATTTCCATTATGCGTGAGTCATTTGCACAGCTACTTACTCAGTCTCTTTTGCTACTTACTAAATACGTTACCAAGCATCAGTAAGCTCATTACTGAGCCGCTGACGCATCTCTATGTTTACTTACAAAGCCTCTTTTCCGTGACTCAGATCCTAGTAGTACTTGTTGTATATAAACCCTGTACAAGAGTCCAATGTCGCCTCAGACTTGGTCTCCTTTGTGAATCCAGGACCATAAACCCCACTTAAGAGCTTCGCTCTATTCCCCCGTCTGATTCTCATTGTATCATTCACTTGCGCTCAAGAGCTTTGCCTTGAGTCCGCTATCTGACCTGACTTCAGATTAAGTCAGCTTTGCCTTAAAGTATCTAGGCGACTCTAGTACATAGAGTAGACTCTCTTAAGTACGATAATGTATAGTAAGACCATGCTTATTGGTAAGCTATACATTAGGCGAACATCTTTACTCTCACAGCAGCGGTAAAGACTAGTAACTCGATACGCAAAGTCCGTGCGTAACAGGGCTGGCGCTCAGTGATTATCATGACATTCCCGGTGAGAACAGACGGTGCAGACGAGCGACCAGCACCACTCATAACAGAGGGTGTCAGGGTCTAGCACGCCTAGTAAGAGAATTAGCCGCTTGGGAGGTAGGTTTACTCTTTGGGACTGCCAAACGCCACTTTTTGATTCCATCAGAAGGATCCCTGTTGTTGCCAATATAAAAATCGCTGAGGGTTCGATAGAAAAGTGTGGATTGATCAAGTGTCAGCAATGACACGCACATGAGGTACAAGGGAGAAAATTAGGGGAAGACTCGCCTTATCGGATTGTTGTCATCGGGTTGCGTACGTTTGGTTGAGTCGTTTGATGACTGATCTGATTGTTGATAATAATTTTAATAACAAAGACGGGCCGTACAACTCTCACAAAAAAGAGGTGGAATGCCGCCCTTCATGCCAAAGAGATGGTGCTAGCCTCAAATGGAACGGGCTCGGATGAAGAACTGCCTCAGAAGCCAAAGAAAGCGAAGTTCAAGTTGCGAGACGAGATTGACACGGAAATGAAGAAAATTGAAGAGGAGAGGATGCGGAAGAAGGGTGGCGACGTGGCGAAGCCAATGTCTGGTCAGGAAGCAGAGGAGGAAAGGAGTGCGATGCCACTCCTCGAACCCCCATCACAGGTCCAGTGGGGGAGGGCGTTGAAGAGAATGGGGGCGGTTGCCGATCTTAAGAATTAAAAGAATTAAAAACAACAAAAAAAACAACAAAAAAACAACCTTTGCCTTCCCAGTCGTCTGGGCCTTCAGTTTTTTGGGAGGAGGCTGTGGGTCACTCTCGTCAGAGGATTCTTCTTCGCCAGTGAGTGGCTCTTCAGAGTCGAGTCGCTGGAAGGATGACAAGTTGCCGTTGTCGGAGTCATTGCTGACCTCAGTGACAGGGCCGAGGCTGGCATTTTTGCGATTCCTGGCAGGTGGCCGCGGTTTTGGAGTAAAGTGTGGATGGGGGTAGTGTCGACGATGTCCTCATTAACCATGTCAGCATCCTTGAATTCAGCTGCACGTCATATACCCTGTTGCTTTTTTTCCTCCCTCACTGCCTTTGCCTGAGCTTTCGCTGCACGCTCATTTTCCACCTCAACCGAGGTCCGATGTGGCAGGGCCCAGTCAGGGATTCCTGGGTGAGTTTCTTTGTTCTTCACGCGGGCTTTGATTTGAGATGGAGCAACCGTGGATTTGGGAGGCATTGTAAAAAGGTTTAGAAGTTGTTCGGGGCTAGGGAGGAGGAGGGAGGATGGGTGCAAAAAGGTGCGTGACAGGTTTTTTGCCGAGTTGAACAAAGCTGACAAACGAACGGCGACCTTTGACTTAGCGAATTTTTGAGCTGTCACCTGCCTGCATGCATCCTCGTTGCACGCATCAACCTCATGACGCGCAAGCTCTTGGCTCTCTATCAGCAACCATTGCCATTGTCCGTACTGTTCCCGGCAATTTTTGCGCAAATCTGGACGCACCAAACACATATGAGCAAAGCACCAGGCTGAATCCAGACTCCATGAGCCCAATCCTTCTGCGCCACCGTCGCCCATTCCCATTCCATACTCGTCATCTCATCCTCCAAGTCCAATTCCTTCCAACTACACGCATCCTCCTTCTCACTACACATCGCCGCCTCCTTCTAATCACACGCCGCCACCTCCTTTCGACAAGCTACCGCCTGCCGACTGTGTTCCATCACCTGCTTCCGACTATTTGCCACTGCCTTTGCATGGAGGCGTCGAGATTGCTGCCCTAAATTCGGACGCCGAAGATGATCTGGATATTGCTCTAGGTGTGAACCACCCTCAAGTTCCTGATGCTTCATCCATTATACGTGTTTATCATTTGAAGTTGGACGGTAAAGTCGATTTTTTTTCTGGGTATGTACCGATACTAAGATTACATGTAGGGCGGATCTGTAACGAAAGTGGCAGTAACATTTCATCCGACACACTACCACCTCAACGTGACTCGGATAAAGGATTGGACGATTGGACACCATATAATAATCGCCTCCAGTTTGAGGTCGCCGACTTTCTATTCCGCCAAAATCAGATGTCAGCTGGAGATATCAACTTCCTCCTCAGCCTCTGGGCTGCATCTCTGGCCAGCCATGATGAAGAACTGCCGTTCTCGAAGGCTAAACACCTCTATGGCACTATTGACTTGACACCTCTTGGCAACGTGACATGGGAATCGTTTGCCTTACTGTATAATGGACGCCGACCTGTAGAAAACTTGCCACCATGGATGGAAGCAGAGTACGACGTTTGGTTTCGGGATCCTCACACCTTGGTCCACAACCTCCTGTCCAATCCTGATTTCAAGTCTGGTTTCGATTACGTGCCGTATCAAGAGCACATGACCATGACCAATCAGGTTCAGGTGGTCCATCGCTTCCAAGACTTCAAGGCCGATGGGGCTCACGCGGTTGCGGTTGTGAGGACTTGCGCTCGCGATGGATCAAGCCACCGAGGCTCTGCTCGATCGCAAGCTGGACACGCATTTTTGAGCCCAAGAAGTGGAAAATAAGGATAACAGTGATCAAGTACGTCGATTGTCGATTGTTCATATGCTAACGCATTTGCGCTTGCTCAGCATAGCCACCTCATGCATTGGTTCGTCATTTCTTCCCGAGGCAACATCGTTTCTAATTCCTTGTAAAGATTGGATCACATCTCTTGCTCTCGGTTTGTTGCACTCCCGCTCAGCTCTCTCATCCATCTCATCCCGAACGAGCCTTGCAAGTGCGTTGTCGTGAAGCGATGGCTACTTCTTACATGGAGGAGGAACATATGTTCCCGCCTGATGTCGAGTCCAGCTTTGTGTTTGCTGTAGATCGTGTGCACGACAATTTAAGTATGTTTGCCATGTTCCACGATGGTCGCATGCGTGGTTCATCCTTTGTTTGTAAGAGCTGTTCAGCTGGCTTTGCCCCATCAAGATCATCTGCCACTCATTTTCCGGGAGTGAAAAGTCAGTTTATCTCTTATTTTCCTTTTGGACCTTCAAAGATATCTCACACAGGATCATCACGGTTTTCAGCGTTCATACAAGTTTCAGGAGTACATGGTATTTTTATTGACAAGTGTTAAGTATTCCCTTCAACGGCGACATCCCACGACCTCCCCCTGTCAAACCACTCGCTGGCATTATTTGCAACAGTTCCAGATGCCATGACGAAGGCTGGAATGACCATCACCACTGCAAGGTACTGATCTGCTCTGTGCTTGCGGCAATGAGCATCAAGATGGAGAATGAGCAAGAGGAAGAGCCATGGGAAAATGAGTTTGAAGTACATCTGGACACGCCTCACTGTATTCAGAATACTCGGCAGTGTTGAGGCTGTTCACTCTGTGTTGACATTCTCCGAGGGCCATCAGGATTACCAAAAAAAGCCACTATGTTATGCTACTTACGTGTCTTAGACCTGTTTGCCCTACTTGTACCACTTAGTCTACTTGTGACATGCTTAGGGACTTTCACTTTGGCTTATTGAATAATTTTCTAAGTAAAAAATAAGCCACTTGAATGGCTTACATGGCTTATTCTAAAAATAAGCCATATAAGCCACGTAAGTATTTTTCCCGTTTTTCTGATGTACGCCATTTCCGAGATTTCCGCCTGTTCCACAGCCATTTCAATTTGCAAGGCATGGTACTGCCTTATCGACCAGTGCCCTCCCATCCCAGTACTACGCGCCATCCATATCATCGTCGCGCCGCAAGATAATGCATTTATCAATTGCACCGGCAACGTCTTCGGATGTCCGGACACCGCCCCGCCCCACCAACGCATTGCTGCGGGCACGGACAGCTCCTTCACCGGAATTAACAAATGCTGGCACCCCAAAGAGCAGGGTGCTCCTGCGGGCGATTGAGGCACTCAAGGTGAGTCTACAGGAGATCACCTAGTGTTGCGGCAGCTCAGGCTAAAGCACGGCTAAAGCCGGCGCCAGGGTCGGCTAAAATGGTAGCTGAGCTGTGCCGGATGACACCGAGCTGCCATTTTTAGTCAACTCGGATGGAGCCGGCTCATTGCTAGCTAGTGCCAGCTAGCCGATGTGAGCCACCATTGTGCCCGCTTCCACCGCTGCAACGCTGATACTCGATACTGAAGCCACCACGTCCAACGATTCCCATCTCACGACAAAACTTGATGCCAAGCGTGGCATGCAGTCCCGACTCACATCATGATCATCATCTCTTAGCGTCCATCGGGAATCTGCCCCAGTTCGCAGAGGAGCCAGACTCAGTACTGAGTCTCAGTCCCCTCGTTGGCACCGAGCCCTCCGAGACCTCAGAATCGTCAACTTTGACGATGGTCCACGCCGATAGCCCTCTGACTTTGTCTTCCTCCCTGGGTTCAACAACCCAACCATTGCCATGCTATTCCAGGCCCAGCAGACGTGGACTTGGGTGAGCTCCTTCTCTGTCTTCGATAGCTTTGTCTCTTGTAATACCATCTACAGTCGCTTAAAAGAGTTCAAGGATACCATGTCGCTCTATATATTTACCCTTGACCTAGTTTCTTGCACCTACCCAACCATAACCAAGGTTGACGGCTTGCCTTATGATTGCTTATCTCTTATCCCATGCTCATCAGCACTGGGCGGAGTCGTAATCCTGACGAGCAATGCAGTCATCCATGTTGATCAGGCAACACGGCGTGTCGCCCTTTCTGTGAACAGCTGGCAGCCGCGTGTGAGTGACATGCCCACCCTTCCCACGCCGGTCGGCATGCGTGAACTGTGCCTCGAGGGTGCGCGAATGGTATTTGTCGAGGAACGGACGCTCTTTGTTGTTCTCGTAGATGGGACCATCATCCCCTTCGAGTTTGTCGTCGATGGTAAAGTGGTATCATGCCTTGTAATTGGCAATGCGCTAGCACAAACGGCTTCTCCTATGGTCGTCCAGAAAGCACACAATGAGCATTTATTTGTCAGGAGCATGGTGGGCCCATCCATACTCCTTCAGGCCGCAAGCGTAGAGGAACCTGTCACTGACGCAGACGACATGGCCACTTCTGGACCTGCTGCAGTGGTCGACGCTGGAAACTCTATGGACTTGGATGATGGTGACGGTGTGACATCCACGTGTATAGCACCGTTGATCACTAATGAGTCCGTTTCACAGACATTTATGGTACATCAAGTCCTGACCTGTTGCCCTCTGCCTTGGCTGCGCCATTGGCGAAGATGTGGGCCGTTATCCATTTATCACTGTGTGACTCGCTTCCTGCCTACGGACCAATCACAGACTTGACATTTGCCCTAGCAAAAAATGGGGTATGTCCCATGTCACACTATCTTGGCGTCGTAGAGGTGAGCAGTCGTCATATGATTGTCTCGATCACTAATTGTTACCGTTACGTTTATGCGTGGATCTGGACCCTCCCTAAGTTAACTTTAGCATTCTCAACTACCGCGATTGCATCCATTCAGAGTCTCCTGGTCGATTCATTTGATCCACCAGCCCTATCTCTTCCCCAAGACCCCCTGCGTAAACATCAGGATTCCGACATAGAGCAGATTCTGATATCTCCCATCAGAGAGACGGAACCCTGGCCACACTTGGTGGTATGTCCACGATCAATATCGGTAAACTGTTTCTTCTAACAAGCCAAAACTCTAGGTATTCCTACGGTGTGGTCAACTTGCTATCTATCAAGCGCTCCCTGCAGAGCCCAGCTCAGAACCAATACCACCGTCACAGACCTGCACTCTCGCTGTCAAGTTTGTCAAAACTTCCTCGAATGTGTTTGAGCTTCAGCATTTGGAAAAGCAGGAGACCTCTGTGCTCGCTGAGCACCGGCGTATCTCACGACAATTAATTCCATTCACCACATCTCCCACACCTGATACGACCCTGTCCAGCGTGTTTTTGACAGGAGAGAACCCATCCTGGATTCTGCAGACCAATAAGGCGGTTGTGCACGCGTTCACCGCAACTTCACTCTGGGGTTGGAAGGGAGACTTCTTGTTGTACTCCGATGAGGTGCAGCAAAGAGTGGAATAGATATTCTCTCCTAGCCTACTTTATCTGTACCTACGCCAGGTAATCTCATACACTAATGTACTCAAGACAAATGGACCGCGATGGCCAGATCACAACACACAGGAGACAAAGGGTGAATTAAGTTAATAAAAAAAAGGCTTGTGAGCCCCAAAACATTGCTGCTGTGATCGAGGTGTAGGCATTACGGCTGAGTGGCAGTGCGTGCTTGTGAAGGAGATAGGCTAAACAACCCAATTAAAGAAGGAATATGCTGCCAAGCATTGCGCTGATGGTTGTCGAAGCGGCAACATTCCACCAGCGCATCAGCGGTGCGACATTGGTTGCTGAATGTTTCAGGATGGTGGTAGACTATGTGGTATTGTAAAGTCTTTGAGGGGGTAACATGTTTGGCATTGCAGAGAGTAGGTGTGCTTCAAGCCCATATTAGGACACTTTTCTTAGTACTTAACTGGTGTGTTGTGCACCAGACTAAATGATCTTGTTGTTGCCTTCTCGTCCCACTCATGTGCCTGAGCCCATATTGATTTGTTCGTGTCTGCACCGTTGTCCATTGTGTTGTACAGAGGCCTTGTTGACCTCTGACACGTCTCTTGACCCCATATTCCCATGCCACCGCTTCCCAGCCACTTCGACTTGTTCGTTTTGTGCGAAGGCCGATTAGCACATAGCACATTTAATTAGCAGTATTTTGTTGTAGAGCTGTAGTTTAATGTATTGGAAATAAAATTTTCATGATATGATTACAATTGACCTCAAGGCCAGCTCAAGCTGATTTGAGAGCTGAGCTGAGCCAAGCCACAGCAATTTAATGGCTTGGGTCAGCTCGGCTAATCAACTGCTCGGCTAATTACAGCTCGGCTAATGGCTTGGCTCGGCTACAGTAGCTGCCGCAACACTAAGATCACCACAGGCCCAGAGGTAGTCAAGGCCCGGGCGACGGGACTGACAGCCAGGAAAAAGAAGGCACCCCGCTGCAAGTTCTGTGGCAAGACTGGCC
Source organism: Russula olivacea (assembly GCA_963926505.1). Classification (NCBI taxonomy): domain Eukaryota; kingdom Fungi; phylum Basidiomycota; class Agaricomycetes; order Russulales; family Russulaceae; genus Russula; species Russula olivacea. Next base: position 1,015,590 of record OZ004879.1, on the reverse strand, counting down.
ACCTTATCAAGGACTGCGAGGAAGCAGATGAATATGTCCTCACTGGCAAGTGCAAGCATAACACATTTGGGAGGATTGTCCTCCCGTCGGGAGCTGAGATACCCCAGGAGGCCGATGGCAAGACCCTCTGGGAGTGCTGTGACAAGTACTACTGGTGGCGTTCCGGCCTTCAAGCAGTGATGTCCCAGTCACACCAGGACAAGGTAGCAAGCCAGCAAAGCTCAGTACCGCCAGAAGTGAGGCAAATGCCACCCATAAAGGCAAGAGCGGCCCCACCAGCACCGGAAGCAAAACACCCGATGGCCAGCAAAGTGTCGGTGTGGGAACAAAGAGCCAAACCGGAAGGCATTCCACGAGTACCCAAGCAAACAGGCATGTGCCCAGAAGTAGTCCCGGCACCTGCGGCACAACAGCGCATGCATAGGCCACTTGTACATATGTTGGACGCAATCTTACCCAGCTCGGACCGCACTTTCAAGGCATGCAGACCAGTGCAAGACATGTACAAGGTGGTATCAGCGAAAGAGAGACCCAGCACGGTGGTCACCAGTGCAAGAAGTCTGGTATGCGTGCCCCATTTGTGCACATCCTGGCGAACCCCATACAGGACCGCAAGTATCGGGTTCACCACCTGGTGGATTTACAGGTCCTGTGGAAGCATGCGCGGTGGTGCCAACCGAGGCCAAAGACCTATGTTGCAAGCGTTAGCAGCTGAAAGCCGGACCCCGACCAGTGGCAGAACGGGCAGAGACTTAGAGTCTCAGTTGGGAGGAGAGCCCCCGACATGTCCTCATTTCTAATTGGACAAGCATTGTATATACATGGACACATCCCCCCTCCACTTTCTTTTCATATTCCAGACAGAGTCCGACGGACACCTTTATAGCAGTTATCTTTCCATTTCGTCTTTTTATCCCCTTCCCACTGCGACGTCATACTAACAGGCTGGGGGCAGCCAATTTTTTCAGTTGGGAGGAGGATCCAAGGCCCGGGCATTTCTGGGCAGACCAAATTCCCATGGCACCCCCACAGCAGCGGCACATCAGCAAAACAGTATCAGTCTTTATTTCCCTTGATTTGCTTAATTCAAGCATTCTAAGCATTTCCAAGACTGAAAATCCATCTTGATTTGTTCTTAAATTAAGAGATGTGTTCTTGATTTTTTATCTTGACTTTATCTTGATTTTCACTTACTTTGAGTGATAAATTCAAAATACATTCCTAAGCATTTCCTCAGATAAACTTAAAGGATGCTCATTATATCAAGCCATTTTCAAGACCCAATACAGTACAAATCTAAATTTCAAGCAATTCTCAAAATCTTACAGTCCAGACAGTCAAGATTAAAGTGTAATTCAAAGGGATTCAAGAATCCATTCAGCTCAACAAAGACATGTGCACAAACAATTCAATTTAATCAACAAGAGGCTCCCAGTGAGCAAAGCAATAATGAAGAGGGAAGAAAAGAAGCTATAAGCAGGATCAACGCATCCTGCATAAGGCTGTCACAACCAGTGCAATGAAAACCATACAAATTGTCTATAAAGGCATCAATGTTAGGGGCAGTGTCACCACAGCAGTGGAAGAATTGTCAAAACGCACGAGATGGCGAGCACAATGCCCTTGGGGCACTTCAAGAGGGCAGCAGACCAGTTCTGCTGCAAGCCCTGTAGTGGAACAGTCTCGTCGCTGGCCCACTCATCATAGTCGTCGAGCTCAGCCACACATTGGGTGACTCATTGGATGGTGGCCCTGACTTCTCCTATGAGAATTTCCTGGCGTGGCTTTCAAAGATCGGTCATGGTTGCTTGGGCGATGGCCTCGATATTCTCACAGAGCATGAGAATGACCTGGTTCAGTTGGTGCTTGCACTATGAGAAAGGACGTGTGGTTCCAGCGCAGAAGGTTGCCTGCAGGGTTTTGTATGCCTGTGCAATGACAAGGTTAATGTATCAGCATGGGTTACTGTGAGATAAAAAGGAGGTAGGGAACAAAGGTACAGTACCTTGTCGATTTCTTCTATTGTGTTGGATCTGGCTCTGTGCCTGGTTCACCCAACCGCATGAGGCAAAGCACGCTGTTTGACATGCATGAGTATACTCCGCTAGAGAGGTGTTCAAGAGTTAGAGTTGACCCGATGGGCATAATGGGAGGAAGTTGATGTACACATCCGACACGGCTAGTCCAACATATCTCTGACTAGTTTTTAGACATGGTTCAGTCCAATCACGCAATGATGACATGTGAGCTGGACTTGGGTAGTGCCGATGAGCGTGGTACCGTGTGTGAGACATGGGCTGGGAGTGTCTCCACTGGTTTGCAAGAGAGTTGTAGAGAAATCCCGAGTTGAGAACACATATACATCACTGCTTGGGATCGTCAAATTAGGCCGAGATGCCTTGCTTACATGCAATTAATAATGATACACACACCCTATGTACCCACTGTGTTATCCATGCAGTGCACTAATGGTGGGACAAACGTCATTGTCAGCCATATTTGGTGGAGGTGGAGGTGGAGGTGAATTGTCAGGCAACGTCGCGGTGGTGTTGAAGTTGAAGTTGACGCATTGACATGTGTTGAAGTTGATATGTGATGCATGACGCATGACGTGTGATGTGTCAACTTAGTTGAACGACTTAGTGGATTTTCCGAGTCCTTCCAGCTATGATGCCCCGTTATGCTTGTGCCAACTCTTTGCCCGTTCATCACAAAATGTCCGCTTCATTCCTGGACTGCAGGTCAAGATCACCCTTCTTGTCATTGAGCTCATTCCTTGGGGCAAAAAGCTCGCAAAGTTGGGGGACACGTCTCGTGCTTGTTGCCGCTTATAAAATCCACTGGACATTTGCTTCCCCACCCCCTTCTTCCCTCTAGACTGTCCCCATTAGAGCTTCAGGTCCTCTCGATTCCTATCCTCCATTTCATACCCTAAAATGATGCATACCGGCAACGCTACGACTATTTCATCTCACCCACTCGCCATTCAAGTTGGTCAACTTAGAGTGCGCTCATATGCCAATTTTTCTGCCTTTTGCCTCGAATACTGAATCCTTCTTAGTTATCAATCCCTGTCTCTACTGGCTCTGACCAGTGGATTGCAGCGGAGGTTCTTAGAGACGAATTTATCCACGCACAATCAGTAGACGATGTCCAACTGGAAGTTGATGAGGCCGAAGAGGCCATGACCCTATTTCTTGTGCGCATCATTGGTTTCGTAGCTGATTGTGTGCATGCTACCCCAGAGGACACACCTGAGCACGCGGCCTGCCTTGCAATTCTTCTCAGGGCTGTCTCCCATTTCACAACCACACTCCTCTCCATGCTTGACCATCTCGCGGGGACCATCGTGAGCATGCACATCCCGACTGGCGCATCTGCGGCACGCGCAGTAGAGCTCATGCTCAACCACCTTGAGACACCTCCCGACATGCCTGCGTTACTTGGTTTCGCAAATGACACCCTTGTCAGCACATACCCACCCGAGCCACAGAACAAAGTCGCTTCGAGGTGGCTCATTTGCACCGCTACGAGGATTGTGGACACGTGCCCCATCAACAACTTGTGTGAGGTCGTGGGCTCTCTGCAGGAGGGTCTGAGTGTGTGGATCGCAGACCTGTACCAAGTGTTCACTGCAGAGGAATATGTGTTCGATGTGAGAAGTTTTGTTCCCATTTTCCTTTGTTCCCGTAGCCTAATACTACATGGCCCTGGTATTCTAGGTCGTCCCTTTGTATCAGACAACCTTGATATGCCTACAGACACTCAGCTCATCGATCGATGTTCTTAAAATGCTGGGTCCGCTCTTGGAGACCGGTTTTACCGGCCATGAGGACAAACCACAAGCTATTGTAGATGTCTTCCAGGACCACTGGGACTTGACTTTTGCCAAAGATTCTGTCCCGAAGGGATAGCCACCCTAGTTCGATTTCTATGAGTTGAGAATGTGATCACAACCTCATTGGTTACAATGATGTAAACCCGTCATTCTGGTATCTAGTGTAATGGGGTATATGTTCTGCCAGTATCTCAATCCCGCGCTGGGGCATGATGGGGGCCCATGTGACTGCTTTGCTATCTAGATAACGATCATCGATACTGGCTCTTGGTGTGGGGCTAGCTTGTATGCCCTACGGACTGGGGTAAGTTCTGGGAACCAGCCCAGTGGTATGCCTTGCTGTTGCTGCATGTATGATAGTTCTGATGGACTGCCTCTGATACGCGTTGTTACCATGTGTTAGTGGCTTGATGTGCGCTGTTACTGCATGTTCATGGCTTGATGTTTTGTAGTCGTTTGTATGGTCTGAGTAGTATTTAAGGAGTACTAATTGCGCCTTAGATGGGCCAAGTTGAGTCTTCTGTCTCAATACCATATTGCGTTCTCTTCTACTTCACAGAGGGGTCTCCCTAAGGTTAACTGGGAGGCGAGTAACTCTCTACTCAAAGCTACACTAGGGCAGCATCGCCTTAGCTCTTCTCTTGCCAACGCACCAAGTAGAGTCTTGTTGACTGCTACAATACATGGCAGTGACATCTAGGGTGCCTTGCTCACATTGTGCTTGCAGATAAGGTATGTCTAACTTTTATCATCTGGACCAATCAGTGTTGATCTTTTTCTTCAGACCCGTTTGGTTGACATTCCATCGACAAGGTCCTTCAACCACTCACTTCCGCCTCCCATGACACCTCTTTCTATGAGCATGGCCTGAACATCATCTCGTGGCTCACTGGGGCAGCAGCATCTTGGTGGTCGGGTGGGGATCAGGGTGAGTGCTTGAAAAGGCAACATGGTGCACCCGTTTCCCACAGCTCACGTTTGAATTCAGAACTGCATGGTTTACCTACAAAATTTCGGTGCATCTTTCATTTCCCTATCGTTTGTAAACGGTGATGTTTTGCTTATCGTGTGTTGTTTTTCGGTTGGATAATATAGCCATACGAGGCATTCTAGGGGTGGGCTCGCAAAGATCATACATCATTTTCATGGTTCTTTGACGACTTCAACCTCATTGGTGCCGCAGCGGCCGCCGTACAACAGGACGCTGCTCTTGTGTTCCTGCAGTCCGACTCGGGTGAGGGCTACATCACAGTGGACGGCAATGCAGGTGATAGGTAAGAACCCTTGAGTCCTTTCAGGAAAAAAACTGACAGGAATGTCTGTGCATGTGTCGCGTGTACAGGAAGAATCTCACGGCATGGTTAAATGGCGACACACTAGTCCAAGCCGTCACATCGCAAAACAACAACACGATCGTTGTCATCAATTCTGTAGGCCCACTCATTTTGGAACCGTGGATCAAGCACCCGAACGTGACTGTGGTCGTCTGGGCCAGTCTTGGTGGCAGTGAAACAGGCAACGCGCTCATGGATGTGATTTACAGTAAGCTCAAAAACCGTTGCAATGTTTGGGGGTTTTGGATTATTTGTGATGTAGCACTTTACAGCGTGGGAATATCGCTTAGAATTGGTGGAGTTAGATAAAGTACTCCTTCTTGGCTTTCTAATGGTGTCCTGATCACATGATCTGGATCAATGGTTGTGGAGATATACCCTTTTTAAAATAGGGTTATCATGGCAACGGTTTTTGAGCCATTGATAATAAGCAGATATTTGAAGTATATCAGTACTTTGCAGAACCCCCCTTTGCCTTGAGCATTGCCTGAACCCTCCTAGGCATGCTTCTTATTAACTTTTAACATTCTAATGCCAATATCTCTCCTCAAACCATCTGAATCCTTTCCTGTAACTCATGAATCCTTAGAAGGGTGTTTATGCTTTGCAAGCCTTTTTAAACCCTAACCCCAAAGATATTCAATAAGATTCAAGTCAGGTGAGTATGTAGGCCACATTATACATCTAAATTTCTACTTCTCTAATCACTCTTTAACCTTTTTACAAGTATGCCTAAGGTTATTTTCCAATGTTAAAGGGATTATAACCAAAATACTGCAGGGTATTCAGTAGTTTATCCTTCAATATTTGAAGGTACAGATCACTATTCATCCTACCATCAATTTTAGCAGCATAGCCAACTCTCTGCTAAGTCATACACTCTTGTATTATAATAGCAGCTTCTTTAAACTTAACAGTTTCTTTATAAATTAAACTATGGATGACTAAAAAAGGATAATATGGTTTAAAAACCCTAAGATCAATTGTTTAGGGTCAGATGGACATAAATGGGTGTGGAAAGATTAGGTAAGGAGCTTGAGTGATAGGTTAATTAAAGCAACTTTTAAGTTTAAAGAAAGTACTATTATAATATAAGGGTGTATAACTTGGCAGAGAGTTGGCTATGCTGCTAAAATTGATGATAGGATGAATAGTGACCTATACCTTCAAATATTGAAGGATAAACTACTGGATACTCTGCAGTGTCATGGTTATAATCCCCTTAACATCAGAAAATAACCTTAGGCATACTTGTAAAAAGGTTAAAGAGTGATTAGAGAAGTAGAAATTTAGGTGTATAATGTGGCCTACATACTCACCTGACTTGAATCTTATTGAATATCTTTGGGGTTAGGGTTTAAAAAGGCTTGCAAAGCATAAACACCCTTCTAAGGATTCATGAGTTACAGGAAAGGATTCAGATGGTTTGAGGAGAGATATTGGCATTAGAATGTTAAAAGTTAATAAGAAGCATGCCTAGGAGGGTTCAGGCAATGCTCAAGGCAAAGGGGGGTTCTGCAAAGTACTGATATACTTCAAATATCTGCTTATTATCAATGGCTCAAAAACCGTTGCCATGATAACCCTATTTTAAAAAGGGTATATCTCCACAACCATTGATCCAGATCATATGATCAGGACACCATTAGAAAGCCAAGGAGTACTTTATCTAACTCCACCAATTCTAAGTGATATTCCCATGCTGTAAAGTGCTACATCACAAATAATCCAAAACCCCCAAACATTGCAACGGTTTTTGAGCTCACTGTATGGAGCTGTGAACCCCAGCGGACGTCTGCCGTACACTATCGCCAAATCTGCGAAGGAATATCCGATGCAGCTCATCCTCGGTGGGGATGGAGAGGCAGTCCATATTGTCAATTTAGTTAACTTTTCATCAGTCTTGCTGACAAAATAAAGTGTAATGCAAGATAGCTAGCTGTAGGCTTACTATCTTACAGCTTGCTGTAATTTGAGTTTTACTATAAGAAACAATAGCTGTATAATATAGTTTTACTTTGAAATAACCTAGCTGTATTATAGTTTTACTTTGAAATGATCTAGCTGTATCGTAGTTTTACTTGGAGATGACCTTGCTGTACCATAGTTTTACTTGGAGATGACCTAGCTGTACCATAGTTTTACTTGAAGATGACCTAACTGTATTATAGTTTTACTTTTAAATCATCTAGCTGTATTGTAGTTTTACTTACACATCACTTAGCTGTATTGTAGTTTTACTTACAAATTAGATAGCTGTATCTAAGTTTTACTTATATATCACTTAGCTGTATCGTAGTTTTACTTACAAATCATCTAGCTGTACTTTAGTTTTACTTAAAAATTAAATAGCTATATTATAGTTTTATTTACACATCACTTAGCGGTATCATAGTTTTACTTACAAATCATTTAGCTGTACTTTAGTTTTACTTACATATCACCTAGCTGTATTGTAGTTTTACTTACAAATTAAATAGCTGTATCATAGTTTTACTTACACTTCATTTAGCTATACTTTAGTTTTACTTACAAGTCAGATAGCTGTATCATAGTTTTACTTACACTTCATTTACTATCTTATTTTATTTTAATCTTATTTAATTTTCAACTTAGAAATTTATTGCAACTTGGTGATTTGAACTCTCAACCTGCTTATGCATGGATTTTTTGCGGGATGCTCTTAACCATTGCCCCAATGTGGCAAACATATAACACAGCAGGAAACTATATTTTAATAGCTATCAAATATGCTACAGGCTTTCATATCTTAAGAAATAAAATAGTTAAAAATGTGAAAATATTTGTGGAGATATATGAGTTCAAAAGATAAGGGTCCTCTGCCAACTCTAAGCAATCTAATCAGCCAAATCTATATTATTCAACAATTCAAAGCTGACTAAATAACATGGATTTGGCTGATTAGATTGCTTAGAGTTGGCAGAGGACCCCTTATCTTTTGAACTCATATATCTTCACAAATATTTTCACATTTTTAACTATTTTATTTCTTAAGATATGAAAGCCTGTAGCATATTTGATAGCTATTAAAATATAGTTTCCTGCTGTGTTATATGTTTGCCACATTGGGGCAATGGTTAAGAGCATCCCGTAAAAAATCCATGCATAAAGCAGGTTGAGAGTTCAAATCACCAAGTTGCATAAATTTCTAAGTTAAAAATTAAGTAAGATTAAAATAAAATAAGATAGTAAATGAAAGTAAAATTATATAATCACTATAACATAGCTATCTGACTTGTAAGTAAAACTAAAGTATAGCTAAGTGAAGTGTAAGTAAAACTATAATACAGTTAAATGATTTGTAAGTAATACTATAATACAGCTAGGTGATATGTAAGTAAAACTATGATATAGCTAGGTGATGTGTAAGTAAAACTACAATACAGCTAAATAATATGTAAGTAAAACTATAATACAGCTATTTAATTTGTAAGTAAAACTAAAGTGCAGCTAAATGATTTGTAAGTAAAGCTACTATACAGCTAAGTGATGTGTAAGTAAAACTATGATACAGCTAGGTGATGTGTAAGTAAAACTAACATACAGCTAAATGATTTGTAAGTAAAACTATGATACAGCTAAGTGATGTGTAAGTAAAACTATGATATAGCTATTTAATTTGTAAGTAAAACTAAATTACAGCTAGATGATTTGTAAGTAAAACTATGATACAGCTAAGTGATGTGTAAGTAAAACTATGATACAGCTATTTAATTTGTAAGTAAAACTACGATACAGCTAGGTGATACTGTATGTAAGTAAAACTATGATACAGCTATTTAATTTGTAAGTAAAACTAAAGTACAGCTAGGTGATTTGTAAGTAAAACTAAAGTACAGCTAGATGATTTGTAAGTAAAACTAAAGTATAGCTAGGTGATTTGTATGTAAAACTACAATATAGCTAAATAATATGTAAGTAAAACTATAATACAGCTATCTAATTTGTAAGTAAAACTAAAGTACAGCTAGATAATTTGTAAGTAAAACTAAGATACAGCTAAATAATATGTAAATAAAACTATGATACAGCTAGGTGATTTATAAGTAAAACTACAATACAGCTAGATGATTTAAAAGTAAAACTATAATACAGTTAGGTCATCTTCTAGTAAAACTATGGTACAGCTAGGTCATCTCCAAGTAAAACTATGATACAGCTAGATCATTTCAAAGTAAAACTATAATACAGCTAGGTTATTTCAAAGTAAAACTATATTATACAGCTATTGTTTCTTATAGTAAAACTCAAATTACAGCAAGCTGTAAGATAGTAAGCCTACAGCTAGCTATCTTGCATTACACTTCATTTTGTCAGCAAGACTGATGAAAAGTTAACTAAATTGACATTGACTATTGGGAGAGGAAATATTGAATATTACTTATTCAGAGGGGTGTGTGTTTGCCTTTTCCCATTCTTCTTTCAAATCGCCTCCCTCCCAACATGTCATTCCCTCTCATCACCATCATCAGACTCACCCAGTTCACTCAATACTTGGTTGCTTACTGTACTTAGCTTTGTATGGTGTGTGGGCAACACTGGCCCGCAACAGCAGTTTTGTGAACAGCCAACCTCACCCTCAGTCAAGGATCTCATTGTTGCTGCAGCTGGAGTTGATAATTCACAATGGGAGGGTATCTAATAAATAAGGCCCTGTCCAGCAAGCAAATATTATCGACTAATTAGCATTTACACTCGGCTAATTCGGCTATCGGAACCCTTCGGCACGGTAGGTGATGGTTGGAGTTTAAATTACCTTTTAACCCCAACCCTGATGCCCGCTAACCCTAACAATACCAGAACCCCAACCACGATGTGCACCCGCAGCAGTCCATCCAATTCTGTAGATGGTGATATCACTGTTGAACCGACAACAACGGACAATGGTAGATGTGACTGGTCTGAAGAAGATGAGATCAATCTGATCAACTTTCTGATCGAACATAAAAGCGAGGCGGGCGACTCACTGACATTCAAGCGTCCCACATGGAATGCTGCCTCTAGGCACCTTGAGGAGTCTCGTGTAAAGGGTGGTCCAAAGACAAGCAAGGCATGCTCTGAGAAATGGACAAGGGTATGTAGAACAGCTTTTTGATGATGATGATGCACCCTCATACATTTTTATAGCTCAAGGAGCAATTCAACACGGTTACTGTACTCAAGGAAATCTCTGGTTTGCCGTGGTCTGATTCTAAAGGCCTCAATATAACTGTGGAGACAGAGGATGCCTTCAGGACATATGTTAGAGTATGTTTCCCTCATTCTGGCACCATAGTACCCGTGTTCTGATTACCCCTTTAGACAAACCCCAAAGCGGCCAATTTCAAGACCAGTGGATTTCCTCACTATCACCTCATGGCCGATATCATGCCCAAAACAGTGAAAGGGATACATGCTTTTCGTCCCTTGCAGCAGTCTCGTGGGGCTGCCTCAAACATGCCCGCTTCGTCAGACAGGGGAAGGGGGAGGGGGAAAGTGCGGGGGAGAGTGAAGGGGAAAGGGAAGGAGGGGACCGAGATCGACTTGGAACTTGACAACAACAGTGACAGTGGCAACAACAAAAACAATAATGACCGACCATCCGTCATGCTTCCCCCATCACCTATTCCCACTAGCACCAACCCTTCATCTACCCCTACGTCTATCTCAGCTGTCTCTAGCAGTAAACGCAAATACTCTGCCTTGGATGACGACATCTCCATGGCATCCAGTTCACGTTCACGCTCACGCAACAGTTCCAGAAAGTCACGTTCTGGCGCCGAGGCAATGGACAACCTCTCAGTAGGCCTTTCGGAACTCGGCGGCTCAATGTGTGACTTCGTTACCGAACAAAAACTTCGTCGACAACAACAAGAAGCACAAGCTACTGCCCTGGCTATCCAAGCCACTCAGCAAGCTTCAGTGTCACCAAACAGACGCTGCGAAGAGGCAATGGAATGTTTACAGAGCACTGAGACATATCTAACCCCGAAGAGCATGGCCGCCCTCGTCGATCTCGTCTCGGTAGATGCGGATGCAGCCAAGGCATATTTGGCACTTAAGCAAGAGAATTATCGCAAGGCTTGGGTCTCAATGCGGCTGAGCAGGCTCGGTTACCGTGGGGATTGAGGTCGTTATGTAGGAGCATCGCAGTTATGTTGTATTCAGACAGTCGTCACCATCACAGTCCGGATTGTATGCAGTATAATTCCTTCGTGAATGAAAATGATATGAAAGATGGGCCGACAACAAACTTCATTCCTCATTACATCGTAAAAGTTCTGCTTGATACTGTGTCCACATCTCCTGTGCAATCCTATTCCGTCTGTCATTGGCCTGCTGCCTCTCTGCCGCCCCTGGAATGCTCTCCGCTAATTGTCCCTCCACGCATATCCCTGGCTGCGGATCCTCAACATCGTTAAATTCAGCTATATCTTTGGGATCGTACTTCCGGATGAAGTTGTGGAGGGCAGCGAGGGCTGGTGGCAAACGAGCCTGTTCGTCCATATCAAAATGTGGAGGATGGACAAGTATGCGAAAACGCGATTTCAAAATGCCAAAGATTCGCTCAACGACATTGCAAGCTGACGCATGACGAAGGTTGAACAGCTCCTCTGCATCTCATGGCCTAGATAATTTAGTGTTAGTAATCTTGAGTGACGTCAGTCGATGAAGGCTTACCGAAGGTTTGCACGCCCCCACTCTTGGATGTGGTAGCGCTTCCCTCGAATGGGAATAAGAAGCGAAGAACAGGTGGGGAATCCTGCATCAGCAAGGTAGTATCGTCCTGAAGGAATGCAAAGGTCCGTCACACGGGCATCATGAAACATCGTCGAGTCTGATGTCGACCCTTCCCAACCGGAAAATATATAGTAAAATACCATGTCAAACCCACAAACTGCAAGGCAATTTTGCGTGATGCCGCCTTTTCTATCCCTAGCGGCCTGTCGATCCGCTGCGCTAGGGCAGCAATTGATATGCGTGCCATCAATTGCGCCAAGCGCGTCTCTAAAAAAGGGGAAGAATTTCGGGTTGTTTTGGATTTCTGGTGGTATAGACGCATCTGAACTTGGTAGTTTGACATGGTTGTTGTAGAATGGGGGAGAGGAAAAGAACGTAAGCATTCTGAAGAAATATCTGATGAACCAGTCAGTGAGCATTATGTGAAAATATATAAAGACGCACTTGGAGACAGTGTCTTTTGTGTGTTGAAAGCGTTCGGATACATGGCCAAAGGAGAGACCCGTAACACAGGTATAAAGGAATATAGCGAGTTGTTCTTCTAGCGTGACGAACTTGGACCGCGTGTATCCAGCATTCTCAAGGGAATCAACGAGTGCCCGAAAAACGTGTTTGTGGACTCCCAGTTCGTTCCGTATGCACTTGGGATGGCCTCTGAGGAGCTCACATACCCAGGCAACCCTGGTGAGGGCAGAATCATGATAGGGACACTTGTCATAGTACGTCTTGGCATAGTTGATTGCAGCAAGGGCGGCTGCGATAGCGGCTGTGGCAGTGGCGACAATGATGAGGTCCTCTTGTTCCTCGAGATCGTCTTCCAGGTCGATGTTCGTGTTCATGGTGGGGACAGAGAAGTGAGAGATCGATCGTTTGTGTTCATGAAAATTTTCACAAACCAGGCGTTAGGGTTAGTGAAAACTCCGACTCCGACTGCCATGCCGAAGGGTTCCGATAGCCGAATTAGCCGAGTGTAAATGCTAATTAGTCGATAATATTTGCTTGCTGGACAGGGCCTTAAGTATTAAATTTTAATTTATGACTCTTGAGTTTATATAACTGTTCTTGAGTGTCTTGATTTTTTAAGTGTCTTGGTTTATCTTGAAAATGGAGCCTAAGAGGCTATGATATTTAAAGGAAATCCAAGACATTTTTCAAGAGAAGACATCTCTTGAACATCTTGGAGCCCTTAATTTCCCTTGAAATGTATTTTCAAGCATTTCAAGGGAAAATAAGGGAATTTAAGCTATTTTCAAGACAATTGATGTTTTCCTGATGCAGCGATATGCACATAAGATCAGACCTTCGGCACCCTTTCCACAGCCATAGCGGATCAGTGGCTGACCTGATAGTCCTGACGGCGGAGACGCAGCAAGCCCATTTCTAGGGCGCGGCCTACACAAGAGCGATTGACGCAAGTCACACTGGATCCCGCGAAATCAGCAATACAAGTCCCGGCACTGATAGCAGCGTCAGGCCGGACTGACACACGTGATAAGGCTGCCGTCGGACATGCAGCAACTGGCGACCCAGCAAATCATTCTCACCAAAGCATTCACAGCAGATCGGACTGAGTCTTTCTGTATTAGCCCCCCAAGGTCAGCATGCTCTGTGGCACATAGCAATGCATCGGTGTGCAGGACAACCTTGGCAGCAGACATGTGACAATCCCGGACCACCCCGACATTCCACTCCAAGCATCGGAGACCGATTGGACTGGATCCCTCAGAATCGACATTTTGGACTCAAGTATTCATAGGCAGATTAGAGGACAGCGGCTCATGCAATAACCACGGGATTGGAAGAGCGGGAAGTCCCAACTTAGGTGTACAGCAGTGCGGGACCGATTGCGGTCAACCGGACCGGATTCCGTCCTATCAGCATCACATGGCCCTCAGCTTCAGCAAGCACCACAGGCCCTCCGGTACAAGCGCGGACACCAGTAAAGCACATGCACGCAGCAGAAGCATCCTATGGACTGGCAGCCAAGTCCAATTGCGGCAAAAACTGGTGGCATCAGGCAGGATCGGAGTGCAACTCCCTGGAGTCTCATAGCAAGGTCAAAAGCACTTGGCGACCATCCCCAGCAATAGCATTGCAGTGGCACACCCGATGGCTCCAGCGGCAGAGATGCAGCGGCCCTACCCTCTATGCTACATCCATGCAAGCCTGATTGTATCCAACAATTCCGGATCTGGCGGCATCAGCATTAGATCACAAGGCATGCTTCAAGGACCCAAGTGGATATGCTCCGACCCAGAAGTAGTCACAGTGCCGGTGCCACAGTTTCGCACGTACCGGCGGCCCGCATACTTAACCGGAACATTGTGATCTAGCACGGTGCGCACTTTTGGAGCCCGCGGACAAGTGCAAGGCATAAACAAGACTTCATTTCTGAGACCAGAAGCCCAGTGCTACAGCCAACCGTGCAAGCTCTCCACTGCATGTGCCATTGTTGTGCACGTTCCGGCTGCCCGCATACAAGACCGCAAGTATGTCACACATCCCCCGATGCGTTTACAAGTCCCGCGGAAGCACGCGCGATGGTGCGGACAAAGGCCAAGACCATATTGCAAGCCAGAGTGAAGCATGACACAGACCAAGTCCCAGACAACCGCAGCGGCTAACTGAGGACAGTTAGTATTTCAGTTGGGAGGAGATGATACGCCGCAGCCCTGTGTCAGGCTGTGTGCCCGCGGAAATGGTGCTTCTGCAGCCCCTATGGGCATGGGCACGGCCCTATCACACTAACTATGCTTTCTGACACTCCAGACCGCTTTCCCGGGATTCCGGACCGCTTTCCCGGCGCTTTCCCGCGATCCTATAGCTACATATCCCTAATCCCTTTTGCAGTGTCTCCAATGTACCTTACTACTGTTCCTTACCCTCTTTTTCCTATATAGATTGTGTAGTTACATTACACAATACAAGTTAGCAGGTTGCCTTTTCCCCCATTCTCCTTAGTGTCTCATTCTCTCAGAGAGTTCAGTGCAGCTGTTCTTTGCATTCCCGACAGTGCCGCACGCGTCCGCGGAACTCCTACTTCAGACGGCTTCTGTAGTGGTCCAGTGCGGCCCTACATCCGAAACACCGGAGCCCGCGCAAGCGTGCGCGACCGGTAGCGTCAGCGATTCCTCCGGCTCAGTGTAGCCCTTCCCAACACCGCCGCACCGGCGCGCGGCCTTAGCAGCGCGGATCTCACACGTATCGAACCTAGACGGGCACCCCTTCGAGTTCAGGTAGTCCGCGGAGGCCTGCGTGACCTGCAGCGATGCTTCACACCCCCATACTTGCATGCTGACCCCCTGGAGAGCTTATAGGTTGATTTAGGGATTGTTTCCCTCAGTGCAGGCTCTCCGGCTCATCATTGTCACGGGTTGTCTTGCTGCCAGCGTCTATGTCCCCCGACACCTTGCGTTCATTGTCTGTACCCCAGTCTTCGTCTTCAACTTCATCTCCCTCTGCATCTGCATCTTCGTCTTTGCCTTCATTCTCGCCTTCTTCATATCTTCATCCTCACCCTCACCTTCCTCGTCTTCCTCGTTGTCAGGTTGCCTCCGGCTTATGTGCTCTTTGTGCATCCCCGAGTCTTCCTCGGCACCATCATGTCGTTCCTCGTCCGATTGGAATCGTTATCTTCGTGCATAAAAGCAAATGTCAGTTCATCTTGCTGTTCATTGCTCAATCCAAGGTTGTTCGCTTTCAACCTCAAGTCAAGATAGCAAGTTCCAAGGTGACCAACACCACCACCTCGGAATCGCATAAACATGTCGCAATCGACAAAACTTCATCTATATAAGCGCAATATATTAGTGAGAATAATGAGTTCGCTTACCAGTTCACATAAAAACTCTCCCAATCTTCATCGTGATCGTCCACCGGACACACAATTGAGGGAGGGAGTCAGGAATCTGTCCAGCCCCGGGGGAAATTGGGGATAAAATGGACCCCTTGAATGACCTGTGCCGGGTCGAGGAAGCCAAACGCCGTGGGCTTGTCCCAGGGAATGAAGGATACTCCATGAAGGCGTTTCTTTGACCATCCGCCCCGCGCGTCGGTGTCAAGCCCAAACCACCGGACCCACCATCCTCAACATCGAGGCCATCTGGAAACTGAGTGAGCAAATTAAAAAAAATGAGCAAGAGTGGATGCACCAAGCAATCCATCTTGACACTGCACACCATCTGGGTCTCCGGGACGATTTCTGGGGAACAAGGTCGGGTTAGGGACTTGAGAGGCACCCTTTCGTTTTCCAACTCAGAGCTTGTCACCGATACGATGTCCAAGTCTGCATGTACAAGTGACTGTTGAGTTGTTTGCATTTGAGTATCATTGAAGAACAAAACGAGGTCGGGGGGGAGGATGTCGAAAATCGGAACGGGCGAGCAGCCCCTCGACACAAGGACCCGCAAAGGCATGTGTTGAACATGAATCGGTGAGATACCGACCAAGACATGCGGCAGGGTCGATGGCTTTTGAGCCGGAGCACTGGAAGGTGGGGCAGGTGTACCGATGGAGATGTATGGTGGGTCTACTGGCCCAGTTGGACACGGGCCCATGGAGATTTTCACTGTCTGATACGTACAAGTTAGTAGTAATATTGATTATAAAGGATGGAACCATTCACAACAGGCCCGGGAGAGGCAGGAAGGAATGTGAAATCAAATGATTGATCTTGAGGGAGGAGGGGACTCTCTCTTATTATTATGCTGGCCACTACATCGCTGGCCCTATTTTCCTTCCCTCCCTCCCTTGCCACTTGCGCCCTCGCCCCTCGTGCCCTACGAACAGCTCAAGCTTCATATTGTCGGTTTGATCGACGTGCCGTCAGAGAGTGGTATATGCAGGATCTTCTTGAGTGCGATGTGGAATGAGGTCTTCTTCGAAGGCTGCTATGCTGCGAAAAAAAGCCATCGTGTGGAAATGGTTCGTGATGTTGCTTGCACGGAAGAGAGCTTGCCTGTCATCACGTCAGCTTGCGCGGTTGAAATCTCGGAATACTCCACCACATTGTACTTGCCATCACGCTTCGCGACGATGCCGACTGACTCAGTTGGGTACACTTTGGGAACTACTTTGGCGGCGCAGTCGGCTTGCTTGCTGATGCCATAGCCAATGAAGATGGGGTCGGTGACACGAATGAGACAATTGTTGATGCAATAGGTGTGCACATAGAGGACCTTGCGTGATTCAGTGATGGTGGTGTACGCAAGGTAGCGTAAAGGCCACCATTGCCGTCGAGCGCTACAGCAACCCAGGATTTGGTCTCCAGCAGGACTTTGCCATCCATGCATCCCATGCTCCAAATGTTGACGGCGACATTGTATTTTTGCCACGTACGCATGATCTCAGGGGCCTGATAATAACGCGTAGCTGATCTTGACTACACCATGTGCGATCGTGTCATAGAGGAAGCACTTGAGATGAAGAACGAGCACAGGTGGGAGGCCTCAATCCGCACTTGCTGGCTCGCTTTGCTCGAGTCTGAAGGGTTGACCTGCACAGCTTGTGGTTGGGAGATGTAAGTGCATCTTGAATCGTGTGTACCAAATCATGCTATGCAAATAGTTTGAAGTTCAGTCATCAGGATATATGTGTGGATGGAATAGAAAAATAAATAAATAAGAGGCGATGAACCTGGATATCGAGTTGGAGTGATCGCCAGTCTTCAACGACAACAGAGTTGTGCTGAAGTGGGGCGTGCAGGGTCAAAACTTTCCACCGAATATGTGAGTGATAGGCGACTCAACTGACTTGACCTATTTGGGTCCGTGTATATGTCAACAACGCCAGGTCCAATGCAAAAGGGATAATTTATGCACCGTGTGAGTAGGCACCATTTTGTTCCACTTTCCTACCTCAGTCCACCCCTCGCCTAACATGCCCAGCATGAATTGCATGGTCGTGTTGAGTTGAGGGGCATATGGATGTGGGGCGAGGAAAGCGGCAATGCACGAAGTCGGGAAGTTGTGGCTTCGCCCTTGAAGTTGGGGAGGTCCGTGCACGGTCAAATTCAGTTAAGGAGTGTATGGACACGGGGTGGGGAAAGCGGCGATGAATGAAGTTGGGAAGTCATGGCTTCGCCCTTAAAGCTGGGAAGGTCCGTGCCCAGCATGAATTGCATAGTCGTGATGAGTTGGGGAGCGTGTGGACGCAGGGTGAGGAAAGTGACGATGCAGAGCTGTTGGACGAGGGCGTAGCCTTGACACCACTGGGATGCACATGGTGTATGGAGTTGGCGCATGCATGCAGCGATGATTTTGGCTGTCGAAAGGATTCAAAGGAAGGACCGGCTCCATGCCATGTACCATGAAGAAGGGAGAGTAGCTGGCGGGCTTGCGAGTTGTCGCGCGGTCAGCCCAGAAGACCAAAGGAGTGAGTGTGGGCCACTTGGAGGTGTCACCCTCGCACACCTTGACCACTGTGCTGTTCAGTTGCCCGACGATGCCTGCTCACCTAGGAGTTGTAAGCCAAAAATGCAGATGTGCTGGATCCCATACCTCCTAGCTTGCCAATCCAGCGCCATCCTCACCATGGGGAGGTCCATGCCCAGCATGAATTGCACAGTTGTGATGACTTGGGGAGCGTATGGATGCGGGGTGAGGAAAGTGGCGATGTGGGAAATTGTGGCTTCGCCCTTGAAGCTGGGGAGGTCAGCATGAACTGCACAGTCATGATGAGTTGGAGAGCGTGTGGATGTGGAGCAAGGAAAGTGGCAAGCGGCAATGCAGAGCTGTTGGAAGAGGGCATGGCCTTGCAAGTTGCACCCACTCGATCACCGGGACATGGTAAGTTAGGCTGATTTTTGCCCGAGACGGACACTCTGAACGACTACACCGCACCCTCATGGACAAAGCTCGACAACATGTGGGATGAATTCTGTGCTACAGCAGCATACCTCACCAACCTCACAGGCTCTTCAGCCAACAACGGGTAAGACTCCTTAATCAGGGGAGGTACAATGACCTCAACCGTGTTGCGCAGGTCGTGTGATGCTGGCATGTGTAGATGAGCATAAGGATGAATGACTTATAAAAATGCATGTTTTTGTTCAAGACTTCAAGCTGGGCCAACACTTGATGGGAACTGCTAACAGGATGATCATGAAATGTTTTGACGTCTCAGAGCCATCCAAACTTACCCCAATTAGTCAGACTCCTGCCGTTTACAAGTCACTTCTAATACCTTTGTTGTCTGCACATATCATGTCAAAAAAAAAGGTACATGGTCAAATATATGCACTGACTGCTGACTCTCCTAGATTAATATTTAACCACATGCGATGAACGTATGGTGGATCCACCCCCCCTCATCTTCAATCACTCTCCTTGGATCGCATACCATTGTTGAGATTTCTGAAACTACTTTCGTCTGGGTCTCAGCTCATCCACCTTCATCTTTCTGGTTTTCCTATTTCTAGGAACACTTCACCCAAGGCATTGGCGACTGCCCTCTCTGCATTAATTAGACTCCAATCACTTGACCTTACATTTTGACCTCCTCTATCCCGCCCTCAATGGACAAAAAGGCATTTTCAACCTTCTCTGACACACTTCGTCCTCCCTGCTCTCACACAGTTACGCTACCTTGGTGTCCACAAATATTTAGAGGATCTCATGTCCCACATCGATGCTCCTCAACTCAACTCGTCGATAATAAGCTTCTACGAAGATAAAGAACTTCTTGAAGAAGTCGACCTTGACACTCCAGAATTTGCCCGGTTCATCAATCGCGCACCGACATTGAAGGCATGCGATGAAGCACATGTACACCTGGGCAATTTCAACGTGACAATTCGGATCCCACTTTTATCACCTGGGCCAAGCTCTCTGTCCAGAGAGCTCACCGTAGATATCACTGACAGAGAGGCAGATTAGAAGCTTTCGTCCCTGGGGGCAGTTTGCACCTCATTTTCGCCCTTTCTCTCCATGGTAGAGAACCTCCACATCAAGAAAGACAAATATTGGCAACAAGCCTTTTATTACTTTCTCAAAAGCTGGCAATGGTTGGACGTTTTAAGTCCATTTACCAACGTGAAGAATCTTTACCTTCCTGGGACATCTACACGAGACGTCATGCCCGTGCTGCAAGTGGTTGTTGAGCAGGGATTAAGAGGGGTGCTGCCCAAGTTGGAGAATATTTTCCTGGACAGTACTGAGGTATCGGGACGTGTCCTGATGGCCATAGGGCTGTTCGAAGTCGCCCATCATCTATGTCCCTACAATGCTAGGCCATTCTGTCACGATCACTGGCAGTGGATCCTCTGCATGCATCGTCCCTCAGGAGGCGAATACTCAGCTACGTACTGAGACTCAGCGAGGTCATCCACATGAGCACGACTCAACCCAGATCCGATCCATCAGAGATGATACAGACGAAGAACATGAAGATATTGTATGTATGCGAACTACTCTACCATATCACTGGACTGACTGGACGCGCCGTTAGATTTTTACACAAGTGCCGCCTCAGTGCAAGATGGATCAATGTCACGATCTGTTTTGGTGTCGATATCCACAATGCATTCAAGGTCGGCATGCAACTGACCTCCGCAGAAGATTACGACTCAGATTCGGACATGTAATTCATTAAATTATTGTGTTTGTTCTGTCACTTACATGGTACATTTCTCAAGCGACGATGGAAGGTGACTAGGGACTCCCAGTCTCGCAGTGCTCACATTTGATAGTTCCACATTGGTTGTTACACCTCTGTTGCATCCATACGGGTTAACCCCTGTCTCAGTTTCGTATCGCGTGGCTCGTTTCCATATATGTGTACTACCGGACCGCTTTACCCGCCTACCGGACTTACCCGTTATCTAGATATTTAGCTGCTTTAGCACTTACGCGTCATACTCAGGTTACCTTCCTCTTTCGGACTGGTTTCCCACGTTTACTTAATACGCCTTGACCCCACATCCCTTCAGAGTCATCCAGTATTTCCATTACGTGTTAGTCATTTGCACAGCTACTTACTCAGACTCTTTTGCTCCTTACTCAGTACATTACCAAGCATCAGTAAGCTCATTACTGAGCCGCTGACGCATCTCTATGTTTACTTACGAAGCCTCCTTTCCCCCTGACTCAGATTCCAGTAGCACTTGTCGTATATAAACCCTGTACAAGAGTCCAATGTCGCCTCAGACTTGGTCTCCTTTGTGAATCCAGGACCATAAACCCCACTTAAGAGCTTCGCTCTATTCCCCCGTCTGATTCTCATCGTATCATCCACTTGCGCTCAAGAGCTTTGCTTTGAGTCCGCTATCTGACCTGACTTCAGATTAAGTCAGCTTTGCCTTAAAGTATCTAGGCGACTCTAGTACATAGAGTAGACTCTCTTAAGTATGATAGTGTATAGTAAGACCACGCTTATTGGTAAGCTATACATTAGGCGAACATCTTTACTCTCACAGCAGCAATAAAGACTAGTAACTCGATATGCAAAGTCCGTGCGTAACATTGGTAGTGTTGTAAGTAGGGTTTTGCCTGGCCCGGCTTCAAGCCAAAGCTAAGCTAAGCTAAGCCCTATTTAGGCCAAGCCAGGCCAGGCTAAACTGGGAGCTCCATGTGGGCTTAGGCCTGGCTTGGGATTTCTGAAAGCTAAAGCCAATAGCCTAGGCCAAGGCTTTCAACCCATGTTCGGAACAGAGTGATGTCGGAGACTTGGAGCGCCCATCAGCCACTACTGTACAGTTCTTCCGTTTTCATCCATCAATATTTTTCATTGCCTAATTTTCATCATTTCCCAATTGTCGTCTGCCCCCTTGCCCTTGACCTCTGGTGCAAGATGACTGCGAACAAATCGAATACCTTCCTGCCTTCACAGCCTCTCGTTCCACGCCCCTCTTGCCGACACTCTTCCCTCCTTTTGGACTTCAAACAGTGATGATCCACCCAGCCACGACGGCGCGACCTTACTATACCTTCACATTGAGTCTCTTAGCACCGTCTTCATAGTTACTGATCTTTTTTTTGACATTTTTCATTTATCCAGTGCAGTGATATCACACGTCCATTCAGTGCCAGACCTTATTCTTGCCGACACAGGCACTCAACAATTTTGTATTTAGGTGACCCTCACTTGTCGACGGATGGCATCCTCGAAACCAAGTCTCAGCTTCTGTTTTCCACCTTCTTTCCCTCTGTGTGCCAGCCATCTCAGGACATGTTACGCCTCTGTTGCATCCATACGGGTTAACCCCTGTCTCAGTTTCGTATCGCGTGGCTCGTTTCCATATATGTGTACTACCGGACCGCTTCACCCGTCTACCGGACTTATCTGTTATCTAGATACTTAGCTGCTTTAATACTTACGCGTCATACTCAGGTTACCTTCCTCTTTCGGACTGGTTTCCCACATTTACTTAATACGCTTGACTCCACTTCCCTTCAGAGTCATTCAGTATTTCCACTACGCGTGAGTCATTTGCACAGCTACTTACTCAGTCTCTTTTGCTACTTACTAAGTACGTTACCAAGTATCAGTAAGCTTGTTACTGAGCCGCTGACGCATCTCTATGTTTACTTACAAAGCCTCTTTTTCCGTGACTCAGATCCTAGTAGTACTTGTTGTATATAAACCCTGTACAAGAGTCCAATGTCGCCTCAGACTTGGTCTCCTTTGTGAATCCAGGACCATAAACCCCACTTAAGAGCTTCACTCTATTCCCCCGTCTGATTCTCATCGTATTATCCACTTGCGCTCAAGAGCTTTGCTTTGAGTCCGCTATCTGACCTGACTTCAGATTAAGTCAGCTTTGCCTTAAAGTATCTAGGCGACTCTAGTACATAGAGTAGACTCTCTTAAGTACGATAGTGTATAGTAAGACCACGCTTATTGGTAAGCTATACATTAGGCGAACATCTTTACTCTCACAGCAGTGGTAAAGACTAGTAACTCGATACGCAAAGTCCGTGCGTAACATTAGACCAAGTCTTATTTTATACAGGTGAGTTACAAAACCCTTGCAATGTTTGGCTATTTTTCATTCCCATTGAGATAGTGCATGACTGTGTGGATATATTGTTTAGCTATAGTGAGATACTTTGTACTTTTGTGTCTTGGCTACAAAATGAGCCCTAGATCATGTGATTTAGATGAGATTTGAATGAGATATAAGCTATTTAATCTAAGGATACTGTTGCAATAGTTTTGTAACTTTCAGATTGAAGCATGTAAACTCATATAAAACAATAGAAAAACCTTATTGTTTGGCCCTAGAAATAAACAAACATACACAAAAGGCCTGTCTGAGTTTGAATTTGACTTTATACATCTTTGTTTTCAACTTCCATCATCATGCGCTCTCTGTCTCAAACCCAAAAGAACCATATCCTCTCTCTGCTTGATGCTCATCATTCTGCTGAGTCTGTTGCCTCTATAACCCATGTCCACCCCTCTACCATCTCTAGACTTAGGTTTAAGCATCGCCCCACCATGAAAAAATCCTTAGGTGGCCGCCCAGCCAAGCTTTCCCCTGCCAACATTTGCTATGCTGTCCATCTCATCACTTCTCAAAAGGTAGAAAATGCTGTCCAAGTCACCAAAGAGCTCTGCAATGTTGAAAGGACATCAATGCATCCAAACACTGTTTGCAGATGCTTGAAAAAGCATGGCATGAAGACTGTGGTCAAAAAGAAGCGCCCTCTTTTTTCTGCCAAACATCGCAAGGAGTGTCTCAACTTTGCATATACCCATAAAGACTGGACCCTGGAGGATTGGAAGAGGGTAGTATGGTCTGATGAGACCAAAATCAATTGTTTAGGGTCAGATGGAAGGAAGTGGGCATGGAAAAAGGCAGGAGAAGGGCTCAGCAATAGGCTAGTGGAGGGGACACTGAAGTTTGAAGGGGGTTCACTAATGATGTGGGGGTGCATGACTTGGCATGGGCCAGGAATTGCAACCAGGATCAATGGGAGGATGGATGGGGAGCTCTACCTGAGCATACTAAAGGAAGAACTTCAAGAATCATTCAAATTTTATGATCTGAAGCCCTCTCAAACCATCTTTCAGCAGGATAATGATCCAAAACATACCTGCAAACTGGTCAAAACTTGGCTTGAAGATCAAGATTTTAAGGTTATGAAGTGGCCTGCACAATCTGCAGACCTCAATCCCATAGAACATTTATGGTGCCACTTGAAAAAGAGGCTTAGGCAGTATGAATCCCCCTCTAGAGGGATAAAGGAGTTATAGGAGAGGGTGGAGAAGGAATGGGATAATATACCAGCTTCAGCATGTCAAGGATTGATAGAGAGCCTTCCTAGAAGAATTGCTGCAGTTCTTAAGGCCAGGGGAGGGTATACCAAGTACTAATATTTGCTAAATATTCTTAGTGACAAAACTATTGCAATGTTATACCCAAAGTAAATAGCACATATCTCACTCAAATCTTAACCAAATCACATGATTTAGGGCTCATTTTGTAGCCAAGACACAAAAGCACAAATTATCTCACTATAGCTAAATAATATACCCACACAGTTGTGCACTATTTCAACAGGACTGAAAATTAGCCAAACATTGCAAGGGTTTTGTAACTCACTGTATAAGCACCAGAAGGACGTACCCCTATAGTGTACAAGACCAAGATCAAGTCTAGCCGTATCAATAAGCCTAGCATCAAGAGTTCTCACCCCAGATCTAAAGTACCAGATCTAAGGCCTCGAAGCACCGAAGGCCTTACCCCACCGTTAAAACAGAACATATAAACGTTCAGTTTAACGAAGAAGATACATCTGAAGAAGCACCTGTAAGAAGAAGAGCCAGAGACGATTTATCTGTCCACATTCAAGGCGAATCCATCCGTTGGAGAACTAGTCTTGAATACCCAGGATATTATCTCCATATCGAAGGGCTTACTTACCCAGTTGAATTCATAAACAACTATTGGTATTACCTCAACACCTCAAGCGACGACCTTGGAGGTTATCTCTTCTCAGTAACACCTGACGACCAAATCCAACCCTACGAAACCGGCACAGGATATTGGAGACTCACTGATCCCCAACACCCTGACTACGAACCTCCACAAGTCGCAACTACCTCTGCACCAGTTGCAACAACATCTGCCGTCACTTTAGACGTAGTAGCACCACCAGTAATATTATCCATTGACCCGGATATCCAACCGTACATCAATCAACCAGACGTACCATTATCAGAAGACCCAGCACTCTCACCGTTTATATCAGCGCCAAACCCCAGTCTAGCTTCAGCAAGTCTAGCGTCACCAGTTACTGATCTAGCATCAGCACGCAGATCACCTATCGAACAAAGCCTATCAAGTGATAGCTCAGGAAGTACCGCACAACAGACAGCCAGTGAAGGCGATTCACCACAACACTTGCAACCAGAAGAAGAAGTCTTAGTTGCACAAGTAGAACACGGATTAGATATCCAAGAACGAGAGCTAGAGAACCCTCTCATCCCAGATCAACCAGCTTACCTTCAGTTAATCGAAGAAGCAATCGAAGTAGGAGTAGAAGTACCACCTCCTCCACCGCTAGTATTACCACCAGACCAACAAAGGTTATTTACCAGTTGATTCTGTACAACCACCTATTCCAATTGCACCACCAGTACCGCCACCTATTAATATTCAAGCAATGGCGCAACAACCAGGACAACAACAGCCAGCCGGACAACAACCAGCTGCGCCCGCCGTCCAAACTAGTAAACTCAGAGGCGATCTTCCAGACATATTTACTGGAAATCGTGCTCAGTCGGAGACATTTATGGAGCAATTCGATCTCCATTGGGGACTTAATGATAATCATGAAATCATGTTATCCCCTTACCTCCGCGCAATGTATTTATTTTCCCTATGCAAGGGACCGCTCATCAATGAATGGACCAATGAACAAGTAGTGGAACTACGAGAGAAGGTCACTCGTGCCAATAATCCCATTGGACGTGACCAAGAAGTGCTTTGGCGCGAAGCACGAGACGCATTCATAACAGCATGGCAAGATACCAACAAAGCAGAGAATGCCTACGCCGCCCTTCATCAACTTACGATGAATAAAGGACAACTGGACAGCTACATCGCCACATTCAAGAGCCTTGCACATGACACCAGATATGACACTACCAATTCGGCAACAGTCAACATATTTGCGCATGGCCTAGACCCAGGATTGCTAAGTGCGATCTTGAAGCGTGACACTCATCCAGAAACCTTTGCGCAATGGGTCGATGCCGCCCATATAGAAATAAAGAAAGCATCTTTCAGACAAGCAATGATGAGTCCACGTCAGCGAAAGTATAAATGGACACAACAACTGTGTCACCCGCAACAACGCAATGGCTATCAACGCAGCCGCAACGACGAAGTGGTACCTATGGACATAGATCCTCCCACTTTCACGCGCGTAAGCCGTGCCCGTACAGAAGCAGATAAGACCCGCTATCAAATAGAAGGTCGATGCTTCTATTGCGATCGGCAAGGCCACATGGCAGCAAATTGTCCAAACAAGAAGCGCCAACAACCACAAGGACAGGCTAATTTCAAAAAGAAGCCACAATTTAAGCCTAAACGCGCAGATCAATCTAGCTGAGGCCACAACTTCCGAAAGTCTAATAAGCCAAATAAGCCACTGCTTAGATTCGGCTATTACCCCAAGGCACGCGCCGCACATATTGAAGAAGTTGAAAGTGAACAGGAGTATGAACAAGACGAAATTGACATCATATCACATGCTGCCCGTACCGCCCGCCTTTCTGATGAACAGAAAGAAGAATGGCTTAAAGAATTAGATGAAAGAGGAATAAATTTTTAGCTGGCCCGAAGCGACCGGCAATGCTTAGGGCCATATTTCCAGATGCCATCTTTTCTCCAGCCATACGTCACACGCCTAATTCCAATGATGAACAGAACTCCGTCCATGCCGATGTCCAGATCCATTCAAGAACCGTCCATTCCGCCGT
Organism: Russula olivacea; assembly: GCA_963926505.1. Lineage (NCBI taxonomy): Eukaryota > Fungi > Basidiomycota > Agaricomycetes > Russulales > Russulaceae > Russula > Russula olivacea. Next base: position 988,749 of record OZ004879.1, on the reverse strand, counting down.
GCGCGCACTCATAGATAGTGGCGCAACCGATAATTTCATATCTCCAGCCGTTGTCGATTATTTCCGCATACCAACTGAACAACTAGACAAACCCAGAACCATCCGCAATGTAGATGGCACTAAGAATAGTATTGGAAATGTCCATACTATAGTGTACCTCGATCTTACCTATAAGAACCAATCTCGCAGTACCAATCGCAAAACCAACCGTTATCGCTTCTATGTCATTGACTTAGGAGGCGATCATATGCTTCTAGGAATGCCTTTCCTTGCCACAGCCAATCCAGACATTGATTGGTCTGCGGGAGCGTTCATTGGTACTGTCACTGCCGCAACCGCTAATGCGCATAAATGGACACCAGAGCGCAATAGTAAGATCTACAAAGCCTTCTCATGGGAGAGGCAACCCACGTTCTACGAACCACATAACACTCCGCCGCCTAATGGAGAACCCGAATATATCACCGTAGGACCAGAAGATTACGAGTCCCTCTACCAGTATCGCACACCATCGCCCGATATATATCATCATCTTCATGACTTCCATGATGATGAAAATATACCTATAGTCAGCCGACGCATTACCTTGGCTACTCTCCTAGCTGCTAAAGAATATGCACGCAAATTCAAAGGAGAAGATAAGACCATAAATGCACGAAATAAAACATATGATCAAGCAAAGAGTGAAGGCCTCGCAACACACGCTCAGAAACTCCAGTATGAGTTAGAACAGAAGCGCAGCCCCACTGCTGATGATCTAGAGTACAAACTGCGATGGTTAGCAAAGAAAGAAGCCGAGAATGCATGGAAAAAGCTGTTAAAAGAACAGGTACCCCATGAATATCATCGCTACAGCAAAGTTTTCAGTGATAAAGAAGCTGAAAGGTTTCCTAAAAGCCGACCATGGGACCATGCCATAGAACTCACACCCGAAGCACCTGCTACACTAAATTGCAAGGTGTACCCACTTGCGCCAGGCGAACAAGTCAACCTGGACGCATTCCTCAAAGAGCACCTCAATAAAGGATATATCCGCCGCTCAAAATCAGCATATGCTTCCCCATTCTTCTTTGTAGCAAAGAAAGATGGAAAGCATCGCCCAGTACAAGATTATCGTGCACTCAATCAATACACTGTGCGAAACACGTATCCACTGCCACTCATTAAAGAGTTAATCACTCAACTTGTGAACAAACAATGGTTCACCAAGTTCGACATCAGATGGGGATATAATAATGTCTGCATCAAGAAAGGAGACGAATGGAAAGCCGCCTTCAAGACCAACAGAGGACTCTATGAGCCCACTGTCATGTTTTTCGGTCTCACTAATTCCCCTGCAACATTCCAAACAATGATGGATGACCTATTCAAAGAAGAAATCGCTACAGGCGATGTCATTATATACATGGATGACATTTTAATCGCTACAACCGGCGACCTAGATCACCACCACCGCAAAGTCCATCATGTGTTACAAAAGCTATTGGACAACGACCTATTCCTCAAGCCAGAAAAGTGTCATTTTCACAAACGCGAAGTGGAATACCTAGGAGTAGTAGTAGGAAAGGGCAAAGTCAAAATGGACCCCGTCAAGGTCCAAGCAATCACTGACTGGCCTATCCCTACAAAGCTCAAGGAGCTTCGCTCATTCCTTGGCTTCGGAAATTATTACAAAGATTTCATTGCCCAATATTCTAAACTTACTCGTCCACTCCATGAACTTACTAAGAATAATGTCGAATGGCATTGGGATGACGAACAGCGCACAGCATTTCAAACACTCAAGGACAAATTCACATCGTACCCAGTCCTCAGAAACCCAGACCCTACCAAGAAATACATCCTAGACACCGATGCATCTCTATTCGCTGTAGGAGCCACCATCAGCCAAGATTTTTCTGATGGAAGACACCCAATTGCATACTTTTCTAAATCCCTGCTTCCAGCAGAGCGCAATTATGACATATACGATCGGGAATTATTAGCCATCATTTATGCCATAAGGGTGTTTAGATACCTCCTTTTAGGAGCGCAACAGCAATTCCTAATCCGGTGCGATCATGAAAACCTTAAGTATTTCAAATCCCCACAGAAGATCACTCCGCGCCAGGCATGATGGCATGAACTATTACAGGATTACAATTTCAAATTAGAACACCTTCCCGGCAAAAGCAATACTATTGCTGACCTTCTTAGTCGAAGAAAGGACTTTGAAGGGGGAGTAAATCCCAATGAGAGCGTCACTCTTTTGCCTGAGAAGCTGTTTGCACGTAAAGTTTACCTCGAAGACAATGAAGAAACACGGCGCAAAGTCCTTCAAGAAATTCATGACACTCCAGTTGGAGGTCACCCCGGAATCTCTAACACTAGTGTTTTAAGGTCCAGTCCTATGGACTGAAAAAAGACTAGGACTGGACTGGACTGGACCAAAAAAAGACCGGACCACTGGTTGCAGTTGCCTCAGTTTGGGAGCAGGACCAGTTGCAGTTGCATGCATTTGACTTTCTTTCTGCAACCAGGAAAAGACTGGTTTCAACTGGTCTTTTAGCAACCAGGAGACCTTAACTGTTTAGTAAAGTTCAAGTTCCATGCCATATGCCAAGATACAATTCTTAATACAGTTGCCACATATCTGACTGTGGTGGCAGCAATAGCTTAATGTTTTTTGAAATTTGATTATATCTTAAGAAATAAAATAGCTAAAAATACAAAAATATTTATCAACATAGATAAGATCAGAAGTTAATGGGTCCTCTGCCAACTTTAAGTGGTCTGATTAGCCATTCCTATGTTATTTGACTAGCTACAAAATTAGCATTTTAAATTAATTTTATAGCTGATCAAATAACTCAGAAATGGTTGCTCAGATTGCTTAGCATTGGCAGAGGACCCATCAGCTTCTGATCTTATCTATATCCACAAATATTTTCATATTTTTAGCAATTTTATTTTTTAAGATATAATCAAATTTCAAAAAACATTGGCTTAAGCTGTAGCAACACTATCTGAGTTTAAGTTTTAAAAGTGATCTTAAGTGTCAGTTGCAACTGGAAATAAACTGGTTGAGACTAGTTGTCAACTGGTTCATAATAAGACCAGTTGTCAACTGGTCTTTTAGTGTAATTAGACTGACATGGACCAGTTGATAGTGGTCTTGGTCCAGTCTTTATGGATTTTTGAAAACTATCAACCAGTCCTGGTCCTGGTCCTTGTTCAAAAGGGCAAAAGACCGGACCGGACCGGACTTTAAATCACTATCTAACACATGGCATCTTGTTAATCGCCGATATGAAGGACCCCGTTTACACCAATTCATCGAAAACTACGTCAAGGGATGCGCAAAATGCCAAGAATCCAAGGTCATTACACACTTGAAACGCACCCCACTTTATCATTTTGATACACATACGGCACAAGGACCGTTCCAATATGTTTCAATGGATCTAATCACTGATCTACCACCCTCGAATGGCTTCGATTCCGTTCTCACCATAGTGGATCAAGGATGTTCCAAAGCCACTTACTTCATACCCTGCAATAAGACCATAGATGGTCAGGGCGTAGCGCAACTCTATTTTGAACACATCTTCCCACTATTCGGTTTACCAAAACGGATTATATCAGATCGAGATCCAAGATTCGTTAGTCACTTTAGTAAAGCAATCTAAAAAAAAAAAGCAACACACATACAACAGAACATTAGTTCTGCTTTCCATCCATGAACAGATGGACAAAGCGAACGTATGAACCAATGGATAGAAACCTATCTCCGTCAGTTTGTTTCACAACGACAGAATGATTGGAGCAAGCTCTTGCCAATAGGAGCATTTGCGCACAACTCATGGCGACATGAGCATACCAAATACACTCCGCATGAGCTCATCTTAGGATTTAATCCCACCGCTACAATCAATACCCCTGAAGACACTGTTCCTGCTGCGCAGGAACGTCTTTCTACACTCCAGAAAGCAAGATCAGAAGCTCAGAAGATGTTACAAAGGCGCATCAAGCCACTTAATGTACCTCGCACTTTTGTTACAGGTAACAAAGTATGGTTAGATGCGAAGAACCTCACCATCAGAACACCTTCTAGAAAGCTCAGTCCACGGAGATATGGACCATTTAAGATACTCATGAGGATTTCACCTGTTGCATACGCTATCGCACTTCCTAAAACATGGAAGATTCATAATGTGTTCCATGTGGATCGTCTGATTCCACATCATGAGACACAAGCTTATGGAGCAGCATACAGTCAGCCACCCCCTGAGCTGATTGATGGAGAAGAAGAGTACGAAGTTGAAGAGATCATTAGAGATCGCTTACTCAGAAGAAAGCGCCAATACCTCGTCAGTTGGGTAGGATACCCAGCAAGCGAGAATAGTTGGGTGTATGAGAAAGACCTGAACGCCCCAGAGCTCTTAGAGGCCTATCGCCAATCCAAGGCATAGAGCTTCAGCTATATAAGACCTCACCACCTACACTCAAATTCTCATTCTCAACCTGGATCGTTTTCTCTTAGTCCTCCTCCTCTTCGCTATCGCCCTATACCTCCAAATTCCACTCCTCCTCGTGTGGAGTTTCATCGTCTACATTCATAACTTCCCTATTGACCGCCACCCTGCTTAGCCGCCATTCTCCTACCCCTTGTCGTCTTGTCCGCTATCTGCGCGTTCACTTGGATCATTTACCACCTCCTCAAGATCTTAGAGAACGCACTTGTCACCGCCATAAGGACGCCAAACCCTCGCTTCATCGATCGCTAGTCACCCTGATCCTCCTCGCCCTTTTCATCGCCACCCTCCTCTGGATCATTTGGGACCTCCTAAGGCTTATAGAGCTCATCCTCGTCTGTGCCGAACCACGGACGCAACACCTTCATTTCATCGTCCGTTGATCACTGTAAGCCCTGGATATTCCATTCTTTCTAGTCACCTTTTTGGAGCGTCACCCTTGCTGAAACAGCACTCCTCATAGCTGCCTACCACGTCTTCCTCATCGCAAGGGCAACCGCCGCCCTCATATATTTCTACCTACAGCTTCGTTATCCAGAGCTGTAGTCCAGTCCGCCTCATCAAACCGCAACTCGTGTCATGTTTACCCTTGTACCCTGGTCTGCTTCCCCCGCCGGAACATCCGACATGTCCATTGCCTCGTCCGACAACGACCTCCAGTATATCGGACCCAAGGACCTACTCCCTCCACTCGAGCTCAAGGTTAACGCCACCCAGCTCGGAGACGAGCAAGAGGTCCAACCCTTCCTTTCCGATTCCACACTCGTTGGCTCACCAGTTTCCATTAAACAGGACGAAGACACCGAGGAGCCACTCCTCCTCTCCGCGCCCGACACCACGCCCAAGATCAAGGTCGTCGACTTCGACGCCCAGGCTGAGCGCGAGCTTAACCAGAAAGCACACAATGCCCAACGTGAACAGGAGAAGAGTGCAGCTGCCGAGAAAGTCCAAAACGCCGTCCTGCACGCCGCAATCGTCCTTCAAGCATCCAAAGCCGGATGCGTAGCACAAGGACCCCCCTCACCAGAAGTATGCGAAGGTCTTAACATTTTGTACCAACGCATGCGTACTTACTGGGAAAATTCACAGACCATGTCCACGGATCCCACTGATTGGGATTTCTCTTCCTCTTCCTCTGGATGGAACACAACCCAAGAGGACGAATTCAATGACGCGTGGCCAACGCCACCCCCTACACCCGCAGAAGGAGACGACATGCACCCGCCGTCTTTCGACGTTTGCGGTGCACACCCCGGACAAGGCTGGGAGATCAACTCCCAAGGAACCACTCACTACTACAGGTTCCTTATTCCGGATCCGTCCACCACTCGCAGCGTAGTCGCCCCCTTCGTCAGTTATCACCTCCTGAACCGTGGTCGTCCCGAAATCTCCGGTACGTACGGTAAAGGATATCCCGTTCACACGCGTCCGCTCCGTCCCACAGCCGTGGATTACCTCTGCCCCCCAATCACACCAGCACAACTGCAAATATTCGATACGCAGGCACCATTCGCCTCTATCGTCAACCGGATCATCGACGAGTACCTTCCCCTTGATCTGTCCGCGTCAATCTGCCAGTATCAATTCTTCAAGGAGACGCAGTACGCCCTTCAAGCGGCGATCCAGAACCTACAGGAGAAGGAGATGCGCTATCTAGAGCACGCGGTAAATGTCATTTCAGACTTGGAGAATTCTAATGTCCTAGGGCGTTTCTTTTCGCATCAGGACATCATAGAGATCGACCTGGCCGATAATGCCCCACGCGCTAACAACCCCCGCGCCTATGCTGAACTTGCGTGCCTCGCCCACGGGTTTGAGGGATACATCACAAATTCGGCTCTAGACCCCGCCATCAACCCCTATCGCTCGTCCCGAAGTCCGCCGCCGTCTACCCTCCATAAGCACTCCGGCGCATCCGCTCGCCATCCACTTAAAGGCCTTTCACAGGCCGACAGTGAAGACACCACCGACGCCCTCGCTGACAAGATTGAAGCAAACCTCCGTAAGCAGCTCCACTCTCGTCCCTCCAGAGAACCGAAGCTCTGCCACAGGTGTCAACGCTCCGGCCACATCCGCCGCAACTGCACCGCTCGCTTCCCCCTCTCGCGTCATGCCTACCGTCGAGCCAAAGGACTCTCGCGTCATCGCAAGTAGACGTCCACCGGTGCATCAACACCTGCACCCACATATCCATCGCCCGGTGTCGATGTCCCCATCATCAATCGTTGACATAGTTCTTTCCGTTCCTCGCGTCTATTGTGCACTCGTTACCGCCTATGACACGGACTGCCCCCGTGTGTATTTCATTTTTGAGACCCTTACTCTCATAGACCTGCGCCCCCATCATCTAATTTGCTTCTCTCCATCTTGTACCTTACGCGCATGTCTACTTCCCAACGTCTTGTTATCCTTTTTCCGCTTACAGCCGTTACCCCTTTGGATACAACCCTATTTTGACAATCGCCCACCTCCGTCTTGGCGTTACTAGACCTTGAAATGGGGCTGATGTTACGCCTCTGTTGCATCCATACAGGTTAACCCCTGTCTCAGTTTCGTATCGCGTGGCTCGTTTCCATATATGTGTACTACCGGACCGCTTCACCCGTCTACTGGACTTATCCGTTATCTAGATACTTAGCTGCTTTAGCACTTACGCGTCATACTCAGGTTACCTTCCTCTTTCGGACTGGTTTCCCACGTTTACTTAATACGCTTGACTCCACTTCCCTTCAGAGTCGTTCAGTATTTCCACTACGCGTGAGTCATTTGCACAGCTACTTACTCAGTCTCTTTTGCTACTTACTAAGTACGTTACCAAGTATCAGTAAGCTCATTACTGAGCCGCTGACGCATCTCTATGTTTACTTACAAAGCCTCTTTTTCCGTGACTCAGATCCTAGTAGTACTTGTTGTATATAAACCCTGTACAAGAGTCCAATGTCGCCTCAGACTTGGTCTCCTTTGTGAATCCAGGACCATAAACCCCACTTAAGAGCTTCGCTCTATTCCCCCGTCTGATTCTCATCGTATCATCCACTTGCGCTCAAGAGCTTTGCCTTGAGTCCGCTATCTGACCTGACTTCAGACTAAGTCAGCTTTGCCTTAAAGTATCTAGGCGACTCTAGTACATAGAGTAGACTCTCTTAAGTACGATAGTGTATAGTAAGACCACGCTTATTGGTAAGCTATACATTAGGCGAACATCTTTACTCTCACAGCAGCGGTAAAGACTAGTAACTCGATACGCAAAGTCCGTGCGTAACAGGACACCCTTTTCCCACCCTCTTTTCTCTGGACTTTACTGCCTGTGCGACGAAGACTTACGCTCCCCCCAACAGGCCCCAAGCCGCTGAGGCCCCATATCTGATTGCCGCTCTGACTCTCCTTTATCTTGGTTTCTCGAATCTCAGTCCACTCGGACTCACTCACATGACCCTAACATGCTACACGTTGCTGGTTGCAGCATCGATTGTCATTCTTGATATATCAACCTGTCAGTTTTTTTTTCTTTTCGAGTTCAGCATCCTGTTTACTTATACATTATATGCCCCATCTCCTTTTAAAGACCATTTTGCTGTGAACCTGGACGTTTTCTTCCCCACAAAGAGATGCCCCCAATCACGATGATTAAAGCGCTCATGAAGGAGATCACTGTGGCCTCAAATCATTTACCCTCATCTATCCAACTCGGCTCAAAGAACGACAAAATTTGGAATGTCTTGAATGCGGATGCTGGCGAAATGGCCCATGAAACCTTCAATAAACGGTTTGACACTCTGTTCGCAGAGGATTGCCACGACTCTGCTCGCTGTTTGCATTACATTCGTAGAGGAAAGCTTGGAATGGGCCTTGTATGCTCATATCTGTCGCAGATCAACTGGGATGATGGCTTCCCTTTAGATCTTGTCGAAATCAAACTGAAAAGACTTGCTGGCGAACTCAAAGTCCTCTCATAAGCAAGCATTCTTGCTACGCCCTCAATTTCCTGTCTGATGAAGTGATTTAAGTGCTTGTGAGACAGATTTAATAATGCAGACATGACCAGCACATCGTGCTGTTCCAACGTCAAAGTTGATGGACACAAACAACTTAGAGAAGCCCGAAGTGTCTTTCCAACACAAAGCTGTCCATGAATTTCATACACGGCAAGTTCAGGAAGCTCGGCCAGCTCAAGAACTACCAGGAGGCGCCTCTACTGATGCACTTCCTGTTAACATCGCTGCGAATTCCGATGGCATTGAAGGTAGTCACAAATTTCCTGGTATGTCTGTCTGTCTTTCTAATGTGATGATCCGTTACTCAATCACTTTTTTCACAGTAACTGATGAGTGTCACACCATACCATCGCCGGATGAGGAGCTTGATGACGGTGATGCACCAATGCCAGGTACGCATGTGATTTTCTCACAACAGTTGATACTCATATGTTACAGTCCGAAAACGAAAGTGCATAGCTAACATATAGCCAAACACGGATGATGAGGAGGGTAATGGGGACATAGTAACACAGAATCCATGTTTGTGTGCTGCCATATAAAAGTCATGTCACTACTAACTTTGTCGCAGAAAGAAGATTTGTGCGTCACTCGGAAATCCACATCAAACAGATGCGCACGGCTTTCTTGCTGACGTTCAAGTTCAGCCAATCAACAAGAAGTGCACCCATAAGGAGAAAACAACTGATATTGAACACTTTTTTCATCCAGCTGCCGTTCAGGATATTGGCTTGAATGGAGAGCCACAAAAAGCTCGCCGGAGCTGTAAATTGTGCCCGTAGGTTAAGTTTCAACACCCGAATGATAGATGCGGTTACTAATGTAAACTAATAGACGGGGTGTGACTATTGTGGATCAGGCAACTACGCTACGTCATCACCTGGAAGCACATCATTCAGTAAGTTTCCGTGGTGCTGTTATACTTCTACTTTAACTGTTTTCAGGGCAAGTACCGCAAATGGGCACAAGACATGAACTTCAAATCCAAGCTGCCGGGTGATGTCCTGAAGCGCAAGGCAGCAGCGGAACAGGTTACGCGAACTTTAGACCGCAACCTGAGGGAGAAGAAGCCATCGGAACGGATTGTCAAATATTCAGACAACACTTTTCATCAGGCCGCAATTGAATGGCTAGTTGCTACAGATCAGGCAAGTCAAGAAATTTGTAGTGTTGCCATATTTGATGTTCTTTTTACAGCCAATCCAAGCTCTCAATCATCTGAAGTTCCATGAAATGATCGATATTGCATCACGAGCAACAAATGGGGTGAATATCCCTGGTCAGAATCGATGCGAGCCGCAATCATTCAGATGTTCAAAGACCATCTGAAAAAACTCAGAGTGCAACTCAATGTAAGTGCGTGGCAGTGATTGGTGATGATGTTTTCATTCCTTTCAGGGCCCAACTGTTGCCGGAGAAGTCAGTCTAACCTGTGATGCATGGCAAGCAAGCAACGTTGATGGTTATTTTGCTGTCACGGGACACTGGATCGACAAATTGGTGCCTACTCAATGGGAACTCAGGAGTGTGCTCCTCGGCTTCACACGACTTTGCAATTCCCACAACAGTGAACGACTAGGCCAAGCTCTGTTCAAAATTGTGGAGCAAGTGGACATAACCTGAAAGGTACTGGTTCAGTTTGTGTTTGTTTCAGTTTGCGCTGATGCATACCTCCCAGATTGGTCATGTCACCTGCGATAACGCGTCCAATAACTCGACTATAATGCAAGAATTTGCTACACATATAACATCTGTCAATAATAGCATATACAATGGCTGGCATCGGAAGATTAAGTGCATTATCTCATCAACCTTTTCATCGTTTCTTCTGATTGGGGATATTTCAGTTGTCTTGCGCACGTCATCAACTTGGCGACCCAATGCCTTATCTCAACGTACAGTAAATCTCCCCACTTCGACCCAAAGAATCCCGAAGCACATGAGCCAACAAATTGTGACAAGGTGGGATTAGTGAGGGCAATCATGGTCAAAGTAACAAGTTGTTCTATTCCTTACCTACGGAAGCTGATCCCTTTGCTAGGCACAATCATCCTCAAAACGAAAAGAAATTTGGAGAACCATTCAGACCACAGCTGGAGTAACCCGACCAGTTCAGCTCACTCTCAACATGAAGGTTTGATGGTCTTCAATCTATGTGATGTTTGATGTAGCCGAACGAAATCAGACTGTAAGTACTGATACATATATTCTATTATATGGAAACAATTGATGGTTCATTCGAAAGCATATCAATACCTTTATCAGCGAATTACGTTGGGAGGAAACTGACACCTCCAAACACGACAAGATCCATGCCCTGAAATTGGATAGGAACGAGTGGGCAAATGTTACCATATTCCTATCGCTCCTTGCTGTATGTATTAATGCTGCAAATACAAATATGTTCCATCTGACTATCCAACAGCATGCCAACAACGCACAGCAAGCTTTTTCATCGGAACATGTGTCTACTCTGCATCTCGGCATACCTGCTCTGGAAGCCCTGCACCAAGCATGGTCCTCCTGTGCTGCATGATCTAAATATGCTCATTTTGCTGCGGCACTCAATGCAGCCTGTAAAAAGATCAATCACTATTACGGGAAGACCACTGATTCGTCTGCATACATTATGGCAATGGGTGGGTGCTACGTTTACATGTTAGCGTCATGTCTAATGTCCATCTAGTGCTTAACCCAAAAGAGAAGATGTCGCACTTCAAGAAGCATTGGTCCGAAGAACTTCAGGACAATGTATTGAAGTGTCTCGAAGAAGTGGTATGTCTTATCTTAACCATTATCATAATCATTTTGATAACCAGTCATAGTTCAAGGAGCGGTATCTACAACAAGATGATGATGTGAATTGGCCAAAATACACTCCGAAGATTGTCAAAAAGGGTGTTCATATGCTGCTTTGTGAACTCAGTGATGACTCAGACTCAGACTTGGACGATATTACTAATTGTAACCGCAAAACCCCAGATGACCTGGAACAGCCCTGGTTACAGCATTTCAATGAGTATATAGATGCCATTGAACAAGTTCCCGATGGCTGGTCTACAATCAAGTGGTGGGGTGTAAGTTTGTGCTAAGATTCCAAAGCGTGGCAATGTTCTGACAATCCAAAAGGTTAATTCATCGCGCTATCATCCTGTTTGGGCCTCTCTTGCCTGAGATTATCTTGCAATAATGTTGTCATCTGTTTCAAGTGAACGTGCCTTCTCACAGGGTGGCCTCACTATTACCAAATCACGCAACCGACTCAAAGGTGACATTGTTGAAGCATTACAATGCATTAAGTGTGCAGTACACCATGACCTGCTGTTTCAGGAAGCTGCTCCATTGTCACTTGTTGAGAATGACTTAGATAATGGCAGGAGCAATGGCTCAGATGATGGAGAGGTATCTGAAGCAGGATAGGATGAGAAATTAATTGACAATAATGGTGATGATGACATAGAATTAGTCTTGAGTTTATAGATTAGTTACACCATCTCGTAAATTTACTATTTACTGCTGAAAGCCCTGGCCTAGGCCAAGCCAAGCTAAAGCTAAGCCGACAGTGGGAGCTTTGGCCAGGCTTACAGATTGATACAGCCAAAGCTACCTTGAGCCAAGCCAAAGCCTTGGCTTTTGGGCCAAGCCAGGCCGGAAAAACCCTAGTTGTAAGGAGTGCATTAGAGGTATGCTCAGAACAGCCACATCGGAGCGCCCGTCAAGCCACAACTGTACAGTTTCTCACACTCATCATCATTGTCATCATTTTTCACTTCATCGCTTTCGCTTCCCCTTCACCTCTCGATCATCGCTCCACCCCTTGTTCCTCAACCTCTGGTGCAAGGCAATGCCGAGCAAATCGAAGACCATTCCACCTTCACAGCCACCCATTCGACGCTCCCCTCCCCAACTTCGTGCTCCTGTTTTAGACATTGGATGACGATCAGCAGCTATGTATTTAAGCCACCTTCACTTGTGGAGAAAGAGGATCAGTACTACCTGCTCGAATCCAGTGTGTTTCTTTGCCCTTTTCTCTCTCTTGTGCATCTCTCATTCTCCCTTGTTTGGCACTCGCATTCACAGACCCGCTGTCTGCACGCCTTCATCACCCCTGCTCGTTATCCCCTTCATTTCACATCTTATCTCCCCCTACTTCCACCTAGGACGACTCCAATCTCGCAGCCACCATCTTAGCTACAGTGTGCATGTACTAGAAAATAATAACATTTTTATTTGTGCAATTTGTATGTGATATGAAAAGTGAATGATTGGGTGAGAAATGAACGATCGTGTCCTGAAAGCACAATAGACATGACCCAGATATGATCATGTATGAACATACATATAGCTCAATGATCAGACACGACCTTCTGTATGATCAGACAAGATGAAGAATATTTTATATGATCATCCCATTGTGAAGCCCACATGCTGATCATTCCCAACTGTTTTTGTAGGGCTGCGTGCCATAACCATACATGACGGCCGTACAGCCGGACTAGTACGGGTCCTGTTACCGTACCGTTGGTAACCAAAATCAACTTTCAAACGGCTGTCAACGGCCGTATGATTCACATGACACAAGCAGACTTGCGTCCTAGTTGGATTCGCCCTCGTGCCCTCGCCTGGCCTAACACATGTTTGCCTCGCGCTTTCTAGGTTCTCTTCTTCTTCATCCTCTTTTCCCTATCTCTCACTTCATGCCCCCCCCCCTCTCGTCCTTCTCTCCGCACAACTACCATGGACCCCATCATCGTTACCCTATCTGTGCCCGGTTGCATTGTGGGCAATACATTCTCGTCATCACCTCCGGTGATCCACCTATCCATGCTTCCCGTCGTTTCTCACCCATCAGGCCTTGGCCAAGGCTTGGCTTGCAAATGCCGACCACCATCCACCATTGTCTCAGGTCATGTTCCTTATGCGTTGTGGACAGGAGACGGTACTGGGTGAGTATCCTTTTTTTCTCTCTCGCAGTTACATTTTGAATACAAAGTCATTTAGTTTGTTACCCCTTCTGGACTGTCACCTTGCGTCCTGTATTGGGCTGTATGCCGAGCATAGGTACTGTGTTCCTTGCATAAAAACCTCATCAATCCCTCCTCAGTCTGCCTCATCTCCTACACTTTGTCTCCGTCTGTCATGCAAGAGTCCCCTAAGCCAGCGTCGTCAAGTGACTTTGTCTGGTACCACTCTGAAGGCGATGACAAGCCTATGGGACCTTGTTCACCTGGCAAGACAGGAGAAGACGGTGGCCGGGATGCAGGTTCAGGTATGTGCTCTGGTTGCTTACGATGCATCTGTAATTTATTGATCTCTTAATGATAGGGAAGGGCCGCATGCAGCGCAGTGGACAGGGAAGGAAAATGGCTGAAGCTCTCAAGTATGAGAAGGCCGACGATGATGGTAACCCCATCAAACGCCGCACGACCCTCACTGTGCGCCCACCTCGAAAATCTTGCCAAGCCAAGAAGCAACGCATCAACACAGCAGAGATGGAAGCCTCCTCAGATGAAGATGATCGTGACTACCAGGACACCGAACCTGCAGAATCCAAGAGCACATCACCCTCAGATCACAACTGTCAAGATATACTCCCATCTAATGCTGAGGCAAGTTCCCTTCTTCGTCTTATTGATTTCATTCTGACAGATGCGGCAATTTACATGTAGGTCGCAGACATCCTGCCATCCAAGACGATCCCTGCTGTGGGACGGGGTGCTCCCAGAAAGCGCATGCGCTCAAAGCCAGCAGCATCTTTGGAAGATATCCAACCCATCAGCCGCACTGAGAGCCTGAAGAGCTTGAGCAGCAACAAGGATACGTGCGAAATAGCATCCAAACCAATGGTGTGTATATCTACTCTTTTCACCATCTTTCAATTTTATGATGCTGATTGCTATCGAAGGGTACTAGCACCAGAAACCCAATCTATCACTTCTACGAGACAGTCGAACGAGGCACGAATGGACAACTTGGCAACCTTGGTGATAGGCATTACAAGTGCCTTCATGGAAACATGAAGGTATTAACAGTCACCAAAAAAATGAAATATTCTCTGAACGGTGAGTGATAGAGCTTGCGGCTCAGCTCAATGTTTGCTCACTACTTCCAGCAGGTCTGATAGGTCATTTGAGGACCGTGTCGGCATCAATGTATCGCCTCTATGTGACAATGAAGGAGCGGTCACCCAATGAAATCACCACAGATGAGATTGCAGTCGCTTTGGGAAAAAATATTCTCGATCCAGGCACACTCTCCGACTTTCTGCAAAAGCTTGAGTCTACAAATGTGACCATCCAGAAAGCGTTTGAGAATCAAATCAAAGCCACTGCAGTAAGTCCTTTATTTTTCTGATTAACCATGAAGCTGATGTTTCAAAGGGCCCTTGGGATCAGAATCGCTTTGAAGAACTGTTGGCAAAGTGGATCATCGCAATGGACCAGCTGTTTTATACAGTTGAAGACGCAGAATTTCATGACTTGATGATGTATACACATCACCGCTCGCCAAACCTCAAGATACCCCATCACGATGCAATCAAAAACTGAATTATGAAGATGGGTGATGACTCAATTAAGGCTACAAAGCATATGTTCCAGGTTCGTAGACGTCCGCCATTGTTCCACTCACTCATACAACCAGTAATGACCTTCCACAGACAAACGTCGAAGGGAAAATTAGTATTTCCCTTGATGCATGGATGTCAAGCAACAACTACGCGTTCATGGCTATAGTTGCACACTACATAACAAAGGCTGGACTACTTGGTACGCTAATCAATCTTCTGACTCTAGAGACTGAGGATGCAAATATGCTATAGAAGAACTGCTCATTGATTTCCGCAAATTGGAAGTTGAACACTCTGGAGCCAATATGGCTCAGGCAACATGGGAGACACTAGCATCCTTTGGGATCGAAAATCAGGTTCGTAATCCTCTACTTAAGCACCAGGTTAGATTGAGTATAAGAGTATTTTCCTGCAGGTAATGGCATTCATGACAGACAATGTGTCGAATAACAATACGCTAGTGGATGGGATTGTAGCGCGTGCAAAGAGCCAAGGCATCTCAATGAGGGGCGATTGGGTTCATCTTCGTTGCATGCCACACACAGTTCATCTTGCGGCTCTCAAAGTAAGTGTCTAATTCATTATTCTCACTGTAATATGATTCCTTAATGTTGCTCAGCTCCTTGAGGGTATTGGGGCTATTTCTACTACGGAATCTAAGAAGGCAATGTCCCGAAGCAGAAACTATCAAGACTCAGTCACTGCGCCGCTAAATTGTATGTTTGACAATGATGCTGTTGGGAGAGACAATGAAGACGAGCAGGATGAGGTGTCTCTCGAGCTTGACAGATCCAGGAGCATTCTTTCTGCTGTTGAAAAGGCTGGTACTATTGTTTCTATTTCAGATAACTAACTAACATTGTTTCACAGCTTCGAAAAATTATCCATGCCATACGATCAAGCCCCCAGCGCAAACAAGGGTGGCTCAATCAAGTAGTGGCGTCACGACATGGTGAATTAAGCCCAGATGGGCCTCAGTGGCCGCTTATGTTGATTCTCGATGTGAAGACACAATGGTCGTCAACACATCAAATGATGCATAAGTCCTTAAGCTTTAAGTTTTGTACAACAATCTTGTTCACTGTCAATTCACAATATAGGCCGCGCTCTGCAATTCCAAAAGGAAATAGACAATTTTGTTGGGTGTAATTGTGACCTCCGATCTCTTGAGCTAGATGAAGAAGAATGGGTTGCAATAGCTCAAGTCGCAGACTGGCTCATGGCGTTTCGGTCAGCAACGACACAGATGTCAACATCGAAGACGCCAATGCTTTCTACAATGCATGCCATTTTCAGGGGACTTCAGGAGCATATTTGAGAAATATACCGTGATCTTCCAACGTCTACACCCTCCAAAATCAAGGCTGGTCTTCTTGATGCTCACACAAAGCTTAGCGATTACTACTACAAGTATGATCAATCACCGTTTTATACATGGGCCGCTTGTAAGTTCCTCCTACCTCTGATTAGTTATGTTTAGTGATTTAAAGTCCGGTCTGGTCTGGTCTTTTGCCCTTTTGAACAAGGACCAGGACCAGGACTGGTTGATAGTTTTCAAAAATCCATAAAGACCGGACCAAGACCACTATCAACTGGTCCATGTCAGTCTAATTACACTAAAAGACCAGTTGACAACTGGTCTTATTATGAACCAGTTGACAACTAGTCTCAACCAGTTTATTTCCAGTTGCAACTGACACTTAAGATCACTTTTAAAACTTAAACTCAGATAGTGTTGCTACAGCTTAAGCCGATGTTTTTTGTAATTTGATTATATCTTAAAAAATAAAATTGCTAAAAATATGAAAATATTTGTGGATATAGATAAGATCAGAAGCTGATGGGTCCTCTGCCAATGCTAAGCGATCTGAGCAACCATTTCTGAGTTATTTGATCAGCTATAAAATTCATTTAAAATGCTAATTTTGTACCTAATCAAATAACATAGGAATGGCTAATCAGACCACTTAAAGTTGGCAGAGGACCCATTAACTTCTGATCTTATCTATGTTGATAAATATTTTTGTATTTTTAGCTATTTTATTTCTTAAGATATAATCAAATTTCAAAAAACATTAAGCTATTGCTGCCACCAGTCAGATATGTGGCAACTGTATTAAGAATTGTATCTTGGCATATGGCATGGAACTTAAACTTTACTAAACAGTTAAGGTCTCCTGGTTGCTAAAAGACCAGTTGAAACCAGTCTTTTCCTGGTTGCAGAAGAAAGTCAAATGCATGCAACTGCAACTGGTCCTGCTCCCAAACTGAGGCAACTGCAACCAGTGGTCCGGTCTTTTTTTGGTCCGGTCCAGTCCAGTCCTAGTCTTTTTTCAGTCCATAGGACTGGACCTTAAAACACTAGTTATGTTGGACACTTCTCAACCTTATCCTTTAGTACTTGATCCCCGTATATCCTATGAAGGTGTGCAGCAAGATTACGCCAACGATCCCGATCTCCTCGCATACCTTGACTCGGCAAAATCATCACTCCATACGCACTATATATTGTGCTACATCAGGAAAACAGGAAAAATACTTACATGGCTTATTTTTTACTTAGAAAATTATTCAATAAGCCAAAGTGAAAGTCCCTAAGCACGTCACAAGTAGACTAAGTGGTACAAGTAGGGCAAACAGGTCTAAGACACGTAAGTAGCATAACATAGTGGCTTTTTTT
Organism: Russula olivacea; assembly: GCA_963926505.1. NCBI lineage: Eukaryota > Fungi > Basidiomycota > Agaricomycetes > Russulales > Russulaceae > Russula > Russula olivacea. The sequence goes on along the minus strand of OZ004879.1, from coordinate 970,992 downwards.
GGTAATCCTGATGGCCCTCGGAGAATGTCAACACAGAGTGAACAGCCTCAACACTGCCGAGTATTCTGAATACAGTGAGGCGTGTCCAGATGTACTTCAAACTCATTTTCCCATGGCTCTTCCTCTCGCTCATTCTCCATCTTGATGCTCATTGCCGCAAGCACAGAGCAGATCAGTACCTTGCAGTGGTGATGGTCATTCCAGCCTTCGTCATGGCATCTGGAACTGTTGCAAATAATGCCAGCGAGTGGTTTGACAGGGGGAGGTCGTGGGATGTCGCCGTTGAAGGGAATACTTAACACTTGTCGATAAAAATACCGTGTACTCCTGAAACTTGTATGAACGCTGAAAACCGTGATGATCCTGTGTGAGATATCTCTGAAGGTCCAAAAGGAAAATAAGAGATAAACTGACTTTTCACTCCCAGAAAATGAGCGGCAGATGATCTTGATGGGGCAAAGCCAGCTGAACAGCTCTTACAAACAAAGGATGAACCATGCATGCGACCATCGTGGAACATGGCAAACATACTTAAATTGTCGTGCACACGATCTACAGCAAACACAAAGCTGGACTCGACATCAGGCGGGAACATATGTTCCTCCTCCATGTAAGAAGTAGCCATCGCTTCACGACAACGCACTTGCAAGGCTCGTTCGGGATGAGATGGATGAGAGAGCTGAGCGGGAGTGCAACAAACCAAGAGCAAGAGATGTGATCCAATCTTTACAAGGAATTAGAAACGATGTTGCCTCGGGAAGAAATGACGAACCAATGCATGAGGTGGCTATGCTGAGCAAGCGCAAATGCGTTAGCATATGAACAATCGACAATCGACGTACTTGATCACTGTTATCCTTATTTTCCACTTCTTGGGCTCAAAAATGCGTGTCCAGCTTGCGATCGAGCAGAGCCTCAGTGGCTTGATCCATCGCGAGCGCAAGTCCTCACAACCGCAACCGCGTGAGCCCCATCGGCCTTGAAGTCTTGGAAGCGATGGACCACCTGAACCTGATTGGTCATGGTCATGTGCTCTTGATACGGCGTGTAATCAAAACCAGACTTGAAATCAGGATTGGACAGGAGGTTGTGGACCAAGGTGTGAGGATCCCGAAATCAAACGTCGTACTCCGCTTCCATCCATGGTGGCAAGTTTTCTACAGGTCGGCGTCCATTAGTGTTTTAAGGTCCAGTCCTATGGACTGAAAAAAGACTAGGACTGGACTGGACTGGACTGGACCAAAAAAAGACCGGACCACTGGTTGCAGTTGCCTTAGTTTGGGAGCAGGACCAGTTGCAGTTGCATGCATTTGACTTTCTTTCTGCAACCAGGAAAAGACTGGTTTCAACTGGTCTTTTAGCAACCAGGAGACCTTAACTGTTTAGTAAAGTTCAAGTTCCATGCCATATGCCAAGATACAATTCTTAATACAGTTGCCACATATCTGACTGGTGGCAGCAATAGCTTAATGTTTTTTGAAATTTGATTATATCTTAAGAAATAAAATAGCTAAAAATACAAAAATATTTATCAACATAGATAAGATCAGAAGTTAATGGGTCCTCTGCCAACTTTAAGTGGTCTGATTAGCCATTCCTATGTTATTTGATTAGCTACAAAATTAGCATTTTAAATTAATTTTATAGCCGATCAAATAACTCAGAAATGGTTGGTCAGATCGCTTAGCATTGGCAGAGGACCCATCAGCTTCTGATCTTATCTATATCCACAAATATTTTTATATTTTTAGCAATTTTATTTTTTAAGATATAATCAAATTACAAAAAACATCGGCTTAAGCTGTAGCAACACTATCTGAGTTTAAGTTTTAAAAATGATCTTAAGTGTCAGTTGCAACTGAAAATAAACTGGTTGAGACTAGTTGTCAACTGGTTCATAATAAGACCAGTTGTCAACTGGTCTTTTAGTGTAATTAGACTGACATGGACCAGTTGATAGTGGTCTTGGTCCAGTCTTTTTGGATTTTTGAAAACTATCAACCAGTCCTGGTCCTGGTCCTTGTTCAAAAGGGCAAAAGACCGGACCAGACTGGACTTTAAATCACTAGCGTCCATTATACAGTAAGGCAAACGATTCCCATGTCACGTCGCCAAGAGGTGTCAAGTCAATAGTGCCATAGAGGTGTTTAGCCTTCGAGAACGGCGGTTCTTCATCATGGCTGGCCAGAGATGCAGCCCAGAGGCTGAGGAGGAAGTTGATATCTCCAGCCGACATCTGATTTTGGCGGAATAGAAAGTTGGCGACCTCAAACTGGAGGCGATTATTATATGGTGTCCAATCGTCCGATCCTTTATCCGAGTCACGTCGAGGTGGTAGTGTGTCGAATGAAATGTTGCTGCCACTTTCGTTACAGATCCGCCCTACATGTAATCTTAGTATCGGTACATACCCAGAAAAAAAATCGACTTTACCATCCAACTTCAAATGATAAACACGTATAATGGATGAAGCATCAGGAACTTGAGGGTGGTTCACACCTAGAGCAATATCCAGATCATCTTCGGCGTCCGAATTTAGGGCAGCAATCTCGACGCCTCCATGCAAAGGCAGTGGCAAATAGTCGGAAGCAGGTGATGGAACACAGTCGGCAGGCGGTAGCTCGTCGAAAGGAGGTGGCGGCGTGTGATTGGAAGGAGGCGGCGATGTGTAGTGAGAAGGAGGATGCGTGTAGTTGGAAGGAATTGGACTTGGAGGATGAGATGACGAGTATGGAATGGGAATGGGCGATGGTGGCGCAGAAGGATTGGGCTCATGGAGTCTGGATTCAGCCTGGTGCTTTGCTCATATGTGTTTGGTGCGTCCAGATTTGCGCAAAAATTGCCGGGAACAGTACGGACAATGGCAATGGTTGCTGATAGAGAGCCAAGAGCTTGCGCGTCATGAGGTTGATGCGTGCAACGAGGATGCGTGCAGGCAGGTGACAGCTCAAAAATTCGCTAAGTCAAAGGTCGCCGTTCGTTTGTCAGCTTTGTTCAACTCGGCAAAAAACCTGTCACGCACCTTTTTGCACCCATCCTCCCTCCTCCTCCCTAGCCCCGAACAACTTCTAAACCTTTTTACAATGCCTCCCAAATCCACGGTTGCTCCATCTCAAATCAAAGCCCGTGTGAAGAACAAAGAAACTCACCCAGGAATCCCTGACCGGGCCCTGCCACGTCGAACCTCGGTTGAGGTGGAAAATGAGCGTGCAGCGAAAGCTCAGGCAAAGGCAGCGAGGGAGGAAAAAAAGCAACAGGGTATATGACGTGCAGCTGAATTCAAGGATGCTGACATGGTTAATGAGGACATCGTCAACGCTACCCCCATCCACACTTTACTCCAAAACCGTGGCCACCTGCCAGGAATCGCAAAAATGCCAGCCTCGGCCCTGTCGCTGAGGTCAGCAATGACTCCAACAATGGCAACTTGTCATCCTTCCAGTGACTCGACTCTGAAGAGCCACTCACTGGCGAAGAAGAATCCTCTGACGAGAGTGACCCACAGCCTCCTCCCAAAAAACTGAAGGCCCAGACGACTGGGAAGGCAAAGGTTGTTTTTTTGTTGTTTTTTTTGTTGTTTTTAATTCTTTTAATTCTTAAGATCGGCAACCGCCCCCATTCTCTTCAACGCCCTCCCCCACTGGACCTGTGATGGGGGTTCGAGGAGTGGCATCGCACTCCTTTCCTCCTCTGCTTCCTGACCAGACATTGGCTTCGCCACGTCGCCACCCTTCTTCCGCATCCTCTCCTCTTCAATTTTCTTCATTTCCGTGTCAATCTCGTCTCGCAACTTGAACTTCGCTTTCTTTGGCTTCTGAGGCAGTTCTTCATCCGAGCCCGTTCCATTTGAGGCTAGCACCATCTCTTTGGCATGAAGGGCGGCATTCCACCTCTTTTTTGTGAGAGTTGTACGGCCCGTCTTTGTTATTAAAATTATTATCAACAATCAGATCAGTCATCAAACGACTCGACCAAACGTATGCAACCCGATGACAACAATCCGATAAGGCGAGTCTTCCCCTAATTTTCTCCCTTGTACCTCATGTGCGTGTCATTGCTGACACTTGATCAATCCACACTTTTCTATCGAACCCTCAGCGATTTTTATATTGGCAACAACAGGGATCCTTCTGATGGAATCAAAAAGTGGCGTTTGGCAGTCCCAAAGAGTAAACCTACCTCCCAAGCGGCTAATTCTCTTACTAGGCGTGCTAGACCCTGACATCCTCTGTTATGAGTGGTGCTGGTCGCTCGTCTGCACCGTCTGTTCTCACCGGGAATGTCATGATAATCACTGAGCGCCAGCCCTGTTACGCACGGACTTTGCGTATCGAGTTACTAGTCTTTACCGCTGCTGTGAGAGTAAAGATGTTTGCCTAATGTATAGCTTACCAATAAGCGTGGTCTTACTATACACTATCGTACTTAAGAGAGTCTACTCTATGTACTAGAGTCGCCTAGATACTTTAAGGCAAAGCTGACTTAATCTGAAGTCAGGTCAGATAGCGGACTCAAAGCAAAGCTCTTGAGCGCAAGTGGATAATACGATGAGAATCAGACGGGGGAATAGAGCGAAGCTCTTAAGTGGGGTTTATGGTCCTGGATTCACAAAGGAGACCAAGTCTGAGGCGACATTGGACTCTTGTACAGGGTTTATATACAACAAGTACTACTAGGATCTGAGTCACGAAAAGGAGGCTTTGTAAGTAAACATAGAGATGCGTCAGCGGCTCAGTAATGAGCTTACTGATGCTTGGTAACGTACTTAGTAAGTAGCAAAAGAGACTGAGTAAGTAGCTGTGCAAATGACTCACGCGTAATGGAAATACTGAACGACTCTGAAGGGAAGTGGAGTCAAGCGTATTAAGTAAACGTGGGAAACCAGTCCAAAAGAGGAAGGTAACCTGAGTATGACGCGTAAGTATTAAAGCAGCTAAGTATCTAGATAACAGATAAGTCCAGTAGATGGGTAAAGCGGTCCGGTGGTACACATATATGGAAACGAGCCACACGATACGAAACTGAGACAGGGGTTAACCCGTATGGATGCAACAGAGGCGTAACAAGCCCTCTGGGTTGGCTAAGGTTAATAGCGAACCGGCATCCACAACTGGTTTTAATGAGAACGGTGGTCTCTCCGACAATGATGAGATCAGGGGAGAGGAATGGGAGGCCGCATTTGCCAGCCCTTTCAAGGGCAAGAAGCGCGTTACGAGCAAGGTACACAAATACCTCTATTTAATACAATGATCTAACTGTCACAATCAGCAACTCGTAATACAATGATCTAACTGTCACAATCAGCAACTCAATATCGAAGCTGACAGCCTTGATTGGTTAGATATTGGGATAGATCAAATGCAAAGTGTCATCAACCTCTATTCTCATCAAATCTTTTCCCAATTTCCTGGCAATCTCGACGACTTCGACCTCGATTATCGAGTGCCTATCCCCTTCAGCCGCTTTGCCGAACTGTCCAACGATCCTCGTAAACTGCAATTTACGTGCCCCAGGAAGACTCTCAAGAGCATCTGCTCCCCTGCCTTGACACTCCGCAATATTCTCAATGGATGAGAGGATGCCGATGCGTACAAAGAGCTGCTGAAGAACCTGGAACTTTCCCCCTTTTCATCCGATTGGCAGGGAAATGGGATGCACCCACGACAGTTGTGGCATCTGCAGGACTTGCGTGATGGAGGCGGGCTTGGCTTTACAGTCGAGCTTTTCTTCCTTGCCCTCTCGCAACCGTTATCCACATCTTCATCACAGGAATCCTACTCTGCACTATATACGGGCACATTTCGGGCCATTACATCTGACTGGACTGTCTGGAGCAAGAACAAAGACTCGTTTGGAACACAAAATCTCCTTCTCGATATCGCCTCATCATGTCACTGGAAATTTGAGGATAAATACCCTGCTTATATCGTCGATGAGTTCTTGTTATTACTGGGCAACGTTTTCAAAGGACAGACAGGCCCACATATCGACAGAGCAAGGCAACAGTTTGAATCTTTTGTAACATTCGGCTCCAGAAGGTTTAGGGAAAGGGTGTTGGAGATCATCGCACAGGTACAGACACAACCATTGTAACCTTTTCATCCAACTAGCGCCGGACCCGTGCACAGCACGGGCGAGAATTGTATTAGGCAGTAAGGTTGAAGGAAGAGGCAGAGAGAATTGCATAGAATAATGTTAACGTTGATTACATTACACGACATATGAGGAAATTAAGTTGTACAGGTGTGAAGACGACATAGATTGAATTACAGCCTCATTTTTTCCGTTTAGAACCGGGGCGCATGACGGGTCCGTCGGAGGAGGAGGATGCTGGAGCAGGTTGTGGGGGAGAAGTTAGGATGGAGGGGGATGCATTGGACGATTTGAATTTGTATTTGAAAGGGGACGAAGGAGAGAAGGAGGAGGATGCTAAGAGAGACAGTTTAGCACGTGTACAGGAGAAAGGAAGAAGATTGACACGCACTACTGCCAGTACCAATGGAGGAGGATGGAGGGGCTTTGCCGAGAAAACTGATGTTGTCGACGGAAACGAAAAGATGAGTGATGACGCCCGCAGAATCTGTCTCGACGTTTGCAACAATACCGTCAACTGCCACAAAAGTGTTGTCGGAGGGGAGGGGTTTTTTGGTTTTATATTTGGAAGAGTTAAAGAGAGCGCAAATGGGAAGGGTGGAAGTGTTTTTATACATTGTTGTGTATTGTTGCGCATCAATATCAAAAAAGCCTTCGGATTTGTTGGAGTTGATGGCAGCGCCAGAGACGGTGATGTATGGGTGTTGTTCAGTCTCAGTTGTGTGGAATGGAATAAGCTGCGGGAGATGAGGATGAGGATGAATTCAAATTCGAAAAAAAAGAGAGAACGTTAACGATGTCGCCGGCGACATGAAAAGGTTGAACGACATCAGGCAGATGGTCTTGAGAGTGTTCGGTCGGTAAGGAAAGGGAGTCTGCGACATGTGATTCTTCATCACTTTGTGTGTCGTTGGAGTGTTCGATGGGTTGGACAGACGACGCATTGCAGTTAGTAGAGTCGGCGTGTTGTTCGGGGACGAATTTCACAATCTGTTCTCTCATTCTCGCGACGAATTCACTGCCCAATCTGTCGATTCGTTAGAACAGATGGGGGAACATGTGATGACATTTCCGACGGGGGACGGTCGGTTGAAGTAGCACCACCCTTTTTCTTTTCATTCGTGCGACGCTTTCGCTGTGCAATTTGTCTTATCGATTCGACTGATTGTGGGGGAGGTTGCGGCAGCCGAGCAGTTCCCGCATCGACGACTGATGGATGTTCATGCATCGACAAACGTATGCGAGAAGGGGAAGGCTCATTGTCTGACAAAGCAAGCCTGATGCAGAACGTGAGAGATGAAACAGTTAAAGAATGAAGAACATACGTGGGAGAGAGAGGACGTTTAACCCCCTGTCCCGTACATGAGGAGAGACAACCGGGAAAGAAGGATGGGCCCGCAGTGGCATTCCTATCCGACATATCTTGAATGTAGAAACGGTGAGGTCGTCACGTCTGCGTCGCTGTTGAATGAAAAGGAAAAACGCTCCTCCATGTCGATCGTGAACGAAAAGGCAAAACGGGGCGGGAAAATAGAGGATGCAAACGGAGGCAGAGAGATCGGAAAAGATGCAATGGAAAAACGGGGTGGATGCAATTGCTGACTGATTACTCAACCGCAACGGGTAAGACGGTTTGTGACATAAGCAAGCAAGCAGAATGTTTATGACATAAGTTTTGTCTCACCATTTTGCAATTAGTGGCTTTATATTAGAGAGGATATCCAGCACTCCGTGTACAGATATCTGGTGCCACATGATTTACGACTACACGCAGAACACACCTTATACGTAAACTGCAAGCTGATGAAATTCAGTTATAATAAATGACGATTTATCACCGATTCCATCGACGTAGTAGAAGCCTCACGCCTGAGGGACCCTCGTCAAGATGCACAGAAAGAAGCAGCTAACCTTTCTTTTTGCAGAGCCAGAAAAAAAGCGACAAACACGACAGGAATCAAAAACTTCCTTTTTCTTCGGGACTACTGAATACGATATATACATCCTACCACTACAGTTTCTTACCCACGAAACAGAAAATGAGTTGAAATATTCAGCAGCGCTGCGGCCTCGAGACTCATCCTCCTGTAGCTTAAGGTTAATATGTCCATCGCGCAGCTCGGCACAGAGCCGATCATTATCCTCCTGTGAAGTACAAGGGCCAGAAGCAGCAGTAGCCTTGCTGCACAGACGAAAGTGTCGAGGGAGGAATTGCATATCAGTTGGCGATAGGGGCAATGGGTATACGACGACGCCGACGCTGAGGCAGAGTTGGACAACCCACTCAAACAGTTGCTATGACTAGCGATGTGGAAGACGGAGAGTGCGCGGACTGTAGTACGTGATGCATGTCATCCCTGGTCGTGGTCAGGCCCTGCGGCCCCTGTCCTGAGACTAGGAGCGGAGTGGACGAGCTGCAGAGAGGAAACTGTCCCGACCAGTTTCGTGCGAGACCAGTTTTAGCGATACAAGTCTCCCTAAGAAAGAGGATTCACATGGTGTGAGGGAGGGTTCGGTTGAAGATGGCGTTGCGAAAAGATGTCCGATGATTTGGAGTCGGACATCTTGATGCACGATGCACATGTCACGTCGGGGTCATGCGCGCGGGATTTGTGAGGCGGAGGGCATAACAGGGGATGGAGCCTTAGGCCTTAGGCCTTAGTTTCGGCGGATGATAGACGCGATGGGCGTTTGTCGTGGGCTCTTGCGGTCTCAGTGTTGAGTGGTTGACTTGCCGTGTCGCAGGACAAGGCACATCCCCGCGTTTTGTCGACTTGTGTTCGTCGAACGTTGTATATTAATGCTCGCTGACCAGAAAAGTGCCACAGGGGCTGCTAACAAGCATTGGGGTGTGGGCCGTAAGTAATTTTGTCCTCACAGTGGAGGTAAGAGTGGAATGGAGGGATGGAGGGATCTCAGCGACGGGTCGGGCCTGCGCCCCCCGCCGAACCCACTGATCTTTCCACGTGATCTCCACTGCGTTCTGGCACCCCACACTTTTTTGTGACTGCGGCCACACTCACTCCAGAGTGCTGGGAAATTGAGGGGATGGCACAGACATTGTTCTTCTGCCGTATGTCCTTATTATCTTTCGTCTCGACTACTGGTGTCTCGCATCTCTCATCTGCCGCGTGTGAAGCTTGAAAGGTCGAGCTCGTTCCATCCTCTCCAACAGCAGTGTAGTCGCTGGTCGCTGGTTAACAACCTCAGCTGCAGTATTACTCAACTGTTCCTATCCAGGTCATATTCCGTCTAAGCAGTCTTTGTGCCGCGCCACCATGACCAGTACCAGTGGTTTCAGCACACCGAGCTCTATTCCTTGAATGATCTCACAGATGTGGTAGTCTCCTTTCGTCCTATGCCCATACAGTAGCTCTTTAAAGCAGCGCGCAACGACACTAGCCCCCGTGCGATGCTAAATTTCTAGCCTTCCGCCTGTGGGAGCCGGCGACACCTGGAAGCCCATAAGAGTGGCAGAAGGTAGCGCGAACATGCTGAGGTGGAACCAGACTTGCCGTGATGCTGGATGACATCCGCTGGTGATGGAAGCTGTTCGCCCGTATTAGCCACGAGGCAGAAGTATCTCCCTGACCAGCCAAAGTTTGACGGTATGCAACGGCGTCCATCCGAATGGGCCATGTCCGGGCTCTGAACGCACCAAAATGCCATGATGCCATAACGTCACAGCGCACGTGAACCACGCAACTGGGGATCGAGCTGACGGCGATCAGCAAGCCATTCAAGCACATGGTGAACGATAGCCTAGCTCCAAATATATAAGCCTCTATTCTGAACAACGGTATCATACAATCGAATCTGATCAGGAGCGAACTGGTGGGTGTTAAGAGGAACGCCGAGTGGTTAGTAAATGACGCAAAACGTGAATGGGTAGAGAGCAGTGATCAATCAATCCGACCATTTTCTTTCCCAGTGAGAAATAGCTACGGGATGACCAGAGAACTTCCGTCCAGATACAAACGACCCAATAGATTCCTGGACAGGTCCCGATAAGTTGAGGTCCTCCAAGAAAAGAGTTTGCAGGGTGGGTGACGCTGTGAACTCCTGCAAAGCAGGCGCGATACGTGGCACGATTACCCGGGACAGGTAAAGGCTCTTCACAGAGGTAAATGGACGTAAAAGTTCCAGCCAATGGTTGGTCTCGACTCGGATGTCTCTTCCCCAATATGCATAATTGTCGGAGATGTAGAGGCATTCCACGGTGGCAAATGACTGAGAGAGGGACGAGGTACAAACCTGCGCAACAGATGAAGCCTGCCAATCTTCCACCTCATATGAGATTTCCAGCCCTTTTTCAAATACCCGCCGAAGTGTGAGATGAACGCTCGAAATGTGAAAGACCACATGAGCTTCGTTATGTGCCTTGAGCTTTGGTGTGCGATCAATAAACTGGGCAAGCTGGGCTGTGTCGGGAATGAATTGGTGGAAATGGAATATTATTAAGTTGTCGAGTAGAGGGGTATCGATCCGAACCACGAGATCCTCCAAATATTCGCTGACCCCATAAAAATGCAACTGGGTAAGAGCGGGGAGGAGAGTGCGGGTCGGTGGGGGCGGGCGTCGGTGTTCCCGGACAGGGAAAGATTCAGGGGATTCGAATTCAAGGATAAGTGTTTCAAGCCTGGTCAACGCGGAGAAGCATGAGACCATCGCCTCGGGTGAAATATACCCGGATTGGGACAGATTAAAAAGTCGAAGATCGGTAAGGTGAGTGGCAGTGAAGAGTAGTCTCGGTAATCCCGGGAATGGGATGTGAGCCAATTGAAGATATCGTAGACATGGCGCCGATCCACCCAAGAACAAATCGGGATCGACAGACACTGTTTCATCGTCGGACTCGAGATCCAGATACGTCAGAACCGGGAATGACTTGTGCATTGCTGTCAAGATTTCTCCCATTTGCAAAGTTGGAACACCCCAAAGACCGATCTGACATATGCGATTGTTCTGCTCGAAGGCCGCAGCGACGTTAACCGTGCCCCATTCCGGTTGCCAATCCTCGTCACATTGCTCTAGGACGATAGGTAAAGCTGTCCAGATATCCAGCTTCTCCCTCACAGGCGTTGAAGGATGACAACAAATTCGCAGATTCAGGCGGAGTGGTGACTCGAGGACAACGTTTCGCCATTTCCGACAAACGTGCACCAGTGTACACCATGCCTCTAGTCCGTCATATTTTCGAGTCGGATCCACATAAAGATCAAATATTTCTAGGAGAACATCTTCGGGGAGTATGTCGATCGTCACCCGGCCTATATCGCATTCAGTTGGTCAGAAGTTGTTGCAAGGTTATACTAGACAGAATACGTACTTCGCTTCGGCTGTGTAGAAATATGCACCTTGCCTTTGCGTCTGCGAGTCCTCCTAGGAGCCATCTTCGGAATCGACCACCAAGGGGAGCCCGAAACAAAGACAGGCAGGCGATACTAACTTGACGGGAGTGTGTGGGGAAGTCTGACGATGAAAGTGCTGTGGAGAAGGGCAATTGAGGACTTTGCTAGTTTTCTAGAAGATGGACAAGTGAATTTCCTCAGTGACCCATCTGAGGGTGGTGAGGGAAAGAAAAGTAGAAGCGTATACGTACAGGAACAGGAACAAACAGCCGCTTGCGATGAATGTGGTCCGTGCGGTCCGGTGTTGGGTTATCATTCTTTCGCGGTCGTCACCCTGCCGCGTCCGATGCTGACATCAAGAGTGATGTCTATCCCGACGGAGATACCCACTTGCAATCCCTCGCACATGCTCGATCGACCTTCACGCTCATCATCAGTGGCACTCATCCAAACCGTGCTCCATACACCTCGCAACTCAGCCTCGCGCCGCCCAATGACAGGGTGAACTTGACACATAAAGGCTTCACCTTCCTCCCTACGCCCGCTACTTCCATCTCCGACTCGGATGGCTACAAGACATATCATTCCGCGTTCTTCTCCCCGCTGTCTCACTCGCGCTCGACTTTGTCCCATCGCCCCACAATCACGAATTGTACGGCTCGCTCTCGGCGTCAACGATGTCAATCTCAACGGCGTCAACCTCAATTGCGACCATGATCATGCCCGTGCGATACACGAATGATTTGGGTCGCTTACCACCGCGTGTGCTGCGCCGCCCCGAGCCTCTTTTTACGCAGGTATTTGTGTAACTTATGTCACCCGCAGGGTCGTGATGCGGTGGGAATGGGAAGAGGCTCACGCGACAGGCCTAATCCTGTCGGAACGACAGCAGTGTTCATATTGGTGACGCTATGACTGGAGGAAGAAGTTTTGGTCTGAGTGCTGTTTCCAATGAGACCAGGCAAAAGACGGGATGTTTATCATTAAGTTACTCACGGCACCTATGTATATCCTTGCTTCACTTTTACTGTGATTGTAAAAGACTTATACTAGTACTGTATTTGCCTCAGTGTACAAGAGAGACAACGGACTAGTACCGCAAGTCTGCCAAGTAAACACTCTCATCGCTATTCTTACCCTTCTCACCCACTCGAGGCGTACTACTGTATACAAACATTCTTTGTCGTATCCACTCCGTCGGGTTCCCTTACGGTAGAGCGTCTTCACGCACGGCTCTTGGCGGGCGGATATGCCTGTTTGAGCAAAATGACTCCCACGAGGTCAGTCGACCGACCAGTCGCCATCATCAATCAGCTGGGGTTTCGCTCGCCGCCGTCTTGCTCACTTTCACCCACCCACATCCACTCTCTCTGTGCTGTACTCGAGCACGATACCGTGACCAGCCTTACTCACGGAATCTCTCAAACTCGTGTTTTTGACGACTGTCACCGATCCTCACGTCATGACCTCTGCCATCGATCTCGAGTCTGGACAAGGCACCCAGGCTGCGCCCCGTGCTGGTGCGTTTTGCTCTCTTTCTCATCACTGTTCTCTCGGCCTGAGGTGTTAATGGATCTCGAGAAAGGGGTGGGAGGAAGCGATTCAGCATTGCCCGTGCGCGAAGCACAGCCTGTTATTTCACAAGCTGAGACCCTGGATGAGACCTCCTCTTCCACTTGTTGTTGTATCCCGAGCGGAGTATTTCGTCCTTTTACTTCGATGCGCGGCGGAAGCAACGTCGACCACTCCCAGCGTAATGTCAATGATGCTACTGGTAATCAGCCAGCACAAGTGGGACAACATCCGAGTCAGGCAGAGACACAGATTCGTGCGTATTTCCTCACGATTGGAGAGACATCATTCGCCTGACGGATACAAAATCAATCACGGCCAATCAATCATCTCCTGACCCTGTCCTCGTAACACCATCTCAGACCCCGCATCTGAACAAGAGCCTGAAGAACCACGCATGGTTGGGGACTTCGATGGTAGTGCCAACGAATTTTGGAAACTCTACAGAGATGAAGCCAAGAGCCATGATGACGCCCAGATCAGTACCCTCAAAGAGGGTATGGACAGTGCCCTTATATTTGTCCGTTCATTTCTGTCCATGCCCCCATTATGGACTTGGTTATGCTGATGCGTGACCCCACAGGCTGGTTTATTTTCTGCTGCTCTCACAGCATTCGTAGTTGATAGCAAACAAGACCTGAAACCGAGCCCTGCAGATGAAACTGTCTATTACCTTCGACAACACTCTACCATCCTCTCTCAGATTTCCGTACAACTATCCTCGATTGCCCCACAGGTTATCATTCCTTCCACCCCGCCACCTCCTTTCCCTCCATTCAGTCCATTGGCATCTGACATCCGTGTTAATGTTTTCTGGTTCATGGCCCTCGCCTTTAGCCTTCTGGCAGCACTCCTGGCGATCCTCGTTCAGCAATGGGTTCGCAATTATATGCACGTCTTCCAGCGGTACGGCGATCCTTTGAAGAGTTCTCGACTTCGGCAGTACTTGTACGAAGGATGTGAAAGATGGTACATGCGGAGGGTGGCCGATTCTGTCCCTGGATTTCTCCACATCTCCCTGTTCCTATTCTTTGCAGGCCTTGGCGACTCGCTACTAAATATCGACACAAAAGTTGCTCTAAGTACCATTGTTCCCATCGGCGTCAGCGGCCTACTGTACATCTTCATGACATTTGCGCCCATTATATATCCGCAATCGCCCTACCAGAACTCATTTTCTGGTATTATCTGGTATCTTTTCCAGAAGTTGCGTGGCCGACAATTCAGGGATCGAGGACCCGATGGAGGAATAAAGCCTGTGAGCGCAAACATGGCACAGGGACAGATGCAGCTCGCAATGGAAGAGACGGAGGCACGCAAGGACCGAGACGAACTGGCGATTCAATGGTTGATTGACAATCTGACCGAAGATGCGGAAATGGAAAAGTTTTTGCCAACTATACCTGGTTCGTTTAACACGGAATGCGGTACGGAAGTCTGGAAGAGGGTGGGCAAACACCACGAGAGTGATGTCCGTGAGGACCAAAGCCAGGGTGAACCTGTTGTGAGACCACACAGGGATACGACAGCTCACCAACCGTCATACTCTCAGAGCACCCGCAGCGTCCTTAGGCCAATTATTCACCAGGTTAGGAAACTGGCTCCCCGTCATCCCCTTACCCATGCAACAACACACTCACCTGTACCACAACCACCTAATGTTCATCCGCACTCTACGACTACACATATCCGAGGAGAGAATGTTGTGCACGAGCTCGGCACACGCGTCGCCCGCTCTGTAGAGGTATGCAAGAATCGCATACTTTTTTCAAACAACGATGGTTTGTGGCGGAAGCGTACGCGTGCCTGTATCGAGGCCACCGCATCATTTGTATGCTGTGCCAACGCAAAACTTGCCTGGTTTGGAGACACTACGAAGTTGCTTGGAGACATCGGTAGATTTGAAAAAATACGGGAACTATCGCTGGCAAGAACGGACGAGTTGTTCGTGACGCACTGGACCTGCCTTTCACTCGTGGCCGTTCGACAGATTCTAGCAGACAACTGGGCTGGGCGGATTATTGCGGGAAGAGTCATGGATCAGTTTGTAGAGGCAGATGACACTGGCAACAACGACGCCCTGGCGGCTGCTCAGAAGATTGACGAGACTCTTCAGAAAGCATGGGATTGTCTATTTCGGTTATACAATGCGCTGCGCAATACAGAAGACCTGACAGATGTAAAAGAAATCCTTCGTGACCACGAATCTCAGATCTCAGAGCTGGAGCAAATCAATATCGAAGCTAACTGCCTTGGACTTGTAGATTCTGTGATGCTTCAAATGCAACATGAAATCAACCATTATTCTCATCATATCATTTCCCAATTTCCTGGCAATCTCGATGACTACTATTGGGCGCCTTGGGCGCTTATCCCCTTCAGCCGCTTAGTCGAACTGACCCGCGATCCTCGTAAACAGCAATTTATACACCCCGGGCGGACTCTCGAGAGCATGTGTTCCCCTGCCCTGACACTCCGCGATATTCTAGAAGGACAGGTGCATGGCGATGCGTACGAAGAGCTGCTGAAGAACCTGCAAGACTCCCCTTTTTCGTCTGCCAGTAGTTGGCAGGGAGATGCGATGCAGCGACAGTTGTGGCGTCTGCAGGATTTGCGTGATGGAGGCGGGCTAGGCTTTACAGTCGAGCTTTTCTTCCTTTCCTTCTCACAGCTGTTATCTGCATCTTCATCAAAGGAATCCCACTCTGCATTATACACGGGCACGTTTCGGGCCATTACATCTGACTGGAGCAAGCACAAACACTCGCTTGGAACACAAAAGCTCCTTCTCGATGTCGCCATGTCACGTCGCGAGTGGTTTAGTGTCCTTTACCCTGCTTATATCACCAAGGAGTTCTTGTTATTACTAGGCAACATTTTCGAAGGACAGACAGGCCCACATATCGATAAAGCAAGGCAACAGTTTGGACCCTACCAAATGTTCGGCTTTGTGGGCGGGCTGTTGAGGGTCCTTACCCGGGGGCAGGCAGGGTCACTGGCATCGTAACATTTCCATTTGGTATCCAGCATTCGGTGCAGCCTAGATATCTGATGATATATTTCACGGTTACATGCAGAATACACCTTATTGTCCTTTGTAGACTACGAGCTGATGAAGTTCAGCTGTAATGAATGGCGATTTTTCACCGATTTCATCAGCGTAGTTGAAGCCTGAGGCTTGAGCAAGCTTGAGTGCTGAGCGCTGAGCGCTGAGCCTTGAGGGATCCTCGTCGAGACGCACCCTTTTTGTCAGTCCAGAAAACAAACGACAAACACGACAGGAATCAAAATCTTCTTTTTAAGTTCAGAGAAATTTAGCAGCGCTGCGGCCTCGAGACCCATCCGAGCCCTCCTGTAGCTCAAGCGCTCAAGGTTCGGAATTTTTGTATCCCCATCATCGCGCAGCTCAGCACTGACCCGATCGTTATCCTCCTGGGAAGAATAATGACTAGGAGATGATCGTAAGCGAGAGGCAATTCCAAGTACGCTACTGCAGCAATTACCTGTTGAATGGAACTCTCCGCTTTGAGGATCCGGAGCAGCGCTGCCGACTTTCGTGCTCTGTAGTCATTTCCGGGTTCAGACGATGCTAACCGACGATGCAACATCTTATGGATGCATGAGGGTGAGAGGGAGAATCGTGGAAGAGTAATCCGAGGGAAGGTAAGACAGGCATTCATGGGAGATCGATTATTCGAGATGATGGTGGTTCAAACGCGTGATCCCGGGATGCTAAGCTCATCGAACTGTTGGTAACACTACTACAATGTATTACTTCTTCACTTTCCAGCACGGGAATGTCAACTCGACATTCACTGGTTCACTAGCGGGAAGTGCTGGAAACTGAGGGGAGGATGGAGTCCAAAGTTGGCGGTGCATCGATGGCGTAGTTGCAATCGTCGTCGGATACCACGCGTCCTGGAAAGGTGGGATCAGCGACTGTCTTGGCAACTTCTGCGCAAGAAGACCTACTGTCGCGGTCAAGTGATGTATATCTCTCCAGAACTTCAATTCCTTGATCGGCGACAGTAATGCCTTCCGACACAGAAGAATCGAGTCATTCCCGTTCGTGAGCTTGAGATGTTTCAGCATGAACTATACCGGTGGATCGGACCTATATCACCTATGAGCTCGCAAAGGAGGAAAATCGAATGGGCAAGAATGACGTGCCGTACGTAGTCGAACAAGTCCCTTTTTCATCGTTTGCAATTACGGTGGTTGATCGATGATCGACGGTGAAGATTCGCTCTGCGGGATCGATGCCGTGCCCGGTGATCAAGGAGAACTCTCGGCGCCATGGGCGGCGCCATTTCCTGAATAGTTTATTCTCGGACAGAGGAAGTTGGTTGTTTGGGACTAGCGGGGGTTGGTTTGATTTGTCCGAGTCGCACTGTCGCGAGTCGCACTGTCGCAATGGCGCGCGACTGTCGGCCCGGGCAGCGGCACATCAAACTGCTCGACATCCACATCATCAATCGCTTCTTTGTCCGAGGCTCGCTTTGCGAATCATCCGCTGCCATAAAGTATCTCTGGCCACTTCTCGACAGTTTACCATCCAATCATTGGTACCGACTTTTTCGCCAATTGAAGATACTCCCCCGGCGCCACTCGATGCCAGATGAGTTCGTGACACTCCGTTCTCGTCCCTACTCCCATCACTCACGCGACCTATAGGATACTGCCGGACTAAAGCGCTTCTCATCGCTTTCTTCTAAATTTCCGTGGCGCGGGTGCCTAAATACTCAGCGCTCAGCGCTCAGCTTCGACGTCAATCAGCCCGTGACACTGCACGCTCTCGACCGCTGATGGTCGGAGTTTTGTGCGTGCAGACTGAATAGCGATGAGGAAATATAAGAATACTGTCTTGTCGTACTCGGAAAGACAGATCTTGTGTCCAGCTCAACGGGCTCCGTCGTCTTAGAATTTGAGTTTCATCGACGAATTTGTTCCGCTGTAGTGTCGGGACTCTCAACTTGTAGCCTGGCGACACCGGAGGACGAGCGAGACTGGATACGTACCCAAAGACGTGACCTCGTCTCCAGTGGATACCATTCTTGTTGAGAGACCCACTCCGCGGTCGCCCACCCTGCCGTGTTCGATGCTGACAAGAATGATGCCGATCCCGAAGGAGAGAACTCAATACCCACCTTCAATCCCTCCATGCACATCCTCGATCGACCTTCAGGCTCATTGTCACTGGCATCCATCCAAACTGCGCTCACACACCTCGCAACTCGGCCTCACGCCGCCCAACGACATGGTGAACTTGACACATACGGGCTTCACCCTCCTTGCACAAGCCCGCTACTCCCGTCTCCGATGGCTATGAGATATTGTATAGCTCGCTCTCAGCGTCGACGATGTCGACCTCAATGGCGTCAAGCGACCACGATCACGCCCACGCGATACACGAATGATTTGTGCACGTCGGCACAGAAAATCCACCGCGCTTGCCACCACGTCCGCTGCGCCGGCCCGAGCTCTCTTTACCACGGCCAAAACGGGCGGCAGCATGTCGCGCAGGTATTTGGGGTCGTGATGCGGTGGGAATGGGAAGAAGCTCACGCGACGGGCCCAATCTTGTCTGAGACGGCAGCACTGTTCTTGGTGACGCTATGACGGGGAGGAAGAAGTTTTGGCCCGAGTACTGTCCCTCATGAGACCCAGGATATGTTTATCCTTGCTTCACTTTTGCTTTGATTATAGAAGACTGATCCATAAACTAGTAATCGCCTCAGTACAAGAGAGACAACGGATTGATTACTAGTACGGCAGGTCTGCCAGCCACGTCCCTTTGGACACTCTCATTGCCATTCCTTATCGTCGGATATTCAACTTCAGGGTGCTCTACGGAGGCTAGAACGACCATACATTCGCACGCCGTCAGGCCTGTCAGGACTCAGGTACTCAGGCACCACCGTCAATCGGGGTGCGAATGTTGCAGGGATGGTACATTCCTCGTCCGCCGTCTTGCTCGCTTTCACCCCATCCACGTCCACCCTCTCTGTGCTGTACTCGAACACAGTACCGCGACCAGTCTCCCTCGCCTAATCTCTCACCATCGTGTTTTGACGACTGTCACTGGACCTCACACAATGAGCTCTGCCATCGATCTCGAGTCTGGACAAGGCGCCCAGGCTGCGCCCCGGGCTGGTGCGTTTTGCTCTGTTTCTCATCACTGTCCTCTTGGCCAGAAGTGTTAATGAATCACGAGGAAGAGGTAGAAGGAAGCGATTTAGCACTGCCAGTCCTCGAGGCACAGCCGGTTGTCTCACAAACTACTGGTGATCAGCCAACACAAGCGGGACAACGTCCGAGTCAGGCAGAGGCACAGATTCGTACGCATTTCCTCACGATTGCGGTGACATCATTGGCCTGACCAAAAAATGATTCTTGACCCTGTCCACGCAACACCACCTCAGACCCCGCATCGGAACAAGAACCTGAAGAACCTCGCATGATAGGGGACTTCGATGGCAGTTCTAATGCGCTCTGGACTCTCTTCAAAGATGAAGCCAAGAACCACGATGACGCCCGGATCTATACCGTGAAAGAGGACATGGAGAGCGCCCTTATTTTTGTGCGTTCATATCCTATCTGCACCTACAAAGTCATACTGATGTGTGGCCTCACAGGCTGGTTTATTTTCTGCAGTCCTCACAGCATTCGTAGTCGATAGCAAACAAGACTTGAAGCCAAGCCGCGCAGATGAAACCGTGTACTACCTTCAACAGCATTCGACTATCCTCTCTCAAATTTCTGTTCAACTATCTTCCATTGCCCCACAGGTTTCCATCCCTTCCGCTCCACCATCTCCTTTCCCTGCGTTCAATCCATCGGCATCTGACGTCCGTGTAAACGTTTTCTGGTTCATGGCCCTCGTCTTTAGTCTTCTTGCCGGACTCCTGGCGATCCTCGTTCAGCAATGGGTTCGCAATTATATGCATGTCTTCCGGCAGTATGGCGATCCTTTGAGGAGTTCTCGAGTTCGGCAGTACTTGTACGAAGGATGCGAAAGATGGCACATGCGGAGGGTGGCCGAGGGTGTCCCTGGACTTCTCCACATCTCCCTATTCCTATTCTTTGCAGGGCTCGGCAACTCGCTACTAAATATCAACACAAAAGTTGCTCTAAGCACCATTGTTCCCATCGGCATCAGCGGTCTACTGTATATCCTCATCATATTTGCGCCCACCCTATATCCGCAATCGCCCTACCAGAATTTATTTTCGGGAATTTTCTGGTATTTGTTCCAGAAGTCACATGGCCGGAGATTCAAGGATCCGAGTCGTGGATCCGATGGGAAAATAAAACCTGTGGATGCAAACATGGCTGAAGGACAGATGCAGCTTGCAACGGAGGAGACGGAGGCACGCAAGGACCGAGACGAACGGGCGATTCAATGGCTGATTGACAATCTGACGGAAGATGCGGAAATGGAAAAGTTTTTGCCAGCTATACCTGGCTCGTTTAACACGGAATGGGGCACGGAAGTCTGGAGGAGGCTGGGCAAGCACCATGAGACTGAGGACCAAAGCCAGGGCAGGGATACGGCTCACCAACCTTCATCCTCTTGGAGCATCCGCAGCGTCATTAGGCCAATCATTCACTTATTTAGGAATCCCGCTTCCCGTCATCCCTCTACCCATGCAATGACACCCTCACCTGTACTACATGCACCTAATTTTCATCCGCACTCTACCACTGTGGATATCCGCGAAGAGAATGCTGTGCACGAGCTCAGCACACGTGTCGCCCGCTCCGCAGAGATATGCAAGAACCGTGGACTTTTTGCAAACGATAATTTATGGCGGAAGCGTGCGCGTGCCTGTATCGAGGCCACTGCATTACTTGTATTCTGTGCCAATGCAAAACCTGCCTGGTTTGGAGACATTTCGACCCTGCTTGGAGAAATTGGTAGTTCTGAAGAGATACGGGAATTGTCGTTGAGAGGAACGGACGAGTTGTTCACGACGCGCTGGACCTGCCTTTCACTCGTGGCCATTCGACCAATTCTGGAAAGGAACATGCTTTATCATGTGATGCGGGCGATCGATCAGATTACAATGGAAGATGATACTGGCAACAGCGACGCCCTGGCAGCTGCTCGGAAGATTGACGAGACTCTTCAGAAAGCATGGGATTGTCTATTTCGGTTATACGACGCGCTGCGCAATACAGAAGACCTGACCGAAGAAGTACTCGAAATCCTGGGTGGCTACGAATCTCAGATCTCAGAACTGGAGCAAATCAATATCGAAGCTGACGGTCTTGAACAGGTAGATTCTGCGATACTTCAAGTGCAATATAAAATCAACCAGGATTCTCATCAAATCATTTCCCAATTTCCTGGCGTTTTCGATGACTTCGAACCCCATCATTCAGCACTTATCCCCTTCGGCCGCCTTGCCGAACTGTCCAAAGAGCCTCATAAACTGCAATTTACATGCCCCAGGATGATTCTCAAGAGCATGTGCTCCCCTTGCCTGACACTCCGCAATATTCTAGAAGGACAAGGGGATGCCGACACGTACAAAGAGCTGCTGGAGAACCTGGAGAATCTCCCCTTTTCGTCCGGATGGCAGGGAGATGGGATGCAGCCGCGACAGCTGTGGCGTCTTCAGGATTTGTGTGATGGAGGCGCGCTTGGCTTTACAGTCGAGCTTTTCTTCCTTGCCCTCTCGCGGCCATTATCTACATCTTCATCAGATGAATCCCACTCTGCTCTATACATGGGCACATTTCGGGCCATTACATCTGACTGGAGCAAGCACCAAAATTCACCTGGAACACAAAATCTCCTTCTCGATATCGCCTGGTCACATCGCTTGGAGTTTGAGAACAAATACCCTGCTTATATCGTCGATGAGTTCTTGTTATTACTAAGAAACATCTTCAAAGGACAGATAGGCCTACATGTCGACAGAGCAAGGCAACAGTTTGAATCCTTCCCAATGTTCACCTCCAGAAGGTTTAGGGAAAGGGTGTTGGAGATCATCGCACAGGTACAGACACAGCCATTGTAACCTTTCCATTCGATATCCAGCATTCCGCCGTGTGCAGATATCTGATGTCGCATGATTTACGACTACATGCAGAATACACCTTATTCTTCTACGTCGACTACGAGCTGATGAAGTTCAGTTGTAATAAATGACGATTTATCACCGATGACACCGGCGTAGTTGAAGCCTAAGGCCTGAGGGATCCTCGTCAAGATGCATAGAAAAAAGCCGCTAACCTTTTTTTGCAGGGCCTAGAAAACGGCGACAAAGACGACAAGACTCAAAATCTTCCTTTTTCTTCGAGACTACTGAATACGGTATATACATCCCACCACTACAACTTCTTACCACCCACGCAACAGAAAAAGAGTTGAGAGAAATTCAGCAGCGCTGCGGCCTCGAGACTCGTCCTCCTGTATCTCAAGGTTCAGAATTTTGTATGTCCATCACGCAGCTCGGCGCTGAGCCGATCATCGTGTCGAGGGAGGGCTCGATTGAGGACGGCGCTGCGAAAAGGATGTCGGGTTTGGAGTTTGATCATCGCGCGAATGCACGTCACGTCAGAGCCATGTGCACGGATTTGTGCGGAGGATTCAGCTGGACAATAGACGCGATCGATTGCGTCATGGGCTGATCTCGCAAAAGCGCTCTCGCCAATGGTAGATCGAATGATCCTGATGTCAGGGAGTCACATAGCATGCATTCCTGGTTGTTCGGTGATCTGATCACAGCTGCTGTCCTGTTCTTAAATAACACTCACTGGTATCATTTCGCTTCCGAGACGTCTCACTGTATCTTCTTATTATAACACCACCGCATCGGACTCATCTGTAGGATATCATCATGTGGAATAGAGGCTAATAGAATCCAAACTAGATAGGATAAACGTGCCTTCGTCCTTCCTCCTCCCGCGCATGTCTCCTAATGTCGCATCGTTTCGATTACTCTTGTCGTCACCAGCGAGGGGTCGACACCAGCCGAAGCCGCCGCGCCCGGGCCTGCCGAGCAATTCCTGGAAGCCCACTTCCTAGACGCCGCAGGCGTGGTGGTTGGGCAGTCTTGCGGTATGAAGAGTACGAAGTCCTCAAAGTCGTGGTCCTGCCCTTCTAGAGCAGCGCGCCCAAAGCTAGAGACTATCAAGATCGAGGGTCAGTGAAAGCGCCGATGATTCTGAGTTGTACGCGCTCACCCGAGTCTCCAGGGAGGAAACGGTCAGGGCTTGATGTATCACACAGACGTGAGGAAATGCGAGTCGTTGGGGCGCCTTTCCGCGCCTTTCGAGAGGCGCACAGAAGATCCTCTTCGTCGAGAGACGCTTCGTCTGATTGAATAAAGGCTTAGTCCGGCAACTCTTGGACTAAACGTGATGATGACGTCAAGGCATCGACTTGGGGACATGCTTAACAGCCTGCGTCTTTGCGATCCAATGACACATCAGAGAGGTTAGAAACCTGAGAGCGGTAGGCCGCCGCTACGAGACGTGGTGATGGGCAAGTCATCCGAGGACGAACGGCAGGCTTCCGGTGCAAGTCCGACCGAACGTCCGTGACATATATCGCTTAATTGGGGCACAGGATCCCTTTGACGACGACGAGCCCGCATCGAGGTACATGATCGGCAGAAGTACGCAATCGGGACAGGAGAGATCCCAGTCCGACTAGACGAGGTGCCAGCCTCCAAGTCAATACCCTTGTGCCTAGACCCACGCACCGCCGTGGGTCTGCTACAATCTTCGAGGTGGGCAAAGATCAACAAAGGGAGGGAATCTAGCTGCAGAATGCAAGAATCTTTGGACGTCCTGGCAAATCAGTGCTGAAGAGACGCTCGGAGGGTGAACCGGTGGCCATGATGCGCGGGCACTGCCGAAGGAAATGGCCCTCCGTTGATGACATCGATAAAATCCCACTGCGGGGAACCTTGTCAGCCTGCGGAAACGATGATACTTCTTGATGATTAAGGACTAGGAGATGATCGTAAGCGAGAGGCAATTCCAAGTACACTAACTGCAGCAATTACCTGTTGAATGGAACTCTCCGTTTTCGAGGTGACGGGTGGTTCAAACACGTGATCCCGGAAGCTAAGCTCATCGAAGTGTTGGTTCGTTCCAGCGTCACGGGAATGTTAACTCGACGTTCACTACGTTCACTAGTGGGAAGTGCTGGAAACTGAGGGGAGGATGGTGTCCAAAGTTCGCGGTGCATCGATGGTGTAGTTTCGTTGGGACAAACCCCAACTGGAAGACATGCAATCGTCGTCGGATACCACGCGTCCTGGAAAGGTGGGATCAGCGACTGTCTTGACGACTTCTGCGCAAGAAGACCCACTGTCACGGTCGAAGTGATGTATGCCTCTCCAGAACTGGCCGAACTTCAAGTTCATCCAATTCCTTGATCGGCGACAGTAATGCCTTCCGACACAGAATAGTCGAATCATTCCCCTTTGTGAGTTTGAGATGTTTCAGCATGAACTATACAGGTGGACCTATATCACCCATGAGCGCGCAGGGAGGAAAATCGAATGTGCAAGAATGACATGCCGCAGTTCGACAAATCTATGGTGAAGCTGTGAAGACCCGCTCTGCAGGATCGATGCCGTTCTAGGTGATCAAGGAGAGCTCTCGGCGCCATTTCCTGAATAGTTTATTCTCGGACGGAGGAAGTTGGTTGTTTGGGACTAGCGGGGTCCTGCCGGGTTTGTTTGTTTTGTCCGAGATATGATATGCGCGACTGGCGGCCCGGAATTGTCCGAGGCTCACCACTTCTCGACAGCTTACCATCTAATTTTCTTCGCCAAGATACTCCCCCACCACTCGATGCCATATGAGTTCGTGACACTCCAAATATGGGTCCGTTCTCGTCCCTACTCCCATCGCTCACCGCGGCTCACGCGACCTACTAGTATACAGTAGAATACTGCCGGACTAGAGCGCTTCTCATCCCTTTCTTCTAAATTTCCGTGGCGCAGACGCCTAAATCCTCAGCGCTCAGCTTCGACGTCAATCAGCCCATGACGCTGCACGCTCTCGACCGCTGATGGTCGCAGTTTTGTGTGTGCAGACTGAATGGCGGCGAGGAAATGTAAGAATACTGTCTTGTCGTAGTCGGAAAGACAGATCTCGTGTCCAGCTCAACGGGCTCCGCCGTCTCAGAAGAGGCTACCGTGACTTTGGGCCTCATCGACGAATTTGTTTCGCTGTCGGGACTCAACTTGTGGCCTGGCCGACACCGGAGGACGAGCGAGACTGGATACGTACCCAAAGACGTGACCTCGTCTCCAGTGGATATCATTCTTGTTGAGAGACCCACTCCGCGGTCGACCACCCTGCCGTGTTCGATGCTTACAAGAACGATGCCGATCCCGAAGGAGAGAACTCAATACCCACCTTCGCGATCCCTCCATGCACATCCTCGATCGACCTTCAGGCTCATTGTCACTGGCATCCATCCAAATCGCGCTCACACACCTCGCAACTCAGCCTCACGCCGCCCAACGACAGGGTGAACTTGATACAAATGGGCTTCACCCTCCTTGCACACGCCCACTACTTTCATCCCCGATGGCTATAAGATATTGTATAGCTTGCTCTCAGCGTTGACGATGTCGATCTCAACGGCGTCAAGCGACCACGATCATGCCTACGCGATACACGAATGATTTGTGCACGTCGGCAAGAAAATCCACCGCGCTTGCCACCGCGTCCGCTGCGCCGAC
This sequence comes from Russula olivacea, assembly GCA_963926505.1. NCBI lineage: Eukaryota > Fungi > Basidiomycota > Agaricomycetes > Russulales > Russulaceae > Russula > Russula olivacea. Next base: position 945,260 of record OZ004879.1, on the reverse strand, counting down.
CCGAGCCTCACTTTACTGTACCACGGCCAAAACGGGCGGCGGCATGTCGCGCAGGTATTTGGGGTCGTGATGCGGTGGGAATGGGAAGAAGCTCACGCGACGGGCCCAATCTTGTCGGAGACGGCAGCATTCTTCTTGGTGACGCTATGACAGGGAGGAAGAAGTTTTGGCCTGAGTGCCGTCCCTCATGAGACCCTGGATATGTTTGTCCCTGCTTCACTTTTGCTTTAATTATAGAAGACTAATCCATAAACTAGTAATCGCCTCAGTACAAGAGAGACAACGGATCGATTACTAGTACGGCAGGTCTTCCAGCCACGTCCCTTTGGACACTCTCATTGCCATTCCTTATCGTCGGGTATTCAACTTCAGGGTGCTCTACGGAGGCTAGAACGACCATACATTCGCACGCCGTCAGGCCTGTCAGGACTCAGGTACTCAGGCACCACCATCAATCGGGGTGCGAATGTTGCAGGGATGGCACATTCCTCGTCCGCCGACTTAGCTCACTTTCACCCCATCCACGTCCACCCTCTCTGTGCTGTACTCGAACACAGTACCGCGACCAGTCTCCCTCACCTAATCTCTCACCATCGTGTTTTGACGACTGTCACTGGACCTCACACAATGAGCTCTGCCATCGATCTCGAGTCTGGACAAGGCGCCCAGGCTGCGCCCCGTGCTGGTATGTTTTGCTCTGTTTCTCATCACTGTCCTCTCGGCCAGAAGTGTTAATGAATCACAAGGAAGAGGTGGGAGGAAGCGATTCAGCACCGCCAGTCCTCGAGGCACAGCCGGTTGTCTCACAAACTACTGGTGATCGAGGGGAACAACGTCTGAGACAGGTAGAGGCAAAGATTCGTGTGTATTTCCTCACCATTTCAGAGTCATCATTGGGCTGACGGATACAAAATGACTCTTGGCCCTGTCCTCGCAACACCACCTCAGTCCGCGCATCTGAACAAGAACCTGAAGAACCCCGCGTGATAAGGGATTTCGATGGCAGTTCTAATGCGCTCTGGACTCTCTTCAAAGATGAAGCTAAGAACCACGATGACGCCCGGATCTATACCGTGAAAGAGGACATGGAGAGTGCCCTTATTTTTGTGCGTTCATATCTTATCTGCACCTACAAAGTCATACTGATGTGTGGCCTCACAGGCCGGTTTATTTTCTGCGGTCCTCACAGCATTCGTAGTCGATAGCAAACAAGACTTGAAGCCAAGCCGCGCAGATGAAACCGTGTACTACCTTCAACAGCATTCGACTATCCTCTCTCAAATTTCTGTTCAACTATCTTCCATCGCCCCACAGGTTTCCATCCCTTCCGCTCCACCACCACCTTTCCCTGCGTTCAATCCATCGGCATCTGACGTCCGTGTAAACGTTTTCTGGTTCATGGCCCTCGTCTTTAGTCTTCTTTCCGGACTCCTGGCGATCCTCGTTCAGCAATGGGTTCGCAATTATATGCATGTCTTCCAACAGTATGGCGATCCTTTGAAGAGTTCTCGACTTCGGCAGTATTTGTTCGAAGGATGCGAAAGATGGCACATGCGGAGGCACTGCATGCAAATCAAAGTATTTAGTGTGAAAAAACTCGAAAAAAAACTCGAAAAATAGTTTAGCTTTTTTTTAGAGTTTTTATGTAAGAAAAACTTTGAAGAAAAACTTAAAGTTTTTCCCGGGCAAGTCCCAGCCCGGTAAACTGTGAGAAGAAAATGCTTTTTTTGTTTCAAAAGTTTTTGCAGAAAAAGTATTTTCTTCCCACAGTTCACCGGCCCGGAATTTACCCGGGAAAAACTTTAAGTTTTTCTTCAAAGTTTTTCTTACATAAAAACTCTAAAAAAAAGTTAAACTATTTTTCGAGTTTTTTTTCGAGTTTTTTCACACTAAATACTTTGATTTGCATGCAGTGGAGGGTGGCGGAGGGTGTCCCTGGACTTCTCCACATCTCCCTATTCCTATTCTTTGCAGGGCTTGGCAACTCGCTACTAAATATCAACACAAAAGTTGCTCTAAGTACGATTGTTCCCATCGGCATCAGCGGCCTACTGTACATCTTCATCATATTTGCGCCCATCCTATATCCGCAATCACCCTACCAGAATTCATTTTCGGGGATTTTCTGGTATTTGTTCCAGAAGTCACATGGCCGGAGATTCAAGGATCGTGGATCCGATGGCGAAATGAAATCTGTGGACGCAAACATGGCTGAAGGACAGAAGCAGCTTGCAACGGAGGAGACGGAGGCACGCAAGGACCGAGACGAACGGGCGATTCGATGGCTAATTGACAATCTGACAGAAGATGCGGAAATGGAAAAGTTTTTGCCAGCTATCCCTGGCTCGTTTAACACGGAATGGGGCATGGAAGTCTGGAGGAAGCTGGGCAAACACCATGAAACTGAGGACCAAAGCCAGGGCAGGGATACGGCTCACCAACCTTCATCCTCTTGGAGCATCCGCAGCGTCATTAGGCCAATCATTCACTTGGTTAGGAAACCCGCCTCCCATCATCCCCCTACCCATGCGACGACACCCTCACCTGTACCACATCCGCCTAATGTTCATCCACACTCTACCACTGCGCATATCCGTGAAGAGAACATTGTGCATGAGCTCAGCACACGTGTCGCCCGCTCTGTAGAGATATTCAAGAACCGTGGACTTTTTGCAAACGATAATTTATGGCGGAAGCGTGCGCGTGCCTGTGTTGAGGCTACTGCATCACTTGTATTCTGTGCCAATGCAAAACCTACCTGGTTTGGAGACATTCCGATCCTGCTTGGAGAAATTGGTAGTTCTGAAAAGATACGGGAATTGTCGTCGAGAGGAACGGACGAGTTTTTCGTGACGCGCTGGACCTGCCTTTCACTCGTGGCCATTCGACCAATTCTGAAAGGCAATAAGGTTGTGCAGTTGAAAGTGTTGGAGGCGATAGATCAGTTTGCAACGGAGGATGACACTGGCAACAGCGACACCCTGGCAGCTGCTCACTGGCAGAAGATGGACGAGACTTTCCAGAAAGCATGGGATTGTCTATTTCAGTTATACGACGCGCTGCGCAATACAGAAGACCTGACAGAAGAAGTAATGGACATCCTCCATGGCCACGAATCTCAGATTTCAGAGCTGGAGCAAATCAATATCGAAGCTGACAGCCTTGATCGGTTAGATTACGGGATAGATCGAGTGCAATGTGCCATCGACTACTATTCTCATCAAATCTTTTCCCAATTTCCTGGCATTCTCGACGACTTCGACCTCGATTATCGAGTGCCTATCCCCTTCAGCTGCCTTGTCGAACTGTCCGGCGATCCTCGTAAACTGCAATTTACATACCCCAGGAAGACTCTCAAGAGCATCTGCTCCCCTGCCCTGACACTCCGCAATATTCTTAATGGACAAGGGGATGCTGATGCGTACAAAGAGCTAATGAAGAACCTGGAAGTTTCCCCCTTTGCGTATGGTTCGCAGGGAGCTCGAGATATTGATGTGATGCAGCCGCGACTGTTGTGGCGTCTTCAGGATTTGCGTGATGGAGGCGCGCTTGGCTTTACAGTCGAGCTTTTCTTCCTCACCCTTTCACGGCTGTTATCCACATCTTCATCACAGGAACCCCACTCTGCACTATACACGGGCACGTTTCGGGCCATTACATCTGACTGGAGCAAGAACAAAGACTCGCTTGGAACACAAAATCTCCTTCTCTATATCGCCTGGTCACGTCGCTGGGACTTTGACGAATACCCTGCTTATATCGTCGATGAGTTCCTGTTATTACTGGGCAACATTTTCAAAGGACAGACAGGCCCACATATCGACAGAGCAAGGCAACAGTCTGAACCCCAGTCCGACTCAAGTAGGTTTTGGGGAAGGGCGTTGGAGATCATCGCACAGATACAGACACGGCCATTGTAACCTTTTCATCCAATATCCAGCACTCCGTGTGCAGATATCTGATGCCGCATGATTTACGACCACATGCAGAATACACCTTATACGTAGACTGCAGGCTGATGAAGTCCAGTTATAATAAATGATGATTTATCACCGATTCCATCGGCATAGTAGAAGCCTGAGGCATGAGGGACCTTCGTCAAGATGCACAGAAAAAAGCGACAAACACGACAGGAATCAAAATCTTTCCTTTCTTTTCGGGACTACTGAATACGATATATACATCCCACCAGTACAGTTTCTTACCCACGAAACAGAAAAAGAGTTGAGAGAAATTCAGCAGCGCTACGGCCTCAAGAATCATCCTCCATGGTTCGGAATTTTTGTATGTCCATCGCGCGGCCCGGCGCTGAGCCAATCATTATCCTCCTGCGAAGCAGAAGGGGTAGAAGAAGCAGAAGAAGCCGCAGCCTTGCTACGGAGATGAATGTGTGGAGATTTCGAGGGTGGAATTTGCACATCGGCTGGCAATAGGACCATTGGGTATACGACGACGTATACGACGACGCTGACGCCGAGGCAGAGTTGGACAACGCACTCAAAGCGGTGCTCTGACTAACGATATGGAAGACGGAGTGTGCGTGGACTGTAGTACGTGCCCCGTCTTGAAACGTGTCTGTCATCCCTGGCCGTGCTTTGCCCTAATACTACTGTAGGAGGGAGTGGACGAAGCTGCAGTGGAGGAGACTATGCACGTTTCGTGCGAGACTAGTTTTAGCAAAACAATTCTGCCTGAGAAGGATTCACCTGCTGTGAAAGATGTCGGGTTTGGAGTCGGGATTTGATGCGCGATGTCAGTCACGTGCTGGGGGCTACGGGATGGGAGCGTTAGTTTATGCCGGACGATAGACGCGATTGGATCTATGGCGTTCGTCATGGGCTTAATGCTCTTGCGATCTCGCATTCCGCGGTGTTGACTGGTTGGCTGACCGTGTCGCGGGACAAGACACCCGCGTTTTGCCGACTTGTGTTCGTTGGAGCGTGACGCAATAATACTCGCCGACCAGAAAAGTGCCACAGGCGCTGTCAACAAGCATTGGGGTGTAGCTGAGGGAGTAGAGAAGGCCGTCAAAAGAGAGTAGGCTCATAATGGACGAACGTTGCTTGGTTGACCCATTATCCCTTCAGACCCTTCTTATTCCCTCTTTGCACCACGGAGAGCTCTTACCAGACCGCTCGTAGCCGACACCCTCCGAGAGAGACCTGCCCGCTTGTATCTGCCACGGTCCCTGGGCGAATCACAGAGGAACAAGCTGAGAGAGGGGGGACTTGAAGGAAAGGGGAGGGAAGACGGTGAGGGCGTCGCGGACTCGGACAGTAGTCCAACGGCACCGATACTGAAGTTGGGAGGAGAATGGGGCGAAATGAGAGAGGTCGAGGAGGAGTTCAGAAAATATATTGGGCGTTCTGTATTGATACTTTCAGCAATTTTGACTGAGTACGCGTATACGGCAGGGAGTGTAAGCACGGCGAGTTGCTCGGCGCGTACGTCCCGGGCGGCAGAGAGTGTCCCACGTAATCAATTCAATCATTGTGAATCACCCACTTCTCGACAGCGTACTTCATTGTCTTTTCATTAAACAGTAACTTCAACCATTGGTGCCGATTTCATCACCAAGACACACATCGTCACTCCAAGCCACGCCGTCGGCCAGATGAGCAGTTGACTCTCCAAGTGACTCTCCGAATCTGAATCCTCATGTCTCTGCTCTAGCACGGAGCACCATCCGACGTCGCCCACGCACTACAGGATACTGCTAGGAAAGAACGCTTCTCATCCAATCTTCTGCATTTTTCCGCAGCGCAGATACCGCCATTCTCATCTTGGACGTCAATCTGTCCACATTGCGTGTTCTAGACCGCTGCGGTCTGAGTCGGATTTATGTATGCAAACCTCTCAGCTGGTAACGTCTCAGAGATGTTTATATTGTCCGACGGCGGGATGGCGTAGGATGACTACCCCATTCAGTTATTAGTTTTCATCTCGTGTCGACTGTCTCACACACTCCCCCCCCCCCCCCACTCCCTCTCTGCCAGAGCTGTACCGTGACCAATCTTACACACCAATTTTCTCATCCTCGTGTTTCGACGATTGCCACTGGTCCTCACATCATGAGCTCTGTCATCGATCTCGAGGCTCAACAAGTTGCCCAGGCCGCGTCACGTGCCGGTGCGTTTTTCCCTCTTTCTCATCACCGTCAAAGTGGTAACGGCTCGCAAGGAAGAGGTGGGAGGAGCAGAGACGCATGGAATGGATATCCTTAAGCCTCACACCGGCAAAGGTGTGACCTCTATTTGGCCTTGCTGTCTCATCTCGAGACGATTGTTTTGTTCTGTTACAGGATCCCGGGGGGGAAGCGACGCCCCTGAGATGAACATCGACCAGTCCCACCGTCGCGGTAATGTCAGCCATACTACCAGCGACAGGCTAACTCAGGCAGAGGCACAGATCCGTGCGTGTTTCTTCACGATTGTAGAGATCTCAATGACCTCACGAATACAAATATAGCCGTGGCTAGTATTCCAACTCTTGACCCTGGTCCTCGCAATACTACCTCTGACTCCGAATCTAAAGAACCCCGCATGATCGGGGACTTTGACGGTAGTGCCAACGAATTCTGGAAACTCTACAGAGACGAAGCCAAGAGCCACGATGACGCCCGGATTAATACCCTCAAAGAAGGCATGGACAGTGCTCTCATATTCGTCCGTTCATATTCTGTTCATGCCCCCATTATGGACTTGGTTATGCTGATGCGTGGCCCCACAGGCTGGTTTATTTTCTGCTGCTCTCACAGCATTCGTAGTCGATAGCAAACAAGACCTGAAACCGAGCCCCGCAGATGAAACTGTCTATTACCTCCGACAACACTCTACAATCCTCTCTCAGATTTCCGTCCAACTATCCTCTATCGCCCCACAGGTCTCCATTCCTTCCACCCCGCCACCTCCTTTCGCTCCATCCAGCCCATTGGCATCTGATGTCCGTGTCAATGTTTTCTGGTTCATGGCCCTCGCCTTCAGCCTTCTGGCAGCACTTCTGGCGATCCTCGTTCAGCAATGGGTTCGCAATTATATGCACGTCTTCCAACAGTATGGCGATCCTTTGAAGAGTTCTCGACTTCGGCAGTACCTGTATGAAGGATGTGAAAGATGGCACATGCGGAGGGTGGCCGAGGCTGTCCCTGGATTTCTCCATGTCTCCCTATTCCTATTCTTTGCAGGGCTTGGCAACTCGCTACTAAATATCAACACAAAAGTTGCTCTAAGCACCATTGTTCCCATCAGCTTCACCGGCCTGCTGTACATCTTCACGATATTTGCGCCCATCCTATATCCGCAATCGCCCTACCAGAATTTATTTTCCGGCATTCTCTGGTATTTGATCCAGAAGTCACGTGGCCGGAGATTCAGGGATCACGGATCCAATGGAGAAATGAAATCTGTGAGCCCGAACATGGCACAGGGACATATGCAGCTTGCTATGGAAGAGACGGTGGCACGCAAGGACCGAGATGTAGGGGCAATTCGATGGTTGATTGACAATCTGACCGAAGATGCGGAAATGGAAAAGTTTTTGTCAGCTATACCTGGCTCGTTTAACACGGACTGGGGCACGGAAGTCTGGAAGAGGGTCGGCAAACACCACGAGAGTGAGGACCAAAGCCAGGGTGAACCTGTTGCAAGATCACACAGGGATACAATAGCTCACCAACCTTCATCGTCTTATAGCATCCGCAGCATCATTAGGCCTATTCACCTGGTTAGGAAACCCGGTCGCCGTCATCCCCCTACCCATGCGAATGCAACGACATGCTCACCTGTACCACATCCACCTAATGTTCATCCACACTCTACAGTCTCTACCACTGTGCATATCCGCGAAGAGAATGTTGTGCACGAACTCAGCACACGTGTCGCCCGCTCTGTAGAGATATGCAAGAACCGTAACCTTTTTGCAAACAACGATGGCTTATGGCGAAAGCGTACACGTGCCTGTACCGAGGCCACTGCATCACTTGTATGCTATGCCAATGCAAAACTTTCCTGGTTTGGAGGCATTTCGGAGCTGGTTGGAGATATCGGTAGTTTTGAAAAGATACGGGAATTGTCGCTGGCAGGAACGGACGAGTTATTCGTGATGCGATGGACCTGCCTCTCACTCGTGGCCATTCGACCGATTCTGGCAGACAACCGAGACGTGCAGCGTCGTGCGACGCGGGCAATGATATTGTTTGCCGAGGAAGACGACACTGGCAACAATGACGCCCTGGCATCTGCTCAGAAGATTAACAAGACCCTCCAGAAAGCAAGCGATTGTCTATTTCGGTTATTCGACGCGCTGTGCGAGACAGAAGACCTGACAGAAGAAGTAAAAGACATCCTCCGTGGCCATGAATCTCAGATCTCTGAGCTGGAGCAAATCAATATCGAAGCTGACCGCCTTAGATCGGTAGATTCTTGGATATCTCTCATGCGAAATACCATCAACGACAATTCTCATCAAATCATTTCCCAGATTCCTGGCGTTCTCGACGACTTCGACCTCGATTATGAACACCCTATCCCCTTCGGCCGCTTTGTCGAACTGACCCGCGATCCTCGTAAACTGCAATTTATACGCCCAAGACAGACCCTCAAGAGCATTTGCTCCCCTGCCACGACACTCCGCAATATTCTTGAAGGACAAGGGGATGCCGATGCGTACCAAGAACTGCTGAAGAACCTGGAAAAATTCCCCTTTTCCAGTTGGCATGGAAATGAGATGCAGCGACAACTGTGGCATCTGCAGGATTTGCGTGATGGAGGCGGGCTTGGCTTTACAGTCGAGCTTTTCTTCCTTGCCATCTCGCAGCCGTTATTCACATCTTCATCAAAAGAATCCCACTCTGCACTATACGCGGGCACGTTTCAGGCTATTACATCCGACTGGAGCAAGCACAAACACTCGCTCGGAACACAAAATCTCCTTCTCGATATCGCCATGTCACGTCGCCGGGAGTTTGATGACAATTACCCTGCTGATTTCGTCGACGAGTTTTTGGTACTACTACGCAACATTTTCGAAGGACAGGCAGGGCCGCATATTGACGAAGCAATGCAAGAGCTCACACCCACTCTGCTGTTAAGGGGTGAAAGGTTTGAGCATAGGCTGTTGAAGGTTATCACTGACGTTAGGGCAATGCCACTGGCACTGTAGACTTTTCATTTTGTAATTGAGTATCCTGTAAATCTAGGCTTATCTTGATCATATGTTTACGTAGGCTATATGCAGAACACCCATTGTTACTCCGTAGGAACTGAGGACGGATGAAGTTGTTCTAATGAATGTCCCTTGCCACTGAGTCCATTAACACGACTGAAGGGTCAAGAAGCACAGAACGCCGCACGCTTTCCATCCCTGTCCAAATGAACGAGAAACGCAAATGCAATTACGACTTTTTGTTTCTCTTCGGCGACTAGGACGACTGTATGCGATTTATATTGCAGCGCTGCAACTGTCTTACGCGTGTTCACCTCGAGATTGTCTACAAGGACCTCGAGGTTCGGAATTTTCGTTTGCGCATCAAAAGCTCAGCGCTAAGCCTGTCATTATTGCCCCGCGAAGAAAAGGAGGCGGCGGCAGCGGCTTTGCCATCCTATAGAATACGACTATTTTGGTGGAGGAACCCATCAATAAATGAAGAATTCCCGTGAGAAGAGAAGAGAGAAGTTTCTTGTACGCTAACGCCGTCGCGGAGGCGGAGGCTACTAGGTTAGAGTCCGGGAGGGGGACGCGGATGACTCGGGCAATGCGCCGAAAAAGACTGCGCCCCCAATTCGAGCAGGATGAGTTTGAGCGAGGCAGCTTTTCCCCGAAAGGAATACGCCCCCGATGTGAGGGAGGGCTAGATTGAGGCTATGGCGCCGGGGAAGATGACGGATTGGAATGGATGGGAATTTTTTTGGCGCGAACGAATCCGTCACGTCAGTCTCTTGCCAGTGTTGGGTTTGGTTTCGGACTCGGAATTGTGTAGAGGAAGTGGGCGAGTTTATTTTGCGCGGGACGATGATTGTGATTACGGTAGTAGAGACGCTGCAGTTCTGTGTTGGACAAATATGCTTTCGTCCCGGAACGTGTAGCACCATTATCACCGCCAGGTCCAGAATGCGAGATTGCAAAACGGTGCCGCATGCTCATGACGAGCGCCATCAAACCACAGTCTAGCTGAGGAGATGAATGGCACGGATGCTACTAAGTTGACAAGCGTTACGGTCCACGAAAGAAAACGTTGGCCCTGAGAAGAAGAGGTGAGGCCTGTGAGGGACCGATTTTGAAATGCCCAGTGCAAGCGGCGTTCAACTTGACCCGCAGTGTGGTTCTGGCCACGGCGCTAGTAGCTACTCTGTACATCAGTACAGGAGTTATGCGTGAGTGAACTTACTCTCAAGATGCCGACGTGTCTGACAGAATGCCATCGCTAGTCACCTACTAGACCAATTTGCAGGCGGTCATGATTAATTGTGACAGCCCGAACACGCTACGCTAGGCGAGCCTTAACACAATCTAGTTGGGTTAGGGTTCGGTTGCCTGTCTCTTATGGACGACTCACCACCTCCCCCAGAAGCTTCTCCACCTCCAGCTCCACCGGTCACCACCGGGTCGCCGACAGACTTCTTGAAAAATGTTGTGGGAAAACGAGTTGTAGTCCGCTTGACATCCGGAGTCGACTACCGTGGTACGGTTGTTCTTCTCGCCCTTTGCCTCGAGCCCCGTAACGGCTTACTCTGATGATCGTAACCGAAAGGTGTATTGTCTTGCCTTGATGGGTACATGAACATCGCGCTTGAGCAGACAGAGGAGCATGTAAATGGGGTGGTGACAAATCGTTATGGGGATGCGTTCATCCGTGGCAACAATGGTCCGTTCCCGCTGGCACTTGCTTGCGTTGTTGCCTCCTGACGTCTTTATGCATGCACAGTACTCTATATATCAGCTGCTGAACCCTTGTGAAACCATCGTCTCTTGTTGAGCTTGCTGCAATGCAATGTAGGAGTTTTTGTGCCAAGTTGCCTGGCTCGCTCAGTTACTTTACTGGCCATGCTATGCGATAAAATTCTACGTCTTCGGTCAGAATTCCTGGTTCAGTGACTGGCCTCCCCTTGTTGCGCGTGATGAGTCTTATGATTGCTTGCTCGATAGAATTGAGTGGGGTCTCGGACGCAGGATGAGTTATCCGCGATATTTCTGAATCAGGGCTCCAATGACAAGAGGGTTACAGTACCATAAACGAGGGCTCCTCGAAACCGATCTACTGTATCCCCTTTCTTTTCGCCAGTATCCATCGCAGTACTTCTAATTAATTTCGGCACGCAAGCCCACAACTGAGGTGCATATTTTTTTCCCCACTGGGCTAAGGTAGAAGTTCTAACAATGCTTCGAATCGTTACCATCAGGCGTTCGAAATGAAATGAGCACAGCCCAGCCACATGCGTCTTGGCATTCCGGGCCCGACGGAACCAAATGAAAGATGCATGACGCATGATATATATACGGTAACAGTTAACCCCATGGATGACGGATGGTGCAGTATAAAGAACATGGCGAAATCGGGCGAGTACGCGTAAGAAGCACTCCAGTGGAGTTGGTGATTCCACATGGCGGGCGTCGGCCCGATTCAAACTTGCAGACCCAATCAAATCAAATCAAAAATTATTATGGGGTGTTTGGGAGGGGCGGCGGACGGTACATTCAACGCCGTCCATCGGAGAGGATACCGACGGTATGGGGGTAGTGATTGTCAGATTAAGGCTAGTCAACACCGAATGGACGGATACAGCACAGTACAGTATGCAGCCGTCGAAAGAAGTTCAAAGAACTCAGACGAAATCGAAGAGAAGCAACAGGAAGTGGTTCTCCTCGTGGTATGCAAGGGTACTGTATACGTATGATTCAAAACATACCCGATGTTTCAGGGCGTTGCGTGAGCCACACCACCTGGTAGAGTTAGAGCCATGAAACCGGTAAACCTGTTTTGATGGTACTAGTAGAGGTCTAGGGTACGCAATCCGATCAGCGCAGGGCCCCAACGAGAGAAGAAGATCGATGATCACACCATTCGCGCATATATTCGCTAATTACCCTAAATAAATGATTTATTCGTACTCCTCAGAAGCGTACAAAAAAATGATGAAAGAAAAGGTCTTCGTAATGTGGGCCGTACAGAATATCACTGACTCAGGCTGGAAGATGGCATGGCCGAACATTTGTAAAATTCAATATATTCAGTGCTCGAGCCTGCGGCATTCAGCTCAAGCCTCGGGTGCTCGACTAGCTAGCCCACCTGTCAATAAGCCACATCAACCTGTACAGTAAAATTCTTTACGATTAACCGCGGGAAGGATAGGAGCTATGGTATGAGGGATAGTCGTCATCCGACTAAGTAAGCGACTGAAGAGGCACATGGGTTTGTGTCCCTCTAAACCTGGGTCAGGTAAAATATCGCCAGTTTGGGCCTTCACACTCCCTCAGCTATCATCCGCTCCGGCTGCTCGACGTACCCGCGCCACGTCTCCACGAACGCAGCAAGCTCCGCCCCCTCGACGACGCGATGATCCGCCGACCAGCTAACGCCCATCTTAAGCCTCCGCTCACCTTTCCCATCGCCCCGCTCCACGTCCCACTCCCACCTTGCACGGCCCAGAGCGACAATCGCCACGCCGCCACCTGGAAAGAGTAGAGGCATCGCGCTCTCGCCGCCGCCGATGGCGCCGATGTTGCTCACGGTGAGGGTCCCGCCGCGCCGTGGGAGCTCGGCTGGTGTGAGCCCGCAGGGGACTTGTCGCCCGAGATATGCGAGGTGCTTGAGTGTTGCGGCGAGGCTGTAAACTGACTGCGTGTCCGCTGCACGAACGGTCGGGGTGTACAGTCCCGTTGGCGTCGAAAGTGCTATGCATATATCCGAGTGCGGGCGCAGGGTCATCGTTGGCTTGCTACCGTTGTTCGAGACACTCCCGGGTGTGATTGAGGAGCGGAAGAGCGGCCAGGAATGCATCACCTTTGAGAGGGTCTTGAGGAGAATGGGGAGATAGGTTAATTTGTCGTATGTGCCCGTAACTGGTGGGGCAGGAACCGTAGGTGCAGCGAAGAACGATGAGGGGGTGATTAGTTGGGGAGCTGTTGGTTGTCGTGAAGGTGGGAGGTAATGCTGGGGTATATTCGTGTTGAGAATAGGAAGTAAATTGTGCAACGCGGTCAGATCGAGAGAGGTCGAATAACTAAATAAATGCATGTTAGCAGTACCAAAACAGCGCAGGGACGGTTCGCTCACCCAAAGTGAGGTATCTCCAGGCTCTGTAAAAAGCGAGTTGGTGAGCCATTGCAAAATAAATACAGTTCATATATGCGCACCTTCTCCATCGCTTTCCACATCCCATACCGTGTCCGACCCAGTTCAACGACAATATCGTCTTCCGCCAGCGGAGAGGGTGAGACCGCAGTCGGCTGCTCGCCCACAGATCCGGATTTCCCACCCGCAAGATACCGCTCCACATCGACGCGCTCGACGCGTCCGTTCTTCCCACTTCCTGGGGCAAGCAGCGCGATGTCCACCCCGCTCTCCCGCGCAAAGTGGCGAACTGCCGGCAGAGCAAGCACGTCGACCGCCACTCTCTTAGCAGCTGTGGCCGAATCGGACGAAGCGCCAGACTGCCACGTTGATGTGTTCTTTGATTCCGATGCAGGCCGGGGTGAGGCGTTCGGGTCAAGGGGATGCAGACGACGAGCTACAGGGTGCTTGTCCGATGGCGGCTGCGGCCCAGACTCGTGTGCGTCAGGCGCATCGCGCTTCTGTTCTTGGGGCGGTGGCGGGCTATTGATGATGCTTGTATCACGGTGCTCCGATGTGGGTACATCAGACGGATTGGATGCCTCTTCATCAACCTCAATGACGCACAAATCCTCGCCTACTTTGGCAACCTGCCCTTCTTGAACGAGGATCTCCGCGACGGTGCCATCGTAAGGACTGGTGATCTCGACGCTGGCTTTGTCGCTCTGCACCTCACAGAGTGGCTCGAAGATGCTGACAGAAGACAGAGGGGACACACTCCTACAGACCAAGAGAGTGCACGTTAGATGATGGAGTGAGGAGGAGGGATGGTTCAGTGGAACACGGTCAAGAACACGCTTGTCCATCCTTCGCGTTTCCCCTGGCACACCCCATAAACAACATAACTTGAAGGGAAAAGAATTTTGATAGAGGATATCGTTCGGGACCATGAAACATACCATTTAATCACCTCGCACTCCGTAATACCCTCGCCAATATCCGCCAGTTTGAATCGTTGGAGAACCTTGCGGGCCACCCACCACGCTGGCGACACATGGAAATGTGCGATATGTCTCCGTCTGCCTAGTGCGCATCGCGTTTGGCGCAGAAGAATCATAGCAGAGTGTTGCAGAACCCAGAACGAACGGAATCGATGAGTGGATGACCGTGACTGAGCCGGCCCCGGGCCGGCTAACGTGGTCAAGGTCCGAGTTGTGCGCTCCAAGATCCGGATACGTACAAGTGTTACAGTATACAGTAGTGGGATGCTTTCCACGGCTCGGATCAGCCAGTGGCACTTTCGGACACCTCACCTCGCTGCCGCTAAGTGGCTGCGCGTAGCTCCATGAAAATGGCACTACAGTATACGCTACTCTGCTAACTTCATGATGCTAACTTATGTTCGAATCCCACAATCATGTGGAAGTCATTCGCAGCACGTGATATAATTCAAGTTTCTCCGGATCCCTTTGTTTTTGTCGTCATGCTTTGGGTAGGACTGACAAAGTGGTTCCCAAGCGAACAGGTACTAAACGCACAATATATACTCCTGAGTTGATCAAGTAGCGACAGATGAGCAGGCATTTCTACTCCATAACTTATTATTTCAAGTATTACGACCGGACCGGACCGGTATGGCGGCCCTAAGTGGCAAAGTAACTCCAAATGACCCGGTACGGCAGATGGTGGCACATACGCGTCGTCGACAGCTCTAATTGTAATATGTGACTACCGGCGTCCGAGTCAAAGTTCGCGTTTCCTGTGCGTTTTTTGGTTCCCAACGGTGGAATTAGGGGCGCCATCATCTCATTGGTCAATATTATATTTCGAGTATTGTACTCACTGTACGCGGCGGCTGTATCATGCGCTCGTTGTTCCCTTTCAAGTTCAGTTCCGCCCCTTGTCCGTCACGCCACCACCGCCCCCGTTCAGACAAACTTAAACTTGATGTTTATTCAAATACTCTCCTAAGACTTTGTCTCCTGTCCCGGCCCTCCTCCTCTCCCTTTCCCGACAAAGCCTTATGGTCCCACCCGTCGTTCAGCTCGTTCACTTTCACGCCAATGATCGGTGCATGGCGGATCCCTCCCTGTTTCAAGCACTCCGAGACATGATGCAGCAGGGCTGGCAGTAAGTTCATTTTGCCCGCATGCGGATATAGAACCAACCCCGCCAGGGAAAAGGGGCTAAAGGCGCAGTATTGGGGAACGTCGGTGAACAGAGTCAACGAGCTCTACTGGCTCATATGTACGTTTTCGTATGAGTATATGCGCGCGCGTTACACGATGACGATATGTTATGTATGATGATGACCATGAACACGACCGACCGGCCGACCCCTCGTCGCGCGCGCACCGCCATCCGCCCCCCTCAGTATGGCAATCGCACGAGCACGCCACCGCCATCAAAGCCGACCCATCCTACCCCACCCTCGTCCAAAAACGCGCTGCGCTCGCGACCGCGCCCATATACGAAGTCCACGTACGCTTCTCGGGGAATCCGCTGCGCGCGATCCAGGCGCCCGTGACCGAAGTCGACTTCTACAAGACGACAGACGAGACTGTGAATCCCGAAGCGACGCCGGCGGCGGCGACGCAGGAGATGATACGGCGCATAATATGCCGCGTAGAGTCCCTCCAGTCGCCGGGCTTCATCGCGATCAACTGGGGCGTTGCCCTCGAGGACGGGACAAGGGGGGCCACCCTTGGCGGGTGGAGATCCGTAGAGGTCCGTCCGTTTTGTTGGCCCAGTCCTTTCGTTTCACACCCGCGCAAAAGATTGAGCAATTTTTGTTTCTTCTCTCGGTTTTTCTCTTATTTACAGGACCACATGCGTTTGGGTACATTGGACGAACACAAGATATTTGTGGAAGAGACCGAAGAGATTTTCAAAAATATCACCGAGCTCTCCGTCACGCACGTACATTTCAAATCGCATAACGCGGTGTCCTCCGCGTGAGAACGAGCTGCTCTCTGGGATAGATGGTACCTCTTTATTTGGTTATTACTTCTCAATGGGATTTGTCGTTCCATTTTAATAACTTACAATACATTGCCTGTTCGTTTGTTTTAAAACGTATTCGTAAGTATGATTATTCCTGTCTGATCTGCCAAGCATAGGAATGTATTTGAGGGAGTGTGGAGGAGGCATCATGTCATTAAAGGAGATCTGGGCAAATACATGGGTAGCGAATGATAGGTACTGTATGAGAAAAAAAATAAACGAGTGTGGAACCAATGGATAAGGTAAAGGGGAAAAATGCATGCATAACCACCACCCCTCAGAACCGCCGGGAGCCCCCCACGAGGCCCTCTATCGACTGGTGCTCAAGGTCGTTGCGCGCCTTGAGAATCGACGCGTGCATTTCCTTCATAGCATTGCCAAGCTTGACGCCGAACCGGGACAAAATATCGCGCTGCCACGCGTCATACTTGGCGTTCACGCGTGCCTGCACCTGCTCATAATCCACGACGCACACGCCAAACTCCTTCTGCGTCTCTGTCGTGTCGAACGTCGCCCGTGTACGCTTGATCTCCGTCAAAAGCTGTTGCCAATGCGCGAGCGAGTCCCCGAGTCGGTTGAACACGTATTCCGCCTCTAGATCCCACAGCGATTGGAATTGCAGCCACTTTGCGACGTAATCCTTGAGCTGTTGTACTTTGCTCTCTATGAGCGCAAAGGGGCGTTGCAGCGTGTCATCCGTGAAGCGAGTGAGCTAGAAAATTTCAGTGTTTGCCGGGACTAGCTGAAACCATGTTACTCACCAACGAGGTATACAGTACTTCTGATGCCGTGTTGCCTTGCATTTGAAGCCCAATTTCATATCTCGAACTTTGAATTCGTCGTAACCTGCAAACCACACCTAGAAGGAAACATCCCATGAGAAACCAAACCGTCGGTGTTCTCAGGGTGGCATTTACCGAGCCAGTCGTGCAGCTGTTGCAACCATATTTGACGCGCACTTTCTGTTGGTGGGTCAAGGAAGATGACTTGGTTCTGTATCCGAATTTCATGTACAATTGGCTTCAGGGTCATGCTCCTTTCCAGGAACTAGGAACAGATGAGCGCCACATCCCGTTGGTCAATAGTGGTATACGGCGCTTACCTTCTCCCCGCGCTGTTTATCTCCACGCCGTTTGCTTAAAACCGGATCCCGTCGCAGTTCGCCGTCGTCCCCAGAGCGGTCGAACTCGGTGCACCAAACCTGAGCGACATGCTTCAGCCGTTGCAAAAGGATCCCCTCGATCTTCTTGTCTAACTCTGCAACCCAGTGATCGAGATTTGCGTAACCTTCAAGGTTGAGTCGATCAATCTAGGGAGGATGTTTAGCGTAGGATAGAAATATATTGAGATCCGGACACACTGCTGATTGAATACGACTTAGTAGCTCTGTGAACGCCTCCTCCGCATACGAACAGGTTGCTAGATCTTCCACCGCGCGCAAGATGTCTTTATACAAGTCTATGACATTGTTTGTCTTATCCTGCTGGGCTGTCAGCAACGTCCTTAAGCCCAAAGAACCACAATAAGTCACGAACCTGTAACACGGACACTACGCTGGCAAACTCCCGGACAAACTGGATGTGTCGTGTATCCCGCCCATCTGACGAGACAAAACGCGCAGCATCATATTGGCTCACAAAATGTTCCCAGCCAATGCTAATGCCTATGTCACGTGTCACGAAACTAAACAAGCGCAAGCATAAGCTTAGATGCAGACACTAACCTTTCATAACCATCCGTTGGGCCTCGTTCCGATACTCTGCGACAAGCCATTCAATGCCTTTGTTATGTTCAACAAGGTCGAGTGTCTGCCCGTACGTCCGCACAGTCTCCATCAGACTGACTGCGTGGGGATACACTCGCTTTGCATCCTTGGCCATATTTGTGATAGCATGCGGCACTTGAAAACCAAGCCAGAGCAGGTTGCGAACGTCCTTGAACAATGTGATTATCTGTGGATCGAAGTTGACTGCGAGCTGGAAGCCACCCCCGCGTAAGCGAACAATCTCGAAAAGTCGCCCGGTGACACCCATGTCGCGGCGATTGATGTCGTGAAGCCATGCTTCGAACACCGGTCTTGTATCGAGCTTGCGGCGGAATGCGGCTGATTCTGATTGGAGCTTTTGACCCTCAGCATATAACTCCCAGCCTTTGCCGAGAACATCTTCGACGCGCTTCATGTATGTGAGCAGTTGCCGCTCAATCTGCCGCGCCCAGATGATGGCGCCCGCGATGGGTGGGAGGTCACGCATTTGAGACATATGATATGCTTCGGAGTATCGGTATTGCGTTTTGAACTGGGGGAAAACGTATAAACCAGACAGATAAGATTCGGTAATAAGCATACTTTGTCATGCAATCGCTTGATATCCTCCTTGACTGAGTCAATGAGCTGGGTCTGGTACTCTTGGATTGCACCCCTGATCTAATGTATGGGTATTGTAAGAATTCCAGTATCATTTATAGAGGAAGCTGTCGAGGTCGAACCTTTGGTCTCACGAACAGCGCGTTGAACTTTGAGAATACACGGAACATCTCGTTAGCGTTACGTGCTGTTCCAAGGCGGTCACGCAGCCGTGAGATGATTTGGTTCTCCACGCGTGACACGCGCTCGTTGTACGCATTTTCCGCGGCCACCCAGATCTCCGTGCCCTCTAATCATCGCCATGAGCTACATATCGCATGGCGACGAAGTAACTGAACTCACCAGTGGAGACATCCAAGACATCAATCCGCTTCATTACCTCATACGCATCCTTTACCTCCTCTTCCATGTCCATCCCACCGACCTCCACTCCAACACCGCCTAATCCCTTCGTGGGGCCAGTCATAACAGCCAGTTGCTCATGCTGTTTCCTCCATTCCCTCAAGTACCGCGTTCGTTCTTGCAACTTCGCGTGTGCGGGTTGGACCTTGATCGGAATAAACCTTTCTAACCGCTTTCGTGTGACTTCACGCGCAACGTCCGTGAAGCCCTTAATGAGGTCATCCCACGTGCGAAATATCGCTGTGGTCTGGGCGAGCAGGCGCTCGAAGGTCTCATATGGGGTGTAGAGCAGTCGATGGGAGGTAAGGATGCGGAGTAGTTGGTCGTTGAAGTCGCGCGAGATTGCTTCTACAAGCGGTAGCGCACGACGAATCGGATAGGGGGAGAGACGCAGTTTGCGACTGATGTGGAGGAAGATGAGCGAGAGTGACTCTTGGACCTTGTCGGCATCCGGTGCGGAGAGTAGCTCGTTCAGTGGGAAATCCTTCATCAGCTGGTTATATTTGTGCACTACGCGCATCCCAATCAGACCTTGCTCATGAGGATGTCCGAGTACGTACCGTTATCCGTGGCATCCTTGAGACCAGTGTCGGCAATGAAAGAGACAGTAGCATGGAAACGCTTTGCGTTTCGTAAGCATTCCATGACCATGTTCACTTCCTCGCTCCGCAGTTGGTTCTCAATTCCTTCGAGTGCTCTTTCGAGAGAAAGCCAGAAATTGATCTCTTGAGATGCTGTGCCCGATGCGACATCGCGATTAAGCTTTGTCACTGCTTGGATAGACTTTATCCATGCGTTAACGTGTGCGTGGAGGGTATTGAGGAAGGTACTGTCATTCAAAAGCTTAGAGGGTATATGGGAAATGTTGGGCCGGGCGCCAGTGTTGCGTGCCTGCAGAATCATTTGTTAAGCGGGATATCATAAGCTTTAAGCCCCAACCCGAATTACGCACCTGTTCAACTGCTTTTTGAATGATGGGGTGAATGATGAGGTGGGTTTCCGGAATTTCGACGTTTTGTTGTAAGTGCAACAAGGAAAGCTCGAGCTCAGCAAACTTCTTCTTCGTCATCGGGATTCCTGCAAGCCCGTGTATGAGCGAAAATTGCAACATGGTGTTCGATTAAAAGCACAGAAACTGCTGGCACCGAACAGGTTTAGTCATCCCTTGGACTCCCAGAATTGCAAGGTATACTGCGCTGTACGTGCATATTGCGGCTCATCCTCAAAAAAGGAACTCACCCATCTTGTTGTCTCCGTCCTTGCCTTGGCCTCGCGCGCCAACAAACGCGTCAAACCACGGCTTGACACCATTGCTAACAACAGCATGCAGACCCTCATATGGCGTCTCGTCGCCGCCGAAGAGATTTAGCAGATGGAGCTGAGTAGCAAGTGGTGTTATGGGGTCAAGCGTTGGTCCACGCTTAATCAGCGCGAGCGTCGTACTATTCGATGGTGTGTAGGCGAGATGGGTCGTAAGAATGTATGAGAAAGTAGGGGGCATGTCATCTGTCGAAATTGGCAAGTTCCGATGGTGCAGATATGAGGAATAGCTTGCCTTCCACCTCGTCCCTTCTCTTTACGATGTAGATGACGCCTGTACCCTCGCTCGCGAATCGCGTGACATGTTCATCGAATTCGCTGTCAAATATAGATTCTATCTCTTCTGGGGTTGCTCCAAGTACAGGTGGAAGGAGGGTGAGAAGGTAAGTGTGAAAAATGGCGGGATCAAAGGAGGACGACGGCGCAGCCTCGTCGTGCGGCATTGAACCATTTCCGTTGATTCCATTAGCTCCATTTACGAGTGTTGGTGTTGTAGGGGTATATGGGCCCTCCATCTCTCCAGATCGATAGTGCGAGAGATGGCCACTGATCTGTCGGACAGAAGAGAAACTGAGATGCAAGTCCCATGAAATGGTTTGACATACGAACCACGAGTCACAAAACAATAAGCTAGAAAGGTTAGCACTAATCCTGCCGGGGTAGACGCGTCAAAAGGACGATGGACGTGACTGGCGTCGTCGTCGCGAACTGTGAACGATGAACGGCGACCGAATTCTGCCGCGGCTGGCACAAGCCTCGCAAGCGTGGGAATGTATTACGTACCTCCGCTTCCTATCCCGGTCGGTCCTTCTCCTGTACCTACTTGATCAGTCGCCAACTACCGGTGTCCTTTGGGCTGTGTCCTCGGTATCGTACACTTGTACCGCTCACGCGCAGATTGCATTGGACGCTACACGTAAGCCGCTCACCTGGCTTACAGTACTGGTGTGATTACTTGCGGTTTGAAATGTACTTGACCCGCATCTGTGTTTAACAGGGGGAGCTCTCTAAGTTGCCGTGTTCCAAACACATCTAGACTACAGCTGTCAAAGGCAATTATGAGTCTCCTGCTTTTGATGGCAGCGTATAGTTCATGCCTCGCATCGGCGCAATTTAGTAAGAACGCCATCTTACCAACCTTCCGAGGTGGACTTTTCGGTACTTTCGATTGTTCGCAAACCTAGGCATGTTTCATGTTGATCTTAGGCCTCTGTTTCTTGCTGTCTCATGTATGCTTTCATGTACACATCGAAAAGAGAAAAAACCAATGTAACCAATGTTCCTGGACTAGGGCAACCGAGTTGATCCTTTTTTACCGAGTAGCGTAGTCGTTTTCACGGGTTCTTTCATGGAAGCAGATTAGAATCTACCACATTCCCCATCTTTATAGTACCCGCACTCTACATGCCACTGCTGGGCATTACAATTCCGTTCGTCCTCAGAAAACCGTCCTGCGACAGAAGATCCACTCCCCATTCTCCAGCCAGAAAGTCAGATGGAAGGGCGCGTAAGTCATCCGAGCACAGGATGACCGGAAGGACTACCTCCAACGTCACCTTGTCACCACAGTGACAATGGAGGTTCCGAGAACACTGGGGCCCCAAAGACGGGGTATCGGGCAACCGTGAAGCATCGAATTGTAGCAGTCACGCATTTGCTTGTCCGCGCGACAACGAGAATCAGGTCTCTGAAAATAACTGTCATCCCTAACGTCAACGATGAACACGGGTTTGTCATTGTGGTCGAATGCGACAATGAAGACGATGGATTCAAGGTTAGTAGGGGTTTTCTGGATGGAAGTTTTGAAGCTTGAAGCCGCGCCCGAAGCAATATTTCAACTTGAAAAGATTGTTGTAGGCCCCATAATAGCAGTTCTCAGATGGTGGGTCTGGCGCGGCAATGTTCAAAAATGGTGAGCAAGCCAGCAGGCCACCGCATTATCCGTTTGGAACGACATGAGCTCCGGAATACAGAAAAAGTGAGAAGGGGTCACCGTGACTGAGAAACGTGGGCACGTGGCGAGAGTCGTGGGAATGTCTCACGGACCTTGCCGTGCGCGACTTGGTGTCTCACCTCCATGATTATCCACTTACGCTACCCAACGCGATGCAGACACTCCTTTGCAGCACGAAATTTTGACTATAGACCTATTCTCTACTCTGATTCTGCCGAAAATAACCATTCAGTCGAGCCTTCATTTGTCAATGCCCTCAGCATCGCAATGTCCTCCTTGGAACCATCTTATAACACACAGATTTGCGTTTGAATATTGCGCGTACGCCACTCCCCTGGCTTTTTAGCGTGACTTCTTTCGGTTTGAAAGACACTACCCGCATACATCAAGGGCTTATTGACGGGGAGCTCTCCGTGGATGGAGAATCCCTCGGGATAACCGGGGGCTG
The DNA here is from genome assembly GCA_963926505.1 of Russula olivacea. Taxonomy (NCBI): domain Eukaryota; kingdom Fungi; phylum Basidiomycota; class Agaricomycetes; order Russulales; family Russulaceae; genus Russula; species Russula olivacea. The sequence continues at coordinate 922,501 of OZ004879.1, read as the reverse complement.
GAGGTGTCAAATTAGAAACACAAGGATGCGCATTTCAAAAGCAAGCAAACATAGTGAGGCCTACTTGACCCTCGTGTTTTCACGGTAGCTCTCACTGGAACTCAGTCCTTGCCGCCGTGCGCAAGCACCTATTTCTGCCCAGAACCAGAAATACATCGAAGCAGTTAGTGGTCCGGTTGGAGCCGTCAAGTGCAATTATGGGGACATAACAGTCATGTTCACGATCACTTTTGTACAACACATTCGATGTCGCGCTTTATTAGGAACATCTCTGGACAGACAATGCCGCACTCGCCCCATCCTGTCTATCTTCTAGAAATATACAGTAGTAGCTTTCTCGTTGTATTACATTGACTCGAATTAGATTGGTGTTTGTGTGCTCCTTGCGTGTTCGTCATGATGGAATACACTGTATATATAGACAGAGCAGCGGTCTCATAGGAATGTACGTGATAATTTCGTTGGGCCTGACAGTTCGAATCATTGCATTTAGCGACGGATCAGCTGGATGTCTTTACTCTTGATCACCTTGACACTAGCTATCTCCATTTGGGTTCTGCATGACACCTCACACTGGTACCAGTGGGCACACTCATCCTGCCATCTCTAATCTTCACCTGCCACCGCGAAGCCCACATCTCGACATTCCTCAAACCGTACAGGACCAGCAGGAACCCCTCGAATCCGGAAGTACCCCGTCCTACCTAGTCATATCAGGAGGAACGGGCTGCAACGCGATCTGTGCGGCGTTCGCCCTGAGCGCATGTTATGTTCTTCCAGTGTCGGATAATGGTGGTTCATCAAGTGAGATCATCCGCGTGCTAGATGGCCCTTCCATAGGTAACCTTTCTTTTTTCCCGCCTCTTCCCCCCATCGATCGATGTACTGTACCGAAAGAAGACACGGCGAGTTGCAGCCGCATCACTGGCGTCCCACACTTACGGTAACACCGCGCAGGTGACATTCGCTCGCGTCTCGTACGCTTGATCCCGCCCGCGCCACCGGGAACGACTTTGGACGCTTTGAGAGCATTACTGGCACATCGCCTTCCCTCCGGCCCTGATGCAGAGCAGGCTGCGCGTGAAGAATGGCGAACTATAGTCGAGGGAAGGAGCCATTTGTGGGCTGGCATCCCGGAGGACCGTAAGGAGACCATACGGGGTACGGGCGACAGACTGTTTCTCTATGCCTCCCTCAGGCTCTTGTTGACGCGTCATAGGCTTTCTGGTATATTTTGAAGGTGAAATCCTTCGGCGCGCGCACAAGAATTTCTCGTTTGTGAACGGGAGGTGAGCTTGCAGTACATGGTTGTAATCGATCTAATTCACTATTTATTCCAGCATCGGGAACTTTTTGCTAGCTGCCGCTCAATTATTCTTCCGCTCCCTTCCTTCCGCCATTTTCCTGTTCTCTTCCATTACCAACAGTCAGGTTGTGCTCTATTCTTTTCTTAATATCCGCTGTCCTTATCCAGATATAGGCGAATATCGTTCCCGTAATTACAACAAATCATACCGTTACTATTGCAGCAGAGCTGGTAAGCATAGTATATCATGGCTTTCCAATTCACACATGTCCTCTCCTGTAGACGAATGGAACGCACCTTGTTGGGCAATGCGAAATTTCCCACCCAGTTGCGCGACCTGTTTCACTGACAGATGGGGATGAGTACAATTCCCCGTTCAGCTTTGACACTATCTCGCCAACGGTGAGCAGTCAAGCCCAAAACGTCTTCTTCGGTGAAGAGTCCAAGGGCTCGTACGAAAGACTCTGCGCACCCATAAGTCGTACGACTCCGCTCTACTCGAGTCCCACTGGCAATAGATTTGACCTCTTTCACAGGGTTGTATTACATCAACGCATATGGACACGAGATCAAACCCGCTCCGACCCCGGAATACATCTCGGGGCTCGGCACTCATCAAGTATTAGTGTATTCCTGCGGGTCTCTCTGGACGAGGTTCGCTTTTGCCACCCTTTCTCCGCAGTATTCACCTCAGTATGGGATTAGCATCATTCCATGTCTCGCACTGCGCGGAGTGGCAACAGCAATCGCACGTTCTCGCTCTCTGCGCGCGAAAGTTCTTTTCTGTGAGCAACCACCATCGTATCGTGCCCACCCGACGGTCAATTAACTAATATATCCAGTGAACGCGAAGAATGATCGTGAAACGGAGGGCTACACAGCAGTCGACCATATACGGTCAGCATAACCCATCATTTTCGTTTGCGTTTTCTCTCAGAGGCGGGCTGACGGAGCTGACCTCTCTCTGTCGATCGACCAGAGCGATCGCTCGCACGCTGAATGCGCGTTACCAAGTGGAGCCGTATGGCCTCGGCCCGGACAATGCGGCGACGACGTACCCTGTGTCCGCCTTCGTGACACACATGGTACATCTGCGCAGCTGTGCGGTGCACGTGGATGTGGCGCTCATATCAGTACGTCGGTTCCGTCCTCTATCCAGCCTAAAAAGCGAACCCGATAGCTCATCCTTCCGTGCGCGATGATTACGATAGGACCTTGGGGTGAGATGCGTTGAGGTGGAGAGCAACTCAAGAGGAGCAGATGGAATTCCGCTCTACGATGCAGCGTGCGCGAAAGAGGCGATGGATCTGGTGGGGACGTACTAGTCCCGTTGTTTTGCATACCATAGTGAATTTGACAGATTTTTGGAACATTTATTGAGAAAGCAACTTGACAAAGATGTGGTGGTTGTCATGCATTTTTTCAAAGTATGTTGGAAAAACACATCTTTTCCAAACACGCGGATCGTATGATATCATCTCGTCCAAATATGGTCTGCGGTGGGAATCGCCGAGGCCCGGTCTACCCTGGCTGCGTGAAAAGTTGCCAGTGCTTTCCCACCCACCGAGTTCGAGGACGTGAAGGGCCCAGCCGTGAGGGTCATTCGATTTATTGGCATGATATGAAGTGATAAATCTAACACAATGGAGTCCAGGGATATACCAAAGTCCCCGATGTACATCACGTGCTCTGAGCGTCATGGTGGCGGTGTGCAACATAGATGGAGTTCTTACTCAAACCAGGAGGAGTACTTGACGTCATACAACGCAGCACAGCGTCATTGTAAACCAGGTACCGTACATAAAAGCATCTTGCACTCCGTTTGTTGAGGCGATAAAATTACATCAACATGTTTCGACGTGCAATATCGGTCACTCCCACTCTCACACGAGTTAGCCTTTACCCTACATCCACATCCACCAGATGGTTACATGTATCCCCAATTGTGTTCAAAACAAGTACAGAGAAAGCCGCGGAAGTTGCAGACAAGGTTTGTGTGCGCCCGCCGCCCTTCTCTCTTGAGTCTCTTCTGACGAAGTAATGTGGGTGTCACCGCGACCGCATGGGTGATAGATTAACAAGTCGGTCGGCCAAGGCCTCGCATCTGCGATAGAGACTGGGGAACAGGTGACAGAAAAGACAAAACAGACCTTTGGTTCGCGCCCGTTTTGCGAGACCACGCTTGATTGATTATCCAAAAATACAGGCGCTACGAAGGACAAAGCAACAGACAGTGCGAAGTCTGGAGCGGAGAAATCAAAAGAGGTGGGTGTCCAACGAAAGTATGCCGTGTTTTTCGTCTACTCACATGATACTGTTCGCATTTAGGCTGGTCGCGCAACGACGGAAAAGGCATCCAGGGTGCGTCCATCCGATACCGCGGGTTGCATAGGATTGCAATATTGATTACCCATTATCACATCGTAGACAGCGTCCAAGTTGAAGGAAGAAGCAGAGTTCCGGAGCGACGATCACTGATCCCATATGGCACTTTGTTCCTCTCTCGTGCTCGTGCATTGAATGCTAGTTGATCTACGGGTCAGTATGCATGCCTATCCACCCCATATTCGAGAGACAGGATACTACGACCACAGACGTGATTGCCAGCACTACATGTCGTATTAAACACTCGCGTTACGTGCTCCCGAGAACCATAGATGCGTTCCTCCCAAATGGCCTGCGCTGAATTTTGTAAATTTGGCTCAATGCCACAATATGGAGCACTGAGAGCCTGCTCTGCACGCGCGATACGGATCTGCACTAGACCGATGAAATCCAGGGGTTTGTGATGCAACTGGATCCAGTAGCACCCTTCGTCATGATAAATATTCATCGCAAGACACGGCGAGGCAACTTGAAGAGAGAATCCTAGAGTTGATGAAGGTAGGCGTTAAGTGGTAGGAATAATTAGGGACACACACTTTTGAATGAAATACGACTCGTGTGCCATGCGGTTGGGTAGGCTATGTAGCCAGAGTATATATAAAATGCCCTTAAGCGTATAACTCGTTGGCTTGGCTCGTGTGACGGTGTGAGACAAAAACGGAGAAAGAGAGAAGGAAATATTCAAAGGTGTAGCAAGTACTGTAGGTGAGGTGGTAGTAAAATGGGGTTCGCGATGTCGGAGGTGTAGTAAGTTACTGTAAGTAATGAGATTCCCTTCACGCAATAACGACTCCCTCCTGTTGACAGCGCGTCTGGGACCGGGCTTCGGAGTGTCGGAGAGATAGTGTCGGACGACAATTCCCAGATGCGCGCTGCCAAGCGAATGTCATGAGTGTGACAAGAATGTGCGAGATGAGTGAGAAGACGTGCGAAGGCGCTCACAGGCGACGCTGACACAGCACTCTCACGAGCCAAAATGGGCAAGACTCAAGAGGCTGCTGCTTTACTGCCAACGTGTCGCGCCGCGTAAGAGATGTTCGCCTTGCTAGCTGATGTATAAATCATAGATTAAACCTGGGACCTTCGTGCACTGGATATGATGGCCCGTGACCCAATTTGGGTACAGCGCCGTCATGAGCATTGCCCAACGCCTGCGTTGACAGCGGTCTGTACAGGTGATATCATAGTGCAGTGCACAGTAAGTGTATGTCTAGTCTCAAGCAAAGCGAGGGTTGTTCAGGCCCAAGTTCCGAGCAGGTACAGTAAGAGGCACTTGACAAAAGAAATACCAATTTTTCATACAGGGCGAACATCTTGCTGGGGGACGACCTGTTTCAGCACGCTCTGTTTCAGCCCGCTCTTGCCCGTTTTGGCTACGTAGGAGTGCTATGTCAGCAGCCTGTGTGAAAATTCTGGACAACGTCTACGATTTTCTAATCAGCTGGAATCGTGGGACATCGTTGGTGAAGAGATCCTAGGTAAAAACGCGAGGAGTGCAGAGGCCAGCATGAGTCATACCAGAAGAGGTAAGTAAACGCAGACTAAATAAGCTTGGGACTAACGTGAAACGTGAAACGTAACTTAATTTGTTTGAAAAAAACGTGTTGTGTCACGTGAGATCTCCGCTTGATTAATAAACCGCTGTGCGGCAGCGACTACAGCCCACTCACCTTCTTTTCCCATACACTTTCAAACTTTCAAAGCTACGTGTTCACCATGTATAAGGTATGTGGATGGTTTATTCACCAGTCGATGGCACGTCTACTCATGCCTCGCACCAATTAGATGTTTCCGGGAAAGAAAAACAGGCTGTCCATAGTGTCCAGCTCGACCACCACCAAATCCACCATGAGTTCCGATTCGACCAGCACAGCGTCTGAACAAGCGTTATATGTACCACCAGTGAGCACCAGTCTTTGTTTCTGCACTCTGCACCCAGAGCTAACCGGGCATAACGCAATCCCCATTTAACTGCATAGGCAAAGATCACAAACTACGCTGAGATGATGGACGACGAAAACATGGCCTGGGGACCTCCCAAGTCGCCCAAGCCACCCAAGTAGCGGAGGCGCTGAGCATCGGCTCGGCATATAGTGCCCGTTCTGCGAAAATACAGTACTTGCGGGATGCGTGCGTACCTTGCTTCCGGGCTTCTTATTATCCGCATCATCTGTCAAATTTTGACGTCCTTCTCTTTTTCTATGACAGGGTGAGACACACAATGACAAAGCATTCAAATACCAGAACTGTGCGGCCGGATCTTTCGACATACCACGAATAGGATTCATTGTGCTTTTACCAAACCATTCTTTGCTTGCTGTAACTCTGAACTTTAACCCCCCACCTTTCCTTTGGTTTCGATATTGATTCAGGGTCCTATTCTATTTTATGTCTGATATTGTTGCTTTTGACCGGTCTCTCGTAGATTATTGAGGTACCGCCGGTGTTCGTGCGTGTATGAATAAATGTGCTTCGTATCTTTGTTTTGGCCCCTCAATGTTCGTTCAAACCTGATCTACCACACCGCCCTTGCGCCATTGCTCGGGTGGGAACTAAAGCTACTGAAGACCTCACCTCCACCCTCTTTTACACTCAACCTTGCGCTGTTTAGACGGGTGTTTGGCTTCGCTCTGCCGCAGCAGTGGCCCTCTTCACCTTTCTCACCGTTCCCCTTCATTCTCTATCCCTCCTGACGTGCATGTCCCAACGACTATATAGGTTGTAGTTCTACGCTGCACTGCCAGTGCATGCGCAGCAACAGATAAACACGGTCGACTGCTCGTGCCAGCAGACAGGACCATGGGACTCATTTGGGCCACGAGGAAGCGGATCATGATCGCTCTTATTGTCTCGTTTATTCATCACTGATGCGATTGGTAAGGGAGAAAAAAAACCTTTTCTGTATGCGCTTCCCTGTATGCCTCCTTCCTAGTACGAGCCGAGCGTTACGCCTCTATTAATGCGCACAGTGCAAGCCATTTTGTACCGAACCCTTCTTGGTCGTTCCAAGCAATCAAGCTTCAGACTTCATGTAAAGTGCCCTCCCATCCTGGTTGTTATCACCGGCCATACTGTCCAGTCAAGGAGGCCTCTCGGGATCATGCAGCGGTCGCCCAGAATGGGAAAATTCTATATGGTAGATAATGATAGACGCTCAACTGAAGGTCTTCCTAATAATAACCGACCGTTGTCCGAGTTAACGTCCTCGTTACTGAAAGCGGTTAATGTGGAGAAATGCATGGGAGATCCTCGTTTGGCTCAGGTGATCATGAGCAGCCAGCCGGGGCCACACCCCATACCCATTCAGGTTATTCAGTGTCCCCAATCCATCATCGCACCCCGATACCCCAGTTATTTTCATCAGCGCAAAGGCGCATGATTCTGCCCGTTTGGAACATATCATGAACTGGCCCGTTTCAAGGAACTGATGATACTCAATGGTTCTCATTGGTCAATAGTGCATACCGTACTGACCAGTAGGCCCGGGGGAGATGGAGACCTAGCCTAAACGGAAGTGATGAGCGGCGCCTGTTTCATCCATTCCCCCATCTCAAGCTCACGCAGCACAAAGACCGCAAAGCCCAGTCTCGCCAACGTATATCCGGCCCCAGCCCCATCGTCTCCGATATATCCCGCCCGCACTTCCCTATTCTTGTCATTCTTCAGCGTAGGCACGCGCACGATCGTCCAGTCGATGTCCTCGCATGCACGGATGACCTCCCCAACGGCAACGATATCTCTGTAGGCCGAACGCGCGCCGAAAGCGATGGCGGCGACCATCATCGAATAGACCACGCTGAACTTATCGTTCTGCTCGTCCTTGATGCTCGGTGTCCCAAGCGCGATTAGGCGCTTCACGCCCTGCCGGCGCATAGCTTCCAAGACGGCAGAGTAGCCCCGGGCGATGGGCGTACCCGAAGGATTTCCGAACGACGGGCCGAGCGCACTTAGGACGGCGTCTGCGCCGGCGAGAGCCGTGTCGAGCGCCTTGGAATCTTCCAAATCGCCCTTTATGATCGTGGTATCCGGGTGCTTGTTCAGGTGTGCGGGAAGCTTCTGTGGGTTGCGGGCATAGACGACGATTACGTGTTTGGCGGTTAGGGCCTCTTCAATGAGGAGAATTCCAGTGGGACCGGTGCCTCCGAGTATGACAACACGCATTTTGTTTGGTTGGTTGGTTGGTTGGTTACAGTTATAGTGCAGGCCTGACTCGGAGGCCAGGAGTAACTTACTGTGATCTTGTTAAATCCCACGCCACCAGCGATGAGCCGGCCGCACGCGCCAGCAACACGTGCCATGGTCCCTGTCGGCACGTGATCAAAACGGGCAAACTTAAAGGCGTTGCGTTATTTGTCAAGTTTGTCGGTGTTCATTACGTTCATCGTTCGCGCTCCTTGACCCTCAGAGGTACTCTTTATTAAGTAGTTCCGTGGTCGATTTCACCATCTAATACACGTATTCACGCTTGAGACCGAACCAATAACTCTTGCAAAGCTATACCTGACGCTCCCAAAGAGCACGGACACCTGCAAGCCAGACCCGAGAGCAAATCACAGGTGGTATTGAAGTTGATTCAGTGGCTTCAATTCCTTCTCAGCTTGGCCAGCCAGTGTACCCTTATGGCGACTCGGGGGCCCTAATGCGTTAAGTAAAACTCGAGTGGGAGATGTTCATTTTGAAACTGTTCGCCAGTGGCGTTGATAAGGAAGACGGTAGATAGTTCGTTGAGTCGGCATTTACAAGCAAAATTCGGTTGTTGCCTCAAAAACGGAACGCGGCCGCTCACATCCCTTCTGTACGGGTGTATACAAAGAGGCAATACAAATCTATTCATCACAACCGTAGTGTATACTGTATACCCAGATTCTCAACGCCACCATGAATAGGTAAAATCTTCAGTCTTGCTTCGACTTCCAGCACAGGAGAAGATTGTTTTTGTACAGGCGCGCTTGGTTCCATTTCTGTGGCGTCTTCTTTGCTGAACCGAGTGAATTGATTATGAATACCGTGACAATAGATCTTGTCGCCAGCGGAAACACGGCCTTCCCTATGTTCATATCACGAGCAGAGTGATATGGCTTACATTAGGAAGCATAGATTGCATCCTGATATATCATACAGGACTCGGATGACCGTGTTCAGTGACATATAAACGACTGAGAATACGCTTGTATTATGCCTCTATATCATATATCAATATTAGATGGTGCTACGGCCGAAAATTGGACGTAAAACAGTGAGATATTACATGTAGGCTCACTTTCTAGACCCCGAAGTCACCGTGCTTTAGCAGTTCCTCCCACTTGAACGCGTCCGGTCTCTCGTGAAAATCGCTCAAAAGCTTCTCCCTTTCCTCGCTCGAACCCCACAAGTAGAAACGCTGTAGTCCATGTGCGAGTAGTTGTGCATCATGTTGGCTCAAGAGGTAGTCTCCTGTAGCCGATTCCTTGGCAGCAGAGGGTGTGATTTCACCACGCATAAGTACGAGGCCGTGCGACGAGGCCAGCTCGGAATAGAAGGTTAGCACTAGGTACGGCGTTGCGAAGGTCTGGCGGAGCTTGTACTCGAGCAGTGGAGTAAATATTGCCGTCGCCAGGCGTGGATTTGTTGTAGGCATATCACCCTTGGGTGATGATTGCGGTGACAAGGGATCGAAGGAGGCAGGGGGCGTAGGCGGCGCGTGATAAAAATCCCACTGGAGTACATAGAATTCATACGCCGCGTTCGCTTCCGAGTGGCCATCATTCGTATCGCTCGTGGTCGTCGTACGGGGCCGAGGGATAGGAAGGACAAACTTGGGGTAACGCTGTGCGACGCTGAGTAGTGAGTCATAGGTCTTGCGCGGAAGAGATGCGCAGATAAAACCGCGGCCTGTCCCACCCGACCGCGAGGCATGAAAGGCTGTCCACAGCGCAGAGACTTGTTCCGCGGTGTGGTGCTTTGACAATAGGCGCTCCGTGTTCAGTAATCCCGACAGAGGCTATGTCCGCGCGCAATCAATACTGTGCACTGAGAACATCGAAGAACACGCACCTTGATGGGAGAGCTGTCCTTACGAACCGATAAACCAGGAGGACTGTGTATTTGTTGTGCGGACGCTTCTTGTATGCCATTATTTTCTGGTACTCGTTCCAGCACACGGCGCGCATCTGCTTCAACAGCCTTTTGTCGCCCTTGTTCACGCTGTTGCTCTCGTACTCGGGCATGCAACTCCTCAACGCTTGAACCACGTCTATTTTATCGAATCGCGGTGTCAGAGACACGTCCCAGCAACATCTGGAGCCGTTGTTGACGATGACTCACTGTTGAGCAACTTTTCCTAACTGATCCGCGTACTTGACCCGGTAATCGGTGATGCTCCTCTGCCATGGCCGCTGGTGAAAACGCAGAAGTCGCGAAAAGAGGGCCTGTGCAGAGTACGCTAGGTGTTTTGTCGAAGGCCGTAGAGATGGCAGCATGTTGAAGGACAGTGTGGGAACTTTATGATAAGATTAAGATTATCTCTGCGGCTTTCAAGTTCCCACCACCTCAACCGCTCAAGTTCGCCGGTACACAGGTCGCAGTGCATCACTTCTGCGAGAAATGACAGACTTAGTCGCTCTCCTAACATTTCCTTCTGTGTCTGACGGTTTCAGTGCTCTACATTCGGCCATACATAACAGTCATACAACGTGGCCCAGTCTTCCACTGAGTAAAGTCGCTCGCTTAGACGCAGACTCGGACTCAGCATCAGCTTCAAGGTCTCGGGCTGGTATACACCCAACTTCTCGAGCGGTGGTTACGGGAGGCCCCGTTCGAGTTGGTATATCTGGTAGCCTTCGTGAGTGTCCTCATCTTCGTGAGCTATTCCAGGTGGCTGAATACGATCATCGTGCCAGAGCAACCGTATACAGAACACCAAACTGATGGGTCGCTTGCCCTCCTGCCGCGTTGCATGCGCATAATTCTCACACGAGATGCCACCGACGCAATTCCACTCACGTATGAACGCATCTATGCACTTTGCCGAGACGCTGTGGTCATTCACCGTAAAGGGGAGATGCTCGGTGACCTGCTGAGGAGAGAGCTCGATCAATCTGTTGTTCGTCTCGAGCGCGGACTCGCCGATGATATTTCTGAAGGCGTTGGCTTCGCAGTGCCGTTTGCACACGCGTTGACATGGTTCGAGAAGCAGCTTGGGCTCTTACAGGACGTAATGACCTACCTTGACCGCGGATATCTGGTACAAACAAAGGAAGGCGACGGCATACAGTTCGTACCATAATCTTGTAGAAGAACCCTATATTTCGTTTTGCTGACGTGCTCGTAGACAACAGGCGAATAGTTTGCTATTCTCGCGGATCTTTTATGACCCGCGGATCCACGAACGGGTAGGCGAAGTAGTCACCGAATGGCTAACGCTGGAATGGAAAGATGGGTCCGTCGATTGCCTGGTTCATTTATGCCCCTCTAATTCAGACGCAGCGCCGAACACGCCGCACGGCCGCATATTCGGACACTTATTCGCCACCTTCGAATTCACGCACAGTACAACGCCCATTTCGAGTCACCTTATGTGAAATTTCTCAGCGAGTATTACACTGAACAGGCCAAAAAAAGGTCTCGTCCATCGGATGACCCGCTGAATTTCCTCGATTACTGCGCTACCAAGACAACTGAGGAAACATCTCGTGCGCGCGCCGTCTTGCCCGACACAAGTTGGGACGCCGTGAAAGCGACGACGGAAAGATCACTTCTGCTTGACCATTTGGACTGGCTGGCAGATGGCGGTGAGCATGGGTCTCCTTTCTGCCTGGGCACCCCTGAGAAATTATTCTGCGCCAGTTATTGGGCCACTTGTCGAGCGAAACGATGCTGAGAAATTGAGGACACTCATCGCAGTCTTTGACCGCGTGGAGGGTGTTCGAAAGCTTGTCCAGGCTTTTAAATCATTTTTGACCGTACGTTTTGGCAGTTACCGTCGCCTCCAATGGGTTTCTTATTTAATCATAGAAAAAAGTCGCTGATATCGTATGCGACGATGCTAAGGACGAGGAAATGGTCGAGCGGCTGCTCGAATTGAAGTCCAATGCCTCACTAGCCCACTCATTTTCCGTGTCGTCTTCCTCCTGCAAGGATTTTCAATACGCGTTACACGACGCCTTTTCCGATGGCTTTAAAAAACGCCGCAACAAACCGGCCGAGATGGTTGCCCGTCACATCGACAAGCTTATGTGCAAGGGCCAAGGTTCTGCCAGCGACGAACTATTTAACGAACAACTCGACGCCGCCCTTGCTTTATATCGATTTACAGCAGACAAGGATGTCTTCCGCGCGTTCTATCATCGCGCTCTAGCAAAGCGCCTCCTACTCGGCCGTAGCGCAAGCGACGATGCGGAAAAGGCCATGCTCAAGAAGCTCAAGGAAGGTGCGTGGTACTCCTTCAAACTGCGGAGCTACTCGCGACTGAACTGAAACTGCTTTTCGGAATGCAGAGTATGACCCCGAGTTTGGGATGGGTGACCATATGTTCCGAGACCTTGCGTTGTCCCGCGACACGATGGTGGAATATCACGAACGCCTCGGCTCTAAACGTGCGGCAGAGCAGAAGCTCACTGCAATGGTCCTGCAACAGAGTTTCTGGCCGTTCTCTTCGCGAACACCCCAGGACGCCATTATCCCCGTCTCTGTGCGCCACCATCCTTTTTCGTAGTTCCTTGTTCTTACATCCTATGTCAATAGATGCAAAGCGAGCTTGATGGCTTTGCCGCTTTCTACAATGAGAAGCACCAGGGGCACAAGATCGAGTGGAGTCATGCACTGGGTACGGTCAGCCTGCGAACCCACTTCGCGGTGGGACAAAAGGAACTTTCAGTGTCGCTCTATCAGGCGGTCGTCCTTTTGCTTTTCAATGACATGACCGAAATCCCATACTCAGACGTGAAGTTACATACAGGAATCGGTGTGTATACGTGCAAAAACTGCATATCCGTACCCGCCTCATTAATTGTGTCCTAAACCCTAATGCCCTTCATCCAGAGGATGCGGCGCTGCGATGCACTCTCCAAAGCTTGGCGTGCGGGAAGAAAAAGGTGCTCAAGAAACGGCCCTCCGGAAGAGACGTGAACGACGACGACATCTTCATATTTAACGACGCGTTCGAGGATTCACGCGCAAAGGTGCACATTAACTCTATTCAAGTGAAGGAGACTGTAAGTGCTCCACTCTTTCCCTCTAATGGGCCCCTTTGAACATTTTCCACCCACCCACCTTCCTCTGTAGCCCGAGGAGTCGCAGCGCACGCAGAGTGCGGTCGAGGGCGACCGGAAGCATTACCTCGACGCGGCGATTGTGCGAGTGATGAAAACACGAAAACAACTTACGTACGAGCAAATAAAATTCGAAACAATTGAGACCGTGCGACGGCACTTCATTCCCGAAGTGACGAGTATCAAGCAAAGAATCGACAATCTGGTGGAACAAGAGTATCTTCGACGAGACGACGAAGACCGGAATCTTTTTTTCTATGTCGCGTAATCCGAAGAAGTCGTTTACTAGTATCCACCCCACAGTATACTTTTTGTTTTTCTTGGGGGTACTCATTCGGAAAGTATTGTGCGCGGACCCATCCTCCTTTTACGATATCTTGTTTTGTTGTAGAAACGAGCCAATTAACTACAAATTTAATGTGACAGTGCTGAAAATTTTCTTCGTGTTCGAGTGGTCGCGCTCTCTTGATGAGACTACGGCCGCCGACGCCGTGCGTGGTGAACTGCGGACTGCGGACTGAGGGCCACTAGTCGTACGGACCTTCCAGGTTTACTATATGCCTCACTTGAACAGAGAGACCAAAAGAAAATCCCAGAGTCTTGGGAACGCTGCCTTCGTAAATTGGGCGTAGGACCACACGAGCGCTTCACGTCATCCACTTGACCGTGACCGCCTCGGGCCGACGGGTCGTCCGTTCATCGCACTTTGTGAGACTCAATTAACATCACTTCCCTTTGTTGGCTCCTTTTGCTCTCACACTCCTGGGTAAAACTGTAACTATAACTGTAACTTGAAAGTCTCATAACCGGAAGTCGTAATCGTAACATCGTCACCATTACGATCATCATCCATCACCGCCGCCGCCGCCGTTGCCGCTTCTCGGATCTCGAAATTTAGCAGGGGTCACGGGTGCAGACTGTGCAGCTGTGCAGTCACGATGCTGTAAATACTCCGACTCGACTTTGGGAACAACATCAACATCGATCAAATCGATCGACATAGGGATTGATGATGATGCCATCTTACTGTCAACGATCAACAGTTTTCAATTATTTGCCTGTCTGCGTGTCAGGACGGCACAACAGGCAGAAAGCCTAAACTGATGTTCCTTGTCGACAAGATACGGTACAGTCCAATATGAGCTCAATCTGAATGGGAGTGCTGTGCCAGTCATCTGGGTTACTCGCTCTATGATCCACTGGTAGCCTTCTTCTCTATGCCCCTGGTACGGGAAACGATTACCAGTATAGGTTTTTGCGTACTATTTTTCGATAGCCATGTTCCTCTACTGTATAGTCGCATGGGACATTTTCAGATACTTGGCGTCCAATTTCCTCTTGATTACACATCTGACACGATCCATCGATCCAGAGGGATCATCGGCGAGGAACAGACATACTGTATATTGCCGTAGTATGATTGTGTATGGTATTTGTGTTTCCTGTAGAAAGCCGTACGTCCGCCGGACGACTACTGGAAGAACATGTGAGCCGCTAGGGGGCTCGTGCTCCATCATAAATGCGGCCTTAACTCAGTTTGTCACACTCGGTTTGTTTTCCGACATCGTGGTAATGGAATATTCGTCGGCAACCACTCAACTTATAAACGTGTTCGCCGACGAAGATGTCAAGAAAAGCGCACCTTGGACCAGCTCAATAGTAACGCAGATGATGGCCATTTGGGGGTGAAGCCGAGGCTATGACATCAGTCCCACCCAGTGGTGAGAGAGGGATCAGAAACTTGGCGCCATGCCCCCACAAGACATCAAGACATATCGATCTGCATTCAAAGGCCATAGCTCACTTGAGATACCAAAGGGAGGACCTGAGGAGAAGAGAACAACCGCTTAGGGGTCCAGATCCCAATCAGAAGATGAGGTGCTGAACGAAATAACAAGGTACGAAGAACTTTTGCCTTTGCCCCTTCAAGATTGTGAGCATGTGCTAGCACGAGATGGAACCGCCTCACAGATACACAGGAAGGATCTTTCGCACTTCCTCTACTTCCGGAATCACGAAACTCGAACAGGGAAGCGGGTAACACCTTATACGTGAATACATAAGAAAAGCACACCCCAGGCGAGGAATGTTGGGGTCGCCTTGATGACGCTCGACTTTGTTCCAAACGAAGATACTAGGAATTTGAGTTGCTGCGGGCTAAGAATGGAAGCGAGGCTGCACAGCGACACTTATCAATGGGTTAACATCATCAGAGGTGTTCGGGCTTTGGGTTCTCTAAGCTTGCGGTCTTATCGGGGCGCTAGAGGACCATTTCTGAGACAAACTGCAGCCGTGCATTAGATGCTGATTGCTGAAGCGCTGAAGAGCCGCATCGAGATGCAGTATAGCGCCCTATAATCTGTGGATTGTCTCGACCTGACGCCGCCACGTCAAATATTAGGGAAAAGAAGTTCCGCTAGGGACCTGATTTAGAGAGTCATCCTGGCTTCTCTACAGCCCGAAGAAAGTCCGCACCCAGACTCGATCAGAACAACGGATTGATGCTGCAGAGAAGCCTTGAGCGAAGCTAATGCGACGGACACGGACGAAAGCATGGGCAGAGCAAATGGACGAAACGATACTGAAATTGTGTGGCGGTGGCGAGTCCGTTGCCAGTAGCATCTTGTTTGTGATGATGGATGCTCTTTTTCTTTTCTCGCGTCCTACAATCATTGATCAGCGAAGTCGGAGTTAGGCTTATGCTGCGGTCTCTGTACGTGAGCATTCTTCCGGATTTACTATTCTTCCACCACCCTCAAGCGCTTATAGGATGAGTGGCACTGCAACTCAAACCGTTAAACAGTAAGTTAGCTGTCTGAAGTTGACAAGTGCCGCATGAGAAATCCACTTATCACGCGATTCACTCCTGATAGCTGGTGTAACACTTAACTTCGAGAATTTGAGGATGGTGTGCCCAGAGAAGGATTGGGCGCGATTGGAGGAGTCATCTTACGGACATTCGGGCGCCTATGAACCGCTGCTCTCGGGGTCTTGGGCCGTTTTTGTGTTCGGCTGTTGCTACCGTGACTATTCCCTTAGATAATTAACCAATTGTCCACTAACTAGTACAGTAACTTACAGCAAGCCTTCCCTCTCCACGTGCAGCCCTACAAAAATGGGGACTGAGAAGGAGAGGCGCCACCTCCGAGATCCCGCCTGTGAAGTTGCGATAAAAGGGGAAAACAACTCAGGTTCCAGTGGCAGATTTCGCGCGCCCCCAGGAAAAGACCTTGGCGTATTAGGTTGATCTCTCCCGCTCATTGGAAACCCAGCGCCATTTTGAATGATCTACTGGGGCTTAGCCATAGACCAAAAAGAGAGAGCGATCACATCGCCCATTCTATAGGAAAACACCCAATGGATTACTATCGTGTCAAAGTCTTTGCATCACGGTCGCGAAAGCCACAATCAAGATCGATTTAGCGACAGTATCAAAGGAGATCTGCTCACAGGCGATCGTCGGTGAGAATAACGACGGCAGTGTGTCCCAACGCCACCTGGAAACTCTCAGTCATACAATGACTGTAGCCCCAAGTATTGGGTCCCCGGTATTTGGCTATCTGAATGAAACCTTTAC
This sequence comes from Russula olivacea, assembly GCA_963926505.1. NCBI lineage: Eukaryota > Fungi > Basidiomycota > Agaricomycetes > Russulales > Russulaceae > Russula > Russula olivacea. The sequence goes on along the minus strand of OZ004879.1, from coordinate 905,985 downwards.
GCCTCGACGTCGTCATCTCGCGCGCTCTGACATACTTGTCTACGTTTGGCGAGTATAGTTGCGTGCTAAAAACTCTATGTTGCCCATTCAGTATGACCGGCATAAAAGATTATTATCGTTTCGTCCTGGGTGTGTAACTGTCCTCCGGGAAACTTGCGTCCTCCCCTGCGATCGCGGATTTCTTCTGTCCGGTCACCGGTGTGACTTGCATTACTCAAGTTCGAAAGGCTTTTTTCACGGAGTTGAACCCCCGCCTGATGCAATCTAAAATGAGAAACGATGGCACCACAATACAACACAACACGTAAGAGTAAAATTATGTTGGCGTGAAACGGTACTTTTGAGCTGCCTTGCGCTCTATGTACGATGGCCAGATCCAGGATAACAATTGAGCAAATCTGAAGAACGCCGGGATGAAAACGATCTTCTCACGTGCGTCGATTGCACGTATGCAGCGCTCCGCAACAATTTCACGCTTCAGACCACTTTGATTTGGATCTCCTTCCCGCACTGGTCCACCGTCCACCGCCGAAGCCCGAAAGTTGCCCTGTACGGTGGCCGGAAGCACATACGAGAAATTCACAGAGGGATGTTCGATGGAAAGGGATTGGTATAAGATATAGGAGGCGGCTTTGCTTGACCCGTAGATTGCTCGAGTCGGTGCAGGGATCGCGGCACCGAGGGACGATATCAGGAGAACGGAAGGGGAAATGCTCGTGCCCCGCATGAAAGGAATCTGTGGCGTGAACGATCATCGGAGAGGAGTGAGGTCAAGGAGTAAATGAAGACAGACCATTGTCACAACGGAGAGTAAAGGTCCGAGATAATTTCCCTTGATTGCAGCCATAGCAACGTCTTCAATTCGCCGAATACCATCCAAGTTGGGCTGTGTTACAGATGGGCCTTCTACACCCGCAATCTCCATGACCGGGCGCAAGGCGGAGACGCCAGCAGCGACGATTAGCGTGTCGAGACCGTGCCACTCTGTGAAAGAAAGGAGTAAGACACAGCAGTGATATCGAGACTAAGATGATGACTCGCTTTCGCTGATTATTTCTCGTAGAGTGATCAAATCTTCCGCGCGGGTGACATCTGCGCAGATGGTGACGACGGGTTCAGACCCGGAACTTGAAACTGGGGCAGCCAGAGCTTCGCATTCCGATCGCACCACCTCCAACTCTGCACCCCTACGTGCAACCGCGCAGACTTTTGCACCTCGTTTTGCATATCTGTGGGCAAGCGTGCGACCGATGCCAGAGGAGGCCCCCAAAATTAAGACTCGCTCCGCTGCGGGAGGTACGGCCGCAGGCCGGAGACCGCGCCGCTTAGAAAAATTATTGAGGATTGCCCAGAGTGGAACAAAGACGCCTAGAGTGATGGCAGCGGTGGTGGCGCCGATGGGATAGATTACGCTCATTGTCGATCATGAAAGCGGCGGCTCACTGGCAGCAACGTTCGGTGTCGGTGACAAAGCAGTGAATTATTATAATTAAATATTTTCTGATAACGTAATTCGGAAGTCTCGGGAGCGGCACACGACGCTGTCGCTAGTCGATGGCTTCTCATCATCAATTGTCGTCGTTGATAGGCCAGTCTTTGTACAATGTCGGCTCATTTCAACTAGACTGCGGTGTCATACTCCGAGACGTACCCATCGCTTACAAGTCCTGGGGATCGCTCAACGAATCCGCTGACAATGTTATGGTCATTTGTCATGCATTTACTGGTAGTGCCGACGTCGAGGACTGGTAAACCCTGCCAGTATCTACCATTGCAGTTTTGACTAATAGTTGTTCAAGGTGGGGTCCACTCATGGGTCGAGGAAAGGCATTTGACCCAAATCGTTTCTTCATTGTGTGCATCAATGTGATGGGCTCTCCCTATGGTACCGTATCACCCGTCACGACAAACCCGAGCACCGGAAAGCCTTATGGGCCAGAGTTTCCAGCTACAACTATGAGAGATGATGTACGGTGAGCTACTACTGGTTTAGTACCCTTAAATGACCTTGTAATGACCGTGGTATCTAGTTTGCATAAGCATGTGCTAGACCATCTTGGCGTCTCGTCGGTTGCCGTGGTGGTCGGCGGTTCAATGGGTGGAATGACCGTGCTAGAATGGCCATTATGCACGCCAAAGGGATACATTCGACATGTCATCCCAATCGCCACCTCTGCACGTCACTCTGCGTGGTGTATCAGTTGGGGAGAGGCCCAGAGACAAAGTATCTACAGCGACCCCGAATATGCGGATGGGTATTATACAGTGCAACCTGCTTCAGGGCTTGGGGCTGCACGCATGACCGCATTGCTGACCTACCGCTCGAGAGATTCCTTTGAAAGCCGATTCGGACGCACGCCTCAATATACACACCCACCCGAAGCAGCAGAAGTCGTCACGCCGCCACGTTCTCCGCATTCGGCTCCCACGGACGCTCTCGCAGCTCACAATGACGGCCTCCGGAATGTGCACACACTGTCGAGACCGTCGTCGACATCGCCCGCTCCCATTTTCTCCGCGCAATCGTACCTCCGTCACCAAGGAAGCAAGTTTGTAGCTCGTTTCGATGCTAATTGCTACATCCACATCACCCGCAAGCTTGATACGCACGACATCGCACGAGGGCGCGGCTTGCTGGAAGCAGTGCTCGCGCAGTTCCCTCCACGAGCTCTAGTCATCGGTATCGAGACGGATGGGCTCTTTATGCTCTCGGAGCAGCGCGAGATCGCAGCCGGCATCCCTGACGCCGAACTTGTCGTGATCCAGTCGCAGGATGGACACGACGGATTTCTGCTCGAATTCGAGCAGATCAATACGTATATTTTGCGCTTCCTGAAGAGGGAATTTCCGGGATATTATCGGGATGGATCGAACAATGCGCCAACAGAGAGCTTCGAAATCCGAAAGGCTAGCGTGTTTGGTGAGGCGGAAGTCGATCTGACGCGCTGGTAGGCAGGGGCAGACTCTTCTGTTTAGTAAGTGTCGGTATTTTTAGTGTACGGCGGCCCTTGACAATTGCAGGCATCTCCTCAGTCCCAGGTAGTTATTTGATCTTCGCGGACAAGAACAAAGGAAGTGCGATAACGAGGGAAAGTCGAGTCATAAATAAATAACGTACAGGACAAATACATGATGAGATCCTAGGGTACTTGCCATGCTGATGTGGCTACGGTGGTTAAATAAGTGATAATGCAGATCACAATTATACATGTATTAAACTCATTGTCCAAGCTGAGTGACGCGTTTTCCATCGTCGATATCGTCGAAAAATTGGCCGAGCTCGCCCTTCTCAAACCCCATCGAGGTGCTCCACATGCTGTCTGGGCCTGTATTTGGAACTTTAAATGCAGGGAGTCCAGAACTTTGTTCGAAATTTAGGACGGAGGCTGACCGGGGGCTTGGGCCAGAAGTGTGTCCCTGTAGCTCATGTTGAGGGTGTATATTATGTGGTTTTGGATGCGGCGTGGGAGACATAATGAAGGAAGATAGATTATCCCCGTTTGGGGTCGCGGGTGCAGAAAAACTTGTGGTGCTTGACATAAGCGAAGTAGGGCCCTGAAGGCGCGCGCGCTTACGTGGGGGAGGATTCTGCTGGGATCGGTTGGCAGCCCACAGGATTTGTGGAGATTGCGAGACGTCCACTGCAGGCGGTGGTAACACCTCACAAGGAGAGACCGACGAGTCTGGCTGCCATCCTGGGTGTGGAGAGGTCACGGGGGTATATGGTTGTTGCGCTAGAAATACCACGGCGCGAGCACGGGCTAGGGCATTTGCCGTGCGCAAAGTTTGCCCCTTCTCGTCCTCCTGCACGGGTGGTTCTGCGTATGCGGGTTCCAAAGCCCGAAGGACGTTCAACGCCTTGTCGGCAAACGGGCGCCCAACGAATCGGGTCAGATCAGCCGCAGCATGAGCCACGCTTGACCGAAGGGGCTGAAAATCTAGTCGGGTAGGATTCTCAGAAATGAGAAGCGTGAGGAAAACGGCGGCGGCGCAGACGTGCTGTGGGAGAGAGGAAAGGTGGGCGACCACATTGGCTGCGTGTGGGCCGAGTGAAGTGGGGTAGAGTTGGGTTCCCGTGGTTAGGAGAGCGCTCGCGGCGTCGACTGCAAGGGCCATGCTGGTCGCCATCTCGGGTGTTTCACCGCACATGGATCCAGTTCCGCCAGCGTGTGCGCGGTGCAATGCAAAGCGTGCATGTAAGAACGCAAGCCGCAAGGCAGCACCCTGTACTCCAACGCGCCTAGTTGCCGCTAGCGGTGCCGTGATGCTCTGTGCAAGCGTGACATCATCCATCGCAATATCGGCCGGTAGAGCTTCGAGCCACTCCTGTAAAAGTCGGTCATGGTCCAGGATAGTGCCATAAGGTACGGGGCGCAAAAAGGTAGCATCCGTAAGTTCTCCCATAAGATACGCCAGTCTGAAGAGAAGTATGTGCACTGTGTACACAGGTGAGGACTTGTCATCAACGGTGTTGTATACCACTGGTAGTTGGGTATCGAAATGGCGTGATGATATAGCGTACGGGCGGCCAAACATAAATGCATGCCATCTTATTATCGAGTTAATCCAACGAAGGGAGTGATGATGAGGAAGGGACACACCGATCGAGGAATACAATATTCCACCATGCCATGCGGCGACGTTCTGCTGTCGCATTCGGGAGATTCCAGGTTCCGGGGTCTCTATGTAGGCCCAGTGCAGTGCCAACGGCCACAAGCTCCGCCCGCATTTGCCAGAGTTCCTCAGAGTCAACTGTCACAAGTGCAACATAGTAAGATCGGGCGAGTAAGAGCTCGATACGATCAAGATCTCTTCCAGGAGTGGAAGGTCCATGGCGTCCCATGAGCATGAGGGCGATATTGTAGCATCGCGAGCCGAGCTCAGGCCGCACAGGCGGTTGACCGGGAGATACACTATGCCCATCGGGTAGATGGAACACAGCTGTGGCAAGTAGCACACAAGCCGTGGCAAGAGTGATGCGGCAAGGCCAAATTCCAGACTTGTAATTCGACCAGCGCCTCATGAAGGCTACTGCATCGACAGGACGGTGCAACCACGTGCAATACTCAAAATAGTGGTCTAGGAGTGCGTCGATAACGGCGAGAGGGGGCATCAGCCGCACAAGGTCGTGGTCCTGCTCATAGCTAGCCAATAGGGCTTTGGGACTGTGGTGACCGGCTGACGATGATTCTTCTTGCTGATCTGGCAGCGGCTGAAAGTCGGGCCGTCAGAAGTATATGAGTCAATGTGATATTATCTCCGGCAATGTTGAAACGCACCCGCATGCCAAGATAGGATATCCAGCCCGTCGGGCCGACGCCAGGGTTGAGTTGTGTGGGACGAGAGGAGAGAGGCGAGCTCAGATGAGCTAAGAGACCCCGCTGAGGCTGTGTTCGTGTCTCGCATGGCGGCGCATCGGGTGGCGGCCTTGGAGCACGCTGCAGGGTGGTCAAGTGGGATTCAAGAAGTGATAGAGACTGGCGGATTTTTCTGAATTCTGAGGTCGCGTTGACGGTACTCGTGGATGATGGCTCATTTCTAGCGACCCCAAGATCAGTTATGACGGTGTTCTAGAATAAGCAGACTGGTGTGCGAGACTCACGATGCAGCGGGAGACCCTCGTGGACTAGTAGATGGGTCCTTGTCCTCAGCTGAATAGCATAGCGAGGCATGACCTATTATCAAATCGAATCGCACATGATGTAAGCGACGTGCGCGCATGTACGGGGGACATGCTAATACTCGCCTCGAAGGACGCAAGATGAGCAGGGCCTGTTTCTGTTGTCCAAATAATCGATGAGGGCATCAGAAACGGTGACAAGGGATAGAAGCATGGGACTTCACCGGTCGCATTTAAGCTTGCTATTTCGACACGGCTCACAGTTAAGGATCTTGCGGGAGCGCTTAGTCAAGGGAGCCGGATCTGGAGGCGCAATGGAGGTGTCGCCTGACTCGTGCATAACATAACAACGGGCTTGAAAGGACAAAGATGAGCGACGTTAAATAGTATTCGGAGGGAGAGACGGACAGAGGTCTGAGCGCTTAAAAGGGAGATCGAGGAGGGAGATAAGTAGGGACCTTGTTGGGTAAAGCAAGGCCTGAGACATGAACCTTGTGTGATTCTCGGGAGAAGTACTGTACGTACCTTCAAAGATATAGTCAAGCCGAAGAAAATGAGAGACAGAAGGAAGCCAGGACAAGATGGCGGGGTCTTATCAGCCTATTACGCCGAACCAACTCGGCAGGACATTGCAAAAACAAAAAAAATATGGCTAGGAATGAGTCTGTAACTTTGTGTGTGGTGTACCAAGATGGTTTCCCTTGATGCCCACATGGCACCGGGCACCGGATGTGCCTGATTAAGTGAATATTCTTCGAGATCGAAGCAGGGATCTTGAGATCTGGATGATTTTTTTTCTCTTTCTGTTTTCTAATCCCAATACGCCACGGGGGCTATAGCGAGTGATTCTTTTTCGATTCCGAAGTGGGATGACTACGGGAACGATCACGTGGCGGCGTCGTTGCCCTTTTCTATTTTTTTGCGGAAATATATTGGATTATATAATCGCGACTCCGCCGCCACGTCTCGCGTGGCGACGCGATGCTCGGATCCAGACGAGCTCATCAACTTACCTCCTTCCTGGTCTCACCCCCCAATCATGGCCCGCTTCTCTGCCACCTCAACCCCGTCCACATCACGGTCACGCACCCTAACTACGAAATTGGTCTCTTGCCTCGGTCCTGGCTCCATTGTGGACATAGCCGGTCGCAAGCTGAAACTATCCCCCGTTATCGACACCTTATTTCAGTGGATGACAGAGCGCCATGCAATTCACCAGCGTCGTCTTTCAGGCCAGTCATGGCCGTGGACTGATGATCCTATTTTACAACAACATAACTTCACCAACGTCTTTCGTATATACGATCGCGTCACTCAGTATATCATTTGCAACGTCATCGGAAAGGGCGATCAAGACTTTCATGAAACCTGCTTCCGCGTGATTCTATTCCGCTGTTTCAACCGCATATCCACGTGGGAGCTGCTGTTGGCCCACTTTGGCGAACTAACGTGGCGCGACTTCAACCTCGCTGCGTATGAACATGTTCTCTACGAAGAGTATAGACAAAACAACAAGCTTTATGGTTCCTCCTACATTTTACCAGCTCCCGAACTTGGTGGAACTTCTCTCGATGGGTCAAAAGGCAAAGCAAATTACGCAAACCATCTGCGCTTGCTCAAAGTGATGATGGAAACTGACCTTCCTGGCCAGCTTGCCCAACTATCCGAACTAAGCGACGCATGGGAACGAATCTCTATGTATCCCGGCATGGGTGTATTCCTCTCCTTCCAGTATGTCCTCCCATTCTCCCACCTGTTGGTAGTTCCCTCGTCTGATATGTATAGGCTCCTTCTCGATCTCAACATGATTCCAGAGCTAAGTTTTCCCGAGGACTGGGCGATTTGCGGGCCAGGTGCAATATCGTGCCTAGTCAAAATCTTTGGGCGCGAAGTAAAGGGCGTGCATGGAGAAGCACTGGCGTGGTTACATCAAACCCAAGACCTTCACTTCGCCCGGCTAGGAATATCGCGTATGCGCCGGCCGCGCATCGGCTCCACTCACGTGCTCTCGCTTGTTGACTTTGAGCATTCGCTCTGCGAGTGCGATGTCTACTCGCGGAAGGCCCATCCTGAGATCAAGGGTCGTCGCCTACACATATCCAGGCGCAATTTCTCCGCAGATCGTCCCCCTCCGCCGTCGGCGGTTCTACCGCGTGGGTGGTCCCCTGTAGATGTGGCTGTCCATGCAAGGGCTCGCACGAAGCGTACCGCTCCTCCCCCCGTTGACCCTACAGATCCAGACCCTTCTTGGTCATTGTCACATATTGTAAAGCAAGCACCAGGTCTAAATGGGGTAACACTTTACCTTGTTCGTTATGAAGGATATGGCCCAGAAGATGACCTTTGGCTATCTGAAGCAGACCTTATGGCTGCTCCTGAGCTACTTGTTCAGTGGCAAGCCTTTGTAGAAAGTATTGACAAAAGTGTTGCTGCTTGTCGAACAGCATAATGAGGATTGGTGGCTTACTAAGTATATAGTCATTTATTGTGTTTAGTTATATGTATCTAATTTTAGTGGATTATAATTAGTGTTGTGGCAGCTACTGTAGCCAAGCCAAGCCATTAGCTGAGCTATAATTAGCTGCAGCTAAGCTGTCTGGTTTGCTTGTTAGTAGTGTTTTAAAGTTCAGTTGTGGATTGATAGAAAGACTGGCAATTGGACTGGACTGGACTGATAGGCAACTAGACTGCAGTTGCCAGTTGCCTATAAATGTGATCAGTCCAGTTGCCAGTTGCAAGGTTCATTAAGTTTAGAAAAGACTGGTCCAGACCAGTTGCAACTGGTTGCAACCAGTTGCCAACCAGTTGCCTGTTTTACCATTCATTAAGTTGAGAAAAAATAGTCTTAAATCAGTAACAAATGATTGCTATTCAAACTAATAGATAGTGTTAAAACTATCAAAGTAGTATATAAAGCAATTAAAACTTTTAAATTAGGTTGAAATCATTAAAGTATATAAAGCAATTGAAAGACACTACTGTATGTAGTGTTGCCTCAACTAGCTTTTGGGGTTTTAGCATTTTTGAAATAACATGACACCATGTACTCTGATCGCTTAGTCATCTTAAGTGACCCTTCGACTTTTGCAGTTGCAGATCCACATAAATATTTTTGGAATTTTACAAAATTTATTGTACCTGATATGGCTGTCAACTCATTTTTGATCAGTTGGTTGGCAAAAATGAGTCAACAGCCATATTGGGCCCAATAAATTTTGTAAAATTCCGAAAATATTTATATGGATCCACAACCGCAAAAGTCGATGGGTCACTTAAGATGACTAAGCGATCAGAGTACATGGCATCATGTTATTTCAAAAATGCTAAAACCCCAAAAGCTGGTTGAGGCAACACTAACTGTATGGATACAACCAACTCTTTAGTCACATGTCACAAGTCTCTATGAAGTGAAGAGATTTGACCCTAGTCACAGGTCACAACCACTTATAAAGACTGTGATGAAAATCCTCAAAATTACCTTAAAGGAAATAGACTCAGAATGTATATAATTTAGCCTGATTAGAATTAGGGTTTGAAGAGATTTGAGGTCTGTCACACAGATTTCCCAATCTCGAAGAGTCAACCATTTATTCAAAATGGTCACATGTCACAATGCCTGAAGAGTTGGTCATATTCATACAGTATAAGTTAACCATTTCTTCATTATTAGTGCTGTAATGTAGAACGAGAATGCAGCTGGAGCGCGAGGTGCAAAACCAACAAGTCGAGGTGGCGTGGGAATGGGCGAGTGGCATGGGAATGCGCTGCGAGTAACTTCAATGAGGAGTGGCGACAAGTGCGACTGATGACTTGGAAACTGGATGCGAGCACGCAAGGGCAATGGAAGACAATGAGAACAGGATAATATTTTGGGTGCACACTACACCACTTAAATGCAAAAGGGTCAACACATGTGAAAAGGAATGGGAATGTACAAGCAGGGAAAATGAAGGTACATCAAACATGTGAGCAGCAACAGTAAATGATGGTCAGACATGACCATCAAATATAGAGAAGTAATAATGATCGCCCCCTGTATTAGCTGCCAGGGGTGTGAGATCGGCGAGCATGTGGTGGTGCGTGAGCCTTGAATGATGAGCTCCGCATTGGGCATAGTGTCAGGTGTGCTGGATATGGGTATGGGCCAATTAGTGTAAGATTAAAGTAAATGAAATGAATGTGCCTGCGCCGGCGTTCGAAAGTGAAGTATTCCTCCAATCATTGCATTAGCGCGAGCATTGCTCTAGTGCACCTGCATGTTCCTCCCCTCATGTCACATGCCTCCTATCACTCTCTCCATCCATCATCTCGGGCGCCACTGAAATTGACACATTCCATCAATTAGTGCCTTCTACTAATTCCTGATCCCTTGTAAACAGCCCTTTAAACTCATTCAGATATACATCTTCAATCTCTAATGAGTTGAAAGATGCAGTATTAACAATCTGGCCTTGTCAAGCATGCTTTAGAATTTAAAGCTGCTCAAACCTATCTGCCCCAAGGCATGATTGACAATTTCAGCACCTGCTGAAAAGAGCCACTCACAGGGTACAGATGTTGCTGGAATTGCACAAACATTCATAGCAATGTGGGCAAGAGTTGGATATTCCTTTGAATGTTCCTATAAAGTAATAAGTATGTATATAAAAGCAGCAAAATATAAAAGTACTTACTGCCACCAAGCAACAATATTAGTATCCTTTGTTACATTAGTAGGCATACAGTGGGCTCCAAAACCATTGCAATGTTTGGCCATTTTTGACTGGGTGCGATGTAGCGCTTGACAGAGCGGGAATTGCGCTTATGGCTGGCAGGGTAGAGTAAAGTACTTGATCTTAGCTTTCTAATGGTGTTTTGATCATATGATTTGACCAAACAGTTATGAAGATATGCCCTTTTTAAACTAGGGTTACCATTGCAACGGTTTTGGAGCTGTTGTTATAAAATATGGAATTGTAGTAAAACTGAGGGAGAGTTGGCTTTGTTTGGTCATGCAAACAAAGATACACATTCAAGCATCATGTCTGAGTTTAAAAGAACCCGCACACTTCTTTATTTTTAACCACCATCATCATGAGAACCCTCTCTTTTGCACAAATGAACTGTATCCTCACCATGCTTAATGCTGGCCATTCTGCTCACTCAATTGCCTCTAATACTGGTGTTGATGTCTCTACCATCTCTAGGCTCCACTCCAAAGAGTGTTCTGAGCTTCCCAAGTCATCTGATGGCCATCCAACAAAGCTTTCCCCTGCCAACATCTGTCATACTGTCCATCTTATCACCATTAGAAAGGCAGAAAATGCAGTCCAGGTCACTAAATTGCTTCAGAACATCACCAACCAGTCCCTCTCCCCCACTACAGTTCAATGTCACCTAAAAAAAGCTGGTATGAAGGCTGTGGTCAAAACTAAACACCCCCTTCTTTCTGCCAAACATCACAAGGCTTGTTTGGACTATGCTATTGCCCACAAGGATTGGACTGTGGAGGACTGGAAAAGGGTGGTATGGTCTGATGAGATCAAGATCAATCACCTAGGGTCAGATGGATGCAAATGGGTGTGGAAAAGGCCAGGAGAGGGGCTAAGTGACAGGTTGATAGAGAGTACAGTCAAGTTTGGAGAAGGTTCTGTCATGATTTGGGGGTGTATGACTTGGGAAGGAGTTGGGTATGCTGCTAAGATTGATGGCAGGATGGATAGTGACCTTTACCTTCAAATACTGGAGGATGATCTTCTGAACACTCTGGAGTATCATGGTCTCAATCCTCCTGACATCATTTTTCAACAGGATAATGACCCTAAGCACACCAGCAAAAAGGTCAAGGAGTGACTAGAGGAGCAGGAATTTAGAACTATGGTGTGGCCTGCACAATCCCCTGACCTAAACCCTATTGAGCATCTTTGGGTTTTTCTCAAAAGAAGGCTTGCAGAGCATGAACACCCCCCTAGTGGGATTTATGAGTTGTGGGAAAGGATTCAGGTGGAGTGGGAGAAGATAGCAGTTGAGGAGTATCAAAAATTGATAGAAAGTATGCCTAGGAGGGTTCAAGCAGTACTTAAGGCAAAGGGGGGGTATACAAAGTACTGAATCATTACTGATACACTACAGCTCAAACTATTGCAATAGATACCCTAGATTAATATGGTCATATCTCAACAACCACTCATTCAAATCATATTATTAAAAGACCATTAGAACTCCAAGATCAGGTACTTTATTTAACATCACCTATGCCAAGCACCATTCTCACTCAGTCAAGTTCTACATCACAAATTCTCCGAAACTACCACAAATACTGTTGCAATGGATACACTAAATTAAACTGGGCATATCTTTACAACCATTGGGTCAAATCATATGATTAAAACACAATTAGAAAGCTAAGACCAAATACTTTACTTGATTCTATTTACACTAAGCACCATTCTCAATATATTAAGTGCTACATTGCACACTTCAAATATTTGGATATTTACAACGGCTCCAAAACCGTTGCAATGGTAACCCTAGTCTAGAAAGGGCATATCTTCATAACTGTTTGGTCAAATCATATGATCAAAACACCATTAGAAAGCCAAGATCAAGTACTTTACTCTACCCTGCCAGCCATAAGCACAATTCCTGCTCTGTCAAGCGCTACATCGCACCCAGTCAAAAATGGCCAAACATTGCAATGGTTTTGGAGCCCACTGTATCATAAAGGTATCATCACACTTCTTCCCTCTATCCACCATTATTGGCATGTATTGCCTATGATTGAAGAAGCTGATGACAATGGCGATCATACTCTGACTCAAGCATGTGCCTGTTACTAACTTGGCTGGATGTGGGAATTCTACTTGCACTGTTGCTTTCTTCAACTTGTTGATTCCAGTACTCTTCCATTGTTCACTGAATTACCTGTAATGTCTTATCATGCTAGTCTTTGGCATTGAGGTTTCCAGCATCACGTTCCATTTTTTCTTCTTTGGCACCCCCCCAAGCCATCTTGATGTAGGCAAGTATATAATATGGATACAGTTAGGGAAAATCACGGGTAACTCGTGGGTCAAAAAACAAAATCCGTACCCACCCCGTGAAAAACCCACACCCTTATGGTGGGTCGCGGGTTTCCCGCTCTCACGGGTGTGGGTTTTCACATGGGATTTGGGGGATTTGGCGGGTTCCCGCACTGTAAGGAGTCACGGGTATATACAATCACCTCTTCCTCATCATCTCACCCTCGCTCTCTTACGCATTTGGATCCTCGTTCAGTGGCCACTCTTGACAATCTTATGGCCACCTCGCCTCCTGGGCCCTCCCCTAATCCACTCACATTCTTGCCCTGACATAGCCAAATGGGGGCGAGAGGAGGACAATGATGCGTTGAAGGAGGGCACCATGGCTTCCCTTGCATCTATCATATCCTCTCTCCCCTTTTTTGTGACGTGATTCTCGTGTCTTGGCCATCTTCCCCATACTCTCATTCCTGCTTATCATGGCCTCTCATTCCTACCAATCTCTCCATCGCCCCGGAGTTTACAATATATATGTATTTTTCTGTACCTGTGTACCATCTCGTCTTGCCCCTACACACACTCGCCCCCTCGGTCTGTTGGTTGTGCATCAATCTTTTTCGTTCTTTTATTCCTCTTTTCTTCTCCCTTAGCACTTGCCTGTTGCAGTCCGCAACCTCGCTCCTTGCCTTTTTTCACAACTCACAATCGCTGCTTTCGTGAAATGTGAATCTAATATCTATCTCTATCTACAGTACCTATGTGCTCAGCCAAATGCGATCCATGTGAAATAACGAGTGCACAGCCGTTCACACCCAAATTCGGTCTCGACACAGTGCTGGCTGTGCTGGCTGTGCACCTCAGCGAAGATGCGACCACGCCATTCATCACGGGTACCGTTGCAGATGGTGGTATTGGTGATCCAATGACTATACTTGTGGTGCTGGAGTGGACTTCACAATTGAGAGTTCAAATGGTGTATCCTAGTACTGTATGCCTGTTCTGTGACACCATATGGTGCACCATCAAAGGGGACACTGTCCAACCTATGTTGGCTTGCATCGTTGAATGAATTAAACTCCTCATTATATGGAATACGTTCCGTGTAATACCAAAACAATCAGTACAGAATTGTGTCCAAAAAGCATGTGTGTAAGTAAGTATATTCCAGGAGGGCGGAACGAATAAGACCCCGGTGTCAACAAATAAGGAAGAGGCCAGTGCAGTCAACATCACATCACAACGCAGTTCGGCCGACGACCGCCACCACTCTGGCCCCAGGCGCGTGTGGTGAGGCACACACAGGTGACCTCGTAGAATACCTCCTTGACACCACGATTGTGTTTTGAGCTGCATTCTATTCATCAAAAATTAGGGTGGTCAAGGGTGGAAAGACGAAGAAAAGGAGGATTGCCTACCAAAATATCGTGATGCATGTATTTGACGTGCTATTGTGAGACCATCCTTGTACTGAACCACCTCCGTGCCATACCGCGCCAGCCGCTCTCTGGTTGATGGATCATCACGAAGATCAGGCGGCACTGGCGTGGAAGACGAGCGTGTACGGAAGGTGTTTGAGCGTGGGAGCGAGCTTGTCGGCGTCAAGGCCACTGCCCACACGATCACGGCGCACATTGCGGCAGGTGAAGAGAAGTTGGTTGGACTTGAAGTTTGAGAGGTAAAGGAGGGCGTTAAAGTCGAGAAGTGAAGCTGCCCAAAAACAAGGACAAAGAGGAAGAAGAGGAGATGGTAAAGGTGGCTGAGAGCCAGTGAGAGGATGATATTGAAGGGGGTGGTACAGTTCTTGATTGGGGTGCAGGTGTCGGCATATGAAACCGGCAAGGAGGGTTCCAAAGATGTCTTGGTAGTAGGCTGTCGCGTCCTCGCAACACGACGCGTTCTTCATCCGCAATCTAGATCTCGGGCTTGACGCGCACATCCTCGTTGAAGTTGTCCAGGCAAGAGAGGATCGTTGTAATGCAGAAGTAGGTAGAGAGGAAGTGAATGGTGGGAGTCGTGGGGTGCCTTGGAGCATGATGGGCATCTGCCTTAGCTCACAGAGGGCCAAGTGGGAGTCCTGGAATGCGCGTTGTAGCTCATTGTATCATGTTTTTGTGTTTTTGAGCTCAGTAATAAGGTCAGATTTTGAATGATTTTGAGAGCAAGGCAGCATCATGCTTTTCATGCGAGTCATGCGATGATGCAAGACGCTGCTTGAGTCTGTGGGTGGCGGCAGTGGGGTCGATGGTCGATAACATGGTGCTCTGTGAGTCCGTGGGTGGCGGCAGTGGAGTTGATGGTCGATGGCATGGCACTCCATGAGTCCGTGGGTGGTGGCAGTGGAGTCGATGGTCAATGGCAATCATGGCACAGTGTCAGAAAAGGATTCCAAAGTTCCAAATGTATAGCAACCCTAAACCTGCATGGGTATTTTCCAACCCGCACTGCGGGTGAGGGTTGGTTGTGGGTGGAAATTTCAAACCCGCACCCACCCCGCCGGCAACCTGCGCACCAAACCCGCGGGTATGCCCAACCCATGATTTACCCTAGATACAGTACTAGACAATTGGTTAGCATAATTACATCACAAAAGACCCAAATAAAACTTACTAAAAGCAAGAGCATAGACATTCTTCTCATTAAACTTGGAATAATACTTATCTAGCTTTTGAAGTGCTTTGTTAAAAGCACCCTTGTACAGGTTATAATTCTGTAAGGCACACTTCTCCTCCCATGCAGTCTAAAGTTCTTCAAATGCTGGGATAGCACACTAAAGGGCTAGCTGGTTTTCAGATAAGAAAAGATGCTAAATACTGTTTGCATCAGATAAAATGGTATGTGTGTCATTAATATGCTCCAAGTCAGATGACTTGATAGTAAAAGCAGTCCATGGAATGTGTTTGACTGGATAACTAGGGCATCAGATTGAAGTGATTGGGCCAAAAAGCTTATCAGCAGAGCTGCTAAATAGGTTAATGGACTGTTATTCAAGTTAGCTTAATGTTCAATAATAAAGAATAGTCATACTTGTTGTAAAGTGTAAGAGCATGCAAGCATACCATCTGCTGTACCCCAGCGCACATTACTGTGTAGTGGGATCTTTAGTGGAATGTTTACCCCACACTCCTTTTGTATAGTGATGCCGCGGTCTGGTTTGGTCTGGTTCTTTTAGAGATTTTGTGAACTTAGAACCGGACCCTAGGTCCGGTTCACTAACTTTGCTGAACCTTGAACTGGACCTAAGAGAACGCGTTCGAAAGGTTCAGTTCAGGTTCAGAAAGGTCTGAACCATGAACCAAACCATGTATTTGCCATACAGTTTCCGTAGAGTGAAAGATGTTACAATATAGTATATACTGTATCTAAATGTCTGGAGAAAACTCAAAAGTGCCCTCCCCGTTCTCTAGAACCACTAATGCTTCCAGATATGATTGAATATGCCCTTTGGCCTCTTGGCAGGGCTGTTCATGAATGGATCTGTGGGATCTGTGAGGGCTTTCTAACAAGCCCAAGAACATCCAAATTGGCTCAGAAATGACTGAGATATGGTCAAAACATTATTTCTATCATATCTCAGTCATTTCTGGGCCGATTTGGACATTCTTGGGCTCGTTAGAAAGCCCTCACAGATCCCACGGATCCACTCGTAAACAGCCCTGCCTCTTGGGTGGCACTAATATGGCCATTTCTGTAAGCACTCTTTAAGATCTGCAGGGCTTCAAAGGTGGTCGGACATAAACGGTTGTGGAGCGAAGTGCCAGTCAAACCACCACTGGAGAAGGCTCGCTCTGATGGAACAGAGGAGCCTTGGATGGCAAGATAGTCATGGGCCATGCAAGAGAGTGTTGGGAATTGAATGGAATGTTGCTACACAGACAAATGAGTTATACAGTATGACAAAAGAATACAATATCTTACCCCCCACCATGCCACAACATTATCGATATTTTCCAAAGGGCTCTCCAAATATATATGAAGCTCTTTGTGTGGATTCACAGTTGATTGATCATGAGCTTGATGAGTTTGGAGCGTTCTCTGCATCCAGCTGTTGCTGTACTGGGCTTTCGAGCTACTTGTCACTAACATGTGATCAGTGTGACATCGTACACAGGGATTCTCAATGAACATACCTGGTACAGGGGTATCGTCAACAGCAAGGGCCGCCGGTGATTCGTAATACAAGTCAAACTGTGATTTGGATAAGAAAGACATGAAATATGGCAATGAGAATCAAACACACCACAGTTTTGAGATGGTCAATGGCATCTTGCAACTGCTCTGCATCCCATTTATCTTTGGCATATGCTAGTTTAACATTCAGATCAAGGACTACTAGACTTTCAGCAAAGACCCTTTAAGCTCAGCAGGAGAACTTACAAAGGCAAATGAAGTAAGCATCTGTGTCGTCAGTCTTTCGATACCACTTTCCTAAGTTACAGTGGGCTCAAAAACCGTTCCAATGTTTGGTGGTTTTGGATTATTTGTGATGTAGCACTTGACAGCATAGGAATCTCACTTAGAATTGGTGGAGTTAGGTAAAGTACTCCTTCTTGGCTTTCTAATGGGGTCCTGATCACATGACCTGGATCAGTGATTGTGGAGATATACCCTTTTTAAAATGAGGTTATCATTGGAATGGTTTTTGAGCCATTGATAATAAGCAGATATTTGAAGTATATCAGTACTTTGCAGAACCCCCCTTTGCCTTGAGCATTGCCTGAACCCTCCTAGGCATGCTTCTTATTAACTTTTAACATTCTACTGCCAACATCTCTCCCTAAACCATCAGAATCCTTTCCTGTAACTTATGAATCCATAGAAGGGTGTTTATGCTTTGCAAGCCTCTTTAAACCCTAACCCCAAAGATGTTCAATGAGATTCAAGTCAGGTGACTATGTAGGCCACATTATACACCTAAATTTCTACTTCTCTAATCACTCTTTAACCTTTTTACAAGTGTGCCTACGGTCATTTTCTGATGTTAAGGGGATTATAACCATGATACTGCAGGGTATCCAGTAGTTTATCCTTCAATATTTGAAGGTACAGGTCACTATTCATCCTACCATCAATTTTAGCAGCATAGCCAACCTCTGCTAAGTCATACACTCTTGTATTATAATAGTAGCTTTTTCAAACTTAACAGTTTCTTTATAAATTAAACTATGAATGACTAAAAAAAAGATAATATGGTTTAAAAAGACTAAGATCAATTGTTTAGGGTCAGATGGACATAAATGAGTGTGGAAAGGTTAGGTAAGAAGCCTGAGTAATAGGTTAATAAAAGCAAGTGTTAAGTTTAAAAAAAGTACTACTATAATATTAGGGTGTATAACTTGGCAGAGAGTTGGCTATGCTGCTAAAATTGATAGTAGGATGAATAGTGACCTGTACCTTCAAATATTGAAGGATAAACTACTGGATACCCTGCAGTATCATGGTTATAATCCCCTTAACATCAGAAAATGACTGTAGTAAAAAGGTTAAAGAGTGATTAGAGAAGTAGAAATTTAGGTGTATAATGTGGCCTACATAGTCACCTGACTTGAATCTCATTGAACATCTTTGGGGTTAGGGTTTAAAAAGGCTTGCAAAGCATAAACACCCTTCTATGGATCCATAAGTTACAGGAAAGGATTCTGATGGTTTAGGGAGAGATATTGGCATTAGAATGTTAAAAGTTAATAAGAAGCATGCCTAGGAGGGTTCAGGCAATGCTCAAGGCAAAGGGGGGTTCTGCAAAGTACTGATATACTTCAAATATCTGCTTATTATCAGTGGCTCAAAAACCGTTCCAATGATAACCCCATTTTAAAAAGGGTATATCTCCACAATCACTGATCCAGGTCATGTGATCAGGACCCCATTAGAAAGCCAAGAAGGAGTACTTTACCTAACTCCACCAATTCTAAGCGAGATTCCCACGCTGTCAAGTGCTACATCGCAAATAATCCAAAACCCCCAAACATTGGAACGGTTTTTGAGCCCACTGTACTTCAAATATCAGCTTATTATCAATGGCTCAAAAACCATTCCAATGATAACCCCATTTTAAAAAGGGTATATCTCCACAATCACTGATCCAGGTCATGTGATCAGGACCCCATTAGAAAGCCAAGGAGTACTTTACCTAACTTTACCAATTCTAAGTGAGATTCCTATGCTGTCAAGTGCTACATCATAAATAATCCAAAACCCCCAAACATTGGAACAGTTTTTGAGCTCACTGTATCTAAACCTGTGTGTATGGCATCGGAAATCTCATAGAACCTTGAATGATTTGCCATGTTCCTCCAATTCTCCTGCAGGTATTCGAGGATTGATATTGTACGCCACACAGTTGGGTCTCAGGAGCTTGAAAATGACTGATGAGCTTCGAAAGGCTCCTTTCGGAAAGAATTAGCGTGATGGACTGAAAGCTGACTTTAACACGTACACGCAGCACCTCATGCATCAGCTTAAGTTTTTCCCAGTCCTTTTTTGTTAACTTGAAATCCAAATAGGATTTTCCATGAAGGTCAGGTACTTCATCACTATCATCTGCACCCTGAACAAAATGATTGACTGCCTAAAGAAGGCCATCAATGGATATACAGTACAAGAACATGGCATTGAGATGTACTTGTTGTAGAAAAAGGATCCGATCGAGAAAGTTGAACAATGAAGCCCATCGGGTCTTGACCCAATATAAAAGTTGAAGGAGTGGAACATCCACCTTCTTACACGACTTTTAAAAAAATGCTTGGGCTTGTGGTGACTGGTGAATCTTCAAAACAAGTTGCTATAAGGTGCAGAAGCCTTCTAAAACCAAAATACTAACCTGATTCACTAACGCAAGTGCCTTCCCAATGCTATCAGCAGCCTCATTCTCAACATCATCATCATCTGCAACTTCGTCTTCATCCCCACCTTCACCTCCATCTTCTACATCGGCAAGCTCAGCATTAAGTTGGCCTAGGTCATACACGTCACCATTATATGCATTCTGAACTACACGTTGAACCTTTTTCAATATTTTACGAGATGATGTAGGGGCAACCCCTTTGACGATGTGCCCAGCCCCCAAATGAAGGGAATGCTCCATGCATCTGAATTGCGAAGCATCAGCAAATCAACATAGAAGTTAAGATGAGATCTACCTAATCCTTCATTGAGCAGGTATCCAGCATGTACCATCAGGGTCGACAATTCTACCAAACTCCTTCATTGCCATATCATTGTTGCTAGCATTATCGGAGGTAAACCACCCAGCCTGTAATACATGTGGTAAGGGCTCGCATGCCGGTTCTGAGATCTATGCACCTTTTCACGGATACTATAATGGTCGAGGGTGCGCACAAGAACCTTCGCCATGTTGGCACCAGAATGGTTACCTTCGAAAGGCGCGAATGCCAATTGCTTGCACTTCAGTTAGATGTCCAAGTATCGAAGGTGAAAGAAATCTGCCCTGGGACATCCTAAAGACATCGGTGAGTGTCATGGACTCCATCAAATTGTTCAACATACCTCCAATTTGTTTTTCATTTGCTGTTCTACCATTTTGGCACAGTCAAAGATCTCTTTTCGAACCTTAGTATGGCGAGGGATATTTTTGTCATTCAATGATGGGCGACAGTACATGAGAAGACGGCAGAATGGTGCCTTTTCAACCAATTGGAAAGCCTACTCGGAGTTTTCAGTCAATCGTAAGATCCCTAAGCATAAGTCTCACTTCATCTTTGCAAATGACCAACTCGATAATGTAGTCAAGGAGACCGGCTGTTGTGAACTGCAGAACACGAGATCGAGTAGAAACGACACCATCAAGGGTCGATTGGGAAAGACTAGATGAATGTCTGTTATGCAGAGTAACAGAACAACTGAATTGCACAGACCTGCGATCGATTCCGTGATTTTTATGGGTAGCACATCAGCAAAACGTCAAATGTCTTGATCTGTACTTTATTAGCTTCTTTCCCCTTATTTTCCCTTATTTCCCTTGTTTCAGGGGGACTTGTCTTGAAACAAGGGAAAATAAGGGAAAATAAGGGGAAAAAAGCTAATAAAGTACAGATCAAGACACATGACATTTTGCTGATGCACGCTCATGCATAGCAATTCCAAGCTTGCTGCAACGCTCCTTATATGGTTGAAAGTGATCATTGTGCCATATAAAAAAGAGATAAGTGGTATATCAATGCAAATGGAATGGTTGTATTAAGTACCTTGCAATGTGGGTACGCAGC
The DNA here is from genome assembly GCA_963926505.1 of Russula olivacea. NCBI lineage: Eukaryota > Fungi > Basidiomycota > Agaricomycetes > Russulales > Russulaceae > Russula > Russula olivacea. The sequence goes on along the minus strand of OZ004879.1, from coordinate 885,142 downwards.
ATTGACACACTGCCTTTGAAGAAGGACAGTTTGCGAGAGAGCCCTTTCTTCCTGTCAATGAATCATTAGCATGTCATATAAATGTTGGGAAATCGACAATCACACTTGCAAACGGTGCACCAATGGCCCTTTTCTTCTTTTCTGATATCTGGATCAGTCTCGATGGCACGAACAAAGATGGTCCCGATGTCTGCTGTGCGTTCAAGCTTAGTGCAGCTGTCATTGGCCTTTCGACATGTCAATACCAATAACGGGGCATCAGAATTTCAGGCTTACCTCACAGTCCTCATCACCCATCTCCTTGGTCTTTTGATACACAGCCTGAGCCTCATCGGTATCCGTTTGATTGTCGTCCATAGTCTCGTCAGTGTTGCTCGCCACCTTAAGTGAAGGGGTAGATGCATCGCTGGCATTCTCAATATCAGATCCATCAGATTCTGGTACAATCTTGCATGTGACACAGTGATGAAGGTAAACATTACTTTGCTTATGCTTCCCAGTGATGACTGAGTTGTTCAGAGAATCAGCTGCATCTTGAACCCAGGCCAAAGGTTTTGAAGGGTGGGTCGTGCGACAAACACCTGCCAGCTTGATAGCAGGCTGGTGGGATGTGAGATAATTATCGAGCATGGTTGCTGAAGAGGTACTCGTAGACACTAAAAGAGCCGTTGGAGCTGTAAGAGATGGGCCAGATATGGGAGCAACATCGTCTGGGTCATTGTAGAAGTCAATCTTTGAGGGTGAAAGAAGAGAGCCGTCGCTTGCAACTGCACAACCAGACATGTTGAGACGGTTAGTGTAGCCAAGATAGCAGCTGCGAGAATCGACAGGCGTCCAAGATAGAAGGGGGAGATAGGGGACAGAGAGTGAGCGAACGAGCAAGGCAGACAGAGGTGTCATGGATAGTGGTTCCACTGACGCGAGTGCCTAGAGAGAAGAATCAAGTTGAGAGAGCGCACACAAAGAGAGAAAAAATAAAAGGAAAACACACCTCAAGTTGATTCCAATCAGATGCTGCCCTTCCTCGACGAGCAAGGGTGGCTTAAGTACATGCTTCTCCTTACTGAGTACCTGACTTGGCGAGAACAAAGGCCGGACAACGAGTGGTCACAAACATTAACGCTGCACTGGACACGGTGATGTGCTAGGAGGGTGCTGAGCGCGAGCAAACCACTCAAAAACACTGCTTGGGCTCTGAGGTTGCTGTGAGACTGAAAGCGATCGTGCGCTGTTGCTACCGCTGTGCGACAAAGTTGCGACTTTGTACTGATCCTGACGCTGTGTCGGAGGCTTATCGCAAGCCTATCGCAACGTATCGCTATGTATGGCCATTTATCGCAACGCGATGCCGATCGTCGGCCGCTATATCGCACGCAGGAAGAGAGTGGAAACTGAAGAGGAGAGAAAGGAAAGGGAATCGCTGTCTTAGGCTCTGCTAGTACAAGCTGCTGCTAAGCTAAACTGAAACTACTCTAAGAGAATACACTTTATATACGCTCAATATGCGATGCACAGACCCTCTACTTCAAGTCCTGATCGCAGGTGCGATCTGCGATAGTTCCGATGTGTCCGCCCTCGTCGCACCGGCGTCACATGCCATATGAGCGCCTCAAAGGTCGCCGCATTTGTCGCTAGACAGGTATTGCTGTCCTGATCGAGTTGCGATACACGAGGCGCATTAGTCCGACTGTGGGTGTTAGCTATGTCTGGATCGGGTCGCGCTGTGTCGCATTCGGTCGCGCTCGATCGCCCGACCTCCCCAGGTGTCCTCTGCTTTTGGACTAGAAGGGAAAGCGCATCCGTCACGTGGTGATTGGGTGATTGGCCATGCCTTGGGACCGACAGACCGACAATTCCTTCGGGGTTCCGCCCGACACACTGGTCGCTGGCTTCTACTCCTTTGGGTGATCGTGTCAGCCCGCCTGATCCGTCTGTCGCATCACGTATCGCATCTTATCGCACTGTGTCGCATCGGAGTCGCATCTTATCGCACTGTGTCGCATCAGAGTCGCATCCTATCGCACTGCATCGCATCGCGTGTCGCATCCGTCGCATCCGCGCGTACAGCCCGGTACCACGCGTATCACCTCCTCCCTACTGAGCATCTGACTGTCCCAGTCAGCTCGGACCGTCGCAACGCCTGGGCCACTGCATCACACAACCAAACGTGGCTGTGCTTTGTTCGCGCCATATTGCATGCTCCTGTTGGACTCTTTGTCGGAATCTTATCACTGGCCTTCCTCCTGTTGCGATAGTGGCTCCTGCGCGCTCTGCACTGTGGTTTTAGCTGGGGCGCGAGGTTGACTTGACATTTTTGGATGTAATTGCCCGATTTGGATGGGTCTTTGTCTAGGCTGGCCTGAGGTCCCTTTCTGTCGCGATCTGGCTATATCGGGATTGGTTGAGGTTTAGTCGCATGGGGTTAGGCACACCTCGTGGCGCTGCCTTGAGGCGGAGGGGGTCAAATGGTGTGTCGCTCGACTTATCGCATTTTCCCCCACTTCTCCTCCTCATCGCTATGTCACAAGCGCCATCTGCCTCTCAGTCCTCTGTGTCCTCCAGTGCGTCTTCCTCCTTGTACGATCGGGTCGTCTTTAGGCAGGAGCGCATCAAATTGCTCGGTATGGGCGAGTCGCTCGCGACGGTATCGGACAGGGATGCTGCCCTGGAGTGGGCTGAGGAGTTCGTTGAGGGCTGTGTGCGTGGTTGCCTCGTATCTCCTTACGCGCGTGCTGATCCATTTGTAGGAGCGACTCGCTAATCTTGGCACCACACTGGGCCTTCGTGCGGAGGATGACGAGCTGCGCGCTGTTATCCGCTCTGCGCGCGAGGCCCTGTTGCGCTATGTGACCTCCGAGTGGGTTTCGCGTGCTTGGGGTCTCATCTCGGACATCCACGACACGGTTAGGGGGCTGGCTCCTGGGCAAACGTTCGGGGAGGCCTTCCCTGATGCTTTTCCTACCCCGTCACCGCCTGCGACTCCGGCGCTTGTCCCTCCCGTTCCGCAACCCGCTGCGCCTTCTCCAGTGGTCGCACCTCCGATGTCGGCCACACCATCTTCGGGCTCTGAGGTTTCGGGGCTGTCACAAGCTTCGCGACTTCAGCCTTCGGAGCCAGTCATCGATCCTGCTGCCCGTCGCGTTCGTCCCTTGCCTCGCGCCGCCTATCGTTCACCCGGTGGCCCTCCAGTGATCGCACCGTCTCCGCCGCCTGAGTCTCCGACTGTGGTTCCTCCGGCTCCTGTGATCCCTTCGATCACTATTCCCGTGCCCAGACCTCGTCGCGTTGCAGCTGCTGCCGCTTCGGCTTCTGCAGCTGCTGCTATACCTACGCCTGCACCTGCTCCTGCGCCTGCACCTGCGCTGGAGACTCGCTCGAAATGGAAGCGGTCTGTGGCCGAGGCTGCTGCTGCCGCTAAGAGGGCCAGTTGCGCGCGCTGTAAGCATCGCAAGAAGGGCTGCTTCCCTCCTGAGGGTGGAGCGCCGCCATTTAATGCTTGCGCACTTTGCCTGAAGGAGGGTGCGACTTGTAGCTGGGGGACTGGGTCTGCAGGTGAGTAACTTGTCAGTTTTCCGAGGCTCGCTGATTTCAGTGTTTTCAGGTCCTGCGTCGCCTTCTCATTGCCGACAGCGATCGCCGTCGCCACTCGCGCCTCTCACACCTGAGGAGCCTCCCGCTGTCGCTGCGCCGGTCGCAGTTCCTGCCGAGTCTGGCAGCGTGTCGAGGCCTGCCTTGCCTGGCGATGGCAAGTTTCCCGCCGAGCCGCCTTTCTTCCCTCGTCGCGGGACTCCTTCCGCTCCTCTCTCGATCCTTCTTGGTTGGCGCGCCGAGGTTCTCGCTGCCTCCCTTGCGCATGATGCCGCTTCGCAGGCGGTGCGGGCTGCCAATGCTGCCCTGGAAGCTGCTTCCCATCGTCGCGACCTCGTGTGGACGACATACTACTCTTTCCTCGGCCTCGCGTACGATGATGAACACTCGGGGGCTGGTACGTCTTCGCAGGTCAAAGGCAAGGGCAAGGGTAAGAGCAAGGGAAAGAGCAAGGGCAAGGGTAAGGTGCATGCCCTTCCGTCCGACGTCGGTGATGACGATGGGGAGCCTGAGGTCGAGGGCGATGAAGATGAGGGCGCTGCAATGGACCAGTCGTAGGTCGCATGATGTATATAACTTCTTTTGTTTTTCGTGTACTTGTAGTCATGAATCGAGTCGCCTTTGTCGGGTTTCGGCTTTTGGGTCTATCGGAGTGAGCTCGTCTTTATGCCTAGGGCCTCCTCCCAACTGAGAAATGGCTGTCCTCAGCCTATAGTACGTGGTCGCGGGGGTTTTTGAGTCGATAGGTCCGCGATATGTGCTGCGAGAATATTTTTAAAGTAGAATTTGAACTAGTACTGGAGATCCGCCGACTGAGGAGAAGAAATGAATGTCGGGCTTTTTGCGCTTTTTGCTTTTTCCTGGTGTCGCAGCTTTTTATCTGGTGATCGCGCATAGGTTTTTGTTTTTAGAGCAATGATTGATTGTAGCGATTTAAAATTTCGGAACAAATTTTAAAAAGAAGAGAACAAGTTGCAAAAATGAAATGGGGGTGCATGAATGTGAATCGCACTGGGGTCCGAAAAAAAAGTCAGAGTCGCACGAAAAGAAGGGCCCGACGCCGTGCTCAGGGGTCTTCGTCGCACGTCGCAGCTACCGCGATTCCTATCGCCAGTTATAAAAGAGAAGTCGGCGCTACTCTCAGAAAGTGGAACACGGTTGGAAGAGTACTGCCGCACGCATCGCGCGAGTGGTAAAACCGCTGTCTGAGGTAACCGAGTCCGGGTCATCACTGAGCAACGCCGACCGCCCCTCTATCCGCCTGGTAAGCAGAATCGGGCGGTTTGCCTGTCGGGTGTAAAGAAAACATGGGCGCGACTCGAGAGGAGACATTGTCCGATAAGTATACACAACAATTCCGACACGAGTCCGAAACTGAACATGGTGGCATCACTCGCCAAGTCCTGGGAGTCCTCCTCCCTACTGAGAGACCTTAAGTCTCCTCTTCTCCTCCGTCGCTGTCGTCACTATTGTCGCTGTGCTCGTCGGGATGGATCTCTTCGATGACTATCGGATTGTCGGGATCTGCGCTTGTACTGTACTCCATTTCGCGGAGTCGCGCCACTGATACGTCTATGTGGTCTTCGAGATCGGGTATGTCGATCTTTTTGCACGCTAGGTAAGGGACGACGCGAAACGCTGCGACTGGCGCATGTAAGAGTGTACCATCTAAATCGCAGATGATATATGCGCCGCCTTTGTTGCGCGATACAACGATCATGGGCCCGAAATATCTTGGTCGCATCTTCCGATTGAGAGCCTTTTCGATGGCGGTGTTTTGCACTAGTACGAGGTCCTCTCGTTTGAAGTCGAAGTCGCGGATAGTGGCCGATTGCTCTCTTTCGAAGCGCAGTGCTGCGCGGGTGCGCGCTTCATGGACGCGGGCCTTCAGTCGGGCTAAGTCCTCTTGTCTTTTCTGCAGCGCCACTGCACAACGCGTGATAAGATCTGTTGTGGAGAGGAGTGACTCTGGCGGGGGTACCAGGTAATTTGCCTCGACTACGTCGAAAGGAAGGAGTGGGTGACTTCCTGTGACTGCGAAGTATGGGGAGCATCCCATGCGCCTTCGCGGAGTAACCCTTTCCGACCAGAAGACTGATTGGGCGGCTTGCGACCACTTGCTCTCCGCTCCGTCAGAGGCTTTGAATAGGGCCTGTCGGACGTCGAAGTGCGATCGCTCTACTATGCCGTTTGCGCGCGAATTGTACCCGCTGATCCTGATGTGCTTCACGTGGTACTTCTTCTTCAGATGTGTTAGCGCTGCGATAAAGGGTTTTCCGTTGTCGGAGACGATCTCTACGAGAGTCCCCCAGCGACAGAGTATGTCCTGGAAGATCCAGTCGCCGATGGCTTGCGCTGTCTCTTTTCGGAGCATGCGAAATTCTGGGTAGTGGGTAAGCGAGCATCTCCCTTGTACGATGTATGAGAAGCCGCCTGAGCGCAATAAGTGCATGGTGTCCATGTACATCTTTGCGAAGAGTGGTGCCGGTGTTGCGACGATGGGCGGAATTGCGATTTGTCGGGTTTGTCGGATTTGGCATATGTGACAAGTGTTACGCCTCTGTTGCATCCATACGGGTTAACCCCTGTCTCAGTTTCGTATCGCGTGGCTCATTTCCATATATGTGTACTACCGGACTGCTTTAACCGTCTACCGGACTTACCCGTTATCTAGATACTTAGCTGCTTTAGCACTTACGCGTCATACTCAGGTTACCTTCCTCTTTCGGATTGGTTTCCCACATTTACTTAATACGCCTTGACCCCACATCCCTTCAGAGTCATCCAGTATTTCCATTACGCGTTAGTCATTTGCACAGCTACTTACTCAGACTCTTGTGCTACTTACTCAGTACGTTACCAAGCATCAGTAAGCTCATTACTGAGCCGCTGACGCATCTCTATGTTTACTTACGAAGCCTCCTTTCTCCCTGACTCAGATTCCAGTAGCACCTGTCGTATATAAACCCTGTACAAGAGTCCAATGTCGTCTCAGACTTGGTCTCCTTTGTGAATCCAGGACCATAAACCCCACTTAAGAGCTTCGCTCTATTCCCCCGTCTGATTCTCATCGTATCATCCATTTGCGCTCAAGAGCTTTGCTTTGAGTCCGCTATCTGACCTGACTTCAGATTAAGTCAGCTTTGCCTTAAAGTATCTAGGCGACTCTAGTATATAGAGTAGACTCTCTTAAGAACGATAGTGTATAGTAAGACCACGCTTATTGGTAAGCTATACATTAGGCGAACGTCTTTACTCTCACAGCAGCGGTAAAGACTAGTAACTCGATACGCAAAGTCCGTGTGTAACAACAAGTGCGCACGTACCATGCGACATCGCGACCCATAAATGGCCACCAGTACCGTTCTGCGAGGAGTGCGTGCGATGCGAAGTAGCTGCGGTGGCCAGTGTCGTTGTGCGCCGCAACTAAGGCTGCGATTCGTTGGTTACCGTAAAGTACCCTTTTATTTGCGCCTTGAGAGTCGCGCTTCCAGAGGACATTGCTGTTGACGAAGAAGCCAGAGGCGTAGCAAATAATGAGCGAATACTCATGGTCCGACACGTTGTCGGGCCGTTCTAACGAGTTGAGCCAGTCGTGCGCCATTTCGAGGCGTTTGTCGGCGAAGGCGGCTGTCGCAGTGCGAGGGACTGATTGATAGACGAGAGAGGGTTCTTCTTGGTCCGATTCTGTGGTCTCCTCTGGTGCTGTATGCGCTTGTTCCATTGCGAAGGCGCAGATTAATTGCGCCGATTCAGAGTTCGGCTTTGTCGGGTTTAGGAGATGCGCGAAGCCATAGAGGTTGTCGACCCAGTCGTCGAAGTCTTCAGGGTTGTCGCCATCGTTGCTGATGTCGCCAGGCTGTGGTGGCCGGCGCGATAGTCCGTCAGGACCATGTTGCTTACCAGGGACGTGTCGCAGCTCGAAGTGGAAGGTCAGTATTGAGACTATCCAGCGATTGAGGCTTGCGGATGGTGCGATGTCGGGATTGTTAATCATCCCCTGAATATACCTTGCATCTACCTCTATGATGAGATTTCTGACGCCGACTATGAATATTTTATATGCACGCAAGGCGCGAAAGAGTCCGTAGAGCTCTAGCTTGGGCTGGGAGAAGCGTCGCTCCCGGTCGTTCATGGGTATAGAGCCGAAGCGGGCAAAGTATCGCTTTTTGGGGTTGTCTGCGTCCACTTGACACAGGTAGAAGCCGACTGCGATAGACGAGGTGTCGACTGCTAAGATTACTGGGGAGTCGGAGGAATAGTCGATGGGGCGAAGTGCGGGGGAAGCGAGCAGCGCTTCCTTGAGATCTTCCTGCGCTTCTATTTGCTCGGGTCCGAAGTGGAAGGGTATCCCTTTTCGCGTCAGGTTTACTAAGGAGTTAGCGCGCCTTGCGAAGTTTTTGATGAACATGCGACAGACGCCTATGGTGCCAAGGAACGTGCGAACTTCCGACGCGTCCTTGCAGGGACCCCACTTGCATATTTTGTTGATGTACTTTGGGTCGGGTAGGCGGCCTTGCAGGGTGCAGCGATGTCCGACTGCGATGATCTCTTCGGCGCATAAGGTGGACTTGTAGCCGCTGAAGGTGCCGCCGCTGTACTTGACCCTCTGTACGACGCGGTTGACACTTTGAAAGTGCTCCCAGATGAAGCGTCGGATGCCTGGGTTGCCTGCGATGCGCTCTTCAGTGCTGTCGGGAAGTACATACCTCCCCTCAGGTCCGCGAATCGGGACGTCGTCGATGTATGGGACTGTAGTGTCAGGTATCTTGGGCTGTAGGATGTATGTGACATTGTCATGAAAGATAGGAACGGAATTGGTCCACCCCATCGGTAGGGTGATGAGTCGCAGTGTCCCGAAGGGCGATTGGAAAGTGGTGAGGTCGCGCGACGATTCCGACAGGCCGCGCTCGTCATACCCGACGTAGAGATCTAACATACCTCCACAAGCGCGACCTGCGAAATGCTCGCCGATTTGGTCAGTAAAGGGTGTTACTCCAGCGTGTTTGATGGTGACTTGGTTCAGCGGCTCCAAACTGTGAACAATTCGGAGCGATTTGCCGTCCTTTTTGACGACACAGAACCATCGTGATCGGTAGGAGGAGTTGGAGGGTTCGTATACTCCAGCGTCGAGCTTGCGCCTAATGACTTTGCATACTTCCTCATATATCCCAGGCGGTATCGGGATGTTTTTCTGCGCCCATGGCTTGTGCGGTATTGTCGGGATTTCGATGGGGGGGAAGAAGTCTTCGCGAAAGTGTCCGCGCTCTGGGTCTGTCCATGCGAACCCAGCATTCTGAAGGCACATGAAGTGGTGCATGAGCGCACGCTCCTGCGGTAAGAGGAAGTCACCTGGGTGCGCTTTGTCTATGACTTCTTTGCGCTCCTCAGTGTAGCGACCAGTCGGCGCGAAAGGTGGTAGGTTTGTCGGGAGTATCGGCATGTCTTTGAGGGGGTCGCCCTTGATGTTTCGTGTGATGCGAAATCGGCTTGGCAGCTCCGTTTCTACTGGTCGGACTTTGATCGCGACAGGTTTGTACTTCTTGCCGGTGTAGATGGTGAGAGGGGGCCTGGCGTTGAGAATGGTATATACTTGCGCTTTTGTGCGCGATTTGGACTTTGTCGGGTCTAGTGTGTTGGGCGCGATTGAATGGAAGAAACTGTATAGTTGGGGACCGTCAGCATCGCAGAGGGAAAGATATGCTGCTGCAATATCGGCGGGTGTGGTGTTTTGTGGAAGGGGGGCGCAGGCCCCTATGGAAATGTCATCAGTCTCTGCATCGTAGTCAATGCTTATCGCGAGCTCTCCTTGGCCGTCGGCCAAATCCTCGATACTCAAAAATCCTGCGATTTGGCTGCGCCTAAGTCCTTAGGGACGCGCCTTTCCGCGAAGCGATAGCTTCCGCGCGGAATTGTCGGAATGGTGGCCTTTTGGCCTGTGTTGGGGTCGAGGATGGTGACCGTCTGGTTTTCGTCGGAGAAGTTGTGTACCACCGACTGGGTGAGTACATCGAAGGGGCGACCCAACAAAATGTCGTAGGCGGGGGCGCGAAGCACATGTACCTGTAGGTAGAGTGTGATCTCTCCGACAAGGAAGGGGACGTTACGCGCCAGTCCCAGCGACTGGTCGACGCCTCCATTGGCCGATACCATGTTGAGTCGTATTGTCGGGTCATAGGGGAGCGCCAGTGCGTTACAAACCTCCTCCGACATCGCGACGATTTGGCAGCCTGGGTCCAGTATGGCCTCGATTTTATCTTGGCCGTCGACGACCGGGAGCACTGCGCGCAACGTGTTTGACTCCGCCGCGACCTGCATTGACTCTGTGGGGTTGATGGATGCGGCGTTCTGATTCAGGAGGGTTTCGAAGGGGTCTGCGATAATTGTTGCATTCTCTGGGGGGGTGCGCGCTGCGATGGCGAAGGTCGCAGGCATATGCTTGAAGCGTGCTTCGTCGCGCTGTCGGGGGCTTGGTTCATCTACATCTGGAATCTCCTCTATCATTACCAGCGCGGTCTGGTCTCGGGGTATGCGCTTTTTGATCGTTACCTCTGCGACTTGCGATCGGACTTCGGGCGACAGCGACAACAGCTCCCGCTGTGTGACTGTGATGGGAGCCTCCATGGCGCGCTCATAGACGGTCTTGGCGATCTGCGGGTTGTATATCTTGGCTGCAGTCGAATATGCGGTGTCGTGTCTGCCTGCTGCCGACTCTCTTGCAACTGGCCTGGTCGCTGGTCCTGCGGCTACACCAGGAATCGCATCAGGGACAGTGGCGTACGGGTGTATGGGCTCTCTATTTTCCGCGCTTTTGCCTTTGTTGGCAGCGGATAGCTCTTCGTTGACGCCAGTCAGGAGCGATTCTTCTTGCGGTGTTGTCGGGACTTCAGCTATTGTCGCACCTCCGGCGTTCTCACCGAGTCCAACGCGGCCGCTTCTACGCGGTGGCTGGGTAGTGATCACCACTTCGGGGCGGAGTCGCGAAGATCGATTAAAGGCGAATGTCCTCGCAGAGTTACCATAGTACTGGTCCGCTTGTCGCGTGTGGTATCTGTGCGATGATTGACTCGCTGCTTCTATCGCAGGCATTGTCGCAGGCGACGCTACCTCGAAGAGCATTTGCGCGGCCATCTGTCCGGGGTTCTGCCAGTGATACTCATCTACGTGATCGCGCAACCAAGTGCCTATAATGCTCCGCGGGACCATCGCGCCTGACGGGAGTACTACCCGTCCCTCGGGGCTGCGCTTGCATTTCCCGGTTCTGGTGTACTCCGCGACGATTTCGCACTCCCGAATGAAGTGACCTGGAAGGCCGCAGAAATTACAGACGCTGGCTCCTCCTGGCGCACCTATCGGCGTAGCATTTGCTCCCGTCACCCTTGGTCTAGCTCCTGCTTGTTGTGGCTGAGTGATCGCACTTTTGACTATCTCGCCGAGGCTAGCGACCATCGCAGTAAGGGCCTCTATTTTTATCGCATTTTGGTCCGGCGGGCTAGCAATGGCGGCCGTTGTCGGAGCTGGTTGTTGTTGTTGCTGCGACAGGCCGAACGCTGCCGTTCCTAGTAGCACGTAGCTTACCGCCTCATAGATGTCGGAGAGCTCGTAAGGGTCGTCGGGGAAGTGGTCGATGAATTTCTGCTGAAGGCGCTGTCGCACCTGACCCTCTAGCTGTGTCGGAAGTCCCTTGAAGAAGAAGCACGATTGCTCCTGTGTCGACAAGCGATTTCTTCCAATCAGGTAGCGCGAGATCAGGAGGAAGCGTCGGTGGTAGTTGCCTAGGTCCGTAGAGTTCCAGATGCCAGTGCGCGCATACTGCCCTATTACTGTGTCCAGGTCTTGGATTGTGTAGGTGCGGTCGCCCGACGAGCCAGGGTAGAGCTTGTATACTTCCTTTTTAAAATCTTGGTATGTGATGGTGTCGTCGGGCCATGCTGCTGTCGTCTTCCAGAGGTCTTCTGTTTGCTTCTTCAGGTATTTGACTGCTGCCTGTTTACAATGGGAGGGGGTTGCCAAGCCATGGCGGTCGATGAGTGCCTCTATATCGGCGAAATATCTTTCCAGCTCTTCGGGCTGGCTGTCATCAAATGTAGGCGTGGAGCGCTCAGTGCGTGCTGGTAAATCTGCTAGTGCCATCCTTTGCCTTTGGTTCGGAGGGGGTGCCTGTGGCGGATTAACCTGTATTCGGGGTGCGGGTACCTGATTCTGTGGTGGCGCTTGTACTTGCGACCTTGGTGGTGCTGGATTTGATGGGGGCATCGATGCTGGGGCTGGATTAGGTGGTGGCGCTTGGATTGGTGTTGTCGCAGGATTTGCTCCCGCTGTCGGAGCTGGAGTTTGTGAGGTACTCGCGTTCTGCGATTGACTTGCTGAAATGGAAGCTGCTGTCGATCGCGCTAGTGCTTGTTGGGCCCTTGCTTTTGATCGGGTAGTGACGCCTCGCAGCGCTGGTGCAGGGTCCGGTGGCTGCGACAGAATTAGAGTTACCTCTTCTTCGCTGTCTATCTCTGTTTTGTGCGAGCGCGGACTTGCGCTTGCGCTCAAATCGCTAAGGTCGCTTGGTAGGGGGCTTGGAGTACTTTCTCCGAGTGGTGTGAACGTTCCGGTCTCGTATTGATCCGGGTTGAATCCGGTGTCGATTAGTTCTTCCAGGAGTGTACGCCGCCTTGTTGCGTGGTTTCGCGCTTGCCTTGCGAAGTCTGTTAGGTCCTCGAAGATCTGAACACTGACCTCCCCACGTTGGCCACCAAATGATGTGCTAGGAGGGTGCTGAGCGCGAGCAAACCACTCAAAAACACTGCTTGGGCTCTGAGGTTGCTGTGAGACTGAAAGCGATCGTGCGCTGTCGCTACCGCTGTGCGACAAAGTTGCGACTTTGTACTGATCCCGACGCTGTGTCGGAGGCTTATCGCAAGCCTATCGCAACGTATCGCTATGTATGGCCGTTTATCGCAACGCGATGCCGATCGTCGGCCGCTATATCGCACGCAGGAAGAGAGTGGAAACTGAAGAGGAGAGAAAGGAAAGGGAATCGCTGTCTTAGGCTCTGCTAGTACAAGCTGCTGCTAAGCTAAACTGAAACTACTCTAAGAGAATACACTTTATATACGCTCGATATGCGACGCACAGACCCTCTACTTCAAGTCCTGATCGCAGGTGCGATCTGCGATAGTTCCGACATGTCCGCCCTCGTCGCACCGGCGTCACATGCCATATGAGCGCCTCAAAGGTCGCCGCATTCGTCGCTAGACAGGTATTGCTGTCCTGATCGAGTTGCGATACACGAGGCGCATTAGTCCGACTGTGGGTGTTAGCTATGTCTGGATCGGGTCGCGCTGTGTCGCATTCGGTCACGCTCGATCGCCCGACCTCCCCAGGTGTCCTCTGCTTTTGGACTAGAAGGGAAAGCGCATCCGTCGCGTGGTGATTGGGTGATTGGCCATGCCTTGGGACCGACAGACCGACGATTCCTTCGGGGTTCCGCCCGACACACTGGTCGCTGGCTTCTACTCCTTTGGGCGATCGCGTCGGCCCGCCTGATCCGTCTGTCGCATCACGTATCGCATCTTATCGCACTGTGTCGCATCGGAGTCGCATCTTATCGCACTGTGTCGCATCAGAGTCGCATCCTATCGCACTGCATCGCATCGCGTGTCGCATCCGTCGCATCCGTGCGTACAGCCCGGTACCACGCGTATCAACGGGGAAAATGTTAAAGAAAATGATGGAAAAAATAAATAAATTCAGTAACCATGAAGATGGTGCTAAAAGACTGAATGTGAAGAATATACTAGTGTCATGCCATCGCAGCCAGAGTTGATCATCGGTGATTTGTCGCCATCCAAAGTCTGAAAGGGGAGGAACAAGTCAGGGAGAATGGTGAGGAACGTGGCTGTGAGGGTGGGAAGGCCTTTGATTTGCTCGCAGTCATTTGTGCTGGAGGTCGAGAGGATTGACGATGATCATGAAGCGATGCTATGATGGGTGAGGCGATGAACAAATGTTGATGAACGAACCTGTCAGCCACAACTATACAGTTCATCCGCATCTGTGCTTCAGCCACAGTTGTCAAGGGGTTCAGGGTTCGGACCAGTTCAGAATGCGTTCAACATAACCTCAGGCCCTGAGAACCAGGAACTGGACCATCGGTCTGGTCCAGGACAGAGCCCGAACCTGAACCCCAAAATTGGTCCGGTCCGAACTGTGGTTCGGAACCTGACTGCAGCATCGCTACTTTTGTAGCTGCTTAAAGTATGCAACACACTGTCCAGAGGCCTGTATCTTAATAGCAAGGGGCCAGATTACAGCAACAACATCAAGCGAGTCACTAAGGACCCAGTTCTAAGAGAGTGTTGGATCAAACTCTCAGATCACTGTCATAGTCTCCATATGAGCAATCTTTATGACAATGCTCATAAAGTCTGTAATAGCAAGGTTCACAACATGTGCAAGACACAGAAGGTGATTCTGCTCAGGGCTAAAGCAATAAATGTGATTAGCATGAAGTATTGTCTCAAGGTGGTTGCACATGGCATCGTTGTTGCTAGCATTATTTACAGTTACACAGAAGAGCTATTGTATATTCACTATTAGTGGTTTTATAGATATTTTGAAAATAAAACAAACTTGCCTTTGAATTTCCAGAATTGAGTATGCCTGCCCACTTGCATAAGGTGACAAAGTAGCATGCAAGATTCTTGCCATTGTGTGGTTCAACAATACATTTGAAGGTGATGACTGCATGACAGAATAACCAGGTTTTCAGGCTCTTACGCTGGATCCAGTGGGCCGTGATGCCTATAAACAATGCTTTTGTTTGGTTTACAGACCAAAGGTCTATTGTTGCCGAGACACATCCAGTAGTCTTGGCCTGATGTTGTGTATTTAGAAGCGTGAATAAATGGAGCATGCTAGTGTTACTTACCTGGATCTGTCCCTTGAGCTTGTTTAGAAACTTAATAAAGGCATTGTGAATATATGTTGATACATCATAAGTTGAGGGGAGGTTCATGATTGTCGATTTTGGATGCATGGCAACCAGACAATTTCAGAATGTTGCCTTGTTCACCACAAGTAAGCTCTGCAAGACATTAAAGCATCTGGCCACACACATAATTGACATTGCCTATCTGATTATCACAAACAATAAACTTTGCGACCGCTTTTAAAAAACCCTTCTGCAAAAGCTCTACAAGCTGTGAAGCCTTCTGAATAACACCATCCAATTTCTTTTGGCCATCTGTTAAGCCCACAGTGGGACTTAGAAGATGATAGTATTGAGGGACTTGCACCTGTCAATAAGATGTAGCACAGGGCTGGTATCCTGCCACTAATAACTTCTACTGAGCTACGCTCAGTCTAGGATGTATATCCTCTGCACTAGTATACACTAGTGGTGACCGGTTGCTTGCTTATGCCCAAGCACTAGGCGTGGGATAGTCACCTGCCTTTAAAGGCAACTCTAAAGTAATGGCAGAGGTAGATAGGGCTGCGAACTGTACTGTAACGGTTTACGGCCATACTACGATGGGTCAGTACGGGTGGGCTGCCGACCTCCACCCGTACCATAAAGTTCAACTTAACACCCTGTACAGTATGGTATGGGTAGTCATATGGCCGTAAACGGCTGTACGGGCCGTACAGCAAATGTATATTCGATAAACTACTGAGCATTATGAACTTTTTGTTATTTGCTAAAGTGGGACAGTTCCCATGGCCTGGGCCATCACTGTGTAGTGCGAGAGAAGGGTTGGTGTCGAGCGTGGGGTGAGTGCCACGCCAGGAGACGGTTGAGGAGCATAGTCCGGGGCCTGAGTGGTGGGGCGTGCGTGTTCAGGCTTCTGAGTTGTGCGCACTTGATGCGCCCTTGGGGTCGCCCATGTCGTCCAATCCTTGACTGTTGGTATTACGAGTGCACCAGACTTGCGTGCGCATCTTGCGTTACAAGGAGAGTTGATGTTGATGTTGGTGTTGATGTTAGTGGTGGTTGCGGTGTTTGCGGAGGGAGGAGGGGGTGGTGTGTGTGTGTGTGTGTGTGTGTGCGGTAGTGGTAGTGGTAGTAGTGGCTGTGGTGGTGATGGCAGAGGGTGGTGGCGGTGGCGGTAGGTGGTGGGCGGACGTGAGTGTGCGGTGCATCGGTTGAGACTGGTGATTGGACTGGTGTGTGAACGGGCGGTGTGTATATCTAAGGCGGGCTGGGCAGGCACAATGCATTTGTATCCTATGAAGGCTGAGTAACTACGCTATTTGTCAATACCACCCACATGCGAAAGCCTCAACTGCTGCTTAATGAGCATTAATGTGCGAATGGTCTCTGGTTGGAGACTTGCACGTCGCAGTGATATAGTATCCCGTCCCCCAGAGAAGATCCACTCAACTGCAACAGCAGAACCTGGTGAGGAGCACATAAGCATTCGCATTAAGGAGAAGTGAAACTCGTCGACAGCACACCAAGGATGTCAGCGGCTTGAACTGGGTTTGCCTGGGTTTGCCAAGAGTGGCTGGGTTCGACGTGAGACCATTGAGACCGGGCACACAAGCTGCAGCTGTGGGCGAACGGGACTGTTGTGCCCCACATGTGAAGGCCATGCGATAGCCCTCGCTCTTGGTGG
Source organism: Russula olivacea (assembly GCA_963926505.1). Lineage (NCBI taxonomy): Eukaryota > Fungi > Basidiomycota > Agaricomycetes > Russulales > Russulaceae > Russula > Russula olivacea. Next base: position 868,946 of record OZ004879.1, on the reverse strand, counting down.
GGAATCTCGACGTCAATGTAGTCAGCCTACTTGTCACTGTGACTGCGAGGTGCGTGAAGCGTGAGACAAAACTTGTACGCCTCGTAGACGTGTATGAGAGTACATTCTTTCCAGCTCCAGGGAAGTGCATTGGCGCTGCTGGCACCCATAGCTGCGGCCATCCTCAATTTCGACTTTTCGCTTCAGATCAAAGTTGCATGACAGACTTCTTCCTCCTCACAGCATGAGTGAGGCCCACAGAACCCCGCACAGCCATACCCGATGAATATCCAGAGACCGAGCCTGAGTAAATATAATTTAGAATTTGTTTATTTAATCACAAGAAAAAGAATCAGGCTATGCACCAGCTGAACAAGAAGACGAGGGTCCTCCAGGTTGCCCAGGCAGCATTGGCAATGTAGCTAAGATGGCAGCTGCGAGGTTGGAGTCGTCCTAGGTGGAAGTAGGGGGAGATAAGATGTGAAATGAAGGGGATAATGAGCCAGGGTGACGAAGGCGTGCAGACAGCGGGTCTGCGAACACGAGTGCTGAGAGGAAACAAGAAAACATGAGCGCGAGAGGAAAGAGACAAAACAGGGTTGCTTCTATTGTCGAAGGGTGATCCAATGATCCATAGATGCACGACTAAAGGTGCTTAAATACAGAGAGTGTGTCCCTACTAGGCACTGCACTGGTGAGATCAATGGCCGGAACATGAGTGAAAAATGTCAAGAAAAAGGAGAAAGAATGTTAGTAACTATGAAACGAGGCTAAATGAATGAATACGAAAGGTATGCCGTTGTGGCTAAGGCCTGATCGTCGTTGCCCAAGGTCCGAAATGGGGGTGCGATGTCGGGGACGGGAGTGTCAAACGGGTGGCTGTGAGGGCGGGACCGTTTTCGATTTGCTTGGTGTCATCTTGTGCCGGAGGTCAAGGGGCGAAGCGATGATCGAGAGGCGAAGGGGAAGTGAAAGGCAATGAAGAAAAGATGAACGATGATGGATGACGGATGTGGGAACCGACTGTACAGCTGTGGCTGATGGGCGCTCTGATGTGGCTGTTCTGAGCATACCTTTGATGCACTCCTTACAGCAATCAAAACACCTTTGGCATAGGCTGACAGAGCTCGCATGTTATCATCAAAGAATGTTGCATTGCAGTGCACAATACTCTGATCAATGTCAGAGAGTGACAACCCACCAGGGACATTCTCAGGACTGAAGAATGAGAGTAAGAGCGTGAGAGCCAGGCCTGCACGTGGGAGGAGCGCCACAATAGTCGGGAGGTTTTGCGCATGAAGATGGCACATCTCTGCAAGTGCATCGCGCAGTGAGCCCTCTGCCGAAGGGAGGACCACGCTCAAGTTGACGTAGGGGGATGCCGAGGAGCGAATGTGCTGGAGAAAGTAGATGAGGACATGGTGACAAAGTTGAAAGCTGGGGAGGACAGGTAGATGGGAAGGATGAGGGGACAGCCTGGATGTGAAACAACGATAAGTCTATCTTCTATGACGCTAAAGCTATAAACACTTACGGAAGTGCCAACGACAATGATAAGAGTAGAGGCCCTTGTAGCCAAAAAAAATGCCGAATATCCAGAGGACCCAGCACTGGCAGTGGCAGCACGCGATGTATGCAACGGCGCCCAGGACCCAGCTACAACCAGAGCCAGGGACTCCGGAGGCGTCCGGATTCAGAAACTTTGCAACTCTATGGATAATCTCGGTTCAGAAAACACAACCGCACACAAAATGCAGAAGGCCCAACTCGATCAAGATGTAAATCGCATTAAAGTCGAGGAACATACATGTGCAAGAATGAGAATGGGAAATAGATAGAAATGTATGCACATTTTCCGGGACGAGTCGCGCAGGAGTTCGAGGTGCAAGCCTGGAGATCAGAACATTCAGTTACTGGGTGAGATTATGAGATAGATTTGAGGTCCTCTGCACATCCGAGGGTGCAAGATGTGCTACTGTTCGCGCTTTTCCATGTGGAGGGTGCATGTGTTGATCGCATAGCAACCTCCTTTGCAAGATCTTCTTGGATGAGGAGACATGGAAAGAGTCTTGTCAGATCTGTGTGTGCTATTCCAGATCTACAGGGGATTGCTCACTGGCACTGGCAGAGTGGTCAACTTGTAGTTTGAGTCATATGAATCATACGGCCATTGACGGCCATTTTCACCCGTAATTGTACGGCTGAAGTACAGTATACGGCCGTACAGGGACGGCCATTTGAAAGTTGAGCTTGGTTACCGATGGTATGGTAACGGGACCCGTACTAGTCCGGCTGTATGGCCATCGTGTACGGTTACGGCACGCAGCCCTAGAGGTAGAAGGGGGGGGGGCCCGGTTAGGCAGTTGCAGAGAATAGAAGTGTATAGCTGTGTGTTTAGTGAAGCTGAACTTAGAGTACAGTGAGCTAAACTGTGATCTTTTAAATACACATGAACTGTCCTAATTGGGACCAGATTGAGAACTCTGCCAGCTAGATCGTATAGTAACATCACCACTTGTCAGGTCATCAACAAGTGAATACTGGGATCTCTATGTGGCATATCACATCAGGGTCCTAGGGTCATGATCATATTGGGATCACTCAGTGATGCCATCGAGCAAGATGGATCGAGCGAGATGGGATCGGATGTAATAAATACCATATTATACAAAGGAGACTTATCAAAATGTGGGAAAATGAAACCATATAAGGATTTGGGCCAGGATATGCACTACTGGCCAACAGATCCTAACACCATCCTTCTTCTGCTTCTTCTCTAATTTGGCCCTACAGTATGTATATGTATGATTAATAAAGTAGCTGGTCTTTAAGCCAATTGTGCAATTGCAAGATCAGCCATAATGGTGTCTGGGAGTACATGATGGCTCTTGTATTTCTTTGAAGCCCATGCTGCTTGCTTTCCATCGAGACCTTTATGATAGGCATCCATAAATCTAATTGACCTTATGGAGAATCTGTGGGAGAAAGATTAAAATCTGACTTGAAAGATTAGAAATAGGGTCCCACCGGTGAATTGACTACAATGGGACAGACTCCAAGGCTACAAGAACATTCCATTCGGGATTAGCTTCCTTGGACGACACTGGAAGTTTATGATAAATCCATTTCAAATAACCCTAGCACTGCTTGATGAAATTCAGCTCACAGTGAAACTTTGGGAAGAATATCACCCAAAATCCCCTAGCTTCACTTAGGATCTTAAGCAACGACTAAACATTTACAAAATCAGGCTCATTGTAGAGCATCTGTCAGCAGCAGCAATGGCTAATGCCCTTCTTGCACTGAAATTTTGGGCATTCAGCTTGAATGTTTGAGACATTGGCATGCCCTCATTCATTCAAGATTATGGCCATCCCTTTGAAGACACTAGCAAGTTCATGGCCATCAGGAAGGTAAAGTGATTGAGGTGAGCCATCTTTTAATGTCACATTGCACATTTTGATCTTGATCTTTCTAATCTTGCCACCTGGTTCATGAATGGGTTTCCCATTCTTGCCCATCACATTCACCTCTACTCTTCAGTTCTTCAGCTGCCTTCCTTCTCTCCAATCACTCCCATCCCACTCCTTCCTATGCTTGGGTGAAAATTTTGGCATTTTACAAGCAGAAAGTGCAGCATTAGCATATTTGAGGTGAGTAGTGGCATTACTAAAGACTATGATGTGATCTTCATTCAGGAAATGTTCTTCCAGGATATCCATCACATTTGATGCCTGGTCAAGAATATCTTAGTTTATAAAGTATCTTTCATATGCATTGCCAGCCTTGAACAGGACACAAGCCTCTTGCTTCCCATCAGCTGAGTGCAGCCACCCATAATCTGGACTGACCATATCAGCAACCATCAAATCTTGTGGTGGTCATTTGTATAGTATGTTGACTTGTCATGGTTCCAAATGACAGTTCAGTGAGTTGTTGATGCTGGGACTAGACATTCATTTCCATCAGTTGCAAAAATCCGAGTGCGAGAAAGAAGTTCCAACCAAACAGGGAGGAACATAAGTTGTTGGTATTCAACCACATTAAATCTCTCATGCCTATCAACAAACTGCCCTGATGGTGTTTTCAATCATTGGTAGCCAACATGTTTCATCCAATGCTGGGCTGTTGTGAGTGAGATGGGCCTTTTGAGTTTCAGCCAAACAAGTACATCTGATTTTTTGACATAGTCAACAATGTTCGTTGCTCTGATATATTTTCTGATGCTTTGCAGGTGAAGAAGCGGCCCTGTTTTAAAGTCCTTGAGCTTTCAGAACAGAAGAGTTAGAACAGAAGAGTTCCAGGTGCTGTAAATATTGAGTGGCAAGTTATTTTGGTCTAAAATGTAAGCCCTCGCCCATTCTTGAAGTTGACCTGCAAGCTTTCACTGTCTTTAGAGATGCATCTTGCCATCTGTGAGGGTTGCTTGAATCAGTGTACATCCACAAGAACATCTGCATTTTCTCAAGGTGGCTGTGTAGCAACAGATTGAGTTTTAGATCATTGTGCCTGATGCCTGTGTCATGCAGTGGTGTGATCACCAGCCTCAAATCTGTGAGTGCAGCAGCAGCCTTTCCTCGGCCTAAAGCAGGAACAAATATTTCAGTGGGTAAAGGGGGAGTGCATCCAAAGTGTGTCCTCTTCTTCCATGACCTTTTTGTCTTCTTCATCTTTCTCCTCATTTTTGTCACTGTATGACACCTCTGTGTCTGCTGCTGTGGCACATTGACTTTAATGCACCATTGGGGCATCTGGAACTTCAGAATGGCAGAGAGGTGGATTTGTGGGATGTGCTCTGGGGAATGGTGTGATCTGTAAGGCTGTATTAGCCTTAAAATGGCAACTGCACCAACTTTAGCACAAGTCAATTATATTTTCTTTATTGTTTCCATTGAGCTTCTGTTGTTTTGGGCCCTAGCATCCTGTAAGATTATTGTTTACTTGTAATGCTCTCTTCTAAGGCATTGTGTTAAAGTGAAAGGGTTATGCATTACACTTAAGCCTGTCACACTCAGATGAGCTTCTCAATCACTATAAAGCCTACTCCATTGTTCATTTTTCAAATTAAAATGTAATTATTAAATAAAAATATAACTATCAGCTGAATGCTTAAACTACTAGGAGGAATTACAATCAGATTGACCATGAAACAAGTTATATGTAAATTATAGTAAATACAATGAAAAGTCACACTAAGTCATGTGATGACCTTGCATATGAACAATGCTTATCTTACTTATAAATGATATAACTGTACCATAGTATTACTTACAAATGATCAAGTTGTAGCATAGTTTTACTCATAAATAATATAACTGTACTATAGTATTACTTACAAATCATATGATTGTAGAGTAGTTTTACTAATAAATAATATAGCTGTATCATAATATTACATACAGTTGCATTAATGTGAGTCAATTTACTCAAGTATCAGATGCATTGAAGGCTGTCTCCTTAACAGAAAGATAAATCACTTTTATGATATTGATAACTTTAAAAATATGTAAAAGGTTCATAAATATGATACAATGCATAAGCATATGGGCTCAATTGCATTAAGGATGCATGCATTATAGGCTCACATATTGATGCTAACACAAATGTCAAAGATCACAACATTGTTTGGGTTAAATAGAATGACACAAGCAAAATATCTGCAATTCATTGTTGGATATGTAGCAAAGATTTTCTGTTCTGTACTATATACAACCCTCACCTTCTCCTTAGGTTTGACAATACCCTACTCAGATATAGCAGGCAATGTTGAATGATAGTGTCTGAGCAATTATTTTTGGGGTACAATCACAGCTTGACATTTGATGGTGTTGAAGTGGGATTCATGCTTTCTAAGTTGCAAGAACCAATTTGTGTTCAGCAGAAAAATCAGTTTAAGGTATTTAATTTGAAAAATAATAATGCACACCTTCACTGCTGGCCATTTCCTCCCCAACACCCATGATACTAATCAAGACTTGGAGGCAGTAATACCCTACCTAAATCTGGAAGAATGCCATTACAATTTGCATAGCACTTGTCACTCTAGCTGGGTTTCAGGAATGTCAGAGGTCATATTCTAGATTGGAAAATGTTTGTACACACCTTCACTGCCCACTATCGGGGTCACCGTTTTATCCAAAACGATCAATATCACAAATCAAAACCCAAATCAAAATTGAAAGTGACTTTCAAATTTAGGGGCATTGTTTGGTGTGCTTTAAATTATAGAAGTTAGTGACACGTTAATATATAGCAGGGCTGAATGAATCACTTTTGGGAATTTATACTTAAAGGATGCAATAAACAGGATTGGAAAGTGAGGTGGAGGGCATAAGAAGTAGGGTGCGAGAAAGTGGGGTGTGAGAAAGCAGAGCACATGTCTCCATCTGCCCTTCACCAAGTTATTCCATATACAGTGAGCTTAAAAACAGTTGCAATGTTTGGGGGTTTTAGATTATTTGTGATGTAGCACTTGACAGCATGGGAATCTTGCTTAAAATTGGTGGAGTTAGGTAAAGTACTCCTTCTTGGCTTTCTAATGGGGTCCTGATCACATGACCTGGATCAATGGTTGTGTAGATATACCCTTTTTAAAATGGGGTTATCATGGCAACAGTTTTTAAGCCATTGAAAATAAGCAGATATTTGAAGTAGATTAGTACTTTGCAGAACCCCCCTTTGCCTTGAGCATTGCCTGAACCCTTTTAGGCATGCTTCTTATTAACTTTTAACATTCTGATGCCAATATCTCTCCCCAAACCATCTGAATCCTTTCCTGTAACTTATGAATCCCTAAAAGTAGTGTTGCCACAACTCAGCTGGTTGTGAGTGGACTTTGAAAGTCACGGCTTTTTCAGATTCAGCTTGACTGGTCACAAGCTGCCAATTAAAAGCTGCGGCTTTGACTCAGCCATGACTTCCGGTCGACTCGAGTCACTCGACTCAATCATTCAATTAAATTTTTTTTTGAAATCTGAAATTTTATTATAAGTGTGTACAACTGCACAGAGTAAACTACAGTATGTATTATGCTAAAATAAAGGCAAAGAGTGAAAGCTGGTCATGGACAGTGACATCGACGATGCGTTGTACACTCATTCCTGTGAGTACTGGCACCATCACACTCATTGTCATCTACGAGAGCTCATAGCCCTTCCCGCCACCGCCATCTGCACCCCCGTCTACATGCCAGGTGTTCGCCACAGTACATCTGTGTAGTGACATTTCTTCCTCTGACCCCGAGGCCCCGAGCCATCTGAGCCCCGTCTCCGGCCGCTTCTCAACAAAGTTATGCTGGGCCGGGGTGGACGTCCAAAGACTGGCTGCGATCTCAGATGTGCAGGTGTACTACTCGCATTCATGGGCAATTCGAATGCTATTACTGTGGCCATCCAAGGTTGCACTGGTGTTGCCGAGACCCCTGTACAGGAGGGAATAGTGGGGTCGAAGAAGAGCATTGCACTTCTGGAACATCTTCGCGCTTGCTACGAGACAATGCGAACATGTTGCAATGAGGTGTTATGTGCTGTCGGGTCTTGGGGGATATCATCGATGATGAGGATGTGGATGAAGTATGAGAGCGTGTTGTGGGAAAGGCAGCGCTGGAGGTTATTTGAAGTACAGCAGAGTAGGGTCTGCAGGAGATGATATCTGTAGAGAAAATGAGGTGAACAATTGCAAGCGAGAGGATACAACATACTGAGGCAGCTCCTGTGATTGTCCTGCTGACAGAGGTGTTGGTAGCGGAGAAGAGTGTACGCTTAGTGCGCTCACATACATTGCAGGGACGATAAAGGGCATGAGGATTGAATGACGAGTCCTTCTTGTGTTTGCACTTGACAAATGGTTGACTGGACAGTCTTCTCCACTAAGATGGGTGTCACAGGCGTGGCCTTGATCTCAAAGATACCCTCCTTGAAAGTCAGGAGAGATACATCGAAAGTCCCTCCACCCCAAGTTGAAAATGAGAACGTCCCTTTTGCTGGAAACATTCCTATCAAGACTGTATGTGATAGTGGCAGCAGTAGGCTTGTTGACGATACGAAGGATGCTGAGACCAAAAATTGTACCAGCATCCTTTGTGGCTTGATGTTACAGTTGCAAGTCGTTAAAGTAGGCGGGGAGGAGCACTCTTGACTTGTCCCACAGCTGTAGGTGCAGCTATCGATTTAAGGGGCTGTTTGTTTTGTCTTGTGTGGGGCCATAGCACAAAGAGAAATGAAGCATCAAGAAATGGGATTACTAAACAAAAACATAGGTACAACTAATCGTGCTGCTTGCTCGCCAACTCCATATTGAAGTCTTCCACCAGAAACCTCAACCACTTGGAAATGACAGGGAAGGTGGATGGAGAGGGTGCGACAACTTAATTAGATTGCCGGCCTTGTCACTGAAATGCAACTCGTCGTCAATGCCATCTTGAATTGACTGTGTCGGGACTCACCTGATCATCTGCATCTGCGACTACAAAGTGAGCTCGTCGCTCCAGAAACCATTTGCTCGATGACTTGTTGTTCCTAGTGTTGCGGCAGCTACTGTAGCCAAGCCGAGCTGTTAGCCAAGCCGTAATTAGCTGAGCAGTTGATTAGCTGAGCTGACCCAAGCCATTAAATTGCTGTGGCTCGGCTCAGCTCAGCTCTCAAATCGGCTCGAGCTGGCCTTGAGGTCAATTGTAATCATATAATGAAACTTTTATTTCCTATACATTAAACTACAGCTCTACAAGACTATAACATTAAAGTACTGCTAATTAAATGTGCTATATGCTAAGCGGCCTTCACACAAAACGAACAGGTTGAAGTGGCTGGGAAGCGGTGGCATGGGAATGGGGTCAAGAGACGTGTCAGAGGTCAACGAGGCCAGAGCACAACACAATGGACAATGGTGTGGACACGAACGAATCAATATGGGCTCAGGCACATGAGTGGGACGAGAAGGCAACAACAAGATCATTTATTCTGGTGCACAACACACCAGTTAAGTACTAAAAGTACGGGCATATGCCCTCTACTCAAGGGAGGCACTCGAGAACTTTGAATGACCACCTCTTCACTTTTTCTGTATTATACATCAGCCCCTTGCACATTATCCCCTTTGGTCCTTCACTGATGGTATACCCTTGAATGAGGTAATCAGTCGCTCACTAGGTCATGTCATTTACATTTACATCTGGTGGATGCTCCCTAGTTTACCAACAGGTTGGTGATGTATTGCAGGAAAAGAAACCAGTATATACAGTGTAGACCTCATGTGTTATACGATCTATTCCAACTCACGTGCATATGCGAGATTGTTGGCGATCAGGTTCTCTTTTGGTATCTCCAACTTCTCCTCTCCCTTTTGGGTGAATGTAATCAGCCCTAGGGTCAAGTCGACTAGCCAACCCCGCTGAAAGATGACATGAAGCAGTTAGCGCATGAACACGCATACTGAGATCTTGTGCACCCACCTGCTGTTATGCCTCTGTTGTATTCCCAGTGTTAACACTCGTCTCAGTTTCGTATTGCGTGGCTCGTTTCCATATATGTGTATTACCAGACCGTCTTACCCGTTTACTGGACTTAACCGTTATCTAGATACTTAGCTGCTTTAACACTTACGCATCATACTTAGGCCACCTTCCTCTTTCGGACTGGTTTCCCACGTTTACTTAATACACCCTGACTCCACTTCCCTTCAGAGTCATACAGTATTTCCATTACGCGTGAGTCATTTGTACAGCTACTTACTCAGTCTCTTTTGCTACTTACTAAGTACGTTACCAAGCATCAGTAAGCTCATTACTGAGCTGCTGACGCATCTCTATGTTTACTTACAAAGCCTCTTTTCCGTGACTCAGATCCTAGTAGTAGTACTTGTATATAAACCCTGTACAAGAGTCCAAGGTTGCTTCAGACTTGGTCTCCTTTGTGAATCCAGGACCATAAACCCCACTTAAGAGCTTCGCTCTATTCCCCTGTCTGATTCTCATCGTATCATTCACTTGCGCTCAAGAGCTTTGCTTTGAGTCCGCTATCTGACCTGACTTCAGATTAAGTCAGCTTTGCCTTAAGGTATCTAGGCGGCTCTAGTATATAGAGTAGACTCTCTTAAGTATGATAGTGTATAGTAAGACCACGCTTATTGGTAAGCTATACATTAGGCGAACACCTTTACTCTCACAGCAGTGGTAAAGACTAGTAACTCGATACACAAAGTCTGTGCATAACATTAGACCAAGTCTTATTTTATATAAGCACCAGAAGGACGTACCCCTACAGTGTACAAGACCAAGATCAAGCCTAGCCATATCAATAAGCCTAGCATCAAGTGTTCTCACCTCAGATCTAAAGTACCAGATCTAAGGCCTCAAAGTACCGAAGGCCTTACCCTACCGTTAAAGCGGAACATATAAACATTCAGTTTAACGAAGAAGATACAACTTACGAAGTACGTATAAGAAGAAGAGCCAGAGATGACTTATCAGCACATGTCCAAGGAGAATCCATCCGTTGGAGAACCAGTCTTGATTATCCAGAATATTATCTCCACATCAAAGGTTTTACCTACCCAGTTGAAATTTTAAACAACCATTGGTATTACCTCAACACCACAGGCACTGACCGCACAGGATACCTTTTCTCAGTAACACCTGACGACTGAATTGAACCCTATGAAACTGGCACAGGTTATTGGAGACTCACTGATCCCCAACACCCTGATTACAAACCACCACAAGTTGCACCCACCTCTTCACCAGTTGCAACAACATCTGCCGTCACTTTAGATGTACTGGTCGTAAGAGAACCACAACCACCATTATCCGTAGACCCAGATATCCAGCCATACATCAATCCACCAGACATACCATTATCAGAAGACCCAGCTCTTTCACCATTTGTCTTCACACCAAACCCCAGTCTAGCTTCAGAAAGTCTAGCATCACCAGTCACAGCTACAGATCTAGCGTCAGTCCGCAGGTCACCTATTGAACAAAGCCTATCAAGTGATAGCTCAGGAAGTACTGCACAACGAACAGCCAGCGAAGGCGATTCACCACAACATCTGCAACCAGAAGAAGAAGTCTTAGTTGCACAAGTAGAACATGGATTAGATATCCAAGAGCGAGAGCCAGAGAACCCTCTCATCCCAGACCAACCAGCTTATCTTCATTTAATTGAAGAAGCAGTCGAAGTAGAAGTAGACGTACCACCTCCTCCACCATTAATATTACCACCAGACCAACAAGGTTATTTACCAGTCGACCCAGTACAGCCACCTGTTCCAATTGCACCACCAGTACCACCACCTATAAATATACAAGCAATGGCACAGCAACCCAGACAACAACCAGGACAACAACAACCAGCTGGACAGCAACCACCTGCACCTGCCGTCCAAACCAGTAAACTCAGAGGCGATCTTCCAGATATATTTACTGGAAATCATGCCCAGTCGGAGACATTCATGGAGCAGTTCGATCTCCATTGGGGACTTAATGATAATCATGAGATCATGTTGTCCCCTTACCTCCACGCAATGTATTTGTTTTCCCTATGCAAGGGACCGCTCATTAATAAATGGACCAATGAGCAAGTAGTTGACCTAAGGAACAAGGTCACCCACGCCAACAATCCCATTGGACGCGACCAAGAAGTGCTTTGGCATGAAGCACGAGACACTTTCATAGCCGCATGGCAAGATACCAACAAGGCAGAGAATGCCTACGCCGCCCTTCATCAACTCAGAATGAACAAAGGGCAATTGGATAGCTATATCGCCGCATTCAAGAGCCTTGCACATGACGCCGGATATGACACCACCAATGTAACGGGGTATCGGTTCTGCCAGTACCTGAACCCCGCATTGGGTCACGACGGAGGGCCATGTGACTGCTTTGGTGCGTAGATAACGATTGGAGATACCGGCTCTTGGTGTGGGGCTAGCTTGTACGCCCTGCGGACCGGGGTAAGTTCTGGGAACCGGCCCAGTGGTATGCCTTGCTGTTGCTGCATGTATGATAGTTCTGATGGACTGCCTCTGATACGCGTTGTTATCATGTGTTAGTGGCTTGATGTTTTGTAGTCGTTTGTACTGTCTGAGTAGTACTTAAGGAGTGCCAACTGCGCCTTAGATGGGGCAAGTTGAGTCTCCTGTCTCAATACCATATTGCGTTCTCTTCTACTTCACAGAGGGGTCTCCCTAAAGTTAACTGGGAGGCGAGTAACTCTCTACTCAAAGCTACACTAAGGCAGCCTGGCCTTAGCTCGTCTAGTGATCACGCACAACGTAGAGTCTTGTTGACTGCTACAATCCGTGGCGGTGACATTAGACTCAACTTTCTTAACAAGACGGCTAGCGACGACGACAACAGCCCGTACGAGCTCGACGACAACGAGCTGGTCAAGTATCGACCCAATTCGAGGATAATCCAGTACGACAAAAGTGTCGCCACAAACAAGCTAGGAAGAGCGCATCTAGTATTCTGCGACAACGACGGGTTGAAGCTAAACAAGAAGGCAGTCCCAGTAGCACTCTTCAACAATCATTGGTACAGGCTCGCACGAGACCCCGACAGAACCAAGATCCTGTTAGGAGATAGATTCGAACCAGCAGACAAGTTCAACCTCCAGCCAGAGGCACCCCAGGAACTCCCACCCGCAAAAGAAAAGGCGAAGCAAGGGGTCCTAGTGGACGTTGATACAAGGAGTCAACACGAGTCCGACGACGACGTAGACGACACAGAGCAAAGAGAGCTCGATACCCAAATACGCCACAGCCCAGTCCGCAAAAACCTCACATTTAGCCAAAGACTCGCCCAGTCTACGCTAGGAGCTAGCAGCTCGACCATTACCATCCCACCACTCGATATTACGCAACACCCTACCCATAACAAACCAAAGATGGCCACCAGCACCGCAACCACCACAGGGACCACTACAGGAGGAAGTGGAGGCGGTGGAGGAGGAGGAACCTCCCAACCAGCCCCCGCAACAACCCCCGCGCAAATCCAAGCCTCGTTAGCCCAAGCCCTCCGACGCCACGGCGGCGGTGGTGGCGGCGGAGGCGGAGGAGGCGGAGGAGGAGGCGGTGGAGGCGGAGGCGGTGGAGGCGGAGGCGGAGGAGGAGGACCAAACCTCAATCAAGGGCAGCAGCCGATCCAACAAGCCAGAGATGTCAGAACAATGGGAACGCTCCCCCAAACATTCGATGGAGATAGGACCAAGGCGGATGACTTCATCGAAGAAGTCAAAGCATACCTACGCCTTAACGAGGACGTAGCAGGGTTCGACTCCCCAAAGAAAAAGATACACTTCACCCTCACCCACTTGAAGGGACCTAGAGTCGCCGAGTGGGCCAAAGACATAGGAGCGTGGGCAGCGGACCTCCCCCAACAAGACAATATCCCTGCATTATGGGAGCAATTCCTAGTGCAGTTCGAGCAGCAGTTCCAGGACACCCAACGAGAGGAGAAATCCCGAATCGCTCTAGAGGACCTGAAAATGAGATACCCAGAGATAGACGAGTATATCTCCAAGTTCGAAGAACTTGCCAGGAAAGCCGGCTATACAGCAGGAAACCCGGAAACCATACGACTCTTCCAGAAAGGCCTTACACGTTCCATACTCTCGGACATTGTCTTGCAACCTGGCCAAGCGCCGGGCTACATTGCGATGAAGGATAGGGCCATCGAGGCTACGAAGAACAGAGTCTTCCTGGACAGAATCCTAGGGGGCAAACCGGTCACCCAACCAGGAGGCAATGCCCCACGACGCCCCTTTTTCCAGCAAAATTACCAAGGACAGCAGACACGCCCCTCCTACAACTCGTCCAACGCCCCGCGATCCATGAATAATGAAGCGGTACCCATGGACCTGAGCAAAACCCGAACGCCCTACAACCGAGGAAGGGGCAGGGGCTTCCCCTCGAACCAGGGAAGGCAATGGCCCCAGCGAAATAACAGCAATGGCCCCTGGCGCCCTAGGGCTAATACAGCCCAAACGGACCAGAAACGCCAGTTCACAGGAACGTGCTTCAGCTGCGGACAGACAGGCCACATGGCGCGAGCTTGTCCAAATAAACAAGCCAGGGCCAACCTCATCGACTTTAACGAAGAAGAAGAGACCTTCTTCCAAGACAACGAACCACCCCAGAACCGCGTGGCCACCTTGAAAGCCGAACTAACTTCGCTGAGTATGGAGGAGAAAGGGCAACTGGCCAAGGAGATGGAAGCACCCGAGGATTTTCAATGAGCCTGATCAGATCGGCCCTGATTAGGCGCAGTAGCGACGAAAATGTATACATGTCCTCAAGGAAATCTATGACAATACGATTTTTTATCCATTCAATCGCAAAAAGAGCCGAAGCCGTCGCCCTGATAGATTCAGGAGCGACGGAAAACTTCATGAACCTAACATACGCACGATGGCTCCGACTACCTATCAAAGCACTGCCTCAACCGCGGAAGTTGTTCAACGTCGACGGGACCGAGAACAAAAGTGGAGAGCTACGATTCTACGTGGATCTCACCGTCCGAACAGGGATGAAGGCCGAAAAACTCAGGTTCTTCCTGACGGACCTGGGTGAGCATAAAGCCATCCTAGGATATTCATGGTTTGCCGCAATGCAACCTAACATCGACTGGAAACGAGGGTGGATCGACCATGCCCAACTCCCCGTAATACTCCGAGCAGATGATGCGAAAAAGGCGGTATTCGTTCCGAGGAATAAGAACGTTCCCCGTAGGCCTACCCCCGACCAATACTACATAGGAGGAATCACCATCCACCCTACGATCCCGAAACAATATCATAGACACGGGAAGGTCTTCGACGAGGAACAGTCCCAAAGACTCCCCGCACACACCATCTGGGACCACGCCATCGAACTAAACCCAGGAGCGCCAAAAACGCTGCCAGGATGACTCCTACCCCTTACGCGAGAAGAAATACAGGAGGTGCATAAGTTCGTCGCTGAACACCTCCAAAGGGGCACCATACGCGAATCTTGGAGCCCATATGCCGCCAACTTCTTCTTTGTTAAAAAGAAGGACGGCAAGCTACGCCCTGTCCAAGACTACCGCCCCCTAAATCAATGGACGAAGAAAAACCGTAATGTATCCCCCCTCATCCCTCAGACGATCGACCGCCTGAGCGGTTGTACCCTGTTCACAAAATTCGATGTACGATGGGGATACAACAACGTCAGGATCCGAGAAGGGGATGAATGGAAGGCAGCCTTCCTAACTCCGGAAGGACTGTTCGAACCTACGGTCATGTTTTTTGGCCTCACGAACTCACCAGCAACGTTCCAAATGATGATGAACACCATCTTCCGGAAGGAGGTAGCCCAGGGATGGCTATCAGTCTATATGGACGACATAGCCATCCATACAAAGCCGGGTAAAGGGGAAAAAGAAGAACAACACCGAGCCAGGCATAGGGCCTATACCAACCATGTGCTACAGAAGTTGAAGGAAAACGATCTCTACCTTAAACCAGAAAAATGTGCATTCGAGAAAAAAGAGATCGACTACCTAGGCGTCATAGTAGGGAACAACAGCCTACGCATGGACCCCGACAAACTAAAAGGAGTAAAAGACTGGCTACCGCCCACAAACGCCACTGAAGTGCGACAATTCCTAGGATTCACGGGCTATTACCGATATTTCGTGCCAAATTACTCAAAAATCGCCCGACCGCTACTGGACCTCACCAAGAAAAACCCGGATTGGCACTGGGGGACAGCCCAGCAACAAGCGTTCGACGAACTCAAGGACAGGATGTGCGCCGCACCGGTCCTCACCCAGCCAGACTTCAACAGACGATTTTACCTACAAACGGACGCATCGGCCTATGGCGTGGGCGCCGTACTCTCGCAAGAGGGAGGACATACTACACACACACTCGCCAAGAGACGCAAACCAGCCTTACACCCTATCGCATACTATTCGGCGACGTTCACTCCTACAGAAAGAAACTACGACATCTACGAAAGAGAGTTGCTAGCCGTGATGAAAAGCCTAACGCACTGGCGACAATACCTAGGCTGGACCAAAGAACCCTTCACTATCCTTACGGACCACGCCAACCTCCAGTACTGGAAATCCCCAAGGAACCTAAACAGACGCACAGCTCGATGGCACGCCGACCTACAGGAATATGACTATGAGATCAAACATATCCCGGGCAAAGCCAACACGCCCCCTGACGCGCTGTCCCGACCACCCGGAGCGGACCAAGGGAAAGAAGACAACCAAAACGTAACGCTAATCCCCTCCGAGCGATTTGCGACCATAGCAGCTGCTGCAGGGAAGGACATCGGCGAAGAACGCAAGCGATCCATCATGACCCTCGTACACGACCACGCAACGGCGGGACACCCAGGAAGAGACGAAACGATACGAAAAGCCAAACAGATTACCCGCTGGAGCGGCATGGATGCGTGGATAAAAAGATACGTCGAGGGATGTGCCAACTGCCAGCAAAACAAAATCCTCACGCACCGGCAGAGGATCCCCCTCTATCGCATCCCAACCAAGGAGGGCACGCTCCCTTTCCAGCAAGTGGCAATGGACCTGATTACGGGCCTCCCTGTCCACGGAGGCAACGACGCCATCCTCACCATCGTGGATCATGGGTGCTCCCGGGCGGCCGTGTTCCTCCCCTGCGCTACTACGATAACAGGCCTGGGGATCGCCCAATTATACTTAGACCACGTATACAGGTGGTTCGGACTGCCGAACAAGGTGATCAGCGACCGCGACCCGAGGTTCACGTCGCATTTCGGAAGGGCCCTCAGCGAGAAACTAGGAATTCAGCAGAACCTATCATCGGCCTTTCACCCTCAAACGGACGGCATATCAGAGAGGAAGAATCAATGGGTGGAGCAATACCTGCGACTGGTCACCTCCGCGTCCCCAGAAGATTGGACCCACTGGCTAGCCCTGGCCTCGGCAGTGCACAACAACAGGCAAAACGCAACGACCGGGCTATCGCCCAATCAGATCCTCCTAGGGCACGAGACAACCCTAGTTCCACCCACGACGCCCCCTTCCAACAACGAGGCGGCCCAAAGAAGGGTGGAGCTCCTGATGGAAAACCGGGCTAAAGCGATTGATGCCATCAATCAACTAGGGCGCAAAACGGGGATCATCCAAGCGAGGTACAAGATAGGAGACGAGGTCTGGCTCGAGGCGACCCACCTCAAGCTCCGCTATCAGAAATTGAAACTGGCCCCCAAAAGATATGGACCCTTCAAAGTGACGAAAGAAATCAGCCCCGTGGCCTATCGGATCGAGCTACCGACATCATGGGGGATACATAACGTTTTCCATGCTTCCCTTCTATCCCCATACCGAGAAACGGACTCTCACGGACCTAACTTCTCCCGTCCCCCGCCTGACCTTCTGGATGGCGAG
Organism: Russula olivacea; assembly: GCA_963926505.1. Taxonomy (NCBI): domain Eukaryota; kingdom Fungi; phylum Basidiomycota; class Agaricomycetes; order Russulales; family Russulaceae; genus Russula; species Russula olivacea. The sequence goes on along the minus strand of OZ004879.1, from coordinate 851,569 downwards.
GAGGAGTACGAAGTGGAGCGCATCCTCAGCCACCGACGTCAAGGGAGGGCACGACGCCTGCAATACCTGATCAAATGGAAAGGGTACCCCGAAAGTGACAACACCTGGGAACCCGCTGACCGAGTGCACGCTCCAGACCTTGTCAAGTCTTATCAAAAGCGCCGACCCGAGGAGAGGATAAAAGGGAGACTAATACAGCTGATAAGAGCATGTCCCGTCGCCCCAGACGCCTCCTCAAGCAACAGGTACGACATCAGCAAGCCGCCTCCCAAGCCGTACGCCACCTCCCTATCTTCAGGGGCCCTTTTGTCTTCAAACCGAACGAACCGCTGCGCCACTTCCGATTCTATTGGGAGACCAGACTGGACCGCTCCCACGAGTCGACCCACTCGCATTTCTGCCGCGATTACAACTGTCCCTTTCACCACCCCTACGGTTCTTAAAAACCCGGAAGAATGTCCGATGTCTCGATCGACCACTCCTGCGAATCGCCCGGCCAGTCCCCTCGTAGCTCGCCGCCCCCTGCCTTCCCTACTCCACAACAACGCGTCCCTCAACCCCTCTCCCCTGGTACCGCCACCAGCACGCTCACCAACCACCCCGACCTCGATGCCATCACCCTCAGGGGGATTGCTGAAGGCCTCGTCACCACTCTCCGGAAGCGAGAGACTGAAGCCTTCGCCGAACGAAACCGAGCTCAGGGACGGATCGCTCGCCTCGAGACGCAACTGGAGCAGTACGAGGCCCCGTACGGCCGCCCGCCTTCAGGGTACGTTGACAACGATGGAAAGCTTCCGGGCTTTGCCGTTCCATGCGGGAATGGACTCTCACGACCGGCCAAGTGGATCAAACAGCTCGATGACGGACGCGTTGCCGGGTATACCGACCAAGACGGCCCCAGCGACCAGCCCTATATTGCAGAGGTCTACGCCACTCCCAGCTATGACTATGACGCACCGGCGTCCCCCCTTCCAGCCTGGGCCCGCGTTATCCTCACAGGGACCGAGTCCCAGTTCGGGGTCCTCCGTAACGCCGTCGCCGACCTCGACGACTGGGGACTCTTGGCAGAGGTCCTCCGCTTCCGGGAGCTCAACGACCACGTCCGCGACACGCGTACCCGCTTGGATCTCCTTGAACAGGAGCTCCAGGGCCTTGTCGAAGCGAGGGAGCTCTGCGAGTTCCGGCTCCAAGGCGCCCGCGTCCACGATCAAGTCTCGCATCTGCAATCTCTCGTGGGACGAGCTGGTGAGCGCAGGCCTCGTCACTACCAATCGCAGCTCGGACGACGAGGACGTGGAGGGCGTGGACGCCCTATGTAACGAGAGGGGTGATGTAACGGGGTATCGGTTCTGCCAGTACCTGAACCCCGCATTGGGTCACGACGGAGGGCCATGTGACTGCTTTGGTGCGTAGATAACGATTGGAGATACCGGCTCTTGGTGTGGGGCTAGCTTGTACGCCCTGCGGACCGGGGTAAGTTCTGGGAACCGGCCCAGTGGTATGCCTTGCTGTTGCTGCATGTATGATAGTTCTGATGGACTGCCTCTGATACGCGTTGTTATCATGTGTTAGTGGCTTGATGTTTTGTAGTCGTTTGTACTGTCTGAGTAGTACTTAAGGAGTGCCAACTGCGCCTTAGATGGGGCAAGTTGAGTCTCCTGTCTCAATACCATATTGCGTTCTCTTCTACTTCACAGAGGGGTCTCCCTAAAGTTAACTGGGAGGCGAGTAACTCTCTACTCAAAGCTACACTAAGGCAGCCTGGCCTTAGCTCGTCTAGTGATCACGCACAACGTAGAGTCTTGTTGACTGCTACAATCCGTGGCGGTGACAACCAATTCGGCAACAGTCAATATATTTGCACATGGCCTTGATCCAGGATTGCTCAATGCAATCTTGCAATGTGACGCTCATCCAGAAACCTTTGCACAATGGGTTGACACCGCCCATGTAGAAATAAAGAAAGCATCGTTCAGACAAGCAATGCTGAATCCACACCAGCGAAAGTACAAATGGACACAACAATCACATCACCCACAACAGTGCAACGGCTACCAGCATAGCCGCAATGATGAAGCAGTACCTATGGACGTAGATCCCCCTACCTTCACGCATGTAAGCCACGCTCACACAGAAGCAGATAAGACCCATTATCAGAAAGAAGGCCGATGCTTCTATTGTGATCAACAAGGCCACATGGCAGCAGATTGTCCAAACAAGAAGCGCCAACCACAACAAGGACAGGCTAATTTCAAAAGGAAGCCACAATTTAAACCTAAGTGCTCGGATCAATCTAGCCGAGGCCACAATTTCTGAAAGTCTAATAAGCCAATAAGCCACCGCTTAGATTCGGCTATTACCCCAAGGCACATGCCGCGCACATAGAAGAAGTTGAAAGTGAACAGAAGTATGAACAAGACAAAGTTGACGCCATATCACACACCGCCTGTACTGTACGCCTTTCTGATGAGCAGAAAGAAGAATGGCTTAAGGAATTAGATGACAGAGGCATAAATTTTTAAGTGGCCCAAAGCAACCAGCAATGCTTAGGGCCATATTTCCAGATGCCATCTTTTCTCCAGCCATACGTCACATGCCTAATTCCAATAATGAACAGAACTCTGTCCATGCCGATGTCCAGATCCATTCCAGAACCGTCCATTCCGCCGTGCGAGCACTCATAGATAGTGGTGCAACCAATAATTTCATATCACCAGCCATCGTTGACTACTTCTGCATACCAACTGAACAACTAGACAAACCCAGAACCATCCGCAATGTAGATGGCACTAAGAATAGTATTGGAAATGTCCATACCATAGTGCATCTTGATCTTACATACAAGAATCAGTCCTGCAGCGCCAACTATAAAACCAACCGCTATCACTTCTATGTCATTGACCTAGGAGGCAATCATATGCTCTTAGGAATGCCCTTCCTCACCACAGCCAATCCAGAAATTAATTGGTCTGCAGGAGCATTTATTGGCACTGTCATGGCCGCAACCACTAACGCACACAAGTGGACCCCAGAACACAATAGTAAGATCTACAAAGCCTTCTCATGGGAGAGGCAACCCACATTTTACGATCCACATAACACTCCACCGCCTAATGGAGAACCAGAATACATCACTGTAGGACCAGATGATTATGAGTCCCTCTATCAATACTGCACACCATCACCCGATATATTCCATGATCTTCGCCACTTTTGCGATGATGAAGAACTACCTGTAATCAGCAGGCGCATTACATTGGCCACTCTACTAGCCACTAAAGAATACGCACACGAATTTAAAGAAGAGCCTAACGATATAAAGGCACGACGCAAAGCGTACGATAAAGCAAAGAATGAAGCCCTTGCATCGCATGCTCAGAAATTTCAGCATGCATTAGACCAAGAGCATGGCCCCACTGCCACTGATCTCGACTTCAAATTGCAATGGCTAGCAAAGAAAGAAGCCGAAAATGCATGGAAGAAACTGTTGAAAGAACGAGTGCCCCATGAATATCACCGCTACAGCAAAGTCTTCAGCGATAAAGAAGCTGAAAGATTTCCAAAGAGCCGACCATGGGACCATGCAATAGAACTCACACCTGAAGCACCCACTACACTAAATTGCAAAGTGTATCCACTTGCACCAGGCGAACAAGTTAATCTGGATGCATTCCTTAAGGAACACCTTAGCAAAGGATACATCCACTGCTTGAAGTCAGCCTATGCTTCCCCATTCTTCTTTGTAGCAAAGAAAGATGGAAAGCGTTGCCCAGTGCAAGATTATCGTGCACTCAATCAGTACACTGTGCGAAATACATATCCACTGCCACTCATCAAGGAGTTAATCACTCAACTTGTGAACAAACAATGGTTCACCAAGTTTGACATTAGATGGGGATATACAGTAATAATATCCGCATCAAGAAAGGAGACGAATGGAAAGCCACTTTCAAGACCAACAGAGGACTCTATGAGCCCACTGTAATGTTTTTCGGTCTCACTAATTCCCCTGCAACATTCCAGACAATGATGGATGACCTATTCAATGAAGAAATCGCTACGGGAGATGTCATCATTTACATGGATGACATTCTAATCACTACAACCGGTGACTTAGACCACCACTGCCGCAAAGTCCATCATGTGTTACAAAAGCTATTGGACAACGACTTATTCCTCAAGCCAGAAAAGTGTCATTTCCACAAATGCAAAGTGGAATACCTAGGAGTAGTAGTAGGAAAAGGCAAAGTCAAGATGGACCCCATTAAAGTCCAAGCAATCACTGACTGGCCTACCCCTATAAAGTTCAAAGAGCTTTGCTCATTCCTTGGCTTCGGAAATTATTACAAAGATTTCATTGCCCAATATTCAAAGCTTACTCGTCCACTCCATGAACTTACTAAGAATGCCATTGAATGGCATTGGGATGACGAACAGCGCACAGCATTTCAAACGCTCAAGGACAAATTCACATCATACCCAGTCCTCAGAAACCCAGACCCTACCAAGAAATACATCTTAGACACCGATGCATCTCTATTTGCTGTAGGAGCCACCATCAGCCAAGATTTTTCTAATGGAAGACACCCAATTGCGTACTTTTCTAAATCCCTGCTTCCAGCAGAGTGCAATTATGACATATATGATCGGGAATTATTAGCCATCATCTATGCCATAAGGGCATTTAGATACCTCCTTTTGGGAGCACAACAGCAATTCCTAATTAGGTGCGATCATGAAAACCTTAAGTATTTCAAATCCCCACAGAAGATCACCCCGCGCCAGGCACAATGGCATGAACTATTACAGGATTACAATTTCAAATTAGAACACCTTCCTGGCAAAAGCAATACAATTGCTGACCTTCTTAGTCAAAGAAAGGACTTTGAAGGGGGAGTAAATCCCAATGAGAGCGTCACTCTTTTGCCTGAGAAGCTGTTTGCACGTAAAGTTTACCTTGAAGACAATGAAGAAACACGGCGCAAAGTCCTTCAAGAAATCCATGACACTCCAGTTGGAGGTCACCCCGGAATTTCTAACACATGGCATCTTGTTAATCGCCGATATGAAGGACCCCGGTTACACCAATTCATTGAAAACTACGTCAAGGGATGCGCAAAATGCCAAGAATCCAAGGTCATTACACACCTGAAACGCACCCCACTTTATCATTTTGATACATATATGAAACAAGGACTGTTCCAATATGTTTCAATGGATCTAATCACTGATTTACCACCCTCAAATGGCTTTGATTCTGTTCTTACCATAGTGGATCAAGGATGTTCCAAAGCCGCTTACTTCATACCCTGCAATAAGACCATAGATGGTCAGGGTGTAGCACAACTCTATTTTGAACATATCTTCCCACTATTCGGTTTACCAAAACAGATTATATCAGATCGAGATCCAAGATTCGTCAGTCACTTCAGTAAAGCAATCTGCAAAGCGACACACATACTGTACAACAGAACATCAGTTCTGCTTTCCATCCTCACACAGATGGACAAAGCAAATGTATGAACCAATGGATAGAAACCTATCTCCGTCAGTTTGTTTCACAACGTCAGAATGATTGGAGCAAGCTCTTGCCAATAGGAGCGTTTGCGCACAACTCATGGCGACATGAGCATACTAAATACACTCCGCATGAGCTCATCTTAGGATTTAATCCCACCGCTACAATCAATACCCCTGAAGACACTGTCCCTGCTGTGCAGGAACGTCTTTCTACACTCTAGAAAGCAAGATTAGAAGCTCAGAAGATGTTGCAAAGGCGCATCAAGCCACTCAATGTACCTCGCACCTTTGTTCCAGGTAACAAAGTATGGTTAGATGTGAAGAACCTCACCATCAGAACACCTTCTAGAAAGCTCAGTCCACAGAGATATGGACCATTTAAGATACTTATGAAGATTTCACCCGTTGCATATGCTATTGCACTTCCTAGAACATGGAAGATTCATAATGTGTTCCATGTGGATCATCTGATTCCACATCATGAAACACAAGCTTATGGAGCAGCATACAGTCAGCCACCCCCTGAACTGATTAATGGAGAACATCAGGAAAACGTCAAATGTCTTGAAAATAGCTTAAATTCCCTTATTTTCCCTTGAAATGCTTGAAAACGAATTTCAAGGGAAATTAAGGGCTCCAAGATGTTCAAGAGATGTCGTCTCTTGAAAAATGTCTTGGATTTCCTTCAATATTATAGCCTTCTGGAGCTTCATTTCCAAGATAAATCAAGACACTCAATAAATCAAGACACTCAAGAATAGTTGTATGACATCAAGAGTCATTAAAGTAGAATTTGATACTTAAAGCGACAACAAGTAATATACAGAGTACTACATGTGTTACAAAATCTCATTTATTTCTCCACCATTGAATCAGCAATCTAAGAATGCAAATTTGCAGCTGCTTATGGATCGGCGAATGCTCACGCTCTGGCTCGCGTGTTGCACGGGAAAGCCTGACATGCTGCACACAATGTTTCACAAACTTCACAAACCAAAGGCAGGCTTGACCCTCTCTTTTGCTGTCTTGTCGCCAAGGCGAAAGCTTTGAAAGACACGATCGCGTGCATTCATGCTTCAGTGTTCGTGCACCGCGCAACTCGAGCGCACCAAATGAAAGCTTGGCGGCATAATCATCTCGCACGCTATCATCAAAATACCGCTGCACACTCTTACCCCCCTTCTGCAAACCTGCAGTGCATCTGGATCATTACCTCGAAACTCGGATCAAAGTACGGCACGCGCTGCTTGAGGGCGAATCACAGTAGGGGGTCGGAGGCGGGAATGTGTGTTGGTGTGTGTATGTGTGCATGCGTGCGTGCGTGCATTTGTTTGTTTGTTTGCTCGATGGCCTGTACTCGCGCCGACTCGTGCACAACACCCACCTACCTTTTTTCACCCAAGAACGTATAATGCCGCCCACCACCACCATCTATAATAACCAAAATAACGTGAACGCGAACGCCGACACCGTGGCAAGGGGGAGGGGGATTCAAAACGTGCTTCTGCATTTCATTGCGCTTTTGGGCGTTGGGGTGTACCTTCTGTGCTTTTTGGTGAGTCGTTCTTTATTCTATTATAAGCTCACCACTGATCTTTGAAGATTATCCGCCTCTTTGACATTTATGTCGAGTATCAAATGGTGTGGAACGATGGGTCCAGCAGGGGGACACTCTCCATGGTGCTCTTTGCTTGAGAGCACCAAAATGCTGAAGCGCGTGCGGTTCGTGCATGGCGACACTCAAACCTAACTCCTGTTTCTTTCTTTCCCTTTCCCTTTGTCGTTTTCATTTTTGATTTTTGATTTTTGATTTTCTTTTGATTTTTGATTTTTTTTCAATTTTCGAACTTTCTCGTGCATTGACTGGTGTACTGTGCTTTAACTATATATGATTTGATTGGTTCAGGTCAGGGGAATACAATCTTAAGTCCTATAGTATTTCAGACAATTGTCGGAACTGAATAAATGGATCAGATGTACTTTCATTACGTGCAGCAGCCAGACAGTACTGACTATAAGTGCCATTGAAATTACCTGAGTTCAAAGTATTTTTGAAATGTAATTAAAATAAACAAAGTATGTTGAAGTCCTCTGCACAGTTTTTCTATGAAAGTAACTCAAAGGAGTGGTGGTCTGCAAACTTGTTAATGTAGAATGACTTGAAATTGTTAAGGGATGACGCATGAGTAATGTTGCTTGGAACCATTTCTTTTCCGTACATGGGAAGCAGGTGGCAGCTTCGCAGGATCGTGTTGATATATATAATGTTCATAAGAGGTGAGCCATCGCCTTGCTGCTCTCTTTCGACCATCCACATTCCTGTGTCTTCATCAGGTGAAGTGCCGATATAGGAAAACCATTCAACAAGGGCAACCTTGTGGCGAGTGCCGTTGATCGTGAAGGAGAAAAGTAGGTGAAGTTGCGCTACCGAGAGGCCGTGAGGTCCAGGTGGAAATCCCGTCCTGACAAGTATCGTGTCATAGCGAGGGGACTTTTTCCTCCATGATGATGCTGCACGCATGAGTTCCTTCTTGCGTCCTGTAATCCCACTATGGTCGCTTGGTGCCGAATAGATAAATGTTGCAGAGCTAACCACCAATGCTTTGGGATCTATAAGGTGACGGCTGCATTTCAATAGACGTTTGTCGACTAGGCCCTCCCTACGTAGGAAGCAATAAAAGAGGGTGACGATCCCGGGTTCATTAAGACTGGTAGCGAGTTCGGAAAATCTGACTGTCAGTCCTACGTAGACGTTAGAATGAGGTTATGTAAACAAAGTGTAAGATAAATCGACTCGCGAGTTCTTTTGGCCAACGATACATGAGAGGGTACAAGTTTGCTAACGACTTCATCTGTGTTGGCTTCATCTTCGTCATGGTCTTCATCGTTGTACTCATCATCGCGACTGTCATTAGCATTGCCACTGCTCTGATTTGTCTGGCTGTTTGCTTCGTCATTAGCACTAGCACTGTTCTGATTTTTCTGGCCGTTTGCTTCGTTATCAGGGTTCTCTAGTTCAATGCGCATCGCCTCTGTTGTGTTCTCGAAATGAGATTTGTAGGGTAAAGGGCGTGTAGAGAACACACCAATCATCTCCAACACGGCTCAAAGGCCCGCTGGCTCTAACATCCCCCGGTTTGTAAAGTCCGTTCGCATTGCAGAGAGCTTGTTGAGGCGTTGGTTAATGTAGAGGATTTGTTTGAGTGGTTGGAAACGATTCGTCCTTCGCCAAGGCTCCTTAACAGCTTTGATATGTTTTGCTTCCGTGATTGAAGAGCACAGTCCATTTGGAGCACCGAAAAGATGTATGTTGTCCGCGTAGTGATTCATAGAATGTTGTCGGGGAAGGGACGAGCCAGGAGACATGCCGATCTCATCAAATACTTCACGGTAGTGGTGAAATCTTCTCAGAGCATCTTTGAGCTGCGCCAACAATTGCTTGGTAATAACATCATGACAGGCGATGTAACAAAACTCAAGGAATGCTCGGAAACACCATAGCATCTCATTTGGAACATAGGACTCAATAGCAGGCATATACACCTGGAACGTTACTCAGTTCACTTGCAGCTAATATATGCATTAAATGAGCGTTACTTCACCTTCATTAACGCCTTCAAGTCATCACCCGTCCACTGCTTGAATCCACGGCCTTGAGGAAAGCGATGAATCCCTGAAAATGGTGGTACTACTGCAAGTCTAGCGTAGACGCAGACTAATTAGTACTTGAAAAGGTCTGGAAATGCTTCGACGTACCTTCGGTCAATATCAGCTAGAATCGCCCGTGCCCTTGGCTTCCTGTTCTTTTTCTCAATATACATGACGACCCAGTCCACCAGGTGGTCCTTGAACATCCCTTTAATCAGTTGGTGAAGTAAGTTAGGGGTGATAAGCTCATATATGTCGGCATGAGGGAAGTGCTCGGTAAATTGCTGCAGAAGTCAGGAAGTCAGATAGTGCCGTGAAGTGAAGAAGATACGAACTCTTATATTTCCAACTATTCCATATTCCTTCCAGAGAACTGGAAGTTGGAATTTCTTCACATATATATTGGTTAAATTCCGGGTCCTTTTGACTTGTTGCAGGTCGTTATTGAGTCGTCCCCGATGAGCTGTACACCTTTATTTTCCACACCTGTCAGGTATACATATTAAAAAGAAAATGCTTCACACTTTGGGCACCAGTTCTGGACGACACACATGAGAAGAACTTGCTCTGGGTAGTCTGCAATGTAGGGGCCAATGCCATATATAACACGTTGAAAATGGCCATCCAGACACTGGAGAATTTTGGGCTCTTTCATGCCTCATTTGAGGGAGGAAAGAATCACGAAAAGTGATTTATGAAACATCTGTCACCGGAAATTTCGAAACAGCTTGCCTCCAGCATGTTCCTTGTCCGCTGTTCAGCCAAATAAGCAATAGGTTGACTGAAGCAAGGGAATTGTACTTACGATTAGGTACACATAAGAAGGCAATCAGGACAACAGCATTCCCATGAGCCCTTCGAGCACTGTTGTGAACATTCCCGATAGACAGGTACAATGGCCAAAACTCATTATGGCCCATTGCCACTGAAACGACTGTCTTATCGCTCCTGAGAATGATCGGTACAAACATGGCACCATGCATTTTATTATTTTGCGCAATGATATTCTGTTGAAGATACAGCGTCAGCGGACTGATTGAGGTATAGAACAAAACATACCGCTTGATGAAAAGCCCAATCCCCAGACATCAAGTTCTCGTACCGTCGGTCTCCATCCTCGTCAAATTCCTAAAAGGGTACGTAGTCGAAGGCATGTTTAAATGTTGTATCGGCGATCATATCCCTGATTACTTCATGGGGATTGTGGTAGTATATTTCGTACAGCACTGTCATCCATTCGGGAACTTGGTCGTCTGGGATGTGACCTTGATGTCACAAAGTTGAGCACTGCCACGACATGCCTCCTAGGTCAGAAGCATCGATCATATTATAGAGGTCGTTATGGTCTTTGAAAATGAATTCTCCCTCTCGAAGATTCGCGATCATTGCCATCAGTCCGTCTGTATTGGCAGCAGACATACGAGCTCGGCAATAAAGAAGTTCGGCCAGTTCAAAGTGATGCCGGCTTTTGAAGGGGCTCCAGTCATCGACAGCCTTCGGCTCAGGTGGTGGAGGTTCAGGGAAAAGACCATTTATCTTCTGAAGAGGGACTCCGTCTTCATCACAAGGTGCAGCTGCAAAATGTTTGATATTGATTGATGTGTAATAGCAAACAAATGCTCACCATTCAAAACTTGGTGCAGGATTTTGGAATTTGACCTTGCACCAGCCTTTGGAGCTGGATTGGGATCAGGGATAATGCCGTGGGGTTCCTAGGCTAGTGGATCGGACTCTACTAGATCAGCTGCTGGAGTACATGGCAACCTGGGGCTGGGCAAAGTGGTTGGAGTATGTGGAGGGTTGGGGGAAGCGGGTGGAGTAGGCGGAGGGCTGGGAAAAGTGGTTGGAGTATGCGGAGGGTTGGGGGAAGCGGGTGGAGTAAGCGGAGGGCTGGGAAAAGCGGTTGGAGTATGCAGAGGGTTGGGGGAAGCGGCTGGAGTATATGGAGGGCTGGAGAAAGCAGCTGGAGTACGCATCAGGCTAGAGAAAGCGGCTGGAGTACGCTGATGTGCTAGGAGGGTGCTGAGCATGAGCAAACCAATCAAAAACACTGCTTGGGCTCTGAGGTCACTGTGTCGCTCATGCGCTCTCGGGCACTGTCGCTGTCGCTGCACGATTCAGCTCTGGTCTACTGCGACCGGAACTGATGCGATCCTGGAGACTACTCGTGAGCCTATGTCAAAGTGCGATGCGCCGTTGCCGTGTCACTGTGCAGAGAAGTGGACGAGAGGAGAGGAGAGAGAAGTAGAGTGGAAAACTGTCTTTTGCTTCAACTAGTCGCTACCAGGATCCTGCTCTCTAGTTACAAGAATACACCTTTTTATACTACCTACAGTGGATGCACAGACCCCTATGTCTCGAGCTCTAGTCCCAGGTGCGATCTGCGATGCGCGACGCGTCCATCCTCGTTGCACATGCTACACGAGTGCTTTGAACGTTGCCGCATTCGTATCTAAGTTACCTGGTGTCGCCTAACTGGCCACTACATCGGGGCGTCGCTAGAGGCGCATATGCCTATTTGTAGAGACTAGCTAGGTCTGCTTTGGGTGGCTCGATCGGTGATGGCACCTTCTGCTTTGGGACTAGGAACGAAAGCGCATCCGTTGTGTGGTGATTGGCCATGCCTCAGCACCGATAGGCTGACGATCCTGTCAGAGCTTCGCCTGACACACTGGTCGCTGACTTAGTCTCCTTCAGGCTATTGCACCGGCCCTATCGCGCTGCGCATCGCATCGCACTGTCTCCCGCCTCGTCGCTGAGCTTTGGGGCATCTCTCCCTTCTGCTGCATCTCGTCATGTCGCCCTGTCGCGCCTCTGTGTGTCGCCTTGCGCCGTTTCGTGTACACAGCCAGGTACCTTGCGTATCACCTCCTCCCAACTGAGCTACTGACTGTCCTTAGTCAGCCCGGGCCGCCGTGCCGCCAGGGCCACTGCATCACCCTACTATCTTTTTGGAAGGGGATGGGGCATGAAGCGCCTGCCTGTTAGAATAGCTTTGTAACGTATATGTGATCGCGTGTCGAATCTAGCCTGTTTTGTCGCTTATCGTATTATTTGGGGTGTGTCTGGTTTTGGAGCTATGGCGCTCCCTGTCGGAGTTGGGCCAGATCGCAATCGTGTGGTCTTGGTGCGTGTGGTTATGGGTGCCTCATGTCGTGAAACCGTCGTTCGATCCGCCGCCTCCTTGGCATAACCCTGCATACTGGCAGCACGCATGGAAGGCTGCCCATAGCCTTGAACCCTGCTTTCTGTGTGGTCGAGACCCCCTTTCGTAGCCCACATTGAACTCCGTCCCCCTCATCGTCCTCGTTGCAACCTGGCCCCACATGATTATCCGTTCCTCAAAGCCAAGTTCCCGTGTTTGCCTTATCATCGGTATCTCTTATCTATCCTGTGACCCACCCTCTATTCCGATCGTTGCCCTGTTCCTATCCGGCTCTTGTACGTCTCATAACCACCTCATGTCTCGGGGCATCACATGCCTAGTGTCTCCTGTGCCTCCTGTTATCTGCCTCATGTTTGCCTCACTTCCACCCTGTTCCTGTTTGCCTCATGAATGCCTCCTGTTGGCCTTATGCCCTAGGAACCCTCTGCCCTGAACCTTATTTCTACTTTCTCACCCCTGCCTGTAGTAGCATATAAGGAGGACTCATTGCGGCCAGAGAGAGCCAAGTTGAGTCTCCTGTCTACCTACCTACTGTAGCTCTTGACAGCCCTAGGGGCTCAATATCAGTTCCCCTTTCTTCTCGTACATTTGCGCTATAGCAGGGTCTCCTAACAGTACAAGGAGACTGTAACCTGCTCTTCTGTCCCACTGTATACGCGATGTATACGAGTTGTCCTCTAAGTTCCATGTCGTTAGACGCGGCTGTGACATTAGACTCAACTTTCTTATTTAAGACGGGCCGACACACCCGTGCCACACCCACGACGGCTGGACAATGCCGAGATGCCAACGCCAGAAAGCGCGCTGAAGGCGGAAGAAACTATGCCCGCAACGCCAGTGCTAGGGACCGCACTCGCAGTAGCGATGCAAAGAACCGCACCTGTAGTGCGGAAGAGCGCGCTCTCATACGACGCATCCTCGGCTCGCCAATGGTAGCCAGCCGAAAAGAGCTACACCCTCCCAAAGACCACAATCGCATAGACAAGCGATACGAAGCACCGCGGCTGCCGTATAAGCTGCGGGAGCAACAGATCAATGCACGAGAGACAGTGCACGCCACCACCAATGGGAGAATGCCCACGCCCAGGGCAAGAGAAACTACACAGGATCCTGAAGGATGGATCACGCCAAGCAAGGAAGCAGCGGCGAAGAAGGTGGCAAGAGCTGCAAAGAAGGAGCAGCTACAAAGGCAAGCCTCAGAAGCAAAGGCAGCCCGGGCATTGAAGCATGCCCTCGAACAACGATCAGCACCCGCCCAGAGGGTCCAAACGGCCTTTGAAAAAGGCGACATCACAGTGCAGCAGGCGCCGCAGAAGAAGCGAACCACCTTTGAAGAAACCGCTACGGTCACGCCTATGGGAACCCCGTCACAAAGGTTCCAAAAAGCCTTTGAAGAAGTCAAAGCGGCCGCCGCCATGCAAGTCCTATCCCAGAAGGCACAGATCGCCTTCACCAGTGCCAAAGTTGTGGCAGCCACGCAGAGAGTTCCAACCGCCTTCGAAAGAGGCGAGGCAACCATGCAAAGCACACCCCGGGAAAAGCAAACCACCACCACGCCGAAGCAAACCCCGGCACAGAAGTTTCAAGCCGCTTGGGAAAGCACCAAAGCCGTCCAGAAAGCGCGAAACACTGTTGGAGGAGATGAAGCAGCTGTACCCACGCAGACCCCAGCACAGAAGTACCAAGCTGCCTTCGAAAAAGCTAAGAGAACCACGGGAACGATAGAATCCCGTAAGGACACCGCCACCCAACGACCAATGCGAGTCACCGTTGGAGAAACCGCAGACCTCCCTGTCCAGCAGAAACCACGGAGGAAGGAAGCCATCAATGCCCCTTCGGCCAAACAACGACTACCCACCCCAGATACCGCACCACCGAGCCAAAGAGGGAAGAACAGCGACGCTTACCAAGAGATGCTTGCCCTCCACCAGATACTAAGATGGGCCACCAAGGACGTGATGGCACAAGGAGAACCGCCCAGTAACCTGCCAGTATTCCGACGGGCCATCCAAACAAAACCCACCATGGAGCACCACCTCCTTACGGAACAAGCGAAACGAGCGGTACGCAACCAACAGCGGTTAAGAAACCTCCTAGCCCGACGATTGGCCAGGAAACCAACCACGACGATGCGAGAAAAGATCGCACAAAGGATGCAAGACCGCCTAATCCGAACGGCGCTACTACGAGCAACCAGTACCGATGTCTACCTGTCAGCCAGAAAATCGATGACCATCCGATTCTATGTACACTCTGTCGCCAAACGGGCAGAGTCGATGGCCCTCATCGATTCAGGAGCCACAGAGAACTTCATAAACCTCACATACGCGAAGTGGCTCAAGCTACCTATTAAACGACTAGCGCAGCCACGAAAATTGTTCAATGTCGATGGAACGGAAAACAAGAGTGGCGAACTCTTGTTCTACACCGACCTGGAGGTCCGCACCGGCACTGCCATAACGCCCCTTCGATTCTTCCTATCAGATCTGGGAGAGAGCAAAGCTATATTGGGTTACCCCTGGTTCGCTGCCGTCCAACCGAAAGTAGACTGGAAGAGGGGATGGATCGATCATACGCAACTGCCTATCATATTCAGAGCCCCAGATGCGAAGAAGGCCACGTTTACTCCCCGGCCAGCTAAAAACCTTCGAATGCCGCAGCATGACCAATACTTTATTGGTAGCGTTACAATCCACCCCACCAACCCCAAGCAAGAGGAGGACGGACAACTCCCGAAAGAGTACCAGCGCCACAAGAAGGTCTTCAGCGAAGAAGACTCTCAACGCCTGCCACGCCATACGATATGGGACCACGCCATAGAGCTGCTCCCTAATGCTCCTGCCACACTCCCAGGAAGGCTTCTTCGCCTCAACCAGAAAGAGCAGGAAGAGATGAGCAAGTTTGTGGCCGAACACCTGAAGAGAGGCACGATCCGTGAATCATGGAGCCCCTATGCGGCCAATTTCTTCTTCATCAAAAAGAAGGATGGAAAGCTACGACCAGTCCAGGACTACAGACCCATTAACGAGTGGACCAAGAAGAACCGCAACGTGTCGCCCCTCATTCCCCAGACGATAGACCGCCTGAGCGGCTGCACCCTGTTTACCAAGTTTGACGTCCGCTGGGGATACAATAACGTTAGGATCAGAGAAGGAGACGAATGGAAAGCCGCATTCCTAACCCCAGAGGGATTATTCGAGCCGACTGTCATGTTCTTTGGCCTCACCAACTCACCAGCAACCTTCCAAATGATGATGAATACCATATTCCGGAAGGAGGTCGCCCAGGGATGGCTGTCAGTATACATGGATGACATCGCCATTCACACAAAACCACGTGCCGGTGAAACCCATGAACAACACCAGGCGAGACACAGAGAGTACACCCACTTGGTACTCGACAGGCTCGAGAAGAACGACCTGTATCTCAAACCTGAGAAATGCACCTTCGAGAAGAAGGAAATTGAGTACCTCGGAGTCATCGTCGGTCACAACAAGCTCAGGATGGATCCAAAGAAGGTTGAAGGCGTAAAAAGTTGGCAAGCCCCGAAGAACCCCACAGAAATCCGACAATTCCTAGGATTTACGGGTTACTACCGCTACTTCATTCCTAATTATTCAAAAATCGCCAGACCCCTGCTGGAAATGACGAGGCAAGCGACCATTTGGAACTGGGGACCCTCGCAGGAAGCGGCATTTAATGAGCTAAAGATGCGTATGTGTGCTAGCCCAGTCCTCACGCAGCCGGACTTTGAAAAGAAGTTCTACTTGCAAACGGATGCATCGGCTTATGGCGTGGGCGCCATACTCTCGCAGAAGGGTGAAAACAGCCAGACCCTCGAAAAACGACGCAAACCGACCCTACACCCAATTTCCTATTATTCGAACACCTTCACACCAACGGAGCGCAACTATGACATCTACGAAAGGGAATTATTGGCCATAATGAAGTCTTTGGCACATTGGCGACCTTACTTGGGCTGGACAAAGGAGCCCTTCACCATCTTAACCGACCACGCCAACCTACAGTACTGGAAAGCCCCACGCAACCTCAATCGACGAACTGCACGATGGCACGCTGACCTACAAGAATATGACTATGAAATCCAGCATGTGCCCGGGAAGGCCAATGCTGCAGCAGATGCTCTCTCACGCCCTCCAGGTGCCGACCAAGGAGAAGGAGATAACAAGCAAACCATGGTCATCCCACCCAGTAAATTCATAGACAATGGTTTCACGGACGCCATCAGAGCGGCCCTCACAGGAAAAACGAACCCATCTGAAGAAGAAAAACGAGCAGTCATGATGCGAGTACACGATCATCCCACCGCGGGCCACCCAGGAAGAGATGAAACGATCAGGAAAGCCAAGCAGCACCTCCAATGGCAAGGTATGAATGCTTGGATAACAGACTATGTGAAGGGATGCGCGACGTGCCAGCAGAACAAAATCCTAACGCACCGAACAAAGACGCCACTATATCGCATCCCAACTAAAGAAAACACCCTGCCCTTTCGCTGCGTAGCCATGGACCTGATCACTGGGCTCCCCTCACACAATGGCAAAGACGCCATTCTCACCATCGTTGACCATGGATGCTCACGAGCCGCCATCTTCCTACCTTGCGCGACGACAATAACGGGCCCTGGAATAGCCCAACTATACCTAAACAACGTGTACCGGTGGTTTGGACTCCCCACAAGAGTCATCAGTGATCGTGATCCCCGCTTCACCTCGCACTTCGGGCGAGCATTGACTCAGAAGTTGGGAATGCAGCAGAACTTGTCCACAGCCTTCCACCCCCAAACAGATGGTATCTCCGAGCGAAAGAACCAATGGGTGGAGCAGTACCTTCGCCTGGTAACATCCGCGTCCCCTGAAGACTGGACGCATTGGTTAGCCATTGCTTCAGCCGTCCATAATAACCGGAAGAATGCGACCACGGGCCTATCGCCCAACCAGATCTTGTTGGGGTACGAAACGGAGTTAGTCCCAGGAGACACCCCACAAACAAGCAACGTGATGGTGGAGGACAGATCCAGACTCCTCCAGGAGAAGAGGGCCCAGGCAATTGACGCAATCAATCAGACGGCGAAGAAGGGCGAAACGATACCGGCCCAGCACAAAGAAGGTGATCAAGTATGGCTCGAGGCCACGAACCTCAAGTTCTTCCATCAGAAGACAAAGTTGCTGCCAAAACGCTATGGACCCTTCAAGATCGAGAAGGAGATATCCCCGGTGGCATATCGGATCAAGTTGCCGGCATCATGGGGGATACACGATGTATTCCACGCATCCCTCTTATCGCCCTATCGAGAGACGAGCGCGCACGGTCCTAACTTCTCCCGGCCCCCACCTGACCTCATCGGCGGAGAAGAGGAATATGAGGTAGAGCGTGTGTTAAGCCACAGACGTCATGGGAGAGCCAGAACGCTCCAGTACCTCATTAAGTGGAAAGGGTACCCCGAAAGTGACAATACGTGGGAGCCAGCCAGCCAGATACACGCCCCAGACCTTTTGAAGGCTTATCATCGGAAGTATCCGCTAGAAAGCATAAAAGCCCGGGCAATGCAGCCAGAAGAGCATCAGTTGAGCCCCCATCGGAACTTCTCACCACTCGCCCCAGTCACCGCCGCTGCCCCCTGTCGCGCTCTTGATACCAAATGGCTACTCCGCCCTCCTCGAATCAGAACCTTAGCGTCAATCCCGCCGAACTCGAGCTCCCGCCTGGCGTCCGTCCTGAGGCGTCAAAGCTATTCTCCTGCCCCTTATGCCCTTTCGCATCTGCCCGTCGCCACAACCTCAAGACTCATCTACGCACGCACGACAAGGGCGCCCCCAAACCCTTCATTTGTGAAACCTGCGGTAGAGGTTTCACGCGTGCCCATGACAGGCGACGACATGAGTTGTCGTACCATATGGGCCACTACCTCCCCGATCGAGGGCGACCACGCACGTTCCCCATCCCCACCTCCTTCACCCGAGGCCCTGCACGCACGCCTTCTCCTGAGGCGCATTCTGACCCCGAGCCCGCTACCTCCTCGTCAGACGAAGACGACGCCAAGAAAGCTGAGGACAGCTTTCAATCTGGGCCGAGTGTGGTGAAACCGTCGTTCGATCCGCTGCCTCCTTGGCATAACCCTGCATACTGGCAGCACGCATGGAAGGCTGCCCATAGCCTTGAACCCTGCTTTCTGTGTGGTCGAGACCCCCTTTCGTAGCCCACATTGAACTCCGTCCCCCTCATCGTCCTCGTTGCAACCTGGCCCCACATGATTATCCGTTCCTCAAAGCCAAGTTCCCGTGTTTGCCTTATCATCGGTATCTCTTATCTATCCTGTGACCCACCCTCTATTCCGATCGTTGCCCTGTTCCTATCCGGCTCTTGTACGTCTCATAACCACCTCATGTCTCGGGGCATCACATGCCTAGTGTCTCCTGTGCCTCCTGTTATCTGCCTCATGTTTGCCTCACTTCCACCCTGTTCCTGTTTGCCTCATGAATGCCTCCTGTTGGCCTTATGCCCTAGGAACCCTCTGCCCTGAACCTTATTTCTACTTTCTCACCCCTGCCTGTAGTAGCATATAAGGAGGACTCATTGCGGCCAGAGAGAGCCAAGTTGAGTCTCCTGTCTACCTACCTACTGTAGCTCTTGACAGCCCTAGGGGCTCAATATCAGTTCCCCTTTCTTCTCGTACATTTGCGCTATAGCAGGGTCTCCTAACAGTACAAGGAGACTGTAACCTGCTCTTCTGTCCCACTGTATACGCGATGTATACGAGTTGTCCTCTAAGTTCCATGTCGTTAGACGCGGCTGTGACATGTCGCGCCTTGAGGCAAAGGGGGTCAAAATGGTGCACGCAACAGCACTACCCTTGACTTTCTCCCTCTTTCTCGCCTTTACGCCATGTCTCAGCCACCTCCTGCTTCGCCGCCGTCCGATGCTCCCGTCGTTTCTCACCATGATTGGCTTAGGTGCCAACAGGCGCGCGATTGCTTGGTCCTTTGGTGCCACTCGCTCGATTCCGTGGCCGACGTGATCTCAGCTTGTGAGTGGGTTGGTGGTTTCTTTCCAGAATGGGTATGGGACTCTGTCTGCTCCATTTGTTGTGTGTACTGATCTTTTTGTAGGACTCATTTGATGATCTTTGCGCCGAGGTGGGCCTCGAGGATCTTGACAACCCAGGGATGGACGCCTTTCTCCATCGCGCCTGCAACATTCTGCTCCCGTATGCAACTTCTGAGTGGATTACCAAGTTCCCTGGTTTCGCTGGCAGAGTCGCATTGATGAGCTGGAGAGTCCACACTATGGGAATACTAACCCAAATGCTCTCCAGATGTCGGCATGCAAGTGTGGGGGTGTGAAGCATCTCTCAATATCTCGCAGGCCTCCGCGGATATTCTAAGCTCGCAGGGGTGCCCGTCTAAATCCTGTACGAGTGGGTCTCGCGCCGATAGGGGCGCGCGCAGGTGCGACGGTGCTGGGAGTGGGAGCGATGGCTGTACTGAACTGGGGAGAGAAGGACGACGCGTCCTATTACGCACGCTCGCGCGCGCTTCGCTGCTTCGCAAGTATGGTCGTACTGGACCACACTATACTTCTCTTGAGTCGCTAAGGCCGCAGACATGTGCGACACTTGTCAGAATGCGAGGGGGAGCTACACTGAGCTCTGGACTGACACTGAGGGAAAAGGGGGCAACTGGGGTTCTGTTCTGTCTCTAGGGTCGGTACATGAGCTATCTATAGAAGGGGGTGACAGTCCAGGAACTGTAGTAAGGGGGAAAGTGCTGTAAGGGAATAAGAGCAGTCTAGACAGTAGGAATAACACCACTGCCGGAGCGCAGGAAAGCGCCGGCATCGCGGCCCGGAACTCCGGCCTAGAAAGCGTACAGTAGATGGGGTATTCCCGCAGGCACCTGGGGCTGCAGCGCATCAGCGTATATGTTGGAGAAATTGCCTCCAGGAGTAACGCTGGGTGAGGCTTTTCCTGCATTGTTCCCTACTCCTCCTGTCGCTGCCTCTGCACGCGCGCCTTCCGTTTCACAATCCGTTTCGCGACCCCTCACGCCGTCTCCAGCGGTGGGTCCTTTGCGCACGTCCTCTGTCACGCAATCCGTCGTGCCATCTCCTGTGGTGGCCCCACCGCTGTCCGCCACTCCTTCCTCTAGCTCTGTCGTTTCAGGGCTTCTTCTTTTGGAGACGACAGCCACGCGTTCCAATCGGCCTGTTTGCCCTTTTCCTTGTGCTACGTCTGCACATCATCAGTCGGCTGTTCCTCCTGCTGTCATGCCTTCGCGGCCACCGGTGGTTCCGACCATCATCGTTCCGCCCATGTCGGGGCCTCGTCACGCTGCAACTGCGACGGCCTTGGCTTCCACTGCGCCGGTTGCACCGGCTCCCGCGGGTCGCTCTAAGAGAAAGCGCTCTGTCAGTGAGTCTGGTCCTGGAGTCGCCTATCCTGGTCATTGTGCGCATTGCACACATAGGAAGAAGGGCTGTCAGCCTCCTGAGGGTGCGGCGCCGCCGTACACTTCTTGTGCCCTATGCTTGAAGGATAGAGCCATCTGTAGCTGGGTTGGTAGGCCCTCTGGTGAGTACTTTCGTTGGGCTTTCTTGGCTTGCTGACTCTGCGTTTTCAGTTCATCTGTCTCCTTCGCATTCGCGACGTCGCCAGGGGTCACCTTCTCCTCTTCCTCCTCCTACACCTGTTGAGGTCCCTGTTCCGCCTCCTACTCCACGAACACCTGTCACAGGTCCTTCTCGTCTTTTGTGGCCTGCTGAGCATCCTGCTCCAGCATCTGTCGTGGGTCCGTCGCGTGCTTTGAGGCCTAGCGCGCTTGACGATGACAAGTATTTCCGAGAAATACCCCCCGTCCCTCGTCGCGGAACTAGTTCTTTGCCTCTTCCCCTCCTTTTGGGCTGGCACACCGAAGTTGTGGCCGCTATGCTTTCATACACCACTGCTCGTGCTGCTCTTGACGCTGCCTCAGTCCGTCGCGACCATGCCTGGTTGAATTATTTTTCACTTCTTGGTCTGCTTCTTGATGATGATCGGGCTTCTGGCACGTCTACTCTGCAAGATGTGGGTGCTGGCCCATCTTTGACGGTTATGGGGCAGGATAAAGGCAAAGGTAAGGATAAGGATAAGGGCAGGGGAAAGGGTAAGGAGCGTGCCCCTTCTGACGCCGCCGATGAGGGTGACGATGAAGTCGAGTGCAATGATGGGGATGATTTCGGGGGGATGTCCTGAGTTGCGCGATGATGTAGAACCAGCTTGTTTCTTGTATTTGTATTCGGAATGCAATCGCCTTTTTGTGCCAAGGCTCTCCTCCCAACTGAGAAATGGCTGCCCTCAGCCTATAGTACTTGGTCGCAGGGGGTTTTTGAGTCGATAAGTCCGTGATACGCGCTGCAATAATTTTTAAGGTAGAATGAACTATAACTGGTGATCCGCCGACTGAGGGGAAGGAATAAATGTCGGACTTTGCGCTTTTTGCTTTTTCCTGGTGTCAAAGCTTTTTATCTGTTGTTCGCACATAGGTTTTGTTTTTAGAGCAATATGATTGATTGCCGCGATTAAATTTTTCGGAACGAATTAAACAAAGAGTACAAGATGCGAATAGAAATGAAAAAGGGATGCATGTATGTGAATCGCACTGGGGTCCGAAAAAAAGTCTGAGTCGCACGAAAAGAAGGGCCCGTCGCCATGCTCAGGGGTCTTCGTCACACATCACAGCTACCGCAATTCCTATCGCAAGTTATAAAAGAGAAGTCGGCGCTACCCTCAGAAAGTGGAACACGGTTGGAAGAGTACTGCCGCACGCATCGCGCAAGTGGTAAAACCGCTGTCCGAGGTAACCGCGTCCGGGTCATCACTGAGTAATGCCGACCACCCCTCTATCCGCCTGGTAAGCAGAATCGGGCGGTTTGCCTGTCGGGTGAAAAGAAATATGGGTGCGACTCATGAGGAGTCATTGTCCGATAAGTATACACAACAATTCCGACATGAGTCCAAAACTGAGAATGGTGGCATCACTCGCCGAGTCCTGGGAGTCCTCCTCCCTACTGAGAGACCTTAAGTCTCCTCTTCTCCTCCGTCGCTGTCATCGCTATTGTCACTGTGCTCATCGGGATGAATTTCTTCGATGACTATCGGGTTGTTGGGATCTGCGCTTGTACTGTACTCCATTTCGCGGAGTCACGCCACTGATACGTCTATGTGGTCTTTGAGATCGGGTATGTCGATCTTTTTGCGCGCTAGATATGGGACGACGTGAAACGCTGCGACTGGTGCATGTAAGAGTGTATCATCTAAGTCGCAGATGATATATGTGCCGCCTTTGTTGCGCGATACGACAATCATGGGCCTGAAATATCTTGGGCGCATCTTCCAGTTGAGAGCCTTTTTGATGGCGGTGTTTCGCACTAGTACGAGGTCCTCTCATTTGAAGTCGAAGTCGCGAATAGTGGCCGATTGCTCTCTCTCAAAGTGCAGAGCTGCACGGGTGCGCGCTTCATGAACGCGGGCCTTCAGTCAGGCTAAGTCCTCTTGTCTCTTCTGCAGCGCCACTGCACGACGCGCGATAAGATCTGTGGTGGAGAGGAGTGACTCTGGTGGGGGTACCAGGTAGTTTGCCTCAACTATGTCGAAAGGGAGTAGTGGGTGAGTTCCTGTGACTGAGAAGTATGGGGAGCATCCCATGCGTCTTTGTGGGGTTACCCATTCCGACCAGAAGACTGATTGTGCGGCTTGCGACCATTTGCTCTCAACTCTGTCGGAAGCTTTGAATAAGGCCTGTCAAACATCAAAGTGCGATCGCTCTACTATGCCATTTGCGCGCGAATTGTACCCGCTGATCCTGATATGTTTCACGTGGTACTTCTTCTCCAGATGTGTTAGCACTGCGATGAATGGCTTGCCGTTGTCTGAGACGATTTCGACTAGCGTCCCCCAGTGACAGAGTATGTCCTGGAAGATCCAGTCGCCGATGGCTTGCGCTGTCTCTTTGCGAAGCATGCGAAACTCTGAATAGTGGGTAAGCAAACATCGCCCTTGTACAATGTATGAGAAGCCGCCTGAGCACGATAGGTGCATGGTGTCCATGTACATTTTTGCGAAGAGTGGTGCTGGTGTTGCGATGATGGGCGGAATTGCGATTTGTCGGGTTTGTCGGATTTGGCATATGTGACAAGTGCGCACGTACCATGTGACATCGCGACCCATAAATGGCCACCAGTACCGTTCTGCGAGGAGTGCGTGTGATGCGAAGTAGCCGCAATGGCCAGTGTCGTTGTGCGCTGTGACTAAGGCTGCGATGCGTTGGTTACAATAGAGTACCCTTTTATTTGCGCCTTGAGAGTCGCGCTTCCAGAGGACGTTGCTGTCGACGAAGAAGCCAGAGGCGTAGCGAATGATTAGAGAATACTCGTGGTCTGACACGTTGTCGGGCTGCTCTAACAAGTTGAGCCAGTTGTGCGCCATTTCTAGACGTTTGTCGGCAAAGGTGGCTGTCGCAGTGCGAGGGACTGATTGATAGGTGAGAGAGGGTTCTTCTTGGTCCGATTCTGTGGTCTCCTCTGGTGCTGTATGCACCTGTTCCATTGCGAAGGTGCAAATTAATTGCGCCAATTCTGAGTTCAGCTTTGTCGGGTTTAGGAGGTGTGCAAAGCTGTAGAGGTTGTCGACCCAGTCGTCGAAGTCTTCGGGGTTGTCGCCATCGTCGCTGATGTCGCCAGGCTGTGGTGGTCAGCACGATAGTCCATCAGGACCATGTTGCTTACCAGGGACATGTCGCAGCTTGAAGTGGAAGGTCAGTATTGAGACTATCCAGCGATTGAGGCTTGCGGATGGTGCGATGTCGGGATTGTTAATCATCCCCCAAATATACCTTGCATCTACCTCTATGATGAGATTTCTGATGCCGACTATGAATATTTTATATGCGCGCAAGGCGCGAAAGAGTCCGTAGAGCTCTAGCTTAGGCTGGGAGAAGCGTCGCTCCCGGTCGTTCATGGGTATAGAGCTGAAGCGGGCGAAGTATCGCTTTTTGGGGTTGTCTGCGTCCGCTTGACACAGGTAGAAGCCGACTGCGATTGACGAGGTGTCGACTGCTAAGATTACTGGGGAGTCGGAGGAATAGTCGATGGGGCGAAGTGCAGGGGAAGCGAGCAGCGCTTCCTTGAGATCTTCCTGCGCTTCTATTTGCTCGGGTCCGAAGTGGAAGGGTATCCCTTTTCGTGTCAGGTTTACTAAGGAGTTAGCGTGCCTTGCGAAGTTTTTGATGAACATGCGACAGACGCCTATGGTGCCAAGGAACGTGCGAACTTCCGACGCGTCCTTGCAGGGACCCCACTTGTATATTTTGTCGATGTACTTTGGGTCGGGTAGGCGGCCTTGTGGGGTGCAGCGATGTCCGACTGCGATGATCTCTTCGGCGCATAAGGTGGACTTGTAGCCGCTGAAGGTGCCGCCGCTGTACTTGACCCTAGTGTTTTAAGGTCCAGTCCTATGGACTGAAAAAAGACTAGGACCAGACTGGACCGGACCAAAAAAAGACCGGACCACTGGTTGCAGTTGCCTCAGTTTGGGAGCAGGACCAGTTGCAGTTGCATGCATTTGACTTTCTTCTGCAACCAGGAAAAGACTAGTTTCAACTGGTCTTTTAGCAACCAGGAGACCTTAACTGTTTAGTAAAGTTCAAGTTCCATGCCATATGCCAAGATACAATTCTTAATACAGTTGCCACATATCTGACTGTGGTGGCAGCAATAGCTTAATGTTTTTTGAAATTTGATTATATCTTAAGAAATAAAATAGCTAAAAATACAAAAATATTTATCAACATAGATAAGATCAGAAGTTAATGGGTCCTCTGCCAACTTTAAGTGGTCTGATTAGCCATTCCTATGTTATTTGATTAGCTACAAAATTAGCATTTTAAATTAATTTTATAGCTGATCAAATAACTCAGAAATGGTTGGTCAGATCGCTTAGCATTGGCAGAGGACCCATCAGCTTCTGATCTTATCTATATCCACAAATATTTTCATATTTTTAGCAATTTTATTTTTTAAGATATAATCAAATTTCAAAAAACATCAGCTTAAGCTGTAGCAACACTATCTGAGTTTAAGTTTTAAAAGTGATCTTAAGTGTCAGTTGCAACTGGAAATAAACTGGTTGAGACTAGTTGTCAACTGGTTCATAATAAGACCAGTTGTCAACTGGTCTTTTAGTGTAATTAGACTGACATGGACCAGTTGATAGTGGTCTTGGTCTGGTCTTTATGGATTTTTGAAAACTATCAACCAGTCCTGGTCCTGGTCCTTGTTCAAAAGGGCAAAAGACCGGACCGGACCGGACTTTAAATCACTACTTGACCCTCTGTACGACGCGGTTGACACTTTGAAAGTGCTCCCAGATGAAGCGTCGGATGCCTGGGTTGCCTGCGATGTGCTCTTCAGTGCTGTTGGGAAGTACATACCTCCCCTCAGGTCCGCGAATCGGGACATCGTCGATGTATGGGACTGTAGTGTTGGGTATCTCAGGCTGTAGGATATATGTGACGTTGTCATGAAAGATAGGAACTGAATTGGTCCACCCCATCAGTAGGGTGATGAGTCGAAGTGTTCCGAAGGGCGATTGGAAAGTGGTGAGGTCGCGTGACGATTCTGACAGGCCACGCTCGTCATATCCAACGTAGAGATCTAACATACCTCCACAAGTGCGACCTGCGAAATGCTCGCCGATTTGGTCAGTAAAGGGTGTTACTCCAGCGTGTTTGATGGTGACTTGGTTTAGCGGCTCCAAACTGTGAAGGATTCGGAGCGATTTGCCATCCTTTTTGACGACGCAGAACCATCGCGATCGGTAGGAGGAGTTGGAGGGTTCATATACTCCAGCGTCGAGCTTGCGCCTAATGACTTTGCATACTTCCTCGTATATCCCGGGTGGTATCGGGATGTTTTTCTGCGCCCATGGCTTGTGCGGTATTGTTGGGATTTTGATGGGGGTGAAGAAGTCTTCACGAAAGTGTCCACGCTCTGGGTCTGTCCATGCGAACCCAGCATTCTGAAGGCACATGAAGTGGTGCGTGAGTGCACGCTCCTGTGGTAAAAGGAAGTCACCTGGGTGCGCTTTGTCTATGACTTCTTTGCGCTCCTCAGTGTAGCGACCAGTTGGCGTGAAAGGTGGCGGGTTTGGTGAAAGCGTTGGCATATCTTTGAGGGGGTCACCCTTGATATTGCACGTGATTCTGAATCGACTCGGTAGTTCTGTTTCTACTGGCCGGATTTTGAGGGCGACTGGTTTGTATTTCTTGCCTGTGAAGATGGCGAGAGGGGGTCTAGCGTTGAGAATGGTATATACTTGCGCTTTTGGACGTGATTCACGCTTTGTCGGGTCTAGTGTGTTGGGCGCGATAGAATGGAAGAAGTTGTATAGCTGGGGGCCGTCGGCGTCGCAGAGGGAAAGATATGCTGCTGCGATATCGGCGGGCGTGGTGTTTTGTGGAAGGGGGGCGCAGGCCCCTATGGAAATGTCATCAGTCTCTGCATCGTAGTCAATGCTTATCATGAGCTCTCCTTGGCCGTCGGCCAAATCCTCGATACTCAAAAATCCTGTGATTTGACTGTGCCTAAGTCCTTAGGGACATGCCTTTCCGCGAAGCGATAGCTTCCACGCGGAATTGTTGGAATGGTGGCCTTTCGGCCTATGTTGGGGTCGAGGATGGTGACCGTCTGGTTCTCATCGGAGAAGTTATGTACCACCGACTGGGTGAGTACATTGAGGGGCGACCTAACAAAATGTCGTAGGTGGGGGCATGAAGCACATGTACCTGTAGGTAGAGCGTGATCTCTCCGACAAGGAAGGGGACATTGCGCGCCAGTCCCAGTGACTGGTCGACGCCTCCATTGGCCGATACCATGTTGTGTCGTATTGTCGGGTCGTAGGGGAGCGCCAGGGCATTACAAACCTCCTCCGACATTGCGACGATTTGACAGCCTGGGTCCAGTATGGCCTCGATTTTATGTTGGCCGTCGACGACTGGGAGCACTGCGCGCAATGCGTTTGACTCCGCCACGACCTGCATTGACTCTGTGGGGCCGATGGACGTGGCGTTCTGGTTTAGGAGGGTTTCAAAGGGGTCTGTGATGATTGTCGCATTTTCTGGGGGGGTGCGCGCTGTGATGGCAAAGGTCACAGGCATATGCTTGAAGCGCGCTTCATCGCGCTTTCGGGGGCTTGGTTCGTCGATGTCTGGGATCTCCTCTATCATTACCAGCACGGTCTGGTCTCGGGGTATGCGCTTTTTGACTGTTACCTCCGCAACTTGCATCCGAACTTTGGGCGACAGCGACAACAACTCCGTCTGTGTGAGCGTTATCGGTGCCTCCATTGCACGCTCATATACTGTTTTCGTGATCTGTGGGTTGTATATCTTGGCTGCCGTCGAATATGCGGCGTCGTGTCTGCCTGTCGCCGACTCTCTTGCAACTGGCCTGGTCGCTGGTCCTGCAGCTACACTAGGAATCGCGTCAGGGACAGTGGCGTACGGATGTATGGGCTCTCTGTTTTCCACGCTTTTGCCTTTGTTGGCAGCGGATAGCTCTTCGTTGACGCCAGGCGGGGGCGACTCTTCTCTGGGGCTTGACTGGACTTCAGCTATTTTCACACCTCCGGCATTCTCACCGAGTCCAACGTGGCCGCTTCTACGTGGTGGCTGGGTAGTGATCACCACTTCAGGGCGGAGTCGCGAAGATCGGTTAAAGGCGAATGTCCTCGCAGGGTTACCATAGTACTGGTCCGCTTGTCGCGTGTGGTAGCTGTGCGATGATTGACTCGCTGCTTCTATCGCAGGCGTTGTTGCCGGCGACACTACCTCGAAGAGCATTTGTGCGGCCATCTGTCCGGGGTTCTGCCGGTGATACTCATCTATGCGATCGCGCAACCAAGTGCCTATAATGCTCTGCGGGACCATCGTGCCTGACGGGAGTACTACCCGTCCCTCGGGGCTACACTCGCATTTCCTGGTTCTGGTGTACTCCGCGACGATTTTGCACTCCCAAATGAAGTGACCTGGAAGGCCGCAGAAATTACAGACGCTGGCTCCTCCTGGCGCACCTATCGGTGTAGCATTTGCTCCTGTCACCCTTGGTCTAGCTCCCGCTTGTTGTGGCTGAGTGATTGCACTTTTGACTATCTCGCTGAGGCTAGCGACCATCGCAGTAAGGGCCTCTATTTTTATCGCATTTTGGTCTGGCGGGCTAGCGATGGCGGCCATTGTTGGAGCTGGTTGTTGTTGTTGCTGCGACAGGCCGAACGCTGCCGTTCCTAGTAGCACGTAGCTTATTGCCTCATAGATGTCAGAGAGCTCGTAGGGGTTGTCGGGGAAGTGGTCGATGAATTTCTGCTGAAGGCGCTGTCGCACCTGACCCTCTAGCTGTGTCGGAAGTCCCTTGAAGAAGAAGCACGATTGCTCCTGTGTCGACAAGCAATTTCTTCCAATCAGGTAGCGCGAGATCAGGAGGAAGCGTCGGTGGTAGTTGCCTAGGTCCATAGAGTTCCAGATGCCAGTGCACGCATACTGCCCTATTACTGTGTCCAGGTCTTGGATCGTGTAGGTGCGATCACCCGACGAGCCAGGGTAGAGCTTGTATACTTCCTTTTTAAAATCTTGGTATGTGATGGTGTCGTCGGGCCATGCTGCTGTCATCTTCCAGAGGTCCTCTGTTTGCTTCTTCAGGTATTTGACTGCTGCCTGTTTACAATGGGAGGGGGTTGCCAAGCCATGGCGGTCGATGAGTGCCTCTATATCGGCGAAATATCTTTCCAGCTCTTCTGGCTGGCTGTCATCAAATGAGGGCGCGGAGCGCTCAGTGCGCACTGGTAAATCTGCTAGTGCCATTCTTTGCCTTTGGTTCGGGGGCGGTGCCTGTGGCAGATTAACCTGTATTTGAGGTGCAGGTACCTGATTCGGTGGTGGCACTTGTACTTGCATCTGTGGTGGCGCTGGATTTGATGGTGGCGCTAGCGCTGGGGCCTGATTAGGTGGAGGTGCTTGGGTTTGTGTTGTCGCTTGTAAGGAAGGATTTGCTCCCACTGGTGGAGCTGGAGTTTGTGAGGTACTCGCGTTCTGTGATTGACTTGCTGAAATGGAAGCTGCTGTCGATCGCGCTAGTGCTTGTTGGGCCCTTGCTTTTGATCGGGTAGTGACGCCTTGTGGCGCTGGTGCAGGGTCCGGTGGTTGCAACAGAATTAGAGTTACCTCTTCTTCGCTGTCTATCTCTGTTTTGGGCGGGCACAGGCTTGCGCTTGTGCTTAGGTCGCTAAGGTCACTCGGTAGGGGGCTTGGAGTACTTTCTCCGAGTGGTGTGAACGTTCCAGTCTCGTATTGATCCGGTTTGAATCCAGTGTCGATTAGTTCTTCCAGGAGTGTATGCCGCCTTGTTGCATGGTTTCGCGCTTGCCTCGCAAAGTCTGTTAGGTCCTCGGAGATCTGAACACTGACCTCCCCACGTTGGCCACCAAATGATGTGTTAGGAGGGTGCTGAGCGTGAGCAAACCAATCAAAAACACTGCTTGGGCTCTGAGGTCACTGTGTCACTCGTGCGCTCTCGGGCACTGTCGCTGTCGCTGCATGATTCGGCTCTGGTCTACTGCGACCGGAACTGATGCGATCCTGGAGACTACTTGTGAGCCTATGTCGAAGTGCGATGCGCCGTCGCCGTGTCGCTGCACAGAGAAGTGGACGAGAGGAGAGGAGAGAGAAGTAGAGTGGAAAACTGTCTTACAGTGGATGCACAGACCCCTATGTCTCGAGCTCTAGTCGCAGGTGCGATCTGCGATGCGCGATGCATCCGTCCTCGTCGCGCATGCTACACGAGTGCTTTGAACGTCGCTGCATTCGTATCTAAGTTACCTGGTGTCGCCTAACTGGCCACTACGTCAGGGCGTCGCTAGAGGCGCATATGCCTATTTGTAGAGACTAGCTAGGTCTGCTTTGGGTGGCTCGATCGGTGATGGCACCTTCTGCTTTGGGACTAGGAACGAAAGCGCATCCGTTGTGTGGTGATTGGCCATGCCTCAGCACCAATAGGCTGACGATCCTGTCAGAGCTTCGCCCGACACACTGGTCGCTGACTTAGTCTCCTTCAGGCTATTGCACCGGCCCTATCGCGCCGCACGTTGCATCGCACTGTCTCCCGCCTCGTCGCTGAGCTTTGGGGCGTCTCTCCCTTCTGCTGCATCTCATTGTGTCGCCCTGTCGCGCCTCTGTGTGTCGCCTTGCGCTGTTTCACGTACACAGCCAGGTACCTTGCGTATCAACGCGTCAGGCTAGAGAAAGCAGCTGGAGTACGTGTCAGGCTAGAGAAAGTGGCTGGAGTATGTACAGGGGATGTGAAGACCATGGCTAAATCACCATCATCAATGTCGATAAAATGGGTCCTTGAGCCTCGGCGACCCACTGGAGTTCGGAATTGAGCTAGAGGTTTGAAACGTCAGTGAAATGAAGGATAACACTGTACAAGGACCAAATGCACATGTAAAATGCTGTACTTCCGGGTGAACCGCATGCATGTGTCGGCTAACCCCACCAGTACTCTTCAGTATTTTAGAGCAGCCTTCAGCTGGACAATTACTGTATACTTTCGAGGTAGCTGAGTTTGATGTGCCATGTTTGTCGACAGCAATACGGTCAGTGACGGCTAAGAGTCCCTCAAGATGTGACAAGTCCCGTCTAACCGACCAAAAAGGGAAAGGTGCCACGCGGCATTTGCAACTTCGTACATATAACGGAGCGGCAACACTTTGCACTGAAACTCTCACTTCCCCACTCACCCAAATCATGACACCTAACAAAACCGGTCTACGAAAGTCCAAAAGAACCTCTGCCGTCACCTGGAAAGAGGGGACTACTCAAGCCTTGTTTCGAGCACCCGGTCGCCGCGCTCCAGAAGAGATTGCTACCGCTCAGAAGAAAGCCGCTGAAGAGAAAAAATCAAAGGAGCAAGCTATGAAAGCAAAAGCAAAGGAGACTGCTCGTGACATTCGCCATGCTTCCCAACTCGAAGACGCTCTAGCCAAAGAGAGCGAAGAAGTAGATGATGCCTTCCCTCATCGCCGAAGCGGTATGTTTAGTTGATTACTTAACGCCAACGTAATATTTATTTTACCGATGTGGCAACTAGATGTTGAAACAGAAGTCGATTCGGAGCTTGACAAGGAAAGCCCCATCCAGAAGGCTTCAAAACAGACTGTGGGGCCATTCAAGAAAAGAGATGCTCGCCGTCGGACTGAGCAGTCTGTTGTTGACTTGGAGGTCAGTATGCCCACAAAACCTGTTCGGGGTCCTATCAGTAGTATCAGTAAGTATTCACTTTACTTCTTGAGTTTTACCAATGTTTCTGACCCACTGGTTTATCTCAAGGAACACCACTGAAACGCTCCTATGCGGTCATGGATCTGAACACCGAAAGGAGTACATTTTCGATCTTGTTAGATCTGTAAACCATGTTCAGCCGATGATAGACATAGAGGGAGGCGCTGGCATACCCCAGGTAACCTCAAAGCCAAAGCCGTGACCCGTGTTGAAGAGAAAGGTCACTGAAGAAGATTCAGGGGTGGGCGGCAAAGAGCTTGAAGATGCCGATCCTTTTGGTATGTCGCATGCCAAATAGCTATCTGAGGCATCATACAAGGCTATTGTTTCTTTTGTAGATTTGCTGTACCGCAAGAGAGCATCACAAAGTGTCTCTCCCTTGAATGAGCCTGGGCAGGGTGAGAAGGAGGACATCACGGCGGTCTCTATTTCAGAAGAGGAAGAGCCAACGCCTCAGCCAAAGCGCACTGCACTCAAGACGCAATTCATCAACGACGGTATTTCGGAGCTTGGAAGCACTGATTCTGACTGGGAAATGAGTGTAGGTGATAATGGCGAAGAGGAAGACAACAAACTCGATAGCATGAACACCACAGAGGATTTTTTTGGTGCCAACGTTCATGATCCAGAAGAGAGCCCACTGCAAAAAAAGGGCAAAGCAAAGTCGTCTGAGCAAGGGAATGCTGACGGGGGGAAAGGGAAGGGTAATCTGAGGGGTGCCATTCTACAAGGGTGTTTGAGGAAGTAGCCAGTGGTGAGGCGTACACGAGGATGACTTGTTGTTTGATGACATACTGATGACATAATACCAAGGTTGAATCCTTTCAACCAACGGTCAACAATCGGTAAGGTTTTTTTTTCCCAATGGCAACCATGCTCACCGAGAGCGCTCTCTTCTTCCTCAACCTCTGCAATGAATATAGGGATATCCGAGAGGCAAAGGCGAGGTCTGGCATATCAGAGGCGTGGCTTAAGCAGAACAAAGCCACAGCCGTCCAAAGTCGCCGGCGACCTATTATGGAGGACAGCAACGACATGGCACCCAAGGCAACCTCTAGTGCTGCTAACAAGCCTTCAAAAAAGAAATGTATCACCAACTCTGATGTTGCTGTCGTTTCTCGTGTGCAAGCTCTTCCCTCAAACAAATCATGTAAGGCCTCAACATCAACATCAGGCGACTCGGAAAAGGTTCGTGACAATGAGCCTAAGGATGTTCAGACTAGTGTCCGCTATGGTGGCCTTGAAGACGAAGATGACGACGAAGAGTGGGAGGCCATTAGACAGAGTCCGGTAAAGGAGCCAGGGGTATGCATATCTGACCATGTGCGTTGTCATTATGACCGCTTCTCGACACCATGCTAATGGACCTTTATAAATACAGGCTATCGTGAAGGTTGAGTCGCCGGCGAAATGCATGCTACCCACTAGGATGTCTGAATGGACAACCGACCATCTTCCTGATGGCGCCATCGGCAAATGGTGCAAGACCTTCATCATAACTTTTGCTATGTATATCGGAGTGAAACACTCTCCCTGGGAACTCAAGGATCAGAAATTGCTTAAGGACATGCCAAGCTGTTGGGATCACATTTACCAGTCAACCGTGGCTGCCAAGCACAGGATTTCCGGAATCTGTGATATCGTCTTTGTCCTGGTTGGTATCTCGCTCGCTCCTGTCAACTACAGGCTAATGGGACCTATAGGGTGATCAACGGTGGAAGGAGTTATGAAACATCATTGCCAGCACTGCCCTCCAGGCCCTCGATGAGTATTTCAAGTCAATTGGGGCCAACACCAACTGTCAGAGACATGATGAAGCCATCAAGCTTCACAAAAAGAAAACCTGGCTCTACAGGACTGCCAAGCATAATGCCAATGGCAAATTGGTGCACCCTTGCCACGATTGACTTGAGAGCGAAAGCTGCTGGCGACTGACTTCACTATATGTGTAGACCCACCTTGAGCGGCCCTTCTATAATCCCCTGATCGTGAAGACATTTGGAGTTTTTTTAAAGTGGACGAAGTTTCGCAATGAGACCTGGTCAGAGATTGAAGGGAAATGTCCTGTTGGTGCTCTTGGCCTCACAACTGCGGCTGTACATGTTTTATTCAACTTTGCTTTATATTTTGATGCTCATTAGTACATTCAGGTTGAACATGCGGTTCTTTTCTGGTTTAGCCTCCCTGTTTCTACCAAGACCGCCAATCAGCCAGTGGTCAAGCCATTCAACAAATGCAAGAGCAAGACAGCCGATCCACAACCTCTCGACTACCCTTTTAAGGAAGCAAATGCAAGTAATGACACGAAGAAGAAGGAAGGGGATTGTTTCGGAAGGATAGAGGAGTTTAACGCTGATATCTGAAGCCTGGCTACAAAGGGGTGGATCGCTGGCGCTCTTAAAAAGGGCTTTGATAGCATGGCAATCATGCAGCCCCTTCTCGACATGGCGCAGGTCTCTGCACAGGGTAGCTTGAAAAGGAGTCATTCTAGGCCCAACATTGGACTATCGATTGAGTCACGTTGCGAGATTGCTGAGGGAGTTGTTTCTGATTCCGAGTGACGGGTATGTACATCAGTGGACCAGAATGTTTATTACTGATTGTAAAGCCAGGCTCAGCCCGGCGCAAAGAGTACAATGCTCGGGAGATGGGGTTCTGTTCATTTGTATGGTAAGAGTTGAAATCACTGCTGCCATGACATTGCCCCTAACATTGATGCCTTCATAGACATTTTGTACGGTTTCGTTGCACTGGTCGTGACAGCCTCATGCAGGATGCATCGATCCTGCTTATAGCTTCTTTTCTTCCCTCTTCATGATTGCTTTGTAAGGTGTGTGTCAGAGGCACGCACGGAACAGCGTCAGAGCGCCCGTCAAGCCACAACTATACAGTTTTTCATGCTCGTCATCATCGTCATCATTTTTCACTTCATCGCTTTCGCTTCACCATTACCTTTCAATCATCGCTCCACCCCTCGTCCCTTGACCTCCGGCACAAGGCAATGCTGAGCAAATCGAAGACCATTCCGCCTTCACAGCCACCCATTCGACACTCTCCTCCCCGACTTCGCGCTCCTGTTTTGGACTTTGGATGACAATGATCAGCCCTGCCACGATGGCATGACTTTAGTATATCTTTTTCTTACTCATTCCCTTAGCTCCGTTTTCATATTTACTGATTCTTTTTGACATTTTCCATACGTTCAGCACATCGACAATACGCGTGTTCATTCATTTCCGGTCTTCATTCTCGCCAACTTAGGCACTCAGTAGGGACATCTCCTGTATTTAAGCACCTTCATTCGTGCATCTGCTGATCATCATACATCGAATTGGATCAGTACTACCAGTTTGAAATCTAGTGTTTCCATCTCTTCTCCTCTTGCATGCGTCTTGTTTTTCTCTCGTTCGGCACTCGCGTTCGCAGACCTGCTGTCTGTACGCTTCGGCCTCCCTCACTCATTATCCCCTCTTTTCAGTTCTTATCTCCCCTACCTCCACCAAGGACGACCTCCAACCTCGCAGCCTCAACCTTAGCTACAGCTTTGCTTGCTGGGAGCCACTTGTTGATTAAATTGAATTGTTTGTACACATGTCTTTGTTGAGCTGAACGGATTCTTGAATCCCCTTGAATTACACTTTAACCTTGACTGTCTGGACTGTACGATTTTGAGAATTGCTTAAAATTAAGATTTGTACTGTATTGGGTCTTGAAAATGGCTTCAATATAATGAGCATCCTTTAAGTTTATCTGGGGAAATGCTTAGGAATGTATTTTAAATTTATCACTCAAAGTAAGTGAAAATCAAGATAAAGTCAAGATAAAAAATCAAGAATACATCTCTTGATTCAAGAACACATCTCTTGATTTAAGAACAAATCAAGACGGATTTTCAGTCTTGGAAATGCTTAGAATGTTTGAATTAAGCAAATCAAGGGAAATAAAGACCGATGATGTTTTGCTGATGAAGAAGAGTACGAAGTCGAAGAGATAATCAGAGATTGCTTACTCAGAAGAAGAAAGCGCCAATACCTCGTCAGTTGGGTAGGATACCCAGCAAGCGAGAATAGTTGGGTGTATGAGAAAGACCTGAACGCCCCAGAGCTTTTAGCAGCCTATCGCCAGTCCAAGGCATAGAGCTTCAGCTATATAAGACCTCGCTACCTACATTCAAATTCTCATTCTCAACCTGGATCATTTTCTCCTAGTCCTCCTCCTCTTCGCCATCGCCCTATACCTCCAGATTCCACTCCTCCTTGTGTGGAGTTTCATTGTTTACATTCACAACTTCCCTATCTAGCCACCACCCTGCTTAGCCGCCATTCTGCTCATCCTTATCATCTTGTCCACTACCTGCACGTTCACTTGGATCATTTGCAGCCTCATTTGTCTTATATAGTGTTTTAAGGTCCGGTTACCCTAACCGGTAATTAACCGATAACCGGACCTAACCTAACCGCAAATAACCGGACCATTGGTTAAGGTTAATGGGTTTTCATATATTTCCAGTTAGTGGTTAAACAATTTCCAATTAATTAATTAACCAGTCTTAACCAGTCTTAACTGGTCCTAACTGGTTAATTTACAATGGTAAATAACTTGTTATTACTGGTTTTAGTGTTGCTTTAGATTAAGCCGGAGTTTTTTTAAACTTTGCTTATATCTTATGAAATAAAATAGTTAAAAATACAAAAATATTTACAAAGATAGATAAGATCAAAAACCGAAGGGTCCTCTGCCAACTCTAAGCGATCTGATTAGCTGTTCCCAAGTTATTTAATTTTTACCCAATTTTAAATATAATCAAATAACTCAGAAACAATTAATCAGATCGCTTAGAGTTGGCAGAGGACCCCCGGTTTTTGATCTTATCTATCTTTGTAAATATTTTCGTAGTTTTAGCTATTTTATTTCTTAAGATATAAATAAGCTAAAAAACTCCGGCTTAAACAGTTAAACTAAGATAACATTAGTTATAATTGATAAATAACTGGTTATAACTGGTTATAACTGGTTAATAATCGGTTAATAACCGGTTATCATTTAACCGGTGATAACCAGTTATAACCGCAACTGGTTAAAGATTATATTAAATTTACCAGTTAAAACCGGTTCGGTTCGGTTAATTTGTATATGTAAATATATTTAACCGGTTACGGTTACGGTTAATGGTTAATATGCTAATTAACCGAACCTAACCGGACCTTAAAACACTAGTCTTATAGAAGTCGCACTTGTCACCACCATAAGGACACCAAACCCTCGCTTCATCGACCATTAGTCACCCTGATCCTCCTCTCTCTTTTTATTGCCATCCTCCTTTGGATCATCTGGGATCTCCTAAGGCTTATAGAACTCATCATCACACGCGCCGAACCTCGGACACAACACCTTCATTTCATTGTCCATTTATCACTGTAAGCCCTGGACATTCCATTCTTCCTAGTCACTCTTTGGAGCATCACCCTTGCTGAAACAGCAATCCTCATAGCTGCCCACCACGTCTTCCTCATCGCAAGGGCCACAGCTGTCCTTATACATTTCTACCTACAGCTTTGTCATCCAGAGCTGTAGCCCCATCCGCCTCATCAAACCACAACTTGTATCATGTTTACCCTTACTCCCTGGCCTACTTCCCCAGCCGGATCCTCCGTTATGTCCATTGCCTCATCCACAGACGAGCTCCAATACATCAGACCTGAGGACCTACTCCCTCCACTCAAGCTCAACGTTAACGCCACCCAGCTCGGAGATGAGCAAGAGGTTCAACCCTTCCTTTCCGATTCCACACTCATTGGCTCATCAGTTTCCATCAAACAGGATGAAGACACCAAGGAGCCACTCCTCCTCTCCGTGCCCAACAATGCGCCCAAGATCAAGGTCATCGACTTTGACGCCCAGGCTGAGCGTGAGCTTAACAAGAAAGCACACATTGCCCAACACGAACAGGAGAAGAGTGCAGCTGCCGAGAAAGTCCAAAACACCGTCCTGCATGCCGCAATCGTCCTTCAAGCATCCAAGGCTGGATGCATAGCTCAAGGACCCCCCTCACCAGAAGTATGCGAAGGTCTTAACATTCTGTGCCAACGCATGCATACTTACTGGGAAAATTCACAGACCCAGAACACGCCCACCAATCCTGATGAATGGGATTTCTCTTCCCCTTCCTCTGGATGGGACAAAGCCAGAGAAGATGAGTTCAAGGACGCATGGCCAACACCCCCTTCCACTCCCAAAGAAGGAGATGACATGCACCCACCATCCTTTGGCGTTTGCAGTGCACACCCTGGACAAGGCTGGGAGATCAACTCCCAGGGAACCACTCACTATTACAGGTTCCTCATCCCAGATCCGTCCACCACTCGCAGTATAGTCGCCCCCTTCCTCAGCTACCACTCCTACACCATGGCCGTCCCAAAGTCTCCAGTATGTACGGTAAAGGATACCCTGTTCACACGTGTCCGCTCCATCCCACAGCCGTGGACTATGTCTGTCCCCCAATCACACCAGCACAACTGCAAATCTTTGATCCGCAGGCACCATTCACCTCTATTGTCAACCGGATCATCAATGAGTACCTTCCCTTCGATCTGTCTGCGTCCATCCGTCAGTACCAGTACTTTAAGGAGACGCAATATGCCCTTCAAGCGGCAATTCAGAACCTCCAGGAGAAGGAGATGTGCTATCTAGAGCACACGGTAAACACCCT
This sequence comes from Russula olivacea, assembly GCA_963926505.1. Classification (NCBI taxonomy): domain Eukaryota; kingdom Fungi; phylum Basidiomycota; class Agaricomycetes; order Russulales; family Russulaceae; genus Russula; species Russula olivacea. Next base: position 813,144 of record OZ004879.1, on the reverse strand, counting down.
TTCGGAGCTGAAGAATGCTAATGTCCTAGGATGCCTCTTTGCACACCAGGACATCATCGAGATCGACTTGGTCGATAACACTCCACACGCTGAAAACCCCCGCACCTATGCCAAATTCTCGTGCCTCACCTTCAGGTTTGAGGGTTACATCACGAATTCCACCCTGGATCCCACCATCAACCCCTACCACTCATCCAGAAGTCTGCCACCGTCTACCCACCGTAAGCACTCCGACGCATCCACTCGCCGTTCACTTAAAGGCCCTTCACAGGCTGACAGTGAAGACACCACCGACGCCCTTGCCGAAAGGATTGAAGCGAACCTCCATAAGCAGCTTCATTCTCACCCTTCTAGAGAACCGAAGCTCTACCACAGGTGTCAACGTCCCAGCCACATCTGCTGCACCTGCACCACTCAATTTCCCATCTTGCGTCATGCCTACCATTGAGCCAAAGGACTCTCGCATCATCATCGCAAGTAGACATCCACCAGCGCATCAACACCTGCACCCACATATCCATCACCCGGTGTCGATGCCCCCATCATTCATCGTTGACATAGTTCTTTCTGTTCCTCGTGTCTCTTGCTTACTCACTTCAGCCTATGATACAGACTGCCCCCATATGTTTTTCCTTTTTGACACCATCACTCTGATAGATCTGCGCCCCCATCATTTAATTTGCATCTCTCCATCTTGTACCTTACGTGCCTTTCTACTTCCGAACGTCTTGTTATCCCGTTACCGCTTACAGCCGTTACCACTTTGGATACAACCCTATTTTGACAAACACCCGCCTCCATCTTGGCATTATTAGACCTTGAAATGGGGCTGATGTAACGCCTCTGTTGTATTCCCAGTGTTAATGCTCGTCTCAGTTTCATATCACATGGCTCATTTCCATATATGTGTATTACCAGACCATCTTACCCATCTACCGGACTTACCCGTTATTTAGATACTTAGCTGCTTTAACACTTACGCATCATACTTAGGCCACCTTCCTCTTTCAGACTGGTTTCCCATGTTTACTTAATATGCCCTGACTCCACTTCCCTTCAGAGTCATACAGTATTTCCATTACGCGTGAGTCATTTGTACAGCTACTTACTCAGTCTCTTTTGCTACTTACTAAGTACATTACCAAGCATCAGTAAGCTCATTACTGAGCCGCTGACGCATCTCTATGTTTACTTACAAAGCCTCTTTTCCGTGACTCAGATCCTAGTAGTAGTACTTATATATAAACCCTGTACAAGAGTTCAAGGTTGCTTCAGACTTGGTCTCCTTTGTGAATCCAGGACCATAAACCCCACTTAAGAGCTTCGCTCTATTCCCCCGTCTGATTCTCATCGTATCATTCACTTGTGCTCAAGAGCTTTGCTTTGAGTCCACTATCTGACCTGACTTCAGATTAAGTCAGCTTTGCCTTAAGGTATCTAGGCGACTCTAGTATATAGAGTAGACTCTCTTAAGTATGATAGTGTATAGTAAGACCACGCTTATTGGTAAGCTATACATTAGGCGAACACCTTTACTCTTACAGCAGTGGTAAAGACTAGTAACTTGCTACACAAAGTCTGTGCGTAACACCTGCTTAGCAAAATCCAATACTTCTGATTGTGACCTAAAGAAAAGCAGCATCGCCATGTCCTTAAGTGGAAGGCTCTCATATGCTGCCTCTTCACAGCTTGCAATTTCGTTCCTGTCACATCGAATTTTAGTGAAGAGGAAAGTGGGGAGTTGAGTAAAAAAAAAAAACCAGATTGTATCCATCAAGCTGTCCACAAAGAATTTGTACTCCTCCGCCAGAGCTTCCTCCCGTGCATTCCAGACTTTGCTGTAGCTGCCTTCCATGAGCCACCACTTGAGATTGATGGGATGCCGGATGAACGGGTTCGTGATAAGTTCATCTGCGGTGTAGCTTAGATGGCGGCTGTGAGATTGGAGTCGTCCTAGGTGGAAGTAGAGGGAGATAAGATGTGAAATGAAGGGGATAACGAGCAGGGGTGATAAAGGCATGCAGACAGTGGGTCTGCGAACGCGAGTGCCGAACAAGGGAGAATGAGAGACGCACGAGAGAGAGAGAAAAGGGGCAGGGAAAACACACTGGATTCGAGCAGGTAGTACTCTTCTTCTTCCTCCACGAGTGAAGGTGGCTTAAATACATAGCTAGTCCCTACTGAGTGCCTGAGTTGGCGAGAAGGATGACCGGAAATGAATGAACGCCCGTAATGTTGATGTGCCGGATGTATGGAAAGTGTCAAGAAAAGTCAGTAACTATGAAAACGGAGCTAAGGGAATGAATAAGAAAAGGTATACTAAGGTCGTGCCATCATGGCAGGGCTGATCGTTGTCATCCAATGTCTAAAACAGGAGCACGAAGTCAGGGAGGGGAGCGTCGAATGGGTGGCTGTGAAGGCGGAACGGTCTTCGATTTGCTCGGCGTTGCCTTGCACCGGTAGTGTTGCAGCAGCTCCGGCTAAAGCCGGTGCCAGGGTCGGCTAAAATGGTAGCTGAGCCATGCCGGATGACACCGAGCTGCCATTTTAAGTCAACTCGGATGGAGCCGGCTCGTTGCCAGCTAGTGCCAGCTAGCCGATGTGAGCCACCATTGTGCCTGCTTCCACCGCTGCAATGCTGATACTCGATACTGAAGCCACCATGTCCAATGATTCCCATCTTGCGACAAAACTTGATGCCACACTTGGCATTGAGTTTTGTCATGAGACAGGAATCATTGGACGTGGTGGCTTCAGTATCGAGTATCAACGTTGCAGCGGTGGAAGCAGGCACAATGGACGGCTCACATCGGCTAGCTGGCACTAGCTGGCAACGAGCCAGCTCCATCCAAGTTGACTAAAAATGGCAGCTTGGTGTCATCCGGCATGGCTCAGCTACCATTTTAGCTGACCCTGGCACCAGCTTTAGCTGTGCTTTAGCCAGAGCTGCCGCAACACTAGTTGTTCCATCCATACTGCAGAACTGCTTTATCGTACTCCTCAGTGTGCCTGCGATAAAGATGTTCTTGGAGAGTCATTATGGATGTATATGACCGAAATTCCTTGCTATTTGTCATAAGAAAGAGGAATAGATATATCAGAGAGCAGGATAGATAAATCAAAAGTCCATACATATGAACACAGCTTGCAGACATTACGTCCTTCGAAGAAGTGCGCAATATCGAGGGCTCATGGCACTTTGATGGGTGAGGGATTGCCTGTCGCTAGGGGCTGAGCCATGGTACAAAGAGATCACAAAGAGAACAGGGGGGTTGGGAGAACAAATCCCCTGGGTATTTAAGAGAAATGGGGAATCGAGAGGATGGGGGATATCGAAGTGAGGACGAGGAAGTGGGAGTAACTGTCTGCCTACTGTAAAGGGAGTGGCACATGGTGGCACGTGCACATGCCACAAGTGTCACGACTGCCAACTGAGCACATCGATACAGGGGCGATACACTGCCTGGGGGAGCACTATCGGAGTGCTGACTGCAAGGAGAGAGCAAAGTAGTGAACGACACTCTAGAGAAGGAACTCTCAACTCTACTGTCTGAGGAAATCGGCTCTAAGGCTCAGGACTCCCAATCACCCAGCTTTCAGCCTGGAAGGGCAACAAACTGGATTGAAGGACAAAGAGGTCAAGACAGAGAGCAACAGATACAGGACGCTGACTATAATACTGAACATAGGGGCCAGTTGCCAGAATAGGCCAGGGAGGCAAGACACATCGTAGGCGTACTCAACAGAGCTGTTATATCATACAGGGAGTTCACTTAGTGGATAGGCTTTAGGAAATGAAGAAATGGGAATACAGAAACTATAGAAAGAGCACTAATTCCTCACAACAAGGTCAACTTATCAATTGAATCGTGTACCTTCAATTACATTCAACATTGAACGTCAATGTCGTGCACATTTAATTACGTTCAATCAAGTCACGTACCTTCAATTGAATCATGCAATTCATGACTCATACTCGGATCGGATTGGATCATAGTCATCCATACTGAACAGACACACTGCGCGCACATACAGTACTGTAACTTAAGAGATAGTACCACTGTTAACCAAACCGTACTTCATATTTCCAAATTCATAACAAGAACACCATTCAGCAACAATCTACCATACAGAGGGCCACGGGTATAGCTTTTACGACAGGGTACAAATGTAGTAGTGACAATACAGGAGGCGGGGTGACCTGGTAACATTAAGTACAGTACAGCGTGCAAGGGTGAATTCAAGCCATCTGCGAGTGTAATCTGCATACATATCATTGTCAGGATGCGGTGATAGATGGATCAATGAATATGTTAGTACTTACCCTGTACGGCGCTTGATGGAAGGACTGCATTTACGGATCCCACTTTTCCCACTATGACCCCATTTTGTGGGGTTTCCACCTGTGACATCCCAGTTGAAAGCCGTATCACTCTGAGATACCTTTCTCGATAAGCGATTGTCAAAAAGGGCAAGGAAGTGGTCATAGTTGGGTTTGCCATCAAAAGAGAGTGAATGGCAGTGTTCATGAAAAGTGCGAAACTCCATCGGAAGTTCGTGAAACAAGTCATCTGTGGAGATGGTTCGTTTGCTTTCGAGCATGTCATCTCTCCCCATGCCCTGCCATGGCAAAAAGCCCCAAAGAAAGTAAAATAAAGTGTAAGCAAGGGACTCTAGATCATCCTGCCTTCCAAGCTCCAAGCCCAGATGGCTATTTATAGATGCGAAGACAGGAGTTCCAGTGAGGCCAAGATCCTTCTTGTACGGAATGTGACCATGTGTCTTGGGATCCCTAAACTAGTGTTGCTGTGGCTAAGCCGATGTTTTTTTGAAATTTGCTTATATTTTAAGAAATAAAATAGATAAAAATACGAAAATATTTGTGTAGATAGAGGAGATCCAGGAGCCGTTGATCCTTCAGCAACTAAGCGATCCAATCAGCTGTTCCTGAGTTATTTGAATTGGCTACAAATCAGCTAATTTTTAGCCAATTTGTAGCCAATTCAAATAACTCAGGAATGGCTAATTGGATCGCTTAGTTGCTGAAAGATCAATGGCTCCTGGATCTCCTCTATCTACACAAATATTTTCATATTTTTATCTATTTTATTTCTTAAAATATAAGCAAATTTCAAAAAAAACATCGGCTTAGCCACAGCAACACTACCCTAAACTCCTTTGACAACCCAAAATCAATGAGGTGCACTAGATTGGCCTGCTCGCCAACACCCATGACAATATTGCTAGGTTTGAGATCGTGGTGGATGAAGTTGCGAGAATGGATATGCTGCAGGCGACGGAGCTAGATGCAGCAGATATTAGTCCATTAGTGACAGGTTGGAATCAAACAACTCACCAGCTGTCCAGCCAGGAGCAAGATGGTTTTGTCCATGAACGTAAAACAACAGCAAACAAAGAGATCCTCAAGGGATGGGCCAAGATAATCAACCACCATGGCATAAAAGCTAGCTTCCATGCCAAACCAATGGACACAGGGAATCCCAGTCCCTCTGCCAAGCTTCATATAGACACAATACTCCTGACGCAAGGTGTGATCCTTTCCTTACACTGGCTCAAGTTTAATGACGACATTTTTCTCCAAGAAAATATCATGTGCAAGATATATTTCATCTGTTCACAGGTCTGTGAGCCAAATAAAAGAAGTGCGATGCAATGCCTCAGACATATGAGAGGATCCAGACATCATTTGTTCTTTCATCCTGTATCTCCCATCTATGTGAATGAGTTCCATAAACACCCAATGTGACTTCATGGAAAAACTTGAGGTCAGATGAGAAGACATGAACTACACACTAGACATTACTCACAACACAAAATAGACATTGATGTGATAAAATAACGATGCTATGGTGAGTGGAAGTTGCACACTTGCACACAAAATCAACATGTTTACATCACATGGCACATGGCTCGACTTGACTCATGTCAGCTTATATAATGCTCACAAGTTGCACGAGAAAACTACATTTGTATACTAAAAAACGATGGAGAATTCGTAGATACAACACACGAGTTACCAGTTCTCGTCCTTGTTGATAGATTTAACGATGCGATCCAAACCATCTTGAAATTCTCCATCAAGCAAACTCCTGAGGAGGTCACCATTCAGAACATCGTCAACCATCTGCTTCTCCGTTGTTATCCAAGCCGCAGTGAAATTGATACGTTCCTTCTTCAGATAGGACTTCAACATCTGGAGGGCCTCCATCAAGAGAGGGTTGATGCAATTCCTTCACTTGGTATCCGTTTCAGCACTCGACGAAAAGATGCGTTCACAAGGAACAGCAGATGCTTGGATAGGCAAGTAGTCCATTGCTATCGCGAAAAGAGTGGGGAAGGTCGCTTGGTTAACCTGGGTGTCCCATTAGTAATACTAAATATCACTAACAAAATCACCTACCTCCCAAAATTTGAGAATGTCGACGTTCTTCAATGGCGGTGCTGTAATGTACGCCTGATACTCCTGATCAACAGTTTGTTCGTCTCCCTCATATTCACCAATGTCCATGTCATCGGCATCGATTCCATATTGGAGTGCAATTACCTCATATCCCCCCGTCTTCACCGTACTTGTATCTGTAGCGTCTGCTTTAGGACTCTCCAACTCCGACTCTTCTTTTTTATTTCTCTCACAATATTCAAACATCTTGAGGGAAGTAACTGAGAACGTCTCTAATGCAGGTCTGTGAAGGCAAACTTACCGTTTGCTTGATCTTTTTTTCAGCCAAAGCAATGTATTTCTCTTCCCAGTTCCTTTTGATCCAGGACATGCGTATTGTGGGGTTAAGCACTGTAGACGAACATTAGTTTTGTTTTGTGGATTAAAAGATGAATTTGCTGATGCATGGCAACAAAATATGCTCGAGTGCGGTCCATTTTATCATAATACTTATAGGCCCAATCCAGCCCAGGTTGGATAAGCAGCTCCAAACGGGGGCACTTGCATGCAATTTTCTCCCATCTTGTCATAAACATTTTGAAAGCGAGGATGGTGCTGCACAAGATGAGGGTACTTTCACTGGACATCGCCTGCTGTACCGCATGCGGAACCTGTCGATAAGATTGCAGAATCAGAATCAGGATATGTTTCATAGCCTGATTTGTGGCTCACACTCAACACAAGCTTGATATCCTCCATTAAGCGCCAGTGTTCAGACGAAAGTTGGTACTTCGCAAGTTCACTGTTGTTTGGAAGGGCAAGAAAGTAATCAATCGCCTGTTAAATGGATTGTTAAGCACACATCATATTCGACAAAGTAAAGCTATACCGGGCACATTTCTTGGAGCCTGTTTACCATGAGGTAGATTGAGTCCCATCACATGCACACATCTCGCAAGAGCTGCAGTGATTTGAGTTTGACAACCTTCAGAGGCTCCCCTTGCTTGAACCAGCTTCTTTCATTGCTGTTCTTAATCACTTCCGCAAATGCTTCTTGACACATCCCCGATCCTCGAATGGCTCACACTACGTTATGACCACGTACAACGGGGTCAGGTACAGCATATTCGTTGTCAGATTGGGAGGAATCGTCCAATGTATCCAAGTCTCCATTGTCGTTACGCCTTTCTTTGTCCTTGCTCTTGCCGACTTTGTGCATCACCCTTCCGGAACTAAGGTCAATATGTTACGCCTCTGTTGTATTCCCAGTGTTAACGCTCGCCTCAGATTCATATCATGTGGCTCGTTTCCATATACAGTATGTGTATTACCAGACCGTCTTACCCGTCTACCGGACTTACCCGTTATCTAGATACTTAGCTGCTTTAGCACTTACGCATCATACTCAGGTCACCTTCCTCTTTCAGACTGGTTTCCCACGTTTACTTAATACACCCTGACTCCACTTCCCTTCAGAGTCGTCCAGTATTTCCATTATGCATTGATGTGCTAGGAGGGTGCTGAGCGCGAGCAAACCAATCAAAAACACTGCTTGGGCTCTGAGGTCGCTGTGTCGCTCGTGTGCTCTCGGGCACTGTCGCTGTTGCTGTGCGATTCGGCTCTGGTCTACTGCGACTGGAACTGATGCGATCCTGGAGACTACTCGTGAGCCTATGTCAAAGTGCGATGCGCCGTCGCCATGTCGCTGCGCAGAGAAGTGGACGAGAGGAGAGGAGAGAGAAGCAGAGTGGAAAACTGTCTTTTGCTCCAACTAGTTGCTACTAGGATCCTGGTCTCTAGTTACAAGAATACACCTTTTTATACTACCTACAGTGGACGCACAGACCCCTATGTCTCAAGCTCTAGTCGCAGGTGCGATCTGCGATGTGTGATGCGTCCGTCCTCGTCGCGCACGCTACACGAGCACTTTGAACGTTGCCGCATTCGTATCTAAGTTACCTGGTGTCGCCTAACTGGCCACTACGTCGGGGCGTTGCTAGAGGCGCATATGCCTATTTGTAGAGACTAGCTAGGTCTGCTTTGGGTGGCTCGATCGGTGATGGCACCCTCTGCTTTGGGACTAGGAACGAAAGCGCATCCGTTGTGTGGTGATTGGCCATGCCTCAGCACCGATAGGCCGACGATCCTGTCAGAGCTTCGCCCGACACACTGGTCGCTGACTTAGTCTCCTTCAGGCTATTGCACCGGCCCTATTGCGCCGCACGTCGCATCACACTGTCTCCCACCTCGTCGCTGAGCTTTGGGGCGTCTCTCCCTTCTGCTGCATCTCGTCGTGTCGCCCTGTCGCGCCTCTGTGTGTCGCCTTGTGCCGTTTTGCGTACACAGCCAGGTACCTTGCGTATCAGCGTGAGTCATTTACACAGCTACTTACTCAGTCTCTTTTGCTACTTACTAAGTAGGTTACCAAGCATCAGTAAGCTCATTACTGAGCCGCTGATGCATCTCTATGTTTACTTACAAAGCCTCTTTTCCATGACTCAGATCCTAGTAGTAGTACTTGTATATAAACCCTGTACAAGAGTCCAATGTCACTTCAGACTTGGTCTCCTTTGTGAATCCAGGACCATAAACCCCACTTAAGAGCTTCGCTCTATTCCCCCATCTGATTCTCATCGTATCATTCACTTGTGCTCAAGAGCTTTGCTTTGAGTCCGCTATCTGACCTGACTTCAGATCAAGTCAGCTTTGCCTTAAAGTATCTAGGCGACTCTAGTATATAGAGTAGACTCTCTTAAGTACGATAGTGTATAGTAAGACCACGCTTATTGGTAAGCTATACATTAGGCGAACATCTTTACTCTCACAGCAGCGGTAAAGACTAGTAACTCAATACACAAAGTCCGTGCGTAACACAATAACATGTGCAAAACACATGATCCTGCGATCGACCATATCAAAAGCAATATTGTGATCTGCCATCATCTTCTCAAGGGCCCACATCATTGTCCCATTGCTTGCGGCATTATCGAGCATGAAATGCCCAACCTTGAGATTCGTAGTGAATGGCAAGGGTTTTGATACCCGCCCAGGTTTGGCCCAAGGGTATGCAAGGGTAGGGGTAAGGGTACAGCTTCTCAAACCCTCACCCCACCCGTACCCGTAAGGCGGGTTGGCGGGTCTCGCTCGCTGGTTCAGCGACTGAGTCCCCGTCTTGCTCCTGCTCCTGCTTGGTTGAGAGTCAATGAGAGAGGGAATGTGAAACAGATCAAGAAGTGCCGGTGTGCAAGTGGGGTTCCTCGCTACGTTGTGGCTGTATTCTCATGCAGTCGCCTTACATTGTGCGACAGCATCGCATCCCATTCTGTCTCCCATGCCGCGCCCTGCCACTTGGACCGTGCGTTTGATCATGATTCGTGTACAGTGCTGGCCACTCATTCAGCCAGTGGAGGAACCGGTCGGCGGCTTTGCTGCGAAGTAGATTGAGTGTCTCGAGGTCCTCGTTATCATCAAGGAGCATGCCCGCATTAGAAGACAAAGCACCTGGATCCACGTTTCCAAACACAAGTATGCGAACGTCACCCACGGTCTTGCCATAAGGCATTGGTTGGCGAAGCAAAGCAGGCAGTGTAGCTAAGATGGCGGCTGCGAGATTGGAGTCGTCCTAGGTGGAAGTAGGGGGAGATAAGATGTGAAACAAAGGGGATAATGAGCAGGGGTGACGAAGGCGTGCAGACAGCGGGTCTGCAAATGCGAGTGCCGAACAAGGGAGAACGAGAGACACACGAGAGAGGGAGAAAAGGGGCAGGGAAAACACACTGGATTCGAGCAGGTAGTACTGATGTCTTTCCTCCACGAGTGAAGGTGGCTTAAATACATAGCTAGTCCCTACTGAGTGCCTGAGTCGGCGAGAAGGATGACCGGAAATGAATGAACGCGCGTAATGTTTGATGTGCCAGATGTATGGAAAAGTGTCAAGGAAAGTCAGTAACTATGAAAATGGAGCTAAGGGAATGAATAAGAAAAGGTATACTAAGGTCGTGCCGTCGTGGCAGGGCTGATCGTCGTTGTCCAATGTCTAAAACAGGAGCACGAAGTTGGGGAGGGGAGCGTTGAATGGGTGGCTGTGAAGGCGGAACGGTCTTCGATTTGCTCGGCGCTGCCTTGCACTGGAGGTTGAGGAACGAGGGGTGGAGCAATGATCGAGAGGCGAAGGGGAAGTGAAAGCGATGAAGTGAAAAATGATGACAATGATGATGAACTGTACAGTTGTGGCTTGACGGGCGCTCCGACTGAGCGTGCACGTTCCTCGGCAACTGATAAAGTCAGTGATCAGTGAAGTAGTAGGCTACATTGAATAGAACTGACTTCGAGTGCATGGGTATGGGGGTATTATACCCTCCAAACCCTTTCTTACCCTTACCCGTCTAGACGGGAAACCCTTAACCCTCACTGAGGGTAAGGGTTGTGGTGGGTAGGGGTACGGGTACAAAAAAAAAACCTGGGGGTTACCCGGGCCATACACTAGAGATTCGTCAGAAACGTGCATTGTAATCGCCTCACATAATCCTTACCTTGAGAGTAATTTGTGCCCTATCCAGAAGACTCAGGACAATTTCGGCAAGCACTTTCCCATTGTGCATCAGCAAAACATCATCGGTCTTTATTTCCCTTAATTTGCTTAATTCAAGCATTCTAAGCATTTCCAAGACTGAAAATCTGTCTTGATTTGTTCTTAAATTAAGAGATGTGTTCTTGAATCAAGAGATTTGTTCTTGATTTTTTATCTTGACTTTATCTTGATTTTCACTTACTTTGAGTGATAAATTCAAAATACATTCCTAAGCATTTCCTCAGATAAACTTAAAGGATGCTCATTATATCAAGCCATTTTCAAGACCCAATACAGTACAAATCTAAATTTCAAGCAATTCTCAAAATCTTACAGTCCAGGCAGTCAAGATTAAAGTGTAATTCAAAGGGATTCAAGAATCTATTCAGCTCAACAAAGACATGTGCACAAACAATTCAATTTAATCAACAAGAGGCTCCCAGCGAGCAAAGCAATAATAAAGAGGGAAGAAAAGAAGCTATAAGCAGGATCAACACATCCTGCATAAGGCTGTCACAACCAGTGCAACAAAAACCATACAAATTGTCTATAAAGGCATCAATGTTAGGGGCAGTGTCACCGCAGCAGTGGAGGAATTGTCAAAATGCACAAGATGGCGAGCACGATGCCCTTGGGGCACTTCAAGAGGGCAGCAGACCAGTTCTGCTGCAAGCCCTGTAGTGGAACAGTCTCGTTGCTGGCCCACTTGTCGTAGTCGTTAAGCTCAGCCACACATTGGGTGACTCATCGGATGGTGGCCCTGACTTCTCCTACGAGAATTTCCTGGCACGGCTTTTGAAGATCGGTCATGGTTGCTTGGGCGATGGCCTCAATATTCTCACGGAGCATGAGAATGACCTGGTTCAGTTGGTGCTTGCGCCATGAGAAAGGACATTTGGTTCCAGCGCAGAAGGTTGCCTGCAGGGTTTTGTATGCCTGTGCGATGACAAGGTTAACATATCAGCATGGGTTGCTGTGCGATAAAAAGGAGGTAGGGAACAAAGGTACAGTACCTTGTCAATTTCTTCTATCGTGTTGGATCTGGCTCTGTGCCTGGTTCGCCCAACCGCATGAGGCAAAGCACACCATTTGACATGCATGAGTATACTCCGCTAGAGAGGTGTTCAAGAGTTAGAGTTGACCCGATGGGCATAATGGGAGGAAGTTGACATACACATCCGACACGGCTAGTCCAACATATCTCTGACTAGTTTTTAGACGTGGTTCAGTCCAATCACGCAATGATGACATGTGAGCTGGACTTGGGTAGTGCCGATGAGCATGGTACTGTGTGTGAGACATGGGCTGGGAGCGTCTCCACTGGTTTGCAAGAGAGTTGTAGAGAAATCCTGAGTTGAGAACACATATACATCACTGCTTGGGATTGTCAAATTAGGCCAAGATGCCTTGCTCACATGCAATTAATAATGATACATACACCCTATGTACCCACTGTGTTATCCGTGCAGTGCACTAATGGTGGGACAAACATCATTGTCAGCCATGTTTGGTGGAGGTGGAGGTGGAGGTGAATCGTCAGGTGATGTTGCGGTGGTGTTGAAGTTGAAGTTGACGTGTTGACATGTGTTGAAGTTGATATGTGACGCATGACCTGTGATGTGTGATGTGTCAACTTAGTTGAACGACTTAGTGGATTTTCCAAGTCCTTCCAGCTATGATTCCCTGTTATGCTTGTGCCAACTCTTCGCCCATTCATCACAAAACATCTGCTTCATTCCTGGACTGCATGTCAAGATCACCCTTCTTGTCATTGAGCTCATTCCTTGGGGCGAAAAGCTCATGAAGTTGGGGGATGCATCTCATGTGTGTTGCCGCTTCCCCACCCCCTTCTTCCCTCTAGACTGTCCCCATTAGAGCTTCAGGTCCTTTCGATTCCTATCCTCCGTTTCATACCCTAAAATGACACATACCAGCAACGCTACAACTATTTCATCTCACCCACTCGCCATTCAAGTTGGCCAACTTAGAGTGCACTTATATGCCAATTTTTCTGCCTTTTGCCTCGAATACTGAATCCTTCTTAGTTATCAATCCCTGTCTCCACTGGCTCTGACCAGTGGATTGCAGCGGAGGTCCTTAGAGACGAATTTATTCACGCACAATCAGTAGACGATGTCCAACCCGAAGTTGACGAGGCCGGAGAGGCCACGACCCTATTTCTCGTGCGCATCATTGGTTTCATAGCCGATTGCATGCATGCTACCCCAGAGGACACACCTGAGCATGTGGCCCACCTTGCGATTCTTCTCAGGGCCATCTCCCATTTCACAACCACACTCCTCTCCATGCTTGACCATCTCACGGGGACCATCGTGAGCACACACATCCCAACTGGCGCATCTGTGGCACGCGCAGTAGAGCTCATGCTCAGCCACCTTGAGACACCTCCTGACACGCCTGCATTACTTGGTTTCGCGAACGACACCCTTGTCAGCACATACCCACCCGAGCCACAGAACAAAGTTGCTTCGATGTGGCTCATTTGCACCGCTACGAGGATTGTGGACACATGCCCCATCTAGTGTTGCTGTGGCTAAGCTGATGTTTTTTTGAAATTTGCTTATATCTTAAGAAATAAAATAGATAAAAATACGAAAATATTTGTGTAGATAGAGGAGATCCAGGAGCCGTTGATCCTTCAGCAACTAAGCGATCCAATCAGCCGTTCCTGCGTTATTCTAATCGGCTACAAATTGGCTAAAAATTAGCTAATTTGTAGCCAATTCAAATAACTCAGGAACGGCTGATTGGATCGCTTAGTTGCTGAAGGATCAACGGCTCCTGGATCTCCTCTATCTACACAAATATTTTCGTATTTTTATCTATTTTATTTCTTAAGATATAAGCAAATTTCAAAAAAACATCGGCTTAGCCACAGCAACACTAGCCCCATCAACAACTTGTGTGAGGTCGTGGGCTCTCTGCAGGAGGGTCTGAGTGTGTGGATCGCAGACCAGTACCAAGTGTTCACTGCAGAGGAATATGCATTCGATGTGAGAAGTTTTGTTCCCATTTTCCTTTGTTCCCGTAGCCTAATACTACATGGCCCTGGTATTCTAGGTCGTCCCTTTGTATCAGACAACCTTGATATGCCTACAGACACTCAGCTCATCAATCGATATTCTTAAAACGCTGGGTCCGCTCTTGAAGACCGGTTTTACCGGCCACGAGGACAAACCACAAGCTATTGTAGATGTCTTCCAGGACCACTGGGACTTGACTTTTGCCAAAGATTCCATCCCGAAGGGCGGATGGCCTTCGATGGTGATAACCTGCCTCAAAGCATGTGGAAGGGAGGTCATCATGGAGCCAACATCACTTCCTGCGGAGACTGGCAACATCGCTGATGCTGAAAAGATCAAGGTGCCCATGCTCAAACCCGCATTCACCTTGGGCTCCTCATCAACCATCGCCACTGCCTCATCTCCCTCATGCTTGAATCTCACTCTCAATCTCAGGGCGACCAGACACCGACTCAGACCATGACACACAATGTCTATGGCCAGCGCCTGGGTCCTTCCACAGACTTCGGCACCCAATCTCGGTGACCTTGGCTGCCAAATGTCGTCGACAAAGTGCGCACTGGAAAATATCATAGCCCTTTTCATAACTGTCCATTCCTTCTTTTTTCACCTGTAATGGAACTGACTTAATTTCATCCTGTCAGACCCTGTTGATGGACAGAGTTCAATGTCTGGCCGACAACTGCTCTGAAGTCTGCTCAGGCCTCCTTCAAGGCCTCTTCGTTTTCCACTCCTTCGGCAGAGAGACAGGTTCTGGTCTCGGCACCCTTGTCCTCGAGCAGCTTTCCACAGACTATGGAGAGCCATATATCCCTGTTCTCATGACACATACAACTCTCAAGCACTCTGATTGCTCCTTTATGGTAATCGTGTTTTTTGTTCACCATCACATGTCAAGGTCGACAATGAGGCCATTTATGATATCTGCAAAAAGAGTCCTTCATGTAGTACATTCTTGTTACTTTAAGTATTAAATTTTAATTTATGACTCTTGAGCTTATATAACTGTTCTTGAGCATCTTGATTTGTTCTTGAGTGTCTTGATTTTTTAAGTGTCTTAGTTTATTTTGAAAATGGAGCCTAAAAGGCTATGATATTCAAAGGAAATCCAAGACATTTTTCAAGAGAAGACATCTTTTGAACATCTTGGAGCCCTTAATTTCCCTTGAAATGTATTTTCAAGCATTTCAAGGGAAAATAAGGGAATTTAAGCTATTTTCAAGACAATTGACATTTTCCTGATGTGTCCACCTTGAAGGCAGTGGAACGCGATGAGTGCTATCTTGAGTTGTAATGAAGCCATCCCCTCAGCCTTGCCAATCCAATGGGCCATCATGGCTAGGAAAGACTGGCGGTTTTGATCAGACCATACATCTATGGTAATAGATACTTGTCCCAGTGATGCCTGGTTAGGAGAATGAGAAAGTCACATAAAACAGGCTGGGATCACATACTGCAAGATCACGCCTTAAGATTTGGAAGTACTGCCTCCACACCTGAATGATAAGCTCTCATATCTTGGTTCGATGGGGCATCATCTCCTCTAGATCGCTTCGAAGAAGAATAAGAAGTCATCTAAATTCAGGACACTCCACAAGATTTAGAGACTTGAACACACAAACATGAGTATCATAAACATAAAAGAAAAGATGAGAACATACCTGGTCATCTGCGACGATAAAATTTAGTAGATACTGGTGGAACGTATCCTTGTCAAACTTGTCAGGTCGTTCACCCTGTGATGTAGTGGTCTCATTGGTTGCCTGCAACTGAGCCTGTGAGGAGACTGTCGTGAGTCTCTGTATGCTGGTAGGAGTAACGGGTAAGACCAGAGGCGCTGTCGGAGCGTGGGTGCTAGCGGAGCACGTAAGGCTGATAACTGGGAATGAAAGTCTTGACTGGAATGTCTGGCTGGCCAGCTCGAAGCACAGACTCAGGCTGACTGGCTATCAATATAAATAACAGCAAGTCTATGGATAGAGATCAGAGAAAGGCCATGCAACAGGAAGCTACAGACCTATGGACAGAGAGGTCAAGATGAGAAAGTATGTAAATGGGAATGACAGACTATATACTACAGAGGATAGGGGTGGACATCCGATACCATATAGGTCTCAGTCAGCGTGCCAGGCTTGCACACCCGAGCACTACAAGCTAGCTTACAGAGAGAAGAGAACATAACAAGAGCGGTAGAAACTGGAGAGATATAGGGTTCCTTACAGAGATGAGTCCCGGCAACGGAACCTTCCATCCTCTCTCCTCAATTAAGGCCAGATACAAGTCACGATGGTTTTTTATAATGTGAGGGCGAAGAGACGTAGTCGATGTTGTCTTCGCACAGATATAGTTATTCCCTGACCAATTAGATGGGTCCGCTTCCTTGGCCTCTCTGAGGATTATCTTGTCAGTTGTCAATTCAGAAAATGGAAGAGCTGAGAACGTAGGAAACTTGCCTGCATATTTTGCAAATGGATTTGTCCCCAGACTTGTCGAAAAAATATTCTATGTCTTTTGCGAGTCTTTTGAGCACGGGAATGGCATCGGGATTGTTGATGTGATTACGATTCCCACTCGGTGCAGGGGGATCCACATCACCACCGTGATCACTGTGTGGTGACCCACAGTCATCCTCGCTACCAGAGATAGCGTCTAGATCAAACTGATCTTCGTCTTGAAGGGTGCCAGTTTTGGTTTGCATGCGGGTATGAGATCATCAACGACGTTGTGAAGGCGTGCTATCAGGGTTACCAGTGCCTATGGGGGCAGGGTGTTCAACCTGTGTAGTAGCTTGACGTTTGTGAGGTGCCATGGCAAAGGAAGTGCAGTGCCAGTGCACGAGGAGTATGGTGTGATGTGTAGAAGAAGGGGAAGAACATGCTGGCTGTTGAGTGAAGATAATAAAACAGAAGGCAACACGTCACAGCAAGGGCCGATCATCAAATTTCCATATAGGGATTAGCGAAGAACACAACTTGAAACCAAGTTGGCGGAATTGTTCGGCAGTGCTGTGGAATGAGCCTGGCCCAACCACCGAGGCCAGGCCCAGAGCATCAAAACCTCATGAAAACATAAATCGAAAGATCATTCTGTATTGACACGAGGATAGGTACCATACAGCAATTACTACATAGGCAGTCACGTGTGAAACCGTCGTCGAATCCGTCGCCCCCTTGGCACAACCCTGCGTATTGGCAGCATGGATGGAAGGCTGCCCATAGCCTAGAACCTTGCGTTTTCTGTGGTCAAGACCCCTTTCGCCACCCACATCAAACTCCATCCTCCTTATCGTCCTCGTTGCAGCCCAGTACCCCCTCATTGCCTGCTGCCCAAGTCAGGTCCCCGCGCTTGCCTGGTCACCGTGGATCACGGGCATCACCTGCCTCCCATCAGTCATAGAACGTCCCTTTGCACACCTCCTAACTCCCCTGTCCATTCCCCCTTGTTGCCCCATTCTGCCTGACCCTTGTTCGCCTCATGTCAGCCTCATGGCCACCTCATGCCCCTGTGTGTCATATAACCTATTCCCCTGTGCCTTGCTGTTATCTGCCTCATGTTTGCCTCCCCTTGTACCTTGTTCCTGTCTGCCTCATGGCTGCCTCATAGTGGCCTCATGTCCTGAGAACCCTGTACCCTGAACTCTACTTCTACTTTCCCACCCCTTGTCTGTAGTAGCATATAAGGAGGGCTCATTGCGCCCAGAGAGGGCCAAGTTGAGTCTCCTGTCTACCTACCTACTGTAGCTCTTGACAGCCCCAGGGGCTCAATATCAGTTTCCCCTTTCTTCTCGTACATTTGTACTACAACAGGGTCTCCTAACAGTATCTGGAGGCTGTAACCTGTTCTTCTGTCCCACTGTATACGCGATGTATACAAGTTGTCCTTTAAGTTCCATGTCGTTAGACGCGGCTGTGACAACGTGTATCTACATCTTGTGCGATGAACAAGAGCCGTTCCGCCAACCTGACCAAAACCAAACGATTTATTAGCATGTACCAATGTATCATGATAATCAACACTCACCTTGCTGAGATTCTGCTTGTTTAACACAAATACACAGTCGTAGTGCCTGTCAGCAAATGAGGTGGAAGGACCCCTGGGTTCTTGGCCTTAGTGTGACCGGGCTTCTTAGGGTTGGAGCAGTGGCAATCTACACCATCCTTACAATGACAAATGTGGGCTGTGTAGACAGCGGATTAGTCCCACAATAAAAGAGAGAAGGACGACCGGAGAGATACCCACTTGCAAGATCTACTTGAATGCGTGGCAACCGATGCCCTGATGAGCTGAGGCAATCCATCGGGGAATGTGGTGCTTGCTAAAACCCTTGCTAAATTGCCTGATATATGAGGTAGTCCCTTACAGATTAAATCTTCCATAGAGAATCGAATCTATAGACAGGCTCACCTTTCTTGTGGGCAGGGACAAGTTCCTTGTCCGGTGGGTGATCTTTGGATTCACACATGCACTGATGTGTACCTGTTTTGTCTTTCGGAGTTCACAACAGTGCTCGCATTGAGTAATAGGGCGACCCTTCTTGATCTGGAAAAGAGGGCAACCTGTGTGTTTATAGGCCGAGGAACGATGACCTTTAATACAAACTTCGCTGCAGGATTGTAGAATTGAATGCGAATGAGCAAACAACAGAAGAATAGTGGGGAAGCAGGACAAAAGGACATACCAGGCATATTTTTTGTCGCTGATGAGAACCTAAAAGACAGAAGAAATGCTTCATCTGTTACGCACGGACTTTGCGTATCGAGTTACTAGTCTTTACCGCTGCTGTGAGAGTAAAGATGTTCGCCTAATGTATAGCTTACCAATAAGCGTGGTTTTACTATACACTATCGTACTTAAGAGAGTCTACTCTATGTACTAGAGTCGCCTAGATACTTTAAGGCAATGCTGACTTAATCTGAAGTCAGGTCAGATAGCGGACTCAAAGCTAAGCTCTTGAGCGCAAGTGAATGATACGATGAGAATCAGACGGGGGAATAGAGCGAAGCTCTTAAGTGGGGTTTATGGTCCTGGATTCACAAAGGAGACCAAGTCTGAGGCGACATTGGACTCTTGTACAGGGTTTATATACAACAAGTACTACTGGGATCTGGGTCACGAAACAGAGGCTTTGTAAGTAGGCATAGAGATGCGTCAGCGGCTCAGTAATGAGCTTACTGATGCTTGGTAACGTACTTAATAAGTAGCAAAAGAGACTGAGTAAATAGCTGCGCAGATGACTCACGCGTAATGGAAATACTGTACGACTCTGGAGGGAAGTGGAGTCAGGGCATATTAAGTAAATGTGGGAAACCAGTCCGAAAGAGGAAGGTAACCTGGGTATGATGCGTAAGTGCTAAAGCAGCTAAGTATCTAGATAACGGGTAAGTCCAGTAGACGGGTAAAGCGGTCCGGTGGTACACATATACGGAAACGAGCCACGCGATACGAAACTGAGACAGGGGTTAACCCGTATGGATGCAACAGAGGCGTAACATCAGCCCCATTTCAAGGTCTAGTAATGCCAAGACAGAGGTGGGCGATTGTCAAAATAGGGTTGTATCCAAAGGGGTAACGGCTGTAAGCGGAAAAAGGATAACAAAACGTTGGGAAGTAGACATGCGCGTAAGGTACAAGATGGAGAGAAGCAAATTAAATGATGGGGGCGCAGGTCTATGAGAGTAAGAGTCTCAAAAATGAAATACACACGGGGGTAGTCCATGTCATAAGCGGTAGCGAGTGCACAAAAGACGCGAGGAACGGAAAGAACTATGTCAACGATTGATGATGGGGGCATCGACACCGGGCGATGGATATGTGGGTGCAGGTGTTGATGCACTGGTGGACGTCTACTTGCGATGACGCGAGAGTCCTTTGGCTCGACGGTAGGCATGACGCGAGAGGGGGAAGCGAGCGGTGCAGTTGCGGCGAATGTGGCCGGAGCGTTGACACCTGTGGCAGAGCTTCGGTTCTCTAGAGGGACGAGAGTGAAGCTGCTTACGGAGGTTTGCTTCAATCTTATCGGCGAGGGCGTCGGTGGTGTCTTCACTGTCGGCCTGTGAAAGGCCTTTAAGTGGACGGCGAGTGGATGCGCCGGAGTGCTTACGGAGGGTAGACGGCGGCGGACTTCGGGACGAGCGATAGGGGTTGATGGCGGGGTCTAGAGCCAAATTTGTGATGTACCCTTCAAACCCGTGGGCGAGGCACGCAAGTTCAGCATAGGCGCGGGGGTTGTTGGCGCGTGGGGCGTTGTCGGCTAGGTCGATCTCTATGATGTCTTGATGCGAAAAGAAACGCCCTAGGACGTTAGAATTCTCCAGGTCCAAAATGACATTTACCGCGCGCTCTAGATAGCGCATCTCCTTCTCCTGTAGGTTCTGGATCACCGCTTGAAGGGCGTATTGCGTCTCCTTGAAGAATTGATACTGGCGGATTGACGTGGACAGATCAAGGGGAAGGTACTCGTTGATGATCCGGTTGACGATAGGGGCGAATGGTGCCTGTGTATCGAAGATTTGCAGTTGTGCTGGTGTGATTGGGGGACAGAGATAATCCACAGCTGTGGGACGGAGCGGACGCGTGTGAACGGGGTATCCTTTACCGTACGTACCGGAGATTTTGGGATGGCCACGGTTCAGGAGGTGATAACTGACGAAGGGGGCGACTACGCTGCGAGTGGTGGACGGATCCGGAATAAGGAACCTGTAGTAGTGAGTGGTCCCTTGGGAGTTGATCTCCCAGCCTTGTCCAGGGTGTGCACCGCAAACGCCGAAAGATGGCGGGTGCATGTCGTCTCCTTCTGCGGGTGTAGGGGGTGGCGTTGGCCACGCATCATTGAATTCGTCTTCTCGCTCTGTGTTCCATCCAGAGGAAGCGGGAGAGAAGAAGTCCCAGTCAGTGGGCTCGGTGGATGTGGTCTGTGAATTTTCCCAGTAAGTACGCATGCGTTGGTACAGAATGTTAAGACCTTCACATACTTCTGGTGAGGGGGGTCCTTGTGCTATGCATCCGGCTTTGGATGCTTGAAGGATGATTGCGGCGTGCAGGACGGCGTTTTGGACTTTCTCGGCGGCTGCACTCTTCTCCTGTTCGCGTTGGGCATTGTGTGCTTTCTGGTTAAGCTCGCGCTCAGCCTGGGTGTCGAAGTCGACGACCTTGATCTTGGGCGCATCGTGGGGCGCGGAGAGGAGGAGTGGCTCCTCGGTGTCTTCATCCTGTTTGATGGAAACTGGTGAGCCAACGAGTGTGGAATCGGAAAGGAAGGGTTGGACCTCTTGCTCGTCTCCGAGCTGGGTGGCGTTAACCTTGAGCTCGAGCGAAGGGAGTAGGTCCTCAGGTCCGACGTATTGGAGCTCGTCGGTGGACGAGGCAATGGACATGTTGGATGATCCGGTGGGGGAAGTAGACCGGGGTACAAGGGTAAACATGACACAAGTTGTGGTTTGATAAGGCGGACTGGACTACAGCTCTGGATTACGAAGCTGTAGGTAGAAATATATGAGGGCGGCGGCTGCCCTTGCGAGGAGGAAGACGTGGTGGGTAGCTATGAGGATTGCTGTTTCAGCAAGGGTGACGCTCCAAAGGGTGACTAGAAAGAATGGAATATCCAGGGCTTACAGTGATCAGCGGATGATGAAATGAAGGTGTTGCGTCCGTGGTTCGGCACGGACAAGGATGAGCTCTATAAGCCTTAGGAGGTCCCAAATGATCCAGAGGAGGGTGGCGATAAAAAGGGCGAGGAGGATCAGGGTGACTAGCGATCGATGAAGCGAGGGTTTGGCATCCTTATGGCGGTGACAAGTGCGTTCTCTAAGATCTTGAGGAGGTGGTAAATGATCCAAGTGAACGCGCAGATAGCGGACAAGACGACAAGGGGTAGGCAAATGGCGGCTAAGCAGGGTGGCGGTCAATAGGGAAGTTGTGAATGTAAACGATGAAACTCCACACGAGGAGGAGTGGAATTCGGAGGTATAGGGCGATAGCGAAGAGGAGGAGGACTAAGAGAAAGCGATCCTGGTTGAGAATGAGAATTTGAGTGTAGGTGGCGAGGTCTTATATAGCTGAAGCTCTATGCCTTGGATTGGCGGTAGGCCTCTAAGAGCTCTGGGGCGTTCAGGTCTTTCTCATACACCCAACTATTCTCGCTTGCTGGGTATCCTACCCAACTGACGAGGTATTGGCGCTTTCTTCTGAGTAAGCGATCTCTAATGATCTCTTCAACTTTGTACTCTTCTTCTCCATCAATCAGCTCAGGGGGTGGCTGACTGTATGCTGCTCCATAAGCTTGTGTCTCATGATGTGGAATCAGACGATCCACATGGAACACATTATGAATCTTCCATGTTTTAGGAAGTGCGATAGCGTATGCAACAGGTGAAATCTTCATGAGTATCTTAAATGGTCCATATCTCCGTGGACTGAGCTTTCTGGAAGGTGTTCTGATGGTGAGGTTCTTTGCATCTAACCATACTTTGTTACCTGGAACAAAAGTGCGAGGTACATTAAGTGGCTTGATGCGCCTTTGTAACATCTTCTGAGCTTCTGATCTTGCTTTCTGGAGTGTAGAAAGACGTTCCTGCTGCGCAGGAACAGTGTCTTCAGGGGTATTGATTGTAGCGGTGGGATTAAATCCTAAGATGAGCTCATGCGGAGTGTATTTGGTATGCTCATGTCGCCATGAGTTGTGCGCAAATGCTCCTATTGGCAAGAGCTTGCTCCAATCATTCTGTCGTTGTGAAACAAACTGACGGAGATAGGTTTCTATCCATTGGTTCATACGTTCGCTTTGTCCATCTGTTCATGGATGGAATGCAGAACTAATGTTCTGTTGTATGTGTGTCGCTTTGCAGATTGCTTTACTGAAGTGACTAACGAATCTTGGATCTCGATCTGATATAATCCGTTTTGGTAAACCGAATAGTGGGAAGATGTGTTCAAAATAGAGTTGCGCTACGCCTTGACCATCTATGGTCTTATTGCAGGGTATGAAGTAAGCGGCTTTGGAACATCCTTGATCCACTATGGTGAGAACGGAATTGAAGCCATTTGAGGGTGGTAGATCAGTGATTAGATCCATGGAAACATATTGGAACGGTCCTTGTTCCGTATGTGTATCAAAATGATAAAGTGGGGTGCGTTTCAGGTGTGTAATGACCTTGGATTCTTGGCATTTTGCGCATCCCTTAACGTAGTTTTCGACGAATTGGTGTAAATGGGGTCCTTCATATCGGCGATTAACAAGATGCCATGTGTTAGAGATTCCGGGGTGACCTCCAACTGGAGTGTCATGAATTTCTTGAAGGACTTTGCGCCGTGTTTCTTCATTGTCTTTGAGGTAGACTTTACGTGCAAACAGTTTCTCAGGCAAAAGAGTGACGCTCTCATTGGGATTTACTCCCCCTTCAAAGTCCTTTCTTCGACTAAGAAGGTCAGCTATAGTATTGCTTTTGCCGGGAAGGTGTTCTAATTTGAAATTGTAATCCTGTAATAGTTCATGCCATCGTGCCTGGCGCGGGGTGATCTTCTGTGGGGATTTGAAATACTTAAGGTTTTCATGATCGCACCGGATTAGGAATTGCTGTTGCACTCCCAAAAGGAGGTATCTAAACGCCCTTATGGCATAGATGATGGCTAATAATTCCCAATCATATATGTCATAATTGCACTCTGCTGGAAGCAGGGATTTAGAAAAGTATGCAATTGGGTGTCTTCCATCAGAAAAATCTTGACTGATGGTGGCTCCTACAGCGAATAGAGATGCATCGGTGTCTAGGATGTATTTCCTGGTAGGGTCTGGGTTTCTGAGGACTGGGTACGATGTGAATTTGTCCTTGAGTGTTTGAAATGCTGTGCGCTGTTCATCATCCCAATGCCATTCGACATTATTCTTAGTAAGTTCATGGAGTGGACGAGTAAGCTTAGAATATTGGGCAATGAAATCTTTGTAATAATTTCCGAAGCCAAGGAATGAGCGAAGCTCTTTGAGCTTTGTAGGGGTAGGCCAGTCAGTGATTGCTTGGACTTTGATGGGGTCCATTTTGACTTTGCCCTTTCCTACTACTACTCCTAGGTATTCCACTTCGCGTTTGTGGAAATGACACTTTTGTGGCTTGAGGAATAGGTCGTTGTCCAATAGCTTTTGTAACACATGATGGACTTTGCGGCGGTGGTGATCTAGGTCGCCGGTTGTAGCGATTAAAATGTCATCCATGTATATAATGACATCGCCTGTAGCAATTTCTTCTTTGAATAAGTCATCCATCATTGTTTGGAATGTTGCAGGGGAATTGGTAAGACCGAAAAACATGACAGTGGGCTCATAGAGTCCTCTGTTGGTCTTGAAGGCGGCTTTCCATTCGTCTCCTTTCTTGATGCGGACATTATTATATCCCCATCTAATGTCAAACTTGGTGAACCATTGTTTGTTCACAAGTTGAGTGATTAACTCTTTAATGAGTGGCAGTGGATACGTGTTTCGCACAGTGTATTGATTGAGTGCACGATAATCTTGTACTGGGCGACGCTTTCCATCTTTCTTTGCTACAAAGAAGAATGGGGAAGCATATGCTGATTTTGAGCGGCGGATATATCCTTTACTGAGGTGCTCTTTGAGGAATGCGTCCAGGTTGACTTGTTTGCCTGGCGCAAGTGGGTACACCTTGCAATTTAGTGTAGCAGGTGCTTCGGGTGTGAGTTCTATGGCATGGTCCCATGGTCAGCTTTTAGGAAACCTTTCAGCTTCTTTATCGCTGAAAACTTTGCTGTAGCTATGATATTCATGGGGTACCTGTTCTTTTAACAGCTTTTTCCATGCGTTCTCGGCTTCTTTCTTTGCTAACCATCGCAGTTTGTACTCTAGATCATCAGCAGTGGGGCCGCGCTTCTGTTCTAACTCATACTGGAGTTTCTGAGCGTGTGTTGCGAGGCCTTCACTCTTTGCTTGATCATATGTTTTATTTCGTGCATTTATGGTCTTATCTTCTCCTTTGAATTTGCGTGCATATTCTTTAGCAGCTAGGAGAGTGGCCAAGGTAATGCGTCGGCTGACTATAGGTATATTTTCATCATCGTGGAAGTCATGGAGATGATGATATATATCAGGCGATGGTGTGCGATACTGATAGAGGGACTCGTAGTCTTCTGGTCCTACGGTAATATACTCGGGTTCTCCATTAGGTGGTGGAGTGTTGTGTGGTTCATAAAATGTGGGTTGCCTCTCCCATGAGAAGGCTTTATATATCTTGCTATTGCACTCTGGTGTCCATTTATGCGCATTAGTGGTTGCGGCAGTGACAGTACCAATGAACGCTCCCGCAGACCAATCAATGTCTGGATTGGCCGTGGCAAGGAAAGGCATTCCTAGAAGCATATGATCGCCTCCTAAGTCAATGACATAGAAGCGATAACGGTTGGTTTTGCGATTGGTACTGCGAGGTTGGTTCTTATAGGTAAGATCGAGGTACACTATAGTATGGACATTTCCAATACTGTTCTTAGTGCCATCTACATTGCGGATGGTTCTGGGTTTGTCTAGTTGTTCAGTTGGTATGCGGAAATAATCGACGACGGCTGGAGATATAAAATTATCGGTTGCGCCACTATCTATGAGTGCGTGCACGGCGGCATGGACGGTTCTTGAATGGATCTGGACATCGGCATGGACGGAGTTCTGTTCATTATTGGAATTAGGCGTGTGACGTATGGCTGGAGAAAAGATGGCATCTGGAAATATGGCCCTAAGCATTGCCGGTCGCTTCGGGCCAGCTAAAAATTTATGCCTTTTTCATCTAATTCTTTAAGCCATTCTTCCTTCTGTTCATCAGAAAGGCGGGCGGTATGGGCGGCATGTGATATGACGTCAACTTCATCTTGTTCATACTCCTGTTCACTTTCAACTTCTTCAATATGTGTGGCACGTGCCTTGGGGTAATAGCCGAATCTAAGCGGTGGCTTATTTGGCTTATTAGACTTTCGGAAATTGTGGCCTCGGCTAGATTGATCTGAGCGCTTAGGCTTAAATTGTGGCTTCTTTTTGAAACTAGCCTGTCCTTGTGGTTGTTGGCACTTCTTGTTTGGACAATTTGCTGCCATGTGGCCTTGCCAATCACAATAGAAGCATCGACCTTCTATTTGATAGCGGGTCTTATCTGCTTCTGTATGGGCACGGCTTACGTGCATGAAAGTGGGAGGATCTATGTCCATAGGTACCACTTCATCGTTGCAGCTGCGTTGATAGCCATTGCGTTGTTGCGGGTGACGCGGTTGTTGTGTCCATTTATATTTTCGCTGACGTGGACTCATCATTGCTTGTCTGAAAGATGCTTTCTTTATTTCTATACGGGCAGCATTGACCCATTGCGCAAAGGTTTCTGGATGAGTGTCACGCTTCAAGATCGCACTTAGCAATCCCGGGTCAAGGCCATGCGCAAATATGTTGACTGTTGCCGAATTGGTAGTGTCATATCTGGCGTCGTGTGCAAGGCTCTTGAATGTGGCGATGTAGCTATCCAGTTGTCCTTTATTCATCGTAAGTTGATGGAGGGCGGCGTAGGCATTCTCTGCTTTATTAGTATCTTGCCATGCTGCTATAAATGCATCTC
This sequence comes from Russula olivacea, assembly GCA_963926505.1. Taxonomy (NCBI): domain Eukaryota; kingdom Fungi; phylum Basidiomycota; class Agaricomycetes; order Russulales; family Russulaceae; genus Russula; species Russula olivacea. The sequence continues at coordinate 786,537 of OZ004879.1, read as the reverse complement.
GTGCTTCACGCCAAAGCACTTCTTGGTCACGCCCAATGGGATTATTGGCACGGGTGACCTTCTCTCATAGTTCAACTACTTGCTCATTGGTCCATTTATTGATGAGCGGTCCCTTGCATAGGGAAAATAAATACATTGCGCGGAGGTAAGGGGATAACATAATTTCATGATTATCATTAAGTCCCCAATGGAGATCGAACTGCTCCATAAATGTCTCCGACTGAGCATGATTTCCAGTAAATATGTCTGGAAGATCGCCTCTGAGTTTACTAGTTTGGACGGCGGGCGCAGCTGGTTGCTGTCCGGCTGGCTGTTGTTGTCCTGGTTGTTGTGCCATTGCTTGGATATTAATAGGCGGCGGTACTGGTGGTGCAATTGGGACAGGTGGTTGTACAGGGTCGACTGGTAAATAACCTTGTTGGTCTGGTGGTAATACTAGTGGTGGAGGAGGTGGTACTTCTACTCCTACTTCGACTGCTTCTTCGATTAACTGAAGGTAGGCTGGTTGATCTGGGATGAGAGGGTTCTCTGGCTCTCATTCTTGGATATCTAATCCGTGTTCTACTTGTGCAACTAAGACTTCTTCTTCTGGTTGCAAGTGTTGTGGTGAATCGCCTTCACTGGCTGTCTGTTGTGTGGTACTTCCTGAGCTATCACTCGATAGGCTTTGTTCGATAGGTGATCTGCGTGCTGATGCTAGATCAGTAACTGGTGATGCTAGACTTGCTGAAGCTAGACTGGGGTTTGGTGCTGATATAAATGGTGAGAGTGCCGGGTCTTCTGATAATGGTACGTCTGGTTGATTGATGTACGGTTGGATATCCGGGTCAATGGATAATATTACTGGTGGTGCTACTACATCTAAAGTGACGGCAGATGTTGTTGCAACTGGTGGTGAGGTTGGTACAACTTGCGGAGGTTCGTAGTCAGGGTGTTGGGGGTCAGTGAGTCTCCAATATCCTGTGCCGGTTTCGTAGGGTTGGATTTGGTCGTCAGGTGTTACTGAAAAGAGATAACCTCTAAGATCGTCTCCTGAGGTGTTGAGGAAATACCAATAATTGTTTATAAATTCAACTGGGTAAGTAAAACCTTCGATATGGAGATAATATCCTGGGTATTCAAGACTAGTTCTCCAACAGATGGATTCGCCTTGAACGTGGACAGATAGATCGTCTCTGGCTCTTCTTCTTACAGGTGCTTCTTCAGATGTATCTTCTTCGTTAAACTGAACGTTTATATGTTCTGTTTTAACGGTGGGGTAAGGCCTTTGGTGCTTCGAGGCCTTAGATCTGGTACTTTAGATCTGAGGTGAGAACTCTTGATGCTAGGCTTATTGAAACGGCTAGACTTGATCTTGGTCTTGTACACTGTAGGGGTACGTCCTTCTGGTGCTTTATATAAAATAAGACTTGGTCTAATGTTACGCACGGACTTTGCGTATCGAGTTACTAGTCTTTACCACTGCTGTGAGAGTAAAGATGTTCGCCTAATGTATAGCTTACCAATAAGCGTGGTTTTACTATACACTATCATACTTAAGAGAGTCTACTCTATGTACTAGAGTCGCCTAGATACTTTAAGGCAATGCTGACTTAATCTGAAGTCAGGTCAGATAGCGGACTCAAAGCTAAGCTCTTGAGCGCAAGTGAATGATACGATGAGAATCAGACGGGGGAATAGAGCGAAGCTCTTAAGTGGGGTTTATGGTCCTGGATTCACAAAGGAGACCAAGTCTGAGGCGACATTGGACTCTTGTACAGGGTTTATATACAACAAGTACTACTGGGATCTGGGTCACGAAACAGAGGCTTTGTAAGTAGGCATAGAGATGCGTCAGCGGCTCAGTAATGAGCTTACTGATGCTTGGTAACGTACTTAATAAGTAGCAAAAGAGACTGAGTAAATAGCTGCGCAGATGACTCACGCGTAATGGAAATACTGTACGACTCTGGAGGGAAGTGGAGTCAGGGCGTATTAAGTAAACGTGGGAAACCAGTCCGAAAGAGGAAGGTAACCTGGGTATGACGCGTAAGTGCTAAAGCAGCTAAGTATCTAGATAACGGGTAAGTCCGGTAGACGGGTAAAGCGGTCCGGTGGTACACATATACGGAAACGAGCCACGCGATACGAAACTGAGACAGGGGTTAACCCGTATGGATGCAACAGAGGCGTAACATCATCTCCCGTGGCGCTTACGGAGACCACCCACCAGCATGCCGCATATAACTTACACACAAAACAGATAAAGGAGGAAATATGAAAGAAAAGGCTCACTGGCACTCACCAAGTTTGTCCACATGTTCCATGCCGACTGCAGAAATGATAGTGTCCGCAAGTATGGCTGCCTTATTCAGTTCTGTCTCATCAACGACATGCACAATGCACGCCCAGCTCTCACATTTACGTGCCGACTGCAATGTGTCCTGTGCAAAGTGTTCTAGTAAGTGGATGGTGGCTGCTTGAAATCTTGTATAATGTCTGGGGTGGGCAGTGTTTGGGCGTCTGGTGTGAAAGGATAATGGTCACGTGAGGGAGGGTGGAAGGGGGCGTTGGAGGTGTTGGTGCCAGTAGCGGTGTTATTTGTAGATGTGCTGGTGTTAGTGCTAGTGTTGGATCGGCTCGAGTCAACTACAAGTCACAGCTAAGTTTGAGTCGTGACCATGGCAGCCAACTTTTTCCCAGGAAAAGCCGCAACCGACTGGTTGGATCACGTGACCGGCTTTAACCTTTTGGTCGGCTTTTAGCCAAGCCATGGCAACACTATTCAAGCATTTCAAGGGAAAATAAGGGAATTTAAGCTATTTTTAAGACCAATGACATTTTACTGATGTACTATGTGTGGGCCAGTGTGGCTCACCTCAGCATGCACTGTAAGCACAAGAACTAAGGGAGCTGGGCAACTACATGGGCTCTAATATATGTACAATGTAGGCCTAATGCCCTGAGACTACAGTACATGCTAATGAATGTATTGCACATACTGTATGGTGCTGTCTAAAGAAATGGTGCTACTGTGATGCTATGAATGGTGCTAGCACACTGGTGTGACAGTCGAGTGCCTACAACAGGTGCTCCAATGTTCTGTGCTACGCTCACTTTCCAACAATCTCTCCCCCACCCTTCCCCTAGGACAACTCCAATCTTGCAGCCTCAATCTTAGCTACACTGGCAGCAGCTAGCCTGGCTACTGTGGCTAGATTTGACTAGCAAAATTTATCTCAAAACTAGGTTTACTAGTAATACTAGATCAACTAGTGACAGCATCCTAGGAATGCTAGTCACTCTAGCACATGTCATCTTGCTGATGTCATATGAACAACCTGTTCGTGACCCAACATTCCTCATGAGCATGTACTTGCTGTCAACACCTGATATCAACGGCAGCGGATCTCGTCCGGTGCGGCTTACCATCGCTGATACTAGTGGCCGTGTTGCTCCGGATGGGACGTCGAGTTCACCTAGTTCTGTTGCCGCATCCCATAGTGGCAGTTCAGGCCAACTACAATCCACCTTTCATTGAGTCAGTGGTAAAGCCACATCACTAACAGCAGCAATTCCGGCAAAGAAAGACATTAAGACCAACACATGAAAATTACCAGACATAGGATATCTCAATGAGTCAAAGCATCGACCGGACACTTCGTTGAGGCCTCATTTGTACCTGCATCGACGAATCATCGTCGTCAAGAAGCACTCCCACAATTCCTGCACCCAATTCACTATCCATCGCGCCGAATGTCTGCAACGAATCCACGAACAGCTTCCACTTCTCATCCGATGATATTGGCGCGAAGACATATGGCGCAACGTCCATCCGCGCGAGGTATTCTTCAAGGCGTGGGAAGACGGCCTCAAGCGCGTACGCCTCGCGTTCCCGCAGCTCAGATCTGGTCATACCCAGACTCTCAACATACCAAGCTTCATCATGCAAAACCGATGCAATTTCGAACAGGTCCAGAAGGGGGGCATCTATGGCCGAGGCGCGCGCTGCATCGTATGACAATCGATGGCCGATCGCCTGTATAAATGATAAGGAGCGCGGAAGGATCTCCCGGTCGTAAGCAGAGCTGCGATGGCCCGGTGCTATAGCAAGGGCGGCGCGGAGCTCCGAAAAAAGCCCCTTCTCATGTTGGGCAAGGAGGCTGTCCGGATAGCGCGGAGGCTCGAATTCGTAGCGTCCAAGAAGTAGCTCTGATGTGAGGCCTATGATGGTGTGGTGGAAAGGCATGAGAAATGCTAGTTGTGATGTGCGGAAAGACGCACGAATAGAAATTCCCAGCATGTCTCCCTCGGCGATAGCGATCCCACGCATGTCAGACTACGGATAAACAATGTGTGAGCAGCGTAGAGCGGATTCGGAAAGAGATATCTTACATGCATTGCAGGGAGCTGGTTCGCTTCGTAGAGGCCCTGCGCTCCGCACCTATCCCCAAGTGTAAAGTTGGCCGCTTGAGCTGCTTGGATCATCGCCACCTTATGCACCGTCGCAACAGCATGGCGCACACGAGGATCTAGCGCAGGATCCATAAACCATGCGATGGCCTGCTTGTGCATTGCCTGAAGAACGAATGACTGCGCAACGGCAGTCAGGATCGGCTGCTTCTGCGTCTGGAAGGAGATGATGGGCTTGGATATCCCGCTCGCATCAACGACACGTCGTCGCTGGCTATAGCGTGAGGCGATGTAAGATGCGATTTGGAGTGAAGGTATGCCGAGGGAGCTCAATGCGATCGTGCCGATGGCAACACGGTAGATATTAGAGAAAAAGGCCCCACGGGAATCAACAGGCTTTTTAATGCTTCCGAGCAGCGCTGTCGGGGGTAGTCTTACGTGGTTAAAATATGTGAGCGAATGGTTGAGAGGACGCGAGCCGCCTCGTGGGGGTAAAACCCTAGAGAGAAATTTCACTTAGTCATCGAGCAAGTTGACTATGAAGGAGGATTATCATTTACTTGATTGTGACCCCAGGAGTCATGGACTGCCCGTTGTGTAGCTGCAGGTAAAAAGGCTTTATGCCATGATCTTCTCCATGAATGATTGTCCGCGCAAATACAATAGAAATGCAAGGAAATTCTGGGCTAACTGGTGATGTAGGTGGCATGCATCTGGCAGTCAAAGCATTAGATGCGGGAAGTCTCGTTTCCCGGTCGACTTACTTGGCCGCACTTGGAGCTGGTGTATGGAGATCAAAAAACCCATCTCGGAGTAATGTTGCAGTTGTTTCCAGGTGTATAACATCCAAGCCGTGCCCAACCTCTGTGAGACAGTACTGTCCGCTGTGAAGAATTGTGACGCAACTGATTGATGCTAGATATGAAGACGCTTACGATACATTGAAATCCAATACGCGCTGAAGGAGGGGAGCGAGGCCGGGTTGTTCGGGCAAATATGTCACCAAAGTTCCGGCACAGAGGTTATACTGGATGGTGAGGAGAGTGGCGGCGGCGCCATCGAGGCTCGCAATGGGATCAGTGTGTAAATCCCAGAACTTGGGAGAAAGGAAGAGTACGTCTTCCATTGTTAGAGCTGGAACGAAATATCAGACGTTTCGTAACACGGATACAGTGCGCCCTGATTCACGAACCATATGCTCTTCCAATTGCCCTTGCACGTTCATACGAAAGCTTTGTCCTGTCAGATATAGAAAATCCTTCGGATGGTAGGGTGAATAACGTCGACTGAGCGAGCTCTTGAGTCGGTCTCATGATGCATAAACAGTAAGAAGGTGAAACAACCGTCAAGGCATGAAACTTCGGAAGTTTTCTCAGAGAAGCGCCAAGCGCGGTCGATATAAATCGGGGGGCGCTTGTGCACTGCCATATGCGAGATCAACCTGGTAGCACCCTGGCCCGGTTATCATGAGAAGTACTCCTCCCGACTCAGGGGACGTTTGCCACTTGACGACCGAACCCCAATCGGACTCAGTTCCATAAGATAACCAAGAAACAAGGCAAGGTCACGCCACAGTTGAATCGATTTCCACTCCTGGTCCTGTATAGCAGCGCAACGTGATGATTTTGCCGTTGTACAGTGACGTGAACGTTGACAGACGCACGCCGTTCGCTCCACGGTGTCCTCGTAAATCCGCATACACCCCCACAATCCCACGGTTCGAGCTTCGCGCAAGACCCAAATTTGGCATGCACTATGGAGTCATGACCCACGAAAGGACCAACTTCGCCCTTCCATGCGATGATCGGAGACAGAAAAAATGGGTGGTCATGGATTCTTGAATCTTGAGCACGTAGTAATCAGTGGACGATCCACTGCCCGGGCCTCAGTATTGCCGGCGGAAGGGTGTCTGAGCTGGTAGCGCAATGCGTACAAGGTAATAATTTTCGTCTGAGGAAAGGGTCGTCACGTACCCTTGGGTCGTACGGCCAAGGTATTAATTATGTTGCCATGGCGGCCCCTCGGTCCGACTCCACCTGGGGCGTGCTGCGGTTGAACAGTCCCAGTCCACTCCATCACACTTACTCACAACACTTACAACACTTTCCTCATTCCTCGCTTCCCATCACACCCACTTGCTCTTCACCCACTTGACACTCCCTTCCCTTCTAGTGTGGCGTCACATGTCACGCGCCACACAGGACCGCCTGGTCAGTCACGTCTGAGTCATCGCTCCCTTCTCGGCTGTAAGTCCAACTAAACTGCTGCTAGCAACTTGCTTCGCAGAAAAGTCTGTTTGCTTTTACACTTACACCGCTGGTCTTCCGCCCAGTTTGTCGCTGCATAAATCCACCCCTACAGGCTACTGGAGACACCAAAACCGTGGCACCGTGCGCCGTATTGCTTGGTCACCGTCCGGGTTGATGCTTGCTATTTGATGCAAATATTGGTATCTGGAAGTGTGAGGGGAAGGACGGAGGTGACGAAGAGGCAGCCGGAATGCATTAGCATCCTTGAAGACCACGAGACCGATTGTAAAAGCATCGCCTGGTTTAGTTCTGGCAATTGCTTGTTAGTTGTAGTCACGACAAGACTTTCTGGGTATGGGAAGGTGCGTGGCTTCATATCACGGTAGACAGTGTGGCTCACCCAGATACTAGCCTAACCAGACGCTGACTTCGAATGCTTGGGTGTCCTTGTGGAACACACCGAGGATGTCAAATGCGTTTGTTGCATGGCATCCAACAGAATAAGTCAATCAATTTTTCACCATCACCACGACGTTCTGATGCCAGTCTTCGTAGCACAGATTCTAGCGTCCGCCTCATACGATGATACAATTAAGCTCTACCTCGACGATCCAAGCAAGGATGGGTTCGGTTTTTCCCCGCTCACAGGCCACTCATGGTCTCTTCCATGGGCACCAAACGGCCGATACCTCGTATTAGAGTACCATGACCGGACAGTGTATTCGGTGACGTTGAGGATAGGAAAACCAGACACGACATAAACTGGCTTTGAGTCTCTTGAGTGGATATCTTCGACAGGGGGCGATGGCAGAATTTATGTTTGGGTGTTCGAGGTGAGTCGCTATTACGTCGCGCTGTGTGTGTGGCAGGGTCTTGACCGGTGTAATCCCAGGAACTACCGGGTTCTACAAAGAAGACCTCCCAAGCATAGGCTGATAGCACGTCTCGAGAATGCGCATGGTTTCAGCGATGTGAACTCAATTGCACGGTGTCCAAAGAATGGATATGAAGACTTAATTGCAACTGTTGGTGATGACGGTGTGGCAAAGATATGGAAAATTGTATCAGTATAGAAGGAATTTGGAAGCTGCTGTGCCTGCCAAAATTTCTGATTCTGTCGGATCCACACATAACACACGAACAAAGATGTACATTGGCACCGAGACCCAGGAGCTCTTTTGAAGCTGTCGACGTGTGAAGTCCAAATTAAAGCCGTTTCGTTTTATTTGGATACATAGTGGCCAGGGATCAGTTAACATTTGTGGATGGCCGTGAACTTGGACTACAGGGATCATTGAGCAGGGTGTATTCCTTTAGCAAGAAACCACTGCAAGTAGTTACCATTCATCAACGTGAACCACGGCGACGGTAGATGGTGCTACTAGTATTTCTATCCTGTGCATTGGAAACTACTGACTGTTTCAATGATACTCTCTCAGGTTGCCTGGTTCCGACTAGTATTCCTTAGCAAGTATAGCAATGGTAGACATAGTACAGATCTGGGTATACAAAAGGACATGGGTTCATGGTGATATCATCGACTCGCCAGTATGATCTGGTTGCCCATCAGTAAAAATGCCGGAAAAGGTTGAAGTAGGCTAAATAAGAACGAGGATCGAAGTTGCAACTTGCGACGTGTGCCCCAAGTTCGCTGATTGTTCACTCATTTCAAACGAGTCGTTCGAGGAGATCTGGTGGTTATGACATAGCCTTGGCCCAGGCTGTTGGCAGAAGCCAGCCAGGCCAAAGCCCCACTCACTGACCCCATTTAGGCGGGGCTCCACGGCTTGGCGGCACAGGCAAACCCTAACCTAAGGGGCCTAGACGCCAAACGGAGTCGCCGAGCCGCCGAGCTACCTTACCCTTCCTCTCCTCCTCCCTCCTCCTAATCTCGGACTTACTCGCGACCCAATTGTGGCGGTGAGAACACGGACAGGACATCGTCCCATGTACGGGTGTGTGCTCCGATGTTTGACCATTAGTTTGCAACTCATGTGGTTTAAACCAGACGTCGAATCTTCACCAGTGAGTTCTCGTTAAGTCTGAAAAACTCACTGGAAACTCACTGGCCCCCGTTACCTCGCCGGCCAATCTTTACATAGGCACACCCCTACGTCAAGATAGCGGTTTTCCCTCATAGTACTTCCTGAAAAAATCATCCAACGTATATCCGCTAGAACATCTCTGATTTCGATATTTGGCCCTTCTGGACACATCCATCATCTTTGTCTATGTGGTGTACTACAACGCCAATGTGCGTTGTGTTAGCTCCCCTTTCAAACTCACGTATTATTTATGCCTTGCTTACACTACTACTGACTGCTTATGGTGTGGACGATGTAACAATCAACATGCTCCCTGAGTCCCTGACGATATTCTCCAAAAGCATATTCGAATTTGATCGAGTAAAATGTCATCGTCCTTGCGATTTCTGTCCTCGTCACCTCGTGGCATCCGCTAGTCCAAGTATATAGGTTATGGCGGTTCGTAGTTTTCGCGTCGCCTGCAACGTATTCACGGCCCACGATTCCCGTAAGGAAACGAGTGGTCGGTCAACGAGGATATTACCATAGGATATGGCGTCGTGAAGAAGGAAAAAAGTCTTGGCATCGCCGGCCTCTGAAATAATATCGCGAGAATGAACACTAGACGCTTGTAGGTGGTAATCATATTTTCGAACTCAGAACTGGTATCCTCGTACTCGTCGGCTGTGCTCGTGGCGATCTTCCGATTCGTAATGGAGTGGAGATGATGCTGAGATGCTTGAACCAAGCGATTTGTTCGAACTCTGGTTTACCTGATGCCAATGAATACCGGTTTCCCATGAAGAGCCCCTCGGGTGTCTAAAGTACTATCCAGCGAGCATTTTGTTACTATTTTCGCCCTGATCAAAGTCCCAAAAAAGATGCGGAGGTTCCCATAGTGAATTCAGTGTGACGCCTGGAACTTGAAGCTTGAAGCTTGACGTTTGGTCATCAAGAGCCATTCGAAACCCAGATACTAGTTGCGACTTCGCTGGGGATCTCGAAGTATGGGTCGACAGGGAGTCAGGGACTTAGAGACTGACACACATCATGAAAGACTCGAGTGCCATAACTGCCATTAGCATTATCCAGCGGCTGCGACCAAAATAACTTGTTAAGCGCCAGAGAGCAGAAAAGAATATGATCTCGTAATATGAGTCGTAGCTCGAGACGGTAAGGGGCATTCGTGACGAAGAGCGATAGTGCGATAGTATCTGCTACTGTCGGGATCGACCTTCCGGCGTCCAGTTAAGGATTACATCGAAGTGATCGAACAGTCCATGATTTTTCAATACAAGGCCGTACTCAGGACTGGAGGATATGACGGATAGTGATGTATACATATGACAGCCCGTCCGTGGCAGTGCTTGGAACGAATCTTCAATGGCGCCAATGCCAATCCAAGCGCAGTTTGCCAGTGGAGCATGCATGGTCTTGGTAGGCTACTGTCTTGTCCAGAAAAGACTCATCCTATCTCTAACAAAAATGGCCTGATTTCCTACGCCGTTCATATTTAAAGACCGTACGTTTAGTAGTTTATTCCCACAAATTCCATGTCCCGAGAAATCAAAGTAAACGGGCTGAGACGGTAAGTGTGACGACAGAAGGGAACGGGAGCAACGTGAACAGCGGTTCCACATGTTGAGGCGGCAGAACCCAGGACAGAAAACAAGAGCACGCAGAATGTCCTCCTCGACGAGCACGAGGGCGGGGCGCGAGATACGTACTGTACCGTACAGGCGGTGCTCGAGTATTATATAACAATGGTGATATCGATGAGGACTGAGGAGATGAATGGACGTGTCTTCTTGATTGCAAAGGATGCATAAATAGAGAAAATAAATAAATAGCATGAGATAGGAGGCGACTAACTAAAATGGGTACTGCCACGCAGTGGTGGCTGTCAGCCAGTCCGAGAGTAGAGAATCAGAGGTTAGGGAAACGGCAAAGACAAGGGTAGAGGGAGCAAGAGGGAAGCAAGAGAGAGCGGGAAGGGAGAGGATTGATGGCATTTGTGCGCGTCCTCCTTTCGTCTTACGTACTAGTAGGCGGTAGTCGGTTTTCATTGACGGCAGAGAGGAGGTTGAACGTGCAGTAACACGTGCAGTGGCACGTGCAACAGGCGCTCCGAGTTAATGGATGTGTTCCGTCTGAGCGTGACTCCGCCGCGTACGATACCCGTAATCGCCTCGAGTCTCCCACGATGACGCCTTTGGGTCAAACCGTCATCCCAAACTTATTCTAAAACATTAAGAGGATGTCAGTGTTCTTCATCTCCAACGAATCTTCGGACTGCAATCTTCGGACTGCAGCTTAACTGCAGCAGCTCCTATGGGGGACACAATAAAGACTCAACAATATAATATGGAGGGAGATCGATCAATCGTTGCTCAGGGGCGATGAGCACACTTCGGGCAGAAACCGAGCATCCAAAACAAGTTATACAACCTCTAGATAAATGGCCGAAGTGTCCGCCCGAAGTGTCCGCCGGTTGACGAAGGCGCGTGATTGACAAGCTGTCACAAGCATGGATCAACACTAGCTCATGTACAGTGTCGCCCCAGCCGCAGGACTCTGGGTTGCTTTACTACAACGCGAGGGCAACTCGAGTATTGAAGCTTTGAAAATGAAGCGCACGAACCTGGTCGCGAGGGTTCGAAATTTGGCTGACAAGCTGGCTTGCCCAGCAGATAAAGCCGTAATCAGGCTGTGCCGCATCAGTTCATTGGAGTCAAATGACCGGCCGGCACGCATTTTGGGGGTCTAATGAGTACGACCTAACCCCTAAATCTGACTCTCGATTTCGAAAATCAAAATAATCTGCAGATGGAGATCTGGGTGCGATAAATGCGGATGGGATATCAATGGTGCGGTGCAGGTGGAAAAACCAATGGATTGACAGGAGAACTTTCTACGTAGCTTGAGGCAGTGGGAACGTGCGATTGAGTCGGTCGGCTCTCCATAAAATGATCTCCAAACAACAGCAATGCGTGAGAGTATCGCACAAAGGATCGGCTCAGGGGCGAATAGGGCAGCCCCGAACTGAGTCAACTGACGGGCCGCCAGGGACCTGTTGAACGATGCCCAGTTGTCGCCGGGCATCTGCCAATTCAAAGACAAGGAAATGTAGCTCAAGAGTACGTAGGGTCGTTGATCTGGAGAATGTGGGAACAACACAAACACACGACGAGCCACTGACGAGCCACGTGGGGACAATGTGGCACCGCCGGTCGCCGGGCCGGCGGACTTCGAGGAATGAAGAGCGTTCCCAGGCAATCTAGCTTTGGACAACGAGCATCGTCTCCCACGGGTACAGAGAGAAATGCGGCTTTCTTCGTATAGTACCGAGCCAAGCTTCGTCTCCTACTGAGAAACGGGGCACGATGCGAGCGGGGGCATGCAGCATTGAGCCGTGGCAGTTCCATACGACATGGGCACCACACAATTTGGTCATGGGCACCACCTCAGTTACTCATCAATTTCACGAGGGTAAGATCGAGAGGGGTGTCGCGTCTAGGTCCCAGTTTCCATTTGCATTTTTATTTTTCGTTTTTCTTCTCGGAAGTCTCGGATACCTTTTCCGTTTCTAGATCTGTATTTAAGCTACCGCACAACTATCGCGCACTCACCCCCCATTTGCATTTACTGCTGTTCAACACTTCCGTCCAATTGCATGGAACAGCGTCGCATACATTCACAGCAGCTCACTCACAACGCGCACGATGTAGCGTCTTTGGGCATTTTACAGTCCCCATTCTATCCTAGTTTCCCGGAACTTCTGGATAGTTCCAAGGTCACGCAGGCGCCTCACTCCTCGCCCTCATATGTCCAACACCAGTACGCCCCTGATAGTGGCGCTTCCCTCGAGGGCGGGGGATCCCCTCCGCTCTCCCACCACATACACGAACACCCCCCTCAAGGTCACCCCCGCCTCGACCCGTCCCCACCGCCGCAACAGCATCAACCTTGCCCGACCGTGGCTTATCCTCTATTCCCACATGACCACGAGGGGCCCTATCCAACGCCTCAGGGTCTTTCCCACCAACTGTCTCGAGCTCCCGCGCATTCTGCTCGCCCACCCATTAGTCCTTGGCCAATTGACGCATTTTCTGACAACGCCACCGCACAGCCCACGGCTCTACGAGAGGGTATCTCACCTATATATGGTTTCACGTACCCTCTTCGTCCGCAGCCGGTTTATCACCCCCCACCAACACACCGTTCGGCACCCGCCCATGCCCCACCCGAACTGTCTCAACCCACCACGACTCCAGGTCCATCAACACTACACGAACATCCCGAAAGCAGGGCAGTAACGGACCAGGGTCAACGGTCAAGCTCGTGGGGTGTTGGTTCGCTGGACCCAGCGACAGGGGTATTCTCTCGGGCATCGGACCACCCTCGGATGCGAACCCCGCAGGCCTGCGAGAAATGCCGTGCGCGCAAGGCAAAAGTCAGTATCTTTTCCCCCTCGCTTTCCCCTTATTCTTCCCCGTTCGTTTTCTGACCAACGGCCGGCTCTGTTGTCACTCAGTGCTCCGGCGGTCATCCGACTTGCCAACGGTGTCTCGAGCGCGGGCTGGAATGCAAATACGCCCCCGAGCGCCGCATGCGCGGACCCAACAAGCCGAAGCTCCCACTTCCCTCAATACCAGATGGGTCCCCGCAGCCCGCCATCGTGGAGGGACAGAAAACCCGCAAACGCGCTTCCACCATGCCCACCGTTCAACGCCGGGGATTACAGATTTGGGGTCAGCAGCAGCAGAAACAGAAACAAAGTCAGCAACAGCAAGAACAGGTCGCCGTCGCTGCTGCTGCCGCCGCATCACCCGCGTCGTCCGCATCGTCCGCAGGTAGTGGGAGCCTGGGATACCCGCCCCTATCCGAATCCGAAGCGTCCCCCATGACGCCGCACCGTGACAGCTCCCTCGACAGCCGCCTTTCCACCGGTGTAAGCTTTCCCGCGTCACCACGGGTATTCGTCCAAGACTTCTCCGAAAGCACACGGCCTGGGGTGCTGAGCCACGTCAGTGAGGGCAACAGGTATTACCAGGGTGGCGATCACGATAGTGCGGAGGGCATGGTCGCGGGCGTGGGTACATATGGGCAGGATGTCTTTCCTGACTTGAGCTTGAGATTGTCTTTCGAGAACCCCAAGACCTTCTGAAGGTACATCCTCCTCCTTTCTTGTCGGTCGCTGTATCTTGCATTGCATATCATATATTATTTTGCATGTCTCACTTGGTGCTATTCTCGTCTCATCTCTGTCTATTAGTACACACTGTATCCTCAGATACGCATTGGATGTAGCTTAACTATGTGCGGACGTAGCCTAGATTTAAATTGCTCTGCACCTAATTCCGATTCTTGATTAATTATTTAATTAGACGTCAACGCCTGGGCTTGCTTGGTTCTGGGCTGGGGTTGGATTGCCACCCTCGATCTTGCACTAGGACTTGCACTAGGACTGATTAATAGCGTTGGTGATCGGGACAACGAGACAGTCCTGGTATAGAGCATTTCAGTTTTCCGTACTTCACTCGTACGGAGCCACCGTACTGCCGAGATTTCATCGCGCGATCGAGTGCTAAGCTAGGATACTCCGCACGTATCAGCCCCTAAGTAGTAAGCGTAGCTGCGCAAAAAGGCCGGATCAGAAATTGAACGTCGAACCTCTCGCTCGTTCTGCGAACGAGCCAAGATTTCTCTCTCAGCGGACACCCGCAGTACGAGCTAGATGGATGGTATCTCCGCGGGTGTTCAACCAAATACAGTACATCGAATAGCACACTTGCCATTAGTGTATCACGGGGCTAACAGATGTTGCGTCAATTACACGGGTCGGGTTGCCGGACGTTGCTGGCTGGCTGGCTGCTGCTGAACTGTCGGAGCCAGTCAATTTCAAAAGTGGGTAAATGAAAAGTGCCGTTGTTCGTGCGGGAAGTACTGGTACCGAAGGCCGGGCTGCCGCCTGGCTGCGTCGAGCAGGGTTTCAGGAGACAACGCGATCGCTTGCCAGTCAAGAAACCAAATTCGATATTAATTACTTGCATTAAACAACGCCGCGCTCACCTATTGACCTCGTCCAGGTATGTCCGCTTGTGATCGCATGCCGAATAATGCCATGTCCTCCCCTCGGCTTGATATCAAAAAAGTTCAGAGAGGTGAAGATATTTTCAGCCAGCAGAAAACCTTGGGTTCCAGTCGGATCATGTTGGCTGGACCACCATCAGCGCGGGTTTCCAGATGTCTCACTTATTGGCTGATCACTGGCAGGGTTACGTTAGAAAAGATAATTCTCGAACGCCCTCGAACCGCCACATCCTTGAGCCGTGCGGCGATTTAGCGCAGAACCTGGGCAACTTATTGTGAATAATGGTTGACAGCGGCAAGGCGTGGGAGGACACGATGTTCGAATGTTTCGTACGAGAGTGCCGTCAAATCAACGAAGACAATGATTCGATTATGCGCGCATCATCCCGACAAACCGGCGTCGAATCAAATCAGAAAATCCAGCGACTTCACTTGGGGTTCGGTCGTGGCCGGTAGGATGATATCATTGTCAGTGGTTGTCAGGTTTTTTTTTCTGCAAAGAGGTTTCAGAACATGGCAATACCGTGACATCAGTCTGAGTTCGAAACGTTTCCTGACGTTAGTTGTTAGGAAATTGTCTGATCTGACCGGAACGTGCACTGTGTGCCAGCGGCAGAAAGGGCAGAGGCAGCATGCGGTGCTGGAAACCCCCGAGAGACGAAGATGAAATGAAATTTGAAATATCAAAGTTCAATATTGGCTAACTTATCGTTGACTCACGGCAGTTGATACGTTGACTCACGGCAGAGGGACAATAACAAGTTCAAGTTCGCACGCGATATGTGCATATGATCATACTGTACCTACAAGTAGACCGATGGCATGTGTGCACGCAAGACTTTCGTTGGTTCAGCGTGTCCGTGACATAATGTCAGGTTGAAGCAAAAACGACCGATTGACGCCGCGCCTGCGTGTACACTGTCCAGGCTGCTTCTGATGGCTCGATCGGCGCCTGCAGTGACCGGTGTAAAAGGCCGCCGTTTTCTGGAGCATCGGAAACGAGTGCGCGATCGAAAAACACGCGACGTGTTGCACTACCTAAGTCACCATAGTAGCCTAGTCCCAAGGGACTCGCCATGTCCAGACTCCAAACGTATATGTTCCGGGTTCCGGGACTGCCACTATGATGCAAACAGTATGTCGAAGGTGCATCGATTTGAAGGTTAACTCGACATGCGAAGGATTCCATCGATAACAAGCCATTTTTGGCGCCTGCATCGCCGTGAGAACAACTTGTTGATTACGCCCCATCCTGTGCTCTCCTTGCCTCTTCGACTACCCTTCCTATCATGCCCTTGCCGCCCTACAACGTTTATCGGGAACAACTCACGTCCCTATTTCACGGCCATGCGTTATGGGAACCAGACCCTACCAACCTTTACGCGCAAGTCTCGGTCGGCGACGTTGGTTACGTAAGAGAAGGCTGCTTCTTTCGCATGTTCAATGTTCTCCTCGATTGGAACGATCCATCGAATTACACACTTTGTGAACCAGAGCCATACACCCGTCTAGACTTGGGACCGTTCGTCAACATCCGCGAGTCAAGGTTTAGCAGAGGAGAATACTACTCGCGGTACGTAACTTCCCATCAGGAACAGACGAATACCATGGCGGCGGGACCCGACGAGTAAGTGATAGTGCTAGCTCAGAAAGTCGTTGTCGATGAACCTTCTTCTTGGAGTTTCCCCGGTACCACCTATAGCTGCAGGAGGAGGCAAGGGGCACTTCTGACGCTTCCACAGGATGGCCTCCGCAAGGACGTGATCCGCACGAAAGTGTTCGAGGACTACATCCGAGACCATGTGGACAGCTGGTTTTCCTTCGCCGTGCGAAAGAGACTGGATGTCGAGCGCATGGAAGATCTCATCCTCGTTACGGGGTGTACCTTGGTCACATCATGGGGGGTCGCTGCATTCGTCGACAGCGCCCAAGAAGCGGAGGTTCTTCTGAGATCCCGTGGGAATGTCTTTGATTGGCGTGAGATCCGACCAAGTGTTGCAAGTCAGAACAGTCACCCAGTTCGTCTTCATAGTCAAATCGCCGTTTTATTTACTAAGTTTTTTTTTCACCATTCTTGAAAGAATAATACACATCAGAACCAATGCGTGTTCATCAGAGGCTTTCGAGCAAAGCGCGTCTTTTTGTGGACCAGACTTAAGGGCGCAGCAGGACCCCTTCCTGATGATCCCGATAATAGACGAGAGGATGAGATACAAGTAACGCGAGTCCCGGATGTTCCAAGTGTACGCAATTTTCCTGCCATGAAGCGCAGGGGAACGGAGCATAATGTCCCGTTTTTAGTACCGTGACCCGCTCATTGGGGTGTTGGATTATCTCTCGGAGGTTGGCGTGCTTCTTTGGTTGCCTTACTTCGACCCTACTTAGTGCCCTACAAAAGAAGTGCCCGGACGGTACCGTGGCCATTACCCACGATAATGATCTTGAGCTAGTTGAACAGGTGGTGCGTCTACATTTACTCTATATTGTTATCCGTGAGACAAATGGTAATGCTCACGTTTTAGGACACCTTTACTGCGGATGCGGTAGCATCGTTCTTGCTTCAAAACGAAATCGGCGTACTTGTTGAGAACGGCGGTAAAATTATCCTGCGTCACCTCAAGGAACACGGAAGGTGCTAAATAGTACTTTGACAGCGATAATCCTACACGATGAGGAGGAAGAGGTTATTCCCGACGAGAGAAAAGCTATCTTTTACGCGGCAGCTGAACTGGCAGTGCGATACTATTTCTTGTTCTTGAATCCAGACACATACACAAACTCACGTATCATGACTTAGGGAGAGCTGGTCCCGCTCGTCTTGCATCCTGTATTGGAAAAATACCTTCTCAAAGTCGATATCACCACCCAACCCGTTGAACACGACTTCGATCTCCCGATGGAAGAAATAACTTCCTCTGCCTCGCACCCACCTATGCACTCCTTGAAGTTGGAGAGCCATCAAGGATACCCCCAGCTTATCACAGTTCAAGCGTCAAGCAACTCTCCGAGCATCGGAGTTACTGTTCAAGACGTGTTGAGGACGATCCAGGAGGACGTGAGGATGCTCTCGCGCAGACGCGAATGGACCAGGTTAAGCGCCGAGGATCGAGCGCAGGTTGATACCGCCTTCAGAGACAGATGCAGGACGGAAGAGGAGTTGGGTCAGGGTCCATGTAGGATTGACTACTTGCGGGGCAGGGATAGGCTCCAGATCTTACCGAAACTCTCGCCTACTGGCGAGATGCTCCCCGCGCCTATACTCCCGGAAGAGCTATTCAGAGAACCTTTGTGAGTTTCACCTTCGTCCTTCCGGGTCTATCTTTCTAATTTATTTGCTAGGGATGAATCAAACGATGCAGGCCCTTCGAGGATACCGATAAGGTGAAGAGATGTAGAGCGCTGGGTGGGTGCCACAGTATGATGTAATGTAGTTCTGTTGCGTGCACCCACCCTCAACCGATCAGTCACGCTTTGTCGCGCGGTATTTTGAACTGCCCAAGGGTGTTGTCGCCATGTATCATTCCATGTGCTTGTGATCAGCCGCATTCCGCAGCTGTTCTGTTTTACCTTCCGACATACTCCGCAATTGCGCAAGTGAACATACTGCGACCGCAACGCAGCCTCCTCGGTGAAAACGTGAAAATGGGAAATGATTTCGTAACAGCTTTCGTACGATCACCTACGAAAACTTTCTATGTGATACCATTCTATGTGATACCACGATTGAAAATTTTACTTTGGAAAACAGGGTGTGTCTGGAGATGGAGAGTCGAGACCCACGCAATGTCTGCTGATAGGCAATCACTTATAACAGCGAAGCGACTACAATTAATACAATGTGTCCGGGCGCCCGCGTAACCTATTGTAGAACTTGGTTTAGTTTACTTGGTACTGTAATCTCCACAGATCTTCAGATCTTCCCCTTCCCCCAGGCATTCGCCGCTGTACATTCGCCGCTCTATGGGCTTGTCAAGTCAAGGTGGAGCATGAAGAGCCCGAAACCATGGCTCATGATATATCGAACGCATATCAAAACTACCGATGGAGGGTCGGGTCTTACGTTGGCATCTTACTTCTCTTCCAATTACATGACTGCCTTGGTGACTATTTTCCCAACTATAATCGTAATCGACTTCAACTCAGGTCATCGACTTGGTCATCCATTGACAATTTGACATGTAACTTCCTTCGCATCTAAAGGAATCAAAGGAAAGATCTGTCTCCTAAATGGGGCCCGCAATTGAATAGGGATAGGAGGCCCTCAATCATCACAATCAATGATGGCCATTCCAGGAAAATCAATGAACAGCAGAGGGAAGTCCGAGTCGATATGTCTGCAAACTCCCTCCTTTGAAGAAATGCTCTTTAAATACATTCAGAAAAACTCTGGTCGGGGGCCAGCTTGGGATCAAGTTGACTCGACGAGTGGTATGGTTATATACACAAATTTTTACACGACTCGGAGCCTCGGCCCCGTGTAAGCACAAACATGAACATAGGAGCTGAGGCAGACGAAAGACTCACCCCTATTTTGGCTCGCGGCCGACTATCGCATTCACTTCATGTGGGGACTGACTGGGTTCGGGACTGACTTCCAGACTGGAATCACTGGATACAGTACAGTATTTGCGCACAGGGCCGCCAGAGGCCCGGTCTTAGCCCAGTCTTAGGACACAATCTAGCCTAATCTACACTGCCAAACTACACGGACCCCCGACAGGGGGTTCCATCGGAAGAACCGTTGGTCCGTTGGAAGGGAGTTTCATGACCAAAACGTAATCAACACGTGATAAACGCGTGACTTTAACCCTGACGGGACCCACTGTCAGGGGTCCGTGTAGAGTGGGGCCGGCTACGGCACCGCCTTGTTGGTCCCATTGAGTCTTGCGCTTCGCGACGATCTTTCATTAAAATTTCGCAGGCTGTAGGGAAAATGACACATGCACTAACGGATCTCGTCTCCCTAGTACTGCGAAAGCTCTGCGCCATAAGGTGGCGCCTACTCACATCGTTCTGATGCGCCTGATGCTCCTCGGTGTCTTTGTACCAACGAGAAAAGTCCCGACATTGACAAATTTCCATATTTCCATTCGAATCGCACTCCTATCCGGAAAAACGAAAAATTGAATTGCAATACAGGCTATTCTTTTTTTCATACATTCTCCTTCTCAAACACGTACAAATACGCTAGAGGCTTCAGCGAGCGGACGCTCTCCGCATCTGCCCGGACGACCTTCTCGTCGTTGAAAAGTACCCAGGAGTCCCCATTGTCTTCCGTACGAATGTGCGCGACGTAGTGACCTGAGTGGACAGACGGACCCTTGTGTGAGACGAACGCTTTGAGACGGTAGCGCGCTGGTTGTGCGGAAGATCCGGGAAGCGCCGATGACTTTTTGCTTGGAGCGTCTCTTTCCCCTACCTTTTCCTCTTCCTCGCCCGTATCATCGGGATGCGAGAAGAGCCATTCGATGGCACGCTCTGGGTCTCCGTTCTATAACGTCGGGCATTTTCCGGAAAATTGACAGAGCGAGGGCGAGTTAGTCAGCTAGAAGGAAGGGACGCGGACGGCCACATACAGTCTCGCGTAGGGCTTTCCTTGCCTGTGCAGGCGAAAATCCCATGTCTGCCAACAGGCCGATCTGCTCTGGGCTTGGTTCAGCGCCGCCGCCACTTGTAGTTTGAACGATAGGAGCGTCGATATCTAGAGCACATACGGCCAGGATCGTCAGAATAAGAGAGGCCGGGTTGCATAGAATAGTAGGTGCGTGAAAGACCTGCCTGGGTCCTCCATGTGAGCAAAGAGCCATTCCATTGCGGCCTCCGGATCGCTGTTCCCCGTTGCGAGCAGCGCCTTTTGGCAGCGGATCTGCGGGAAACCCATCGCTTCAAGCTGGGCGATCGCCGCTTGGTTAAATTCTGGCAAGGCCGGTTCAGCTGCTCAGCGTTGCCGTTCGTCAGTGACCTCGCCAATCGGGAGCGTGCATAGCTCATTCACCTGGTGCGTCTTCAGGGAGTTCTGTCTCGTTGGGTTGAAGGCCTTTTCCCAGGTATTGGTCAAGCACGATAACGTCACCGTCCGGGAAGATGACTGGGATGTCTTTTGGCGCATACATTGGGCCTTTTCAGCGACAGACGAAATCCGGAGATGCTCTTGGATACTTACCAAGTTTAGTAGGGACCCAATTTACAAGCTGAAACTTTTTCGCGTGGATGACGAGTGTGTCTGGGAACGTCGCGAGACGCGTTTGCCTAATTAATTTATTAATTTGACCCTTAGCAACGCACATTGTCATTTCAGCACTCACTGTGTCGCTATGACGTCCCGCTGGCAGTTGGGGCACTTGTATTCGAGGCCTTCGACGCCCATGGCGGCGTCGACGCACTCGGTTAGCGCGACGTCTTCATAGATCACCTTGCCCTCGGCGTCTCGCCCCTTTTCGCGTGCCTGCACGGGCACGCTCAGCACATCATGCGTATCGACGCGATATCGCACGCCAGCACACGACGTGCACTGAAGGCGCTGCTCAAGCGCATATGCAAACGTCTCTGTCGGCTCCGGCTTCACGTCCTCATTACCTCCTCCAGCACTGCGGGGATGTGCGTGTGCGTAGCGCCGAAGCGAAGTAAGGAGGTGCGTGAAGAATTCTTCCGCATCTTGCTGTTTCATCGTTGCAAATTCGGCGTGCCCGCGTCCGATAAGAGCTTTGAAGGTGATTGGCCGGACACCTTCTTGGAAGACAGGCTGTGGCGTCGTCCCTGTAGTGGCGGCGGCACTGGCAAGCGGGTTCTGCAGCATCGTATCTGCGTCCGTGCGTCGCGGGCGCGAGTATCGCCCAGAAAGCAGCCCGTCGGCGATCTTGAGCATCTGGCACTCGATACAAGATGCCGGGAAAGGTTCAGTGCATCCTGTCCAGTGCTGGACTGCGAGAGGGGCAGCATAGCGCTGTTGGAAGGGCGGGAGGGTAAAGAGGACTTGAATCACGGAGGACATGTAGCAGCTGTTGTTGGATGATGAGCTCACGCGTATCCGGGACAAGAGAACAACAGAATAGATGTACCTGTTGCCGAGGTTTTGTAGGCCCGTTAGGCTGGGCCCAAAGACAGGTTCCAAGGCGTTCCCTGCCTCGTCCGTGAGCGAAAAGTCAAAGTTGAGGTTATGCTCGATTTGCTGGTTGCAGTTGTTTGGGCTTAACCTCTGTTGTTCGAGAGAAGAGGCATAAACGTACCAGTTCTGTCATCGTCTTTTCCGTCTTTTTCTGCGTCTGAACGTTGATGCCAAAATTGGCAAGATGGAGGACGAGCTCTGGGTCGATCCGCGAGTCATTGCACGCGTAACAATATATATCTGGTCCGGTCGTCATCGGCTTGTATACAGGAATGCAATATGCGGCTCACCGGCGTTGCCTTCGGGGGTGATAGTCCCAAGTTTGACACAGACCAGATGCTGACTCTCTTCAAAGTGCACGAGCGCGTGGCCGTTCCCGCCCGTACCACCATGGCGCTTGCGCCCACAGCCGAGCACGCCGCAGGTGAGGCAGAGCCAGAGGTTCTCCTTAAGGTCGCATTTCGGGCAATGCGCCAACCCTTCGCCCACCAGGCATCGTCCCCCCAGCAGATATCAGTTTAAGTTGCAGAAATAGGAAGAAAGGTGTGCACGCACCGGACGGGGGAATGTGGCCCGTAGTGAGCTGGTGAAGCGTGAGCGTGTGCTCGCAGGGCAAAATTTCCTCCTCCCACGCCTGGACCTCCTCCTGGCGCCTAGACGACATTGACTGCATGACGCCATCGACGAGCGCTCGGACGTGCTGATCAGCTTGTGCGACGCCGTCCACAGGGACGGAAATAGAGGAGGAAGCATCCGGAGCCGTGGCTGTCGTGGCGCCATTGCGATAGTGCCGCAGGGCGATAACGTGCTCGTACTTGTCCTCCTCGCGCTCCTCGATGATCGCAAGCTTCGTAATTTTCGGCGGTGGTTCTGCGTCAACATCGGCCTATATCTTTCCTCTGTCGGTACCTCAAGGGAGAGAGGAGAGAGGGTAGGTTTGATGATACACGCACGCGTTTCTGTCTGGGGCGCGGACGCCGCTTGACGTTAAGCGCAAAGGCATGGCCCGTCTTTTTATAGTGCGTATATGCGTGATGACGCTCTGCAGAGACACAACCACCGTTGAAACAGGCAAGGCAGACGTCTATTCCTTCAGGGTCGTCCTACAGACAGAGTGAGAATGTATGGTGGATGAGACCCTATTATGTTGATTCTGGATTGAGGCCGCACCTGGTTATCAAAACATTGGGTGCATTCTTCACGGTGGACTGACTGCGATAAAGTGGGTGGTTCCAAACGGGCGAGCCCCTCGGTGATAGTGTATATATCAGCGTCGTTGTTGGCCATTGAGAGATCAAGATCAAGCCTGCGCTTGATTAGGTCATCTGATCCTGCGCATTGCGCAAGTACCTAATGCGTGTAACTAAGCTCAGGTTAAGCTAGGTGTAACCACCAGATGTATTGTATTTCGTGATTACCGTACCGTGCGATGCGTCCGAGTCATGTACATATCTATGGTCCCCAGAGCTTCAAGTTCCCTCTGATGGGAAAACTTATATCGATCGAGTAGGCCAGAGTTCGAGCGAGTCGCTTGACTCAAGGATCTTCAATTTCATCGAATACACCCCGAACATTTCACTCTCGGACGACGCTGAATTTGCAATAGGCCCCGTCACCGTGGGGAGTATTTCGTTCTTTTATGGAGATCGCGTCCGTCTAAAGAATGGCCGCGGCGTGTTCAACTTGAAACCCTCCTTGAGTTACCTGACCTCCCTTCCCCATCTCCACATTTACTCCACCATGGATCGGAAGATCACAGCGAGCGCACAGATGCCGTATACAACAAGAATCACATTTCTGAATTTGAGAATATGATCGCGTCTTTACTCTCCGTTCTCCCGAATTTGAAGCTGACTTCTCCCTTTTTCACTTTTTCACGACATGTCCTATAATAACATCCTCGTTGACCCGACCACCCATCGGGAATGTGTCTCCAGGAACCACTCTGGGCAGTTTCCCGTGTTCCGTAATTCCTCGAAGGACACTGGACACAACGTCCTGCAGATACCTGACCCGGCGCCGCCGCCTATGGAAGGCGCAAATGAGCCTGAAAAGGAGCTACGGGAGACTGTCGAGCTGATGTTTCTGCGACGCATTTTTACGATGAGATAGGAGGCAGACCCGAACACCGGTCACGCGAACGTTTGTTCGAGAATAAGATGGTCGAGGCGGACATCAGGCCGACACATGTCAGGGGATCAGGAGATCAAACTGAAGTGTCGGTGGGCGAAAAGCCCTTCCACGATCAAGAATGGGATATGCTTCATATCTGGCCAGAACATTGAAGGGTAGCATAGCTTATTAGTGATACGGGCTGTGCTACGTATGGCCGTACACTGCCATACGAGACCGCTTGCGTCGAGTAGTCAGTGACCTCCCAGGCTCCCAACGTGGGTCAGTGATGATGCATGATGTGTCGGCGCCTTACATTGCAAGAGTTCGAGCCACATCACCCTTAACGTGGGGACATATTATTCTCCCCAATCAACATCTACATCTTTGGCAACGCTGATTAGATCATCTGGTCCTGGACTCCTGGGAACTGAGTGGGAATGCGTGTGGGTGAGTGCCCAACGGCGCCCAACTCTTGAGGGCACATTGTTCGTCGTTACTCAATCACTCTTGATCTTCACGGATTACAATCCTTTTTTCTGTTACGTGACAATTGCAATTGCCTTGATACAGTATGTTGTGGTGTATATTTTCAGCGGCAAGAATACTTCCCATACTTCAAAGTTTTAAGTTAGGCGGAGACGAGGGCTCTCGCCGTCTCGCGAATAATTGCATATTTTGTGTTATACCACATTTCCTCATGCTCAGTTTATGAATTCAAGATATTCAAGTCTCGTTTACAATTACAGTTCGTTGGTGAACGCTTACACATGTCAAAAATGAGTGCTAACTTAGCAACTCTACGGGCGTTTCACCCACATTCAAATCCTCAAATATGGACACAGAAACTCGGCATCTCATATCTCCTTCATTTCACCATCGGCTGCAGACTCGAGTAAAGCCTTCCGAACGTCCTCCGCCGATGCCGCGCTACTGAAGGCCCTAAGGACCCCAGCCACACTTTTTGGCGCGGCTTTTCGAACGGACGTGTTCTTCGAGCCTTTATTCGCCTGAACTTGCAGGTTGTATGCGGTCCTGGTAAGCTGTGCAGAAGTTTTAGAGTGCGTATGAATAGGTGAGAAGCGGTTCCTAAGGCAGGACCCTGCTTACCCCTTGCAAATCCAAGCGGAAGTCATCGTCATCGTGGAGCGTACCGGGAGCTGAAGGAAAATTTTCGAGTTTGCTCGCGGGGATATCCTGTATGAATTCTTTCAACGCCTTTTTCAGACTGGGAGCCATGTTGGGTCGATATTGGGAGTGTTGTAGGCTGGTGCGTTCGGTTGGCTCCCTCTTATGTGCAATTGTCTCGTCACCCTCTTCCGACGCCCTACCTTATGGAGTTGCACGCATCAGTTCCTCCACGGCCATGACGAGGAGTGGAGAATGTAAGAAGTGACAATACGCCATGATAAGCCATCAGTGATCTAAATATGCATAGTCATCGTGGGATATACGGGAGAACCCACGGGAGAACCTGCCTCGCTTACCTTTCTAGGCTACTTCCACGTTACGCCTTACAGTTGGAGTCAGGCGACCTTCCGCGTATCAGCTCCAATTAACACGACTCTGTATAACATGGTACTCAGGATTTGGTCAGAGCTACGGCAGAGGGCCGAGTTTGGATCTGTGGCTCCCTGAAACACGTGACCCTCACACAACTTGAAGGCGCAAACTCGCGCTGCTGCTTCACCTATCTCCATCATCATTCGTCATGTCCTCCGATCTTAAACCCCCTCAGCACGGCCTTGAATGGAAATATGAACTGTTCGAAGTCACCCCCCGCTGGACTGTCGAACCCGACATGGCTGTCGCGAAGGCTATTGCTCTTCGTCACTTGCCCCTTACCTCCAGCTACGGAATCACATTCTTTTCCGCTGGCGCTTTCAATAAGCTCTTTTTATTACATCCCCTGAATGATGCTGGTGGCGCTCTTGAGTCTTTCATAATGCGTGTCAGTCTCCCCGTCGACCCATACTTCAAGACCGCCAGTGAAGTAGCAACCCTCCGGTTTGTGAGGAAGAACACATCCATTCCCGTCCCGCAAATTATCGCCTTCGATTCGTCTGCCGATAACGAACTGGGTTTTGAATGGATCCTGATGACCAAACTTCCAGGCGTCCCCTTGGAGTTACTATGGGAATCTCCAGACCTCGTGTGGGATTCGAGGGTGCAAATAACAAAAACGCTCGCCGGATACATAAAACAACTAAGAAGCTTCAATTTCCCCCTTATGGGAAACTTATATCCATCGAGTAGACCAGAGTTCGAGCGAGTTGCTTGGCTCAAGAACCTCTCGTCGAAATCACGCTTCGTTCCACTCTCGGATGACCCAGAATTCGCAATAGGCCCGCTGGCGACCCTTCCGTTCGTCTATGGGGACCGAATCCGCCTACAGCATAGCCGCTGCGCGTTCGAAACCTCCTCAAGTTACCTGACATCCCTTCTCCGTCTCCACATTTCCTCCACAATGTATCGGAAGGTCGCAGCGATCACAGATGACGAGTACGACGAGGATGACATTTCCGAACTCGAAGATATGATCGCCGCCTACGAGTCTCTACTCTCCGTTCTTCCCATCTTTTTCCCTTCAGATACCAGCGACGCCGAGACTTTCTCCCTCTTTCACGATGACATATCCACCAACAACATCCTCATTGACCCTACCACTTATCGCATCACGGGGATCGTGGATTGGGAATGCGTTTCCCTGCAACCACTCTGGGAAGTTTCCCGGGTTCCGAAATTGCTCGAAGGACCCGAGGTCCTGGAATTCCATGGTTACTCGCAGATACCCGACACGCCGCCGCCCCCTGAGCCAGGCGCAGACGTTGTGCAGAAGGAGCAACGGGAGGCTCTCGAGCAGATGCTTCTGCGACGAATTTTTTACGATGAGACAGGAGGCGATTCCAAACACCGGTCGCGCGAACGTTTATTCGAGAATAAAATTAATCAGGTAGACTTCAGGCCGACGCTTATCAGGAGTTGGGTGATCAAAGTACTACAGGGCGAGGACCCCTTTCCCAAGGAGGGAGGAGGGTTTAATATTTCACACTTCTGGCCAGAAAATTGAAGGTGAGAAAGGGGTGTTGTTGAAGGTATGGTCAAGATCAGTTAAGTTGACACGTTGTACTACCTGTAGAGCGCACGCAGCCATGTATCGGAAGGCAAATTTATGCCGGGATACTTTATCTTAAACATCGTTGAGTACACTACCCAATTAACTTGCGAGAATGCCAACACCGCCCGATCCTGCATTCAAGTTAACTTAGCGGGCAGGTAACTTACAAGACTTTCAGCAGCCACGTGGCCGTAAGTTGGCACTCACGTGCTCGTGAGACCGAAAATTATGGTTGGTGGCGGCTGCTAGCCGCCAGCACGGTCGAGGTCGGTTCAAGTTGTCCAGCTGCGTTACCATTATCGATTCTCAGAGTCTAGCGTTAGGCATTGTACTCGTTTACAAATCCGCGGCAGAATATGCGCATACTATTTGTAGGTTCGACCGGCCGAGGGTGGACTGCAGGGTTAAACCTGAAACCTGAAAGCTTAGTAACTGTATACGGTAGTTGGTCTCAACCATGTGTCTTCGTTTGATCACCCGCTCAGGTGCGAGTCATCTGCGATTCTGCGATATTTTCTGAGTCTATTCTGTGTTCGCCTCGCTAGAAAAAAAATTCTCTATAACGCGTAGAACAACTTCAAGTCGAACGCGAGATGCAATCTGTGAAGCACAGATCTTTATACTCTTTGACTATATCTGTTGGTGCTGCCTTGTATTCCCTGCTGTGTGCAACCCGCGTCTTTTTTTTTTCACATTCATCCACGTAATGGAGGTACGACATCGCCATCAAGATGCACTAACTTTGGAAGCACATCATCGGCGCTGTACCTCACCCCTGCTCTTGAATAATGGGGAGAAGGCACGGCGCGGGACTTTTCTTCCGCCAGGTGTGTCATACGCAATGACTCGTCTGTTACCACTTCCACACGATGACGCATTGTTAATGACACCACGTCTCGTTTCGTTTCTCCGAGGACATTTATATTCCTTGGTTCCTCGGTACGAGTCACCACATCCGTGGGGAGCGCGCCCAAAGATTAGGAAACGAGCGTAGGTGTTGAGCTGGAAGATGGAGCGAAGGGGACTCCCCGTTAAGCATAAGCGAACCACGGACCCGTGGATGTTATTTATCCTTCTGCAGACGATGATCTGACTGAAAATCTGGGGCCAATTTGCCACCAATTCGATATAACATATAATAATGCAAGGACATCCAATAAAAGGCTGCTGTAAAGTAAAATGTAGATCATGGGAATGGCATTCTGAGTCGTACGGGCATTCAGTGTGACAAAATAGTGGGTAGAACGTGAGGTAGATAAGTCCGCGAGCTAACTGAGGGTCCATGAAAGCGAAATATCGAAACGTCAATGGTGCGAAGGTCATTCGCCGCACGTAGCTATTAAAGGGGAACGCTAAGGATGAAGAAGAGGTGGATAAATCCTTGGTCCAACAAAAGGCAAGTAATAGTAATAGTGAAATGTCGAAAATGTTGATGGTGCGGATGTCTTTGGCAGGAGGGCATTCAGCGCCAACCATCTTCAAAAGAACACTAGACATGCGTAGGTTAATAACAGCCCATGCAGCAACCATCATATCATAAATACGTACAGTAATTCGAGGTATACTTGACACTCGTATGACTGCCCGGGGTGCACTACGAAAAAACTCATGTTAATTGAAAGGACAGGCATAAAATCGACAGGAGCTCACAGTAGACGGCGGTTGGCCTTTCACTGTGTCAACACGGTAGACTAGGTTTGCCAAGCCACCAGACAACTTCTTTAGCTCCACCAAATCGACATTCTCAGGGCCATCGGGCGAAGGAGCACTCTTAACCTTCTGTGCAAAGACGATGGCATTTGGTTTACCCGTATTCTCCCCGCTGGACCTGAGGTCCCAGACAGGGACGAGGGCACCATTCTGTTCGACGAAATAGTGTTGACCTTCTACGTTGATGTTGTATTTGTTTTTCATCATCTGCACCAACTCAGGTTCCAGTGGGTTGGTGCTAGGGGAAGCGGCCCAATCGTTGAAGGCAACATTCTGGATGGTCGAGAACTCTGGCCTGCCGAAGAGGCAAGAGATTTCGAACAGCTGAGCGACAGCACCAACATTGCTACCGGATCAACACCCCGTTAGTTGCATTTCAAAATAACATTCAGGTGGGACTCACTCAAAAGTGCCTTTCGAGTTGCAAGTATAGTTTTGCACCCCGACACCGAGATAGAAAAGGTTTGGCGACGATGGCAGTGGATCAAGAGACGAAGGTAGAGCCACGGCCGATGCAGGAACATTGCAATCCCCGCGGAAGTTGGTATCTCTACGCGAGGGTGCAGCGACGGCGGCGGTGGCAAGGAGAAGTGGTAAGAGGGACGTAAAAATCATGATGAGCTGAACTTGGAACTAGAGAAAAGATACAGGTAATGTCAAGGGATGTTTGAAGCAAGGGATGTCGCGCACTGGTGGTTTTATAGCATTTTCTTCCAGCTGTGTAGCCCTCGACAGCGCCCAAGCAAAGGGAGGCGCCTACGAGGTACCCCAGCGAAGAGGGCAAGGCGCCCAACAGACGAAACATATCCAATATCCTTCGCCGTTTTACCCGAGACGGCCGCATGACCATTGGCAGGCAATATAGCATGCCCGGTTCGATCTCTCTGGTTGGCATTGCTGCTTTTGAGAACGTGCGTTGTGTAGTTTCACGAGTACATGTGGCGACTCGGCGAGAGGATTAAAATTCCTTGTCCGGGTCGTTTATGACGTAGCAGAAGAAGGGGATTATGCAGGGGTATCAGGGCCACGGCCACGGCCATACCAGCGCTCCGTGACCAGGCTAGTAAGTATTAGTCACTAAACTGAATAGGTGCTGTACACTCATCGTTGAGAGTCTGCGGTGGCCATGAGTTCGGCCATGATGGAGTTTTACGACAGAGGATGTGTAAGTTATGAGTGTAATCCCCGGGCTTCTACAATTTCATATCACACGCCGGGTTGGCATATCCTCTTGCAGAATGGACCCACTTCAGACTGGACTCGTTGCAAATTGCACCCGTTTTATTCAGTGTTGGTCGGACTGGGACTCAAGTGCAGTACTCGAGTACTGGCGCTGGTATGGACTGTGCTTACTGACTGGATCGTGACGGTATCGAAAATATTTGTAAGTCATTTGTCTTCCCAAGAGTACGACAGATACATGCCATCGTAATGATACAGCGTTCCCTCTGCCCGACCGCTTGATAACGTTGAGAGAGTTAAGAGGGGATAACCGCCAGCCTCGACAACGGCAGGAACCTCGACAATAGCAGAACCGGCCTCGCATCATTTCCGGAGTGCAATTCTGGTTTTGATTTCACTGTGCGCTGTAGAGGGCAAAGGTAACTGGTTAGGTGGTTCCGGTCCAGGTTGAGGGGTTGCCACGCCACGCCACACCACGCCACGCCCCTCAGAGTGCGCGATTTCCACGGAGGTTTCCAACTCAGAGAACGTTTCGTGGAGCGCATCCCGTTGAACTTGCGCGGCACCTGTAACGGAATCCCGAGTCACGACTTCCAGCGCTACTGCCAGGAGGTCATGTTGAGAGACAGGGACAAATGCTAACTGAACGGGGTGCGATTCCCGTGTGTTTGAATATTCCTAAGCGATACTCTGCTGAATCGCTTGACTCGCGAAGGACTCTACGCTCCGCCCGGATCTCGTCCAGTGGACCTTCTCTTGTGTCTGGACGCATTCATGAGACCAGGTCCATGGATGATAATGCCGTATTGGTATCTTTCAAGAACTGTACAATTTTCTGCAGGCGAGACCGCGCGCTATCGTTGCCTTTCCAATTTTCGTCCATGCGAAGTCACCTGGAAAGAAAATCTGAACCGGGGGTATTACAGCAGTGGGGCATCGGACGGACAATGTGACGTCATCGTTGGCTGTGTCCCACAACTCTTCGATAAGACTCAATGACCCGGGGGAATTCAAGAGTGGTAAGAGCTCCGGACAGTAGTATGTCCCGGCAGCATAAGGACCAAGCACATCGCGGATTGCTCTAGGGATGTAATAGAGCGCCTTGAGACAAGCTCGAGTTCTTCGCTGCTGGACAAACCCTGAAAAGCCGCTCGTGATCGCCCGCTGAGATAGCTGGACTATTCTCCATGGAGGTTGATCGTGAAAAGTAGTCGAACCGGGAAGAGTCGCAAGTACCACAGTCCCGCGATGTGAGGAGAGTGGGTCGAACTTTCGTAGGGCCTCGGACTCGCTCAAACCAGGAATCCCAGCCACAAATTCCTCTTGTTCGTGATCCTTGTCAATGAGATAGTGTCCTGCAAAGGGCTGCTCTATATATGACCGATGAAAAGCGCTTTGCTGAGCCCTCGAGTGTGGAAATCATGCCCTGTGAGAAAGAACACTTCTTGTTGACTTGTAGATTACGAGATGCCTCAACGACGCCAATGTTGACCACGCACAGGTTACTGGGAGAAATTTCGTCATGTGATGGGCAATTGAGAAGACAAAAAGTTGGATCACTTGCGTGCAGGACCAGAGCGGGGATGACAAGGGCGTCTAATAAGGGCAGTTATGAAAGAGAGCGGCGCCAGAGTCTGGATGATGTACTAAAGAACACAGAATGCCACGATGGCAACAGTGATATATGCGACGATGATATTGCCGTGGAATGCAAATACAACGAGTCCGGAAAAGAGGAGGATGGAGATGAGAAGGGGGGCAGGCAGTTTTCGACGAGCTTTGAGATGTGGAACCTGTCCGCGCCGCGTGCACAGTACTCTCGGATGTGCGCGTGGACAAGGGGTAGACGTCGGTAGACTCTGATAGCTTATGGAAGTGAAAGTGGCGGCCGTAGATGCGAAAAGACCGGTCTGAAAGCAAGCCGGTGAGTAAGCGCCCATCCAGATATCAGCACCTCCCTTCCAATTCTCTGCATTTTCCTCATCGTACTTCTGCGCTCGGCTAATATAAATCGAGAAGATGCTGTTGCACAAAAACATGGGAGAAGCGTGTGAAACTCGTGTACAGCAGCCGACAAGCGAACCAAGCTAGAGCCACTGCCTAGTGTTGGCATGACCTAGGTCTGACTGACACCATATGTCGAGCGTTCGTGACATACACTGCATGCAAATCAAAGTATTTAGTGTGAAAAAACTCGAAAAAAAACTCGAAAAATAGTTTACCTTTTTTTTAGAGTTTTTATGTAAGAAAAACTTTGAAGAAAAACTTAAAGTTTTTCCCGGGCAAGTCCCGGCCCGGTAAACTGTGAGAAGAAAATGCTTTTTTTGTTTCAAAAGTTTTTGCAGAAAAAGTATTTTCTTCCCACAGTTCACCGGCCCGGAATTTACCCGGGAAAAACTTTAAGTTTTTCTTCAAAGTTTTTCTTACATAAAAACTCTAAAAAAAAGTTAAACTATTTTTCGAGTTTTTTTTCGAGTTTTTTCACACTAAATACTTTGATTTGCATGCAGTGATAGAAATGGCCGCGAATGATGGATGAGTCAGCAGTGTGTGTGTATTTGTGAGAGGGCGGGCTGCTACACTGACACGGCCCTGACACTGTCAAGATTCATGTCAGTTTTGACATACATGACACGTTGTCAGGCTGACACGTACAACACTGATGGGAAGAGGCGCTGTTTGTATAAATTTACTCGCGCCGGTGAGCAATCCACTATCAACCACTGTCCCTCTCCCCGCTCATTGAATCCTTATTGACGAGCTTTCAGCAGTATGTCAAAAGAACTTCATCCGTCGCATTGATCAAGCAACTAACAAGGTCTTAAATAGTCCTGCTCAGACCCGAATTGGACATCAAGTCTCTACACCATACCCGGTTACTCCTTCACCGCCCTCGCCCCTCCATCGTTCAGCTTGCCTAACCACCCTGGCATATCGATCTTAATGGATGGCTGTTCAGAAGGCTCGTTGACGGTAGACAACTCTGCACGTCGTTGGACTAGCGAGGATATAAGTAGCCGATGTCGACGTATGTCATTTGGGCAATATCACGCGACGACTGCTGAATGATGATGCGACATAGACCAGCTGATAACATTCGAGATGCTCCCCGATGATGTCTTACTAGACATATTTGATTTCTATGTGGATGGAGGTATAGATGAAGATTTCGGACCATTTGAAAAATCAGGAATAGATGAGTGGAAAACGCTGGCACACGTGTGTCGACGCTGGAGAAGTGTCGTTTTTCAATCACCACGTCGCCTCAATCTGCGACTCCTTTGTACATCCAGAACACCTGCGAGGGACACCCTGGACATCTGGCCGTCTTTGCCTCTCTTCATTCGCGACTTCGGTGACGTCCTCGATGACAAACCATCAAGTGTGGATAACATCATCGCTGCACTCGAGCACAACGATCGCGTGTGTCAAATCGAACTCAGATATCTTACAAGTTCAAAATTTGGAGATATCACGAATTCGGCAGCAATGCAAAAGCCGTTCCCTGAGCTGACAGATCTCCAGCTCGATGGACCGGGGCCAATACTACTTCCCGATTCTTTCTTGGGCGGAACCGCGCCACGTCTGCGATCACTTTGCTTGTCTGGCGCTCCATTTCCGGGATTATCGAAACTACTTTTGTCTACCACTCAACTCGCCCTTCTTGACCTTTCTATTCCAAGTTACAGGTACATTCCACCCGAGGCGATGGCCACCAGCCTCTCTGCGTTGACCAGCCTCGAGGTCCTTCACCTTCATTTTCTATTCCCACGACCGAGCCCTGCCCTAGAAAATCGGCGTCTGCGTCCGCGTCCGCCCGCGCTGACTCGCTCTATCCTCTCCAGTCTCACCAAAATTCGATTCAAAGGGACCAGCGAATATCTGGAGGAGATCTTGGCCCGGATCGATGCCCCTCGACTCGACGGATTGCATATAACCTTTTTCAATCAGATCATATTCGACACACCACAACTCTCCCAGTTCATCAGTCGAAGACCAACACTGAGGGTACCGGAAAAGGGCCATATCGTATTTAATTCCAAGGCCGTTATTGTCAAATTCCCATCACAGACATCCGACTATGATGTACTCAGCGTGCAAATCCCATCCACCGCGTCAGAATGGCAACTTTCATCCCTTGAGCAGGTCTGCACCTCGTCCTTGCCTCCCATCTCCACGTTGGAAGATCTCCACATCTTCGAGGATCGGGGACATCCACCACGTTGGCAAGACGATGTCGAAAATACACAATGGCTGGAACTTTTACATCCGTTCGTTGCTGTGAAGAATCTCCACCTATGCGAGAAAATTGTACCACGTATTGGGCCCGCCCTGCAAGAACTTATCGGGGCTAGAACGACAGAAGTGTTGCCCACCCTGGAGAATATTTTCTTGGAGGGAGTTCAGACGTCGGGACCTCTCCAGGAAAGCGTAGAAAATTTCGTTTTCGCACGACAGCTCAGTTTATTCAGACCAAATAGGTTACGTTCATTGATGATCAGACCAACTTTCATTGTAAGTGTCCGGTCTATCCAGAGGTCTATCCAGTGATTAATTGGTTCTCACAACTTCCATCGCGCATTCAGCCACCCCTAGATAAATTGCCCCCACCCCCAGATGAATCGTCCCCACCCCCAAATAAATTGCCCCCACCCCCAGATAAATTGCACCCAACACTGTCATCCTGGATTAAGAACATAAACAAGTTAGACGGCCTCATTAATCGCCTACAGGAACTTGCGTCTTCTGCCCCTACAGACCACCGATATCAGCTGTTGAATAAAGTACCGGCGTTGAGGGTAACGTTCAAGAAGCAACAGGAGCGCTGCATCGAGTTTTTGCAACTGAGCGAAGATTGTGCTAATAAATATCTGCTCGACATTGACGCCGAGATTCGACAACAGAGAACCCTTCTGGACAATCTGGAAGAGCGCTTGGAAGCCGCTAAGAAGTTACATGGAGATGCTGTTAATATCCAAATGTTGTACAAGTCCGGAACAGTTGCTTCTATGAACGATCTTCGTGCGACAGGCAAGGCAGTCCCCCATTGTTTGCAGAGGCTGCAAGGAAATTACTGAGACATTGGATCTTCAGGTATTTCGCGGCCGCTTCCACAGGACAGTGCCCTATTTAGGGAGGTTGACTTCTTGATGGCTGAGATTCGGCGATTCTACGAGGAATTGAACAAATTCTGGAGAGAGGAGATATGCCTCGTGGTTGAAGCTCTTAAGAAGGGTCGTGTTGACCCGAGGGATTTTGAACGCTGGAATAGCTTTCATTCGAGTCTTAAACAGACTATCGAGTTTTGGAAGGTATGCTTTTTGCCTCTACTACTATGCATTCCCAACTGATCAAATACTACGTCCAGAATCGGCCACCAAGCGGTGATACTCAACTCCTACCCAGCAATAAGCCTAGCAATAACACATCCCCTTCTACAGTCCGTCTATTCCGCCTTGCACCCTGGTGTTTCTTTAGATTGACCGTGTGCAGGGAGTTGACCTTGGGGCAATAGCCTCTTCCTTATCATCCACAAGCGGTTCTTTCGGAGAAGCGCTGGAGCGTATCTCCTTGAGCGCCTCATTACGATATTCGCCGTTGAGCCGGTCTTCCTTCCAGCGACTCTCTGTCGTATTTGCAGCAAACCGTGACCACTGCCTTTCCTTCCTGCGGCAATGTTCCAACTACGGCGAAAAGGTGTTCACCTGTCTTTCTTTTAATGCTTCGCCTATATCCTCTCCGGTGGGTGCGCATCATGACCTGCGGGAGCGGACTGCGAGACTTCTGTCCGAGGCGACAGGCATTTCTACGGAGAATGTCGCTAGTGTCGAAGGTCTGTCATCATGCCTGTGATACCTATCACTGACAGAGGTGGGAACTTCTGTTTTCTGTTCATCAGGGTCGCGAAAGTGCAAAACCACGTACAAGAAAGCCTCGGCTTTAGAAAAGAAGGTTACGTCCGAGTTAAACACTCTGCTCAAGAGTCTCTCGTCCTGGGTGGCAGTCATAGATGGTCATTCCGATGATGCGCCCATCGACGTAGTCCACCCCCAAGAACTCGGCGAATTAAAATTTGCCTGGGAGAAAACAAGGGACACTCTGCGTTCGGCCCTGGAAACTCTGACGAGCGAACCGATGCATCATCATCGCTCTTTACTAGCTTTCATGCGCCGTCGATCTGCAATAAGGCGATGGATGACGACTCTTGTCGGATTTTCGTAATGCATTCGTTATCAATTTTCGTCCACTGCTGGGTAACCTGGGTTCATGTGATAAATTCGCCTTTCTATTGTACTGTATGTTTAGTGTTTCAAGTTGCTGAGTAAAACCTGTATGATTTCGCATGTGGCATTCTCTTCTTTACTGTAACTTGAACTTGAAAAGTCTTGTAAGGTCTCGTAGCTACAATCCTGATCTCCATTTGTGTCTGCTCATGTCCTGGCACCATGATCACGACCGGAAGTGGCGATGCGTATTCTGTGCGTTGGGAAGGGGGAGGGATGGGTAACTGTGACCCACGACATCGCCTGGCCGTTGAGTGCGTATCCGAATGAGCCCGAGGTTGCAGGGACCCTCACAGCCCCAGACACACACAGCACGGCACTCTTTCTACTACTTGCTGTGTCCTGGCATCTTGGCGACACACCTTATGGCCCACCTCTCATGTCGTTTTCTCATTTTGTCGTTAACAAAAGGAGAAAACGTTATGGGAGCTTCTCGGGGCGGTCAGTACACCACGGGACGGTTGGCGAGCGAGAGTCCGTATCAGGTCGAAGGGACGATTCGGACTTTTCGCTGCGACTGCGGTGGCGGCGGGGAATAGGGACTGAAGGAGGATCGGTGGTGGAGCGTACTAGTGTTGCGCGAAATAGTAGAGCGAAATAGTAGAGACATAATGCGGGCCCTTAGTGACGACCAGTGGGTCATGAATCGTAAGTCTTTTTAAGCGTTCGGTGAATAAACATAAACGCACCTGTGAACATCAAATCTGCTTCAGTGCTACTAAGGACCTTAACATCTGGCAGGCGCTCGGCCTTGGTTTAGGCAAGGGATGTGGTCATGGAGGAAAAGGGGGGAGAATGGCGGCTATGGCACAGCTAGAGCACAATCTCGTGTCGCCGAGTGGAGCAATAATGATTATGCAATATGATTACGTATGATGCGCACAGCGCAACGGCCACTGGCAGGCACAGCGCTCAGAACGACTTTGTATTAGATGGCAGTCCAAACTTGTTTCCGCACGACTGCCGCATACTGTAGAAATAATGCCTATCTGACTAATGATGCGAGAGGAAAGAATGCGCAGTACAGTACAGTACAGTACAGTACAGTAAACTGTATTTGTTTCGTTCTAAAGACCCAGCAGTCTCTTCATGCCCTGCCAGACAGCAAAGCTCACCGCATTCATCGGCACAATCTTGAGGTACCCGATACCAAGTCCCACGAAGAAGCCTCTCGCGCCACCTCTCATCCAAATCGCGCGCACCGTCTCTCCCCAGCGCAACCAACGCCCAGGCTGTGTCAGCCCACCAACTTGCATCCGTCGGCGCACCACCTCGAAAGGGTAAGAGACCGTCTGCGCGAGGGCACCCGAGAGAGCGCCGATGCCGAGATCTGCCAATGGCGTCGCGCGCGGACGGCGGCCGTCCGGCGCGACAGGGACCAGGGCGGCGCGCAGGTATCCCCACGTGAGAAACGCCGTGCCTGCGTAAGGTACGATGCCCGCCAGACTGACTGTGAAGCCACGATAGAACTTGAGGAGCGGAAAGGTATGGAAGAGGTCACGAGGTATAGGTGCTGTGGATGCAGATGCCGGTGCGGATGGTAATGATAAGTGGAGTGGGCCTTCGGCGTAGATGAGACGTGCTGTACGGAAGCAGGATGGACGCACGGGCTTTCCGGACGCAGAGCTGTGTATGGTATCAAATGCCATGCGCACGCGTAGTAGTTCGAGAGGATAAGTGAAAAAGACAGAAATTGCGCCTAAAAATCGATAAGCACCGCCGCGAGAGCACATTCGTGAAAACATACCGGAAATAGCACCTGC
The DNA here is from genome assembly GCA_963926505.1 of Russula olivacea. Lineage (NCBI taxonomy): Eukaryota > Fungi > Basidiomycota > Agaricomycetes > Russulales > Russulaceae > Russula > Russula olivacea. Next base: position 748,505 of record OZ004879.1, on the reverse strand, counting down.
TGAAAATCGGAGCAGGTTCGTCTCTTGTGCGCGAGTCGGCATCAACAACTGACAAAAGAAAAGTCGACCTGAGCAAGGAAGCGGGGGGAACGAGGAAGCGAGAATTGTGGACGCACATCATGCACTTGATCGTATGCCATAAATTTGACGGCTGCGTAAGGGAAGATACGCAGGAGCGTCGCCGAATGACCTTGAAAGAGCCCTAAAACTCCAGAGTCCTTGTATATTTGCGTTCCAGCGCGGAAGGCGCCACTCCATGTGCCTTCAAGTTTGGACACAGACTTCGGGGTCAGTGTCAGCCGCAATAGTAGCTCGGGACAGGACACACCGGCATATTTCTGATATTCAGGATTAGAGGCCTGAAAAAGGATCTTGACACGGTCGAGCGGCGCAACGACCGTCTTTGCCTAGGGAAGGTGGATAGCTCGCTCGTCAGTCGGACCTGTGTGGGGGCGGGCAAGAAGTAGTGTTACACACGACACATCCAGCAACACCGCCAGCGATGCCAGAGCGAATCACTTGGTCCGCAGTTTTTTTCTTGGAATCATCAGAGCTCATTCGAGTTCAATGCACATACGCAAGTCGGCCGTCGACGTGGGGGTTCACTTAGAATAAGTTATGCATGGTCCGATGCTCCGGTCCGGATCGTTTGTCATGTGATTCAGGCCGCACTTTCCCCTCCTCCGGCGCATCTGACGCGACACTACACGGCCATGGCATCCAAGGCGAAATCAGACGTCAAAGTTCTCAAAGGACAGGACGGTGCGCGTCTCTGCTACTATTAAACCAATAACGATCCCTCTTACATGCTCTCGCGGACGAAAGCGGAGAATAAGGTCCTCGATTATGTCAAACGGGTTCGCAGCTAGCAGTCAAATGCTCCTCGTTCCACGTTGCCCTCATCATGACCACCATTAGATAAACCGTCCATACGGCGCCGTAGACATCTCCGCCAACCTGAAAGGCGCCGTCCCCAAAACAGCCACGCAGAAGGTCCTCCTCGCGCTCGCCGAAAAGGGCGAGCTCACGCAGAAAACATACGGTATAGTTTTCCTTATCTCGTGTTTTCTCGTGATTTCCCCATACAGTATATATATATGCGCAATTGTGATCAGGAAAGGCTACATTTTTCGTCGCGAACCAGGGAAATCTAGATGCGCTTCCGGATCGCAAAGTCAAAGATCTTGCGGACGAGACAGAGGCGCTCAATGAACACAATAAGGCATTGGCGGCAGAAATAAAGGCAGCTTCGGCAGGTACGATTTGCGTGCGCCCCTTTTGCTTACGCTAGACGTCGCAAGAATGGCGCCCTGAGGGCCAGAGGCTCATAATCACCAGCATATATATGCTGCTAACCATATGTGGGGTAATTTCTGATACCTTATTCTTATTTCGCTACGTCGTAGAGCTGGCGCAGATCAAGGGCACACCCACAGACTCTGAGCTCGCAGTGCAGGTAGACGAAACCGAGTCCAAGGTGCGCGTGCGCATTCACCGCTCACTATCACTATCACTATTTTGTCTTGCATAATCGCACACACCTAATGCATTATATCCATATACGCATACGGTTTCTTTTTGTCTTTTCGAACAGGTCACCAAACTCCGCGAACACCTCGAGCCTCTGCGCGCGGGCACGCCGCTCGTCTCAACAACCGAGCTTAATGCTTTGGACGCCGAGTGGACCAAATGGCGTTCCGAATGGGTCAGGCGAAGAAAAGTATTCTACAAGTGCGATCGCCTTGTTTCTCGCGTCTCCTGCGGGAACGTCCCCTCGTGCCGACTGACGTTATTTTTTTCTATATATGAATGGAAAGTTTCTGGGCACTCGCTTCCGACCCGTTGTCCCCACCTGATGCTGTCCAACTCGCAGAAGATCTTGGGATCGAGTACGATACGCCCGAACATCTCGAACTAGAACGTGGGCCTTTGTGTGCGCCTACTGCACATGCCTTCAAGCGTCGTTGACCGAAGGTCCATTATGCATTATGCCTTTTTTTTTCTCTGGTGGTCCTGCTTCTCTGTTTTGCAATCTCTTGCTATTGTGCTGCTATTGCTGCCGCTGCTTCTGCTACCTGTCATTCTGTCGTGCCTTTCCTCTTCTTGATCGCGCTCACACACACGTAATGATGACCTGCAAAGGCCCATTTGTAATGAAAACACGAATTAGCAAGTATGGGATAATGCTCGTGATGTGTGCTACAAATGCGTAAGTGTACAGTGCGCGGCATATGTTTGGGAGACATGAAAAGATGATACAGGAGGTCATCGCGCATCATCGAAGTAGCTCGCAAGGGCGAGGGTGAAAGTCCGTCAGGTACAGTACATGAAAAAGCGAAGCTGGCGCTGAAAACCGAAAGCCAGCGGTGCAAAAGCGCGCATAGATGTGCTTCTCTATTCCTAAGTTCGAATGAGATCGGGAAGAGGATCAACCGTAGTATACCCTGCGAAATCCGTTGTCAATACAAGATTTTATAAAAGAGTAAATAATAAGTCAGACTAACCCTCGTGTGGTGGTGGAGATGGGTTTGAAGTCGGTCCGGCCGGAATCGACAAAGTGGGCGAAGACATCGGCCCAGTCTTTCCGCTCGTCCCACGAGATCTTCGCCGGAGGGTCGACTTCGACGGGCATCACTTGGCTCACGGCTCCGCACTGGATCAGTACTACCGCCGTACCGATCCCGCCTGCGCGCCGGCAGCGCTCTTCGCGGCGTTGGATATCTGCTGCTACCAGTGGATCGCGGGAGGTGACGTATGTGCGTGGGACAATATGTGTGCCCTTAATGGCGAATCTGTGATGGGTAACCAAACGGTAAGGACAGAAATGGATGGGAAAGGAAGGAGGTAACTCACTGCCGCTTGGGGTCACTTGATGGACGTGGGGTGAGCTCGATGAGGAGGGCGGATTGGCGGACGTTGGAGGGCACGCGTTTGAGTTGGAGAGCTTGGAAGCCTGCCCAGCCTAGGAGGGTGGTGTGCTGAGAGGTGAAGCGGCGGAGATGTTTGGCGAGGTTTTCATCCGGGTAGTCGGCGCCCATTGGCTGCTGCTTTGTAGCGGCCACCTGGGCCACAGTGTGTTGGCAGATCTGTTTATGCGATGGCCAGTGCCTTTTCTGGCACTCTTGGGACTACAGATAAAGTTTATTATCAGTTTGGTCGGCTGAGGCGGGGCAGCAAGCAAGGGGAGGTACTCACGCAGTAATTTGTGGTCATCTGCATGACGTCAGAGGACATTGAGTTATATCCACAGGAAAGGCAAAAGGTGACGTACACAACCCCCACAAAGGCGGAATGGTTTGATTGTGGGCTGTTCGATGGTCCCACAAGTGTCGCATACGCGGACACCCCTTTGTTTGTGGCTGTGGCTCGGGGGGGTGTAATAGTTGGCAGCAGCGGGGGTGGCGTAGTAGGTAGTCATAGAGCGAGATTGATTTGAAAAAGGAGTAGCAAAGGAGCTTGGGAGAATGGGATGACTCGAAGGTTTCGATTGATGACTCGTCTTGGGGCCATGGCGTGGAGTAATTTATACGAGCGAGATCGTAACTGGCAGCGGTTCTGCTACCGGTCTTGCTACGAACACAAAAGAGCCACACGAGATGCATCTGAAGCATCGCGATGCAGTTTTTTTGTCTAGCTTTTTTTTGTTTCGGGCAGACGCCGGTAGCTTTGAGGAGGACGTGGGATGGCATGTTGGGAGTAGACAATAACATGGAGGAAAGAGAGGTTGCGCGTGAGCCGAGGCAAGACAAAAAGGGCGGTCTTCGATGCCGAGAACGGAAGCCTCAGAAGCGCCCATGAAAGTCAAAGACAATTGTCACCCTCGACACTATTATCTTATTATCCTTCCTCATTCCCATATTCTTCTTCCCTCAAACACAATAGCGTCTCTCAAACTGTCATGCCATGAGCTGTCACTGCAAACTGGCAGCCCATATTGTTGTGCATAACCCGTCGTCGCCATCGCGACGTTGCTCGACCAAGTTGCTTTTCCAGCTGGTTTGGTGCTCGACCGGATCCTGCCGAGCGATCTAGGATTAACTCTAACTATAACCGTCAGCCTCGATGTTGCTTTATAACAATGGCGCCTCCCCTGGCCCGACGCCTGCGACCCCTAGCTGTGCACTGCAATCAACTGGTCGTTTCACGAATCTGTAAGTAGCCCAGTCTAATGGTGGGGTTTTTGGTCGTGGATTGAGAGTACCATTCACGCGAAGATGGAAACCCTTCCCGACAGTAACAGGAAAAGCTCGATTCAAAAACCGCGCGGGCTCGCTTTCAAGTTGAAGTTGTACACGAAGCACGCCGATTGCAAATTCCGATTCTCTCGATTCTCTCCTCCAAAGCCCGCCCATCGTCGGCCGAAATAGGCCGACGATAGGCGGGACCATTACTCATCCACCGGACGGATGGGCCGGGATATGAGATCACACGACGCAGTCTGGTCTGGCCAGTTCTCGATTAGCGGACAAGCACTTCTCTTCAAGTGCACTAGTTGCTAACTGTCTTCTCGGCAGGTTCAAAACACATAAATTAAAATCGCTACATCGGTCCACATCTCACTACCTTCCCCCATGGCTCTCCTTCCATCTAATCATTTCCTCGCCCTACCGCGTCCAGATGTCCTCGTAGGCCCTCCTGCAGGCGTCGTTGACACTACCACTCTCGCCGCACACGACTTTGACGTCGATACCCGCACCGGATTTATGCCACCTAACCCACCTCTTACTAGACTACCCTCGCAGTGGGAGCCATGGGAGCAGTTACTCGACGACGCGCAATCGTATCGATTGCAACTGGGCAACAAAATTAATATCACAGATGAGGAAAAAGTTCGGTCAGAATCGTGGCGAGCTCGCGTCGCACAGGTCCGTCGTTGCCTATACCTTTTCGCTAGGCATTTATAATAACGACATTACAAATCCACAGTTACCGACGTTAACCACGGCTGATCTGTGCCAATCGGAGTTGCTTTTACGACGATCACATCATGTACTAGCTTGGACCATGCATTTCTATATCCACTCCTTGCCGCCGGAAGCCGAAATCCAGATACCGGCGCCTATCTCCTTGCCGCTTCTGCAGATCTGTGTACAGCTACAGCTTCCCCCCGTGATTACCTATTCGGACGACGTGCTTTATAACTGGGCGCTCAAGGTGCCCTCGACCGAACCCACCCCGGCCCTCGACAATCTCCGCTGTCTGACCTTGTTCACCGGTACGCGCGACGAGGAAGAATTCTACCTCTCCAGTGCCCGAATCGAACTGCGCGGCGTCGACGCGCTCGAAATCATGCGCGCGACCATGGACGAGCTCTTCGTTGGCGATACGCTCGCCGCTCGCCGCATCACGCGCTATCTACAGAGTCTCGTCGGCGTCCTCGATGACCTCGCCAGACTCCTCCTCGCTGTCCGCGACGGCTGCGATCCCGACGTGTTTTATCATATGATCAGACCTTGGTTCAACGGTGCCGATTCGGGCTCGAAGAAATGGACTTTCGAGGGTCTCGATGACGACGCTGGCACGGGACTCCGCATCCCGGCGGAACTATCCGGTCCGAGCGCGGCGCAAAGCTCGCTCATACACGCCTTGGACGCTTTTCTCGGTGTCGATCATACGTCATCTAATCCGGCACACTCCTCCCCCGCTGCATCCCCTTCCGCATCCCCCGTGACGCCCACACTTTCCCTAGAGGCGAGAGCACCTACCACCGCCACCACCGCCGCCCACGTCCCGCCCAAGGCCCCCTTCCTAACCCGTATGCGCGCCTACATGCCCCGCCACCACCGCAATTTCCTCCTCCACCTTGGTGCTGCACCACGGCCGCTACGCGCAGCAGTAGCGCGGATGGGCGACGCGACGCTCACGGATGCATATAACGCCGCAGTGGACGCGCTACGTCGGTTCCGCGATGCCCACCTTCGCATCGTGACACTCTATATCGTCGGTCCGTCGCACCGCGGCGCACACACTTCCGCTATTGCTCCGACTCCTTGTGCTCAAGTTACTGCTGCCGCCACCGACATGGTGGCTGCTGCCGAGGTGTGCGCGGGTCAGAAGAGTATTGGGACTGAGACTGGGACTGGAGAAGTAACGGCGGCGGCCCCGCCGCGTTTATTGCGTGGGACGGGTGGGACGGACTTGATTAAGTTCTTGAAGGGCGTGCGGGACCACACGTCTGAAGCTGCGTTGCCCTCTGGCGCACCGTGATACATTTATATTATTAATCTATACTATAAAGAACAGATGGGAACATAGGAACACATATCTACATACACCAACGCGCGTCGTACTGTACCCCTCATACAATAATAATACATGTGTACATACACAAAGACTTGTTGCATAGTAATCTCTGGTCTCTATTCGACGTCTACGATAACTCGATCCAATAACTAAACTGAAAGTGATGCTGTATAAATAGGATACTGCCACTTTGGAAGATAGCAATGGTGGGGGGGCATCACATCAAGTGCCACGGACGAGGTAATTTGTATCGCATATAGCCCAGCAGTAAATGAAACAGCAATCATACAGCGACTTATCATAGAGAGAGATGGGAGTCCTTTGATTTAACGAGATAGGTTGGTTGGGAGCGATGCAAATGAAGGCAATCACCTCACAAGCACGCGCAGAAGCCTGGGTTCCCAGAACAGTCATGGCCTTTTACTTATACAGAGTCCTGTACCTTATCGTCGAAAGGCTGTCCAGTGCCAGGCGCTGGTAAGGTTTCCTAGTCAATGAAAGGTGGGACCAGGGCAGGGGCAACCACAAAGCGATTCAAGCGAAGCGCTGCGGGCGAAAAGGAGCGAGCCGCCTGTCAACATGTCTGGATGTTGGCGAAGAAGTAAAGGAGGCCGTACGGCTCACGACTGCGGTACGACTCGGATTGAAGCTCCAGGCTCGGACTCATGGTAAGTTAAACACACACCATCATCGAATGATCGAAACTGCTAGCGCCAACCCAAGGATCAACCCAAGTGAAAGAGAAAAGAGAGAATCCGTCTGCATTCCGTCGATTCATCTTTGCTAGTACAGCATGCCTCACCTGGCCTGAGTACAGATAGCGGTGGCGTCGACGCCAGTGGGGCGGAATGCGGAGTTGCCAGTGACTCGGATTCGTGCTCCAGGGTGGCCAACGCATACAACTGAACCTCCGCAGTTCACCGGCTCCCCATGTACAGTAGTAGATCCTTTGCTACTGCACTGGCACTTCCAAGTCACTGAAGAGCCTCTCCAATATGTACAGAAAGCCTGAAAAAGGGATCTCGGCGTCGATGTCGTGCAGGTATCTATTGACATATTCTTCGCTGAGCTGCAAGAATTCCATGAAGTGCTCTTGGACGTAGGCAATCAACGTGCATTACAGTGAAGAACAATAAGGTTGACGCGTTGACGCACCATCAGTTAGTGACGGGCCGGGCCGGGCCCCGGCCCGCGGAACGAAGACTCTTGAGCACGCCCGTCAGCCACGTGTTCGACCCCTTGCCTTTGAGCAAATTCCATCTCGTACAGTATTAAGTCGACTCCGCTTACTGTGGCCGTTCCTGCAAGCCGTGTGATGATGACTCTGACGACTCCTTCACTTTTACAGTAATTCGCCAATCCACTACCGCTCACTTTCGTTTGTTCTGGACTTTTCGCCTCCATTTTTCGCTTTGACAACTGAACATACTGAACGCTTACATTGACTACTCAACCGGCAACGTCATCTAATCCACGAGCATGTCCAACGAAAAAAAGCGTCGGTACAACATAGTCATTGGAATTCTTCTCATTCTTCCTACCATCGACTTCGCTCTCGCGGCTCCTGTATTAGTACAAGAGAATGTCAAGCATGCATCGACTCGGATGTGGTATACATACCCGAGGACGTGATAATCGTGTTGGGGAAGCGGGGTGATCCGTTAGATTTGCTGTGGGAGAAGTACTTCCAGAGGTTGTGGGGAAAACCGGAGGAGCACCCAAGCGTTGTCGCTGACTCGTCAGGTTGGCTCGGATCATGGATCGACGGAGGCGCATACCCCAGCCGAACCCGAACCCAAGGCCGTTGACAGACTCAGACTTCGACTGGAAATATTGCATGAATTTGGAGGATTCACCACCGCCGAGACCAGCGTCGTCGAAAGAGTTCGGCCAGGCTCATGAATACCAGGTGGAGCATGTGCAGCAGCCGAATCCAGGACCTTCGAACCCGAGGTTGTCGACTGAGCTTGACTAGGACCGCAATTTGATGGTAGCGCATCAGCCACCGCCTCACACATTGTTGCCGACAAAGTTCGACAGGGACCATGATGTGCATCCGCCATCGCCTTACGTATGGTTACCGACAGAGTTCTACTCGGACAATGGTCGGCGGTGCATCCACCATCGCATGGCGCAGGGTCACCGACAGAGCCGGAGCACGAGGTGGTGACTTCACCATCGCCGAACCTAGGGTCACCCGAAAATGAGGTGGTTCATGGGCCGCCACCAAGCCCGGAGTTGACAGATCCCGAACTTCACTTAGACCATCAGTCATCGAGCATGGACCTCAGCCAGTGTATTTTTAAGCTGCCATCTATGCAGCGGAAGGCAGCGCGAAGGTATCGTATCGTATTTCCAGCACCACCAGAGATGTTGGGCAGAGGAGTTGCAGCCTGATGAAAGGTCGCTTGGCAGTGATCCGGGGGAGTAAGTTTCTGTCTCGTCCTTATCCCCTCTGCTGCCTACCTTCAAAAATACATTCTAATTGATCTTTTTTAGTTTAACAGTGAGGAATCCTACCAATTTTTGATGACCTGTGATTTACACCCTATACCTTTAAATTCCGGTAAGTTTGATTGACAAAATTACTTGTTGAGGCGATGCCGTGGTGCTGGCACAATCTTAAATTTTCTCTTAGATTACCCCCACTCAGGGCCAACTGGAGACTCGGAACTGAAATAAATTGATGCTAATCTGAGGGATGGGGATTTCTGATTGTTTTGCCATGCGGGATACTCTGTATCTAAAAGTGTATCTAAAAGTGTTCAAAGACTGCTGACCAACCCTGCGCCCTGGCAAGGGGCCCCTCTCTCGGTCAGCACCAGGCGATCATGATCTTGATGTATCAACACAGGTACGTTTCTCAGATGCGATCCTCTTTATATCTGATGTGATCTGATATCTTGATCCTGTGCTTCTGTTCATGGCTTTGGTGCATATGAATATAATATCATGCCAACTCCCGATGTCCATTCTAGCTCCTTTCTCACCTTAACTTCACTGGGTACTGGATAGTGCGTGTACCTTTCCCTTCACTTCTAATTCGCCGATTCATTACCTTCTCCATTTTTTTAGCTCACTTTTGTTTATTCTGAACTTTGCAACTAGTCGCTTCACTTTCTTTTTGACAACTTGAACATACTGAACACTTACGTTGACTACTCAACCAGCAAGATCGTCTAATCCGCGTAACACATCCAACAAAAATGCGGCGGTACGACATAGTCTCTGGAACCCTTCTCATGCTTTCCATCATCGACTTCGCTCTCGCGGCTCCTGTACTGGTACAAGAGAAACGTCAAGCATGCGTCGATGTGGTGCACATACCCAGAGACGTGGTAACTGTATTGGGGAAGCGGATTGATCCGCTAGATGGGTTAGAATTGGCGTGGGAACAGTACTTCAAGAGTGGGACCAAGGCGTCGGAAAAACCGGCTGAGTCGTCAGACGCACATGCGTCGTCGAGCTCAGCGCCGCCGCCGGGGACCGACCATGGGTCGACGGACGTGGTGCAGGCGCCAGCGCCGACTCAGAACCCAGCATTGTCAACAATGAATCGGAATCCGTTGACAGAACCGTCGAGCCCGTCGTCGTCAGGGTCCTCGGTGTATTCGGACTCGGGCAACGAATGGTGGTATGAAGGCGACGGTGCATTTCATGGGTCACTGGACACCCCAACGTCGTCAGGGCATGGCTTAGACCATGAATTGACGGGGACGCATGCGGTGCAACCGCCGAACCCGAACCCAAGGCCATCGAAAGATCCGCTATCACCGAGCCCAGGACCGTCGACAGAGCCCGAAAATGACGTGTTTCATGGGCAGCCACCGAGAACAGAGTTGACAGCTCCCGATCACTTAGACCATCAGTCATCGGGCACGGACTCTCAGCAAGCAGATGTTCAAGCTGCCATCTATGCAGCGAAAGGCAAAGCGAAGGAATCGCGTCGTATTTCCGGGACCGCCAGGGATGTTGGGAATGCGGCCCAGAGGGAGTTGCAGCCTGATGAAAGGTCGCTTGATCCGGGGGAGTAAGTTTCTGTGACTTCCGTCTCGTCCCTCACTCTTTTGCCTACCTTCAAAGTTCAAACATACATTCTAATTGGTCTTTTTTTGACAGTTTTTGAACAATCTGACCTGTGATCTCTACAACTGTCGGTGTCTTCGGTCGTGGTACTGTCAGCACCAGGGCCGAAGACATCGACTGGCACATTCGTATCTTCTAGATTACAGTAGTGATTACCCCCATTGGCAGAATCGAAATAAAATAAACGTCGCGTGGTCCATGCTAATCTGAGGGGCTGATGATTTCTGATTGCTGTGTGTCTTTCCATGCGAAATACTCAGGAGCCTTTAGACGAGTACATCCTGGAGAGACGTTGAATATTGTTGACCGAGTTGGTCTTCGCAACTCAGTTCGCAGCAAGTGGATTTCGACTCGCTGGTGTTACTACAATCATCAAACGAACATTGCGGAAATCGAAACGGCTTCAGATTGAAATCCAGTATGTTAGTCTACCATGGATATTATGGACTCGGCGGATCCATTGAGCAATTGAGATACACTTAGATCGTCTCCGCCTCAGGGACTCTTTAAAGAATGATTAATGATAGTCCGATATGCCGTGGCGCATGACTTGGATTCGAGAAGGCAGGGCAGTTTGGGCTCATTTGCACGCCGCAATGCACGGACGTCAATAGCGCTCAGGTCCTCCAAGCGCTGCTCTATTACGACGTTCAAGTTCGGGAGCGCACTGATGCAAGTGAATACCACCAAGGTGTTTGAAGTTAGCAACTCTGGACGACGAGGCGGGATTGTACCTCCATGTCGAATCGTCGATATGTCCTCACACAGCCCTCTCGGCCTCCTTATTAGTACCCTTGGGTGAAATAAAGGTTGGAGCCTCGCACGACGCACTGCTCTGACTCTGAACACTGCAACATTTCCCCCCTGTCATTGGGACGATGACAAGCCCAAGAACTCTACGCCTCGACAATCGCCGCCAAATTATGTCTAAGATCCCCCCTCCTAATCTGAATTTCGATAGCGATTTCTACGGCCCGCTGTGACCCAATTGATCAGTGCCTCGCCGAAGTAGGCGAAACTGTGTTACCAACCTTGACTGTGTCCAGCGCTATCTGGGCATGCTTGCAATATAGCCTAGCTTGCTCGGCCCGAACTAGCCGTGGCTTTTGCTCTATACCATATCTGAAACGCCTCGCGCTACCGAGAGAAAGTCGACTTTAAACGCTACGACCCAGACGAGGGAGAAGATCCTCACATGAGCATTCGATCCTCTGCTAAAATACGGTCGTGTTTCATGATGGCCACCTGGTGGTCCCTCAAGAGGATCTTCGTGTATTGCATCATCTCGTCGACCTCTACGAGCGTCATTCTGAAAGGCAGATCAATGGGTATAGAGAGTAGGAGGGCGGGAATTTTGGTCATAGATCAACCACGACACTCACCTGCCCCATCTAGAAACTGCTACAGGATGACTAGTGAGCCGTCGTGCAGCAACGAACTTTTCTATGCCCTCATGGAGGGGTCGCCACGACTGAGACCCCTTCAAGAAAATATTCTCCAGGGTGGGAAAAACTTCTGTCGTTCGTCCCCCAACAAGCTCTTGCAGTGCGGGCGCGATACGTGGAACAAATTCCTCCGATAAGTAGAGATCCTTCACGGCAACAAATGGACGTAAAAGATCCAGCCATAGCGTGTTTTCAACATCGTCCGGCCAACGTAGTGGGATTCCTCGAGAATCGAGGATGTAAAGGTCTTCCAACGTGGAAACGGGAGGCAAGGACGAGGCACAGACCTGCTCAAGGGATGAAAGCTGCCATTCTGACGCGGTGCACGGGATTTGCATGGTGAGCACTCCGTAGTCAGATGTCTGTGATAGGAATTTGACAATAATGGCCTCAGAATTAAATGCGATGTGGCCCTTTTCCGGTGCCCTCAGCGTTGGTCTTCGATCGATGAACTGGAAGAGTTGTGGTGTGTCGAATATGATTTGATTGAAGAAGGTTACATCCAATTCGTTGAGTCGAGGGGCATCGATCCGGGCCAAGATCTCCTCCAAATATTCACTGGCCCCTTTGAATATAATTTTGGTGAGACTGGGGAGGATTGAGCGTGTCAGTGGAGGCGGAGGAGGACGTCGGGTTCCTAGGGCAGGGCGAGGTCGTGGGTATCGAAAATGAAGGAAAAGTGACTCGAGGCTGGTCAACGCAGAGAGGCTGGTGGCCATCACCTCGGGTGGGATGTACCCGGAACGGGGAATATTAAGAAGGTAAAGATCGACGAGGTGAGTGACAGACAAAAGTAGTTTCGGTAATCCCAGAAATGGAACGTTAGACAAGACAAGTGATCGCAGACGTGGTGCGGTTCCACCCAAGAACGAATCGGGAAGTATTGGCCCCGGTCCATTGCCTACATACATGCCGAGGTGCAGATCTGTCAGTTTCGGGAATGGCTTATACATTACTGCCGAATCCGTGACATATCCCAATTGTGAACTTGAAAACCAATTCAGATCGATTTGACACACGCGATCGTTGTGCTCGAGTGCAGCCATGATGTTATCCAAACCTGTTATATCGTCCTTGCCATCGGAAAAGCCCGAGGGGTCGAAAATGATGAGAGGCAACGGCGGCCAGATGTCCAGGGTGTCCCTCGCGGGTGTTTTGGTTGTACAAAGGAGTCGCAGATTGAGGCGACGTGGTGATTGAAGAACGACACTTCTCCAGCGTCGACACACGTGTGCCAGCGTTATCCACTCATCTATTCCTTTAAAATCTCCATTCATATCTTCATCCACACAGAAATCAAATGTTTCTAGTAAGACATCATCGGGGAGCATGTCGAAGGTTATCAACTGGCCTATGTCGCATCGTCAGGAAGCAGTCGTCGCGTGATATTGCCCAAGTGACATACGTCGACATCGGCTGTGTATATCCTTGCTAGTCAGGCGACGTGCAGAGTTGTCTACCGCCAACGAGCGTTCTGAACCCCCATCCATTAAGATCGATGGGCCAGGGCGGCTAGGAGATGATGGAGGAGCCAGGGCGGTGAAGGGGTAAGGTGTGGAGACTTGATGTCCAGTTCGGGTCTGAGCCGGGCTGTTTAAGACCTTGTTAGTTACTCAATGCGGCGGATGAAGTTGTTTTGACATACTGCTGAAAGCTCATCGATAAAAAGTCAGCGTGCGGGGAGAGGGAAAGCGGTTGCTACAGTAGTGGATTGCTCACCGGCATGAGTAATTTACACGGACAGCGCCTCCATGCCTCATCCTCATGTTTTTACTTAATATAGTAAACCCCATGCTTTGGGGGTGCCACGTGTCCGCCGCGTAGGCCGTCAAATTATTAGATTTTTCGATTGACATCACACCCCGACAGTCCTACCTATCGTGAATAGCACGCATGAAGCTCATGCAATGTTTATTGCACGACACCCATGCTACACCGCGACAGCAACGTGTTACGCTTTTGGAGTTTGCAAACCTGGTTCAATGGCGACTGCACCGTCGGCTGCTCTACCAGAACGAAATCCACTCGTGTACATCGGCTTGGCATTCTTGATTCGCGGTGGATGATAGCGATGAGATCCTTCATGGCGACGACGAATCGTCGACGATGCGACAACTGGCAACTGTCATGTCCACAGACAACAAGTCCGGAGGCAATTCAAGGTTCGACATGAGCGGGAAAGTGTAGGGAGCTCCGGGGATGTATATGCTTGAATCATAGCTTCCCGGATCATTGTCGTTGTATGCGCTCGGGAATAAGACGGTTTGGCTGAACGTCCGCGTTTGAGAACTGCTGGTGAGGATTTCGTGCAGGATGGAAAGAACTTGGAACCGCCGGGGTCACGGCTAGGTAGAGGGCGAAGATCTCATGCCGACCAAGTAGCCCCTGGAGGTACCTGCGTCTGGCGCGTGACAGAGACGGCTTTGCCACTTTCTGTCCGGTTTACATGTTGAGAAATTGCGCGGCCAAGAGAGATGAGGACGATACGCACATACGTCCTGCTGGGACCAAATCATCCCGTCTGACTTGTTGCCGATCTGGTCGATTTCGATTTTGAACAAGTTGGCAGTGGGATAGTTGAACTCATCACAGTTAGAGGTGTCTTATGCACCCATTCGAGTCATAAGCAGACCTGTGTTTGTGGCCACTGCGAGAAAAAAGTGAAAAAAGCATCAGGCAAAAGGAGCAGCCTTGGAAGGGTAAGATCTGAGAGAGAACGTGAAAAACTCACGTTTTCCCTAACATGGTTTCTCCGGTACAGCTCCATCACCGATCCCGGGTTCAGGTTGGCCCGATACGACCATGGTTGCCAGTTGGTGACAGCCCGGCTTGGCCTGAAAGCCGCGGCTAAGGCGCCTTCAGTAATTCAGTTGAGAGCTTTAGGATTTAGCCTTTAGGATTTAGGATTTAGAAAATGCAATCATGACGGCTTCAGGCTGGTGACTGGTCTAGGCTTGGCTCAGGCTTAAGCCGTGGCTTCGCAGTGGATAGACTCGGAGTCGGTTGCTGTTGTCAGTTGGCATGTTGATGATGTAGCTACGCTAGCGGCCGCGAGAGAAATGTCATCCAAGATAAAAGAAGGAGAAAGCGAGAGAGGAGAACGGGGGAGGCCCGGGAGGGGAGCGAGGCGGGCATCGTAAACAGCAGTTCCACGGACGCAAGTGCCAAGTGAGGGGAGTAAAACGCGAACACTGAAGCGCTGTCGGGTAGCGCGAGCGAGATAGAGAGATCTAATGATGGGAGGATATCAGCGGCGAAGCCGCAAACGGATACGCACAGTTTGGGAGAGAGTGAAGCGATGCTAGACAAGCGTGTGAAACTATACAGTACCTGGTGTGTGCTCTAACGTTGCCAGTGGTTGTTCCGCGGACGTTCCGAGCGCGCCTCCAACGCATACCTTACAGCGAGCATAGAAGTGCACCAGACTCTGTGTTTTTAACATATCTAATTTGAGTATTGCCACCAAAATGCCGTGGCTTAGGCCACGGCTCCACTGGCAGGCTTTGAAAACCTCAAGCCCGAGCGCGGTCCCTGCCAGCTTATGACAGTAACCCCACCCCACATCACTAGACCGCAGACCAACCCGGGCGCAGGCGGTCCCAAGCCCGATCATGATTCATGATCTTTGATGATATCATGATGAAATGGAAAGACGGTGTCAAAACAGGTACTTGGCAACCTGCTTGCTGGCATTTCGTTTCTCAGATGCGATACTTTTTATATCTGACGCGATCTGAAGTTGATCCTGTGATTCTGTTCATGGGGGTGCATGCGAATACAAAATCACATCAACTCCCGATGTCCTCTCTAGCTCATTTCTCATCTTAACTGCACTGGGTACTGGATAGTGCGTGTACCTTTCCCTTCACTTCTAATTCGCTGATTCATTACTTTCTCCAATTTTTTAGCTCGCTTTCTTTTATTCTGGATTTTGACTCTTTTGAGATACACTATTCTTTTTGACAACTTGAACATACTGAACGCTTACATTAACTACTCAACCAGCAAGATCGTCTAATCCGCGTAACACATCCAACAAAAATGCGGCGGTACGACATAGTCTCTGGAATCCTTCTCATCCTTTCCACCATCGACTTCGCTCTCACGGCTCCTGTACTGGTACAAGAGAAACGTCAAGCATGCGTCGATGTGGTGCACATACCCAGAGACGTCGTAACTGCATTGGGGAAGCGGGGCCCGGGGGAAGAAGAGTTAGAGAAGCTGATGGAGAAGTACTTCAAGACGTCGGAAAAACCGGCTGAGTCGTCAGACGCGCATGCGTCGCCGATCTCGGCGCCGGCGCCGGCGCCTGACCATGGGTCGACGAGCGTGGTGCCGGCGCCAGCGCCGAACCCAGCATCGTCAACAGCCAATCCGATTCCGTTGATGGAACCATCGTTTCCGGTGTTGGAATCGTCGCTTCCGTGGATGGAATCGTCGAGCCCGTTGTCGGCAGCGTCCTCAGGTCTGTCGGACTCGGAGAAGTCGGACTCGCAGGAGTACGAATGGTTATATGCACTTGATGACGGCAGTGCGTTTGATAAGCCACCAGGGTTCTCGTTGTCAGGGTATCCTGGGTATGGCTTGGACCATGAATTGACGGGGGCGCCTGCGCATGCGCATGCGCCGGAACCGAACCCGAAGAAAAGGCCGTTGACAGGCCCGGATCCGGACTTCAACTGGGACTATTGGATGAATTTGGAGGATCCACCACCGTCAAGACCAGCCAAGTCGCTGAAAATTGAAGAGCCCGGCCAGGCCAGTGAGTACCAGGTGGTGCATCCACCATCTCCGAGCGCAGGGTTGCCGACAGATCCCGAGCACGAGGTGGCACGTCTACCATCCACGAGCGCAGGGTTGCCGACAGAGCCCAAGCACGAAGTGGTGACTCCACCATCG
The DNA here is from genome assembly GCA_963926505.1 of Russula olivacea. NCBI lineage: Eukaryota > Fungi > Basidiomycota > Agaricomycetes > Russulales > Russulaceae > Russula > Russula olivacea. The sequence goes on along the minus strand of OZ004879.1, from coordinate 731,832 downwards.
GCCAACCCAGGGTCCGAGTCGAAGAATGAGCCCGAACCTGAGGTGCTTGATGGACCGCCACCAAGCCCAGAGTTGACAGAGGCCCAACTAGCTGCCATCTATGCAGCGAAAGGCAAAGCGAAGATGACGCGTCGTATTTCCGGCACCACCAGGGATGTTGGGAATGCGGCTCAGAGGGAGTCGCACCTGATGATAGGTCGCTTGACGGCCTTGACCCGGGGGAGTAAGTTTCTGTCTCGTCCCTCACTCTTCTGCCAACCCTCATGAGTAACAAACGTCCTAACTTTCTGATGTTCCTTAGTTTAACGGTTAGGAATCTTGGCAGTCTTTAAATACTCCTGTGACCAGTGACCTCTACAACTGGTGGGATCTTCGGACGTGGTGCACATCTTTCAATTACGTGGTCTCCTAGATTATCCTTACTGGCAGAACCGAAATAAACTGGCGTTGCGTGGTCATGCGGCTAGTAATCTGAAGGATGAGGATCTCCGATTGCCGTGCGTCCTAACATGGGAGGTATTCGGGAGCCTCGATTGGACGAGGTACCCCCGGAGGGAAATTGAATACTGTTGACCAAGTTGATCTCCGCAACTCAGTTCGCAAAGCGGATTTCGACTCGCTGGTGTTGCAATCATCAATGGGGTTAGACGAACATTACATCTCCCAGCCAGAAATCAAAACGGCCTTCCGATTGACATCCAGTAGGTTAGTAAAACACGGATATAATGGACTCGGACGCATTGAGACACGTTTAGACGTTCTACACAGTAGTCCAGTATGTTGCTGCCTCCGAGGCTCGTGCGAAGACCAATCGGACTCCGTCGGACATCTGCGGCACATGTCTTGTATTTGAGCAGGCAGGGCAGTTTACTAGTAGGTTCATTTGCACGGACTTCAGGAGCGCACTAGAATCATTATCCTTCAAGTACTGCTGTATTACGATCTTCAATTTGTGGCCAAGACATCTCTTAGCATATGGAGATATTGACCATAAAACCAATCGTCATATTAGATTCTGATACATGTACAGCTTCGTATATACTGACGTTTTTACCTTCAAGAAAACCCAGGCAAATTGCTTGCTGCGTTTTATACTCACAAGTATTCACTCCACCGTGACAATCCCATCCCAGAAAATGTCCTCCGTCGTGATGTCACAGCTGCGACCATCCACCCCAGGAGAAAGAATGCAAGCAATTTCACGACGGATCTTCGCAGCAAAAAACCCGTCGCGTAATAATTGTGGACGATAGCTCTTCATCGCTCTGACTTCATACAATGCCAGAGCGTCCCTGAGCCGATCAGAGGAACTACAACCAGCATCGCCAGCGGACTGATCATCAAGTGACCCTGTCGCCGTGATTACTGGCCAACCGCCTGTCACCCGTTTCATCCGCTCCAGTACAGCTTCCGAGTCCTCTTCTGTTGCGGATGACGAATCGGAACCCGAGCCAGAACCAAAATCCGAAGATGTATTGTCATCACCATCGCCGTCATCGGCACCGGTTGCCGTGTCAAAGTCCCGCGAGACATTATCCATGACGCGTGCCATCTCCAATTGCATCTTCATCAATTGATCAAACCGAAGCTCGCGCAGGCGCTGCAGAAGCTAAATACGGGGTTCGCGTCGTGAGAAGCCAAGGCACGCGGAGAAACGTGGGAAGTAAAGCGCTCACGCAATCGGCTCGTCGGGAGACCTCGGGCTCCTTTACTCCCTCGCGAGACAACAGCTCGCGAGCGCGACGCCCAAGGACGATCGTGGCATCGTAGAATGGTGCGGAACGGTTACAGTCCGGACCATAGTCGATGAACGGCTCGAACCAACGGGTCACCTGTAGAAGAAAACCCATGTCAACCATCATAACAGTATCGATGAACTCATTTTCATTTGCCTCTATGAGTGCAAGACGAACTGCTGTCCATTGCTTGACCAAGTCTTCGATATATGATGCAGTAATCACGGGGTTGAAGCAACCCGTGTAACTCTCGGAGAGCTCACGAAAATATCCTACAGACCTCCAGCTTGAGAATTGCTCAGAAAATATTTGAGCAAGCTCAAAGCAATATGATTTCCAAGCAGCACTAGCGTTGTGGCTGCCGTCAGTCTGAATATAGAGACGGAGGTCCTTGCGGTAGGCATCATCCAGCTTTCGAAGAAACTCCGGGTCGTGAGACCATTCGTCTAACCCAAGGGACCGAGAGATACCATCCATAGTGTTTAGGCTCTTTTGGAGACAATATATCAAAATCTACGAGATTTTATCATTAGAACGATACGACCCTTTGAGATCAGTGAGAAGAGAAACCATACCCCGCCATGTACGTTAAAAAGATTGTCCAATATCCAAAATAGGTCAAAGAGTTGAGTCTTCAGGAGCCCAGCGTGGATCTCCGCCCGTTTAAGGAATTGGAACACGTCGGAAGACGTAATGAACTTCAAGATGGGACTGAGCATTTGAAGGGCAGGAGACCTGTCTTTGCCGGTGGTGAAGTGGGTCGCGTCGTTTCCCGTCGCAATGCAACTGAATGCGTTTTCCGGCCCTGCCTTGGAAGTAACAGATGTCGTCGTCGTCGTCGTCTGCGGTAGTCTAAGGAGCATCCGGAGTAGGTTCTCTTCAAGAGAGGGAGACGACTTGTTATCCTGCTGCTGCAATGGTGCCGCCGTACCGATCCCGCCGCGTGCTGAACATATACGCATGATTAGCGGTCCAAAGCGACAAACATGAAGATGAAGGTTTCGGTACAATTCTCTGTGAACCCCAATCTTGCGAACGCCGTCGACAAGTCGCGGCCGTCGTCGTCGTCGGCGTCATCATCATCGACAGAATGGTCTCTAGAGACAGATTCGATTTCGTCGTTGGCGACATCTGAATGGCCCGGACGATGTTGAGGACCGGGGCCAGAACCGCGGCGATGCGGTTCCGTGTCCGCGTGCATGTCTCCGGATTTAAGTTGTGTGAGGGCCAAGATCAGACCGTGTGACAGACTCTCGACCGTCTTTTCAAGTCGACGGAAACGATGATCTGTTTTGTTGCTCCTACTTCTCCTCTCGCCCATACCCCGCTCGTTCTCAAAGTGACGGCGGCGTGATACACTCCGAGTCTCTAAATAATAATAAATACAGAGACGATTTGAAAGGCAGCCCCGAGGAAGCAGTGGTAAGGGAATGTGTGAGTGAGGAGGCAATGATCATTATTGCAATCAGACAGACGGACCAGTACCAGCACAGTCAGCCTTTCTTCCATGTCCCCACGTTTCATCGTCTCGTTTTCCACTAGCAGCTAGTCTAGCGGCGCATTCCGAGCATGTACTACTACTCGTAACTGATTCCCCATCCCCTACCGTCGAGGGAGCCCAGGGGCCAGTTGGAAGCGACCCACGCCCTGTGTCAAGGTAATAGCGCCAACGCTCCTCCTACAAATCAGCATCGGTACGTAAGCGACTAAAATCGGACTGTGGTATGGCATCCAGGGCGACGGTTGATGAAGGGTGATATGGTAGAACTGCAGGGCAACGTACGTACCTCCCAAGAAGGGTCGTGTTCAGACCTTGTACCCACATAAGTAAGGATAACCCCCGGACTCTTCCAGTCCTGGGCAGACATTCCATCTGCGTGGATGTAAGAGGAAACAGGAGTCATGGGTGGCACGTGCCACCCGCAGCCCACGCCAAGAAGTCTTAATGCCACGATCGATTCCCACGGTGACTCGTAGCACAAATGAAAAGAAATCACCCTATTCCATGACCTCTTCCATGTCATCCTCCTCCTCCTCGTCAACATCATCACAATCACACATCGATGCATCCGCGTTTGACGTTTAAGACGCATACAACTGCGACAAGCCCTCTGCCTTGATCTGCCAGTGCACAGCCTGAGGGAAAAAATAAAGACAATTGAAACGATCAAACCCATCCCCTTTAAAGCTCGGCATGAGCTCCCAAGTTCCATAGAAACCCCCATTGTAATGCAAAGTCGTGATCTCGGGCAACACCTCTTTCAAGTACAACTCTAGCTGTTGCGTCTTCTCATGCAAGAGCTTGATGGGCCATTGCTCGCGCTCGCGGAAGAGCGCATCGAGCAGTTGGTTCCGAGGCATACGCGTCATGCGCTCGTTCTGGCCCTTTGCCGGCTTGTTCTTTGTGCGCTGTAAAAAAAAAAAGGCGGGCTTGCTGTGAAGAGGAGGTAGGCAGACAGAAACGCTCTACTTACCGCAATGCCGGCGAAACCAGCTGCAGACATAATGCCACTTCTGAGCATCTTCCCGCCACCGCGCCCAGCCCGAGCCCCATCCATCATCCGAACGCGCATCGATTTCTCATTAGCGGTAGCGCCACACTCCATAAGACGACGCTCGTATCGCTCCGTCATGCGTGGACGCAGATTACACTCATGTTTGATCTGTCCCATCATGATGGTCGTGCGGGCTCGTCCCGTTCCCGATGGGGCCTTCGCGCGCTCAGCAACCACGATTTGATTCTCCACTTTTTGTTTGACCATGTCCAAATCGTAAATGTCGTCGTCTCTGTCGCCGCCACTGCCGTCATCTGGTGGTACAAACACGACGATTCGCGCTACTACACTCTGTGGCTTGTATATACGAATCTTGGCCAGTCGGACTCCCTCCGTATCGAACTTTGACCAACGCTCCATCAGAAATTTTGGGATCTAGGGGGCCGGTTTTATTGGACACAGTTAAACGTAACGCATCGAAAGAATGGTGTTTACATACCTTGACAAGCCAGACAAGGCCACAACCTGACTCGAGCATGAGGTGCTCATCGGGGTCAGGCTGTGAGTCGTCATCATTTTGAGCTCCCAGCGCATCAAATGACTTCTTCTCGTCGTCGACAGTGAGGCCATCCATGAGAAGGTGTACGGCTTAGTCCTCCAATGGTCGTCCCACTATCAGTTCCTGACTCCTGACGCCCTCCGAACTGTGAGTCCTGCTCAACTTTGCTTAAGTCGACGGATTAATAGGATGATCACGCGGTGCCAGACATTCTATGCGAAGAGTATGAACTTGAACTTAGGATATGTTCGAGGCATGGCTGACTTTGGACGTCCTGCAAGGGGATATTTGAAAGGATCTCGACTCTAAAATAGAACGTACCACGTTGTGAGACTGCTTGGAACCCCGTCTTTTATTAACCATCTTTGGTATGTCTGGGTGAATAGTCTTGCACTAGGCTGCTGCGTGGGGGTTATCGTGTGACACTCCCAGGAAATGCACTCGGATGGCGCGCGACTCCATGGGAAGAGCAGAGGGTGGGCCCGGTGGGGCACTGTACGATATTTTCGCGAAAATAACATACTCGAAGGGAGGAAAACGCTTTGTATCAGCAGCCTTTAGATCACCCTAGCTTTACTGTAAGACTACCATGGGCCATGTATGAGCCAAGGACATTTGATACAGTAACGGACGAACAATGCTGCCGCCGCACTGCAGTACCACTGGTACTATTGGCCAAAGACTTGTTCCTAGCCGTGGTGCCCATGATGAAAGAGAATATCATATGCCGATTTTCGTGCCGGGCACAGATGCGTTAGGATGGTATCGCAAGTCGTGATTGCTGTGCTTCGGGCTGTGACTGTGAGCGAAAGTATAGCCAGCCCAGCAACTTGTTATCTTTCGTATGCACCCCAAGCTGACACGAACCTAAGCAAAGCATGTGCTTCCCTTTTTTTTTCGATGGCAGAAATGCGAACTGTGCCATGTAGCGGGCTGCTGGTTTGAAGGATGAACGAATATGCACGATGCTCGTGATCGTGATACTGTCGGAGTTCCGAATTTTGGCTTGCTGAACTTTGGGCGTTTCCCGGACCGGTTATAATTCAGTGGCTCTCATCGCCACAGCGCCAAGCGCGTGCAGTACAGCTCGAGGCTTTCTGTGTAAACACGTAGTGATGCGAGTGGTAAAACGTATAGCCCAGTTCGCTTTCGTACTTCTAGTAGATGCTTGCTGGCAAGCTTGCAGAGGGCTGGTTGTGGGTATACGCGTACTGTAGTGCACAGAGAACATGAACATGATTGAATTATGTACTACTGATAATGCAAAGGCCGGGACGGCGCGACAACAACACAACTGCCAGTTATATGTAAACCCGGATCGCACACATCTGACGGTCTACCTGAGTACTAGGCGCGCCGCGCGCTAGGGCTTTTTCTACCACCTCATACCTCCAGCGCGCAATATCGATTACTAGTACGTCTGGGACAGCGACTTGACCGGTGGTCGCTTTCACAAAATGTTTCACTGACAAGGATGGGCGTGGAGCGTAAAGTCGGTGCTGGTTGTGAGCGATGTCGTGCCTGATTTGTGGTCGACTCGGAGTGCGGGGCGCGCTGTGCCAGGTGTGGTCTGCACGGTCGAGTCGGTCCAGGTGGACTTCATTATTCCGCATGGAGACGGCCTTAGTAAGTTACTGTCTCATACCTACACTAGCCTAGTGCGGGTATCAGTGCCACGTGTTCCTGGAACTCCCCAGGAATAAACACATTATTAGAAGGGCAACAGTTGATGACATGCACTATGAAACATTCGAGTTAGTTCCAGTCTGGTCTTGAATACCGCAGTGTTACAGTAGACCAACAGAGATCCGGACAACATTTGTATGCGGAGGATGTGAAACGTAGCTCAGGCGCTGCTGGTCGAGCGGCAAGGCACGCACGTGATTCAATCAGCGCCCGAGTCGTTGGCTGGAGCCGACTGAATCTACATCGATCGGCGCTAAGTTAGCAAAGCGTGACCCATGTTGATCCAATACATACAGTATGCCGGTATGTGATATGAATTATAGAAGCGCCATTCCCTGTCGTCAAACTCCATCATAGCCGTGCGCTGTGTCGGGCAGCGCACCTGAGCCCCGCACGACTCGGACAATGATCGTGCGTGATCGGTGGTAACATGTATCGTACCCTAACAAAACGGATCAGTCGGAAATAAGTCTGTAATGGCTGTAAAGTAAGTGATATCGATCGTATAGTAGAAAAGATCATGGGAGGCGCATATGCGCTCTCCCCTCCGAGTCGTACCGAGCCTCGCGCTCCTGCCCTCATGCTCCACCACCCCCAATCTCCTCACTCCGCCACTTCATAGGTAGATGAAGATACAAGGTGCAGTACTGTAATGATCCCGTGTTCACGTTCCGTTCAGCGATTAATACTCACAGTACTGTATAGGTCTGGTCACGGTAGCGCCAGCCTGAGTATAGCCGTGATACCCCTGCATTATCCCCATTCTCCTGCTACGCGATGAATGACCCGGACAAGACACTCATTTCAATCCTCTCGCCAAGTCGCCGCATGTAGTCGTGAATTACACAATGCACGTTCTCTAAAGGAGTAATGCCAACCAGAGAGATCGAACCGGGCATGCTATATTGCCTGCTAATGGTCATGCGGCCGTCTCGGGTAAAACGGCGAAGGATATTGGATATGTTTCGCCCTCTGTTGGGCGCCTTGCCGGTTTGCCCTCTTCGATGAGGCGCGGACTAGGCGCCTCCCCTTTCTTGGGCGCTGTTGAGGGCTACACAGCTGGAAGAAAATGCTATAAAACCACCAGTGCGCGACATCCACTGCTCCAAACATCCCTTGGCATTACCTATATCTCTCCTCTAGTTCCAAGTTCAGCTCGTCATGATTTTTACGTCCCTCCTACCACTTGTCCTTGCTACCGCCGCCGTCGCTGCGCCCACGCGTAGAGATACCACCTTCCGCGGGGATTGCAATGTTCCTGCATCGGCCGTGGCTCTACCTTCGTCGCTTGATCCACTGCCATCGCCGCCAAACCTTTTCTATCTCGGTGTGGGGGTGCAAAACTATACTTGCAACTCGAAAGGCACTTTTGAGTGAGTCCGGGTCCCACCTGAATGTTATTTTAAAATGCAACTGACGGGGTGTTGATCCGGTAGCAATGTTGGTGCTGTCGCTCAGCTGTTCGAAATCTCTTGCCTCTTCGGCAGGCCAGAGTTCTCGACCATCCAGAATGTTGCCTTCAACGATTGGGCCGCTTCCCCTAGCACCAACCCGTTGGAACCTGAGTTGGTGCAGCTGATGAAAGACAAACACAACATCAACGTAGAAGGTCAACACTATTTCGTCGAACAGAATGGTGCCCTCGTCCCTGTCTGGGACCTCAGGTCCAGCGGGGAGAATACGGGTAACCCAAATGCCATCGTCTTTGCACAGAAGGTTAAGAGTGCTCCTTCGCCCGATGGCCCTGAGAATGTCGATTTGGTGGAGCTAAAGAAGCTGTCTGGTGGCTTGGCAAACCTAGTCTACCGCGTTGACACAGTGAAAGGCCAACCGCCGTCTACTGTGAGCCCCTCTCGATTTTATGCCTGTCCTTTCAATTAACATGAATTTTCTGTAGTGCACCCCGGGCAGTCATACGAGTGTCAAGTATACCTCGAATTACTGTACGTATTTATGATATGATGGTTGCTGCATGGGCTGTTATTAACCTACGCATGTCTAGTGTTCTTTTGAAGATGGTTAGCACTGAACGCCCCCGTGCCAAACTTCAACCAAAGACATCCGCACCATCAACATTTTCGACATTTCTATCCATAGCGTTCCCCATTAACAGCTTCCTGCGAATGGTCTTCGCACCATTGATGTTTCGATACCCCGCTTTCACGGACCCTTACTCAGCTCGCGGACTCATCTACCTTACGTTCTACCCATTACTATTTCCCACTGAATGCCCGTACGACTCGAAATGCCATTCTCATGATCTAGATTTTACTTTAAACTAGCCTTTATTGGACTCAGGCTGCGGCCTTGCCTTCGTTTTTGTTCTATGACTTCTATCCATAGTCTTTCTGTTCGCAGAATACTATCTACTAATATGTCAACCATTAACACCTGTCGGAGCGTGGCGGACGTCCTGGCGGCCTTTCTATAGGTTTGGCAGCAAACCGATATTTCATTTCGTCGTGCGAAAAAACCAAGTTGGTCGGAAGGTTGGGTTACATGTCCCTGGACGAACCCGTACATTCGGCTCGACCCCTATTTATTCGACAGCTGTTTACGCTACTACTGGCCCTTGCTACCATGCAATTACAGTAAGCGCGTACCGCGCGGCAATGTGTAGCCCACTCAAGTTGAGACCAACACTATAGCTTTCACTTGACGAGGTCCAGTGACCGGAATGGCGCTACCTTCGATGAAGACACGTGCCTCAATAGGTGACTTGAACGTCCGCGTGCAACTATTGAACCGGACAAGTTGGAGTGTCATATGTGGGTTCGTAAAAGAGACTTATAGCCAAGCTCTCGAGTAGAGGGTCATCGATCCAGTTCAGGAAGTCCTCGACCTATTTGCTAGACCGAGTGAACGAAAATCGACTTAGAACGGGGAGGAAAGTGCGCGTCCGCCTCCGCGGACATCGGCTCGCCCAGTGGGAATAGAGGCCACGCGAATAGAATCCGATCCAAAGTTCTTCGAGGAAAGGCAAATGGGCATTGAGTTGGGTGATATGTACCCGGAATCGGGGGTATAGAAACTTGAAGGACTGCGGTCGACAAAATTTTCGGTAATGCCGGAAATAAAATGCCGAACAACTTGAGTACTTCCAGACAGGGTGCAGGTCCACCCAGAATGAATCGGGAAGGGCCGACACCACGTCTTGGTCCGAGGGAAGATCTTGGAGCGTTACTTCATATACGTGGTCGTTGTGCTCGTGTGCGGCAATAACGTTATCCAAACCAGATGTTGAGTAATACTCGCCAGTTGTGATGATAGGAAGAGGTGGCCAGATATGCAGTGACTCTCTCACAGGTGTTGTGGGCGTGCAAAGAAGTAGCACGACCATGTTAACTTGATGAACCGAAAACAATGTTTCTGACACATGTGCACCAGCGCGTGCCAACCATTGTATCCACCGCTAAACAAATAAAGGTCAAATACTTCTAGGGCATCTTCAGTGAGAATGTCCATAGCCACTGGCCCACCGCCACGGCGCCACCTGACCAACATCCCGCGGTCAGCGCTGGTCAGCACTGGCAACCGCCGTGAGATCACTGAGATGATGAGCAAATTAGATGATGGGCAAATTAGATATACCAACCCCTTTTGATTGATTCCCTCCGTTGCACAGTGCATTTCCGTCAATGAGCCTTCGACATGGCCATCCATCAGGATTGGTGCATTGATGCATTGATGATTCAGGACTGTTCGAAAATGCTTGCAATTGGCTTCGCATCTAATCACGTGATTCATGAGAACGCAGTTTTGAAGTCCGACGAGAACGAAACTTTGGCCCACCAACTTCAAGTCCGCCGGCCGCACCCGGTATTTTCGATTCGACTAGATGAACTACCACTTTGCTGCCAGGTCATGGTAAGGACGTCCGTCGCGCTCCGAAAGGTATTAATGGTTGGCATGTTCATACTTATCTTGCGAATGCTAGAGATAGAGCAAGAACTAAGGACGCCGCAGCCTCTAGCTGACTCCAATGGCCATAAGTGAAAAGTAGAGTATTCGAATGGCATTCAGAGTCGTACGGGCATTCAGAGTGACATGATAGTGGGTATAACAAGAGGTAGATATGTCCACGAGCTAATTACTGGCAAGTAAAAGCAAAATGCTGTATGGTAACGGCAACTTGAACGGTGCGAACACCATTCAGTTCACACGGAACGCTACGGAAAGAAGAAGAGCTATATAAATAAGTGTTCGGGTCAACAAAAGGCAATTATAAAATAATGGACAAAAGTAAAAATGTTGAAGATGCTAATTTCATTCAAACGGGGTCGTTCAGCGCCCAACCGCCTTCAAGCAAACACTAAATATACGTAGGTTAATGACGGCCAGCCAACAATCATCAAGTCATGGACACGTACAGTAATTTGCCGTATATTTGACAGTTGCATAGCTGCCAGGGGTGCACTACAAAAAATATATCGTTGATTGAATAGAACTGGCGCAAATTGAGAGAGGAGCTTACAGTGGACGGAGGCTGGCCTTGCACTGTCTCAACACGGTAGATTAGGTTTGCCAAGCCACCCGACGACTTCTTTAGCTGCACCCAATCGATATTGACAGGTCCATCGGGTGAAGGAGTACCTTTAACTTTCTGTGCAAAAACGATGGCATTCGAGTTGCCCGCATACGGCCCGGTAGACCTGAGGTCCCAGACAGGGACGAGGGCACCATTCTGTTCAACGAAATAGTATTCGCCGTCTACGGTGATGCCATAATGGTCTTTCATCTCTTGCACCAACCCTGGTTCCAACGGATCGAAGCTCGGGCAAGCGTCCCAATCGTGGAAGGCATCATACTGAATAGTCGAGAACTCTGGCGTGCCATAAAGGCAAGAGATGTCGAACATCCGAGCAACAACCCCAACATTGCTACCGGATCAACACCCCGTCAGTTACCTCCCAAAATGCGGTCAGGTGGGACTCACTCAAAAGTGCCTTTCGAGTTGCAAGTATAGTTTTGCACCCCCACACCCAGGAGGACAAGGTTAGGCGACGATGGCAAGGGATCAAGTGATGAAGGTAGAGTCACGGCCGATGCAGGAACATTGCAAGCGCCGTGAAAAGTATTATCTCTACGCGTGGGTGCAGCGAGGGCCGCAGTGGCTAGGAGAAGTGATAGAAGGGACAGAGCAACCATGACGAGCGTGAACTGGGAAGCAGATGAGCGTGGATGGGGAATCAGAGGAAACACTGGCACTCCAAGCGGGGTGTCTGAAAGTGAGAGTGTCGCGCAATGCTGATTTATAGCATTTTACTTTCAGCCTCATAACCCGTAACGGCCGGCAAAGGGGAACGGACGCGTCAACGAAGAGGGCACGGCGCCCGGAATAATCACCCTCGCCGATTAACCCGTAGCCCGAGCTAGCCGCATGGCCATTTGAATGCAATGTAACATGCCCCGCCCCGTTCGATCATTTTCGTAAGCATTTCTCCTTAGAGAATGTGTCGTGTGTGCCGGTGTGGTTCATGGCTGTATGCGGCGAGAGGGTCAAAGTCCTGCCGAACCTGCCCGAGTCGCACTGGCATGACGTAGCAGGAAGAAGGGGATTGTGCACGGGTATCAAGATTGCAGCCCTACGGGGGCTTCTAGGCTGATAGGTATCAATAACTGCATCTGAACTTGAACATAGAATCACTACTGCACCTTATGTTTTTCATCCATCTAGTGGAATCGATTATCTGTCATTTACTGATACACATGGCGGCGGAGTTTGAGTCTGAGGGTCTGATCGCTTGGTGAGCCGTGAGCGTCGCTCACAAAGCATGTGTACTGTCCCCAATTTCATATCATATCGCCGATACTGTATGGTATCAGAAACAGGGCGTAGTTTCAAGTCGTGAGATTGCACCCATTGTCACGGTGCCCCAGGCGCGCGCTAGAGAGCCGAGCGCGCGTAGGAGCGATCGGCCCGACGGCCCGGGAGCGATTGGTATTTCCGCTAGCACAGCTTGCTCAGTAAAAGAGTTCTGTCGCATGTTCGTGACCCCACCGCTGGCGGTCTCCTCATAAAACCCCTGGGAAAGGTTCTCTGAGCTACCGAAAGAGCTACCAACGTCGGATAACCCAACGCCCAGACCATTCGCGATACACCCGCTCTCAATTGCACGCGCGGCTTCAAGTTCTCAACTGCCAGTGGCGAGTGAGTGACGGACGCCGCTCTAAGCTCATGCCGCCCGGCGCGTTCTCATGCTGGCCGGTGCGACGACACTCTTCCTGCAATCGATCTGATAGTCTGCTAAGCCCTTTCTAGCCTGAGATACGTCGACAGGAGTAGGTCTTCAGCTCGGGCTGAGTGGCCGTTCAGTTGACGTGGACATTGTTGTCACCTTTGGCCGTGCTCCAGGGCACCTCACACCCCAGCTTGCTATATCGACGACCTTTGGGCCAGCTACGTGAGATGATTACAAAACTTAATTTGTTTCTCAAAGTCGCGCCCGCCTTGTGAGCGAGGTCGTGGCTGTCATTTGATTTGTGGGTTGAAACGTCCTTGCGGCTCGTGCTGCTTCACACTGGCACTGGCGACCATCATGCCCTCCTCCGTTAGGAGTAGCGTCGGCGAAGCGGGACAGCAACGTGCGCGATTGAGTCGGCCAAGGACGGGTGACGCATGTCACAAATGTATGCTTGAACTCGAACTTGAAGCAGAGAAGCAACGCGGGCGGCCTTGCGTTTCAAAGTTGGCCTTGCGGATCACTGAGGCTGCAACACCGGGCGAATAGCATCACCATGCCTATGTACAGGCTATCCGCGGTGTAAGGAGTGAAGTGGAGTGTCCCGCAACCCAGTCTTTCAATCATCTTCAAGTTGCCGGCTAGTTTTTTCGATCCGTCAACTACGGTAAATGAACTATCGGTTTGCTGCCAGCTACGAGTCATGATAAGAATGTCTGTCACCCTCAATAGGCTTTGATGGTTGGCATATTAGTAGAACTTCTACGTACACTAGGGATAGAACAAGAACTAGGGTAACCCGACATCTAGAGTTTAATAAATGTCCACTGTAAAAGTGAAAAGGTGAAAAGTAAGTTAGATCCTGCGAATGGCATTACGAGTCGTACAGACATTCAGAGTGACATGATAGTGGGTAGAAGAGGTAGATAAGTCCGTGCGAAAAAAAATAGCTAATGAAAGCGAAATACTGCTGTACTGTAGTATCGAAATAGTGCAAGTGTCATTCCCATGGGGTGTGCGGCATTCAGCGCCAATTTCCTTCAAACAAACACTAGATATACTGGGTTAATAACGGTCATCTAGCAATCATCAAGTCATGTATACGTACTGTAAATGGCGGAATACTTGACACTTTCATGACTGCCAGGGGTGCACTACAAAAAAAGTTAATTGAACAGGACATACACAAGCCGAGAGAAGAACTTACTGTAGATGGCGGCTGGCCATGCACTGTGTCAACTCGGTAGATATGGTTTGCCAAGCCACCCGACATCTTCTTCAGCTCCACCCAATCGACATTATAAGAGCCTTCGGGCGAAGGAATGCCTTTAACCTTCTCTGCATAGACGATGGCATCCGGGTTGCCCGCATACGGCCCGGTAGACCTGAGGTCCCAGACAGGAACAAGGGAACCATTTTGTTCGAGGAAATAGTATTCGCCGTATGGGGTGATCCCATAATGATCTTTCAGCAGTTGCGAGTACCCTGATTCGAACGGGTCGTAGCTCCAGTAGGGGTTCCAATAGTTGTAAGCATCATTCTGGATGGTGGAGAACTCTGGCGTGCCATGGAGGCAAGAGATGTCATACATTTGAGCATAGACACCAACAGAGCTACCGGATCAACACCCGGTCAGTTGCATATCAAAATAAAACGAGGCGGGACCTACTCAAAAGTGCCTTTCGAGTTGCAAGTATAGTTTTGCACCCCCACACCGAGTAGGACGAGGTCAGGGGGGGATGGCATGGGATCAAATGACGAAGGTAGAGTCACGGCCGATGCAGGAACACTGCAAGCGCCGTGAAAGGTATTATCTCTACGCGTGGGTGCAGCTAGAGCCGTGGTGGCTAGGAAAAGGGACAGAAGGGAGATAGCAATCATGATGAACGTGAACTGGGAATGGGATGAACCTGAATTGGGAATTAGAGGGAAGGTAGGATGTCTGAAGCTGGGGATGTTGCACACCGCTGATTTTATACTATGTAGCATTTTACTTCAGCGACACAGCCCTCGACGGCACCAGAAAAAGGCAGAGAAACTCCTCAGCGAAGAGGGAAAGGCGCCCAATAATGTTCGCCGATTAACCCGAGCTAGTTTAGCTGACCGCAGTCACCGCACAGTACAAGTACAGCCTTGAGCATGCCCTGCCCCCATTTGAGGCTGGGATGGGTCGTGTGAAAATCACGTAATGGACCTGGATGTGTAATGTCCGAGTCGCCCGAACACCGATACTGTACTCCATACTCCAATGAGCTCTTACCAGTACGTTGAGACAAATCCACTGGCCGCCGTTGCCTCGCCAATCAAGCTTTTTACATAGGTATTCCCGAATACGTCGGACTCCTCAGCGTCTGCACCGGCCGCTCTTTCTACAGTAATACTCCCCAATACAATCACTCGACGTATACTTCCCATCTCCCTGGCCACTCGATCTCGATAGATAGGCCTTCTAGATCGAGTGAAAACACATCAACTCGACACCCCCTCTGTATTCCATGCGGAAAGCATCAGCTCCCTTATCAAACGTATGTGTGTTATATGCCGTGCACGACCGTTGACCATGTAATGCAGGCCGTGCACCAATGAACATACTTCCTGACGATGTTCTCTTACAAATATTCGATTTTCATCCAGTTAATAACAATTCCTTGCTACCGTGTCATCGGCTGGTTAATGTATGCCGGAGGTGGTGCTTCGTTGTTTGCGTCGCCAAACTTTCCTGGAAATTATGACTTGCTGCGATCATGCAACGTGACCGTGTATGCCATATTATCCTCTTCCATCTGAGCGATTCTCAATTACAACGACTGGTACGAGCGACTCAGGGTCCATTTCCAGCGCTGATACATCTCTTGCTTCAATTCGATCGTAACAACAGCCATGCCGCTCCGCCTCTTCCTGACGGGTTCCTAGGAGGTTCTTTCCCACGTCTGCAATTCCTCGCATTGCATTTCCTGCCCTTCCAAAACTTCATTTTGGCTTCCACTGACCTTGTTCATCTCAAAAATTTCACCATTGAATTCCAATCCCCTCAATCTCGCCCTGACCGGGAACGCCGACGTCTCTGCTGACACACTCTGTTCTACCCGCTCTTACTCACTTTCGGTTTCGAGGAGTCAGCGAATACTCGGAGGACCTCGCCCTCATCGATGCGCCCTTTCTGGGCACCGTCTGGAGAACCTTCTTTCATCAACTAATATTCGACACTCCACGACTTGACCAGTTCATGAGGCGCACAATAAAATTCAAGGCGCTTAAGGAAGCGCGCGTGTTCTTTAACAAGTACAACGTTCTGGTCGAATTATCGTCTCCGGCACAGGTCTGTACCTCGTCCTTCCCTCCCGTCTATATGGTAGAACACCTCTACGATGACGAGGATCGATTTTTCTTGGCAAGACGACATCGACAATACGCAATGGCTGGAACTTTTCCAACCATTTACCACCGTGAAGGATCTCCAAGAAATTTGTGTCGTGTATTGCGACCACTCTGCACGATCTCAGCGGGGAAAGTGTGACAGAGGTGTTACCCATCCAGGAAAGCCGTTTTATTTGGACGATTTGGCCATCAGGACCTGTCCAGGGAGCCCTTGGAAGGTTTGTTGCCGCGCGACAGCTCTCAGGTCACCCTATAACTTTCCTCAATGGGACAGTGCAAGACGAGTGATACTAGGGTAATTTTTGATAAGTGTTTGCCACAATATTTTGTTAACATCTTCACGATTGCATATCGTGCCGTGGAATAAAGCAGTTGGTGTTAGATTTGAAATTGAATCATCATATTGACCATGTTGCTTAACGTGATTCACTGTCAGCGCAAGTCTCAGGTCCATGGTCAACCGGCATCTTGTAATTTTGTGGTCGCTGGGGGACAGGACATGGCCCGTACATGGCGGATGCCCTTGCGTGCTGGTGATCAACATAAATCCTAACAGTTCGCGAAACATCGTCATGAAATTACGGTATTGCATTCCAGTAGGTACGTAACGGCCTGATAAGGATTCGCAATGTGATGCGAGGAAAACATTCTGGCCCCCGTCCGATCCGAAGCCTTTTCCAACCTCGACCAACATGTCCGACTTGCCATCACGCTGTCGGTGCTGTGCAGGGTCTCAGCTTTCCTGCTGAGCTGATTCAGCAGAACGTGGGTGATGATGTGAGTTTCGACTACTTAGTTTTCCTTTTTGGGCTCAGCCACGACAACACTTATTTAAGATTTCCAACAAGGACTGCAAAGGTTTGGCCGCTTGCGATGCCGGTCGGTGTTTGAATATCTGTCGTGACAGGTCGTGACAGAAATGTTGCAACTATGGTTTTTTGACGGTTTTTCGACCCGGGAAGTCTCGAACAGCGACCACAGGACACATTTCTCAAAAGTAAGTTGGTAAAATCAAAGCTTATAGTCTATTCTAAGTGTCCAAAACAGCCGGTGGCTCAAAGTTGGGTTGTGGCCAAGTTCCGAGTCGAGAGTGATCTTGCAAAAAATTTGCAACTATGGTTTAACGATAGTATCGGCGAAGTAAAATTAGTCCAGTGTTGCAGCGTCAACGATCCGCAAGGCCAACTTGAAATGCAAGGCCTGGCTGGCCAGGCATGTCTCCCTTTCCGAACATGACTTGCACTTGTTCTTGTTCGTCCATCAGGTATGATCATGGGCCGCAGCGCAGAACGGCATAATTAGAATCAACTGAATTTTGACCCTCTCGCCGCTTGCAGTTTCGAGCTATGGGGAGACATGTTCCAAATGGAGCAGTGCCAACCAGAGTGACCGAGCAGGGCATGCTGCACTGCATGTGGCCAGCTCGGATACACCGGCGAGGGTTAGTGGTTCACGGCTTCTTGTTGCCTTGCCCTCTACCCTGTGGCGCCGCTTCCCCTTTTGCTAGGTGCCGTTGAGGGCCTTATCGCTGAAGTAAAATTAGTCCGGTGTTGCAGCGTCAACGATGCGCAAGGCCAACTTGAAATGCAAGGCCAGGCTGGCCAGGCATGTCCCCCTTTCCGAACATGACTTGCACTTGTTCTTGTTCGTCCACCAGGTATGATGGGCCGCGGCGCAGAACGGTATAATTAGAATCAACTGAGGTGAGATGATCCTTGCCCTCGATACTACCGTACTGTAGGTATGACTGATCATGCGGCGATTGTGCCCCGCCCAATAATACAATACGATGGAATTATTTGAAACTGCAGCCTGAACAGGCCGAGCTTCTAAGTACGCGATACTTATCATCATACTACGACTGCAACTCACCTCTGCAGCCGGAAATAGCCGCGCTATTGTCCCGACTTCAAGTCTCCACTTAGCGTGAAGGATAAGAACGGCTGTCTACAAAGATGATGCGGCACCCACTTTTCCCAACGGTAAAACATCCTGTCTAAAGGAAATGTCCTTGCCCACAAGCTTCCATACTCCTGTCTGCTACTGGTTTCACTCCCACCCCATTGCGGCCACATTCTGCGTGATCGTTATTTTGTACAAGGTCTACACATGGCTCTATCCCGATCCAATAATGAAGTTACCAGTTGCTCCCGGAGGAAACTTGTTTGGCGGTCACGTACTGATGGTCACCAAGTGGGTAGCACAGCTACTTTGAAAGACTTATTGTTTTCAACAGTGGTTCCAGCTCTAATTGGTCCCCCACCCTTCACAAGAAATATGTCAAAGAGCTGGGTAGGAATGTACGTTTACGCGGGTTACATCCGGTGCGTAGATATTCTGGTCTATGCAGCCCGGCAAGCGACCTATCGTTCTTACAGTGGGAAACCCGACTTCTCCCACTGGACCCGGTCACGATATCTCACATCTTGAAATACCCGAACATCTACGAGAAGCCCTCTATAACCCGGGGACTGATTGAATGGCTTCTTGGGTGTGGTGTGGCTGCGGCAGAGGGCAATGCGCATAAACGCCAACGACGCATCGCGGCACCCGCTTTTTCAATTCAGAACATGAGCGCATTTATCCCACTTATTTTCAACAAAGGAGAGGAACTGAAAGACAGATGGATGGGACTTATCCAAGAACGAGCGGTCAAGGATACGCAGAAGAAACACACGGGTTTACAGCTTGACGTCTGTCATTGGGTAAGCAGGGCGACATTCGATGTTATAGGACTGGCTGGTGCGTTTCTGCCGGCAATTTGCATCACCCCATCAGCCTGAGCCTACGGCGCTGCCTGGATTTATGTTCAGGATTCGACTATCACCTCAATGCCGTCCAAAACGAAGACAACGAACTGCTGAGAGCATATAAAGATATGTTCGAGCATGGGATATCCCAGCATGGAGTCTTGAGAAGTACAATCTACGCCTACGCCCCGATATTGAGGAGTTTATTCGTAAGACTTGTTCGCTGGCCAGTCATAGTACGTTGCTGACTCCCTGCTAGCCGGATCGGGCGATAAATGTTGTGCGTAAGAGTCGAGAGACAATCAATCGTGTATCGAGGCAAGTCATTCAGGAGAAGAAGCAGATGATGGAGGACTGCGAGCTCAGCGGGAGAGCATATGAAGGCCGGGACCTGCTGTCACTTCGTTTGTTTTCAGCGCTATCCGCCATCGCATCGCATTCATTTTGACTGTCAATAGTTATGATATCTAATGCTGCAACCGATCTTCCCCCCGAACAGCGTATTTCTGAGGAAGAAATTCTTCATAACATCAATACCTTCATGTTTATTGGCTCTGATACAACCTCGTTGGCTGTCACGTGGACGCTACTCCTGCTGGCGAAACATCCTTCGATTCAAGACCAGTTGCGTGCGGAGCTGTGCGGCCTGCCTCGCCCATGTAGCATCGGTGATGATGCGGTCTTAACACACTATCAAGATCTTTGTTGGTCGCTCGGCTATCGCTAGTTTATACCGTATAGTTGTGTTGGGGTGCTAACACTACTATCGTGCTCTAATAAAGGCAATGTATGTACAGAGTGGGCAAAGCGTGTAAGCGCTTTCTGGCTCGGCCGGGACACAGGAGGGAGCCTGCCAGCTGCGGTGCCCTATGCTATAGTCGCTAGCCGACGCGGCGCGCAGGCAGGCTCCCTGCTTCTAGTCGGCGAGGGGGTTGTCTCTTTCGGTTGGTTATCGAACAACTGACATTTGTTCTTGTGATATCTTCTGGTGGAGGTCTGGGTTGGCTTGGACGTAGGGGGCAAGTATCTGAGCGTGCTTGCGCAAATATCTGGAGAATGAGTCACTCGACCATCTGCCGATGCTCTTCATGGCTTCGAAAGGCACACCCCTTAGTAGGTACTCGAGCGTAGCGCCGATGCGTATGCTGTGACCATGTTTGATGGGGCGGCCTGCATCGTTCAAGGCCTTCTTGAGGCGTGTGAGGAAGATGGTCTTCGTGAGCGGTCTGTGGGTATTGTTGTGCCGGTAGGCGAAGAGGTGAGCGGTGTGCGGTGGTTGGTTGACTTCAATGTGGTTTGATAGGGCAGCGTCGGGATCCGCAGGGCCTTCCTGTTGGGCCCAGAAGACTGTTTCTCCTCCTCTCTCTTTGGAGACTGTCTTGGTTTGCGGGATGTGGAAAGTGGTGACCTCATTACCGCTCCTATCTGTGATGCGTCGCTGGATGTTGGTGACTTTTATGTGCATCTCGGGATTGAAACTGCTCAGGTTTTTGACTGTGAATTCTCCTAGGCGTGCAGCAGTGAAGAATGTGGTGGTGAGGCACGCGAAGAATGCGGCGTCTAAGGGCTGGGACAGGTTTAAATGGCCTCGCATGGCAAGTATATCCTCGATGAGGAGTGGTTGGTGCTTGGGCAATTTAAGTGCTTCGGGTGTGGACTTCCTGGCACCTTTCAGCATGGTCTGAATGTGCAGATCATCTATATTCCAAGGTATATTGTATATCCTGTGCCAAGCCCTTAGGCCCTGTACGTAGTTAGCTATGGTATCTCCGGCATAGGCCCCTGCTAAGTCCGTTATGAAACTGGCTAATGTGTCTTGGGGCACCGGAGCATGCTCTTGTTCCGGTAAGCCCTTTGAGTCACACCAGGTGTGGAAAACAAGCAGCCCGGAGGCATACGACGCATGGGTAGAGGGCTCCCATGCGAGGGCTGTGAGTTGGTAGCGCTTCTCTAGATCTTCACTGGAAGGGGAAGTGTCGGCAGGGAGGAGTGGGTGCCATTTGAGAAGGCGGTCACCAGCTGGGCAATGTGGGCGAGCTGGGGTTGAAGTATGAAGTGAGGGTTGGGCTCTTGCGAGCGGGGAATAAGGCTCGCGCCTGTCTGCCCTATTTTTTGCCAGTAAGGCTTGGAGACAGTTAGGCGTCGGCCCAGATGGAGGCGGCAACAAGTTCTTCATTGGCTGTCTCAAGCTGCCGGGTGAGGAGGGCATGTTGCCCATCCTCACGGTGCTGCTTGTGGTGTTTGGGTGGTGGCTGATGACCTCGAGGCCAAGCTGAAGCATATGTCGCATCTCGAAGGTAGGATCGGAGAGGGCTGGGGATGGGGATAGTGGGAAGAAGGCGGTTGGGAGGTCCAAGGATTCCTCGTGAAGGTGCGTCTGCTGGGTTGTGCTGACTGGGCACATACCGCGTATGGAAATGCGCTCCTGTTGTTTCTGAGATGTCATGCATTCTCCGAAAGACGCCGTTGGTCTGGGCGTTTTTGCTGGCACCCTTCCACCACCCTTCGACGACACCTGTGTTGTCGCCATGGCATTTGAAATGGTTGCCAGCTCCGTATAAGACAATAAGGGTCCGGGCAAGGAGCTCAAAGGCGACGGCCTCGGCCCAGCCAATGTCGCGGCCTTGGGAATGCCAGTCTCCGATGAGGATCCATGCATGCCAATATTCTCCCACAATGATTCCAAGGCCCATTCCTGAGCTTGCATCTGAGAATGCGTGATGGTCGTGAAGGATGATCTGGCCTGGTATGGGTCGTGCTATTGAAGGGAGGAGTAGCCTGGCGAGCCACCATTCAAGGTCGGCGTGAGTGCCTCTGGGAGGGGTACGAGGTTGAAAAGGGGTGGCGTGAAAATTTCCCATAAAATTTTCTAAGCGCGTTATGTAAGCACGGCCCGCTGGAATGACGTGACAGGCATGCAGGAGTTTGCCGTAGAGGCTCTGTACCTCTTTGAGGGCATGAGTAGCATGCGACATCCATTCAATGATAGCATTACAATACTTGTCCCTCTTGTCGTCTGGAAGCGATACAGTGTTTTTGGCAATGTCCCACTCCAATCCGATGTATCTGATTGCTGTGCCAAATGGGACATCGTTGGATTTTTCCCATGGGATGCCCATATGAGCTGCTATCCTGTCGATATCATCGATGCAGTATGTGAATTCAGCATCCTGCATCAATCTAGGCGTAGTGCCAGAGAGGTCTTTGAGTGGGAATAACATGTCCTCATCGCATTGTATGATGCGTCCATCGGGGAGATAGCCGGCATGGTACCACCACCTGCAACCGTCATGATGTCTGCCCCCATTGTGGGTTATCTGTGTGCGGAGGTGGGCCCGGTCAGCATTAAATTCGGCCAATGCTGCCTTTGGAATGCGGAAGAAGACACGATCATCAACCCATTTGATTATCGGTCCGATGCCTTCGGCACGCATTATGTCATTTGCGGCATCAGCGCAGGCACCATAGATGCCTGCTGAGGGGCCGAGCCCAAAGGAGAGGCATGTATCGAGGTTGAAAGCATCATCGCCTACTCTGACTACTGTACCGTTCCATTGGGATGAGTGGAGTGGAATGGTTCGGTAAGCCTCGGCCTCATCTCTTGTGGCAGCCTGTGAGCCTGGTGGGAGTCGCATGATACAAAGGGCCATGGTGGCGAAAGTGCCCCATGTGCATGGGTAAAGGGAGGAATCGATTTGTGTATTGATAGACGGGATGGGCGAAGCTGGCGAATGAGGGAAAGAGAAGTCTTGTACAAGGCAGAACTTGCCTGGTTTGTTGGACTTTGGTATTATCGATAGGGGTGATGTTTGAAAGGGGCCTATGGCTGCTTCGAGCTCAGCTCTGGTGAATGGGCCAAGCTGTCGACGCATGGAATATTCATGTTGTAAAATAGTGTGGAACGGTGTGGCATAATAGACGATGGAGGGTTTATTAGGGGGTATAAAGGAGTGTTTGATCGGCGGTATCCCGATCAGTGCGCCATGCTGTATTGTACTAAGGACATTGGGGTATTTATTTACGAGGGTGTGTTTGTCCATAAAGGTATGCCATCCACTGAGTAGCAACGGCGTGACTGGCTTAGTTCGCCGGTCGGCGATGGCAAGCTGTAGCGCCATGGTGCTCAGTTCCGCAACCGGCACAGCGATGGCGCATGCCATGGTGCTTGCTGGAGCATCCTTTGGGGAGCTGAAAATCGATGCAGAGTGGCTTCCCGTAGCGGTCAGTGAGGTGACCGAGTTTGCTACGCGTGCTGAAGGCAGATTGTCCATCGCTGAGTGTTTCCTCCCGACACTCTGCCATGTTCTGATGGGGCCTACGGAGGCAGACGGCACAGAGGGTTTGTGGCTGCTTGGGGGCACGAAAGGAGTGTGTGGGTGTGGAAGCTGTCCTTTTGTATGGGTGAGGGTGAGGCGGGGATGTGTATGTGTTGTCTGCTAAGCTCGCGTTACGTGGCCTTTGTCGCCTTGTCTTGCCGACAGGGTTAGTAGCGGCCTCCTGTGGGTTGGCTGCAAGCAAAGCCATGGCCTAACATTGGGTGAAGGCACATGACTGATGCGAGTGGGGTAAAGCATGAATCGGCCCCGTGGGTATGGATTCAACAGCGTGAAAAGCATGAATCGACCCATTGTAGGGCGCAGATTCAACGGTGGGTGCGAAGGGCACAAGTCCAAAGGACAAGAGAAAGCATGAAATGAGCCCATTGACAGGGGACAATTCAAAAGCGTGCCGGTCATCCAGGAAGCAGGATGAGACAGCAGTTTGAGGGGTTGGCGAATAGTTTGTTTAGCCGGGTGGGATGATGGGAAAAAAGGTTTGCGTTAGCTTAGTGCTTTGGAGATGTGTATGCAACACTTACGGCTTTGCGGACAACCGCATTATGCTTAGCATCGACCTCCTTACGGTAGGCATCCAATTTTACGTGGTTAAGCCTGGCTAAGTTGAAGAAATGGCCCACTTTGAGCTCGTCGTGCCATGCCCTGCGGGCCCGAGCTTGGTACAGCAGAAGGGTCTCTTTGCCCTCGGGGATGGCCTTGATATCGTGGGTCTCGATCTGCCAAAAGAAAGAAGACAGGACTTTGTTATAGTCGTTAGGCCAGCCTGCCGGCACTAGCCATCTGCAAAGAAGGCAGTTGGCACCCAAGAACTGCTCCCAAGAGAGCTGTTCATCGCTTAAGGCATTTGGGTGGGCACGGTTGGATGCTGCTGTGCGCAGTGTGAGGCGGTTGTCATTAGTTTTGGTGACGTCCCAGAGATCTTCATCTGAGGCTTTGTCTCTGTCGGCGGCGAGACAGCCTTCATCCGTGAAGTACCAGAGAGGCACATATTCGAATTTACGGAACTTGTCAATAGCATATGTTGTGGGACGCTGGAGGGACATTGTATGGCTTTCTGCTTCAAGGTCGATCGGGGGCAGTTGCGGCATCCGCTTTTCTACCTTGTCGAGTGCGAAGAAGTCTCGATCCTCAGGTTGAGGAGGGGGTAGCTCCCGAGGGGCATGGGGTGCTCGGAGCTGGAAAGGGTGTGGCACCCGTCCATTGTGCTGTTCCTGAGGGGGCGCTGGCTGTTCCTCCTGGTTTTGGGGAGGCTGTTGGCGATTCACCTGTGGATCGTGGCGGTGCTGGAAATTGTCGGGCTGCTGGGGCTGGTCATGGTCTGCTTGCCCCGGCTGTTGTTGCTCTCCGTCTCCTGGGAGGTGCGGCGGTTGCGGCTCGGGAGGCTGTGGTCCCCCTTGCTGCTGTGGTGGGATGTTGTTGGCCTGTCTACGCCAGAGGTCTGTTAGCAGTAGATTTGCCTGTTCTCTGTTTTGGCCGCCGTCTATCAATGTATTGAAAAGCGGTTGATAGTGAGGATGTGTGCTGAAATCCGGCGGTGCCTCATGTGCTCGGTTAGCCATTGGAATGGTTGTAAGGGGTGATTATGTGGGTTTTTAGTTGTAGGAGGTGTTGGAAAGTTGTGCGAAGAAAACGAGCGAGCGAGCGAGCAGGGCGGCGCGACAGCAACAGTGGCGGGAGAGGAGAAAAAGCGATGGCCACGTGCTTTGCGCCCCGCTTACCAAAGACCTTCCTCTATCGTGCTTCTCACGCTAGACTACCCAGATTGCTGCGGCGCCGTTGCTCGACAAAGTCTGTCGCGAGACACTTCGCTTTGTGCCCCCGATGCATTCCTTCCTCCGTGTTGCGACACAAGACGACGTCCTCCCAGACTCGAAAGGTGGTGGAGGTTTTTGCATCCGTAAGGGTACCCTTGTGTATGTACCTATCGAGGCGATGAACCTGGACTGCGAGATCTGGGGAGAAGATGCATGGAATTTCGTGTAAGTCGATTTTTGCTATCATCTTTTTCGCGAGAGAAGCCTCAGGGAAGTTGACGACGACTCGCTGCTGCTCAGTCCAGATCGGTGGGACAACCTTCCAGAGGCGGTCAAATCCATACCAGGTGTCTACGCCAACTTGCTGACTTTCTCCGCTGGACCCCGTGTACGATATTTCTGTCATTTTGTGCGAGCATTCTGATAAACCAATGCCCTGTAGTCCTGCTTAGGCCTGCGCTTATCCATAATCGAAATGAAGGCCTTTATTTATGTCCTGATCACGAACTTTGTGTTCGCTGAGACGGATGAGAAAGTTGTCAAGGCGAATGTGTGCGTAAATGTTGCTCTTATCCCCCTGCTGGGGGACGTCCCAGGCTGACGGCGTATCGACAGGGGGGTTACGAGACCTTATGTAAAAAACAAGTTCAAGGAAGGGAGCCGGTGTCCCATGATGGTGACTCCATATCTCCCAGCGGAATCGATGTAGAGCCCATTACCACTGTCACGATGTGCGAGGGCAAACGTGTGGCCTGACTCGTTCGTTGTGGCTACCATTTTGACTTAATCTTACCTATGCTGGCTCTATTTAACTTGTACACCCACTGACTGTGCCCTCATGAATAAAGCTCCATGCCTCCAACAAACAGTTAGGCTGTTAAACAGGCTTCTTCTCAACTGTACATTCTTTGTCATTGCCCACCCCCATCCTCCAACTCACGACAAGACGACTGCAAGAAAATCCAATCCCTTCCCACCCTACAGGGCCGTGCCTGCAACTTTGGTTTGCGACTGATGAACCGAAAAAGTTGTTGAGTGTCGAGTATTAAGTCCCGCAGATCGAGGTTAAATCAATTAAAGGTTATAGCCAAGTGGTCGAGTATAGGGGGATCAATCCGGGCCATGAAGTCCTCCAAGTATTCGTTGACACTTTCGAACTCCAACACAGTGAGAGAGGGAAGCACAACACGTGTGGGCAGAGGTAAGCGTCGGTTTTCCCAGTCAGGACGAGATGGATCGAATTCGAATTTGAGGTGAAGTAATTTGAGTCTGTTAGCGCGGACAGGCCAGTGACGATCGCTTCAGGTGAAAGGAAGCCCGTAATAGGAATATTAACAAGGTGAAGATTAACAAGGTCGGTGGAATACAGAAGTAGGTTCGGTAATCCGGGGATCGGAGTGTACGTTAACGAAAGCGGTCGTAGACGGGTAGAGCCACCCAAGAACTTGAGTCACTTGACTTGTCAACGCCGGGAATGGTGGCGATGGGAAGGGCTGGCCAGACATCCAGCAACTTCCTGACGGGGGTTCTGTTTGTGCAGGCAATTCGCAGATTCAGGCCACGTGTTGATCCAAAAATGATATTTCGCCATCGTTGGCACACGTGGACCAACGTATGTCATACCTTTATGCTTGGAGCTTCGGCCACATAGCAGTCAAATATATATATGAGTTCATCGTCGGAGAGTATGTTGATTGTCACCTGGCCTAGTAGTACACCACACCAGTCAGCTTGCCAGAATACGTCGCCTTGCGCTTCATCGCGCAGTCATCGCACGAAAAAGCAGCTCGGATGCGCGTCTCGCCAACGCCTGACGTCGTCACCCATGTCTTCGTGCTTTTCCGCGGAGTCCGCACAGACGATGTGGTAGTTTGGGCGCTGGCGGCTGCTCGTGCGGCTGCGGAGGACGGCGCAACGTTCTGGTCGAATGTCGTTGGCGTTGATGCGGTGCGCGCGTCCGATCACACGTGGTGGAGTGGGGCGTGATGGAAATCGAATGAGTATTATGAGTCACCTTCAGGAAAGCGGCGGTTTGAACATATTTTTTTCGTAGAAGTTCACTCTGAGGGAGTAGAACTTGAAAAGTGGGGAAAATAGTGTCAGCGAGCGAGCGAGAATGCCAGTGAGTGCGACCTGAAGCGTGAAACGTATATATTCGGCCGTTGTACGGAACAGGTGGGCGCGAAATGTATGCGGCCACGTGACTCGGTGCCTTGCTGAAGGACCATGGTTACAGGTGATGCAATGGAAGACTTTAGGACCAAGGTACATCAGTGAGTCGTGCTGTTTTCAAGGCAACCATTGCGACGTCCTCTGTACATCGGGGGCAGCATGTCAATATGTACGGAGGACGGGGAGATTCAAGCGGGGTCCCAGCGCCATTTAGCGGCCATTACTTCCGCATCCTCGTCATTCCATTTACCCCAGTGATTTTCGGCCTGCCTTCTGCGCCTGGAGAAGGCCATGACGTCGCGCGAGACGGCAATTGGCGCGATCTACCCGACCAATATGTCCGCCTTCTCTGGGTAGGTTGTGTCGACTCCGAGTTGAACTGTCGAGGACTGGAGGCTTTGCCAGGCACCGGGAGCGCAAGTAAATGGAACACATGTTTCGTGAGGAAATGGACAGTGGTGTCACTGTCTGTTATTGGGGAGGTTGATGAGGTGGCAGTCTGTGAGAGACAACAATTGAAGAGGCGACTTGGGAAGCGTCACTGCTCTGAGACCCCTGCACGTGACCGTGACACGAGATTCGAACTTCGGAAGGGACCGAACCATGGCATCGCTATCATCCAAGGGTAAGTTAGTACGAGTTGTGTCTAATAATCTAACTTACCTTTGACATATTGTAGTGTAATACCACAAGATGGTGGCGGAGACGTTTGGTCTTGAACGTCGCGGGTCTCATGGCAAATTGCTCTCCTTCCCTGCTAGTACAATGGAACAAATAGCGCCTTTTGATGGCTTGATTTTGATGTTCGATAATGCCATATCAATGATGGGCTTGGAGTCGTTTGACTGATTGCCCCCGCACAGGCTGGGAATCTGTTGCGCCGGCTGTACAGTTACTATAGTGTACAGCCATCTATGGCCGCACACCTCCATCGGGACAGAATTCCGAAGCCATCATAGAAAGACCGAGCATAATTGAATGTACTGTAACGTCATGTTTCCCGCCGGCCAGTGGTATTTTGGACACCTGCCATTGGCAGTGATGGCAATAGTGTACGGCAGCTTTTAAAAAAAAGGGCTACGTACTACCTCTCCCCTGAATGAAACTACAGATTGGCGAAATCGCAAAAGCACTGTAAATTACATCCGCACGCAAGTCGGCGCGGTGGCTTTTCTATTCAGAGAATCAAACAGCTCTCACCAATTCAATCGCGAGAGCAGGACTGCAGTGCACAGTAATTAAGCGGCCGCCTGCCTGCACGTCATGTGCCAGCACTGGCATCCCCACATGGGTTAAATTGACCCTTGTCAACGATCGTGCGTTTCTTTATTCTTATCGTTTATCGTGAACTGATATCCCCTTGAGCTCACGGATCATGTTATCAGGCCTACTGTATCTGTCAAGATGGAACACCTCACTCACCTTAGTTTCCTGTCGCTGTTTACTGACTAACCATTGCCAGTTTCCCGGCCGGAGAGTATCACTCAGCTGGATTGTTCAGCGGTTCTCAGGCTTACTACCTACCTACCCATCAAGTCCCACTGGCGCCGATACCCACACGGTAACGGTAACCGCCGTCCGCTACTCATTTGCAGTCCCAAGTCAATCTACGACTGATAGGCCACACCGCGTGATACCGGAGAAACCAGTGTGTTCACGAGTCATTTTTTAGGAATATATGCAAGCGCAGCAAAGAAGGGGAAAAAGAGATGTGGAGATATGGAGATGTGATTTGATCCATGATTCATTGGTTTGTTCGACTCTCCGACTCGGACTCCGAGTCAGTCCGAGTCGCCGGCCGCCTTCTCTCACCAAATCCCTAACCGCCGATTATCGGTAGAGATAACTGCCGTGCCGGCGGGCGAAACGTTGAACTGTGAACGTGTGAACGATGATACTGTACAGTACACAGGCGCTAGACCCGTGCTTTGCTTCCCTTCCCATGCTAAAAATTTCGTCTCCAATATTGCGACTTCTTTTCTTTTTTTATCTCCTTCAGTTACAGTATTCCGGTACCTACTATTCCGAATAGAAAGTACCCGCGCGCCGGTACACGTTCACCGGGGTCAGTAGGTCAGCGGGTCAGCAGGCGACCCTGGCTGGAACATGATGACAGAGAGAGAGAGAAAAAGGAATGAGGGATTTGTTACAACTTGAACGTAAACAGCACGATATCAATATCAATATCATCACCGGTGAATCGGTGATATGACTCGTTACCCATTCTTAATAAGCAGGCAAAACATCGGAAGCCATCATGAGAAAAGAAGAAAACGAGATAGAAACATGCATGGAGACACGTACGCAGGGTCAACTGAACTTTCGGAGATTTTGTGTTCATCATTTTCTCCCATATCATGATCCGAGTCGTTTATTCACACGGTCGCCAGTAAGGTAATACAATACTTACGCCAAAAGCACCCCAGATATGTCGTCGTCGTCATCATCATCATCAACGCGTTGCGGCCTTAGGGCCTTACTGTTTTGGAAGCCCCGATAATAGCGAGCCCCGGTATAAACCAACCCCCGACGATCCTTTGCTCTTTGCTCCAGTACGATAAAAATAATGTCGCGCCAGCGCGGGACACCCGGACACCACACTACAAGTGGCTACGATGTGAGTCAGTAAGTAGAGAAGAATGTAGCATAGCTACATAAGTAGATGTCATTAGTAGCTTGTTGGTTGATACGTTGGTTGGTTTGAGTTGAAAAAAAAATAGAATGAGAATTCGCTGGTCACTCCGCCGGGCCGGATCCCGCGTGTGCGAGCCGAACCGGAACCCTCGTGTGCTCAAAGGGGCATGCTGTACCTAAGCGCGCACCTTTACTGCGGACTTACTACATGCGCACTACAGTGTGAATAGGGTAGAGGATTTGTTTCATCTTGATTGTCACTCCTTCAAGTTTCCCTCCGACTCGCAGGCATACACACTAGCAAAAGTCAAGTGATGTCTAGTAAATGTATATTGCAGGGGCTATGGGGGTATCGACAAACAAACAAAAAAGAGAGAAATAAAGGATAGACAATGATGAGTAAAGAGTGAGTTGCTTTAGGAGGAAGTAATACAGGACTTTTAAGCAAGAAGAAAATGAAAGGGAAAGTGGAAAGACACTACTCTCGTACATGTATCTTTATATCCGCAAAGATAGGAACAAAAAAAAAACCAAGAAGTGGTAGGACGGGGTAGTCGAAAGTGAAATGATTGAATAAGAAGTGCGAGGCCGGGATGTGAATGCATGGGGAAAGTGAAGTGAGCAATAGATGCGAGAGGATTGTTGGGGAGGGAGGGTTTGGATATCGAATTGCAGGGATAACAACGGTCGCAGACTAGATTCGGCGGCCCCACAAGGAGACAAGGAAAATAGAAGCAGGAGAGAGTAAGTGTTAGGTGTGTTGGAGTCTAATCATCTAATCATCTCTACAAACCCAAAAAAGGGGACCCAAAGCGCTTCTTTTCTTCTTCCTCTTGTTCGTTTTTTTTTGTCTCCTTGGCTTTCCTTTTTAAAACAAGAGGCCGAACCCGTCCGTCGTGTGCGAGCGCATGTATATGAAACAACCCCGTGCGCGAGTAAAAGCAGTTCACCGAGCCTCGGACGTCTCCACCGAGGAGGAAGAGGTCATTTGAGTAGAAGGCGAAGCGGGAACTTCAGACGAAGACGCGGGTTCGGCAAATAACCAAACGCCACCCTATAAATAGTAAACCCCGAAAGAAAGGGGATTCGCCGTCTCAGCATCAAGGACCGAAAGAGGAAAAAAAAAAAAGAAGCTATAAGCCACTACCGCACGCACCTTACTGTGCATCGTAAAGTTGATCGCTGGGTGGATCTTCTCGACACCTTGACGACCTGGCATTCCCGTCCAATGAGCGGGTGGCAACGATCCCGCGGGCATGAAATCGGGTGCGAGGCTGAAGGAGTTGAATCGTTGTAAGAGGCGCACGATGAAGTAACCCGCTTGATTCAGCGCGAATTCCTGTCCCAAACACTAAAAATATTTTTTGGTGAGACCGTCAATCGACGATTAGAGTAGGAAGGGTGGGATGTACTCACGATGCGTGGGCCACCGTAGAATGGCGAGTACATGAATGGCGTCCTGGCAACCTTATCGAGTAAGGCGGACTCGAACCACCGTTCTGGTCGGAAAGCCTCGGCATCGGGACCCCAAAGATCCGCTCGTTTATGTGCGAGCAAAGAGGTCATCATTATTTGTGTCTTAGGTGGGAGGTAGAGGTTGCTCGTGCTCGGAATGATGACCGGGTCGTCGCGAGAAGTGCGCCCGATGAGCGGGGCGGACGGGAAGATGCGGAGAACCTCTTTGAGAACTGCTTGTACTATTGTATACCGTGAGTTAAAATAAAGGCAGAGTGTAGGAAAGTCATGTAAAACGCACGATAATCCATCTGTTTGAGGTCCGCATAGGTAGGGGCGCCTGTCTGCCCAAACGTGTCGAGGACTTCTTGCCTCAGACGACTGCACACGTCGCGGTGCATCGCAAGGAAGTATATCACGAATGTCAAAAGCGAGGACGTCTATTAACAAACAGTTCTTTGGTCAGTTCACAAGCCCCCCATAATCATCAAGCTCGGGCGCTTACAGTTTCCCGTGATGCGATAAGGAAAGTGATAAGCTCATAGCGTATATGTTCAACATCTACAACACGCGGCTCAACAACCCCACGAGGAGAAAAGGAAAAAAGAACGGAATGCGTACCATCAGACTGATCCGCGAGATAATCCAAAAAGACAGTCTCGTCGTCGCGCGAGCTAACCTTGGCGTCTCCCCAACTCGCTTCCATACGCTTTGTCTTTCGATCCAAGGCCCGCCTCACGAGGGGTTCCAGCCAGTCCATGATGACCTGAATCGGCTCCTCGGTCTTGTCTTTGAACAACTCGAGCAATGGCCACGTATCGCCCTGCACGCCACGGCGAGTAATGAGAACGGCGAGGGTCTCGAAGGCATTGGTGAACACGTCCCACTCGCTCCCGCCGTCAGCAGGTGCGGACCCTTTCGGGCCGAGGACGACGCGTCCGGGTTGGGTGAGGGGAAGGTCGAGTGTGTTGAGCGCATGGCCCCAGAGGAAGAGGGCAGCCGCGTCAAGGGTAAAGCGCTGAAGCAGATCTTGTACGTCGATGGGGGCACATGCGGCGGCGCGATTCGCAATAAGGTTAATGGCTTTGGCGGACGTCTGATCAAATATGTGAAAATCAGAGATGCGTTCCTTTGTGAAGAATGGGCGTGCGATTTGGCGGCCCTGGGAACGTGAGGGGGGAAAAGAGTGGGGGTGAGTTCGGATGGAGAGCGGGGAGAAGAAGGGCTGTGGGACAACGCACGATCCTCCACCGATTTCCTTCGCTGGAGAAGACTGAGCATAAAGGCAATCAAAAGAAGCATCAATAAAACGCACGCGTTGAAGAGACCCGTTCCCAGAAGTTTGTCGCTGTCAAAAGGGGGTGCGCGCTTGAGGGGGAATGAAAGTGGCGCTGGGAAAGTGAGGAGAGACGTACATTCGCTCGTGCCACAGGATGCCCTTCTCGAAGTGGGTGAAGCCGGTATGCGCCACGAATCTGAAGACCTTCTCATCCATGGAGATGATCTAATATACCGTGGGGTGTGAATATTGGTAGTCCCGTCCGCGGGGGGTGGGGATTTGGGAAATGAGATCGGGCCGCACGCTCACCTGATCATCCCAAAAGAATCGCGTGTTGAGAGTGGTGCAGGCATATTCCTCGAAGAGGTCTGCGAAGCCTTGGAGGACATACCCACTCTCGAACGATTTGAGCAAGCGCAGGACAACGTCGAGATTGCCCGGCCAGCGCCCACGCACGCGCGTGATAGGTTTAGCGCCCATGCGGGCCGCCTCCCTGTCTTGGGACCATAACGTATACTGGGAGCGGAGGCCAATGGCGATGGGGATGCTAAACAATACGAGGGGCAAGTATACGAATAAGGAGACGGAGAGCGATCGGCAAAGGACGCGCAGCGTGAGTGTGGTCAAAAGAGGGGGAGCGATGAAAGCCTTGGCGAGGGATATGAGGATGCGCTTGCGGTAGTCCGGGATGGTCTTCTCAAAGGCGGTGAGTTGTCGGTGGGGTGCCATAAGTTGAGGGTGTGTGTGAGTGTGTGAGGGCAAGGCGTGCGGGAGGGGTTATGGGTGTCGAAAGGGCCAACTCGGAACGATTATGAGGCCTCGGGGGAGTTTGGTGTGCGGACCGAGGGACCGAAAGGAGAAAGGTAGATTTGGGAAGAGGTATTGCCTGTAATTCGAGGGCGGTGGCGTCAGGGTGAGTGAAGAGATATTAAAGAGTAGATATGAAGAAGGAGAGGGGGGTGAAGGGAAGGACTATCCGTCGTCTCGCAAAGTATTTACGCCGCAGTGCGCCAGGGGCTCAAAAGAAGCTTAACAACCCCCGATCTTTACAGGCACCCTAACTCCCGACCCCGGCCCTCGATATCCCGTCAGCCTGATTACTCCCCGGCTCCCACCTGTTCCTCGTTCCTCGAGTGTGAGTTACACGTGAGGCGCCCACGGACGTCAAGAAGAGTTATTAGTGAGGGGAGCATGTGGTCAAAAGAGATCATATCAAAGGGAGCAACTCTTTTGGCAACAAGGTGACGAGACAGTGGTGAGCGACCGACTGTCTGGCCCAGTCCCTTGCGCCGCCGACGCTCACCTAGGATGAATCCTCGCCCCATGATGGTGAATATGAATGAACGTCGTCGCCACTCATCAATAAACTGAAACCACGTACAGCGGTGCCGAGCTGAAGGTACTACACACACCGAACACTGTTCCATATGATTAGATTACATATTGTACAGCACAAACCCCTCCTCCACGTCACGTCCCTCGAGTCCATTCATACTGTTCGGTCTTCCGGTAATCTGACAACGGCTATCAGTCTAATGCACGCGCACGCCAACACATCATCAATCGATCAAACCGGCACATCCCACTCACTTTGTACACGTCTAAATCATCCACCCGAAGTAAAACCTGGTCTTGCTCCATATAGACCTCTTTGCATCCCGGAACGTCCACCACGACGTCCAAGTGTGGGAGCGCCGTCCTCACGTCTTCCTCGAACCAATATCCTGCACGTGTAGTACTACTTTCGGTGATTCTGCGGGTACCGTGTGGGTGAAATGGGTCCACAATTCCCTCCCCTTCCCCTTCATCTGACGAGTCCTCCCCTTCATGTTCATGAGAATCCCTCCACTCATGACGCCCGAGTCCCTTCGCTACCATAGAAGCCTTCGCCTGCCGAATCCGGTACTGGTTGTAGTCACGAATACGTATTCGATGAACACCATGTTCAATCGTTGCCCTCCGCTCGCCAAGCAAATACATCCATCCCACGTGCGTCTGATCCGACAGTGCTGTCGCCCGCGGTCCCCATGCGGCCCACGGTACATCCCCTTCGGCATTGACATCGCCCACCACAACCTGCGCTTGCGCTTGCCTCTGCACCGATGCCGACGCCGACTGACCATCCCCATCACCATTCGATGACTCGGCATTGGCAGTGACGGTGGCAGTCGGGGTCGGGACCACCACGCGAGCCGCATCAGCATAAGCGAGCAAAGTGGCGCAACGCACGACAAACTCGAAGACCCGCAGCCGTCGCTCGCACCCCTCGATCCGCATGACGACACTAACGATACTGTCCTTCGTCGACTGGCGGAACATATGGCGGCGTCCCAGGGGCGAACCGCGATACTCCGGCCACGGTCCGCGGGAGAACGTCGGATGTCTTGGATGCTCTCCGACGCAGAATGACCAGATTGCGCGGGCGCGGGCCCCGGTCCCGTCCCGTTCTTGCCGTAGCGGTGGAAGCAGAAGGGTGCACAGCTTGTCCATACGCGGCCGTCCTTCGCTTCGGCCGCTGCGCCCGCGGCTGTTATCGTTCGTGGCACCACCACGGTCGCCACTAGTACCACTACCCTCTTCTCCTACACCTTCTTCTCCTGCTGCTTCGTCTTCTACTTCTTTTCCCATGTTCGATATTCGGCACAGTTCGATTCCCGGCGGGTCAAGTTGTACGAGCGCAAGGACATCTTTGGATATCATAGCGGGTATCGCATCATACATCCCCGGAGGAAATTCCCGGAGCTGCCATCGTCCGTAGATATAAGTCATACGATAGTATTATAATTATTACCGATGACAACGAAATGAAAAACTCACGAGTGTGATTGACCCTGTCTTCCATGCAACCAAGTATAGCTTGCTCGTATTGTAGCCTACCTGTCCAGCTCCGATCCAGAGTAGCAGATAATCACCAAGTACCTGGGCCTGCGTCCAGTTAAACACCGTAGCGCCCTCTACACGCAACCGCATCACTGGCACTCTGGCGCATGGGTGCGGCGTCCCATCCCGGAAGCGCAACGGTCGCAGCACCAAATGAGTCGTCGTCTTCTTCTCACCCCCCTCCTGGTACTGGTCTTCGATTTCAGGTCTACTGTTCCCGCAAGTAAGATTTACTGAAATAAGAAAAGGAATCGATGGGAAATACAACGCACGAGATCACCACGGTTAGGTCCAGCTCAGTCGACAACACGAACGCCACTACGTTCCACAACGGAATCTTGATGACCGTCCAAAAATCGCGATCGTATTCGGCACCGGCGACCTCCCCATTCCCATCCCCATCTCCATCCCGAAGCGCGCCCTGTCCTCCTCCTCCTCCAACATCGCCCAAACACCCACGCAAATCCAAATACGAATAAGAAGCACGCACATTGGGTCCCTCGCGCGTCGCAGCAATAAACCAAGGCCCAAACGAAAATCGATCTATGTCGTCCAGAAAACCATGCTGCTGTCCCTCCGGATCCATCGCCAACTGGTATTCGAACGGTGGATCCGGGTCTAGGATATTGGCTAGGATATACTTGACACGCGGTGAATGTGGCCACGATGATGATGGCTGGGGAGCGAGCGAAATACGTAGGTCGGGCTTGCGTTTTTGCCAAAAGACACCCGCCGCGTCATCATCGCCACCACCGCCCGCGAGAGAATTCCACGCTTCCTCCCAAGCCTGTAATGCGGCCGTGCGATCCGGTAGCGCCAGTGATGCCGGTGCAGATGCGGATGCGGATGCTGCGCTGCCGCCGCCGGTGAGGCGTAGTGGGTCATATAACCCTAGGAGGGCGAGGCGCTCGAGGTACTGCACGAGTGTTGATTGTGCTATGGTCGCGTTAAGTGTGTGGCAGGTTTGTCGGCATGCTTGTATGCTTTGGGCGTTTGTATGGGATAGGAAGATTAGGATGTGTTCGAGGAGCTCTGTCGGTAGATCGAGTAGGTGAAGGGGCATTGTGATGGCAATACCGTCATCAAAGCTGACTTTTGCTATTGTGATGCTATTGTGATTAGAGAAGAGTGGTAATGTGATGTAGCTATAGGTGATGTTGTTGGAAGAAGACGTGTCGGCCCGCCAGCATGACTGGCGTCTCGACCGTGACAGGGCCATGCGGCAAGCTCGTCAATGTTTCGCCACCATACGATATACGTAGTGACGTCTGTTTGACGGCTAAGGAGCAGCAATGGGTCACGGCTAGTCCAAGTCTATAATGAGCCTACTATTGTTTGTCCTAATGTGCAAACTCACCCATAGTTGCAAAATCACATTTCTTACCTCGTTCTGGCCAGCTTTTGCCCTCGGACTTTTTGTCCTTAGTTCATGTTATGTCTGACCATGTAGTACCAAGTTTCACTATGAAATTTCATTGATTCATTCATGTGCGACAGGTCAATCTTTCACGTAAACTACATAGATAAGGTACAAATGTGAGTCTCGAGAGCTCTGCATTGCACAGAAGCCAGTTTTATTTTGGGAGCATGGTAGGAACATATGAAACTACTTTTATACCAATTTTCAAGTGCAGGGGTGTTCTGTGAAGGGAGATATAAGGTGTTGCAAGATTGAGCGTGATCAAGCGTGACAATCGAGGGTCGATAGTCAGCTGAGTTTGAAAATGCGTCAAATGAACAAACGCGTCAAACGCGCTCTGTCTACTGTCTGTCGTTTTATTGACTCGCTTTTTCACTTAACAATGACACATGCCCGCTAAGCCCTTGCAGCTCCCTGCTCATGATCCGAAGGTTAAGAAAATCATCCTTGAGGGTGTATCCATCCTCTGTGATCACTTTGGCAAACATCCCTCTCTCAAAGCCACTCCCCATTAGGGTGATTCACGTTGAGGTTTTTTGCCGGTTTTCTGGTCGGTTTTTTAGACGGTTTTTTGAACCCGGCAACTTCCGGTTTCCAAAAATTGAAGGGTCTGTTTTTTGAGATGTGAAAGGAGCTCCGGAGCTGCTTTTGCATCGTTTTTAGCCGTCTCTGTTTTTGACCTGGTTTGTCATCAACAATTAAATTATCATAATAACAAAAAAAAATAATTATTACACGCGGCATAACACGCCTCTCCCCCAACCACCACCCCCTTGTTGCACGTACTATGACAAAGGCCAACAAACCCACCTCGGAATCAAGCCAGACTGGAAAAAAGAAGGCTCCAAAGTCCAGTAAGCCTGCCGAGTCAAAGCCAAAACAGCTGGAATGGGGCAGTAATCCAGCATGGATACAACGCGTGATCGAATATCTTACATGCGATGTGAAGTTTCGTCTTCGGCTTTTCAGCGACACCACTTCAGGGGCCAAAGCAGAGGGCCGATTGAAGGTACAAGCATCAGAAAGCAAGATAGCGCTTTACAGTGTGCTAGCGGCCACCATCTTCAAAACCATCGACGATGAAGCTATTCGACAAGATTATGAGAAGGATCCCGGTCGCTTTGCATGGTCCACCCAACAGCAATTCCAACGGTATGTTTATTAGGGTTTAGGTTATCACTTTCGGTTGATTCTGTCTGATAACAGATTAAAAAAGACGTACCTGAAATATGCTCGTGAGATACAGGGAACAGGCGAAGGGGTGAAATGAACAGATGGGGAGCATGCTAATCTGATCGGTAAGTTCACTGTTCACTTTCTGATGTTGATACTTTGGGCCTAATAGAAGGATAACTGGCAGAGCGAATTCGTGAGGAATGGCCATATTGGGATGACCTACATGGGTTCTGGAGTGAATTGCCGAACTATAACCCTGTGGGAGTGTCTACATCGACGGCGGGCCAAGATTTTGGAGCGCGTGCAGCAGCCTTATTTGCGAAGCCGAGTGACAAGGAGGATGAGGGCCATGAAAGCGACACTCAAGGTAATCATGGAAGCGGCATACCAGACCTCAATAGCGTTGAGCCGGACTCAGAAACTATAAGGTGAGACTGGACCATGGATCCTCTTGAAAGGGACTTCACCACGATCCAAGACAGTGATGATAGTGGTGGGAATCTGGACGGCGCTGGCAGCAAAGATAGCAGCAAGGAAACAAAGGTGCGTCTTTATCCATATTCTGGCCAATTGTAGGCGTGACAGGTTATGACAGGAACTTGTACCATCTGTCACCCAGCCAGAAGACACAGCTACGACATCTCAACCTCAAGCCACCGCTATCAGCGCTGCACAACACTACAATCGTATCAGCCGATCTACTTCACGAAGCTCAACACCTGCACGGAGCTCAACACCTGCGCGAAGCTCAACGCCTGCACGAACGTCCAAAGATGACACGAAAGGCAAATCGAGCAAGAATCAGGCTCAAACTATGGTGAAACGCGGTGTCCGAGATGCGTTTCATGAAGATATCCATGTGCTGGAGTTGAAGGAGGCAGCCGAGCGTCATGCACAGAGAAACACCATCCGGTTGAAGGAACTGGAGCTTCAGGAGAAGAGGCACACGGCAAAGGTCAGAAAGATGGAAATGGACGCAGAGATCCAAAAGGCGCAGCTCAACGTGCTAAACAACATGGCGAGCATGTTTGCTTCAGGCTCGATGGGCACAGTAGGTGGGACTCACGCTGCGAAACCCTCTGTATTATCGACGCCCTCAGTACTATCGACGCCGCTTGGTGGGTCTACAAGTCAGACTTCGGCGACCAACAGTTGGGTTCTTTCCCACCAACAGGCAAGCACATCGAGCAGTGGCAGCTTTCCTTCCTTAGTGCCTCATAGTCCTTCTGAGTTTAACTTTGGTACAAACGATCTTCACTTTTAAATCTCATAAGCCAGGCGATGATGTGGTGTATTGATGTTGTTCTACTTGAAGTTGTGATGATGGTCTACTAGCCTGCTTATAAATAAATCCTCCTTTACTTTCCTTCTTTTACGCTGGCCTTGAGACTCACGGCAAATTTGAACGGCAACCTGATCCCCATCAGACGAGCTCAATTCATCTGATGACAACCCATCCAAGATGAGCTCGTCATTCCACTCCTCATCAACATCGAACTTTTCTGTCTCGATCTCATGGATCATAGTGTGGATGACGATACACGTTCGTATCCACGTGAGGGCATGCTCGTGATCCAGAGCGTTCTTGATCTGCTGGCGCAGACCCTTCAGCGACTGAAAACGGCCCTTGATGAATCCGACAGTGTGTTCCGATTGAATCCGAATCTTTAAACTAGTTATTTAGCGTGCAAAACTGAAAAGTGTGACACGTACATGTGATACCCAGTAATTGAAGATTTTGTTCTCTGGAACGTTCGCGGCAGGCTTCTTGTAAGGAGTGATGCACCAAGCCTCTATTGGGTATGCGGAGTCTGCCCAGATCCATTCTCCGGGTCCAATAAGCCGCTGCCTCTGGAGAACGGTGTGCAAGTCTTGAAAGGCAGTGGAGTCGTGTGTGCTGCTGCAATGTCCAATAACGTAGTCGATTATGCAGAGATTTGGGAGGGTGATAAGCTGCCAGTGACAAGCCTATCAGTATGCAAAATGATATTTTGGCTTTATCGCTCACCTGAACATTCAACGAGTAGTTTGACTTCCGATCAAAGTAAGCCTCACCATGATACCCTGGCTTTTTAGCAAGGGGAACCAGAGTACCGTCCATGAATATGCACCCATTCCTCCATGCGACGCAAGTAGCAGCTTCGACCCACTCCTTTGCATTTTCCTTCTCTTGTGCACTTGGTGTCACAGCCGTGTCTAACGACATGGAACTTAGAGGACAACTGGTATACATCGCGTATACAGTGGGACAGAAGAGCAGGTTACAGCCTCCAAGTACTGTTAGGAGACCCTGCTATAGCACAAATGGACGAGAAGAAAGGGGAAACTGATATTGAGCCCCTGGGGCTGTCAAGAGCTACAGTAGGTAGGTAGACAGGAGACTCAACTTGCCTCTCTCTGGGCGCAATGAGTCCTCCTTATATGCTACTACAGGCAGGGGTGGGAAGTAGGAATAAGGTTCAGGGCAGAGGGTTCCTAGGGCATAAGGCCAACAGGAGGCATACATGAGGCAAACAGGAACAGGGTGGAAGTGAGGCAAACATGAGGCAGATAACAGTAAGGCACAGGGGATACTGGACAGATAAGAGATACCAACGACAAGGCGAACGCAGGGACCTGGCTCTGGCCACGGACAATCATGTGGGGCCAGGTTGCAATGAGGACGATAAGGGAGATGGACTTCGACGTGGATCAGAAAAGGGGTCTCGACCGCACAGAAAACAGGGCTCTAGGCTATGGGCAGCCTTCCATGCGTGCTGCCAGTATGCAGGATTGTGCCAAGGGGGCGGCGGATCGAACGACGGTTTCACCACACTCGGCCCAGATTGAAAGCTGTCCTCAGCTTTCTGGGCGTCATCTTCCTCTGACGAGGAGGTAGCGGGCTCAGGGTCAGAATGCGCCTCAGGAGAAGGTGTGCGTGCAGGGCCTCGGATGAAGGAGGTGGGGATGGGGAAACTGGGTGGTCGCCCTCGATCGGGGAGGTAGTGGCCCATATGGTACGACAACTCATGTCGTCGCCTGTCATGGGCGCGTGTGAAGCCCCTACCGCAGGTTTCACAAACGAAGGGCTTGAGAGCTCCTTTATCGTGTGTGCGAAGGTGGGTTTTAAGGTTGTGGCGACGGGCGGAGGCAAAGGGGCACAGGGGGCACGAGAACAGCTTGGATGCATCAGGGTGGATGCTAGGCGGGAGTTCCAATTGGGCAGGATCGATGCTGGGGTTCAGACTTGCAGAGGACGGAGTGGCCATTTGTTATCTAGAACGGGGTAATGGGTAGCAGTGGTGGCTGGAGCGAGTGGCAGGAAGCTTCGATGGGGAGTTGGCTGTTGCCCCCCTGATTGCACTACTCGGGCTTTTATCCCCTCAAGCGGATACTTCCGGTGATAAACCTTCAAGAGGTCTGGGGCGTGTATCTGGCTGGCTGGCTCCCATGTGTTGTCGCTTTCTGGGTATCCTTTCCACTTGATGAGGTACTGGAGCGTTCTAGCTCTCCCATGACGTCTGTGGCTCAACACGTGCTCTACCTCATATTCTTCTTCTCCGCTGATAAGGTCAGGTGGTGGCCGGGAGAAGTTAGGACCATGTGCGCTCGTCTCTCGATAGGGTGATAGGAGGGAGGCATGGAACACGTCGTGTATCCCCCATGATGCTGGCAACTTGATCTGATAAGCCACTGGGGATATTTCCTTCTCGACCCTGAAGGGTCCATAGCGCTTTGGCAACAACTTAGTCTTCTGATGGAAGAACTTGAGGTTGGTGGCCTCGAGCCATACTTGATCGCCTTCCGTGTACTGGGCCGGTATCGTCTCGCCCTTCTTTGCCATTTGATTGATTGCGTCGATTGCCTGGGCCCTCCTTTCTTGGAGGAGCCTTGATCTGTCTTCTACCATTACATTGTTTGTTTGCGGGGCGTCTCCTGGGACTAGTGCCGTTTCATATCCCAACAGAATCTGGTTGGGGGACAGGCCTGTGGTTGCATTCTTTCGATTATTGTGGACAGCCAATGCGATGGCCAACCAGTGCGTCCAATCTTCAGGGGATGCAGATGTCACCAATCGTAGGTATTGCTCAACCCATTGGTTCTTCCGCTCCGAAATACCATCTGTCTGGGGGTGGAAGGCCGTGGACAGGTTCTGCTGCATTCCCAGCTTTTGAGTCAGCGCACGCCCAAAATGTGAGGTGAAGCGGGGGTCGCGATCGCTGATGACCTTTGTGGGGAGCCCGAACCATCGATATACGTTATTCAAGTACAACTGGGCTATTCCAGGGCCCGTTATGGTGGTTGCGCAGGGTAGGAAGATGGCAGCTCGCGAACATCCATGGTCGACAATGGTGAGGATGGCGTCTTTGCCATTGTGTGAGGGGAGGCCCGTGATCAGGTCCATAGCTATACAGCGGAACGGAAGCGTGTTTTCTTCAGTGGGGATGCGGTACAATGGTGTCTTCGTTCGGTGCGTCAAGATCTTATTTTGCTGGCATGTTGCGCATCCTTTGACATAGCCCGTTATCCAGGCATTCATGCCTTGCCATTGAAGGTGCTGCTTTGCCTTTCTTATCGTCTCATCCCTTCCTGGGTGGCCCGCGGTTGAGTGATCGTGTACTCGTGCCATGACTGATCGTTTTTCTTCTTCTGATGGGTTTCTTTCTCTTGTGAGGGCAGTTCTGATGGCGTTGTCTACAAATCTGCTGGGTGGGATGATCGTGGTTTGCTTGTTGTCTCCCTCTCCTTGGTCAGCACCTGGAGGGCGTGATAGGGCATCCGCTGCAGCATTGGCCTTTCCAGGTATGTGCTGGATTTCATAGTCATATTCTTGTAGGTCAGCATGCCATCTCGCGGTTCGGCAATTGAGGTTGCGTGGGGCTTTCCAGTATTGTAGGTTAGCATGGTCAGTTAAGATGGTGAAGGGCTCTTTTGTCCAGCCCAGGTAAGGTCGCCAATGTGCCAAGGACTTCATTATGGCCAATAATTCCCTCTCGTAGATGTCGTAGTTGCGCTCCGTTGGTGTGAAGGTGTTCGAATAGTAAGAAATTGGGTGCAGGGTTGGTTTGCGTCGTTTTTCGAGGGTCTGGCTGTTTTCACCCTTCTGCAAGAGTATGGCGCCCACGCCATAAGCGGATGCATCCGTTTGCAAGTAGAACTTCTTTTCAAAGTCTGGCTGTGTGAGGACTGGGCTAGCGCACATGCGCATCTTTAGCTCGTTAAACGCCGCTTCTTGCGAAGATCCCCAGTTCCAGGTAGTGGCTTGTCTCGTCATTTCCAGCAATGGTCGGGTGATTTTCGAATAGTTGGGGATGAAGTAGCGATAATAACCCGTAAATCCTAGAAATTGACGGTTTTCTGTGGGGTTCTTTGGGGCTTGCCAGCTTTTTACGCCTTCCACCTTCTTCGGGTCCATTCTGAGCTTGTTGTGGCCAACGATAACTCCAAGGTACTCAATTTCCTCCTTCTCGAAGGTACATTTCTCGGGTTTGAGATACAGGTCGTTTTCCTCGAGCCTGTCGAGTACCAAGTGGGTGTACTCTCTGTGTCTCGCCTGGTGTTGCTCGTGGGTCTCATTGGTACGCAGCTTGGTGTGGATGGCGATGTCGTCCATGTATACGGACAGCCAGCCCTGTGCCACCTCCTTCCGAAATATGGTGTTCATCATCATCTGGAAGGTCACGGGGGAGTTTGTAAGGCCGAAGAACATTACAGTGGGTTCGAAGAGTCCCTCTGGGGTGAGGAAGGCGGCTTTCCACTCATCGCCTTCCCTGATACGAACATTGTTGTATCCCCAGCGCACATCAAACTTGGTGAATAAGGTGCAACCGCTCAGGCGGTCTATCGTTTGGGGAATGAGGGGCGACACGTTACGGTTCTTCTTGGTCCATTCATTGATAGGTCTGTAATCCTGGACTGGTCGTAGCTTTCCGTCTTTCTTCTTAATGAAGAAGAAATTGGCCGCATAGGGGCTCCATGATTCGCGGATCGTGCCTCTCTTCAAATGCTCGGCTACGAACTTGCTCATCTCCTCCTTCTCCTTTTGGTTGAGGCGAAGGAGCCTTCCTGGGAGTGTGGCGGGTGCATTAGGGAGTAGCTCTATGGCATGGTCCCATATCGTGTGGCATGGTAGACGTTGAGAGTCTTCTTCACTGAAGACTTTCTGATGGCGCTGGTATTCTTCTGGGAGTTGTCCATCCTCCTCTTGCTTGGGGCTGGCGGGGTGGATCATAACACTGCCAATAAAATATTGGTCGTATTGCGGTGTCTGGAGGGGTTTAGTCGACCGGGGAGTAAATGTGGCCTTCTTCGCATCTGGGGCTCTGAATATGATGGGTAGTTGCGTGTGGTCAATCCAACCTCTCTTCCAGTCCACTTTTGG
Organism: Russula olivacea; assembly: GCA_963926505.1. NCBI lineage: Eukaryota > Fungi > Basidiomycota > Agaricomycetes > Russulales > Russulaceae > Russula > Russula olivacea. Next base: position 687,578 of record OZ004879.1, on the reverse strand, counting down.
CTGGACGGCGGCGAACCAGGGGTAGCCTAAGATGGCTTTGTGTCCTCCCAGATCTGATAGGAAGAATCTGAGGGTCATTGTGGCGGTGCCAGTGTGCACGTCCAGGTCGGTATAGAACAAGAGCTTGCTGCTTTTGTTCTCTGTTCCATTGATGTTAAACAATTTACGTGACTGCGCTAGTCGTTTGATGGGTATCTTGAGCCACCTTGCATATGTGAGGTCCATGAAGTTTTCAGTGGCCCCTGAATCGATGAGGGCAACTGCTTCCACTCGCTTGGTGATCGAATGTACATAGAACCTGATGGTCATTGACTTTCTAGCTGACATGTAGACGTCGCTGCTGGTCGCTCGCAGTAATGCAGTTCGGATTAGGCGGTCTTGCATCTTTTGCGCGATCTTCTCCCGCATCGTGGTGGTTGGCTTTCTGGCCAGTCGACGGGCTAGGAGGTTTCTTAACCGCTGTTGGTTGTGTACTGCCTGCTTTGCTCATTCTGTGAGGAGGTGGTGCTCGATGGTGGGTTTGGTCTGGATAGCGCGTCGGAACATTGGCAGGTTGCTGGGCGATTCTCCTTGCGTTGTCATACTTTTGGTGGCCCACCTTAGTATCTGGTGAAGGGCAAGCATCTCTTGGTAGGCGTCACTGTTCTTTCCTTTCTTGTGCGCGGCAGGTTGCATCTGGTGTTCAGCTCTCTTTAGAGGAGCACTGAGGGGTTCTCCTCCTGATGGCTCTTCCTTGGTGACTTTGCCATGGTAGTGTCGTGTAGGAGGGATAGCCGTGGTTTCTCCGAAGGTGACCTTCGTCGGTCATTGTGCGGCGGTGTCTTTATGGGATTTCGACTCTTCTGTGATCTCCTTAGCCTTTTCAAAGGCGGCTTGGTACTTCTGCACTGGACTTTGTTCTGGTACGGCCACTTTGTCTTTTCCATCGGTGTCTCGCACTTTCTGGATGGCTTTGGTATTTTCCCAAGCGGCTTGGAACTTCTGCAACGGGGTTTGCTTAGGCGTGGTGGTGGTCTGCTCTTCCAGGGGTGTATTCTGCACAGTTGCCTCGCCTCTTTCGAAGGCGGTCGGGACTCTCTGCGTGGTTGCCACAACTTTGGCCCTCGTGAAGGCGATCTGGGCCTTCTGGGATGGGACTTGCATGATGGCAGCAGCTTTAGCTTCTTCAAAGGCCTTTTGGAACCTCTGTGATGGAGTTCCCGTAGGTGTGACGATGGTGGTTTCTTCAAAGGCGGTCCGTTTCTTCTGCGGCGCCTGCTGCACTGTGATGTTGCCTTTCTCAAAGGCAGTTTGAACCCTCTGAGTGGGTGCTGATCGTCGTTCAAGGGCACACTTCAATGCCTGGGCTGCCTTTGCTTCTGAGGCTTGCCTTCGTAGCTGCTCCTTCTTCACAGCCCTTGCCACCTTCTTCGCCGCTGCCTCTTTGCTCGGCGTGATCCATCCCTCAGGATTCTGTGTAGTTTCTCTTGCCCTGGGCGTGGGCATTCTCCCGTTGGTGGTGGCGTGCACTGTCTTTCGTGCATTGATCTGTTGCCCCCACAGCTTATACGGCAGCTGCGGTGCTTCGTATCGCTTGTCTACGCGATCATGGTCTTTGGGAGTGTGTAGCTCTTTTCGGCTGGCTACCATTGACGAGCCAAGGATGCGTCGTATGAGGGCGCGTTCTTCTGTGCTGCAGATGCGGTTCTTCGCATTATTACTGCGAGTGCGGTCCCTAGCACTGGTATTGCGGGCATGGTTTCCTCCGCCTTCAGCACGCTTCTTCGCATTGGCATCCCGGCGTTGTCCAGCCGTCATGGGTGTGGCACGGGTGTGTCGGCCCGTCTTGAATAAGGAAGTTGAGTCTAATGTCACAGCCGCGTCTAACGACATGGAACTTAGAGGACAACTGGTATACATCGTGTATACAGTGGGACAGAAGAGCAGGTTACAGCCTCCAAGTACTGTTAGGAGACCCTGCTATAGCACAAATGGACGAGAAGAAAGGGGAAACTGATATTGAGCCCCTGGGGCTGTCAAGAGCTACAGTAGGTAGGTAGACAGGAGACTCAACTTGCCTCTCTCTGGGCGCAATGAGTCCTCCTTATATGCTACTACAGGCAGGGGTGGGAAAGTAGGAATAAGGTTCAGGGCAGAGGGTTCCTAGGGCATAAGGCCAACAGGAGGCATACATGAGGCAAACAGGAACAGGGTGGAAGTGAGGCAAACATGAGGCAGATAACAGTAAGGCACAGGGGATACTGGACAGATAAGAGATACCAACGACAAGGCGAACACGGGGACCTGGCTCTGGCCACGGACAATCATGTGGGGCCAGGTTGCAATGAGGACGATAAGGGAGATGGACTTCGACGTGGATCAGAAAAGGGGTCTCGACCGCACAGAAAACAGGGCTCTAGGCTATGGGCAGCCTTCCATGCGTGCTGCCAGTATGCAGGATTGTGCCAAGGGGGCGGCGGATCGAACGACGGTTTCACTTGTCCACCGGATCACAGTGTCATGAAGGGTGAGGAATGCTGTTATCACCCTCCGCATCGCGTTAACAACCATCCCAGCAGATGTACCTGCCCACTGTGCAATAGCCTCCACAGAAGCTGCATTCCTGTGGTGCCCGAAGCGGAAAAGCGTAATAGCGAGTTGTTCATCGAGAGGCATCTGATCTTGTGGTCCATCGCTTATGAAAATGGGATGATCTTCGATCCTGTTGACAAGTTCATCAAACGTCTCGGGATTGACGCGCAGGTTTTGACGGAATCGTTTATGGTCATCCTCCTTATACAGGACAAGGACCAGATATAGCTGTGATAGCTTATGGATGCGATTTGGGAAGAGAACACGGGTGTTTGTAAGGTAGTCGATCCATTCCCGAAGGCTAGCCAACCGCGATATGAAGAGTCTGTCTTCCTCTGCATCTGTGGACAATTCATCGTCAGAGTCTGCTTCATAGCCATCATCCAGAGACCCAGATGACAGCGAGGATATCAAGGACAGTGAAGATGATGAGGAATCGACGTCCAGATTGTCAGAGCCAGGCTGACTCCGTGGGGCCTCCATGTCAGAGCTCCCATCGCTGTCAAAGTCAAGGTCACCAGTTGCACGACGACGTAGATCTTGCAGCTTTCTTGCATATGCAAAGGCACCTCGAAGGAGTTGCTGTCGGACTGGAAGTGTGGGCATGTGGACACAGATGGGGACGCAGACAACATGCGGTAACCGCCAGCTGGCGTTACCATATTTACTTTTATTTATTTGACATATACTGTATAATTAATAAATATACTTATCATACCATTTAGCAGTTGTGGAAGTGATGAAGCGTAAAAACGAGGATCACTTTTTGAAACAGCAGAGGAGGGGGGGTTTCACATTGGACCTATTTTTAGGGTTGTTTTTGGACGTATTTTTAGCAATTACTGAATTGAAACCTTAAGGAAAACCGCTAAAAAACCGCTAAAAAAAAAGCCCAAAAAAGCCCCAAAAACGCCAAAAAACCGCAACGTGAAACCCCCTATTATGAACAAATCTTCAAGCTTCAATTCTCGACGACGCGCTGCTCCACCTCCCTCAACTGTCCCTCAGCCTCTTCCGTCTTTCACACCTCATGGGCCCCGTTTTTGGCCTTCAGCTTACAGGATGCCTATACCTACTACTAATGCTCCTCGTTTTCCTCATCACGCACACTAGTAGTTTGCATACCAACCGACTCCATTACATTTTTCGAGTTCATCTTCATCCACTGCACATTTTCAACCCCAAATAGACCGTACTTTACATGGTTCATAGCTTAGAAGTTCGTTCATCGTACTGCAGCATAGTTCTCATATTAGACTACACTTGACGTACATATGGAATATAAAGATTTCAACAAGGACTGCAAAGGTTTGGCCGCTTGCGATGCCGGTCGGTGTTTGAATATCTGTCGTGACAGGTCGTGACAGAAATGTTGAAACTATGGTTTTTTGACGGTTTTTCGACCCGGGAAGTCTCGGACAGCGACCACAGGACACATTTCTCAAAAGTAAGTTGGTAAAATCAAAGCTTATAGTCTATTCTAAGTGTCCAAAACAGCCGGTGGCTCAAAGTTGGGTTGTGGCCAAGTTCGAGAGTGATCTTGCCAAAAATTTGCAACTATGGTTTAACGATAGTATGTATTCTCTAATGCCATCATATGCCATCACTGACATCACGCAAGAATAAATGCGCTATGGAACCATAACTCGGATATGAGTTTTCGTCCCGTGTCACTACCACGGTCTTCCCTCGGATCACAAAACCGCAACTGTAGTCCTTGTGTAGTCCTCAAGTGGTCCTCAAGTGGTCCTCAAGTGGTCCTCAAGTACTGTAGTCCTCGAGTACTCACGATCAAGCTTAAAGTTAACTTACTCAAGCCGCGTGACCTTCCCACGTTGAACGAGGCTCGTTGGCTGAGCATTTATCCCACGTACCGTGTACCCACTGTTCCACCCGCCCACTCTGCGGCTGGTCTGTCGCCGCTTGCGCCACTGACGGCTCAGACAATTTATCAAAGTACAGCAAATCACTCTTGCCGAAGGGAGAATGAACAGATGAATGGATAAACGTCGTGGCGCCACTCAATAAGTACGTACGGACTACGGTAAGTTACGCTAAAGTACTGTTCGCGGTACCGAGTAATAGGTCATTTTATTTTATATGATTATATGCTGTACAGCGCAAAAAACCCTTCCACACCTCGATTGCGTCGTCCACTCATCTGACACTAGCGTTGAGTGGCGGAAAATGTGAAAAATCTGGTCCAGTCTGGACTGAATTTTCAGCCACTCAACTCAATGCTACTACAGTATGATAGGGAAAACTATCAGCCAAACGGCAATCCAACCCAACGGATCATCAACCAATCACAGCGGCACATTCCACTCCATAGCCGGCACATCCACCACATTTTCGAGGTATGGGAGCGCCATCGTCACGTCGTCCTGAAGCAAGTCCTCTCTCGGTATCAATCCTACTTTTGATGGGTTTTCGGGTATCTTCCCGGCCGGTGGAATGTGTCCGCATCTCCTTCACTTTCGTGGGAATCCCCGCCACGGCGACGCCGGCCAGTGAGCTCCGATTCCTCATAGAAGAAGTCCTTGCCCGCCGAATGCGGTACCGTAAGGGTTGTAGTCGAGGATGAGTATTTGATTGATCACCATCTTGTCCCAATCCAATGGTTGCCCTCTCCCTGAACCAATTTGTTTTTCCCCATCTCACGTTCGTAATATCCAACATGCTCGTCGCGTGCGGTCCCCCATGTGTTCCACGGCACATCTTCAATATTACCCCCCCCCCAAAGGGCCTTCTCAGCGTAAGCGAACAAATTTGCGCAACGTACGACGACTTCAAAGTCCCGCTCTCCGAAGTTCAAGTTGCACCCCTCGATCAGCATCACGATGCTCATGACATGAGTACATTCGTAGATTGGTGGAACATCCGGCGGTGGCATCCCAGTGGTGCATGATGATGCCCCGGCCATGGCCCATGTGAGAACATCTGGTAACCCGCCGGGGGCTCCCCGACACAGTACACCCAATTTATGAGCGCGCAGATCCCGTCACGTGGTTGCTGAAGCGGTGAAAGTAAAAGCGCACACAACTTATACAGCATTTAAAGATTTGTTTTGTATATTGGATACTCGACACAGCTCAATTCCGGACGGATCAAACTCTGTAGGAGAACGAGGACGTCGTTGGATATCAATTGGACAACTCCATACTAGAGAACAAGCCACATCAAGTCGGAAGGGAGGAGGTGCAGGGAAAACGGGACGGTTTCGAGTCTTTCGACTCAGCACACACCACACTATTTATCTACTTACAAGCTATTGATCTACATGCTCCGGGAAATGGTTTCCATTAGGGATGTGTGTGAGTCAATCATTCATATAGTAAGGTATCACACTGAGAACAACAGGCATGGAAAGGGGGTAGCAGGCGTGAAGAGCCTCGGAGACCTGATCCAACTCAACCTCAACTCCCAACTTCCCGCTGCCGCCTTTACATCCACCAACGTCCCACTTTCACTCTAACTTCAACCTCCTTGCTGCCAAGAATACTTGGTATACCCTTGATGATGCGAGAAATTGTTGTGTATATCAAGGTGGAAGCTGCTAAAGTTTGAGGCAGGGACTCACTTGACCCCTGTCCCTGAATGAAGCCATCTTCGGCTTCCGTTTTTGCCCTTTCTCGGTGACATAAATCCTATAAGCCGTAAAGAAAAGACGCGCGTGTATGATGCACGCGGCTTCCAACCACAGGAGGTATGTGCAATCCCCGATGCAGAAGTACCTACCAGGTGCCGGTGCGGCGGCGGCGGCGCCATTTCCAATCCCTAATCCTCTGTGCCTCGGTATGCAGGATGGACGTTGAGTGACCTGCCGTGGATGTCGTAACCGTGGTAGTAGGACTCGGCTCTGGACTAGAAGGCCGCCAGCCTCTTCCGAGCAAGAGGTACGGGTGGCTGCAAAGAAGGCGGATGCGGGCGGCGATCTGCCAGTGGGAGCTCTTGAAGATCGTTGGTAATGTTGCGGGAGTCTGTGGCACCATTTAGCATATATGGGGACTTGGTGAATGGATTCACGATGCCGGGCACAGACATTGTTAACGTGAAGGGGAAGAACATGACTTTTGCCTCTAGAAAGCATCGTAAACCCTCGTCACGTGACGTACCGCACTGCTCTGTCTCCTCAAGGCCTCATGCCAGCTAATGTAAACGAGCGGCAAACCTCGACTAAGGAAACATGCTTGTGTGGGTGTTTGGATATAGTATCGATATCGAATCGTCTGATAGGGTATAGGTCGATCAAGTGAATAAAAGGTCTTATGAATCAAAGTCAAATCAAACTTGAAGGTGCCTGCGGCAGACTGCAGTGCGGCATTCGAAATTGAAATATGGCAATCAGGGACACCGACACCGAACGTGCGATCGCACATGTTTGTGCATGAACGCAGGAGCCCTGCAGGCCTGGGCCCTGCATCGCCCGAATCCAACGAAGAGAACATGAGGTCAAGTCATCCAAGTGATTCTAGCTTGCCAGTACAGTAGATAGTAGACGGAGAGGACAGGCAAGTAACCATCGCCTCGAGCGAAATGCACCGGGGGGGGGGGCAAATAGAGATTGACAAGGTCAGTGGGCCAGTGGCAGACAACAGCAAATTTCACAAAGCTGGAAAATAAATTCCTTCTAACTTAGATACAGTAGAGTGATTGCCAGTGCAGGCGGGGCGACACACAAGAATGAAATAGACTCCCAAAACATCGGAATTCTATCGGAATTCGGAAAACGATGGTTTGACATATTATTACGGGAAAAAATAAACAAGGTTTGATGTGACACTTTCATACAGCAAGGCACACACCGATTTTTAAAAATAGGTTCTTTTCAATGCCGCCTGTTACTCAAAACAAGGATGAGCCGCGACATGTTTGCTGAAAACGACCCTTCAACATTTTCCCCACTATCCAAATCCAATGCCGCTCCTTGCACGTCCTCACGCACTGGCAACGCCGTCAATGGGGGCCATCTTCGTCCTCCAAGTCGTTGTTCTGTGGCTTGCCATTCTCCTTCTTGCTGTCCTTACCTCAATGGCTCTTGTTGCATCATCTACGCGTGCGGACTGTGGCATGATCCTCAACTCAACTTTGAGTATCGGTTCGGGTACTTGTACGCTCGGAGAGAGAATATCTACTCTCGTGTACAAGCAGTCGTCCTATTTCCAGTCCACACACATTATTGTTGTACAATCCATCGCCACACTCGCTTTGATCATATTCAAACCCTCCTTGTCGGCCATGACATGGTCTACCCTAGAACGTTCAGAATCCCTAATGACAGAGACTTCAGTGCCCACGATGAAGATGGACGCATTGCAGAATGGCGTAGATTTGTCAAACTCGCCTGGATTGATGCCAGCCATCCTCTACGTCCACGCATCACGCACCATCAACCATCCTATCTTTCAAGTCATTCTCATCAGCATCCTCTCCCTCATTTCTCCCCTGGCATTGTCCCCGGTGTATCAGTCACACAAAGGTCCATACTCTGTCACTACCGACATCGTCACCGGAGGAGGCGTCGGACCGAACATCTCGAGCACACTCTCCCCAACCGATTTCGTCTCCAGAGGTGAAGTCGCAGGTAGAGCCATCATCAACACTGCCACTGCATTGATGACTCCGATCCCATTGGTATCATTCGACATCAGCGCAGCACCATTCATTCCTCGGGAATCCGTTCAGGCTATTTGGAAAACCCAAGTACAGACAGTCGTCGCTCGTAATTCGATAGACTGCGGTTCCTCAGCACCATCGAGGCTTACGACCTCTCAGGATATTGTCAGCTTAAACCCCCAGAATTACTTCGCTGCGAAAGGAGCTGCCATGAGGGGCCTCTCACCGTCGTTTGCTGGACAAGCGGTAGGGGTGTTCACCAATGACCCACAGATGAGCGCTGTATACCTCAATACCACCACCTCCGTCCGACCTGGTGCGGTTCAAGCGCAAAGCAGCATCATCTTCTTAGCGGCCAATGGAACTTTGGAAGGCGCTCAACAGAGGATCACCTCCCCTGAACCAACGGCACGCATCATGTTCGTCGATGTGCTCGTCTGTACGTCCACCACGACGCTGGAGATCAGTTCGTGTTCCATCGATCAAGGGAACGTGACTAGCTGTGTGGCTGTTCCACCTGCAAGCATACCTGGTGCTGAGTCAAGTGATACCGGTGGTGTCGAGAACTACATTACGCATCCTAGGGTCGTTGCCTCGGTATTGGCTACATCTCCCGCGAAGGCATACTATGACTTGGGGGACCGTATTCCAATGTACGACCAAATCACTCCCAAAATGATATCCGCTGGAATCCCACCACTCTCCTTCTTGAGTGTCGTCACCACGGATGAGCTCTACAGCATACCCATGTCCTATGTCAAAGGGGTCCTCTTCGGACAAACGGCTCAAGGCCTTGTCCAAGGCATGGTCTCCTATTACACAGTTCCTACAAGGCAACAAATGTTCATCTCCTCCACGTTCGGTACATCCCAGCCAGCGTTACTCTACATCGTCCTCGCGATTTCCGTCACTTGTGCGCTGAGTGCCACACTCGCCAACACCCTAACCCGGTCGGTGAGGCAGGCCGCTCCGATGGACTTGATGAGGATGATGGCCATTTCCAGGAATCCGCAGTTGGATACCGTCTTCGGGCCGTATTCAGACCGAAATGTAAAGATGGACGACGAGATGCTCAATGCTAAAGTTTGCTACACATGGATCGATAGCCTCCAACGACATGCGCTCGTGCTTTCGCATGTTCCTTCGACTGTTAATAGTTTTGTCTACAAGAGTGCACATACTGATCTAGGAACTAAGAGTACACTCAATGATCGGACATCGTCCAGTAACAGGGTAGTTGCAAGTGAGAACGATACAGTTCAACTGCGGCTGTTGAACAGTAAATATTAGTACAATACATATATACTGTATAATACTCTACCGTTTAACTCTTTGAAAGGGTATTCGTTACAAGTACAATACAAAATACAGATACTAGTCGTCTTCTTGAGATTGATTAGTGAGACGTCGGCCAAGACGGTGTGGACAGAGGTTCCACAAGACGAGTACCAAGAGACGAGAAGAACACAAGAGGGAACGAGAGAAGAGACACTCGTACTGTGATTAGATCCTCGACGACTACGATGGCGAGCTTATATACACAATAGCGGAGATATCGGTGAAAAGAGTGGGTGGAGCGCATTGCCGTCGCACAGGACGCACAGGACCAATAAGAATAAAATCATTAGTACGAAACGAGAGTCGTCGAGAGACTAAAACGTATAATAATGGCGTACGGCTGCCGCATACTAGTGGCGGCGATGTTGGTTGCTACTGCCCGGGAGAGAGGGAAAGGAAGAGAGAAAGAGGAAAAGTGTGAAAGGTGAGGCGGTGAGAGCGAGAAAGGCCCGGGACTCGGACTCGGACGTATTACTTGAAGAGGTTGACCGTGACACGTGCACAAGTCACTCCGACGCGCGCCTCGTTAACTACCCATTTTTCAGATTAGCCCTCGCCCGAGGGTGAAATTAACCTTCACTTGGTACGTTCATGATTTAGACATAATGCAACCATCCATTTATGATGACATTCATTATATTTGGTCCAAGATTCGGTCAGTCCGAGGCTGAGCTCGAGTGCGAGCCGTCGCACTGCTCTTCCCCTGCAATGTCTCTTCCACGCCTCTTCTCTCTCTCCCATGAACTCCTCATCGAAATATTATCCAATCTCTCCCCCTTTGACATCTACGCATGCCGGCGCACATGTCGCAAGCTAAACCAACTCATCGTTAACTCGCAGTTGCTCCAATACATATCACGAACCGCCCTCTCCGGCGTCTTCGATCCACTCGAACCTGGCCTATCCCTGCCCGACCGTCTTGATGCACTAGAGCGATGGGATACCGCGTGGATGGAGATGGACCTTCGCGAGCCAGACGCCATCATTGGTGGGCCAGTCTTTGCCGAAACTCCCGAAAGTGAGCACTGGCTAGACAGCGGATTTTTATCTGGACAATATTTTATCGTGTACCAGCAATACGACACATTGATTGGCTACGCGTTTCTCGACATGCATGCTAGGACCTCCTCACACACCAATGCTGCAGACTGGACGAAAATCAAAATTGATACCCCGAATATCCTCGAGTTGGCCTTTGCCACGGAGCTCAATCTCGCTGTCACCATTTCGTGCGAAAGTTTGTCAGTTTCCGCTCGATCTTTCTCATCCGGGGGACTCCGATTTATTTGTTCACTTAGGTTACCTACCTTTATAGACCTCTCGCAAACGACCTTCGTGATTAGCTTCCTGTGCTTCAGTACTGGCAAGCCGCACCCATTGGCATCCCAACCCAATTTAGAGGTTTCCGTCTCTGGTACATTTAGTCACCAGCTATCAATTATCGGGGACTATATTTTGTATCGGGTCGGAGTACCGAGAAATGTGCCTGGCCACATGGATACGCTATGTAGTATCTATCTGCTTGCATGGAGAGAAGGATGGGTATCCGAGGTGCGTCTACCCAACCCCCTCGACCCGCCTCGATCATGATGTCAGCCCTAAAGCAACGTGATTTTTTTCCAGCTTCGCACCTCTCCCCCGGGTGTGTATACCCTAGCCTTATCAGTACTATCAAAAGAGATCATTCTACTGATTCGACCACGTGAATCGGCGCTCGAATTGTGCCGACTATCGAACATCGATGACCGTGAAAAGGCTTCACTTGAAACGGTCCGAATACTCTCTCTTCCGGTATTCGCCTCAAACATATCCTTTTTTCGGACGGCTTGTTTTGACAAGCATCCTGGCCACACGCTGTTCTCGAAAAACCCGTCGCCACACCCTCCCCCGTCGGCTCTCCTGAGCACCAGTTCGAGCCCGTCCACCGGACAGCCGGATGACACGGTCGGTACGAGCCGGCGCTTACACTTCGTTCCTATGGACAGCATGATCATCGTAGAGATGTTCGTCCTTGGACGTGGATGTGTAATCGATCTCGCCGTGCGGCGTCGTACGCTACTCGAATTCATCAATGCCCAGCCGCAAACGGGTGCAACGTATGCAGCGGAAACGGGAATCGGAGTGGGAACGGTGCTCACAGTACCGTGGAAGAATTGGGGCCCAGCCAACTCGCGTATCCGAGTCCTGGATATTAACTCGCTCATTTGCAGCTCGCTCACTGGCGAGCGACATGTGACGGCGCTGACTCTGCAGAGGACGCGCATCGTGATGCGGGATTATAATCCGTTCCGTGTGCAGCGCGCGCTTGCGTTGTTAGGTGGAGCTGGGAGAGAGGTCATGCTTGAGTGTGGGAGTGTTGTCAAGGTTGTCCAGGAGCCGTCGGTGTATTGCGGGGGCGAGTTGTTCCGCGATGATATTGAGACGAGCTTGCCGTATGTGGAGACGGCCACGCCATACACGGACGATATGTGCATGGGAGTTTTCATGGACGAGGATAACCTTATGGTGCAGGTGCGCAAGGTGAGCCGCGTGTTTGTAAAACCATGTTTGGGGACTAAATGACTGACTGGTTTTGTCTAGGCTGGTGAAAACAGGTACTTATTGTACTCGTTGTGACACGCTATCGATACTGTATCCACTGTGAGAAGACTGACATGGATATATTTATAATAGTGGCAATATTAACTCAACGAGATTGCAGGCACTCTGGATGTTGCATCAGGCGCTGGTTCCAGATGCTTGAGTCACTTGAGTCACCATGCATCATGCATCATGCTGAATTGCAGGGTTCCAGTCGAGAATGAATTGAACCTCAGGCAAGAATCGCCGTAAGATGCCATCAGTGCCAAGCAGGTCCGCTGAATGTACCTTCCATGAGGTGCAATGTACTGTGTCTACATGCCATGCCAAGTACAGTTGACCACAATATTATATGTCTATGACCGGAAAGGTAAAATGTCACGATACCCTCGAAAAACATAACCGGGAACTGATCACATGCCAGTGGGCCCATCTATAAACACCTTTTAGCTATAGCGCTCAGGATGAACCTCCTGCCAGTGCTTAATGTGACAGTAAAAATGCTGCCCATCAGTTCTTCACCTGCTTCACTGCTTCATTGCATGGTTCGTACATGATACGACCACCCATACATAATAATTAGTCTGAGCTTGGGGTTTTGAGAGCTTGAGCCGTCGCACTACTTTCCCCTGTGATGTCTTCTCTGTCTACACCTCTCTATTCTCTCCAGTGAGCTCCTCATCGAAAATATCATCGACCTCTGTCCCCTTGACATCTATGCATGTCGGTGCACCAGGATATTGAAATCGACTATAGCTTTCCAACGTTGAAGTTACGGTCTCTCTGACCCGACCTGGTGAACCAGAGCAGTAGATAATCGCCGAGCACTTGCGCCTGCGTCATTTGAGAGACCGAGGCGCCCGTTACCGTGAACCGCATCGTCAGCACTATAGCGCACGGTGAGAGTACACTCAATGCTCGGACATCATCCAGTAACAAGGTAGTTGCAAGTGGGAATGATACAGTTCAACTGGGGTTGTTAAACAGTAAATATTAGTACGATACGTATATATAATACACTATCGTTTGACTCATTGAAAGGGTATTCGTTACAAGTACCACATAAAATACAGATACTAGTCATCGTCTTGAGATTGACGAGTGAGATGTCGGCCAAGACGGTGTGGGAAGCGGTTCCACAAGACGAGTACCAAGAGACGAGAAGAACACAAGGGAACGATAGAGAAAAGACACGCTCGTACTGTGATTAGAATGCGATGCCCTCCTCGACGACCACGAGGGCGAGCTTATGTACACAGTCACGTAGCGGAGATATCGGGAGTGGGTGGAGCGCATTGTCGTCGCACAGGACGCACAGGACGAATAAAAATAAAATCGTTAGTACGAAACGTGAGACTAAAACACTGGCATAATGGTACGGCTGCCGCATAGGTTTCTACTGTCCGAGACTCCGAGAGCGAGGGAAAGGAAGAGGAAAAGAGGAAAAGAGTGAAAAGTGAGGCAGTGAGAGCGAGAAAGGACGTAATTGAAACGAGTTCGCATTTTGTCTTGTGTCATTAGCCTGAAGACTCGGAGGCGGTACTAGTAGTCGGTCTCCGTCCCCCGTCACTCGCGTCAACGTTGAACGTGGCACGTGCACAAGTCGCGCCGGACGCGCCGGACGGTTCCCGAATCCTCATTGCTTTACTCGTTAATACCCCATTTTTTCAGATTAGCCCTCGCCCGAGGGTGAAATTTGGTCCAAGATTTGGTCAGTCCGAGGCAGAGCTCGAGTGCGAGCCCGCCGAGCCGTCACATTGCTCTTCCCCTGCAATGTCTCTTCCACGCCTCTTCTCTCTGTCCCATGAACTCCTCATCGAAATATTATCCAATCTCTCCCCCTTTGACATCTACGCATGCCGGCGCACATGTCGAAAGCTAAACCAACTCATCGTTAACTCGCAGTTGCTCCAATACATATCACGAACCGCCCTCTCCGGCGTCTTCGATCCACTCGAACCTGGCCTATCCCTGCCCGATCGTCTTGATGCACTAGAGCGATGGGATACCGCGTGGATGGAGATGGACCTTCGCGAGCCAGACGCCATCATTGATGGGCCAGTCTTTGCCGAAACTCCCGAAAGTGACCACCGGCTAGACGGCGGATTTTTATCTGGACAATACTTTATCGTGTACAGGAAATACGACCCATTTATTTGCTACGCGTTTCTCGACATGCATGCTAGGACCTCCTCACACACCAATGCTGCAGACTGGACGAAAATCAAAATTGATACCCCGAATATCTTCGAGTTGGCCTTTGCCACGGAGCTCAATCTCGCTGTCACCATTTCGTCCGAAAGTTTGTCTGTTTCCGCTCGATCTTTCTCATCCGGGGGGACTCCGATTTATTTGTTCACTTAGGGCACCTCTCGCAAATGACCGTCGTGTTTAGCTTCCTGTGCTTCAGTACTGGCAAGCCGCACCCATTGGCATCCCAACCCAATTTAGAGGTTTCCGTCTCTGGTACATTTAGACACCAGCTATCAATTATCGGGGACTATATTTTGTATCGGGTCGGAGTACTGAGTGGCCACATGGATACGCTATGTAGTATCTATCTGCTTGCATGGAGAGAAGGATGGGTATCCGAGGTGCGTCTACCCAACCCCCTCGACCCGCCTCGATCATGATGTCAGCCCTAAAGCAACATGATTTTTTTCCAGCTTCGCACCTTTCCCCAGGGTGTGTACCCCCTACCCTTATCAGTACTATCAAAAGAGATCATTCTACTGACTCGACCACATGAATCGGCGCTCGAATTGTGCCGACTATCGAACATCGATGACCGTGAAAAGGCCTCGCTTGAAACGGTCCGAATACTCTCTCTTCCGGTATTCGCCTCAAACATATCCTTTTTTTGGACGGCTTGTTTCGACCAGCATCCTGGCCACGCGTTGTTCTCGAAAAACCCGTCGCCACACCCTCCCCCGTCGGCTCTCCTGAGCACCAGTTCGAGCCCGTCCACCGGACAGCCGGATGACACGGTCGGTACGAGCCGGCGCTTACACTTCGTTCCTATGGACAGCATGATCATCGTAAAGATGTTCGTCCTTGGACGTAGATGTGTAATCGATCTCGCCGTGCGTCGTCGTACGCTACTCGAATTCATCAATGCCCAGCCGCAAACGGGTGCAACGTATGCAGTGGAAACGGGAACTGGAGTGGGAACGGTGCCCACAGTACCGTGGGAGAATTGGGGCCCAGCCAACTCGCGTATCCGAGTCCTGGATACTAAGTCGCTCATTTGCGGCTCGCTCACTGGCGAGCGACGTGTGACGGCGCTGACTCCGCAGAGGACGCGCATCGTGATGCGGGATTATAATCCGTTCCGTGTGCAGCGCGCGCTTGTGTTGTTAGGTGGAGCTGGGAGAGAGGTCATGCTTGAGTGTGGGAGTGTTGTCAAGGTTGTCCAGGAGCCGTCGGTGTATTGCGGGGGCGAGTTGTTCCGCGATGATATTGAGACGAGCTTGCCGTATGTGGAGACGACCACGCCATACACGGATGATATGTGCAGGGGAGTTTTCATGGACGAGGATAACTTTATGGTGCAGGTGCGCACGGAGGTGAGCCACGTGTGTGTGAAACCATGTTTGGGGACTAAATGACTGACTGATTTTTGTCTAGGCTGGTGAAAACAGGTACTTATTGCACTCTCTGTGACACGCTATCGATACTGTATCTACTTCGAGAAGATTGACATGGATATATATGTGTAGTGACAATGTTAGCCAACGAGATCGCAGGCACTCTGGATCTTGCATCAGGCGCCGGTTCCAGGTGCTTCAGTCCATGCATCATGCATCACGCATCGCTCATCGCGTATCCTCAATTGTGGAGGATTCCAGTTAAGGATGAACTTCTTGACGGAACCCTCCACAATTGAACCTCAGTTAGGAAATCTAATCTTTTTCCCCCGGGCTCACCCCTTGCGTGTTCTCCTGGTCTCCAAGTTCCGAGAAACCTCAGGGTACAGATCCCCACGTAGCACTTCAAGTATATACATCGCAACCGCTATCCGGCTTGGTTGGTAACAAGACCATATCAGTATTCTCTCCAGGTGGGTCCGGATTGTGTCACAGAATGCAAGAGGAACTTTCTTTTATCATCCTACAGAAGACAAAATTCAGTCAGTCTTTGATACTCGGACGTAGGTGCACATGGCTCACCTCCGTGTGCACCTCCACCACAAGATTATCCTCATCCATGAATACACCCTCGCACTCGTCCTCCTTGAACGCCGCGGCCGTCTCGACATACGGCAAGCTCGTCTCAATATCATCGCGGAACCACTCGCCCCCACGGTATACCGACGGCTCCTTAACAACCTTGACCACACTACCGCTCTCAAGCGTGACCTCTCGACCAGACCCACCCAACAACGCGAGCGCACGCCCCACGCGGTACGGATTATAATCCCGTATCGTGATGCGCGTCGGCAGCACCGTCGCACGCCGCTCGCCAACGTGTGAGCCGCATGTGAGCGAGTCGCTCTCTTGGATACGTGTGTTGGTTGGGCCCCATTCCTTCCATGGTATCGTGAGTATCGCTCCCGCTATGCCTCCTTGCGCCTGGGAATTGATGAATTCGAATATCGTGCGACACCGCACTGTGAGATCGACCGTGCGAGAGTAACCCGACGCTCCCTCGACATGCATCACTACGTTGATGATGCGGTCCCTAGGCACGAAGCGTAGGTGGCGGCGAGAATCGACCTTGCCTTCCGGTTGACGGGTCGACGATCCGGTTTTCTTTTTCTTTTTCTTACTGGGGCCGGAGCTTGAGGTCGGCTGCGGATGCGGATGCGATGGTGAGTGTTGTTGGGGATTTCTCGAGAACGGCACGTGGCCGGGATGCTGGGTGTAGCACATCGCCCAGTCCAAGGTCGCATTCGGGGTGAGTTCCGGAAGGGAAAGGATGCAGACCGTTTCGAGTGAGGCCTTTTCACAGTCGCCGGTGTTCGATAGTCGGCACAACTCAAGCGCCGGTTCACGTAGTCGAACCAGCAGGATCATTTCCTCCGACAACACGGATAAGGCTGGGCTATACACCCCTGGTTCGGAGGTGCGAAGCTGACAGAAGAAAATTATTTTGGCTTTGGCCGACATCGAGATGGGTTGAGAATGTGGGGCAGAGACGCACCTCGGTCGCCCATCCCTCTTTCCACGCAATGAGGTAGATGCCACATATCGAATCTTTATTAGTAGTGGGGTTGAATATCGGTGTTCCGACCGAATACAAGACGAAGTCTCTGATAACCACCGCATTCGATAGATTGTGAGCAGCTGCACCAGAGACGAGAACCTCAAAATTCTGTCGAGATGCCAACGGGTGTCGCTTGCCCGTGCTGAACGACAACGGCTTGATCGTCACGGGTGTGCCGCGGCCCGGACGGCTTACCATGGTCGGTGGCCTATGAGATGCGGATTGAGCAAAGTGGCAGATGAGAAAGAAGGGAAGGGAGGGGACTAGCTGTTTTACGTACTCAATAGCGACGGCGACATCGAGCTCCGGGGCAAAGGCAAGGATGAGGTTATATGCTTTGACTTTGATGGTCTTCCAGTGTGTGGCATTGGTGTGCGAGGATGACGACCTAGCGTGCAGGTCGAGGAACGCGTAGCCGCCCGAAATGCCGTATCCCTCACGGCTGAGGACGAAATATCGTCCAAAGGAGTATTCCATGTCTGGGTCGTTCTCGGCGAGGACGGGCTCATCGATGCTGGCGTTCGGCTTGCGAAGATCAATTTCCCTCCACGCAGTCTCCCATTGGTTAAATGCGTCGAGGTGGTTGGACAAGGGAATGTCAGGGTCGAGTGGTTCAGAGACGCCGGAGAGGGTAGTGCGTATGGTATATTGGATTACCGGCGAGTCGATGATGAGCCTGTTCAATTTGCGGCAGGTGCACTGGCATGAATAAATGTCAAGAGGGCAGAGGTTAGAGATTATTTTAACGATGAGTTCGTTGGAGAGTGAGAACAGCATTGGATGAAACATTAAAATTGCGGGGGGAGAGTAGAATGGTCCAGGCGGCAGCCAAGTGAGTAAACTTGAACGATTTTTTCTCCGTTCAGAAAAGGGTTGGAAACGAAGTGAATTGATTCCGTGAACATGGTGAACACCGCAAGGTTTGAATTTGAAATGGGACGGAAAATCGTGATTTACCTAAAAACTCGGCCAACCCGGAAATTTAAGCGCCCCAAAAGAACGGCATTCGTTTCTCATGTTCTCGGCGAGCGAGCCCTGTGGCACTCCTCAGAAAACTGAAGAGATTCCATGGGACGAAAGTTGCTTGTAGATACATATGGTCTTTAACCATCTTAGGAACCGCGTACGCGAGATGGAGGGTACAGTAAGTTTTTGGACGACCTCACAAAATCAAATCATCCTAGCTGTATGCCTCACGGGTGGAGATCCTTACGTGGTAGAAGTTAGACGTGATCAGTTTCCGATTGAGATAGAGGGAGATCTCTACGGACCAAGACCAGCAATTGTCACCCAGCTGTCATCCGTCTATGGTCACTACAGTACGGAGTACCATATCAGCGCGACTTACAGAACACTTTCTGTGTAAGGCTTATATATACTGTGACCATGCGTGAAAAGGGACCATCTTGTAAAAACTCGGTGTAAGGAGGGAGTATGAGCATGGTGGTAGTTAGGGAAAAGGAGTCACAACGTCGGTCTCGACCCTACTACTGTACCAGTGACAGAACGCCCGCCGTGCTCGAGCACAGCACTTACAATCCCACACCATCAGTCTCATCGGTGACCGGTGACCTCTCAATACCGTATGTCAAGGAAAATCCACTTCCACGGACCCAGTCACTAATGATGTCTCAAACAGCCCTGCTCGGAAGCGTGCCCCTCATCAAGTCACAGCAGCGTACTTCAGCACGGCAGCACCACCATTGCCTCTCCATCATTTTCTAGCCACCCAACGCCAATCCCAATAGATCGCGGTTCTGAGGCTCGCTGGTGGCAAGAATCTTCGTCGGACTCGGAAGGAGCGAACGATGCGAGGTCGAGGTATGTCTCTCATTGTGATACATCCCCCCACAAGGGCCACAGATGTTGACCGGCTCGATGCCACGTAGGCCAGGTGACACCCATCGATGTGCTCCCTGCTGATGTCCTACTAGTGATATTTGATTTCTGCGTTGTCGGTGACGAAAATCAAGGCAGAAAAAGAGCGATAGAGGGATGGCAAACGCTGGTACACGTGTGTGGACGATGGCGAAGCCTCGTGTTTCAATCATCGCGTCGCCTCAATCTGCGACTTTTTTGTACAGCGGAAACCCCCGCAAGGGACACACTGGATGTCTGGCCAGCCTTGCCTCTCATCGTTGTGGGCAGTATTGCCACAGCAAGCGGGGACAACATCATTGCAGCACTTGGGCAGCCCAATCGTGTATGTCAAGTCATCCTGATGGACCTTTGGGGTATGCGATTGGACAAAGTCTTGGCATCGATGCACGTGCCATTCCCGGAGTTGACGGATCTGCGGCTCTTCTCATATGGTGATCCACCACCAGTCATTCCCGATTCGTTCTTGGGTGGATCTGCCCCACGTCTGCAATACGTCGAATTTAATGCCATTCCATTTCCGGGATTGCCAAACCTGCTTTTGTCTGCTACTCACCTTGTCCGCCTTAGGCTTATAGAAATTCCTCGTTCCGGGTATATTTCACCCGAGGCGATGGCCGCTCTCCTCTCCGTGTTGTCCAGCCTCGACACTCTTGAACTTAAATTCGAATCCCCTCGATCTTTCATTTACTGGGAAAGCCCAAGTCTGCCTCCACCAAAACGCTCTATCCTCCCCGCTCTCGACAAATTTCATTTCGACGGCGTTACCGAATATCTAGAGGACCTCGTGATCTTCATCGACGCCCCTCAACTCGAGACCTTTCGTATAAAATTCTTCTTACCTGAAATCGATTTTGACACCCCACGACTCGTCCAATTCATCAACCGTGCACCCAAACTCGGGAAACGCGATGCACATGTGCAATTCTATAATTTCAACGCCGTCGTCAAACTTCCAGCCGGGTCCGGAACTCTTCAGATATCAATCCCATGCAGAGGGCCATCTCGGCAGCTTTCGTCCATAGAGCAGGTCTGTAACTCCTCTCTGCACCCCCTTTCCGCTGTAGAGAACCTCTACATCGAGCATCAATATTCGGGAGTAGTTCGGCATGTTGATGCTATTGAGAACACCCTATGGCTGGAACTCTTACTTCCATTTACCGCGGTCAAGAATATCTACCTATCCAAGGAATTTGCGCCAGGTATCACGGCCACCCTTCAAGAGCTCGTTGGGGGCAGAATAACAGAAGTGTTTCCCAGCCTGCAGAATATTTTCGTGGAGGGGTTCGAGTTATCGGGACCTTTGCAGGAAAACATTGGGCAGTCTGCCGTGCGACAGCTCCCCGGCTTTATCGCCTTTTCTGTCTGGGACAAAGACTCTGACAAGGACAAAAAATACGACCTGGAAGACCTGGTGTCGATGTGATGCAGCTCGTAAGTTACAGCCCACACTATGTAGCTTTCACATTCATCTTATATCACTCTAGCCGTGCAAGAAGAGCTTGCTGTTGCTCAACTCGCCTGACCTCTTGCTGACTTCATCTTTCCTGAAATTTCCCCGTCCCTCCCTTTCTCTCCTCCATCTATCGTATATTGTACCATGCTCTGTCTGATACAACCTCGCACATGCATCGCACGCATACATACTACTCGTATCCTCTCTAGCGTTGAATGTTTTATACCGATTAGCGCTGGTTTTGGAAATTGAAACTCTGACCGAGACGATTCTTCATGCCCAGAGGAAGGAGAGGTTCGTCCTTGGTGTGCGAGGTGGTCATGTAGCCTACGCAACGGAAATGTGAGATAGGGCTACATTGAATTCCCTGGTTAAAGACTCGCTCAAGAAGAGCACGTCACGACGCTTTCGCGCGCGTCGAATCAGTTTGTTGGGCAATCCTATAGATACATCAATGGATAATCAGTAGAGCCCAGCGGGGCCAGGCAAGTCCATGGCTGACAGTCTCAGCTGCTACCCCAGGAGTATGCGACAGCTAGGGAATCCTCTCGAGCGGGACCAACAGTCCCTCGCAGAGCGGGAAAAAGGGTGGGAAAGAAGCAAAGCGAACCACGATCGACAACGACGCGCCACGCGACGCCCAAACGAGACGTTAGGAAGCCGAGCGCGCGAAGTTCTACAGCATCGGCCTCGTGGAGGCTTAGGGTCGTCACCTGTTCATCATTACTATCGTCAACAAATACATAAGCTCGCATGTATACGTACCGAGGTTACCCTGATCATAGCCATCTTAACCATCGAGAAACAATATAAGTTTATGCGCGTCGAGTGTTTACAGTGCTACTTCTACACAAATGTTGATGTCAGTCTTTTCCAAGTGGGTACAGTATCTGGATTGTGTCACAAAGAATGCAAATAGAACTTCATTTCACCAACCTAGACATAATCAATCAGTCATTTAGTCCAAAAGTAGATACACATACACGTGGCTCACCTGAGTCACATCCGTTCGCACAACCACAAGATTATCTTTGTCCATTAGAATCTCGTTGCACCAATTGCATGGCACGACCGTCTCGACATACGGCAGGCTTGTCTCAATGTTGTCACAGAAACACACACCACCGCGATACACCAACTTCTCCTTGACAACCTTGACCACACTCCCGCACTGAAGCGTGACCTCCTTCTCAGCCCCGAACAACTTGAGCGCTCGCTGCACACGGAACGGATTATAATCTCGTATTGCGATGCGCGTCCGTAGCACAGTCGCGCGCCGCTCACCAGCGAGCGAGCCGCCGCACATGAGCGAGTCGTGCTCTAGGATATGTGCTTTATTTGGGCCCCATTTCTCCCACGGCACCGCGACGACCGTGCCCACTCCTGTTCCCGCTGCACCAGCTTGGGCCTGGACATTGGAAAATTCGAGCAACGTACGACGTCGCACGGTGAGATCGAACATAGATAATTGGTTGAAATGCATCAGTACGACGACGATGCCGTCCACAGGAACGGAGTGTAGGTGACGGCGCGTCACGGTATCGATCCTACCTTCCGGCTGTTGGGTGGACAGCCCGGAACTAGAGGACAAGAGTGGGTGCGGGTCACGGTGTAGTGACAGATGTTGTTGTTGGAGTACTGGCAGAGAAAGGATACGGACCATTTCAAGCGAGGCCTTTTCACGATCATGGATGTTCGATAGTCGGCACAATTCAAGCGCCGGTTCACGTAGTCGAACCAGTAGGATTATCTCCTCTGACAGTACTGATAAGGCCGAGCTGTACACCCCCGGCAGAGATGTGCAAAGCTGAAAAAAAAAAAAAAGATTGCGTTACTTTAGATCGTCATTAAAATGGGTCATGATCAGGAGGGTGGGCACAGACGCACCTCGGATACCCATCCCTCTTTCCATGCAACTAAATAGATGCCACACAGCGAACCTAGTACGCCGTTGTCATGAGGTGTTCCGACCCAATACAAAATGTAGTGGCCGATGACCGTCGTATCCGATAGATTGTGAGCCGCTGAACCTGAGACAGAAACCTCCAACTTGGGTTGGGATGCCAATGGGTGTGGCTCGCCAGTGCTGAACTGCAAGGGTCTTATTGTCACGGTTGTTTTCGGGTAGTCAATAAAGGTCGGTGCCCTACGAGATACGGATTGATCACAGTCCCGGATGAGAAAGAATGAGCGAAGACTGGTAGAATTACGAACGAAATGGCGGCGGCGAGATTGAGCTCCGAGGCAAAGGCAAACGCGAGGACAGGGGTATCAATTTCGATGGTCGTCCAGCGTGCAGCGTTGGGGTGCGAGGACCTAGCGTGTATATCGAGAAAAGAGTAAAATGCTGATGCGCCGATTCTTTCATGGCACACGGTAAAATATCGTCCAGATAAAAATCCGCAGCCTGGGCCGCCTGGTATGGGTACACTTTCGGCGGAGACTGGCGTATCAATGATGGCGTTTGGCTCGCGAAGATCCATCTCCATCCACGCGGTCTCCCATCGCTCTAGTGCATCGAAACGGTCGGGCAGGGATAGGCCAGGTTCGAGTGGATCGAAGACACCGGAGAGTGCAGTCCGCATGATATATTGGATCAAATGCGAGTTGGTAATGACCCCGTTCAATCTGCGGCAGGTGCACCGGCATGCATAGATATCAACGGGACAGAGGTTGGAGATAATTTCGATGATGAGTTCATTGGAGAGAGAGAAGAGGTGTGGAAGGGACATCGCAGGGGTATTACAGTATGTATTATGTCGTGTCACTTATTATAATCAAATTGATTTCGACCTCGGCAAATGCCACCGGAAGTCAACGATCCGGAAGGTTTCCTTTTCAAA
Organism: Russula olivacea; assembly: GCA_963926505.1. Taxonomy (NCBI): domain Eukaryota; kingdom Fungi; phylum Basidiomycota; class Agaricomycetes; order Russulales; family Russulaceae; genus Russula; species Russula olivacea. The sequence continues at coordinate 664,091 of OZ004879.1, read as the reverse complement.
AACGTCATCACGCCGAGAAACTGCTACAGAGTGACTAGTGAGCTGTCGTGCGGCAACGAACTTTTCTATGCCCTCATGGAGGGGTCCCGATGGCTGATACCCATCCAAGAAAATATTCTCCAGGGTGGGCAAAACTTCTGTCGTTCTTCCCCTGACAAGTTCTTGCAGAGCGGGTGCAATACGGGGCACAAATAGGTAGAGATTCTTCACAGCAGCAAACGGATGTAAAAGTTCCAGTCATAGCGTGTTTTCGACATCGTCTTGCCAATGTGATCGCGAATATGAGCCCTCATATATGTGGAGGTCTTCCAACGTGGAAACGGGAAGCGGGGTCGACGAGGTGTAGACCCGCTCAAGGCATGAAAGTTGCCATTCTAACATCGTACATGGGAGTTCCACAGAGTACACAGCAGTTAGATGTCTGTGATGAAAATTTGACAATAATAGCCTTAGAATCAAATGCGATATGGCCCTTTACCGGTGACCTCAGCGTTGGCCTCCGACTGATGGACCGGAAGAGTTGCGGGTGTCGAATATTATTTGATTGAAGAAGGTTGTATGCAATTCGTTGTTTCGAGGGGTATCGATCCGGGCCAAGATCGCCTCCAAATACTCGCAGGCCCCTTTGAATATAATCGTGGTAAGACTGGGGAGGATAGAGCGTGTCAGTGGCGGCGGACGTCGGCCTTCTATGGCAAAGCGAGATCGAAAAAAAAGGTAAAGTGACTCGAGGCTGGTCAATGCAGAGAGGCTGGTGGCCATCGCCTCTGGTGGAATGTACCCGGAAGGGCCGGAACGGGGAACATCATGAAGCTGAAGATCGACGAGGTGAGTGGCAGACAAAAGTAGTTTCCATAATCTTGGAAATGGAACGTATTCCAATTTAAGTGATCGCAGACGTGGTGCGGTTCCGCCCAAGAATGAAGGAAGTATTGGTTCCCATACATCGTATGCGTGGAGCTAGAGATCTGTCAGCTCCGGGAATCATTGGCTTAGGCATTGCAGCCGAATCCTTGATATATCCCAATTTCGAACCTGTAAGATTTAGGTGTTCGATTTGACACACGCGATCGTTGTGTTCGAGTGCAGCGACGACGTTATCCACTCTTGATCGTTTGTCATCGAGGATGCCGCGAATGATGAGGGGTAAAGGGGGCCAGATGTCCAGGGCGTCCCTCGCAGGTGTTTTGGCTGTACAAAGGAGTCGCAGATTGAGGCGACGTGGTGATTGAAAAACGACACTTCGCCAGCTACGACTCCTCTATGCTTTGTTTTTCGTTTAGACCGTGACGGAAACCTTCAATCACATAGAAATCGAATATTTCTAGTTAAGACATCATCGGGGAGCATGTTGACTGTCATTAGCTCCCTTACATCACATCGAGCAGTCAGCGCCAGTCAGCAGTTGGGGATATCACGCAAATTAGGCTGCGTATATCCTTGTCAGTCCAGCGACGTGCATAGTTGTCAACCGCCAACGAGCCTTCTGAACCGCTATTCATTAAGATCGACGGGCCAGGGGCCCAGGGCGGCTAGGAAACGATGGAGGGGCGAGGGCGATGGAGGGGTAAAGTGTATGTCCAGTTCCGGTCTGAGCAGGACTATTTAAGATAAAGGGAGTTCAGCGTGCGGGGAGAGCTAACTTACTAGTCGATGGTTGTGACCGGTGTGAGTAATAGGGGCGTTCGGAAGACTCCGTTCCCGCGCTCAGTATTTATTACGGCCGGGACAGAAAGATGAACGAGCGCTCCTCGGCGTGTTAAATCGGGAGCGCAGCAAGATAAGATAGCGCAGGGCAAGCGCACTAGGCGATAAGCGAGATGTGAGCGATCTAGGAAGCGTCGAAGCGAGAGTGAAAGTGATAGTAAAGCAATAGTGATTTAGGTGTAAACTAGCTACTTAAATATCAAAGAGCGTGCTATGGCCTCTAGTACATACAATAGATGTAGGGCCTTATTATACTACTAATAAAAGCATGTATTTGTGCGATCAACTAGCATTGTCTGTGATCAGACTGTACGCGCGTGGGCCATATTATTATCTAATCTACATTACCAGGCGTTCCGGCTATTCGGACTTCCGAGTCCCGGATCCATTGATCCGCTGATCCGGCTCACGCATGTTTCAACAAGGCGCCCACCAGACAGAGTGAACAAACTTATCCGTAACTTCATCTATACTGTTACAGCCTCGGAAGGAATCAGAAATAATCAACAAAGAAAGGTTTTATTTACTGTTCCGAGCTAAAGATTGGCTCCATCATACTCCGGACTCAGGCTGTACAGCGCAAATCCCTTCACATATCCACCTCCATTCTGCCCGGTCGGTATCTGACAACGGCCATCAGCCGACTGCAACCCAAAGCATCATCAATCGACGACAGCGGCACATCCCACTCACCTCGTCTACTGGTAGATCATCCACGCGAAGTAGAACCTCGTCCTGCTCCAAATAGATCTCCCTGCATCCCTTGCATCTCGGCACGTCCACCACAATGTCCAGGTAGGGGAGCACAGTCGTCACGTCTTCTTCGAACCATTCTCCTCCCCGTACCGTATTACTTTTGACGATTCTGCGGGTGTCATTCTGGTCCAGACCTACATTAGAATCCCTTGCCCGCCGAATGCGGTACGAGTTGTAGTCACGAATCCGTATTTGACCACCCTTCTCAATCGTTGCCCTCCGTTCACCGAACAGACTTCACCATCCCACGCGCGTGGAATCCAATGCCGTGAAGGAGGTCGCCCGCGGTCCCCATGCGCCCCACTGCACAACATCATTTTCATTGCCTTCCTTCGCATTGACATCGCCCACCACAGCGGCAGTTGGGACCACATGGACTCCATCAGCGTAAGAGAGCAAAGTGTCGCAACGCACGACGATCTCAAAGTTGCACAAGCGACCGTAGCACCCAGGCTGCACCCTATGATCACCATCACGACACTAATAACGCTGTTCCTCGTCGACTGGCGGAATATCTGGCCCGAAAATCTCAAAATCGGTGTATTTTGCCCACTTTCCCTCCTTGCGGCCAGGGGCTCACAGCGCTCACCGCTCACCTTGCGATCGTTAGGCGCCGGTGCACGGGATGGCAAAGCCGCCCGTTCAGTGGCTGTCAAGCCAACGCCACCGATCATCGATGCCTGGTGCCCAACCGACCAACCGGGCATCACGGCAAACGACCTCCCCACTCCCCAGTATTCCTGGCATTCATGATCCGTCTAACACACTTACCCCCCTAAATGTTCTAAACACATTCGGCGTTATCTCACTTCACTTGGCCTTCATTGAACAAATTATGCTGAGCCATAATGTCTTACTTTTCGGAATCGGAACACACACAGTAGAAGACAATACTGTAGCAGTGTAGCATGATTGCCGCACGCCACTGGCATCATTGGTTACGCTCTGCCTCTGCCTTTGTACGATCAGTGATCGCCTAAAAAAATCGCCTGTCTCAGTTACGAGGACTTTTTGCGTGTCACGAAGGGAACCCAGCAGATATATGATTTAAAAAGCCCCAGTTACACCATTTCACCCACCCACCCCGCCTTATACCCTCACCCTTTCTGGTACTTGACGTACCCTCAAATTTTTTCGTTCTTTCCACCCGACCAAGAGCTGTGCTCACTTTTTGTATCTGAAGAGGCTAGTCCTTTATACTAACTTCGACGTCATGGTTCACTTCTCCACTCTCCTTTTTGCTTTCTCGGTGGCTGGATCTGTAACCGCCGCACCTACCCAACTCGACAAGCGCATTGCTCAAGACATCAACACTTCGACTAAGAAGTGGGAGGCAGCTTGTGTCAGTTTCCATCGAGGCTACAATTTATCATTCACTTAATACTCTGTTTGTTTTTAGGATGCTGCAAACGGTGGCGCGAAATGCAATGAAATAGCAGTCAAGGCCTTTGGCACCCTCCTAGCTGGTGCTGGAGCATGTGACCAGCAGGACAACGCGGATATTATGATGGATCTTTCGAGGCAACTTAAATCAGACCAAATGATCTCTCTTGCTCAAATCTTTTGCCAACAGCCACGCAACTCCGTACGTCACGTCTTCGAAGCTTGTGGCAAACGATGCGCCGTAAACTTACCCTACCTTTGTTCGTTTCGTGAATTGCCAGCCCAACTCTCTCACCGTGCCGTACTGCCAGCAGAAGCCGCGAAACGCAGAGCTCGATGGGCTCTTCCAGTGCCAATTCCAAGGCGTGGATCCTCAGAAATTCGCAGACGGCAGCGCGCTTGGCGCCCCTGGCACGACCCCGTTGGGCCAGAATGGGCCCCTGAACCCTCCCGGTAGTTGCCCCGCGAATCCCTCTGGCCCGATCCCCGCCGGACAACAGCTTGCCGATATTGTCCAGTCTCCTGGTGTTCCCGGGGGAAGTGGCGCCGCAGGGAATGACACAACGCGGAACTCTTCTCCTGCTCCTTCCTCTGCGCCAGACTCCGCTACCCAGGCCATTACATCCTCTGCGGCGTCTGCCGCCAATACGTCCCCCGCTTCCGCCGCTACCCAGGCCATTCCATCCTCTGCGGCGTCTGCCGCCAATACGTCCCCCGCTTCCGCCGCTACCCAGGCCATTCCATCCTCTGCGGCGTCTACCGCCAATACGCCCATCACTCCCAGGGCTGCGGCCAACTCGTCAGCCTCGGGATCGGGCTTCAAGGCTCAAAATGGAAAAGACGCACAGGCACTCAATCAGAAGTTCCAGTCTCTAACCGCCGACAGTCCATGCACTGGTAAGTTGTGACTTGGTTTCTGTTTTCTTTCGACTATCATCTACTGCTGCTGACTCTGATTTGCTACATATAGATGGTGAGCAAGCTTGCGTTACTGGTCAATTTGCGCAATGCACGGGTGGAAAATTCGCACTTACTCCATGTACAAACGGCCTGGCGTGCACCGCGCTGCCCCTTGTCAACAAGCCAGGGACCAGCGTCACTTGCGACACGCAGGCTGATTCGGCCGCACGGGTTTCTCAGGCTCTTGGCTCCAGGGACGATACCACGGATATCTTGGTTCAAAATGCAAAAGACGCACAGGCACTCAACCAGATGTTCCCGTCTCTAACCGCCGACAGTCCATGCACTAGTAAGTTGTGACTTGGTTTCTGTCTTCTTTTCAGCTATCATCTACTGTTGCTGACTCTGATTTGCTATAATTAGAGGGTGACTCAGCTTGCATTACTGGTCAATTTGCACAATGCGTGGATGGAAAATTCTCACTTACTCCATGTACTGATGGCTCGATTTGCATCGCGACGCCCATTGAATCCTCAAATGGGACCCTTGTCTCTTGTGACACACAGGACAATGCGGACCAACGGATTAGTCAAGCTCTTAACGGCCATACATTCAATGGACCCTAAGTCTGTTGAGTGGAAAGAGCAGCCTCTTGATCATTATAATAGGGTTGTTTAAAGTTGGCAATTATTTGCTGTTTATACCCATAATACCCCTACTTATTTATTACTTATTTGTGTTTTACTGCCAAAGTGGCAATAAGTAAATGTAATAAGTAGGGTTCACCACGGGCAACCCTGGGGTTTTTTTCGACAACCCATACTCGTACCTGTCAAAACCTGTACCCGTTGATACGCATGGTACTGGGCTGTATGTGTGGATGCAATGTGATGTGACACAACACAATGCCGATGCGATGTGATGCTGACATGATGCGATGCCAATGCGACACGATGCCGATGCAACGGGATGCCGACACGACTAGTGTTTTAAGGTCCAGTCCTATGGACTGAAAAAGGACTAGGACCGGACTGGACCGGACCAAAAAAAGACCGGACCACTGGTTGCAGTTGCCTCAGTTTGGGAGCAGGACCAGTTGCAGTTGCATGCATTTGACTTTCTTCTGCAACCAGGAAAAGACTGGTTTCAACTGGTCTTTTAGCAACCAGGAGACCTTAACTGTTTAGTAAAGTTCAAGTTCCATGCCATATGCCAAGATACAATTCTTAATACAGTTGCCACATATCTGACTGTGGTGGCAGCAATAGCTTAATGTTTTTTGAAATTTGATTATATCTTAAGAAATAAAATAGCTAAAAATACAAAAATATTTATCAATATAGATAAGATCAGAAGTTAATGGGTCCTCTGCCAACTTTAAGTGGTCTGATTAGCCATTCCTATGTTATTTGATTAGCTACAAAATTAGCATTTTAAATTAATTTTATAGCTGATCAAATAACTCAGAAATGGTTGCTTAGATCGCTTAGCATTGGCAGAGGACCCATCAGCTTCTGATCTTATCTATATCCACAAATATTTTCATATTTTTAGCAATTTTATTTTTTAAGATATAATCAAATTTTAAAAAAACATCGGCTTAAGCTGTAGCAACACTATCTGAGTTTAAGTTTTAAAAGTGATCTTAAGTGTCAGTTGCAACTGGAAATAAACTGGTTGAGACTAGTTGTCAACTGGTTCATAATAAGACCAGTTGTCAACTGGTCTTTTAGTGTAATTAGACTGACATGGACCAGTTGATAGCGGTCTTGGTCCGGTCTTTATGGATTTTTGAAAACTATCAACCAGTCCTGGTCCTGGTCCTTGTTCAAAAGGGCAAAAGACCGGACCGGACCGGACTTTAAATCACTAGACACGACGCGATGCCGATGCAATGGGGTGACTCTATCAATGCTAGGGGCATGGCCAATCACCACACTCACTCTAGCTCAAAAGCGCTCACTGTTGGCTGATCAGAGTGCCTAAAACAGACACAAGGCAACTCCCCGATCAAGCACAAAGCCAGGCGACACCAGAAAGAGTGGAAACACTCTAGATAGTGCCAAATCACCAATAATGCCAAAAGCAGCCAAGTTGCACCTAAAGCGGCGTCGGAATCACTAGTCGCTGCATCTGAGATGTTACCAGAGTGTTAGACTAGGGGTAGGAGGCTAGAGCGACACTTAGAAACAGTATTTAGAGTGTTTCCGATAGATAGTCTTCAGTAGTAGCCCAGGGTAGCTCAGAGTGGCCCCAAGTAGTGATGCCATGGTCTGGTTTGGTCCGGTTCTTTCATAAATTTTGCGAACTCTAGACCGGACCTTAGGTCCGGTTCAGTAATTTTGCTGAACCTTGGACCGGACCTGAGAGAATGCGTTCGAGAGGTTCGGTTCAGGTTCAGAGAGCATCTGAACCATGAACTGGACCGATGCCACTTGTTGCCAGCGCGTGGCATCGAGGCAGGGAGAGACAACACATTGTGTCCGAAGTTTGAAAGGTGAAGAACAAGTCGGGGAGAATGGCGTAGAATGAGAGGCTGTGATGGTGGGAAGGCCTTCGATTTGCTCACAATCATCTTGCGCCACTGCACCAGAAGTCGAGGGGATGGATGATGATCGTGAAGTGAGGAGAGGTGAGCCAAGGCATCGAGCCAAGGTGCAAATGGCTATCTTCGTAAACTTCGCTATCATCATCTTCATTGTCTGACAGAACATCGATCAATGAAATTGAGGAAGTGTCTGATAGAAGTGGGGCAATGGTAGATTCATTGTGTGAAGGAATTGGCGCCAAAGGGTTCGAGGGTGCAGAGTGTGGTATCATGACAGACAATGCCACAAGCGATACGTAATCCTTCTTGGGTGTACTAGGAGCCCTCATTGGCTCAGTAACACAAATGCTAAGCAAAAGGCATCCAGATATCATATGAGAACGGAGGAAAAAAGGAGAACTCACTTGATCCAGCAGCTTTGATCTCTCCAGTCCATACGTCCACTTCGTTGCCAGACGGAACACTGCCAACCTTGAATCACTCAGACGTGTCGATCATGAACCTATCACCAGCAACGAACACGAGCTCCATATCTGCCGGCCATGAGTTGGGCCCATCATTACACATATGCCATGACTTGGCAAACTCAGCACCAGGAGGGAAAATCTGACCATGTGGGATAGCATCTTCATCAACGTTCTTATTCTCATTCTTGGTAGCAGAAGAGGAAAGAGAAGTGGCTGAAGTGCTATCCAACAACTGAGACAACAAACTGATTCCATCTAAAACCCCAGGTTGGGGTGTCTTCTCAGGTTTGGATAGAAGAGCAACAAGAGACAGTGGTGTTCCCGCATCATCGACTGGAGTCAATGCTAACTCTGTAGGCGGGCTCACATCTTCTGCCACGATAGACTCAGCTCCGCTCCTGCTAGGCTTCCGCTCCGGTACAGAAGGGGGTAAATGAGGCAATGAGGATGGGGTGACCACAGGTGGAAGCTCTAGTAAGTGATGGAACTGGGAGGCGAGGTCAAGTAGTTCATTGAAACCCATAGGTGGCACGTGAGGAAGTGAAGTGGGCGACTGTCCATTGTCGGACTCTGGACGCAAAGTTGTGGTAGTAGCCTGTGTACCTGTGGAAGTGTTGACTGCATCCTCTGGCTCTTTGAAGCAAACTAGGGGTTCAGGACTCCATGAGTGTCTGGGGGTGCGAAGGGGTGTGAAGGGGCACGGGAAGTGGTGCAGGAGGAGTGGGTGCGACCCATGCACTTTGTCCCCACCACTGTGCAGGATGTGCATCAGACTCATGAAGTCCAGTGATCAAGTCTTCGGAGTCTTGGTTGCTCTGATGCAACGATGGAACAGTGTGGATGAACTCTGTGGCTAAAGAAGGTGGAGGTGATGGCACAGGAAGCAATGGAGAAGCAGCAGGGATGTATTGTCCTGATTGCAATGAATTGGTGCTTTCGTGGATATCGACAGGGACACCAAACACGAATGAAACCAGCTCCTTGGATGATTCCTTGTAGATGTTTTTCTCAAACTTGGGATACAAAATGTCCATGAGCTCCATTGTGGGTTTGGGAGATACCTCAGAAAAATGTACATTAGATCGAATTGAGGTCGGCAGTGGATCAGGGTCAAGCAGAATAAACTGGTTGTAATGTATACCCCCCACATTTATGTTCAGAGGGGCGTGTGAGCGTTCGTCTGTAGACCCTTCAATGTCTTTCTCTCAAGATCTCGGCGAGCCTGATGCACTGGTAACCAGAGTTGGGACACGCTGGACCACATAACACGTGGCAGCCTCCATAGTAGGTCCTTCATCCGCTACAGCCAGCCCTGGGATCTCTGCAGTACCATCTCCTTCGAGGATTGTATGTATCCACAGTCTGCCCGGTTCCTCAATAGCAAATAGAGAATGAGATTTTGAATGCGAACCAAAATTCTGCGGCTGAGCAGTAAGACACATGTTGGTGGCTGACACATTTGGTTCGGGGTTCGGACCGGTTCTGAACCTGTTCAACATAACCTCTGGGCCTACGAACCAGGAACTGGACTACTGGTCTGGTTCCAGGCAAAGCCTGAACCTGAACCCTAAAATCAGTCCAGTCCAGTCCAAGTCCGGTCCAAACCGTGGTTCAGAACCTGACCATGGCATCACTAGCCCCAAGGTGTACAGAGAGCGTTCCCCCTTCATTTCTCATCCGGTTCTCTTCATCAGCGTCGCATTTTGGAGCATGCGACAGCGCAACCATCTTTGGACACCCAGCATGTGACCAGCACCATCGGCGCGACACGAAAGTGCACCCTTTAGCATTGCTCTCAACCCTAGGCCCCGTTGCATTCATAGGAGCTTTGTATAGCTCATCGCAGCAATCCCAGTCGCAGCAGTGTGATTCAGGGCAGCCTTAGGTCACCTTAGGGTGATACCCTGTTGCACAGTGTCGCAGAGGCAGTGCTCCGCAGTGCAGAGGCAATACTGTGACCTCAGACCCACAAGAAGCATTAGTAGATGGTTTGCTCGTGCAGAGCAGCCACCTAGCACATCACTGTGCCCACAGGTATGGGTTTTCATGGGTACCGGTACGGGTTGACGGTGGGTTGATGGGTTGACAGGAAACCTGCAGGTAATGGTGGGTTCCACATGTTCAATGCAATATTGCATGTGGCATGGCATGCCAGGCTCAAGACTCAAGTGATGGTGACAAATCTGACTGTTTTCTGACAACGTGTTGATGTCTGGACCAGAGTTGCGGTGGTTGACTAACTTCAAGTCTTCAACTAGTAACTTGACTTCAAGTCCGAGTCTTCGTCGACTCTTTGACAATGCCATAGCGCTGTTGTTACGCCTCTGTTGCATCCATACGGGTTAACCCCTGTCCTTGTTTCGTATCGCGTGGCTCGTTTCCGTATATGTGTATTACCGGACCGCTTTAACCGTCTACCGGACTTATCCGTTATCTAGATATTTAGCTGCTTTAGTACTTACGCGTCATACTCAGGTTACCTTCCTCTTTCGGATTGGTTTCCCACGTTTACTTAATACGCCTTGACCCCATATCCCTTCAGAGTCATCCAGTATTTCCATTACGCGTTAGTCATTTGCACAGCTACTTACTCAGACTCTTTTGCTACTTACTCAGTACGTTACCAAGCATCAGTAAGCTCATTACTGAGCCGCTGACGCACCTCTATGTTTACTTACGAAGCCTCCTTTCTCCCTGACTCAGATTCCAGTAGCACCTGTCGTATATAAACCCTGTACAAGAGTCCAATGTCGCCTCAGACTTGGTCTCCTTTGTGAATCCAGGACCATAAACCCCACTTAAGAGCTTCGCTCTATTTCCCCGTCTGATTCTCATCGTATCATTCACTTGCGCTCAAGAGCTTTGCTTTGAGTCCGCTATCTGACCTGACTTCAGATTAAGTCAGCTTTGCCTTAAAGTATCTAGGCGACTCTAGTACATAGAGTAGACTCTCTTAAGTACGATAGTGTATAGTAAGACCACGCTTATTGGTAAGCTATACATTAGGCGAACATCTTTACTCTCACAGCAGCAGTAAAGACTAGTAACTCGATACGCAAAGTCCGTGCGTAACATTAGACCAAGTCTTATTTTATATAAGCACCAGAAGGACGTACCCCTACAGTGTACAAGACCAAGATCAAGTCTAGCCGTATCAATAAGCCTAGCATCAAGAGTTCTCACCTCAGGTCTAAAGTACCAGATCTAAGGCCTCGAAGTACCGAAGGCCTTACCCCACCGTTAAAACGGAACATATAACCGTTCAGTTTGACGAAGAAGATCTAACTTACGAAGCACCAGTATTTAGAAGAAGCAGAGACGACTTATCCGCCCACGTTCAAGGTGAATCCATCCGTTGGAGAACTAGTCTTGAATACCCAGGATACTATCTCCATAGCGAAGGCCTTACTTACCCAGTTGAATTTATAAACAACTATTGGTATTACCTCAACACCTCAACCGACGATCGGGGAAATTATCTCTTCTCAGTAACACCTGCCGACCAAATCGAACCCTACGAAATCGGCACAGGATATTGGAGACTCACTGACCCCCAACACCCTGACTACGACCCACCACAAGTCGCAACTACCTCTGCACCAGTTGCAACAACATCCGCCGTCACTTTAGACGTAGTAGCACCACCAGTAATATTATCCATTGACCCGGATATCCAACCGTACATCAATCAACCAGACGTACCATTATCAGAAGACCCAGCACTCTCACCATTTATATCAGCACCAAACCCCAGTCTAGCTTCAGCAAGTCTAGCATCACCAGTTACTGATCTAGCATCAGCACGCAGATCACCTATTGAACAAAGCCTATCAAGTGATAGCTCAGGAAGTACCGCACAACAGACAGCCAGTGAAGGCGATTCACCACAACACTTGCAACCAGAAGAAGAAGTTTTAGTTGCACAAGTAGAACATGGATTAGATATCCAAGAACGAGAGCCAGAGAACCCTCTCATTCCAGACCAACCAGTCTACCTTCAGTTAATTGAAGAAGCAATCGAAGTAGGAGTAGAAGTACCACCTCCTCCACCGCTAGTATTACCACCAGACCAACAAGGTTATTTACCAGTCGACCCTGTACAACCACCTATTCCAATTGCACCACCAGTACCGCCACCCATTAACATTCAAGCAATGGCACAACAACCAGGACAACAACAGCCAGCCGGACAGCAACCAGCTGCGCCCGCCGTCCAAACTAGTAAACTCAGAGGCGATCTTCCAGATATATTTACTGGAAATCGTGCTCAGTCAGAGACATTTATGGAGCAGTTCGATCTCCATTGGGGACTTAATGATAATCATGAAATCATGTTATCCCCTTACCTCCGCGCAATGTACCTATTTTCCCTATGCAAGGGACCGCTCATCAATAAATGGACCAATGAGCAAGTAGTTGAACTACGAGAGAAGGTCACCCGTGCCAATAATCCAATTGGGCGTGACCAAGAAGTGCTTTGGCGTGAAGCACGAGACGCATTCATAGCAGCATGGCAAGATACCAACAAAGCAGAGAATGCCTACGCCGCCCTTCATCAACTTACGATGAATAAAGGACAACTGGATAGCTACATCGCCACATTCAAGAGCCTTGCACACGACGCCGGATATGACACTACCAATTCGGCAACAGTCAACATATTTGCGCATGGTCTTGACCCGGGATTGCTAAGTGCGATCTTGAAGCGTGACACTCATCCAGAAACCTTTGCACAATGGGTCGATGCCGCCCGTATAGAAATAAAGAAAGCATCTTTCAGACAAGCAATGATGAGTCCACGTCAGCGAAAGTATAAATGGACACAACAACCGCGCCATACGCAACAACGCAATGGCTATCAACGCAGCCGCAATGACGAAGTGGTACCCATGGACATAGATCCTCCCACTTTCACACGTGTAAGCCGTGCCCGCACAGAAGCAGATAAGACCCGCTATCAAATAGAAGGTCGATGCTTCTATTGCGATCGACAAGGCCACATGGCAGCAAATTGTCCAAACAAGAAGCGCCAACAACCACAAGGACAGGCTAATTTCAAAAAGAAGCCACAATTTAAGCCTAAGCGCTCGGATCAAGCTAGCCGAGGCCACAACTTCCGAAAGTCTAATAAGCCAAATAAGCCACCGCTTAGATTCGGCTATTACCCCAAGGCACGCGCCGCACATATTGAAGAAGGTGAAAGCGAACAGGAGTATGAACAAGACGAAGTTGACGTCATATCACATGCCGCCCGTACCGCCCGCCTTTCTGATGAACAGAAAGAAGAATGGCTTAAAGAATTAGATGAAAGAGGCATATATTTTTAGCTGGCCCGAAGCGACCGGCAATGCTTAGGGCCATATTTCCAGATGCCATCTTCTCTCCAGCCATACGCCACACACCTAATTCCAATGATGAACAGAACTCCGTCCATGCCGATGTCCAGATCCATTCAAGAACCGTCCATTCCGCCGTGCGCACACTCATAGATAGTGGCGCAACCGATAATTTCATATCTCCAGCCGTTGTCGATTATTTCCGCATACCAACTGAACAACTAGACAAACCCAGAACCATCCGCAATGTGGATGGCACTAAGAATAGTATTGGAAATGTCCATACTATAGTATACCTCGATCTCACCTACAAGAACCAATTTCGCTGTACCAACCGCAAAACCAACCGCTATCGCTTCTATGTCATTGACCTAGGAGGCGATCATATGCTTCTAGGAATGCCTTTCCTCGCCACAGCCAATCCAGATATTGATTGGTCTGCAGGAGCGTTCATTGGTACTGTCACTGCCGCAACCACTAATGCGCATAAATGGACACCAGAGCGCAATAGTAAGATCTACAAAGCCTTCTCATGGGAGAGGCAACCCACGTTCTATGAACCACATAACACTCCGCCACCTAATGGAGAACCCGAATACATTACCGTAGGACCAGAAGACTACGAGTCCCTCTATCAGTATCGTACACCATCGCCTGATATATATTGTCATCTCCATGATTTTCACGATGATGAAAATATACCTATAGTCAGCCGACGCATCACATTGGCCACCCTCCTAGCTGCTAAAGAATATGCACGCAAATTCAAAGGAGAAGACAAGACCATAAATGCACGAAATAAAGCATATGATCAAGCAAAAAGTGAAGGCCTCGCAACACACGCTCAGAAACTCCAGTATGAGTTAGAACAGAAGCGCGGCCCCACTACCAATGATCTAGAGTACAAACTGCGATGGTTAGCAAAGAAAGAAGCCGAGAACGCATGGGAAAAGCTGTTAAAAGAACAGGTACCCCATGAATATCATCGCTACAGCAAAGTTTTCAGCGACAAGGAAGCTGAAAGATTCCCTAAAAGCCGACCATGGGACCATGCTATAGAACTCACACCCGAAGCACCCGCTACACTAAATTGCAAAGTGTATCCACTTGCGCCAGGTGAACAAGTCAACCTGGACGCATTCCTCAAAGAGCACCTCAGTAAAGGATATATCCGCCGCTCAAAGTCAGCATATGCTTCTCCATTCTTCTTTGTAGCAAAGAAAGATGGAAAGCGTCGCCCAGTACAAGATTATCGTGCACTCAACCAATACACTGTGCGAAACACGTATCCACTGCCACTTATTAAGGAGCTAATCACTCAACTTGTGAACAAACAATGGTTCACCAAGTTCGACATTAGATGGGGATATAATAATGTCCGCATCAAGAAAGGAGACGAATGGAAAGCCGCCTTTAAAACCAACAGAGGACTCTATGAGCCCACTGTCATGTTTTTCGGTCTCACCAATTCCCCTGCGACATTCCAAACAATGATGGATGACCTATTCAAGGAAGAAATCGCTACAGGCGATGTCATTATATATATGGATGACATTTTAATTGCTACAACCGGCGACTTAGATCACCACCACCGCAAAGTCCATCATGTGTTACAAAAGCTATTGGACAACGACCTATTCCTCAAACCAGAAAAGTGTCATTTCCACAAACGCGAAGTGGAATACCTAGGAGTAGTAGTAGGAAGGGGCAAAGTCAAAATGGACCCCGTCAAAGTCCAAGCAATCACTGACTGGCCTACCCCTACAAAACTCAAACAGCTTCGCTCATTCCTTGGCTTCGGAAATTATTACAAAGATTTCATTGCCCAATATTCTAAGCTTACTCGTCCACTCCATGAACTTACTAAGAATAATGTCGAATGGCATTGGGATGACGAACAACGCACAGCATTTCAAACACTCAAGGACAAATTCACATCATACCCAGTCCTCAGAAACCCAGACCCTACCAAGAAATACATCCTGGATACCGATGCATCTCTGTTCGCTGTAGGAGCCACCATCAGCCAAGATTTTGCTGATGGAAGACACCCAATTGCATACTTTTCTAAATCCCTGCTTCCAGCAGAGCGCAATTATGACATATATGATCGGGAATTATTAGCCATCATCTATGCCATAAGGGCGTTTAGATATCTCCTTTTAGGAGCGCAACAGCAATTCCTAATCCGGTGCAATCATGAAAACCTTAAGTATTTCAAATCCCCACAGAAGATCACCCCGCGCCAGGCACGATGGCATGAACTACTACAGGATTACAATTTCAAATTAGAACACCTTCCCGGCAAAAGCAATACCATTGCTGACCTTCTTAGTCGAAGAACGGACTTTGAAGGGGGAGTAAATCCCAATGAGAGCGTCACTCTTTTGCCTGAGAAGCTGTTCGCACGTAAAGTTTACCTCGAAGACAATGAAGAAACACGGCGCAAAGTCCTTAAAGAAATCCATGACACTCCAGTTGGAGGTCACCCCGGAATCTCTAACACATGGCACCTTGTTAATCGCCGATATGAAGGACCCCGTTTACACCAATTCGTTGAAAACTACGTTAAGGGATGCGCAAAATGCCAAGAATCCAAGGTCATTACACACCTGAAACGCACCCCACTTTATCATTTCGATACACATACGGAACAAGGACCGTTCCAATATGTTTCAATGGATCTAATCACTGATCTACCACCCTCGAATGGCTTCGATTCCGTTCTCACCATAGTGGATCAAGGATGTTCCAAAGCCGCTTACTTCATACCCTGTAATAAGACCATAGATGGTCAGGGCGTAGTGCAACTCTATTTTGAACACATCTTCCCACTATTCGGTTTACCAAAACGGATTATATCAGATCGAGATCCAAGATTCGTTAGTCACTTCAGTAAAGCAATCTGCAAAGCGACACACATACAACAGAACATTAGTTCTGCTTTCCATCCACGAACAGATGGACAAAGTGAACGCATGAACCAATGGATAGAAACCTATCTCCGTCAGTTTGTTTCACAACGACAGAATGATTGGAGCAAGCTCTTGCCAATAGGAGCATTTGCGCACAACTCATGGCGACATGAGCATACCAAATACACTCCGCATGAGCTCATCTTAGGATTTAATCCCACCGCTACAATCGATACCCCCGAAGACACTGTTCCTGCTGCGCAGGAACGTCTTTCTACACTCCAGAAAGCAAGATCAGAAGCTCAGAAGATGTTACAAAGGCGCATCAAGCCACTTAATGTACCTCGCACTTTTGTTCCAGGTAACAAAGTATGGTTAGATGCGAAGAACCTCACCATCAGAACACCTTCTAGGAAGCTCAGTCCATGGAGATATGGACCATTTAAGATACTCATGAAGATTTCACCTGTTGCATACGCTATTGCACTTCCTAAAACATGGAAGATTCATAATGTGTTCCATGTGGATCGTCTGATTCCACATCATGAGACACAAGCTTATGGAGCAACGTACAGTCAGCCACCCCCTGAGCTGATTGATGGAGAAGAAGAGTACGAAGTCGAAGAGATCATTAGAGATCGCTTACTCAGAAGAAAGCGCCAATACCTCGTCAGTTGGGTAGGATACCCAGCAAGCGAGAATAGTTGGGTGTATGAGAAAGACTTGATCGCCCCAGAGCTCTTAGAGGCCTATCGCCAATCCAAGGCATAAAGCTTCAGCTATATAAGACCTCGCCACCTACACTCAAATTCTCATTCTCAACCTGGATCGTTTTCTCTTAGTCCTCCTCCTCTTTGCCATCGCCCTATACCTCCGAATTCCACTTCTCCTTGTGTGGAGTTTCATTGTCTACATTCACAACTTCCCTATTGACCACCACCCTGCTTAGCCGCCATTCTCCTACCCCTTGTCGTCTTGTCCGCCATCTGCGCGTTCACTTGGATCATCTACCACCTCCTCAAGATCTTAGAGAACGCACTTGTCACCGCCATAAGGACGTCAAACCCTCGCTTCATCGACCGCTAGTCACCCTGATCCTCCTCGCCCTTTTCATCGCCACCCTCCTCTGGATCATTTGGGACCTCCTAAGGCTTATAGAGCTCATCATCGTCCGTGCTGAACCTCGGACGCAACACCTTCATTTCATCGTCTGCTGATCACTGTAAGCCCTGGACATTCCATTCTTTCTAGTCACCCTTTGGAGCGTCGCCCTTGCTGAAACAGCACTCCTTATAGCTGCCTACCACGTCTTCCTCATCGCAAGGGCTACCGCCGCCCTCATATATTTCTACCTACAGCTTCGTAATCCAGAGCTGTAGCCCCGTCCGCCTCATCAAACCACAACTTGTGTCATGTTTACCCTTGTACCCCGGTCTACTTCCCCCGCCGGATCATCAAACATGTCCATTGCCTCGTCCACCGACGAGCTCCAGTACATCGGACCCGAGGACCTACTCCCTCCGCTCGAGCTCAAGGTTAACGCCACCCAGCTCGGAGACGAGCAAGAGGTTCAACCCTTCCTTTCCGATTCCACACTCATTGGCTCACCCGTTTCCATCAAACAGGATGAAGACACCGAGGAGCCACTCCTCCTCTCCGCGCCCGACACCGCGCCCAAGATCAAGGTCGTCGACTTCGACACCCAGGCTGAGCGCGAGCTTAACCAGAAAGCACACAATGCCCAACGCGAACAGGAGAAGAGTGCAGCCGCCGAGAAAGTCCAAAACGCCGTCCTGCACGCCGCAATCGTCCTTCAAGCATCCAAAGCCGGATGCGTAGCACAAGGACCCCCCTCACCAGAAGTATGCGAAGGTCTTAACATTCTGTACCAACGCATGCGTACTTACTGGGAAAATTCACAGACCACGTCCACCGATCCCACTGATTGGGATTTCTCTTCCTCTTCCTCTGGATGGAACACAGCCCAAGAGGACGAATTCAATGACGCGTGGCCAACGCCACCCCCTACACCCGCAGAAGGAGACGACATGCACCCGCCATCTTTCGACGTTTGTGGTGCACACCCCGGACAAGGCTGGGAGATCAACTCCCAAGGGACCACTCACTACTACAGGTTCCTTATTCCGGATCCGTCCACCACTCGTAGCGTAGTCGCCCCTTTCGTCAGCTACCACCTCCTAAACCGGGGCCGTCCCGAAATCTCCGGTACGTACGGTAAAGGATACCCCGTTCACACGCGTCCGCTCCGTCCCACAGCCGTGGATTATCTCTGTCCCCCAATCACACCAGCACAACTGCAAATCTTCGATACGCAGGCACCATTCGCCTCTATCGTCAACCGGATCATCGACGAATACCTTCCCATTGATCTGTCCGCGTCTATCCGCCAGTACCAATACTTTAAGGAGACGCAATACGCCCTTCAAGCGGCGATACAGAACCTTCAGGAGAAGGAGATGCGCTATCTAGAGCGCGCGGTAAATGTCATTTCGGACTTGGAGAATTCTAATGTCCTAGGGCGTTTCTTTTCGCATCAGGACATCATAGAGATCGACCTGGCCGATAACGCCCCACACGCCAACAACCCCCGCGCCTATGCCGAACTTGCGCGCCTCGCCCACGGGTTTGAGGGATACATCACAAATTCGGCCCTAGACCCCACCATCAACCCCTATCGCTCGTCCCGAAGTCCGCCGCCGTCTACCCTCCGTAAGCACTCCGGCGCATCCGCTCGCCGTCCACTTAAAGGCCCTTCGCAGGCCGACAGTGAAGACACTACCGACACCCTCGCCGATAAGATTGAAGCAAACCTCCGTAAGCAGCTTCACTCTCGTCCCTCTAGAGAACCGAAGCTCTGCCACAGGTGTCAACGCTCCGGCCACATCCGCCGCAACTGCACCGCTCGCTTCCCCCTCTCGCGTCATGCCTACCGTCGAGCCAAAGGACTCTCGCGTCATCGCAAGTAGACGTCCACCGGTGCATCAACACCTGCACCCACATATCCACCGCCCGGTGTCGATGCCCCCATCAGCAATTGTTGACATAGTTCTTTCCGTTCCTCGCGTCTCTTGTGCACTCGCTACCGCCTATGACACGGACTGCCCCCGTGTGTATTTCATTTTTGAGACCCTTACTCTCATAGACCTGCGCCCCCATCATCTAATTTGCATCTCTCCTTCTTGTACCTTACGCGCATGTCTACTTCCGAATGTTTTGTTATCCCGTTTCCGCTTACAGCCGTTACCCCTTTGGATACAACCCTATTTTGACAAACGCCCACCTCCGTCTTGGCGTTACTAGACCTTGAAATGGGGCTGATGTTACGCCTCTGTTGCATCCATACGGGTTAACCCCTGTCCTTGTTTCGTATCGCGTGGCTCGTTTCCGTATATGTGTATTACCGGACCGCTTTAACCGTCTACCGGACTTATCCGTTATCTAGATATTTAGCTGCTTTAGTACTTACGTGTCATACTCAGGTTACCTTCCTCTTTCGGATTGGTTTCCCACGTTTACTTAATATGCCTTGACCCCATATCCCTTCAGAGTCATCCAGTATTTCCATTACGCGTTAGTCATTTGCACAGCTACTTACTCAGACTCTTTTGCTACTTACTCAGTACGTTACCAAGCATCAGTAAGCTCATTACTGAGCCGCTGACGCACCTCTATGTTTACTTACGAAGCCTCCTTTCTCCCTGACTCAGATTCCAGTAGCACCTGTCGTATATAAACCCTGTACAAGAGTCCAATGTCGCCTCAGACTTGGTCTCCTTTGTGAATCCAGGACCATAAACCCCACTTAAGAGCTTCGCTCTATTCCCCCGTCTGATTCTCATCGTATCATTCACTTGCGCTCAAGAGCTTTGCTTTGAGTCCGCTATCTGACCTGACTTCAGATTAAGTCAGCTTTGCCTTAAAGTATCTAGGCGACTCTAGTACATAGAGTAGACTCTCTTAAGTACGATAGTGTATAGTAAGACCACGCTTATTGGTAAGCTATACATTAGGCGAACATCTTTACTCTCACAGCAGCGGTAAAGACTAGTAACTCGATACGCAAAGTCCGTGCGTAACAGCTGTGCAGCCGCAATGTGTCAATGCTGTGAATCCTGCGGTGCTGTGCGCTGATGCAGAGGCTAAGTTGAACTGTTGAAGGCTTGAAGCTGGATTGGTGGAGGCCTGGACTGCCTGGTGGGAGTCATGGCCCTTGTGGGACTTGTCATGCTCAAGTCAAGTCTGGTCGCATGTGCAGATCTTTCGAGGTTGTGTCACTTGTGTGTGGGGTGTGGGGCATGTGCCTGTCCAAAAATGAAAAAACCATTCTATTGATCAACATGACTACTCTGAGCCTACTAACATGGCTACAACAAACACCTATGATGGAGTCTATGTCTACGACAAACGACAGTTCAAGAAAATTCTACAAAGCAGCACGCAGCATGCAGCACATGCATAATGCATTCACCCTATGTTATCCCAACCACTTGGAAGTGGGGGCTCCTGACCATTAATATCAGGCAGAATTGCTGCCACCTTGATATCGCTATCCTTCACAAGACCATGCCGGCTCCAGTCACTAAGGCATAGGAGTGTGCGGGTTGATTCTGAAGAAAGACGGTTGTGGACATAGGGTAAAAGTAGGTGGCCTTGACTAAAGACTCACTCAACATTGACAGAGGTACCTGTTATTACAATAAGTTACACATCTAGCAAAGAATCAAAGATACTTAGATACTTACATGGAACAGTGTGATAATTGATAGCCATTTGATATAAGTGAGGGTAGACATGTTTCTGTTCATGCCACCATTTGAGGACGTCTTCGTTCTTTACATCTTCAGGCAAGGTGGCAAAATAGTGTGCAAATTCATTGAGTGTGGCAATTTGAAGCGAACGGTATGCTGGTAGATTGTCAAATATGTTCTTTGCTGAAGGATCGTCGGATGTGTCTTCTGGCCCTGTTAGGACAACGTCGTCTTGAAACCAGTAGGTGCAGTCATACTCATCGCAAACAAGCTTTTTCGCTGTTGCGATCCAGTCGGAAGCCCAGCCAGCATGCTGGAAGTATGTAAGCTTGTGGTGGAGGTGTAACACTGGGTGAAAAGCACAGTATTAGCACTTTAAAGGCACATAAATCGTGTACATACCCATTGCAATTCGATACAGCTCTGAGTGGTCCGTCCGGTCATAATACCGGTTGAGTTTTTTCTTCCCGATTACAATGGCAGCCCTGATTGCAGGGTCATACTTGTGGCCGACAGCTGCCGTTGCCAGATGCTTGTCAAGGTGGTCCATGGCAGGAATGACGGATGCTATGTTAGGTGTGCCCCCACACGAGAAGAACAAAGTAGCATCTTTGAAAATCTAAAAATGTTTGAGCACGATAGTTGGTACAAAAGGAACTTTTACTTACTTTCAAGAGATCACACAGTTGTTGGACTACATCCCATTCATGTGCCTCGATTTCATACATGCATAGCTTCATATCTCGGATGTCAGTAATCTTGTTAATAGCCTTCTTGTACTTGTAGGCAAAGTCGAGCATGTCGTATGTTGCGTTCCAGTGGGTACGAACGTCATGGTGTATCACCCATGCCTCGAGCAAGAGGCTCTTGAGGATGCGGTACCACTGAGGAAGGGCGATCATGCTTGAGTTCTTGATTGCATATGCAAGTTTGCGAATCTAAGGCATTGACTGGTTAGCTAATACTATACAGTTGTTGCTTACTCATCCATTTACCTTTGTCAACAAAAAACATATCAGCTGGACACTCTCCTCTAGCTCATCGACATCGCTCATCATCATGTCAACCCACTTGTCAATCCACCCCTCATCATTGTCACTACAAGGCCCTTCTTCCTCTGGTTCCTGATCTTCTTGTTCATTCTGTGTCTCTAGTTCCTCTGTGTCAATGTCGCCGGCCAACTTTAGTAACTCGTGAGTCCTCTCATCTGTGATGCCTGACTTTGTACTAGTCACATCAAACTGGTGCATTATACTTTTCACCACCAAGTTGAGGATGTGCATGAAGCAGTGTGCACGATTGGAAGCCCCAGGGAACTCCACAAGTCGTCCTGCAAGTTTATTGATCATTTTGTTGTTACTGGTTGCATTATCACAAGTTATCGCCAGTATCTGGTATTGGATCAGCTAAGCTTGGTTTCTTTCTTATTTGACCGCACCTTGTCACTGATACCAAAGTCTTTCAGGACCTTCTCAAACATTGATGCAAGGTTAGCCCCAGTATGCGAGCGTGTGCACTCCACGATGTCAAGTAGCAGTGACTGCAGCACCCCATTCGTCTCAAAGTGTACGGTCACAGCGATGTATGCCCAGCCATTGGGGGAAGTCCATGCATCAGTTGCAAAGCTCAGGCAACCATCATATGCCTGCACTTCACATTTCAGTATCGGGTTGAGGTCACCATTAGTAAGTAAGATCACCTTCAGCTTAGCTGCTACTCAGGATTGCATACTGATGAATACATGCTTCACATCTCGGGCAACCGTCGAAGGCGATGGTAGTCAATACTCGGGACGTTCAGTCTTCATCAAATCCCTGAACCCATGATCCTTCACTATTATAAAAGGGTGCTTGCTCTCTGTGATCCAGCGAACAATTTCGATCCTGGGTGCCATTATATTCGTTGCCATGTAAGTAACACAAACAACATACCTTGTCTCTGTGTATGTGTGCTGACAATGCAAATAGGTGACCTTTTCCTTACCAATGCGTTCAAAAGCCTGGGTAATACTTCCATTTCTTTTCAACCTGGACTTGGCCAAGACAGTGCATGCACCATCTAGGTCTTTTGTATTGTCAGCAGCACTGACCACTTCATCACCCCAACACATCTTCGCATGCTGATGCAGGCCACTTGTTGACCTTGCATCACCTGTATCCAGGAGGCAATGCACATCATGGCCATGCTTCCCCTTGCAGTGGGAGGCCGCACACACAAAAACATGGACTCAATGCCTGTCAACATACTTGATACATGGCATGCAATTGAAGAAGACATAAATTGGTGAAATCCAGTCTTTGGCAAGACGATCTGGGAACAAAAGGTGAGTGACATGCTGCAATTACAAGGTTATTTGCATACCCAGTTCTGCCTGTGCACTTTCAGCAGGCCTTTCCAACTCCAAGGCAATGGCATTGTCATCATTATCATCACTATCATCAACCTCAAACACCACATCGATGTTAGTGTTGCCGTCATTACCACTATCGATGGGACTTGTAGCGCGGGAGGCCGAGGTGAGGAATAGATCATCATTGTCATCCGTGTCTGTGATAATGTAGCAAACAATATATCATGTAACTTTGAACTGCTGTACCTGAAAGTCCTGTGGCACTTGAGCATGCATCCGATGCTTTTGAGGCAGACACGGCTGATTGTATCCTCTTCGACTGGGCAAGTGCAGCCTCCCTGGCTTTCTCAGTCAGAGTTCGTTTCCGAGGCCCAGTTACCAACTCAGTAGCAGCAAGGGCATCTTGTGGCATGGCACTCGATGAGATGAAGCAGGGAAATTGAAGGTTTCAGAGGTAAACAAGGGGTGTATTAAAGTAGCTACAACACATCGACAAATGAACTATTTAATAGTGATGTTCTCCATAAGTCGACAAGCGGGCATTAAGAAGGATGCGACATGTAAGTTGTAACAAGAAGTGGGAGATGGGAGTTGGGAAGTGAAGTCTCAAGAAGCGTGGCTGCGATGCCAATGCTGCGTGGCTGCATGGGCGGTGGGCAGCATGGGCCAGTGACGCTGCACTGACGCAGCAGCGACAGCACGCAATTGTGACACAAACCGATGGCAGACAGGGAGTTGGGAAGGCCGAACACAGCAGCGCATCACAGAGCAGCCGAGGGGCTCGAGGGGGGAGTTGAGAACTTGAGATTCTGGCCGTGAATCTGGCTGGCCGCTGAGAAGGATGCGACATGTAACAAAAAGTGGGAGACAGGACTCATGGGAGTTGGGAAGTGAAGTCTCAAGAAGCATGGCTGCAACACCAATGCTGCATGGCTGCATGGGTGGTGGGCGGCATGGGCAGTGACACTGCACTGATGCAGCAGCGGCAGGCTGGCAGCACGCAATTGTGACACAAACTGATGGCAAATGGGGAGTTGGGAAGGCCAAACACAGCAGTGCATCACAGAGCAGCACCAAGGGGGGACTCGGGAGAGTTGAGATTCGGGTGCGGTGACTTGTGAGTCGTGATAGCAGCATGCAGGCGAGCATCGGGTGTCTGATAAGAAAGAAAGGGTTAGCAAGACTCGCAGACATGATGGACGATGACTTACTGACTTGTGACTTGAGATTTGAGAAGTTGAGAGCAGCGAGTCGGCAACAGAGGGTGGACTATAGAGGAACAGGTGTAGTAGTCATAACACGCATGGCCTGTCAAAGTCGGTGGTGGTGGAGAATGGCAAATTGGCAAGACTCAGTGATGGACAGACAAAGAAAAAAACCCATACAAACCCGCACAACCCGCCCCATGGGTATGGGTTTCCAGCGGGTGGGAAAATTCCAACCTGTACCTGTACCCACAGCAACCCGTACCCGTGACCCATACGGGTTGGGCAACCTGTGATAAACCCTACACGTATTTGTCCATAGAAAAGAACCCCTGTGATGCTAATCTGGCATGGAATTCTTCTCGACACTTCTGGGTTTTCTTTGACCATTTTAAGTAGGGCCCTCACTTTTTTGCTTTTTCCTTCTTCAATGCGGCGGTTTGTGCCCTTTGAAGACATTGTGTGAATATCTTTAGTTCGGCTTCCTTTTTGATATCAAAAGATTGAATGGAGACAGAACAATCAAGATCACTGTCATCATTATGAAATTCTGTGTGGACAGGTGTGATGTGAAGGTGAGAACAAAAGCTTGTCAGTTCTGGATCCAGATCTATTGGGAGGTTGGACACAGAAGGGGTGCTTTCCCTGCTGGCCTGGGGTAAAACTGTTTGGCCTGCAATGGCTGAGACCTTTTTTTCTAATAACATTCAATGGACTCACTTTTAATGTCATTTTTATTTCTTTTAATAATCTTCTGGTTGGCTATTTGTATGTTTTGGGCACTGGCTCTTGCAGCAAGTTTCCTCCATGGCATTGGTTTATAGGATATTTGTCAGCACACTAAAGGACATATATGGTCATATGTCATCACATGGTATAATTATGTAAGCAGCCAAAATTGCACCAAAAAATTCTGAAACATTTTATTTAAGTCCTAAAGTGAAAAAAATACATTTGGTGTAATAAAAACATTTTCTTCTTCTCTGTCAATACTATATTTAAAAAAAAAATTCCACTAGGTAATTGTAGAGAGGCATCATATCTATCCATTCTGAGTGCCAGAAATGACTCTTTTTGAGATGTAGGGACAGAGAAGCAGAAGTATTGGACAGGTGGAATCTGCTTACATAACCCGTGCTGGTTCCTAGTGACGCCTGCCTTATGCGCCCGGTAAGGTGACGGTTTGGTTGGGCGTGCCCGTCTGTGAGCCGCCGCGGTTCGCCGTTCACTGTGTCTCGTTTACGAGTCGATACTGAAGCCGTGGCCGGGAGAGAGGAGAATGATACATACTGGCGTCCTCCTACTGCCAGCCTGCTGGAACGAAGTAGTCCCGTCCGACCCCTTGCTGATCTGGTCGATTTTGAACTTTGAACCACTTGGCGGTCGTGCTGTTGGGCTTGTCGCAAGTGTCTCATGCGTCAATTTAAGCCATAAGCGGACCTGTGTTTCCGGCCGCTACAGAAAGAGAAAAAAGAAACGCGCCAGGTCTTTGGAAAAGTAAGGACTTTGGAAGAACGCAAAAAGTAAATAACTCACGGTTTCCCCACCGGGATTTCACCAGTAAGACACCATCACCGAGCCTGGGTTGGCAGGTACGTCCATGGTGGCCAGCTAGGCGTTCAGGCTGCAATTCAAAAAGGGTTATCCGTGCTCTTCAGTCTTCACGGGGCCGAATCGGATCGGATTGGAGTCGGATTGGACTATCAGAGGTCATCGCATTCAACTGGAGACGTTGAGAGTAGGTCCTTCCATCTATGACGACTCTTGTGATTTATCCAGGGACATAGCCGTGACCGGTGGCAGAAGGGAGGTGAGAGAAGGTGAGATGGCAAAAATAAATGAGGAGCACGGCGGGAGTGGCTGACGGCCCGCTGACCCGCTGGCACTGTTGGGCCTGTCGCTTGTTACGGTTACGAAAGAATACTTCACTTCAATGCACTCTGCTTCCGGACCTGATAGTTGGGTCAAGGTCATTTGAGCACACGATCAAGTTGACTTAATTCCAGATCAGTAGCTACGTCGCCTCCATCCGACACATGTAATCAGACGACGGATATCAATCATAGTGATCATGAGGTTAAAAAATACGAGTGCAAAGGAAAATCATGATGATAAGCAGACAACAAGAAAGGTTAACGAAACAGAAAGTGAAGGGTAATCACCAATAATAGATCTCTCAGCCTCCCTTGTTTCAATTCCTGTCCCAGAGAGAAACTGCTACAGGATGACTAGTGAGCCGTCGTGCGGCAACGAACTTTTCTATGTCCTCATCGAGGGGTAATAGGTAACCCTCCAAGAAAATATTCTCCAGGGTGGGCAAAACTTCTGTCGTTCTTCCCCCAACAAGTTCTTGCAGGGCGGGCGCAATATAAGGCATCAAATCCCCACTTAGGTAGAGATTCTTCAAAGCAACAAATGAATGTAAAAGATCCAGCCACAGCGTGTTTTCAATGTCTTGTCGTAGGCATCGTATATCCCCGTCGATGTAGAGGTCTTCCAACGTGGAAATGGGGGGCAAGGATGAGGTGCAGACCTGCTCCAGACATGAAAGCCTCCATTCTGCCGCCTCCGATGAGAATACCACCAAGAGCGCTACGTTGTCAGGTGTCTGTGACGGAAATTTGACAAAAGCAAGCTCGTGATCAAATGTGATATGGCCCTTTTCCGGTGCCCTCAGTGTTGGTCTCCGGTTGATGAACTGGAAGAGTTGTGGTGTGTCGAATATGATTTGATTGAAGAAGAATATACGCAATTCGTTGAGTCGAGGGGCATCGATCCGGGCCAAGATCTCCTCCAAATATTCGCTGGCCCCTTTAAATCGAAATTTGGTGAGACTGGGGAGGATGGAGCGTGTCAGCGGAGGCGGAGGGAGACGTCGGGTTTCTAGAGCAGGACGAGGTCCTGGGGATCGAAACTGAAGGCGAAGGTGCTCGAGGCTGTTCAACGCAGAGAGGGTGGTGGCCATCACCTCGGGTGGGAAGTACCCGGAAGGGGGGATACCAAGGTCGAGAAGGACGAGTTGAGTGGCAGACAAAAGTAATTTCGGTAATCCCGGAAATCGAACCTCCCCAAGGGCAAGTGATCGCAGACGTGGTGCGGCTCCGCCCAAGAACGAATCGGGAAGTATGGGCCCCAGTCCATCAACTCTATATATGCCGAGGTACAGATCTGTCAGCTCCGGGAATGGCTTATGCATTGCTGTCGAATCCATGACATATTGAAATTCTGAACTAGAATAACCTTCGAGTTGGATTTGACACACGCGATCGTTGTGCTCAAGTGCAGCGATGATGTTATCCAAATCTGATGTACGGTTGAGAAATTGGGCGTCGCGAATGATGACAGGCAAAGGTGGCCAGATGTCCAGGGTGTCCTTCGCAGGTGTTTCGCGTGTACAAAGGAGTCGCAGATTAAGGCGACGTGGTGATTGAAAAACGACACTTCTCCAGCGTCGACACACGTGTGCCAGCGTTTTCCACTCCATTATTCTTCGTGATTTAATTGGTTCGAAATATCGATCAATATCTTCATCCACATCATCTTCATCCATATAGAAATCAAATATTATTAGTAAGACATCATCGAGGAGCATGTCGAATGTTATCATGTCAGCTGGTCTATGTCGCATCGTCAGCAGTCGTCCTGTGATATTGCCCAAATGACATACGTCGACATTGGATTAAGATCGATGTGCCAGGGCGGCTAAGAAAAGATGGACGGGCGAGGGTGGTGAGGGGCAAGGTGTGGAGACTTGATGTCCAGTTCGGGTCTAAGCAGGGCTATTTAAGAAGACCTTGTTAGTTACTCGATCAATGCGGCGGATGAAGTTCTTTTGACGTACTGCTGAAAGCTCGTCGGTAAATATTCTGCGTGAGGAGAGTGACAGCGGTTGTCTGTGACAGCGGTTGTCTGTGACAGCGGTTGTCTGTGACAGCGGTTGTCTGAAGAGTCACGCCATCATGTGATGTGTTCTGAGCACGTGATGTATAATCAGTGAAAATAAGAATTGTCCTCCATCATGATATCGATCATTATCCTACAATCGACAAAGTCCATCACTCGCCACGACGACACGACGACAGCTCTTTGACAACCTTGACCACACTTCCGCATTAGAGCGTGCCCACTGGCACTGTCCGCACTGACCTCTCTCGAGTCCCAGCCCCGGGCCCACACTGGCAACAACGCAAGCGCACGTTGCACACGGAACGGATTATAATCCCGCATTATCATGATGTGCTTCCCCCGCGTCATCGAGCGTCGCGCGCCGGTGAGCGAGCTGTGCTCCAAGACACGCGAGTGGCCCCATTCCAGCATTCCTCCCACTGCACCGTGAGCACTGTTCCCACTCCCGTCCCAGTTTCCGTTTCCGTTTCTGCACACGTTGCGCCCGCTTGTGGCAGTGCCCTGGCGCGTTCGAGTAGTGGCAAAAAGAAAGTGTTGGCGGCTTCTTCCTGTGTATCTTGACGAAGGCCCCTCAGGCTCAGGCTTCAGTTACGTCAATGAATTCGGTGATAAATCGTCATTTATTACAACAGAACTCCATCAGCTCCAGGTCTACGGAGAACAATAATGATGTATTCTGCATGTAGCTATAAAATGTATCATCGGATATTTAGGTTGCACAGAATGCTGAATACCAGATGGAAATGTTACGATGCCAGTGACTGTGCCTCCCCCCTGGGGAGGACCCTCGACATCCTTTCCCTAAACCTTCGAGTAGAGATGTACCATTCGTCGGATTCAAACTGATGCCTTGCTCTGTCGATATGTGGGCCTGTCTGTCCTTCGAAAATGTCTTCTAGTAATAACAAGAACTCGTCAACGATATAAGCAGGGTAATATCCATCAAACTCCTTGCGACGTGACATGGCGATATCGAGAAGGAGTTTTTGTGTTCCAAGCGAGTGTTTGTACTTGCTCCAGTCAGATGTAATGGCCCGAAAAGTGCCCGTGTATAGTGCAGAGTGGGATTCCTTTGATGGAGATGTGGATAACAGCTGCGAGAGGGCAAGGAAGAAAAGCTCGACTGTAAAGCCGAGCCCACCTCCATCACCCAAATCCTGCAGACGCCACAACTGTCGCTGCGTCTCATCTCCCTGCCAACCGGACAAGGGGAAATCTTCCAAGTTCTTCAGCAGCTCTTTGTACGCATCGGCATCCCCTTGTCCTTCAAGAATATTCCGGAGCGTCGTGGCAGGGGAGCACATGCTCTTGAGGGTCTTCCTGGGCCATATAAATTGCAGTTTACGAGGATCGCGGGACAGTTCGACAAGGCGGCTGACTGGGATAGGTGCTTGATAATAGAGGTAGAAGTCGTCTAGAATGCCAGGAAATTGGAAAGTGATTTGATGAGAATTGAGGTTAATGATACTTTGCATGCTTAATATCCAATTATCGACCCATTGAAGGCGGTCAGCTTTGATATTGATTTGCTCCAGCTCTGAGATCTGAGATTCGTGGCCACGGAGGATTTCTTTTACTTCTTCTGTCAGGTCATTTGTCTCGCTCAGAGCGAAGTTTAACTGAAATAGACAATCGCTTGCTTTCTGGAGGGTTTCATTAATCTTCTGAGCAGCTGCCAGGGCGTCGTTGTTGCCAGCGTCATCAACCGTTCCAAACCACTTCATCGTCTGTCTCGCCCAAAACTGCACCTGCTGGTTGTCTGCCAGAATTGGTCGAATGGCCACGAGTGAAAGGCAGGTCCAGCGCGTCACGAACAACTCGTCCGCTCCTGCCAGCGATAGTTCCCGTATCTTTTCAAAACTACCGATATCTCCAAGCAGCTTCGAAATGCCTCCAAACCAGGCAAGTTTTGCGTTGGCACAGCATACAAGTGATGCGGTGGCCTCGATACAGGCACGCGCACGCTTCTGCCACAAACCATCGTTGTTTGCAAAAAGTTTATGATTTTTGCATATCTCTACAGAGCGGGCGACACGTGTGCTGAGTTCGTGTACAACATTCTCTCCTCGTATATGCGCAGTGGTAGAGTGCGGGTGAATATTACGTGGATGTGGTACAGGTGAGCGTGTCATTGCATGGGTAGGGGGATGACGGTAAGCGGGTTTCCTAACGATTGGCCTAATGACGCTGCGGATGCTCCAAGAGGATGAAGGTCGGTGAGCTGTCATATCCCAGTGTGGTCTTGCAACAGGTTCATCCTGGCTTTGGTCCTCACTCTCGTGGTGTGTGCTCACCCTCCTCCAGACTTCTGTGCCCCAGTCCGTGTTAAACGATCCAGGTATTGCTGACAAAAACCTTTCCATTTCTGCATCTTCCGTCAGATTGTCAATCAACCATCGAATCGCCCGTACATCTCGGCCCTTGCGTGCCACCGTCTCTTCCATTGCAAGTTGCATCTGTCCCTGTGCCATGTTCGTGCTAACAGATTTCGTCTCTCCATCAGATCCACGATCCCTGAATCTCCGGTCACGCAATTTCTGGAACAGATACCAGAAAATTCCGGAAAATGAATTCTGGTAGGGCGATTGCGGATATATGATGGGCGCAAATGTCGTGAAAATGTACAGCAGGCCGCTGACGCCGATGGGAACAATGGTACTTAAAGCAACTTTTGTGTTAATATCCAGTAGCGAGTCGCTAAGCCCTGCAAAGAACAAGAATAGGGAGATGTGGAGAAATCCAGGGACAGCCTCGGCGACCATCGGCATGTACCATCCTTCACATCCTTCGTACAAGTACTGCCGAAGTCGAGAACTCTTTAAAGGATCGCCATACCGTTGGAAGACGTGCATATAATCGCGAACCCATTGCTGAACGAGGATCGCAAGGAGCGCAGCAAGAAGACTGAAGACGAGGGACATGAACCAGAAAACATTTACACGGACGTCAGATGCCGATGGGTTGAACACAGGGAAAGGAGGTGGTGGAGTGGAAGTGATGGAAACCTGCGGCACAATGGAGGATAGTTGCACAGAAATTTGAGAGAGGATGATCGAATGCTGTCGAAGGTAATACACCATTTCATCTGCAGGGCTCGGCTTCAAGTCTTGTTTGCTATCGAGTACGAATGCAGTGAGGGCAGAAGAAAATAAACCGGCCTGTGAGACCACGCATCAGTATGACCAAGTCCATCGAAGGTACAGATAGGATATGAACGCACAAATATAAGGGAGCTCTCCATGTCATCTTTTAGAGTAACAATCCGGGCGTCGTCGTGGCTCTTGGCTTCATCTCTGAAGAGAGTCCAGAGCGCATTAGAACTCCCATTAAAATCCCCTATCATGCGTGGTTCTTCAGGTTGTTGTTC
Source organism: Russula olivacea (assembly GCA_963926505.1). NCBI lineage: Eukaryota > Fungi > Basidiomycota > Agaricomycetes > Russulales > Russulaceae > Russula > Russula olivacea. The sequence goes on along the minus strand of OZ004879.1, from coordinate 632,482 downwards.
AGATTCGAGGTCTGAGGTGGTGTTGCGAGGACATGGTCAAGAATCAGATGAATAGTCGTGATTAATTTTGTATCTGTCAGGCCAATGATGTCTCTGCAATCATGAGGAAGCACGCACGAGTCTGTGCATCTACCCGAGCTAGCCTATCGCTCGTGGTACCGCTGACAGCACCGCTGCTGCGGGACGGGTAGACGTTCATCTCAGGGGCAACGCTTCCCCCGAATCCTGTAACCGAACAAAATACTCGTCTCGGGATGTGACAGCAAGGCCAAATAGAGGTCACACCTTCGGCCTGTGAAACAGCTGGCTGTGCCTCGTCGTTGATATCTTGGCCAGAAGACAGTGAACTTGCGATATTGCTGGTGTGAGGCCCAATGATATCCATTTTGTGCGTCTCGGCTCCTCTCACCTCTTCTTTTCGAGCCGTTACCATTTCGACAGTGATGAGAAAGAGTGAAAAAACGCACCGGCACGTGGCGCGGCCTGGGCAACTTGTTGGGCCTCGAGATCGATGACAGAGCTCATGATGTAAGGACCAGTGGCAATCGTCAAAAATACGACGATGAGAAACTTGGTTGGTCACGGTACAGATCAGAAGCTCAGAGAGGGAGAGTGGGAATGGCGGGGGGGAAGTGAGTGAGACAATCGACACGAGGTGAAACTAATAACTGAATAGGGTAAGTCATCCTGCGCCAACCCGCCGTCGGATAATAACTTGAAGATTCTTGCACTGATTGAAGGTGGCGACTGAACTCATGGGAGAACACAAGTAATTTTAGTTTCCTGGGCTCTCGATGGAATGGACAAGGATGACGGAGACCGAACATTAGTACACCCCCAGGCGAGCGACTGAACGCAAGGCGCAGAGATATGGCCTGAGCGCTAAAAGTCAGCGGCGGGCCCACTGGCACGTGATCTGCTCCCGGTTATTTTTACGAGGGTACATGACATTTTTACTTTCATAGACATAGACATATAATATTGTAGTCAACTGTACTCATGTAGAGGGTCTATTTGATGAATCCACGGTGATGATGCGTAATACAGTAAATTGCACCTCATGGAAGGTACATCTTGCCTGAGGTTCGATTCATTCTCGACTGGAACCCTCGGCCCCCGCAATTGAGCACGATGCATGGTGACTCAAGTGACTCAAGCATCTAGAACCGGTGCCTGATGCAACAGAGTACCTGCGATCTCATTAAGTTACATTGTCACCATACACATATATTCATGTCGGTCTTCTCTAACTGGATACAGTATCGATAGCGAGTCATAGAGAGTACAATAAGTACTTTGTTTCACCAGCCTAGACAAAATCAGTCAGTTAGTACTTAGTCCCCAAACATAGATGTACAAACACGTGGCTCACCTCTGGGCGCACCTCCACCAGAAGGTTATCCTCGTCCATGAAAACTCCACCGCACGTATCTTCCGTGATTGGCATGGCCGTCTCCACATACGGCAAGCTCGTCTCAATATCATCGTGGAACAACTCGCCCCCGCAATACACCGACGGCTCCTTAACAACCTTGACAACGCTCCCACACTCAAGCACGACCTCTTTCCCAGCCCCACCCAACAACGCAAGCGCGCGCTGCACACGGAACGAATTATAATCCCGCATCATGATGCGCGTCCTCTGCGGAGTCATCGCCGTCGCACGTCGCTCGCCAGTGAGTGAGTCATATATGCGCGAGTAAGTCTCGAGGACTCGGATACGCGAGTTGGCTGTGGGCCCCAATTCTCCCACGGTACTGTGAGCACCGTTCCCACTCCGATTCCCGTTTTCCCTGCATGCGTTGTTGCACCCGCTTGTGGCTGGGCATCGATAAATTCGAGTAGCGTACAACGTCGCACAGCGAGATCGATTACATATGGATGTCCAAGGACGGACAGCTCTACGATGATCATGCTTTCCATAGGAACGAAGTGTAAGCGGCGGCGCGCACCGACCGTGTCTTCCGGCTGTCGAGTGGACGGGTCAGAACTGGTGCTCAGGACAGCCGACGGAGGAGGATGTGGCGATAGATTTTGTTGGGGATTTTTCGAGAACAGCATGTGGCCAGGATGCTTGTCGAAACAGTTCGTCCAGAACGAGAATGTCCTTCGGGAAGAGAAAGAGTCCGGGCCGTTTCAATTGAGGCCTTTTCACGGTCGTCGATGTTCGATAGTCGGCACAATTCGAGCGCCGGTTCAGATGGTCGAATCAGTAAAATGATCTCCTTTGATAGTATTGATAAGGATGTAGTATACACACGCGGGGGAGAGGTGCGAAGCTGGAAGAAGATTGTATTGCGTTAGGGCTGACATAATGATCGAGTTGGATACAAACGCACCTCGGATACCCATCCCTCTTTCCATGCAAGCAGATAGATACCACATAGCGCATCCGTGTAGTCATGTACATTTATCGGCACTCCGACCCGATACAAAATATAGTCCCCGATAACTGACAGCTTGTGACTATATGTACCGGTGATGGAAACCTCCAAATTGGGTTGGGATGCCAATGGGTGCGGCTTGCCAGTACTGAAGCACAGGAAGCTGATCGTGAAGGTCGTTTTCTGGAGGTCTATATGGGTAGGTGCCCTATGCGACACGAATAGATAGGAGTCCCCCCGGATGAGGAAGAACGAGCGGAAAAAGGCAGATTACGCACGAAATGGTTACAGCGAGATTGAGCTCCGAGGCAAAGGCCAACGCGAAAATATTCGGGGTATCAAATTTGATTGTCGTCCAGTGCGCAGCATTGGCGTGTGAGGAGGACCTATCATCCATGTCGAGAAACGAGTAGCCACGCGATGGTTCGGATCCATAGTACACAATAAAATATTGTCCAGATAAAAATCCGCTGTCTGGCAGTGGCGGGTACCGGTACCCACTTTCGGCGTAGACTGGTGCATCGATAATGGCGTCCGGCTTGCGAAGGTCATCTCCATCCACGCGGTATCCCATCGCTCTAGTGCATCAAGACGGTCGGGCAGGGATAGGCCAGGTTCGAGTGGATCGAAGACGCCGGAGAGGGCGGTTCGTGATATGTATTGGAGCAACTGCGAGTTAGCGATGAGTTGGTTTAGCTTGCGACATGTGCGCCGGCATGCGTAGATGTCAAAGGGGGAGAGATTGGATAATATTTCAATGAGGAATTCATGGAAGAGAGAGAAGAGGTGTGGAAGAGACATTGCAGGGGAAAAGCAGTGCGACGGCTCGCACGCGAGCTCAGCATCGGACTGACCCTTGGCCAAGGGTTAATCTGAAAAATGGGTAGTTACAGTACAGTACAGTACAGTAACGAGTGAAGCTAGTGAAGCAGCAATGAGGATTTGTTCCCGATAACGGACCATCCGCGCCGCGCCGCGTCGGAGCGACTTGTGCACGTGCCACTTTTCTCCCGCCCCATGGCCATCACTCTCGCGTCAGCGCCAAACCGATCTTCAAGCTAATGACGCAAGACGAAATGCGTTTTACATACGTCCTTTCTTGCTCTCACCGTCTCACTTCTCACTCTTTTCCTCTTTCTCTCTTCCTTCCCCTCGCTCTCGGACAGTGGCAACCAACACCGCCGCCACTATGCGGCAGCCGTATGCCTCCCTTTCCATTAAGTTTTAGTCTCTCATTTCGTGGTAACGATTTTATTTCTATTCGTCCTGTGCGTCCTGTGCGACGACAGTGCGCTCCACCCACTCCTTTCACCTATATCGCCGTTACTGTACTGTATATAAGCTCGTCCTCCTGCTCGTGGAGGAGAGTATCGCATTCTAATCAGTACGAGTGTGCTCTCTTCTCTATTGTTCCCTTGTGTGTTCTCCTTGTCTCTCGGTACTCGTCTTATGGAACGCTTTTCACACCGTCTTGGCCGACGTCACACTCGTCGATCTCAGTCTCAGTCTCGCATTTCTCGAGTATATATTGGATTAGTTGTGAGTTGGTGATGAGCTTGTTCAGTCTGTGGCAGGCGCACCAGCATGCATACAGTAGATGTCTCCGGAGCAGAGATTCAGTTGGCAATAATTTCGTTCAAGAGTTCGTTGGAAAGGGAGAAGAGGCGTGGAGGAGACATCGCAGGGAAAGAGGACTATAAGAGGCAAATGTACTAGTAGTGGGATGGCTCAAGCCCTCAAGCTCCCAAGCTGCCAGTGACCCCAAGCTCAAACTGATTGATGAATGGATGGTGTTGGGATCTGGAGACCGGGAAGGAGGGGTGAGTGCTTGTGAGTCCGGGGGGAAAAGACTAAATTCTTCTGGAGCAAGGAGTTTCGTACACTTTAGGGAACATGTATGAACGAATTCATGTAGTTGTCCAAGAATAAAAGTGAGTTGTTCGAAGAGGACCTACAATGCGTTTTATGGCGCCCATGTGATCTGTCACTGAGGGCATCACTGGCATGTACGATATACAGGAAATTGCATCCTATGGAAAGCACATCGAGCGGACCCGGCGCCGAATTGAACCTCGGGAAAGATGTCACTGTTTTTTTCACTGCTTGTGATCCCGTTGAGTTACATTGTTACTTCTACATACATATACATGTCAGTATTCTCTAAGTGGTGTACAAGTATCGGTATTGGGTCGTGTCACAAAGGATGCAAATAGAACTTTCTTTCACCGGCCTACAGTACGACAAAGACAATCCCTCGATCAGTTAAATCCATCCGTAGAGAAAGAAACGTCGAACTTGGTGCTCACCTCCGTGCGCACCTCCGCCAACAAATTTTCCTCATCCATGAAAACTCCCTCGCATCCAAGGTACGGCGCGATAGTCTCGACGTAAGGCAAGCCCGTCTCGATATCATCGCAGAACCACTCGCCACCACGATACGACGACATCTCCTTGACGACTTTGACGACACTCCCGCACTCAAGCTTGACCTCTTCCCCAGGCCCAGCCCCCCGCGAAGCCAACATCTCAACTGCACGACGCACACGGAACGGATTATAATCCCGCAACGTGATTCGCGTTGGCGATACCTGTCCAACCGTCGCACGCCGCTCCCCGACGAGCGAACCCCACGTGTACGAGTCGTGCTCTAGGATACGCGTGTTAACCGGACCCCATCTCTCCCATTCTAGCGTGCTCTCGGTCTCGGTCCCGGTCCCGGTTTCCGCTGTACCGCCCGCTGGCGTGTTGATGCGAGCGAATTCGAGCAACGTGCGACATCGCACTGTGAGATCGATCGTGCGAAAGTAACCCGATAATCCGTTCACTTGCATCACTACGCTGATGATGCCGTCCCCGGGCACGGAGCGTAAACGGCGGCGCGCACCGATCCTGCCTTCGGGCTGTCCACCGGTAGACGAGCCGGTCCCTCTACCGGAGTCGGAGTTTGTGGTCAGGAGAGGGCGCAGGTGTGGCGGTAGATATTGTTGACGGTGTTTCGAGAAGAGCGCGTGTCCCGGGTGCTCGCAGAAACACGTCGCCCCACGTATGGACGCGCTTACGGTTAGTTCCGGGAGGGAAAGAATGCGGACCGTTTCGAGCGAGGCCTTTTCACGGTCTCCGATATTGGTTAGTCGGCACAGCTCGAGCGCCGGTTCACGCAGTCGAATCAGTAGGATGATATCCTTTGATAGTACTGATAAGACCGAGCCGTACATGCCTGGGCGGGAGGAGCGAAGCTAAGGGGAAAAGGAAGAAAGGTCGTTTTGCTTTTGGCTGATATCGAGGTGGGGTCGAGGGTGTAGGGCACAGACGCACCTCGGATACCCATCCTTCTTTCCATGCGATTAGGTAGATACTGCACAGCGTACCTTCGTGCGCGCGGGAATACATCGGCGCTCCAACCCAATACAAGATGTAGTCGCCGATAACCTCCGTATCCGATAGATTGTGTGCAGCTGCGCCGGTGACGGACATCTCCAACTTTGGCTTGGATGCCAACGGGTGTGGCTTGCCCGTGCTGAAACACATGGAGCTGATCGTCAGGGTTATTCTTCGGCGATCTATAAAGGTTGGTGCCCTATGAGACGCAGATTTAGCCAAATCCCAAAGATTGAGATAAAGGAGGAGAGCGAAGACTAGCTATCTCACGCACGAGATGGCGACGGCGAGATTGAGCTCCGAGGCAAAGGCGAACACGAGGACGTTCGGGGTATTGATTTCGATGGTCGTCCATTGCGCGGCAGTGGTGTGTGGGGATGACCTAGCGTGCATATCGAGGAACGAGTAACCTGCTGATATGCCGTATCCTTCACGGATCACGACGAAATATCGTCCAAAGGAGAACTCGATGGGTTGCCTACTTTTGGCTCGGATGGGCGCATCGACGCTGGCGGTCGGCTCACGAAGATCCAATTCCATCCATGCGGTCTCCCATCGCTCCAGTGCAACGAGACGATCGGGAAAGGATGGGCCAGGACCGAGTGGATCGAAGACGCCGGTGAGGGCGGTTCGTGATACGTATTGGAGCTGTTGCGAGTTGTCGATGAGTTCGTTTAGCTGGCGACATGTACACCGGCATGCGTTGATGTCAGAGGGGGAAAGGTTGGAAAATATTTCGATGAGGAGTTCGTTGGAGAGTGAGAAAAGGGGTGGAAGAGACATTGTGGTGAAGACACGACCGCAGGACGTAGTATTCCGAGTTTAGGGCACCGGGCCTCGCCACCATTGCAGCGGCCCGTGCACGCACCGACTGTTTCTGTGTTGAACTACTCGTCTACTCTGAAAACCTAGCATCCGAGTAAGCCAGTTGGTGGGGCTGAACTCTGGTCACTCTCTGGTCACGAAGCACCACGCCACCCGGCTACTAGGAACATCGTACTGTAGTGTACTGATTCTACATGGTCTAGGCTATGTCCAGTACTTGCTGCATCAATGCAGATTTGACACTGCCATGCGTTGCGGTGAGATGATCGTGGGAATTGATGTGTCACGGGTAATGACACCATCTCTGGACAAATCTCATCAAAAGTCGGTCGCGACGTCGACACGAATGGTTCGCCAGGCAAAGAAGGCTGTGAACACACACAGGCGGCACCTATACCACTCTGCTTCATCACTCGACACGTTCTCAACACGCCATATCCCACCAATCCCCCACGTTTTTACTCCAGCACACCGCATACACCGCAAACAAAAAGACTTAATTGCCAATTAACGGCGGTGAAACATTCCTTGCCTACCCCATAAAGTATACACAAGGGCGAAACGTCCGGGCGAGTCAAATCCGGTTTAGGGTGACCCCATACATACATACAAGACTACGTGCTCTTAATTGTTATGCCCACCTGAACTCTGTTTGACCCTCGTCTACTTTAATCTGAGGCCGCTCGTGTTCCTTTTTCTTCTTGTCCTCTACCCCACCTCGCCCCTCTCCCCCGCAAGCTCACATCACTCCCCGTTCCTTCGCCATGTTCGCTTTTGAGGCCATTTACGTCCTGGTCGCAATACTCTCTGTAGCATTCCTGGTCCACCGTCGTCGAGCATCAGCCTTGCCTCTCCCACCGGGTCCACGCGGTTGGCCGCTCATCGACAACCTCTTTGACTGGCCATTCGAATCCGCATGGGTTCCTTTTGCAGAGTGGAGCAAAGTGTTCGGTATGTCATGTGATTCAAAACGCACCGACTGCGCATGTCTTTGTGATTGGTGTGTGTATGTGCACGCATCACGAGGATCATCATTATCATCATCATCATCACCCACCACCACCAATATCACCATCGCGATCGTGCGACCTCTCTAATTTGTAATGCGCAGGTGATCTCATGCATGTCAAGATCTTCGGCCTGCACATCGTCATCATCTGCAACTATGACACCGCTTCCAGTCTAATGAGCCAAGCATCTTATTCGGATCGCCCGATTCTCACCATGGTAGGAAAACTGTGGGTGTTTTCTCCCCTTGATCGCTTCTCGATCTTCCCTCGCCCACGGTGGAGCTTCGTGATGACGATCTCTTGCCTTGCAGCATGAACTTTACGCCAAGCATCGTGCTCGCGCCATATGGGGAGCATTGGAAGGCGATGCGTCGCGTCACACAACAGAGTCTCAACCGCATATCCTCACAAGCTTTCCGCCCAAGTCAGCTTATGGATGCACGTCTACTCCTCCAGGAACTCCTAGTGCGTCCGGATAATCACATCGGTGCAATTCGCTAGTACGCAACGCGTCTTCCATACCTCCCACCGATTTTCGAACATGCATTCTGATCGCGTGATTACAGTGCGCTTGGCAAGAACATTATCGAAAACACGTACGGTATCAGGATCACCTCACCCGATTCAGAGGTAAGTGCCAATGGCTTCACTTCCCAGTTCGCTTCTGGATTTTGCCGGACATATCATTCAGTATGTGAAGCTCTCCCGTGAGACACACGAGGTTATTCAGAATGCCGTCGTCCCCGGCAGTTTCTTTGTTGACGTCTTCCCTGCGTGTACGTAACGACGCTGATATTTGATGTGCTGCGCATGCTCACGTGACCTGGTAGTACGTTTTATCCCGGAGTGGTTCCCCGGTGCAGGTTTCAAACGTCTTGCGCGCGTCGCAAAAGCCCGCGGAGAGCACATGGTAGATGGCGCATTTGATGCAGCCAAGAAGGCGATGAACAGCGAGGACTCCATGGCCTCGCTTATCGGGACGCTTCTCTCGAGCGAGGGGCCCAAGGAGATGACTCGCGAGGAATACGAATACACTATAAAGTGGGCCGCTGGATCGCTTTATGGCGGTGCGTATGCGAGCCTCCCTCCGGGAATTTGATTACTCCGAATGCACATGGGCTCACGAGTGCTTCTGTTGTTTTTGCCAGCCGGAACTGAGTCGGTAAGTAGAAAGAAACGCCACAAAGTGTTAGAAGCGAGGAACATTAAATTTTTTCTTGCGGTTCACCAGACGACATCTAGCATCACCACGTTCTTGCTGACTATGGTTCTCTTCCCCGACGTGCAAAGACGGGTTCAAGCTGAGCTTGATGCCGTCGTGGGTCGCAAGCGACTGCCGACTTTTGAGGATCGTGCTTCGTTGCCATACCTTGAAGCGACCATCAAAGAATCACTACGCTTCCACCCGCCAACGCCACTCGGAATTGCGCATCGCCTCAGCGAAGATGACGTCGTCCAAGGTAAAAACCAATCTACCTCCTTGTCGACCAAACAGTCTATACCAGCATTTCCAAACTAAAAAATTTGCTGTGTATATGCAGGCTATCGTATCCCGAAGGGATCCATAATTCTTCCGAACATCTGGGCGATGAGCATGAACGAGAAACAGTACGACCATCCCGAGCGATTCAACCCCGAGCGGTATCTGGGCCCGTCACCGGCACTCGAATCTCCCGTGTTCGGATTCGGCCGACGCGCGTGCCTGGGAGTGCATTATTCCACCGCGGCGATTTTCATCACCGTCTCGTCGATTCTGTCCGTGTTTGATCTGAGGGCACAGGATAAAGACGGAAAGGACGTGCAAATCGATCCCGCTTTCACCGGAGGTATGTCATCACTCTGCACCGGCACTGTTTTGTCTCTGTATCCCGCGCTGCTTGCACTGCGCACTTTTTGACGCCCGGCTTTTAAAAAACAAATTTTCTTTGGGTCATTCCGCTTCATCGGTGTGCTGACGTCCTCCCCCCTTCGTTGCGTCCTGGTTGATAGGGTTCGTAAGGTATGGTCGTCCTGTGGCGTTTTGCCCCATAATCATCGCTGATTGTTGCTTCTCTTATGTGCGTGCCTTTCACGCATAAACTAATATCGATAGCCACCCGAAACCTTTCCCCTGCCGGATCACCCTACGCTCCCAGGAATCTGCCGAGCTGATCAAAGCAGGGACATCCATGCTGTAAAGGGCTGTTGTAAAGGTGTGTGTGTATGTGACCGTTCGTAATTTTTTGTTCGCTTGTCTTTATTGTTTTCTTTTCGGTTGCCTTCGTTCGGTAAACTTTACTTGCGCGTACTATTGCAGTGGTTCGTTTGGCCGTTATTCGGTGTATATGGACTATAGTTCAATAGTTCGCAATAATGTCGCTCATATTCGACCCTTCTCTCATTAAATATTGGTAGCTTCTCTTTTATTGTTTGCGTGGGGGTGGGATTTTTTTTCCCCCGTGTATGTGAAGGCACTACTGCCAGTGCGTAGGGAGAAGGTTTATCCCGTGTCAGTCATCTACGTTATTTAATGATGCAATGCAACAAATGCCATCGACGACATGTTCGGACATCCGGTCAATCATTTTTTTTTGTCACCCTAGAACTTGAAAGCAAGAGAGACGTGTGAGTTTGTCCTGAGTCCGTGCGTGCCTGTGGATTGATATGATGACCGATGATGATACAGGTTTATTTTATTACCCCCGCCCGGTGTCTCGGTCTCTGTGTGTTCACACACACATATCGCACGCCGGACAGCACACTGGCAGCCCTATCACATTCCATTCCACACTTCTTTTCGTTTTTTCGAGAATCCGAAGCCGTGTCCAGAGTCCAGAGTCCAAAGTCCGAGTCAGAGGACCCCGTGCCTTCATTCAATGCTAGCCACTCAGCACGGGCGCCCAAACCCGAAAATCACCCAAAACGGGGTATCTATACAGCGTACGTACAGACTAGGTTTGTTCCGGCGCAACCACAGTACAACATGTACAGTCGAAGCTCTGATAACCCATACTGCACCCCTTGCGGAGCAGATAACTATAAGCTCAATTACGACCTGCCCCGAATCTCCGCAACCGGACACACTCAAGGTTTGGGTGGACATACTGTATCTTTGGTACTCCGGAATCGGAAGGAAGGTGCATGGGTTATCAGAGCTTCTTCCGAGTCGGCTGCAGTGTCGACGCCACAGTCACAGATTATCACAGAGACCGTGCGGGTAACCTGATTATTATTTTTTCTTCTCCGAGTTCCCAAGAACCCTTCTTGATTCGGACCCAGACACCAGACACATATACAAGTGAAGTGAATATAACATATAATATTGAGGGCTCGATCCAGGGGGTTCGCGTCCGTGCGAGCGCTCGAGCGGGGAGGTGAAAGGCGTGAAGGAAGAAGTGGAAAGGGGCGTGATGACAGTGCGCAAGTTGAAGAGCGCCGCGCGGGGGAGGGCGCGGGGAAAAAGAAGGATTATATTGACGTGATAGTACTTACGGGGGAGGGAACCCAAAAAGGAAATATGGAACATGGAAAAGGAGGAAAAAAAACTTACAGTTACAGTAGAATAGAATTAGAAAAAGAAGGTCAAGTTTTGAATCTGGTGGGCATGGCAGCCCATGGCAAAAAATTAGTGTACAAATTTTTGCTTTTTGCTTCTATCTTGCTGCTGATGTCGGAGTGCCCGTGTTCTACCATCGTGGTAACTTACTATACGATAAATCTCCGTTGGGGTGTTCGGTTCTGGTTGGCTCGCTCTGATTGGGTGGGTTTCTCTCGGGGATGTGGAAAAGTCCCCCTGAGGCTACGGGGGTGTAAAAATGAATGTGAATGTGAATGTTGCCAGCATCGTATACGAGTCATGTCGTATCGAAGACCCCTTCTTTCCACATTCTTTCAATTACTGTAAGGTTCGCCAGGTTCGGTGGTAGAAACAAAAAGGAGAAAGGGAAAAAAGGTACAAAGTGCTATGCAGTGTATAGAGCACACTAGTGCTGGCAGCGAAGTCCTGTCAATGGTTGCATAAGTGATTACAGCCGTGCTACGTGCTCAGGCTCGGTGAAATCACCACATTTGGGAGGACAGGACAGGTACACGTACACGTGGTGGGATATGGGGTCGGATACTTTGACACATGGGGTAGAGGAGGATCTACGGATGATGTTTGGCGCGTTGCAGTGACGGATGCATGCATGGCTTTGCTTCTGTAGACGAAGTGCCAGGCCTTGTCAATTGTGAGAAAGTTCGCTTCAGGGTCACTTGGCGCGTCAAAGCGGCGGCTCGGCGGCAGCGCTTTCGCTTTCTTTTCCCCAATCGGTCTGTCTCTCTCGTCGGCTTAGGCTTCGGCCTGAGGAACGCGCACGCGCAGCGCAAGTGCTGCCGAGAGCTCCGTTCTTCTCGTTTCTTCTTTTTCTTTTTTTTTTTTCGTCCTGTCTCTCCTGATTTTTCGTCTTCTTTTCCTCGGCTGGCTGGCAGCACGGTTATCACATTGACGTGCAGAACATATAGCCTTATAGTTTCCGGGAAAAAAAGGGGGGTGCTACTACGGGTGTGTGTGTGCTTTGCGTGCTGTCATAATAGGGCTTGGGGCTCGGGAAAAAGGTGGTAATGCAATTTCTCGTTTCTCTCCTGACAACTGGCTTGGAAGATGGAAGGTTTTGAGAGGCTCCACAGGACATGTCGAAATGGCTCCCAAGACCTCCCAAGACCTCGTAGATAAACCGTAGATAGATAGACAGACCATTAACTATTAAATAAATTCAGGCATGCTCTACTGTATCGATCGACAGGGCGGTGGGCAGGGTCCGAGTCGTCGTATCCTATAATTATGCATGCTCTCACAACCTCACGCTGTATTGTTAGGCACAATACCTCTAATGATTAAATCGTAAAGCAAGTTTGAATTTGGAAGGGTGCTACCATATCGTGAGAATGAGGGACAAGAAAGGCGGGTGAAAAGACAAAGGGTGTATGTACATGTAGATTAGTGTGACAGTAAAACTAGCGGCATCTTTCCTGACTTGGCAATGATGAAGCTCTCGTCATGGTATAGTTATAGTTATAGTACCGTACCTGCGCAGTTCATTTTCCTGATGGGTCGGCCTTTGTACGGATGCCGGCCCTAATGAGTCGGGTGATGTGCCATCAAAGGGATATGTTCATCCGTGCGAGGAGAGGGGCAACTACGAATCTTGAACTTTGCACCAAGAGCTTCCTGACGGACGGACTTGAGGACAGCTGATGGCAACTTGAGGACGACTGGTGGTAGCAGAAGTGGCGAGGGAGACTGATTGGGGCAGGGTCAAAGGGACTGCCTAGTACGGTCATATGGTGGCGCAAGAGTAGGGTCATCGGTCACCAGACGTACGACGCACCACCACATATGCATGTAGTACCCGGCCCTGCTTAGCCTGGGCCAGCGCGAGGCTCAGCTAAACCATTTGCGGTCTAACACGGGCGCAGTCGCGAGGAGGTGGCTGAACGAAGCGGCGACAGACGACGACAGAAGGAGAACAACGACCAGCGGAATTTCAGTTCAGGTTAGCGCTGCGGGGATTTTCCGGGAGTTGATGCATTGATGCTCGACGTCTCGATGATGGGTTATGCACTGTTGATGTCGTGTTCGAATCATGGAATCGTCTTACCGTATCGTCGAGCGCGAAGGGGGCGTGGCGTGGAGCGTGTGTGCGGATGCTCGGAACAATAAAAAAGATCTCCGCTCTACTTACGCGCGTGGCAAAGTCACACGTGGGAAAAAAAGCCACTTTGGAGACATGACAGGTAAGCTTTTCTGCTGAGCTACATCCAGGGACCAGACGCATACAGTAATTGACAAGCTGCGTAAACTTGGTTAGTAACGGCGGCGGGCTGGTTTGAGGTCCGACCTCAACGCCTCAACCCTAACCCAAGCATTGCGGAGGGTCGTGCGACGCGTTTCCGTAACCGCGTTTTTGGCTTCTATCCCAGAAGATTGCCTTGATCGGACATCCACTCCGGGGAACGCAACACAAAGCAAATAATTTTATTATTATTTTTTCCTTTGAGGTGAGGATGTACTAATTTGGGAAGATGGTTAATTCTTAGGGAGAATAGATGCGCGCCAAGAGTGGGGCTCTCGTTCATGAAAGAAGGGATTCCTACTACGGCATGGCGAGGAGTACATATGAGGCAGAATGAACCCTCTCTTTGGCCCGGTGTCCCTCCCCGCCCTCTCCTCTATCTCCCTCCGAGCCATGCCCCTCACCTTTGCAAGCTCAGAGCTCATCGCCCTCAGTCTCGAGGCCGTCTTCTACGGTCTGTCCCTCTCGCATATACTCATGTTCTCACTCACCATCCATCTCATCAGGGTTCTACGTTTCCCTCTTTGCCGGGTGCGTCAGCGTCCTCTACAATAAGCGACGGCGAAGGGGTGGGGGGAACTACCGCCTCATCTTGGTCTCGACAACGCTTTTCGTCCTCATAACATGGGTTCGTCCCTCCTTGCGTAGATCTCACTATTCCATTCATTCCCTCCACAGCATCTGGTCATCGATATCATTCGTCTGTACACCGCCTTCAGTCGGAGTGAGACAGATGAAGGAGCGGATCTTTACTACGTCCGCGTGACGTCGACGACGAGTCTCATCAAGACCTCGGTCTATCTTGTGGAGACAATCGTCTCGGATCTATTCATCGTACGTATATACCCCACAATTCCATGCGCTTTGTACCGATCGGGTCGCGCCCCCAGCTATATCGGTGCTATGTTGTGTGGAACGCGAGCATCCCCGTCATCGTTTTCCCAGTCCTTCTATATATCGCCGACATTGGTATGCCTCTCCATCATCTCTAACGCAGAGGTACACTGAACGTCTTGTTTTGTCGCCTCCTTCAGGGGCCGGGATCGGGGCAACCTATACCCTGTCGCGCATAGGGCAGGATGTTGTCTTCAACAGGAAGCAAGAGCGAATCACAAACTCGTTCTTCGCCTGCACTCTCGCTTTGAATTCTGCCTGCACAGGTGCGTCCGATATTGCATTTGCCGATAGGGAGGACAAATTTTGACATATTCCCTTCGGCCTGCTCTCGCCTCGTCAGGACTTATCGCGTTCCGCATCTGGCGGACCCAGCAGCAGACGCGCGACGCCAAGATGGGCTCCAACCTTATAAAGGTCTCCATTATTGTCATTGAGTCCGGTGTGTTTCATATATCTCGCTACGACCTACGGCAATCTCACACGTGAGTGACGGCGAACAGGTGCGATCTATTTAAGCGCATTAGCATGTGTGGTAGCAACCTACGCTACTAACTCGCTTACCTTCAATATCTTTTTGGACATTGTGAGGCCCTTTCGTCCCACTTCTTTCCTTAATCTCCGCTAACAGTATGGTCTCGTGCAGACGTCGCCCATTATCGTAAGTCACGAGTCCCCAAATCCTATCGCTTTCTAGAACTCACAAACTCAACACAATATTTCCTTCGACGCCACCCTCACAGGGCATCGTCGTACGTAATCTCGGACCACACTTACCGCGTACCATATTAACTTGACATTATTTTTCGCCTCGGATGCAGTTCTCGCTTATCATCGTACGTATCGGCCGCGGTATTAGCTCGGAAGAGACACGGCCGAGCACCCATTCGATATCGTACTCGATGCCTTCGAAAACTTCCGGGTCGCGCTCGAATGGGCCGATCGTCTTCCGGACGACGACGACGACGCAATTTACGGACACGCAGGAGACCGAGACCACGATCAAGCCGAGCGAGACAGGTACGGAGACGTTCAAGATGGAATTCAAAGGAGACGGCGACAGCGCCATCAGCGTTTGATCCTGCATCACCACGATCCTGACCAATCTTCTTTGTCTCTCTCTTCCGCGCATTCATCCGTTTGTCTCCGTCATGCTCCATTCTGGGCTTTTTTGCAATACCCCCCCATAGGGCCCAGGGGATAACCAAGGGTCTGTTGGGCCAAAGAAGTGGGGGTGGTCTCTCTGTACGTTTATGACCGATTTCCAACTAGAATGCAAAGGCTAGCTATATTGGATCTGTAACTCTTGGTACTCACTGGGTCGCACACTACCCCTCCTCCCCCTTCGCTGCATATTACCGCAACCCCCTTCCTCCACCCTCGGACTCTCTTCAGCACGACATATTGGTAACTTTCTATGCCTCGCCGTGACCTTCCACCAAAAGGTTTCGTTAAAAATTCTTTGGGTACACTCTCATAGCCTCATCATATCTTGTCGATAGACTATAGTAGAGTAGAGGGTTTTTTATTCATGACTTAAAAAAATAACTTACAATTTTATTGCACGCATGGATGGGGGGTGTTGTCTGACAGCGGCGGCAGTTCTTTTTTTTTTTTTCGACCTTTTCGGGGGCAACAGATGCGGACGAACGGACGTTGTTGTCCTTCTCTTCTCGTATGCATCGATCGGGCGCTTGGTAATCACCTGCAATCGCTGCAATGCATTTACCCTTCATGTCGACAAAAAATGATTATGAGACAATTGATAGGAACCATGTGCTCCCCACATGGCGTTCCTCTAGCTTCTAGCCTTCTATCGTGATATTTCACATGCTGCCATGCATACAGCGCGGGTACAATATGGTACAGTAGGTTCTTCCAGTGGCAGTCCCAGTTTCCCCGTTCACGTTGACATCTCTGGTTGAAACCCAATAGGGTAGAACGTGTGCCATGTGTGCCATCACCAGTGCCCTACACCTAACTTACTACTACACAGCCATCGTGCGAAAAAAATCTGTACTAATGTGCCGCCGCCGGCACGCGCGGCCCATTGGCACGTACGGCACGTACTGTACAGTACTACGGGCGACTACTAACAAAGAGGCTACTGTACTGTAGCACAGCAATCGACGATGATAAATAATAATCGATAATTTATCTGGATGGACTCTGGCTGTCCACTGGCTGACGTGTTCTCCGGCTGCTTTCCACCTCCGGATTCGTGATCCGTCGCTTTTCACAAGGTTTTTTTTTTTTTTTTTTTTTTTTTTTTTCGCAGCAACAGCACAGCACATATGATGCGATCTAGTACAACAGTACTTTGCGACGACTCGGGACGGCGACGATGATACCTAGTACCCTAGTAAGCGAACTGAAAAGCTCGAGCGCAAAGCGACCCCTAATATCGCCTATATCTTTTTCTTACTCAGATATAGTGCAGTCGAAGCTATAACCCATATACAGTTCATTAACCACATACAGTACATACTAACGACCTATCCAGAATTCGGAACAAGAAAACTGTGTTACAATCCTTGTTGTAGGTGTACTGTGTACATGGTAG
Organism: Russula olivacea; assembly: GCA_963926505.1. Taxonomy (NCBI): domain Eukaryota; kingdom Fungi; phylum Basidiomycota; class Agaricomycetes; order Russulales; family Russulaceae; genus Russula; species Russula olivacea. Next base: position 615,615 of record OZ004879.1, on the reverse strand, counting down.
AATCTCCCCGGTTGAACCGGACACACTCCTTCGAATGGCATATCTTTGGCATGTTCCGGAACTTGAAGCTTGAAGGGGTACTGTAGTATGGGTTATGAGAACTTCGGCTGTAGTATACCAAGGGCCACCGTGACCGCCGCCGCCGATGCAGCAGTACTAGTACGTACTAGCAGCAGCAGTCTGACCGAACAGCGCAATAACGGATGCAAACTGGTTTCTGATTTACATTGGCGGCCATGTTGAGTTTTCTCGTGCCAATATAGGTTCCATTTTTGCTCCGTTGCTTCCTCTCATATATGATGTCGCCGCCGAGGCAACGAATTATTGAGTGTCAGAGTGGAGTTCCTGGTAGATCTTGTTCGTTCATCTACTGTATCTAGTAACTTACTGGTATGAGGCGTACTGTATATTGCATGTGAGTACAATAGAGATTGCCGCAGAGAGTACTGTACCTGGAAGATCTTGTTCCGAGTCGTTTGTGTCTACTATATCCGTCTATGAGGTGGGAATTGCAGTGTATTTGCCGATTAGCTATTGCACGTGCAGCTGCGTTGGTTGCTCAACTGATAACTTAACGACTCCGAGTCGGGAGAGGCTCTCTCACTGGCACCGGCACTCCTTTGTCGCTTCAAATTGTCGCCATATCTTAATAACCTAAATTGTCACGGGCATTTCAAACCAGCCGTCCATAATTCCAATTTTTTTTCCAGTCAACCGGGACTCGGAGTGCCTCAGCAGGGGCACTGGCACCACCTGACCGCAACCACCTGCACCTTCAATTCTTCAATTTACGCCCTGTGCGCATTTGGGTGTTTCCGAGTGCGCAACTGCTGCAATTAATTGTTGCTCTGTCATAGCAGACGTCTCGTGGCGGTCATCGGTCATCACATACCACATATCACATTTCGCATAAGATACAACCGACGTCAGTCACTGGCATATGTATTCTAAAGTTTCGAGGGGTGTGAGTGAACGGGTTAGCGGCGTACGTATAAGCCAACAGTGGCGGGCCTGGTGCCAGTGGCAGGTGGCCACACTTGTCCAATATTGGTCCTCGTTGTTTTCTCCTTGAACCAGTCAATACTAAGGCACAGTTACAGTTACTGTTGATCAATGTTCGACCCCTATTGGAATACAAGGGTCGACGCAGTGAATTGGTGGTGACAATTGGCAATTCCGCCCTCCATTTTTCAGTTTCCTGTTCTAGGCCAGAGTTTGCGGCTTGGACCATCATAGGGCTAGGCTAGTGGCGCCTTGGCAGGCGGCATTCTTGGGTTCTCGAACTCCGAGTCGCTCTGGCCTGCTGGCTTGGCTTGACATGATCTCGGCCCCTTGGTGCGTAAGCAGCGTAACGTAACTTCCCGGGCCCTTTTTCTCCCTCCTTTTTTAGCAAGGAGTAAGGCGCTACTATAGTAGTAAGCGCCGGAGCTCGTCGCCTGGCCTCGCTCTCCGACTCGGAGGTGAAGCTGGTGCTATAGTAGCACATGTACAGTGAGGTAAGGGCTCATTTTTGTTGTTGTTTTCGTTGTTGTTGTTGGCTTGCCGCCGCTTCTTCTGACATGATATGACATGACGACAAACTCGAGCTGGAGCTATTCCTTGTGTAGCCACTAGCATTTGCCAGCCAAGACTGCTGTTGCCCTCTCGAGATCTCCTCTCCATATAGTGGTGATCTACTCTATGCATTGGACACGGAAACTTGCAGCGCCAAAAAAAGGGGAGTCATTGAGTAAGCCAATACTGTACGTTACTCTTTTTAACCCATGAAAGACTTCATCCTCAGGCTAATTATTTCGAATTCGAACTTCGAGGGTCTGAAATGTGTTCGACTGAACAGTCGCCGTCGGCACGAGTTTTCCCCCACGAACCGCGTACTGTACCCACGACCTTTGCTCGCACTAAGTTACAGTAAACCCATGGGGCTCCTCGCGATACGCCGCCCGCCTAGCTAGTGCACAAACCCACGGACTTGACAGATTCTTAATCATCATGAGAATCGCAGCACCAAACTGCTCTAAAAACGAAGTGACACAATACAGTAATGCCAAATTCAAATTGGAGGGGTCTATTTTGCATCCCTTCTTTTTATCTTTTATTTTCCAATTTGTTGCTCGCGTGGGCCGGGGGGAAGCAAAGCAAAAGCAAAGCAAGCGCTGCAACCCCCCATGATTCGGATCGCACAGTTGTATAGCTTGAAAATTCCCGCATCGAGCCAAAAGTCATTCAGGAAAAAGAACATATCTCTCACTGGCAACAAGGGTACCTCCCTTTGGTCTGTCTGTGAATGAATGAGTGTATGTATGCGGGCGCAAGGGCGTGTCAGCTTCCCAGCTTCCCTATCACTGGCACAGGGACATCCGGTGCCAACCACCAACACGCGGTAGGGAATACGTACTAGGCCCAAAGAGCAAGGTCTTGATACGTCCAAGGGTTGGATAAGATTGGGAGTATGACGTCCGAGTCGTCTGCTTTCCATACTCAAGGCACGCAAGCAATTTTACCCTCCCTTCTTCTCCATCCGGGTTTCCACTGTGATAAGCTCTGAGGCCTCTGAGGCGCGGCGCGGCATGATACGTACGATGCAGGGCTAACTCTATATTTCTTTTTTTTTTTCATGATCTGCTGATGAGTTTAAATTGAATATTTGCGGCCTCGGTGGGGTATGATATGAAAGAAGCGCGTGGGAAATTAGGTCATCCGAGTCGTTTCTCATTTTCTCATTTTGTGTCGTTCCGGCTCATTAACTACTCATTCCCGAGGATAACGAGGATGATGGGATATCTCCATGTTCTGTTCTCTCCTTCGTTTATCGATATCCTTCTTCTATGTGGCGATATCACCGTCTACCGGTGCCATGCCGCTCCACGTCCCTGTCTTCTCCCATACATACCGCTGCGCCACTGGCTATCTACGCCATCTACCGACAAGTCTTTCGTCTCTCCGGTACTTGTAGTTTCCGAACTGCATCCTTTCCTTCCAAAAAGCCGTTTCTATTCCAGAACAGAAGGTCATTTATACATCAAGAAGATCAGTGAGAGATGGGAGAGTAATTATTGAAGAAAATAAGTCACATCGCTTTAAAACATTGCAATGTCGTCGCGGCATGAAGTAGATGATAAAAGATACAACAAAAACAAAAAATCACTTGCATATATGCGCCGTGGCCCCTCCTACTTGCCCGATAAAAACCTGTATGCAATCTATCGAAGCCGAGTTTGTGGCAGCGTCGTTTCCGCGGGATTTTGATTCCCTTTCATTATTTAAACTGCAGTGTGTGCTTCGCTCTGTGGGAGGGGTTCCTTCACCATGGACCCAGCAACAGAGCGGTTCTCCTCGGCAATGGGTTGGTCCATGCCCTGCATGGAGATGTGCGTCGCTTCGGTACCATTCACGCCGAGGCGAATGATAATCAGCGAGAACTAAAGAACAAAAAAGTGAGTTTTTCGCCTAAGAAGGTCGATATATTTCCGAGGGAAGGTGACTCACGGCAATACCAATGATGGGGGACGCCTAGATGATCCGTGAATCAGCGACTATACTAACTGTGGGGAAGGTATAGCTCGCTACTCACCATGTCGAGGAAAACGTTGAAGCTATTCGACTTGGACGCATAAGTCGCGATGACGAGAATAAGAGTGATCGAGTAGATCGCGCCTGACTCAGCCATGATCGCGGCTTCCCTCGTAAGACCAAAGGCCTTACGCGAGTCGCGCAGAGTGGCTTGGCGCGTCCACAGGCGATACGCGATGAGCACTACAGAAATGGCAAGGGGTGGGAGGGTTACAGGAGAAGTGCTGGAAGGAAAAAGATACGAACGTGTGCAGAGTCCATTCACAGCAACAGTTGAACTAAGGAACGACTTGGTGATCCTCTCTTGCTTCTGGATGAAGACGCTGTCACCCTTGGTGAGGCCAGACAAGCCCTGAAGGGCTGCGATACCAGTACCTGCAAAGCCAACTCTTAATCAGGGATTCGTCCATGGAAACGTCTAAGAAAGAATACAAACCGATATCAGCAAGCCAAACTATGAACGGCAACAGAATCACGAGGAGATTGCGGTCCCAAACCATGAAGCATCGGTGAAGCTAACGGGGGAGTTAGGTTGGCTCTGAAGAACGCATTAGATACGAAGCTTACGATGAACGCATCGAAGATGATCGTAACAATGAGGTACAGGGAAGTCTTGATCAAGCTCAACGCCGAAGCGACGTTGGCGTAGTAGAGGTCAGAGCCCAGAGGGAGCTGGCTTTGCTTGAAAGCGTAGACTGTTCGGACTCCGTCTGTGATGACATGCTGTCGGGGAAAGGGTGGGGGGAAAATGGCCAAATGAGAACCGCCTCCCGGTGGGGGGAGTGTATTAGCATGAGAGATGCTCACCCATGTGATGAGAATACCAAGGACACCGCCAACAGCGAGTAGTGGCGTAGTACCCGGAATCGCCTTGCGCTTTTTGAGGAGCACCTTGATAGACGAACCGAAGAGCACAAAGTAGATCCCTGAAAAAACGACCACGTTTTCCCGGTTTAGCGCGCGCATGCGGTGGAAGCGATAGTGGTACGGGGTGGGAAATGAGATCTATGAGACCTTGTCATATGGTCATAGACGGGGGAAGCGTACCATAGAAGAACGACTCCACTGAGAGCGCGACGACCTCAGAGAGGGCGAAGTCGATGGCCATCTTTTCCTAAAGCTGCTGTTTTTGATGGAGGAGACGTTGGGGAGGTTCCTAAAGATACACGCTGCTGCTGTTGCTGCTCGACGTCGACCCGCTTTCGCTACAACTGCAACTGCTGGTGGTGCTGTTACTGTTGGCTGGGATGGGGACGGACAAAACAGACATCGCTTCGATCGAGGGGTTACTTATACTTGTAAGTTACCCTGAGTCGGGGAGAGACGCGAGAGAAAAAATCAATACAGTAAGTTTGTTGTGGGTAAAAGGCACCCACACGAAATTGCCGATGATTATTTGACGCCCATTGCGTTTCAAATTGAGGTGAGGTGACCCAGCGGTGGGTGACCGGTGACCCTCAGGTCTGGTAACCAGCCAGCTCCCACCAATGGTCACCTCCAGGTCTAGCGTCTACTGTTGCTCGCTCCCCGCCGTCGTGGCTTCTTTCCGGTCAGCCGTCCCATTCCCATAAATGGATATTCTTTTGTTCAGTATCCCCAAAAGTTTTCCAGTTTTCCTTCTCACTGGGTTTATTCGTTCATCCACGGGGCCACGAAGGAAAGTGGGCCAGGTATTGAGGAGTGCCTTCTGGTCGGTATCTATGGGTTTCCCGAGAAGATGTGACTGGTTCCGGTTTACGGACACATACGCAAAAGGGGCAAGTCAGCGACATTCCAGGGCTGTTTTTCTTCGCAACGTGGCCTGCTGCAGAAGCCAAAAAAGCTTGATTTTTTTCCCAAGCAGCTTCAATTGCTCCTTCTGTTTCCACACACTCCTTCTCAACAGTGCAGTCATTGGCCCGGGGAATCACATAAACTCTTTACGTACGCGGATACAGAAAATTTTTGGCCCCATCTTTCCTTCCAGAATGCTGGCGGTCTGCACCCCGGGTCCAGGCGACCCAAGTATTGTACCTGTGGAAAACGTGGATTAGGCGTAGCCATCTTGCCTTTGATGGCTTAGCTCGTCTCTGTTTGATGGGATCACCAAGTAAGTAACGTCGTTTGAACATTTCGAGGGTCTGGTGATACGGGATGTTATGTATGAATGCCATCGTTGTGGCTGCTGACATGGCATCAGCTCGGAGGCGTGCGTAGCGAGTTCAATAATCGCAAACTTATCAGAAATATCGCCATATTACTCTCAAGTGAATACAGCCACAAGTTGGTATCTGTGATGCGAACATTGCCCTGTTTTCTGAACCAGGATACAACGCGTATAGCGGGAAGTCCATTTCGTAGAAACCCAAGGAGAAATCATGTGTCCAAGTTAATGAGTACGAGAACTCATCTCCACGCTTACCGAAGACTCGCTACGGTGCCTCAGCTCCGAGTCGCGCGCCACATCCGATGAGTCGGGCTCGGGCTCGACGACGCGGGTTATATCGGTACCAAGCTCTAATTATGCGTGCTATATCGAAATTATCTCTGCGCCACTCGGGGGATTCTTTGGTGACGGGCAGGATTGTTACTATATTGGCAGCGGCGGCTGTGGCGGTACACGAATTATCACTGGCATATGCATGTAACCCCTGACTTTACTGTAGGAAAAAAAGATTCCGTACAATGGCGCAATGGCGAACTCGTGACACTTTCGCCCTGACGGCATGGCTTCGACGCTTCCGCCTGTTCCGCTGTGCCAAACCGAAAGAGAACGAGAAGCCTGAGGGCTGATGATGCCAGTGATGATGATGATGTTTCAACGATGCCAAAAGAGCAAGCGAGACCCAACGCTCCGCAAAATGAAGTCTCGTGCCTACTACCAAACAGGTCATCTTTTCATTACCAGTATGCACAGTTTGGTCCCTCGGTTTCAGTTATGAAAGATAGAACCATGTGACAAGGGATGTCAGAGATCTGCTGCTGCCTGCCTCTTCTGGCGTCTAACCGTGTGGAGATCTTAGGCACAGTGATCAGGGCCCAAGATCTTTCGCGAAAAGAGGGAACGGGGTGACGGTGTCGATACGAGAAGCTTCTAAAAATCAATGGGTGATGAAAGCAACCAGGGCCAGTGTGAGAGAGTTCCAGTTTCAACTACTATGAACGTGAGTGGTGGATAGCTGAGACGAATAAGGGGGTCAACATTCATCCGGGGGGATGGAATTGGAATCTTCACTATCGGCAGGCCGGCGGCGCCTCCAAGCCGGCACCGTTGGTTGACTGAGGACGCTTTGTCATATCACATCTGCAAATTTGAATATTGTGCGCGCGCGACGTCGCTGACAGTTTAAAAACACCACCAACTGTAAAATCTTATTCAAGGGATTGACTAGCAAATGAGAAGCTGAGCTGTTTAAACTGTCCTACATCACAGACCGTATGATTGTTTGATAACAATACATACCATGACATATGGTACGGCCGAAAACAACGTCCGTGATGGATGGAGGGCCATTTGCATGCAAGGGGACGAACCGAGTTTCTATCACAGAAGCTGCTCAATCCCAGGTCAATGGTACCGCTGGGGTACTATCCAGAGTTCGCAATTGCGTCCGCATGCGTCTTCTTCCACGGCCAGGACCGCACCGTGACTTGACTTTTTGCGAGTTTCGGGCCCTTTTCTCACTAAATTTCGTCCGTCAAAGAGCCCAATCTATGCCGCATCATCAAACAGTCGGCGCATGCAAGCAAGCATTCAGTCATGTAGAATGTCCTGCCAATGGGAAGAGAGGTACGTCCGACAATCAAGGGATCTTACAACAACCAAGTTCATACGGTGCCTTCTTCTATCCTTTCCAAGATTCCAGCGACTTTTTGCCGGCGACCATGCAATTTCAGTACAGTAGCCCTGAAGGAAAGGAAATTTCGAACCCCTCCGGCAAAAAGTCGCTGGCTCTTGCGAATTGAGGCGTTGAGGTCTTTTGAGGGGACATACGGCAGACGTCCCTGTCAGCGATGTGACATGTGAGGCGCAAAAAAGGGCGCAACGCAAAACACCGGCAGACTTTGTCAAAAGTAGATGGGTTAGGGTTGGCACGTGCGATTTAAGGCTCTCCAGACGTGCTCGTCAACCCCACGTCAATAATTAATTTATCAGCTCATTTCCCTTACGAGTGCCACGATCAATCCCAAGTCATATGGCGGCTGGAGGTAAAACGGAAGGCCTTCAACTTGAAGCATGCAATGCCAGATATGTCATTATTGCATGATGAAAGGCGGTCTATATTTGGTACCCGGATACGGAGAGTAAAAGGCAGCCCGTGGCTGATCACGACATACTCATTCCTCCACCGTATGTCCGCAATGTTGATACAGGCACAACCATAAATGAACTACTGTACCATATGACAAGAAACCATACCCAGGCCTGCCACAGCATATCTCAGCCCCTTTTCATTCCAAAGATGTCTCCAAGCTATATCTCTTCTCATCAAACAAACCTTCCTCGATCGCTTTAATTTCTGTAAAGAAAAAAAATGCGTTGTTATCAGCTGGGACGCGAAAAAGGTGCGTGCGGATCAATTCATTAGAGAGAAACGTACGCAGCGCGATGTGCGTCGAGTGGAATCGGCACAAGGCAAAATTCCCTACATTGCGTTGAGCATCGTTGTTTTTTTTTTCCCTCCAAAAAAGAGAAGAGCTCACCTATCATGCACCAAAGACGTGGAAGCCCTATATCACGCCATGCACCCTTTATCTCCCCCTCAGCGTCCAAACCCCAGATTGGTTTGAGACGGGCGCCAGCCTCTGGTCCGAGTATTTTGCACATCGGATCTCGCGCTTCTCCAAGGCTGCGTTTACAGTATGTGTCGTAAACCATCAGTCCGTCATGGTCACCAAGGAAAATAATAATAAAATGAAAGGATGAACGTGAACAAGCTTTACCCACCCAGTGGCGAATATTACAGCATCTGCGTCGAGCGTGCTCCCATCCTCGAACTCTAGGCCTTTCTCAGTGAAGCGTGATATCTGGGCGTCATTCTTGAGTTTAATCTTCCCGTCTATTATCATCTGACTCGCGCCAACATCTGTGCTTCGCGTTTCGATGCGTTCTGTGACATGATGAAAAGCAGTGCGTGGAAATCGCACCGAAGTAATATCCGCTGGCCTTGCTCCAAACGAGTAAAAGGAACCCTGTGCCATCAATACCTGTGTTGAGGCGGAAACCAACGCGACGAAGTCCATCTAGCGTCTCCCTAGATTGATCCTTGAAAAGGGGAAGCGAAGTACTGCTGGTCTACACGGACCTGTCTTTGTCTGCGATGTCTTTAACAATCCTTTGATGAAGGGGTTTCTGAAAATATATTGGGAAGGACGCATTGAGACGATCGGCGACGTCTGGCGATGGACCACCTTCGTAATAAAGACCTAATCCAATAGACCCTCAGTTACCAAGCACATCTCATAGAAGTTCATGAGCGAACCTCCGAAGACGAGTCGAACACCCTCCGTTACGGACATAACATAGGTGGAGCTACGCTGATACATCGTCACATCTGAAGATCGTTTAGTATCCAGGGCGGACAACAAACGGTGACCAGGAACGAACCGACGCCATGGTCAGCGAGGTCCTTGGAAATGTCGTGACCTATCGTTTGGTAATGAAGGTGCATCCAACGTAGATTGATAGGGACTCACCAGACGTGCAGGAACCCACCACAACTACCTTCTTTCCCTCGTAACCTTTGGCCTTCGTATAGTGGAAAGAGTGCAGAATTTTTCCTTTGAAATCTTCCTAACACTGAATGTTAGATGGGGTTATGGTGTCTGGCATAACATCATCACGAACCGCCCCGGGTATCTGCGGCGTTTTGTAGGTGCCACCAGCAAAGCCAATGGCAAACACGAGGTGATTTACGACGAAGGTGCGTGGCTCTGCATTTGCGCGCTCGATCTCCACCGTCCACTTCTTCGTTTCAGGGTCCTGCGATGCCCGGGTGACAGTGGAAGACGTCCACACGTCCAACTCGAGAGAGTGCGCATAACTCTCGAGCCAATCTGCGACCTGCCACTTTTTGTCAGCGTGCATGCAATAGGGTCAGTGAAATTTTTTTTGTCACTTTCGGTGCAGGCGCATGTACTGGCCAGGTTGGCGGGAAGCTGCAACCGTAAGGCGTGTAAGTGGTTGGATTATGCCGCTGCTTATTGCAGGTATATGGAAGGGCGGAAAGTGCTCACGGTATGTATGGCATGTGGTCATACCCTAACGACAGCTTTATCAAGGAAGAACTATGAAAGAACTCGACGGAAGGACGTACAAACGGTGTCATGCAGACAGAGCGCTTCGTACCGCTTTCGCCACAGGTCGCCGATGCGTGCTTCGCGCTCGACGACAAGCGTCTTGATCCCAAGATATTTGAGTCGTGCAGCAAGTTCGAGACCTGACTGGCCACCGCCGGCGATGATCACGACTGGTTGTTGGTCGGGATCCTCGCACTCGCGCTCCCGACGGCGCTGTTCGGGCCACGTTCCGAACTTTGAATTTTTCTCCCGTAGCGGACCGCTAAGCTCCGGGAAGCCGTGTAGACCTTCAAGGCTGGTGAAGATATTGTGGGCCTTCCAATCTCCGTTGGGCGTTAAAACCAGGCGGAAGATGCCACTCCCAGTTCCGACTGCTGTCGAGAACGTGAAAGAGGCCTGGACCCACGCGATATCAGGATAGGGCCTCCCCAATGTCGCGGAGTTTGCGTCGAGTTGGAGGTCGGATAGCTTGGTTGTGACTAGGCGATCAACGAGGAATCGTTGAATGCGGTCGTGACCAAAGAATGTACGGAAGTCCCAAGTGAGTGAGAGGATGTCACGCCAGAAGGCGTCGTCCACCAGTTGGCCAAGTATGCCATCCACATCGGTCTTCTGGACAAAATTAGCGAAAGTTCCAAACCATGTCTGTGCCACGGCGGCTGAATCCACTTCAGGGAGCACAGACACTCCCAATCTTTCTAAAGTTGGCAGGGCAGCACTTTTAATGTCGAGGGCAGAAGTCATGGCTGTTGGGGCTAGATGAAAGGTCGTGGGCAATTACGATGGGTATCGGTACAGACTCTTGCCTTCCATTTATACTCCTGAGATAATAGTGCGATTGTGGGATCAAAGTGGGATCAGATCAACGACGACACCTCAAACTCCGTCACATGAATGGGGTTACGTCAAGTGCTTCCTCAATCGAACACGCTTGGCGTTTGCGCGGCAAAGTGTACGTGCAGTACTGAGATATACCTTCGGTGAGGCGTGAGGTGAGGCTCCGATAAGATTCAAAGGGGGTATGTGACGTAATCCTACCCTGCGCAATCGATCATCGATTTGTCAGCCGCCACGTTGGGTTTTTGTCCCGTGACGGAGTCACAACGATTTTTGCACCAAATATCTATGGATGAGCAAAACGCTTGCGATTGTGTTTCCTTCATTTTGTCAAGACAAACACGGATGACTTGCAGCTTGAGCTGGACCATTACATTAATTACGGTCTTCACGATTTCTCTGGTTGAAATCATCCACGTCCGACTCGGACTCGACGGACTGCTCCGGTGAGCCCGTCTATGCTTCCGCTAGCCAATATACCCTCTTCCAAGTCACTCCGGGTGGCACACCTAGCTGGGAGACCCAGTCGTGGCACTACATATTCCAGGTAAGTGTGTTTCGAGAAACCGGAATAACCATTTACCCTGTCAACGGGATGCGAATGACGTAATTGGACGTTGTAGCACCTCGTCAGAGTAATTGGGGATGGCTTCCTCCAGAACATAGATGTAGGCGATGTGTTCGATAGTCGGAGATTTGGCGACTCTACTCGGCCGTTGGCAGAGCCGAAAGTAGCTCACATATAACACAACACGGACGAATAATGGAGAAACAATGAAAGGGACGTTCGCACCTGGATGTCATAACATCAAGCTGAGCACCCGGGCCGTCCGGAGGCTTCTCTTCGATGAAGGACCACGCCTTGTGGAAAGGAGAGAGTGGGAGGAGGCGGAGAACGACTGGAATTCGAGGGTGCGAGCCTGCAAGGAATCTGAAAGTGACCACCGAGCGTTGGTATCCAAATATGTGTTGGACGCATAACACACATAACGATTCCCTGCGGAGTCTTCCCGTCGGTTTTACCTGCTTGTCGGGGTGGCAATCGCAATTAGTGCCACAGACAAAGAAGAGCAGCACACACCCGAAGAAACCGTTAGCGATGTACAGAGTGGAGGCAGAAGATACTGTATAGCAGAGGGACATGTAGAACACTGCAAACGGCAATACTACAGATAATTACAGTATAGAATGGGGACACACAAGTGGCACAGTGCGAGCAGAAAAAGAGCCCAAGACAACGCTGTAAACAGGGGAGGTTTGGCGAAAAAGCGGCGTGCGGCGTGCGGCAGGCGAGAGAAGGTTAGAGCAACAACAGCGACAAAGGAGCATGGGAAGGAGACCGACTTGTCAGAGAGAAGTCAAGAGCTGGGGAAACACAACCCCAAGACGAGCCCTCACAACCACTACTGCAGCGCGACGGCTGCCATCAAGGTATGACTTACACGACCTGTAGGAAGGCGGTAAGGAGGGCAACGATAGACGAGATGAGCGATAGACGGGCATGCCAATGCAATGCTCGATAAGCCTCCCTCTAAAACACGTCACTGTAATCAGTCGGAATATATCATTCATCCTGGGTATTATAAATCGCTGACTACAATAGAGTACAATCATGATCATGTCATCAACATGATCTTGTTGAGAAAACGCAATAATTAAGAGTTTGGTTAGTGCAATTCTCAGTAGTAATGTCGTCATCGTCTCCTCCGGGTACTCGGTTCTCAAAGTCTTCTAATCAGAGTGTTCCGAATCGTCCGTGGATGTGTGCAACGATTGTGGCTTGGATGTACCACGGTTATTACGACGACGACCCGTCCTTGCGGAGCCCGACTGCGCGCCGCGGCGCCACACATAATGAGCAACTAGATCATCCACTATATCCTGGGACTCCTTGCTAATGCCGACGAGAGGCGATGCTGAAAGCCGAAGCAGCTCCGCAGTAGAATAAACGGACGGCGATGAAGCCTTCACGTGGTTGCGACCTTGAGAAGTCATTGCTTAGTTCAAGGCGAAATCATACAAAGCTATGTCGCTCACCACTTGGCTCCTCTGTCACGTCACCCTTCGTTGCTGCGGCTGGGGAACGATCGTGTGAACGCCAACTTGTAGTCGACGCCTCTGAAGAAGTAGAGGGTGTGCGAGAATGGGACAGTCCAGACCGACGGTATTGGGGTGAAGGTGTACGGACGGGTGCTGGCTGACGCACTACAGCCTGCGGCTCGGAGTGGCGCCAGGATGCAGCCGCTGAACGAGAGTTCGCACTACTATACTGATGTGGACCGAACGCGCCAAAAGGATTGCGGGGCGAATGCGACGCTGGGGCCGAACCGCGATGCTGGTGAAAAGCAGCAAAGGTATCACGGTGAGGCGCGAGGAGGTGACTCGACGAGTGTACAGAAGAGGGAGCTAGGACAGCGGCCATGGGTATTACGCGGGAGACTGGCTGACGGTACTGGACCTGTTGACATAGTAGAGAGGGGAATAATGGCTTTATATAACTTGGTACAAGAAGTGCCACGTTTGCTGAGTAGGCGAGGTGATGTGTATGCGGTTACGGAACGTCCGAGGGACAGGCGGAATAAGGAACAGTAAGCAGGGCGCTAGATCGGAGTACTGGCGCCGTATCGGAATAACGATGACGAATAGAACGACCCCGACTCTTCCCGTCTGCTCGAGAACAGTCGCGGACCGCCGGGACCGGGACAGCCACGTTCCCGACTGCCATAGTGGTCCAGTCAGCTCGAGAACCTTCTACATCTTTCTTCAACTTCCACCAGCCGATGGCTTCGGTGACCATTTCCTGTACAGTACACATACATACATGTGTATGCATGTATCGCTGTGCTCGAGTACTTGATTCCGCCTCTATTACAAAAGATGTTGTTTCCCACACAACATAGTAGTCCCCCCGGGCCATATTCGAGTGCCGTGTGGCACAAACACAATCCAACACGGCCTCAATCCAAGCTAGTCCCCATATTCGAGTGCCGTGTGGCGAATATCCCAGTTCATCAGATTACACCCGTACGCCAACACCCGATTTGGGAATGCTTTCAAGGCAGTCTTTGCTATATTGAAGACGCATTGTTGGTGTAATTCGCAAACCAGCTGCTCCTGCTCCTGACCTCCAACTTCAGCTCTGCCAGTGGCTCCTCGACCTGATAGTCAGAAGTCAAGATCGATGCATGCTCGATGCACGCCGCCGCCTGCGCTCCGCGCCAGCCTTGAAGGACAGCATTTTCATCATTGCGATGTACGTCAATAGTTTGAGTTACCTTTGCACCTCGATTCACCTTGTCGTGTCGCACCCTGCTCAAGTTCACCAATGTCCCGGCGCAAGAAGATCCAGCAGGAACTTGAATCGGAACGGGAGCAGTGTAAGGGTTCACTCGGAACAGAACGGATCATTCGCGGCGATGATCTGAGCACCCGCCGCACGTGCCTACTTTCCTCACTGCCTCGCATCCGCTTTTCCTTTCCATTTAGTTTTAGTCTCTCCTTTCATACTAACAGCTTCTATTTCTATTCGTCCTGTGAGGCAACAACGCATTTCACCCGCTCTCCTTTCACCGAGATCCCCATCATCGCCTCACAAACTCGAACGCCGCTTGTAATTTAGGTATTTCGAGATCTCGCGTGCACATAAGCTGGCCCTCCTGCTCGTCGCGGAGCCACTGTCTACATTGTCTCGGCAGAGGTTCGCTCTCCCCGTCACTCTGTGCCTATGTCTCTTTTCCTCCCTCTCTCGTTCTCCCTTCTATGGACAACAACTCTGCTCTCGCATCAGCGTTAGGGATGCAAACGAGGAGATTGCGGAACCCTTCCTACCCGAACGATTGAAACCACAAAACGACTCGCCGCGGCGTAAGAGCTACCTCTGCGCCGACGGTCCAAGGTACTCTGAATAAATTGATTCCCGGCAAGCAGCAAAAGGGCTGGGTTGGCATAAAGTCTGGTCCCCATAGCCCCCACGAACACATTCACAACCGAGGTAAGCGATTAACCCGACAGTCGATGCATTGACATGCTCATTCAGCCTCTGCGTCTAAATCAAGCACCTACCACCCAGGCACGCCCCTGCGCGTGGCTAACGTACTGGTCACCAACAGAAGAAAGGACCGGCGAAAACCGTGGTGAAGCCCAAACACCAGTGTGTTCAGAGCCCAACATTCCTCGGCAGCGTTAGCTACAGCAGTGCTCACGGTGCTGTGGACAACACGGGTATCCTAGAGAGTACGGCTCGTTCGTCGGCAAGAGGTGCGCGATGGTCGGGAAGGTGCAGCCGACACGCGTGACGCATCACGATGCAGGAGTATAACCCCAACCGTGGCTTTCGTTATTCGGTGAGAGCGGGAGGAAGGCCATGCCCAGGCTTGAGTGCGGGAGCGTAGTCGAGCTTGTCAAGGAGAGGTCTGTGTGTCGTGGTGGGCAGTGGTTCTGTCACGTTACTGAGATTAGCTTGCCGTATGTCGAGTCGGTCACGCTCTACGAGAGTATATTTAATTATTTATGGATGATGATAGTGCATACAGAGGTGAATGCGGCTGTGGCCATAGAAAGTGAGGAAGTCCCAGGGGCGTGCGAGGATGTCACGCCAGAAAGCACCGTGCACAAGTTGGCTGAGTATGCCTTCCACATATGATAGATTGTGGATTGTTATATTCGAATGTGTCAGGCATATATCCAGTGATGTGAGGGAGGCAGAGTTTTCTCGATGGATATCATATCGTTTACTCCTATTGTGCACGTTCTGGGCGGCGGAGACTTGTAAAGTAAAACGCAAGATCGGGTGGAGATGGGAAACGAAGAAGTGTGGAAGAATGTATTGAAGAGTCAATGAAGACCGGTATCGTAAGATACGCTCAAGATACGTAGATCGCGCAGGTTACAATAAAGCAACCAACAAAGCAACAGAAGACAATCACTTCCGTGACAAAACAGTAGTTTATCATCATCGTGGAAGGTGAGAATTTCGGCAGCACTGTATGCTGCGCCGAAGGCCAATATTCGCCAATGCAATGCGTACATCTATTCTCCACAGCTCCTCCTCAATCTAAAATCCATCATGTTGGTGTTAATTTCCTAGTCAGGCACTTTGGTATTTGCGCAGCCACGTACCCGAACAGAACTGAGACGACCATCTGGCCGTCCATCCCTTCGTGTCCGTGAGATGACAAGATCCGGGGCCGGAAGTAGCCGGAGTGGCATGTGGAAGGTCCTACCGATGCGTAGTCGATCATCTTATCAGCGATAGTCATCAGCCACCGCACACTGTGCGATAGACACTTATGTTCGTCTTTGTCTCGTGACATCCATGTGGGCGAGGTGGAAGTGGCGTCCTTTCATCACTTTGACACAGTGGTGGGCATAACAATTGTTGCACCCAACCCCCCACAACTCTGCGTGGACTGTTCTCTTCCACATCATCGAACGGAAATAAGATAAAATACTGGGACGCCTCGGCTGTAGGCACTCGAGAGCCCCATCACCAAAGCCTTACACATTCTCTGCCTGAAACCATCCAGGACTTCCGCGCCATGCCCAATCTCCCAGCTGTCTTTAGAAAGAAGCGCAACCACAAGCGGCCAACGTCCGACCGCTCCGGTGAGGCGATCGACGCTTCCACCCGGCGATGTACCCTTCAAGTCACTCCAGGTGGAACACCAAGTTGGGCAACCCAGCCGTGGCATTATGTCTTTCAGGTAAGAACATTTCTTTTAAAATCCGAAATGACCATTAACTCTATCAACAGGATGGGGATGAGGCATGGGCGCTCGGGGTAAATGAACGTTGGCGCCTCGTCAGAGTAATCGGGGATGGCTTCCTCGATAACATAGAGGTAAGCCATGTGCTTCGACAGTCCGAGTCTTGGCAACTCGACTGTTTCGTTTGTAGAACCGGAAGCAGCTTACATACAACGCAACTTGGACCCGTCCAAATAACGGAGAAACAATGAGAGGGACATTCGCACCTGGATGCGGAAACATCAAGCCGAACACCCGTCTCATCCGAAGGCTTCTCTTTGATGAGGGGCCACGCCGCGTAGAGATGAGGGAGTGGGAGGAGGTAGAGAATGATTATGACGACTACTATGACAGTGAAGCGGAAGATGAGAGGTGCACAGAATCCGAGGGAGACCACCAAGCATTGGTATCCTCCGAATAGGGTTTTACTGTAACACGTAGTTCAGATGTGAAGTTGACGTATATTTGTTGACTGTCAATTTAAAAGAGGGTAAATGACTGAGGTTCGTGGAGCAAGCAAGATAAAAAGACGTAGGCGGGTTCATCAACCCAAAAACGTCGTAGACGGGTCATTAACGTTAACAACAGAAGGTGACATCGGACACAGGCGAGTGGGATAATCGGGTCTTGGCGTTCGGGTACAAAGGAGCCACTGAGAAGGCGAACATAACAGGGTAGGCACATGTAGTGCCGTCTTCAGATAGTCAGGAGTTAACGTCCCGGAATCAACTCGCGGCGATATGGAGGGAGTATGGAGGGGAAGGATAGGGCGAATACATGCTCCAGTTTGACCTTCTACCCTGCCGGCTGGAGGGTTGTTCAGCACTTTGGCGGCTACGACCCTTAGAAGTCCGAGGCGAAATAGATTCGTAAATGCCAAATTTTCTTCCCTCATCTGGCCCATCGAGGCGACGACTCAGCAAGTGCAGAATCAATCATTCACATGTGATACGTGGGTCACACCTTATAAACCGCCACAAAACATCCTGACTCTATCCCTAGGTTCGTAGATTTCGAAATTCAAGTGGTTACGCTTCGACATATTCAAGGAGACAGGAATCGCAGTGGAATGAAGGAGCAGTAGTGCATGGATCAATTGAGGCGGACGAGAGGGCAACTAGGCCTCTCAAGAAGTTTGCAGCGATGAATCAACCACAGCTCGCTCAAGACGTTCACCAGCAAGCGGCACAAATAGATCAAAACGTGGCTCATCTGAGCCACATTTTGATTAATTTATGCATTGTTTGCAATTACTGGATGTCTTGAGCGAGCTGTGTGATGAATCCAGATTCATCGCTGGGAAGAGAGCAAAGTCGCTCAAACACAAACAAATAGTGACCTGCTTTGTCAGCGCCAAATATAGCGCGTCGAACTTGTGGCGCCTTGAGTGTGGCGTCAAGTAACACACTACGGTAATCGCTAGCACACGGAAGGCATCTATTTCGGGCAGGATACGAGTCGGAATATTAGGCCTGGTCACAATGACCGGACCCTAATGCGATTCCATGTTCATATTCGACGCGTAAAAAAAGATCGAACGTTTTTCAACTGATTCATCGAGAGCCAAACTCTTATCAATCGTCGTCCCTTCAGTGAGAAACTGAAATGTGTATGGGATGACCGGAAAGCCGTCGTGCGGTAGCGAACTGCATAATGGCGTTATAAGCGGGCTCCGCTTGCTGGAGCTCCTCTAAGAAAACGTTCTGCAGGGTGGGGAACACCTCAGTTGCTCTTTCCCCGACGAGCTCTTGCAGGGCGGGAGCGATACGCAGTGTGAACTCCTTGGAAAGGCGAAGATTCTTCACTGCAACGAACGGCCGAAGAAGGTCCAGCCATTGGGCGTTCTCGATGCGGTCCCACAGATGTAGTTGCAAATATGGAGACGCGACGATGTAGAGGGACTCCAGCGTGGAGATGGGATTGAAGGGAAGACCAAAGGACCGAACGAGACTTGGAAAATGGAGTTCTGGCTCTTTGGATGAAATTCCGAACCTGAGCGCACTCAAGTCACTAGACGAAAAATCGATCCATACTTCGGCATTGCCCAATTTCACACGTGCGTTATCGAATTCCTGCATTTTTGGTATGCGACTGAGTAACCAAAGAAGTTGTGTTGTGTCGAATGTGGGTTGACGGAAGATGGTTATACCCAGGCGGCCGAGTACAGGAGTATCGATCCGCGCAACGAGGGCCTCTAGGTACTCATCGACCCCTTCAAAATCAAAACAAAGAAGAGAGGGAATCACAGAGCGCGGAAGTGGATGTCGGTGTTCTTGGTTACCCAGGTCAACGGGGCGGGGTTGGCAAGATACGAATCTAAGGGAAAGCGTTTCGAGGCTGGTCAATGCGGAGAGGGCAGTGGCCATCCCGTCGGGTGTAAGGTACCCATAATTGGGAATATCATGAAGGTGAAGATTGTTGAGGTCCCTAGAAGACGCAAGTAGCGTTGGAAATTGCGGAATCGCAATGCCACCCAACGAAAGCGATCGTAAATGGCTGGAGCCTCCCAAGAACTTTAGCGGATCGAGATGGCCTGATATATAGGAAAATCGCCACTGTGACAGGTCGAAATCTGTCAACGCTGGGAATGGCTTCTCCAATGCTGCGAAGAAACCATTCCCCGGTATTTGCTGTGTATTTACCATGAGCTCGATTTGACATACACGATCGCTGTGCTCGAGTGCGGCATTGATATTACGCAGGCATGCCATCGAGTCGCAGTAGCCCGACACAACGATGGGTAAGCGTGGCCAGACATCCAGCTTCTCCCTCACATGGGATTTGTTTGTGCAGGCAATTCGCAGATGTAGACGACGAGGTGATCCAAAGATAATATTTCGCCATCGTCGGCACACATGGACCAGTGTACGCCACCCCTCTACATCTGTAGCTTCATCCGCATGGCAATCAAAGACGGATAGGAGGGCATCGTCGGGGAGCACGTCGATTGTCACCTGGCCTAAATCTCACCAGTCAGCAATAATTGTGAAATGTGGCTCAAAAAGGTATCGACCTCGCGTGGCTTCTTTCTTTTGAATTAGACGACCTATCATACGTTCTGTCTTCATTTTAGCTGGGTAGCTGACAATTGAAGAGCGGTTGGGAAAATGGTAAGGCGATGCTGGAAATGGTGGATAGACTCAAACGCCTTTGTCAACTACTTTGAGCAACGCAGCGAGTGGATTTCTGATGACGACTCGATGTCAGGGAACGAAAGGAACACGAAAGGCTTGTTTGAAGTGAATATTTCACACCCCCTATAACCTCATTAGCACGTAGTAGCCCCTTTTTTCAAGCTCAAACTCATGACCCTAACCCTGGCAAGTAATTGTTCTCTCTCCAGTACGGTACTGAAGTTGTAAATTTCGTTTCCGCGCTGTGAATCATTGTCAGCGTTCTCAACGTGTTCTAAAGATGCTTAATCGCATATTCAAGAATTGCGAAAGCTTCTACAATTTCATTTCTGAGATGTCCAGTTATAACATCGTGAGTTACACATCGTGTGGCTAAGCTAGAGCCGCAAGGGTGGGTGTGTTGTCCTGAAGGAGACCAGATGAGGGACAGAGGAGCGCGAGGAGTGAGACGTCGGCAGGGACGGTGAGGACAGCACTTCCACAGTGTCGAAAACGAGGGTGCCTAGGGCCAAGAAAGGGTCGAACACGATGGCGCGCGAGAGAGGGAAGGAGCACACACTTGATTAGACACTACGCCCCCCTCGGAGCAGGAGGGCAGGTTTATATACATATGGAGTACCTACAGTCGAGGTTCGAGTTTGTGAAGCAAAGTTGTGGCGGTGACAGAGGTATCGGGAATAGGGATAATGAGCGGATGTATGCGTCGTCGTCGCACAGGATCAGACGCCAAGGACGAAATGGGAAGGAGATTTGTTAGCACAAAGTAAGAGACTAAAGCTACCTAATGGGGGGGGGGGGGGGCGCAAGACTACCGCGTACTAGTGGCAGCGGTGTTGTTCAGTGTTGTCCGAGAGCGAAACGGAAGAGGAGGGGAAAATCCGGGAAAGGTGGGATCGAATGGGATCGGAACTGAATGCGCTCACGTTTCGTCTTGCGTTGGTATTCGGTTTGGAGTCAACCAACGATTACAGTACTGTAAAGAGAGAGGATTCGGGGAAGTTGACTTTTGGCACGGGCGCTCCGACGCGGATGATCTTCACAAACGGCGTCCTCCAATGGAACGATGCAAGGTGCAACTTGGCACCTACCACAGACTTGCGTACAAAGACACATAGTGGATATCAAACCTTCGTGGAATTTACGTGGTTGATTTGCGTCGAATCGGACTCGTGTTGCTTCACCGTAAGCAGACTATCGTGGCATCTTCCGTCGTGGAACGTTACAGTAACGTACTGTACATGGTCGAGCTTTTAATGGATAGGTTGAATTAATAGTGGAGACGTTCAATCTGCTCGGATTGAACATTGAACATGAGTAATGCCGTCACGCGACTCACGCCGTTTGTTGCGGGTACCTTCTTGGTGGTATTGGCGAACCGGCCGCCGATTCCAGTGTGGGTGCTTTCGCGTGGTGCAGTGTTGGAGACGCGGTGAAGGTGGATCCGGCGGGGAAGACGACCGTGGGTCTCTGTACGAGTTCAGACAGACGACCGCAGCGGGTGTTCCTCGAACCCTAACCACCTCGAACCCTAACCATGATCCCGCATTGGGTAGGGGGGATTATGTCATACGTTCATGCACGTGCCGTGCCTTACTGTAACTTGAACCCGGTCGGTCTTCTCTCTCGCGGCCGCATGCTGTACATCAAGGGATCCCCACTCGCACTGCCATCATTCCCTAACCAGATTGGTTAATAATCCAAATGGCAAATGTGTTCTCTCTTAGATGGCCCGTTGATGGCCAGAGAATTATACCAGGACTCGAGAGAAATTAGAAATGCGAGATCGACGTATGTCCTTTGTGCGACATTCCACAATCAGTACTGACAGGTGTGATGTAGATCAGGTGATAATCGACATGTTCCCTGACAATGTCTTCCTGGACATTTTTGATTTTTATAAGAAGCTCGACTTGGGATAGAGGTGTGGAATACGCTGGTACATGTATGTCGACATTGGCGAAGCGTCGTTTTTGAATCACCACTCCTCCTCGATCTCCAACTCCTCTGCATGTACAAAATATTCGTGAGGGAGATGCCGGCTATTTGGCCACCCCTGCCAATCTTCGCCGAGGGCTTCAATTCCGGACGTGGATAATATCGTCGCTTCGTTCAAGACAACGAATCAACGATCGCATATGTCAAATTGTCCTCTATGAAGTTGTTATTGGAAAAAATCTTTGCAGCATTGACGCAGGAGTCATTTCCCGGCGCTTACAAAACGTGTCGCGACCTGAAATGGATTTTGTTGTTCTTCCCGGTCCATTCTCGGGTGGATCTGCCCCACTTCTGCAACAAGCCGTGTTGGACGACGTTCCATTTCCGGACTTATCGAACTTTTTTTTTCGTCGTCTACTGTATCAATCACCTCACCTGTCTTGTCCTTTCGAATATCGCTCATTCCGGATACACGTCACCCGAGGCGATGGTCATTTGCATTTCCGCGTTGAAAAGCTTCATCTTGAGTTCCGATCGCCTCATTTTCTCCCCGACTAGGAAAGTCGACGTCCGCGTCCGCCGACACGCTCCGTCCAAACCGCTCTCAACATATTTAGCTTCGTAGGGCTTAACGAATACTTGGAGGATTTCGTGACCCAGATAGACGTCCCTCAACTGCGGCGCTTGTCTATAAACTTCTCCGATAAAATCATATTCGACACATCACAATTTTTCTAATTTATCTATCGCGAAGCAGGCTTGAAAGCACCCAATGAAGCAGGTGTGCGGTTTTAACGACGCCGTTTGGTTGACATTTTCATTAAAGATCCGTGGCTCAGTAAATCTCTTCATAGGAATCACATGCGCAGGGTCTCATTGGGAGCTTTCGCCCATGGGGCAGGTCTGTGCTTCACTCTCGCACCCCCTTTCCTCGGTGGAAAGCCTCTACATCTACAAGAGTACATCGGTACGTACACCTCTTCGAGATCTCGATGAGGGAAGTCATAGAAGTGTTTCCTGCCCTGAAGAACATTTTCTTAGATGTTTTCCCGCCGTCAGGACCTGTCCGGGAAGGCATCAGGCGGTCCATTGCTGCGCGACAGCTTTCTGTCACCTTATATTCGTTTCCCACTCCGAGTGGTAGGAGAGCGGGCCATTAACAAATGCCGTCTGTATTCTATCTCGTCACTGTTTCGTCTCATCTATTTTTTGTTAACCTCCCTTTCTCTTTCGGGCTAGTTGTTTAATTCCTGGGACGTCTGTTACACACTTTTTTTCAATCACATTACCATTTTCTGATCCCGCTATACGATTACTGCATGTCCCGTCGAGTGGAGCCAAGTTGCCTATAGACTTAAAAATAGTTCATCTTATGTGTTCAAGAGCTCGTGGTTGGTGGTCCGAGCATTGATATATGTTTCTTCCGGGCTGCAGGTGCAAGGCAGCAGACTCTTGCGTGTGAATGTTAAATGAAGTTCATCTTGCCTTTCCTCTTAGCTCGTGCCCTCCATTACTTTCAGGTGCTTGTCTCAGACACTCCGTGCTCTAGTGCCAAATGCCATTATCTCACTACAAACTAGAACTAGGAGGCTATGTGACTAGGAGGCTGTGTGGATGCCGACGCGATGCCGACGCGAAAGCCTTTCGAACGAGTCACGTGAAATTACGAATCATTGGCGGTGCATCGGTGCACAGCATCCAAGTTACGGCACAAGTACACGCGGCTAGGCTTGCTGTGCCATCACTCTGAACTCTCCCCCAGTATACTGAACCTTCCCCCAGTAGAGTATACTGCGTGAACAGACAGTATCGGAGAATCCCTGTGTATATTCTTTTCCTGCGCATTTAAGTTTGATTCATGCTGACTGTGAGGTTTTTATGCAAAGGAACTGCAGGCGAGAAACTTCAACTTAGAAACTTCAACTTGGCGAGAAGAACTTCTCAATGTTTTCCTGGATCCTAGGCACCAACAACACACCTCAGAAGAGTTTGGATGAAACTTATGAGCAAGCGTTGCGCAATATCGAAGCGGAGAAGCAAGAATATGCCCAATATCTCTTCCAGTGCCTCACGGTGTCCATTCGCCCACTTCACGTTGACGAGCTCGCAGAAATTTTTGCATTTCGCTTCGATTCCATACCCAACTATAATTCCGGTTGGCTTTCCGGGGGCTCAGTAAAAGCTGTCCTTTCGGCGTGTTCCAGCTTGATAACCGTCACCGATGTCAATGGGTCCCAGGTCACTCAATTTTCTCACTCCACCGTCAAAGAGTTCTTGACCTCAGACCGTCTCGCTACAATGAGAAGCGAACTTTCCCAGTATCATATTCTCCTTGGCCCTGCCCATACCGTAATGGCGAAGGCATGCCTCAGCGTCCTCCTCAAGCTAGGCGACGGCGTGGACAAAAAGACCATCGAAGATTCCCCATTTGCCCTCTACGCAGCCCGACACTGGTTCGAACACGCTCAATTTGGGGATGTATCATCACGCATACAGGACATCATGTTACGCCTCTTCGACCCAGATAAATCCTACTTCCGAACGTGGATTTGGTTGTTCGACATGGATCGTCATTGGGAAAACAACATGTCTACACCCCATCCGACACGGCCACAGGCATCCTCCCTGTATTATGCTGCATTATGCGGTTTCGATGGCGTTGTGGGGCATCTCATTCGCACTCATCCATCGGATATAAATGCGATGAGGGGCGGCTACTACATGACCCCTTTGCATGCGTCCTTGAGGAGGGGACACATGGAGACCACATCGCTTCTATTGGGAAAGGGCGCTAACGTCAATGGTCGCGGTTTTGACGGCGCGACACCCTTACACAGAGCATGCAATGCTGGTAACCTGGACGCCATACGACTGTTGCTGAGGCATAAGGCGGATGTTGAAGCCCGAAACAAAACGCAGAGACGACCGTTGCATATTGCAGCTAGTGGAGGAGAGGCCGAGATTTGTCATCTCCTAATCGAACATGGCGCCGACATAGATTGCAGAGACAACCAGGGGTGGTCCCCGTTGCACCATGGGGCGCGCTATGGACACTTGGAGGTTGTGATGATGCTATTGGACCACGGCGCCGACGTGAACACAAAGAAGAAGGACGACTGGTCTCCTTTGCATCTTGCAGCAGCAAATGGGAAGTTCAAAGTCGTCCACTTGCTTATTCAACGCGGTGCAATCATTGATATATGCAATGAGAGGCAAGAGACCCCCTTGGACCGAGCAACAGGCAACGATAGCCTTGATATTGCTCGACTGCTCCTCAAGTCTGGCGCAAACGTGAATGCCGTCGACAAAAAGTCCTGGGCTCCGCTACACACGGCGTCATGCAATGGGCACCATGAGATTGCCCAACTATTACTCGATTATGGCGCAGACCTCACTGCGCGGACTGAGTTCCAAAGTACCCCATTGTCCTTGGCCTGTAGTAGGGGGAAGCTCGGTGTTGCACGCTTTTTTTTAGAGCGTGGGTCAAATCCGAATGTCAGGGACAAGGACGGGTGGGCTCCATTACACTCCGCGGCACGACACGGATACCTTGACGTTGTACGGCTCTTGCTAGATAGCGGTGCTGATGTGAACGTACACAAAGCCGATGGCTGGACACCGATGCATCTCGCATCGACCAATGGGCACCTTGACATCGCAAAGTTACTGGTCGAGAAAGGTGCGAATATTGATAGCCGGGACGCGAAGCAGGAGACTCCCTTGGACCGCGCTGCAGGAAACGGGTTCCTCGACCTTGCGCGCCTTTTGGTCGAGAGTGGCGCAGACGTGTTTGCCCGGGATAACAAAGGGTGGACTCCTTTCCACGCAGCATCGAAAGCTGGGCACCTCTTCATCACGAAGTTCCTGCTGGAGCGTGGCGTTGCGGTCGACATTCAGAACGGAAATGGCGAGACGTCATTGGACCTGGCGTCCGCCAGTGGCAGGATCGATGTCGTTCGTTTCCTAATCGAGCATGGCGCAGATATTCACTCTAAGGATAACAAGGGTTGGAATTCACTACACATCGCATCGCAAAACGGGCACCTCAATGTCGTGCAGTTATTAATCGACACTGGTGTTGCTGCTGATATTCGGAACGAGGCCGGAAAAACCCCGTTGGCCTTGGCGTCAAGAAATGGAGAACTCGACATTGTTCGCTTCCTTATTGAGCGAGGGGCCGACTTAAACGCGCAAGACGACCAGGGCTGGATGCCATTACATTCCGCGTCACGATATGGACACCATGACACCGTGCAGTTTTTGTTGGACTGTGACGTCGATATAGATGTCCAGAAAGATGACCTTTGGAGCCCATTGCATCTAGCAGTGTCCAATGGCCATATTAAAGTTGCCCGGTTGCTGATCCAGCGTGGCGTAACCATCGACATCCTAAATGACATGCAACAAACCCCACTTGATCGAGCAGCAGGAAACGGAGAATTCAACGTCGCGCGTCTCCTACTCGACCACGGAGCGAAGGTAAACGTCGTGGACAGCAAGGGCTGGACACCGTTACACTCAGCGTCGCATCGTGGATACCTTGACGTTGTGAAGCTGTTGCTTAAACGCGGTGCGGATGTCAAGGCACGCAACAATGCCGGCAGCACTGCGGAAGACGTGGCAAGGGAGAAATGCTTTTTCGAGGTTGCAAGCTTCCTAGCAGAGTACTGGTGGGGTGCAGATTTTCGAAACATATCAATCTTGGATATCTCGGACCCGATCCCAGCCGAAGAAGAGAGCAAGGACAAGGAAAAGATGACATTGCACAAGGCCGCGGAGGAAGGGAAAGCTGAAGCCGTGAGGTCTCTCCTTGATCAGGGCGAAGATATCAACTCCAAAAATGTGGATAGCAGGACTGCTCTGGACCTTGCAGCGTCCGAAGGTCGCCTCGAAGTCGTGCGCTTGCTGATAGAGCAGGGCGTAACGGTGGATCCACGTGATAGATATGGGTGGACCCCGTTACACAAGGCTTCACGACACGGACACCTGGAAGTGTCGCGAGAGCTCATCAACCACGGCGCAGACGTGAACGCAAGGAAGCAGGACTATTGGACCCCGATACATCTCTCAGCAAGCAACGCACACTTCGAGATTGTCAAATTGTTACTCGAACACGGCGCGGACGTTCGTGCATTGAATGACGAGGGCAAAAAGCCATGCCAAGTCGCTCTGGGAAAGGGATATCAGAAAACTGCAGATTGTATCCGGGAATATGAATGCGGGGACTTATCGTCTTACCATGTTGTCGGTCTTTAGCGACGGACACCCTACGCAGGAATTAAGGGATGTACAACACGACAAAGTCGAACCTGCCCGTTTGTATATACATCAGTAAATCATGCAAAAAATTTTGACTCTCCAACTTGTCCAAATAATTAAGTAAAAAAGTGAAAAAGTTGACATTGACACATCTAACTGTAAGTGTGACTTTTGCAGCTTTTTCAACTTTTTTACTTTTTATTATTACTGTAATAATAATAAAATATATAAAATCAACTTCAAGTTGTAGTAAAAAAACGCGTTACTTTGGCACTTATGTGCTTTTTGGCCTTTTTTTGCTTGTCCGAGCTCGGACAAGCAAAAAAAAGGTTTTACTGATGCTATGGGACATTGTACTATTGCTTTGATAAAATAATCCTGACAGTGTCTTGAAGGGGCGACTCTCACCGTACCCTATTACCCCTGGACCACACGTGACTTGTGATCAACCTGCGTGTCGTGTCTTTTCTCATCGTCACGCTTTACAGCGCGACGAGGACTGTTTCTTCCCCTCATGCCGCCGGCACACTACCTTGACTATCTCGAAGGTAACATTGTCGACAGTCGATCTCTGAAAATATCTTCAAAGGACTGCGAAACTGACTTGTGGCATGCTACTCAAAGTCGCGCCGGCCAGTCAGCGATATGGTGGCCAGACATCCAGGAACTTCCTTGCGGGTGGTGTACAATAACAACTTTGCAGATTCAGGCGACGTGGTGATCCGAAAACAAGGCGTCCCCACCGTCTACACACGTGCACCAGCGATTGCCACCACTCTATCTTCTTTATCTCCCTTTTTAGATCCGGCCCTTTGAAAAGACGGATACGTAGGCAGCGCGATGCCGAAACACTGATCCCACATGCGTCCGCAAAGCTTTCGCAACTCAATGCGATACAGATGATATGCTGACGAGATATTTAGGTAACAGAACCCTGAGTGCGGGCTTATGCTCACAGAATTTGGTTAATTCCTCCATCGGTTTGCCAGTCAAATTTGAATCATTAACAACATCTACTTGGGCCGAGGTGCGTTTCTGATCCACAGTAACTCAAGGACAGGCTGACAAGAGCATCAATTGGCTGAGATCTGACATGGAGGCTTCTGCGACGCCAACATATCTGTCTTCACCTTCAAACATCAGCAGTGGTGCTTCCATGCTGATGACGTGTCTCTTCCCACTTTCCGGGAATTGCAATACGTCAAATGTGAGTCTGCGCACTTTGGGCGAAAGCGCTTAGGATTTGGGAAAGGACAATGCACTGTAGTGCCGGAAGGTTGGGTGAATGCTGAGGGTAATACGCCTACATCGGCCAAGCCGTAGGAGTATTTCAAAGTGGTTCCCGAACTGTGAGTTTCTTTTGAAAACACATTAGGTGTTGTTTGTTGTTCAGGAAATATGCGACTCGAGTTTCGGACAGCGGCAGGGCACAATACCATAGCACAAAGCGCAGTGAACCAGGTGAACCGCAGGCTCGTAAAGTCCGAGTCATTTACAATATGCAGTTCAATTATCACTAACTACTGTTACACCATGAGATTTATTGCTAGTGCGGCTAAGATTGATGCTGCGAGGGAGAAACCGTCCTAAGAAGAGGGAAAAGCAAGAGACGGTATAAGCCTGAGTGAGACGCGGAGACGCGGCAACCGAGGTATATCCTCATGTTGTACCTACTGTGGTGGGGCGGTGAGGATATTGAAATAAGAAATCAAATGTACAAGTCCATTTTCACAGGAATCACAGGATCCACAGGAAAAATAAAAGAGAAAATTAATAGTACAAAAAAGGAAATAAAAATAAAAGCATAGAAAAAGAGGCGGTGAGAGCGGGAAGGGAGAGCATCAGTTCGTCAGTTTGGCGTTGACATGAGGCGGTGAGGGGACGAGGGTGAGAAGAAAATTTTCCAAGTCGGGCACGCGCAGGCGGGCGCTCCAACACCGATGATCCGTTCCGGTCCGAGTGTGGCTCCGAAGGGATTCCCCCGTCTGGAGAGATGAAATAGTCCATTTCTTAGCGACCTACTCGGATCAAAAAACCTCGTGACGGAATGCTCGGGAAGTCTGTTTAAAAGAGATAATTGAGCGTATATGCAACCAATCCGGTCATTGTGAAAGGCATAAGGATGTATTGTGGAATCAAGAATGCAGAAAGATGTTCCACATTGCCAGTAGGCGAGTATATTTGCGTGAGGTATACCTACGAGAGCCGCATGGGTCAGACACATTTCAAGCTGATGTCAAGCAGAAAACCAAACTCACCTGAGTCGAGGCAGCCGGAAGACCCGATAATAGGCTGAAGGATGATGTGTCAGTCAATAACGGGAGAGCCAGTGGCAACTGAACGATGAAACAACGCACATGCACACAAACTGCAGAACCTTATCATCACGGTGCACAAAACCCACGTCCGCGAACCCTCGTATGATCGCGACGCCAATTATAGGGAGGACGACCATCTTCCCCAGTGCCAGTGAGGCAATCGCGCCTTTGGGGAAAGGCCCTCCAGACCGCAAGCTTAGACAAGCGAGGGCGCTACCGAGGCATATCAGGCCGAGCGGGATGCACGCCCCACCGATGAAGGTGGCTGTGTCGAAGATAAAGGCCAGCGGCGGCTGCCCGTCTGGCGCGACGGGCCGAAAGTGTGGTTGGAAGCTCGATGACGGCGGGATGAAGAGCGCTTTGAGGGGGTCTACGAGAGAGACCACAAACGAAAGTATGATCACTACCGTGCAGGGCTTGAGCAGCTGCTTCAGGAAATGCCATGAGCGGGAGACGAGGTCGTGGTGATGGCGATGCGAGGAGTGATGGTCTGTAGGTTGTTGGAAGGTTGTATTATTAAAGATGTAGCCGTAGGTGAAGGAATCGCTACCGTTGTTATCGAGGCCAATAGTGGGTGTCGGAGTGATTGTTGTCCCTGTGATTGTATTTTGGTCGAGGACCTTGTCTTGGCCTGCGGTCTTATTGGAAGAGACAACAATAGCAGGTGCCGGGGTGATCATTACCCCTGTGAATGTATTTTGGTCGAGGTTTTCATCTTTGCCTGCGCTCCCATAGGAAGAGACAACATCTTTTTTCTCAAAGTTGCCCCCTCCCTCGACGTCGCCCTTTTCTCTATTTAGATGCTGGGAGAGACGCAAGAGACGCCTTAGTAAGAGGGCCGCATTCGTAACCATTCTACGCCGTCGAAGGTACATCCGTTCTCGAAGCTCCTCCGGTGGGACGTCTGGCCCCTCAAAGTCTTTGGCCACAATGAGAAAGCCTCCGAGGGGGAAAAGGGTGATCTTAGGAACGTTAGTGAGCATTATATAGTACTCTGGGGAGCGTGGGAGTAGAGGGAACGTACAAAAAAGACAAGGATAAACATCGAGATGTATGCAATCGCAAGATTTTGGTCGTCCACACCATTGAACGGAGCCGAGGCAGTAATTCCCAACGCAACGGCCGCCGCTAAGCACAAAAAGAAAATTCACTCAGACAGGCAATCTGCGGCATCTGCCAGTGGCAGGGTGCACATACGCATGTCACCGTAATTCCCCCAACACCCAGCGGCGAGTATCCCATACCTAAATCGATGAGGTACCCAGAAAAAGGACTTGATGGTCCAAGCCATCAACGTGCCAGTTACCCCATAAATCACACCAACAACCACCAACGGCGCCAACGAACTGATGTTGTGCGTACCAATCGCAGGAACGATATGGGAGAAGAGGAGACACGGCAAGGCGACATTCTGCCAACAAAAGAAAGTCAGCCTGCAGCGCATGACATACACATAGTGGACTGTCGTACCAATACGACCTGAGCACCACCGCGTGTAGCTTCTGTAGGGAAGAGCTTCGCCTTGTTCAACGCAAACCCTGCACCAACCGTCAAGAAACTAGAATGATGTTTCGATCAGAGACGACACCGGGGCCATCTTTTTTTGAATACGTGAATACATACGTTCGTATCAAAGGCCGGATGGAAGTCCATATGAGAGCACCCGCCGAGACCATGTCGAGATGGGGACGGCGTACTATTTATCTAGTGCCAGGCTAGTGGGGCAGTCAGAAGAAGTCGTGGCAACCACATCTGGGTGGTTTTATCGGCATGGCTTGAATTGCCCTATGGTTTCGGGCCCCTAGATAGTCGTGACAAATAAGATGACCTTGGATCACTAAACTATCGTACTTCTCAGCGCTAAGCCTCTATCACGGCTCGGCGTCCATCACGACAAACAAAGCATTCATTCCTGTGCCTAGGAACACCAGTTTACTTGTGATTTAGCATTGCTTGACGTTTCGTAGATAATTAAGGAACTTACTTGCGGCATTGGTCGGCTGAATTAGCCTGAATATACTATTGTGATAAATCCAGTACAAAGTTCAAGTTGAACCCAGCACATTAGATCAGGTCTCCGTGATTTGTCTGGTTAACTTCATAAGTAGTCAGACGAAAAGACCAATGATGTTGGTTGTGCGGATCATGCGGTTGAAAAAGGTACGGCCCTGGATGCGGGAACAATTACGTTTCCCACGGCCCTGCGGCAGAGTTTACAGTACTGGCTCGGAGCTCGAGTACCACTTCGCATAAATGAGCTCCAGCATATACCATCCCGATAACAATTATAAGAGGATATGCATAGCTTAATCCCATTCCTTCCCCAGCCTGAGCTCCCTTCGACCGATACCAGGGTGACAGCGTCGAACTGGATGAGTCAGATGAGTTCGGAAAAAGGAATCCATTCCCACGGTTTACCCGAAATGAGAATTTGGTCTGACCCATTGACACACCACACAGTGGCCACGAGCAGAGTAACCAATCAACGTCGGTATTCGTCGAAAGCGCTTTCGGCTTACCTATTGCAGCAGCGGCAGAAGCCTAGCCCTTTTTTGCATCCGATTGTCACTTATGGGCTGCTACGGATCACTTCGCACGGACCGTACATAATTTTTATCCTCTTTTGGGAATGATTACAATACAAACCACTGCCTGCCTAGTGTGGTGGCGGGTGGCGGGTGGCGGGATGCTGCGATACGTTTCTCATGTGCGCGGAGCTCAGGTGGAGCAGAACTAGAGGATGGTTCGCATCAACCCGTTATGATGATGTGCCTCAACTGAAAGTACCACCACTTAAGTTAGCAGCCGCTGAGCGCGTGGAGACGGTTTCACGGTCCCATGGCCGCTCAAAATGCACATATTGGGACGTGCGGGTGTCAGTGATGAGTGGCGGGGAGGATGAAAGAGGGTTTCAATAAGCAGGGGTCATCTCGGAAAATGCGCGGAGCGGAAAGGGAGTAGGCGATGCTGGGAGAGCTGTAGCTAGTACTGGTGTGGCAGTGATAGCCCTTGGGGGCTCGGAGCGCCGGTAGACAGTGGATGGCTTGAGGTGCACCCTAATGGAAGAGAGTGGAATAGCATAAGTTATCAGCTGACGATAAAGGAGCCAGAGATTGGACTCTACCATTACACCGCTGCGGAGATGCGATCAGTCCGAACGGCCTTCAAGGGGAGAACATCAACAGTACGTTTTGCGGATGAGTGCGTTGAAATTGTCGATGTTTGTGATTGCCCTGAAACACACCCCTCGTGATCCACCCGATTAGAAAAAAAGGGAAGAACGGTCACGTAGTTCATCAGCACCTACGCGTTTCAACTCGGCGATTGTGCTGAAACGGAGAATGAAGATGAGTCCCCGTTCACGGGTTATTGGAGTCGGACGCCTTTTGTCCCGTTGGTTTGGACTTTCATGGCTTGCTTCTTTAGCCATATCTTCTGGTTTCATTGGGCCGACTGGGACCATTCGTCGAAGGTTTCGGGGTTGTGGAGATCGAGACACATTTCGGAGAGTTTCAGCCCGGGTAAGAGGGGAGTAGGGTTTAAAATCGAGATCAAATTTGAATCTTGAAGAGCATCGGTCGGAGGGGGATAGGGCATACCAAGATTCGTAGGCATACTGTAACATGTGCTCTGAGCTTCTGCCCGACGTTTGCTACCCCCGCTTTCCGACTTTCGTACTCACCTCCGCATCTGTGTCTACAGACATGCACGTTACCGCACCTAAATCGAAAATTCGACTCGAGTGGAGACCTTATTCGAAGAGGATTATCTCGACGGTCCTGACTCGGACAAGACTCCCATTGACAAGAGTCACTCATTTGGTTACACAAGACACGAGACTGCCCAGACTCACCCTTGCGATGCCCCCAAAGGACGGTCGGATTCAGAGCATTCGAGCTTGAGAGTTGCTCTCCCGCAGCCCCTGCTGACTCTTGCAGCGCTACAGAGGACGTCTTAAAAATAGTCACTACGACGAATCGACAGGTTTGGGCAAGGGGTTTGGGTTTGACTGCAGGCTCGATAGGGCACGGGCACCGTAGAAACACTTCACGAGGGAATGCAAGCGAAGCAATTGATCGATTCTATTGGCAAACCTATCGAATGCAAAGAACGACATTATTCCTGGCTAGAAACAGTCTCGGTAGCCGGGTAAGAGAGTTGAATGATGTGGATGAAGCGTCGTCGATCGGTGTTTACCGAAGGTGCGAGGTCACGTGCAAGAAGGCAATGAGAATGTCATGTCATTGACCCTTTCATAGGGTCGTCCACTCATTTCACCCTCTCCCCCCCCCGACGGCACCACCAAGCAAGCAAACAGCGGCAGCAGGCAGCTTCTGCAGCAAGCAGCAGCAAGCAGCTTTGTCAGCGAGCAGCGAGCAGCTTTGGCAGCAAGTGGCAGCAAGCAGCTTCAGCAATAAGCAGCAGCGAGCAGCTCTGGCAGCAAGCAGCAGCAAGCAGCCTTGGCACAAGCTTTGGGAGCATGCAGCAGCCAGCTGCTGTGGCAGCAAGCAGCAGCAAGTCGCTTTGGCAGTAAGCAGCTGTATGCAGCTTTGGCAGCACGCGCTTCTGCAGCGGCAGCATGCAGCAGCAAGCAGCAGTGGCAGAAAGCAGCTGCAGTGGGCAAGCAGTGGCAGCTACTATTATTTCACCCTACTCCATACGAGCCAACGAGGTAGTATAGGCATATGCTTACCTGAGCTGTATTACATAGCGTAGTTGGCCATATATATTACGTTTCTACGTCATGTGGTTGGAGCGTGAGCGGAAGCACTTCCGGATCCAATAGAAAATAGAAGATTATATTCACACAGCTGTATGTGCACGTGCATGTATATATGCATCACCAAGATCTGTAAAACTGTACTGTACTACCATATACCATAATACTCATACTATCAACTAGTTTGATTACTACTACTACTATCATCGCTGTGAGTCCGTGACCACTAATTTTCTAAAGTAAAATACCCAAGCCACGATGATGTGTACCCGACAGACCGCTGCCTAGTACTGCATGCCAGCAGCGAACGCTGCACCAATCGCACGCTCCAACTCCTCCGGTGAGATGGTCGTTGCAATGACGCCACTAACTGTGACACCAGGCGACACGACCGTGATATGCTCATCATACGCATGCGCATGACCATACTCTCCCGGCCAACCCCCCTTATCGGCATCAGCATCAGCATCAGGGTCATGTTCTTCATACAAGGCCGCATTCTGGCTTGCACCACCTTCGTCGCCCGCAGCGATAGAAGAACTCCGAGAGGGTGGTAACGATGACGCGATCTGCTGTTGTCCGTCCTTCTTCATCTCCAAACCCTTCTTCTTCCTCCCCCTTCCCCTCTTCGAGTTCTTCCTCCCCCTCTTTTTCGCGCGTTTCTGGCTCAACAAAAGCGGTTCTTCGCTACCAACAAACAAGCGCACGCGAACTGCACGCTTCCGCTTGCGCCCATTCCGGCCCGATCCCTGGCCCAGTCCACGATCCTCCGGATCCAGATCCGGCACTGAAACGAGACGACCCCACGACTTCTGCCGTTTCCCAATATACACATGTCGGCGTCTTTTTTTGTCCATCACTAACTTTGCAGTTGCCGTTGAAGTCGTGGGTATAGGGTGAACATGAAGGTGAGAGGAGGAAATGAGGGTATTTGATGTAGAATGTGGTGGTGGTAGCGGTAGTGGCGCTATTGCTGCTGATTCAATGGGTACAATACGCATTGTATCATCGGCTTCTAAGAACTCTTGGGCAGTCAACGCCGCTTTTGCTGTAGTGTCATTCCGTCCAGGCTCGGCCAAGTCAACCACATCCCGACTTGCTACTTTCCGTGATGGTGATGTTGGGCCAGATGTAGCAGCGGCAGCGGCGACGGGAAACAATGCAGCCCACCTGCGCCACCCTCCGTTCCGCTCGGGTATATAAGTCTCCCCGCGCCCACGCGCGCATTGCGTGCAATTACAAAAGTTGCCACAGCACGGACACGAAAACGATGTCGCAAATTCGTCAAAAGTCAAGCTAGGGTACCTAACAAATCAGAGCGTCAGCGATTTTTCGGAATGAAAGGGCCGTGGAGCAGGAACGCACCGCTTCTGGATGCAGAGATCACAATACATCTTTCCGCACTGTTTCCCAGTCGACTCTTTAATACGCGTACAATACATTTTCGGCCTCAGCGTCTTGCGACGACAATGGTGGCAAAAGGTTGCAGTCACCGAAGACGACAGATTATTTGATACATTCGATAAACAAGGTCGTGCCACAGTATCATGAGACTCGGTGTCGGTGCCCTCGCAGCGGTCCGTATTGTCGTTCTCGTCCGCGAGCGCCTTGCGCCAACTCTTCCTCCGTTTCTGTATACCATCTGCTCTTGCATTGACGACAGTACTGATCTGGCTTGCATTCGCGCCGCCCACGGTCGACGTGTCCTTGTTTTTGCCTTTACCGCCTGCACCATGTGCTGATGGTGGTCGCGACACGATACCACCGTCGGTCGAATTTTCGAAGAGTAACCCCATAACGTCTCCCTCGTCTCCCAGGTCGTCGCTGTCCTTATCGTCGTGGTTAAAGGATTTGTCATTGTCCCTGTCCCTAGCGCGCGTGAACAGGTTCCTATGTGAGCCGATATAGTCATCCGACCGGAATGCTGCCTTGTTCGGGCTTCCACCACCAAAACTAGCACCGGAGCACTCGGCGCCACCGAGTACAGAGGGGTCGATCGTCCCGTCTCCGACAAATTCGTTTTCAACAACCAAGCCTGCACTCGGTGCTGTGGCATGCCAGCCGACCCATCCTGGGCCAGCATTGAGAGCAGAATTATGATCCATCGAGTCCAGCAGCATAAACTCCATGCCAGAGGTAGTCTTGGCACCGAGTTCAAGTCCGATGCCATCGCTGGATGCCTCTGTGTCTGCACTCAGGCTCGTGGTACACCTTGCGTCATCATGTTCAGACAGCACAAAGCCAAGCATGGGGCCATCCGGGTGGGTGGTGCTGGAGATTCGAAGGGCGTGAGGGGGCACGACAGACGCTTGAACCGCGTCTTGCCGTTCTTGCATTTGTTCCTGCTCTCCGTCAGTCACGTCCATAGGAACAATGACATCCAAACCGAGATCTATAGGAGGATTCTGCGGACTGATGGGGATGGCGCGGGTACTGCTATCTATGGTAGTGGTAGAGGAGATCGCCATTGTAGTGGTCGTGGTGGCAACAGCGGAGGAGATGGCAGCAACAACAGAAGGAGATTCGAGGAGACCGTGCGCGCCTACCGCGGCCTCCTCACAGTGAAAACCCTGCACGGATTCTTGGTGGCGCGTCTCGAATTTAGGATCTGGTGGACCAGACGATACGTGTAAATGGCTAAGTGCGCGCGCGGGTATCACGATATCGGTAGCTGCTGGCGCGGGGAGGATCGTCAGTGGGAGGCCAGCAAGTGAGTTGGTGTCTGGGGGTGAAGCCGTTGGTGAGTCTGGCGGTGGCGATGGTGATGGTGAAGGCAAAGACGTGCGAGCAGATATAGGGGCTGGGGAAGGCGTCGACGCGCGACGTTGTTTGCTAGTGCGGCTAACTGTTGACCGTTCAGCCTTTGAAAATGAGAGTGGCACGGTGGTACTCGAAGCGAGCCGCGGCAGTTCCCGTGACGCGTGGTCGACCATTTCAAGCTCCTCTTCCTCTTCCTCTTCCTCGCCTTTGTGGTCATCCACGTCGTCTCCATCTCCTCTCCGAGCTAGACGCCGTCGTTTCTTCTTCTGCGGACTTGTGGGCGTCTGTGGCTGGCGCTTTTCATTCCCCCGGCGTGAGGAAATTGTATTGCTGTCGTCGGCGTCCGAAGTGACTCGTGTGCGTAGCGGAGGACGAGTGCGTTTTGCTAGCAGAGGGGGAGGGGTGACCTCTACATTTGCGGAACTGTCGCTCGAAACTTCCGCATGCGTGCCTCTCCTCAACTGGTGCGTCCTCCCCTTTGCCGCTGCGGCTGGTCGTGCTGTTACCTTGGGATCAGCCGAGTTATGCGCAAATGCACTACTCAACGCGCGTGCAAGATTGTTCGATCCCTTATTTCTCAGCTCACCCTCGTCTTCACTCTCGTCCGCATCGTCAACCACCTCCACGACCTCCACGGGCACAACTGCTTTCGTCTTCTTCCTCTTCTTTCTTCGTGCACCGACGGTTTTCGTACTCCCTGCACCTATCGAGTTGTTTTCAAATGCGCCCTGGAGTGCGACGACGAGGGCCGAGGAGCTAGCGTTATCCCCTATGGGCGCCTTTTTCTTGGCAGCGACGCGGCGCTTGCGCGTGCGGAGTAATTTTTCCAGAGGTACGTAGTCGGACTTGCGCGCGCCGGAGGGGAGAGGGGGTATGAGGACACACGCCATCAGTTGCCGTCCTTGCTTGCTGGTCTCGGATTTGATCTGTGCGTTACGGCAACGGCGACGAGGTCGACGCAATGGCGGTGGCGATGATGATGACGACGATGACGAATTGATGGATATGACATCGGATTCTTCTGGAGGAAGAGGGTCGGACGAGCGAGAGGGTGGGACACTCTCAGACGGGGAAGGAAGGAACAAAGGGGTCTTTGGCGAGGGCTGTGGGGAGCGTGATGACAAGGAGCGATTGGTAGTATCCAAAGGCGGCGGCACTGGACTCTATCACAAGATATGTATGCATACACGCAGGCGGAAAGGAGGACGGCACGAGAGGATAGACACACCTGTCGAGTTGGCGCCCGTGGCTGGGGCTGATCGGGAGGATCATGCGTTAACGCGTCAAGATGACCGGCCGTCGAGTTTCCTCCGGGCTCTGCCTCGCCGTCGTCTGGGTGCAACGTGGACGCGGACCTATGTTCCATTACGTATTCACTCCCTGCAGAATGCTCGTCCGCGTCCAAGTCCCTTGAGAGGGCCAGCTGGTCAGGAGGCACTCGGACGACATCCGGTGACTTAGCCTTGGCGGTTAGATGCGATGACGATGACGATAATGGTGGAGGTGGTAGTGGCTGAGATACTGGCCCTGCAATCGGTGCCGATGGACGTGGTGGAGCAAACGGCGAGGGAGAGACGGAGGCCGATGTTGACGCGATGCCAAAGCCCACGGCAGGTGGAGCAGGAACAATAGGGTACTGTGATGCCATGGTGGTGGTAGCGGGGGCAACAACGGGGGCGGCAGTGACAAGCTGCGATCTTGACTTTTAAGGGTTAGGCCAGGCGGGAAAAAGACGTAAAGGGGCGAGATAAATAAGTAAAGTTTTACACCACAAAGAGGCACACACCTGTGCCGTGGTAGGGGCAGGCGGAGCAGCATCCCACGACGCGTCCTCGTTGCCAATTTTCACCGCGGGCTCCGCCTCCAGCGCCAACGCCGCCCATGCCCACGCGTCGATTGAGGCTGCAGAGGCAGGGGCAGCACCGGAAGAGGGTTCGGGATCAGGATCATCATCGGGATCGAGGGTGATATCGGCCATAATCTCGCGTTCTTGTGGCGAAAGGACGGTAGCGGCCGATGATGATTCCTGGGCTGCGGCGCTTGGGAAGAGTGGTGCGTCGGATGGACCGAAATGGGGAGATGACGATGAGGTAGATGTGGACATATGCGTTGCGGCTGCTGAGAGATTATTCTTTTTTTTTTTTTTTTTTTTTCAACGCGTTGAATTAGCGGGATTCAAAAGAGAGAGCGTGACAGCTCCAAACCTGTTGATTAGACTGGTCGGGCATAAATTTGTGGTATTGATCATACATGGGAAGGTCGTTGTGGGCAAGCGACGGTGTCTCTGGTAG
The DNA here is from genome assembly GCA_963926505.1 of Russula olivacea. Classification (NCBI taxonomy): domain Eukaryota; kingdom Fungi; phylum Basidiomycota; class Agaricomycetes; order Russulales; family Russulaceae; genus Russula; species Russula olivacea. The sequence continues at coordinate 576,768 of OZ004879.1, read as the reverse complement.
GGACGGCGGGCCGATAGAGTCGACCACGTCTGAGAGTGAACCGTCCCAGTTTGCGAGTTCGGAATAGGGCTGCATGGCCGTTACAACTCAAAGCATGCTCATTATGTAATCAGCCTACTGCCAAGACATCTTTGGAACCCTCCTTGCCCGTTTCGTATGCCGACACCTGCAACTGGCCAGTCACCCCGATCAAGAACTGTACCTCGATCGACGCTCGCCATCCGGAACCCCCTTTCCGTCCCTGCCGAGCCCGAACGGCCAACGCACCCAAGTACACCTCCTTTGATATCGTCCTCTCGGCAACCTCTACCGTCTCCTCCTCTTCTTCTTCCTCTTCGTCCTCGTCTTTGGGCGGCTTCACCTTCTCGACTTTAACCCCCTCCTTCACCTCCCAAACTTCAAGTCCAACCAGCTTCTCTTCACCCTGAACATACTCACCCAAGTCAACCTCCAGTGCGTACGTGCGCCGCGCGGGAACAGCTGTCTCGGTCTTTATGCCACCGATCCATTGACCTCCAAGTCCTCCCGACTCAGCAGCTTCGGGGAATAACACTCCGATCGTGCGGGCGGTGGCCTTGACACCGACGAGCTCGCTCCCGCGCTCAAACGCCTTCCGTACGCGCTCGTCTTCCACGCCGGTGCCGCCTGCAATTTCCGCCAACAAACGCGCTTGCAGCGCAGCACCACGTGCAAGTATAGTCGTCGGATCACCAATACCACCACCTGCAACGGTACCCGTGACGAATGGCGTGGTTGCATCTTCGCCGAGGCGCACAGCCAGCGCTGCGTCGAGACCAGACAAGCACGCGCTCCCGCCAGCATACACCACCTCGTCTAAATGAACCCAGTCGAGACCCGCCCGTTGTAAGAGTTCGCCCGCTCGCGCGACCACAGTAGCATAGATCGGCGCTGCCTCCATGTCGAATCTCAGCCGATTAATGCTGCCCGTGTAATCCAGTCCATCCTTGAGCGACTCGACAGCACACGTCGCCGTGCTGCTCCCACCCCCAAAGGAAGATGCAGCGATGGTCCGCTTGGTGTGAAGAAGCGCGAGCCGCAGACGTGCCTCGGCGCGCAAATCAGCCACAGCGTCGCTAGCCGCAGGCGCTACTTTGAGCGGTGCGCTCGTTTTTTTGGTGAAATCTTTTGCGAAGAACTTCAACAACCGATCATCGATCACGTCGCCTCCGGCACCTTCGAGGTGGTACGCCGGTGGCGTTAGGTGGTGAAAGAGGCCCTGGCGCACGGCTAAGAGCGACAATGACAGTGATGATGCGCCCAGGTCAACCACAAGCTGCGTGCGGTCCGGGCCAACATCCGACGACTGTGCCGTCGTCGTCGTCGTCGTCGTGCCGACATTGGCAGAGGCACATAATGCCGCCGCACCGGCGTCCTCCAACAATTGCAGTACGCGGATGCCCGCAGCCGAAGCAGCCTCCTGCAAAGCATCCATCTGTACAGGCTCGAACCAACCGGGTATGGTGAGCACCGCCCCGTCGACGGGTTTCCCCATAAATGCCTCGGCAGACTGTAAGAGCGAGCGAAGGAAGAGTGTCGTCACATCCGCTGGCGTGAGTATACGCTCGCCAGGGATGGGCTCGGAGCGCGGCGTCGCGAGTCGAGATGCTGCAGGCGTGTTATTCGTTCTGGGGGTCTGCGCTGAAGAGGCGGCGGGGGAGAGTGGGGACGGCGCGGGCAGTAGTATTTGTACTTTGTACGCGGGTGTATCTGGAGTGTCTGGGTGTTGGATGACTGGTGCCGAGGACGTCGAGCGATCTTTTGGGAGCTCGGAGAACCTGCGCCCCAGGATGAGTTCAGGAGACTCGTGGAAGCAAATCAAGACGCACTTTTTACCGAGCAAGTTGCGAAACCCGATGATGCTATTTGCACTATTTTTCACTAGTTGTTGTTTTGCCTCGTTACCGATGTACTGTATCCGATAAACGATGACGAAGGAAACGCGCAAAGGCGAGAGAGAAAAAACTTACGGTTTCTTCACCATGAAAAGAGATCGCACAAGCGATCTGGCGTTCTCCATCTTCGTTGGCGATACATTCTGCTAGGCCCTCCTGTTCATACCACCGTCCAATCAATCATCGTCCCATTTGGCACCGAGTAAAAAAAAATGAGAAAAGAGAAGAAAAGAGAACACACTTTTGTGAGGACTGCGATAGAAGCGAAGGAATTCCCAAAGTTTATCCCTATGACGGTTTGCAAGGACGGTATTTCTATAGGATCTTGCGCGCTACCATTCGGGACCTGTCCATTGAGAGACATTCTCAGACTCTAGTGGGGGTGTGGTACAGTATATGGGTGTGATGGGCCGCAAGTTTCAACGGCAGATGCCGAGTTGCACTCCATCAAATCAAGATGATCTAATCTAATCAGCGAAGATAGAACCCGATTGGCGTGCCATCATCCTTTAAAGCTTTAACCTTCGAGACGGACGAAAACGACGCCGAGGAACGGTCATGATGTGTTATCAAGGGTAATATTTCCACTCAAGTGCAACGACAAAGACGGTAGCATGGTCATTGGTTGAAGGTGGGCAATAAAGCACGTACTATTGTCTTTAATGATTGTTTCGCTCGCATCGCAGTGATCACACTCCCATCGCAGTCATTTAGTACTTAGTTACTGAGAATTATGTGTGGGAATCTCTTGCGGAGTCTGCGGACAGCCACAGACCAGAAAATTTCGTTCCTTTAGCACGCTTGTACCTTGTTCTTGCCTTCCATTGGGACTTTACATCTACGGGGATGGATCTTCAAAACCACCTTGGAATGACGACCTGGATAACCCGAGTTTGTTCGAACTCTTACGTCTATTTACAGCCGTGATGAACCTCTACCTATCCAATGAATTAACGAAACATGTTGCGCCCGCCCTGCAAGAGCTTGTTGTGGGAGGAACAACACAAGTGTTGCCGAACCTGCAGAATCTATTCTCAGAGTCGTCTCGGTCTTCAGGACCTGTCCAGAAAGGCATCGAGTAGTTTATTGTCACACGACAGCTCTCCAGTTGTCCGGTAGCCCATTTCTGGAGGGGGAGAAGAGAACACGGCAAAAATTGACCGTGGCAAGCATGTAATGTTTTCGTGTTCTCCACTCACCGCAAAAGTTGTTACTTTATCCCCGGACATCAGCTACGCTGCTTTTCTTTTCATCACTATGACCTGATCTCTTCTGATGACTATATGTTGTATCGTGGTGTCTTGTATCTTCGCTTCTGGCTGTCTCTCCCAGGCAGCACGCTGCTCACGATGGAGATTCTTGCATGCTAGTGACAGCGACCAACACTAAATAAAGTCAGGTCAACGTGGGTATACAGCCCTCATCTGCTAAATATTCTAAAATGCCTTCTCTTATCAAAATTCTATCCACCTTCGCCCCGAATGCACATTTTTTTTGCACTGGGGAAACAGCGATCCCTTGAAGGGACGCGTCATTGGTATGAATGCGGCGATTAAAAGACAAAAAAAAAACAGATTAGCGACACCACACTTATATAGGATTTAGCATATTCTGGGGCGACTCGATTGCACATGTTGCTGTGCTGATGACACTGTCCAAGGAGGGCACCGCAATGGTCCGCTTGTTGGTGAAGCTGCGCGAGCCCCAAGCGTGACTCTGTCCAGCTTCGCAAGCGCAAACCAACCCCAGCCAGGTACGGTGAGAGCAGCATTCCCCACAGAGGACAGTGGGCTCGGAGTGTGGCAGCGTGGCTGCGTAAGTGAGTCGGAATGAAAGCGGTGTTTTTCAGTTAGGGTGTCTGCACGGAGAACAGGCTGCGGCCCAAGGGAAGAATGAGAAGGGATGGGCTACTTTACCTGCACGTCGTAGGTGGGCGTTAGATGGTCTTTTGAAAGCTCGAAAGATCCGTCCCTGGTTTCATGTTCATGAGTAGTAGGAGAAGTAGTCAAGGAAACAACAGGCGCACCTCATTACCGAGCAAGTTCCGGCCATCTCAGCAGTCAGACTAGTCTACAGTATCAACTCTATCCGTCGTTAAAGCACCACAAAACGGTGTGTGTTTTGGAAGCCATCCATATGCCAATCTCGAGAGGGCGCCACTGATGAGATTGAGAACTTGTCAGGACTTGTTTGAGTTGCCGGAGGACGATCGTCTCTCTCGGTTGCCCCGAACCGTCGCTCTTTTGCGTAGTAGCTACGTAGGGAGGCACGGCGACGTTGCTGTTAACCCACAGAGCCGGAGAGGATCCGGACATTATTGAGAAGGCATGCGAGAGAAAAGCGGTCCCTGTGCGCACTGAATAGGCTGCCGCCCGAATAGCAGGGATCTGAGTTAACGGAGCCTGAAGGAAATACTAGCGGGCCCGGGCTCGCTCCCTCCGAGTCGCGCTTCGTGCTTCAGAGTCCGTCCCGAGGCGCTCGTGCAAACGCCTTACGTACGCGGTCACAGAAAACACGGTCATGCGCTTTCGCGGCTTCTGCGACCAAATCCACCCACAACAGTATGGTAACGAAAATCCTGGTGGCATCGAATCCGAGCCGACTGATCAAGCTCCCCGTGTAATCCACCCCAATCCTAACCTGAAAACTTTTCAACTTGAGTGTGTGCGTTGGCCGTGCGGCCCGTGCCAGTGCTGCTCCGGGCTCCGCTTTCAAGCCTTTCACTGGTGTAAGCTGGGGTCCGAGTCGCCAATTGCAACGCGCCTGGCAGTGGCCGCAAATCCAGCCACAGCCACCACATTGCTCGTACCCGGCACGACTTCAAGTTGGACACATACCAACAGATTCAATTGTAGAATATGAGGGGCGTAATGGGGGTTATTAGTTGCGTGCGCGTGTCACTGTCATATTGCGACTACTGAGCTATCGGCACGATGCGTCGTATTCGATGAGGAAGAGCGGTGGCTTGGGCTGCGTCACTTGCTACTTGTAATACAGGCATGAAATCGAGAAATCTGAGGCCTGTCAGCGGCTTTGCTAATCCGTACGGTGAAGTTCCTCGACTCCTATTACCCCTGTTCAAGTCCTCACAGGCCTCACCATCACTTCTCTGCTGCTTTAATCGTCCTCATCAAAACAATGGTGAATGGGATACTGAAGAAAGTAACCCAGCAAGTTCAATGTATGCATTTCGATTTCGAACCACATCCCGTAATGATTTCTGGATGACGAGCTGACTGGTGTGGTGTACAACTAGGCCAGGTGACGATCAACACGCTCTCCGACGATGCCCTCCTATACGTGTTCGATTTCTATGTGGCTCAAGCCTCAGACGTAGAGACGTGGCATACGCTGGTCCATGTGTGCCGACGATGGCGAACTCTTGTTTTTGCATCACCACGTCGCCTGAATCTACGAATTGCCTGCACAACCTTCAGGGAGAAGCTGGATGTCTGGCCAGCCCTGCCCATCGTCGTATCTAACTATTACAGATCAACAACTAGGTTTATTGATAATAACATCAAAGCTGCGCTCGGGCACCACGATCGTGTGTATCAAATCAATCTTAGAGTATCTTCGCCATCGGAACTCGCAGAGGTCTTTGCAGCATTGGAGGCCCCATTCCCGGTGTTGACAGATCTGGACCTGCTATCAATTGTAGGTCCAAATCCAATCCTTCCTAATCCAGCGAAATTCTTGAGTGGATCCACCCACCTTCGATCGCTTTCATTTCATGGCATTCCGGTTCCGATTTTACCGGAGCTTCTGTTGTCTTCCACCAGCCTTCGAGTCATCGATCTTAATGCTATTCGTGTTACTGGTTTTTTTTCGCCCCGTGCAATGGTCAATGGCTTGACCGTGTTGACCAAACTCGAAGTACTTCACATCGGATTTGAAGTTTATGAAGGGGAATTCGATCGGCTTCACCGTGATTGGGAGAGCCAGCGCTTACCTCTACCGCCACGTGCTATTCTTCCCTCTCTCACTGCGTTGAAGTTCGAAGGTTTCAGCGAATACTTGGAGGACCTCATGGCCTGGATTGATGCCCCTCTACTCGACCACTTGGATGCTTATACTTGCTTCTACTCCGATTCGGACATAGAACTCGACACTACACAACTTTTTCGGTTCATGAGTCGCATACCGAAGTTCCAGGCACCTGATAAAGCACATATGGGAATTGACAGTTGCCTTTCCAAATTTTGGATCAAGTTTTCGTGGCCAAAACGAATATCTAGCGCTGTCAGGCTGGCAGTCTATTGCCCTTATGCAGAACGGCAGATGTCACGTCTGGTCCAGTTCTGTCACTCACCCTTTTTCCCTCTTCCCACGTTGGAAAACCTTTACATCTGTGAGGGTCTATATTCGCCAAGATACCGGCAGGCGTACACCCGATGGCTAGAACTTTTTCAACCATTTACCGCTGTGAAGAATCTCTACCTTTCCGAGGATTATGCACGACGTATCGCGCCTGTCCTACAAGAGCTTGTTGGAGAAAGAACGATGGAGGTGTTACCCACCCTGGAGAAAGTTTTCATACAATTCTGCCCGTCGCGACGTGTCCATGAAATTATTGAGCAGTTCGCTGCCGCACGGCAGCTGTCCGGTCATCCCATCGTCATATACCACTGGGACGGAAGACAGCAGGACGGTGAGAGTCGATAAATGTTTGTTGCCTGACACATTAGTTGCAGTAATTTTTGTTAACATTGCTGTAATATAAACGGAAAAACATGACCTATCTTCCCTGGGACGCTACCACTGTGCACCTCGACCGACGATCATCATCCCCAGCCCGTTGTGGTGGCTCCAAACCCACATGACTAACCCGCCACACAGTGCCAATTCTGTGTCAGACCTGAGCCGATTGATACTCACCGTACAATCTGGCAGATGTTGAATGACTTGACTGTGAATATTGACATGCTGCCCTCGATGGAGGACGCCATGATGGTTCTTCTTGAAGCAGCGCGACTCGCAGACGTATCTTGGCCCTGAAGTCGTCCATCACATCGTCTGAACCAAGGAGACCTTAGGCAGCCTGAGCACGCTCGTAATTTTTCATAAAGTCCCTTTACGAAGAATTCTAACAACCGAATGCCGAACACGTTGTTTATGACATCACTGGGGCTTGGTAGAGTGGAAATTGGCGTATGGTCAATAGAGACGATGACAGTATTGATAGACGCGCCAAATTCGACATGTGCCATTGTCATGCTCGCACTTGTCAATGCCTCAGCTGTCTCCTGCCACGCATGCAGTGGCGGACTATATATGCGTGATGGAATGCGTCAATTTCGGTGGTGCCCGAGATGGTGGATGGAGAGAGCAATAAGAGGCATGTGACAGGAGGGGAGGAACGTGCAGGTGCGCTAGAGCAATGCTCGCGCTAATGCAATGATTGAAGGAATACTTCACTTTCGAACGCCGGCGCAGGCACATTCATTCCATTTACTTTAATCTTACACTAATCGGCCCATACCCATATCCAGCACACCCGACAGTATGTGCAACGCGGAGCTCATCATTCAAGGCTCACGTGCAACCACACGCTCGCCGATCTTGCACCCCTGGCAGCTAATACAGGGGGCGATCATTATTACTTATCTATATTCGATGGTCATGTCTGACCGTCATTTATTGTTGCTGCTCACATGTTTGATGTACCTTCATTTTCCCTGCTTGTACATTCCCGTTCCCTTTCACATGTGTCGACCCTTTTGCATTTAAGTGGTGTAGTGTGCACCCAAAAATATTATCCTGTTCTCGTTGTCTTCCATTGCCCGTGCGTGCTCGCGTCCAGTTTCCAAGTCATCAGTCGCACTCGTCGCCACTCCTCGTTGAAGTCGCCCGCAGCTCGTTCCCACGCCACTCGCCCGTTCCCACGCCACTTCCACTCGTTCGTTTTGCGCCTCGCGCTCCAGCTGCATTCTCGTTCTACATTACAGCAATGCGAACCAACCAGTCACAGTAAGCACCACCTCATCTGAAGCCTCGGCGAACTATCCGAGCGTGGGAAAAGTGCCCTCACGTCTCAGCGTGGCCATGTCACCATGAGCTCGGCAGTGCTCGGCAGTGATGGGCTCGAGGAGCTGTGTGGTGAGCTAAGATGCAGCGGCGGGTGGGTTATTCATTACTGGGGCGTTTGGGATAAGGAGGCGGCGAGTGAGGGTGGGACGGCCCGGCGACGGCTCGGACTGTATAATTTGCACTTTCCGTATGCGAGGGACTGAGAGTGCTACATTGAGATATTGAATGCGGAGAATCGACTTTGGATCCAAGGGCGTCGGGTAGTCTTTTGGGAGCCTGGAGAAGCTGCCCCTCGCGAAGGATCGAACAATATATGCACATTTTATAATTTTTATTCGAGCAAATTGTGAATGCCGATCATGGTGCTTGCTAAGTATCCGTCACGTGCGAGTTGCTTGTCAAATTGTCGAGTTTTCCCACGTGCACCGTATTCCATCTCCGTCGATCGCTACCACCACGTTGCGCCATCTTTTCCTAGCTGCCTTGGATCACCGATGCTAACAGATTGCCATTCTGAAGACTCGCCGACAGTAAAGAATTATGTACATTGCTCCAATCAACCTCGATGTATGTCTTTTCCCCGCAACATCCCATTTAACGATCGTTGACCGGTGCGATGTAGGCCAGGTGACAATCGACACACTTCCCGACGATGTCCTCCTATATGTGTTCGATTTCTATGTGGATCAAGATGTTCTCGAAGTCTCTTTCTATTGGACTGGCGATCGGGAAGTAGAGACGTGGCATACACTGGTCCATGTATGCCGACGATGGCGAACTATTGTTTTTGCATCACCGTGTAGCCTAAATCTACGTATTGCTTGCAGAGATACAACCCCCGTCAGGGAGAAACTGGATGTCTGGCCACGCTTGCCCATCGTCGTATCTGGCTTTTACCAACACCAATCATCAACCAACTTTGATAACATCAAAGCTGCACTCGAGAACAACGATCGTGTGTGCCGAATCTCCTTACATTTGGGAACGCAAATTACCGAAGTGTTTGCAGCATTAGAGGCCCCATTCCCAGTCACTGCGGAAACGAGTTTATTTGCGGAGGATAAAGTGCACAGAAAATATGTAATAATGACACCATAAGCTGACTTGTCATATTTTACGACTGTAATCTTACCATTTTCTTACTGTGTGATTTTTGGGTCCCACGGCGTGCATTTTCCGACCCTAAGCTGAGGTCTGCTTTGGGACTCGGTCATATAAACCGCGCCTTTTCCTCCCCTCTTCTCGTTCCTTGCTTCCTCTTCTAATCCGAACATAATCTTGGGTTTCTTTTGAGCGCAGACCACTTTTCAGAGGCTTTTCTGTGTCAGCCTAGCTCAAAGAACCAGGTATGTCTTTTTTTTTTCTAAGTCGTTCTTCTCCGCACTCAACCACACATGCCAGCATCACCCGACCCCCGCAACACGTTTGAGGTCACCGTACCTCCCTTCCTTGGTCAAGGTCAATCATTTGAATTCACCTTTTGTCCTGCCTCTCCTGGGCCTGTTGTGAGCCTTTGCGTCTTTCATACTATTACTACTAACTTATGCGTATCAGACAGTTAAAATCTCCATGGGCCCGCGTCCGACTGGGCCAGTAGACCCACCACATCTCTCCACCTGTACACCCACCCCGTCTTCTGGTACTCTGGCTCGAAAGCCATTGACCCCCTCACGTGTCTCGGTCGGTATCTCACCGATTCACGTTCAACACACGCCACCTCGAACTCTCGTGTCGAGGGGTTTGTCCCCGGTCCCATTTGAGAACCTCCTCCCCCCCGACATCACAGCCTTTTTTGCTAGCACACAAATGCAGCTCACTCCAGACTCACCTGTGCACTCTCATACCCGCTTCGCAGACTCGGAGGTCATGTCACTGACTAGCTCCGAGTCGGGCAGTGAGAGCATTCGCGAAAGACCATTATCACAATCCAGAACCCGAGCTCGTTCCCTTGAAATCGTCGCAGAGACACAGTTGATCTGTATCAAGCATAGCCATTGCGTCTTTGAGGGGAATATCCTTATCTTCACAGAACTCCCTTGCAGCTTGTCTGCGGGTATTTGTACGCTGCAAGATTTTCTTAAGCACCTCACCACTGATAAAGACAGACAGGCCCTCACGCCTTGACGACGTGCACGAAGTCGCACAGCATCCAGGGTTCTTGCATACTTCTCAGGGTTGCTTCGCAGGATAGCTTGCTTGTGAACATTCCTCCAGTAAGTCTTCACACAATCTGTGATTGCCGGCTTCGTGTAATCATCATCAGCAATTTCGCCTCTCCCATTATGAGTGTTACGGATCCTCTAAACGGAAGATAAGTACATATGCAATTGGGAAGATGTACTTACTGACCTGCTCGTTCTCCCAGATGCGATCAATGGCAGCTCTTATGAACTGCGCATTAATGTCATCATCGATCTTCCCCTTCCACATTGGACGCCAAACTTCCCTGCCTTCAATAATCTCAAACGGCACACCAGTTTCCAGCGGTGCCGTCCCACACAAGTCACCAGTACATTTCCCCTTGTTCCCAGACTCCTCCACTCCACACATCTGAAAAAAAATCGTGTGTACCACAGGCTGATGTCTTCAGCCCTGATGGCATGGACAGTATCATTTAGTGACATACCTTCAACAAGGGGTGTTCATTGGAAACACCCTTGGAACCCCCTTTAGCACGCGTCCCGATACCATCACCAACTGAACCCTCCATTTCATCCATGCGAGCCTCAATCGCTTCCATACGGGTGAGCATTTGATTCATTCTTTCATTGCGCTCGGCTTCCCTTTCAGATAGGTTTGTTATGTATGTGGCCAGTCCCTTTACATCGGCCATGATCTGGGCCATGGACGCATGCAATGACTCTGTGGCTGGATCTGTGAAAGACCCGCCTGACCGACTTGGGTGAGTCAGGGGCGAGTACACAGCCTGGTATCCGCTCCCTGCACCATCGCCTTGCCGGGTATATGCGGATTCGCTGTTGGCACGGTATGGTGGGACATGGCGCAAATGGGGCAAATTGTGGGGCAGGTGAGTTCCCATATTGATTCCCGGTCCCTGAAACCGATGGTAATAGGGATCAAACGATGGCAGGCGCTCTGCTGTTTGCGAGGATGTAGAGCCCGGCCTATCTGTGTTTGCATCGTTGTGTGATTCATAGGGCGATTGGGAGTATTCAGGACTAGTAGAGGCAGTACGAAGGACACTTTTGGACGGGGACAAGCTGGTGGTGCACCTCTGTGACCCAGCAGGGGTATACATATCGTGTGGTGGGAGAGAGCGCGAGGGGACGAGGGAAATCTACCGGGGGCGTACCAGCGACCAGCATACCTTGCTTCTATTTTTTTTTCTGACTCTAATGACATCATAATCTGCACATAAACCCATGTTGAGCGAGCCCTAAGCTGATATAAATCACAAGATAAAGATGGTTCTGCTTATCTCCGATGACACAAAGCTGACCTGAGGATAGGTTCAGGAAGACCCTAGAGCGATGATCTTTAGTGTCTCTAAATGTATTCTTTACTGACATGGACTGATAAGATTATGTTACATTTGCATTGATCGGAAAAGGGTATCTTTACATGACATAATCAGACCATAAAGCGCTCCGCAAATAAACTCGTTTCCGCAGTGAGTGTTGACAGATCTATTCGTAGAATCAATGGGAACTTCAAATCCAATCCTTCCTAATCCTGTGAAATTCTTGGGTGGATCCACCAATCTACGATCACTTTCATTCGACTACGTTCCGGTACCGGGATTACCCGAGCTACTGTTGTCTTCCACCAACCTCGTCAACCTTCGCCTTAATAACATTTCCATTAACGGGTTTATCTCACCCGACGCGATGGTCACTGCCCTGTCCACTTTGACCAGACTCGAAACACTTCACCTTTATTTCATCACAGATTCCACCCCTCGATCTCACCTCGACTGGGAAAACCGACGCTTACCTCTGTCGACACGCACTGTCCTTCACTCTCTCATCGATTTCGGCATTCAAAGTTTCATCGAATACTTGGACGACTTCATGGACTGGATTGACGCCCCTCTACTCGATCGCTTGGAAATAGACGTTCTTTCCTACCACAATGATGTCTTAGTGCTCGACACTTCACACATTCTTCGGTTTATCAGTCACGTACCCAAGTTTCAGACACTTGGTGAAGCACATATTGGAATGGACAATTCTGATTTCGAAATGTGGATCGTATTTCTCTCGACGCGAACATCTAGTTGTGTGCTCCGGCTGAAAATCTATCGTTCTGAGCCAGAAAATTGGTTCCAGTGTCTGGCTCAGTTCTGTCGTTCGCCGTTTTTCCCCCTTCCCACGTTGAAACACCTCTATATCGACGAGGGTTCATATTCAAGCCAAGAATGGCCAGACTACATGGAGAATACGGAGAATACGGAGAATGCGCGATGGCTGGAACTTCTTCAGCCATTTACCTCAGTGAAGAATCTCTACCTCAACGAATCCTTTGCACGACGGATCGCACCCGCCCTGGATGAACTCGGTGGGGAAATAGTAACGGAGGTGTTACCCACCCTGGAGAATGTTTTCATAGAGGAGTTCGGGTTAGATGAACATATCGATGAACCCTTTTCGAACTTCGCAGTCTTCGCTGCTACGCGACATCTGTCCGGTCATCCCATAGTTGTCTCCGACTGGGAAAAGTGATTAGATATCTTGTTTGATACCCTCTTGGATATACAGTATCGAATCGAGGCTACGTAACCATATATTAGAAATAAGGGTTGTCTGCAGTAGATCATGTAACCACTGGTAACTTGCAGATTCGTGTTTCTCTTTTATTTGGTGACATGATGACACCATTGCATCTTACACTCCAATGGGTGTGGCTGAGGGCCAGGGAAGCATATGGCGAATCTGAGCCTGAGGTGGATGTCTTTGTTTGCTAGCGGTCGACACGAATTATTACCTGTCCCGTTACTGTAAAAGCTCAGTGGCGGATGTAAAATGGCACCCAGACTGAACAAGATCAACCGGTCATCGCTCTAAAGGATCCTATTTCTGAAGCCGGAAAATTCACAACTCCAGGAAGCCTGAGGAAGGACTGCACATAGCAGACTTATAAGGGTTTACCAAGTTATATTAACAGCCCCGAGGGCAGCGACAGTTGGTGCAGCAGTTCAGAGATGGAACAAGATGAGACAAGTGAGGAAAGCGACATTACGGGCACACAAGAGAGCCTCGAAAAAAAAGAGGGGAATCCTAGGCTGGGTCACGATTATGCGTCGACAATTCAGGTCACTATATAGAAAACAGTCCTCTTTCTACATCAGGAAAAGTGTCAGTACTTTTTTCATGTCTTTTTTTGTCTTTTGTAAGACAAAATAGATAAAAAAGGCAAGAAAAGGCAAGAAAGGACAAAGACAATTTGTCTTTTTAAAGCCCAGTCGGTTTTCTTTTTTAAGACAAAATTCTCTTTTTTAAGACAGATTTTTCTTTTTTTAGACATATTTCTCTTTTTTTAGACATATTGTTCTTTCAAAAGACAGAATAACATACAAAAGTCAGTGTGACTTAACAAAGATGGCCAGACTTATAAGAGACAGCCCGACTTACAAAAGGCAGTCCAACTTATAAAAAGACAACCTGACTTTCAAAAAGTCCACTATGCAGGTTCTCAGTCACGGATGGAATTGCTACACTGCACACCAAATACAATTTGACATCAAGAAACACAATATGAGCTAGCTACACATGGGGATTCCATCATACAGTGGGCCCAGCAGCTCATCATCATTCTCACTGGCGTCCGATCCATCCTCTTCCAACGGCAAAGGAGACGTGCGGTTTGCATCAGCTGGCAACCGATTGGCACCCTCGCGCCCACGTCGTTTGCGCCTTTCCACACACAGACAGACTGGCGTGTGCTGTGTCATCATTGCGCTCTCATCGATCGTCTCAGTGTACCGTGGTAGAGCCGGATACTCGGCGCGTGCATAGCACTGCAGGTGGTGATGGACCAAATATCAGCACGGCGAGGTTGAAGAGCGAGAGAAATGGGATGAAGGGGGATAACCCACTGAGAGTATATGCACAGGCGTGCGCATGACAATCTCGAAAAGTTTGTTTTTGCCCGTCTTAGGGTCCACTCCCGTATCGTCTCCCGGCGCAAGACACATTGTGAAACGCAACGCGTGAGTCACTTGGACGGCGCAATCTCTGCTTCGACTGGTTGGGTGGAGCATCTTGCAATTAGCGGGGAGATGGAACCTTGCACGGAGGGGCCAAGGACCAGGCCCTAACAACTGCAATGCCACTTCAGATGCGTTAGCACCCAAGGGCCGGATGGCGGCAAGCGGCGAACTCTCAAAAGCAAGCGGGTCATCTGAGCTGAGCGGTGGCAGCAGTTTTGTCTCGTCCTCGTTTTGCAATTTTAGAATAGGAATGGCGCTAGTAACGGTACACTCTTGTCAAGCTCTGGTTCAATACTTTGGCGACGGATTTCCTCATGGCAACTGCAATAAATAGGTAAGAAATAATAGTCTTTATAATGAAAGCATGACTTACACCTCATTCGAGGCAGTGGGGGCACTAGGGGGAGCAAAGTCGTCGTCGTAATCATCGTCGGAGAAGTCGTCCTGCTTGCTCGAATGGCGCTTGCGTTCACGACCCAGGTGCACCGTGGAGGACACACTGATGGGGTTGTAGCACACGGAGAAAGGCACCGAGGAGAAATTAGGCGAGTGGGAACCAAAGCCACGGCCGGTGCGGCCAGAGGTGCTGTTGGAGGACATCAGGGCAGCGGGGTAGACACTATGAGGAGTGAAGGGATGACCAAGAGAATCAGTCGTGTAGAAGCTGCCGTAGGTGTACTCAGCCACATGAGCAGCAAGGTTCAAAGTGGAGAAGCACAGACGGGGGATAGGCTAATGAGTATATATTACGACGGTAAGCGGACGAGTAATTCGGATGTAGAATAAATTACGTACGGTAAATGGAGGGCATGCCGAACGCTTCCGTGTGGGGGTACTGGAGAAAATCGAGGCTAGCGAGAGAGTCGTAGGTGGAGCCAGAGGCAGCAGCATCAATGAAGTCGGGGCTCTTCGGGTGCTAGGCTAAGAATGACATGACGCGCAGCTTCCAATCAGTCTCACCATCCAGTCAGTCGGTGCAGATGAAGCGAGTCAGATGTGCGCAGTAGGATGTGGTCAGCCGGTACCCGCTGGTTCTTCTCTAGAAGGACAAGGTCGCCGACGTGTATTGAGGAAGATGGGATGAGGTGCATGGGCAGGAAACCTACTGAGGGATGTAAGGATGTCAGATTGACTCAAAGCAACAATATTTACTGAGATAATGAGAGCGCACCAGTTCTGAGGGCAGGAACGAATTGGGATAGGCGACGAGGAGAAAGAGGTTGAAGTTGAAGTGTGACGCGTGACGTGTCGATTTGGACTTAGCGGAATTTCCTTGCCATGGACCTCACATGTACGCCCCCAGCGTCGTCGTTTCTTGGCCAACCGTCCCACATCGGACCGTCATGCGACCCTCATTCCCTCGACCGTCTACACCTCCCTCCTAACCATCTCGTTCTCCCTCTCTTCGTTCAGTGCCAGTGCTTTCTGCCGAAGTTATCGAGGAGTACATTCGCTTTGCTCAGAGCTACCAGGAAGCTCAGAGCTCCGCCGACAACGACGCCGCTATCTCCCCGACTATCACCGCGTCAACCTTCTCTCTGGGCTTTGGCGGTGACGTCGCGTCTAGCGCTACTTCCTACTCGCCTGATCCGCACGCTGTTTCCCCCGCGGAGATACTAACTGGGAGTTCGAATATCCCGAAGATCGTCTACTTCCACTTAAGGGCGTCATCACCGACGACTTGATGCGCGCCCCCGACATGTGGGACTCGGGCGGCAAACAGTGCTTGTTGGTGGCAAAGAGGGGCAATGCCACTGGCACCACCCTCGGCCGCGCGAATGGCATCTTCTCCATCGTTCGCGACTACTTTAGCGACATGTCTATCAACCAAACCTCGATGGAGTGGGGGATAATCAACTACGACAGCAAGTCGGACGTCTTTTCGGAAGCTGGCGATTCGGGCTCAATCATCGCCGACATCTGTGGCCGTATCGGTGGCATGCTTACCGGCGGTTCTGGTAAGACCAAGGCCTCAGACATGACCTACGCCACGCCATTCTGGTGGCTCCTCAAGTATATCCAGCATCTGACACATCCAACAAACCCATGGATTCACCAAGGACGCCTTCGTCAAATTTTGCTCTTGGTGTCCCATGGTGCAACATAAACAAACCCGAAGATGACATCCCCCACACCGCGTCTTATTCAGTATCTTCACAGGCTGGAGGCTCTTTTTCATGGGAACACAAGCGGCATCTCCAGCTTCCACACAGCAGACCCCTAGACTCAAAGCCGTCGTCATCGTCTTTTCAGCGAGAGCACCACTTTCTCCACACCCGTCACTTCTCCCTTGCTCTCGGCACGACCATCTCCTCCTAGTCACGACTCATGTGCATCCATAACTCCTCTATCCGGTTCACAGTCCTTGGTCAATTCTTTCGTTGGTGCTAACCCCTCACATCTACATACCTTCGCTCTCGATCCGAATCGTTCGATTCTACCGTCTTCTCCCTTGCGATCGTCTCCACGCGCCCCTCATCGCACCAAAGGAAGCATTGGCAGGCATCCCCTTGCCAATGATAACACGGACGTGTTCCAAGATTCAGGCGATGAAGACGACGAGGATGTCGAGTAGGGCATGGTTGACCGTACGCGTCTTCGGCGCCATGATGCTCTCATGCAACATCTGTACGACACTGCTGCATTTTGGGGTGACAAAGTTCTCTCCTGGACTAGTGTGTCCTTCCCATCTCCTCCACCGCCTTCCGCTCGTCCGTTCACAGACGATCCGAATGACGCATTTTGACTTGCTCAGACATACTTCATGACACATCGTTACTCCCGTGCAGAGCGCCTTCTCACCTGTCCTCCACGGAGCCCCCAGCTGTTCCCTTTGATGTGAAAGGCAAGGCCCGTGAGCTCGCTATCCCCTCTCGGCTTTCCGTCGGTCCTACTGCCATGTTCGACGTCACCGCAGAACAACAAGAGGGAGTGTCGTGTCTCGTAGACATGAGCGTCATTTGCCGCTATCTGGCTGCGCAATGTCTTGTTAGACAGGGCAAGTGGGTCGAGGCAACCGAAATGCTCGGCGAAGCCAATCCTTTCCACAACTCAGGTGCGTTCAGTATTCATCATAATGGTCCTCCTATTCACTGACAGAACTGCTAGGACGTAGTGGGCCCGCGGTGCCAAATACCGACGGAGGGATTAAGGTGAAGGATTTTCTCCCTGTACAAGAAGAGGCATTGACGTGAGCTGCCAGGTCGAAGCTTCTATGTGAAATCTCCGTGGCCTCTTGATGTTAAAGCTCAATCGTGGGGATCAGGCAAAGGCTTGTTTCACGGAAGCTCTTGCGTTAGATGTCAAGTGCTACGACGCATTTGAACAGTTAGTTGGCGGCGAGATGATGACGCTCGAAGAGGGTGCGTTACTTCCTCGACTACGCTCCACGACACCAACTGGCTTGTAGAGTAGGAGTTTGTACAGTCCTTTGCGTACAAAGAACAGATGCCCGGAGATGCCGAGTTCGTGCGTTTTGTCTATACATCACGGCTCCGAAAATACAAGCATGTGGAAGAACATGCGCTCGCGCGGAGACGACTTGTAAAAGAGTTTGGACTGTCGGACAATCCTGACGTGTTGTTTTTGTTTGCCGACGCATTATATGCGCAGTTCCGCTGGCTGGATTGTTACACCATTACTTCACGGTGCGATCTTTCCTCCTATCGTTTCGATTGACTTAGAGTACTCATTCTCGGAGCAGGATATTGAGCCTGGTAGCAGTGCATACACCGACAATGCCCCTTCATATTGCATGCATGCACCACTTGTCACATCTACACTCCAAGCTGTTCATACTTGTGCATGAGCTCATTGACCGTGAACCGGAATCTGCGACAAGCTGGTATGCCGGTGGGCTGTGGTACCTGATGCAGAAGAAGTGGGTTTCTCTTGGACGATGCAAGCTCAGACAGTGGGTATGAGCCTGAGCTAGAGGGAAATCACAGTTGACAATGTGTGTCCTTTAACAAAGTCCGAGTCATTAAATGTTTTGAAAAAGTCATTAGAAAAGTCATTACACATGTCAGAAAGCCATTATATGTTTAAAAAAGTCACTAAAAAGTACTAATACATTTTAGAAAGTTATTATATGTTTCAAAAGACATTCTACGTTCCAAAAAGTAATTCCACATTCAAAATAAGTCATTCATTGTTTTAAAAAGTAATTCTATGTTCAAAATAAGTCATTCCACATTCTAAAAAGTCATAATAGTCAGGAGTAATAAGTAATTGGGCTGAGAGTACAAAAAGTCAAAGCTATAGTTGCCTTATAAAAGCTAAAGTACAAAAAAGACCAAAAAAGACAAATTTGCAAAGACAAAGTAATGACACTTTTCCTGATGTAATGTGAAAGGTCTATTATACAGAGAGGAGCATCATGCCTGATGAAAGGGAGAACCTGCAAGCTGTAAGCGAAAGACGATGAACTGCCAGTGCGGCTCGAGGGAGAGTCCGCGGCCTGGCCCACGGGTTACATAGAACATGTGTGATAAAAAAAGCAAATGGTAGAAAGCACGTTACCTCTTTGCCTTATTGTAATCCTTGGTGCATTAATCCTGAATGTGCAGACAAGGATTTGAGGTTTGGCAATGTCATCAGCATGAAAGCGGCACCATTGCTGGAAAATAAAGACAATAAACTCAACATGGATGGGCTTAGTAAAGTGCCACTTGGGACTTGAGAGTTTGAGATCTTGAGATGCCATGGGTGCCTTATGTTATTTTGGGGGTGTCTGAAATGATGAGGCGGTGGGTGGGAGTAGAAGAGGCTCGAACTGCATAACTTGTACATCATGCGAGCATGCTGAAAATGGCGAGATAGTGGATGCGGATGATCAACACGGCCAAGGGAATCGAGGCTGTTTCCAAGACACAAAAAACTCCTGTAGAGTGTCATGAAAAAAGACACAAAAGCAATGAACAAACGAAATACACAGTTTTTTTACCGAGTGAGCGATACATTTCAGGCTGAGGGTCACCTGATTGGGAAAGTCGACGCCTACCCCCGGCACGCGACGTCTTCCCCGCTCTCACACTGCCAGGTGTCACGTCAGCGATTACTTGTAGCACCTCTACTCGGCCAATTGAACTCGCCCTTTAATAGGCTTTTAACATGGACACAGGTAAACCTGCGGGGGCTCGCTTGTCCCATGACAGGTTCACATAGTGTATGTTGAACAGCAACAGTCCATCCCTGTTATCACGATGCACGGAATAGGGGGGAAGTAGAGTAATGTATGAACCGGGTGGGGAGCACGTGATGGGCGGGATCAGTGGGGGAAATGGGAGGAGCGGGCCGGCGTTACAGGGGTGGGAGCGGGAGTGGAAAGGAAAGGACGGTGTTCAGCAGACGTTAAGCAGTGAACGTTGTGTGAAGGCTGAAAAAGTGGGTCGGATGTTATGCATTCGATGTCTTGGAATGAGCAAGTGAACTTAGACACTGTCAGAGAAGGAACGCGATGATTCGACGCACAGAGGAGCACATGATTAGTAAGCATCGATAGGGGCTGGCAGTTGAAGGCTTGAAGCAGTATCGAGGAGGGGAACGTGACGGAAAGACAAACAACTTATGGATAGGATTGTGTAATGAAGAAAGCGCAACATGCATGCAAAGTTACAGAGGGATACAGGAAGGAATGTACCACGTGGGGCTCATTCATGTCATTTTTCGAATTTCAAAGCGTTTCTACAATTTGTTCTTGTTTGCATGACTGAACGATCCCTTTAGCCGAGGATTGCGAGCGGAGCGAGCAATCAGATGCACACAGTAGTTCGATTTACTGTAAATCCCAAAGAGGCACGTATACTCGTACACAGTCTGGCCATTCCCTCACAGTTCTCATGTTTAGTCTCTGATACAGATCTGTACCCCGTCCTTGCAGCTTCTCACCGCCGTCGAAAACCTCCACATCTACGAAGGTGCATATTCGCAACCACATCGGCAAGACAATCAACAGTTGGACTCTTACTGTACACTGAATCACTGATTTCCCGCCGTGAAGAACCTATACCTATCCAAGAGACTTGTGCTACATCTCGTGCCTACCCGGGAAAAGCTCACCAGAGAAAGAGCTACAGAGGTGTTACCTGCCCTGCCCTGCAGAATCTCTTCCAAAAAGACTTGGAGTTCCCTGCGCCCACTATTGGGTCCTTCCAAGGGAGCTATTGGCAGCCCGTTTGCCGTGCAACAGCTCTCCGGTAACCCTGCTGCCGTTTCTTATTGGTGAGACGGAGAGACTACGCCGCATGGCAGGTGATGTTTGATAAGCACTCTTAGCATTCTAACCCATTAATGTTTGGCTTCATCCACTTGCTTGCTACTCACACCTTCCGTTCTTCTTTATAGTTGTTGTTCGACTCCTGCCAGTGAGACACTGTTACGCCTTTGTTGCATCCATATGGGTTAACCCCTGTCTCAGTTTCGTATCGTGTGGCTCGTTTCCGTATATGTGTATTACTGGACCGCTTTACCCATCTACCGGACTTACCCGTTATCTAGATACTTAGCTGCCTTAGCACTTACGCGTCATACTCAGGTTACCTTCCTCTTTCGGACTGGTTTCCCACGTTTACTTAATACGCCCTGACTCCATCTCCCTCCAGAGTCGTCCAGTATTTCCATTACGCGTGAGTCATTTGCACAGCTACTTACTCAGTCTCTTTTCCTACTTACTAAGTACGTTACCAAGCATCAGTAAGCTCATTACTGAGCCGCTGACGCATCTCTATGTCTACTTACAAAGCCTCTTTTCCGTGACTCAGATCCTAGTAGTACTTGTTGTATATAAACCCTGTACAAGAGTCCGATGTCGCCTCAGACTTGGTCTCCTTTGTGAATCCAGGACCATAAACCCCACTTAAGAGCTTCGCTCTATTCCCCTGTCTGATTCTCATCGTAGCATCCACTTGCGCTCAAGAGCTTTGCTTTGAGTCTGCTATCTGACCTGACTTCAGATTAAGTCAGCTTTGCCTTAAAGTATCTAGGCGACTCTAGTACATAGAGTAGACTCTCTTAAGTACGATAGTGTATAGTAAGACCACGCTTATTGGTAAGCTATACATTAGGCGAACATCTTTACTCTCACAGCAGCGGTAAAGACTAGTAACTCGATATGCAAAGTCCATGCGTAACATTAGACCAAGTCTTATTTTATATAAGCACCAGAAGGACGTACCCCTACAGTGTACAAGACCAAGATCAAGTCTAGCCATTTCAATAAGCCTAGCATCAAGAGTTCTCACCTCAGATCTAAAGTACCAGATCTAAGGCCTTGAAGCACCGAAGGCCTTACCCCACCGTTAAAACGGAACATATAAATGTTCAGTTTAACGAAGAAGATACATCCGAAGAAGCACCTGTGAGAAGAAGAGCCAGAGATGATTTATCTGTTCACGTTCAAGGCGAATCCATCCGTTGGAGAACTAGTCTTGAATACCCAGGATATTATCTCCATATCGAAGGTTTCACTTACCCAGTTGAATTTATAAACAACTATTGGTATTACCTCAACACCTCAGGCGATGATCTTAGAGGTTATCTCTTCTCAGTAACACCTGACAACCGAATCCAACCTTACGAAACTGGCACAGGATATTGGAGACTCACCGACCCCCAACACCCTGACTACGAACCCCTGCAAGTTGTACCAACCTCACCACCAGTTGCAACAACATCTGCCGTCACTTTAGACGTAACAGCGCCACCAGTAATATTATCCATTGACCCGGATATCCAACCGTACATCAATCAACCAGATGTACCATTATCGGAAGACCCGGCACTCTCACCGTTTATATCAGCACCAAACCCCAGTCTAGCTTCAGCAAGTCTAGCATCACCAGTTACTGATCTAGCATCAGCACACAGATCACCTATTGAACAAAGCCTATCAAGTGATAGCTCAGGAAGTACCACACAACAAACAGCCAGTGAAGGCGATTCACCACAACACTTGCAACCAGAAGAAGAAGTCTTAGTTGCACAAGTAGAACATGGATTAGATATCCAAGAACGAGAGCCAGAGAACCCTCTCATTCCAGACCAACCAGCTTACCTTCAGTTAATCGAAGAAGCAGTCGAAGTAGGAGTAGAAGTACCACCTCCTCCACCGCTAGTATTACCACCAGACCAACAAGGTTATTTACCAGTTGACCCTGTACAACCACCTGTCCCAATTGCACCACCAGTACCGCCACCTATTAATATTCAAGCAATGGCACAACAACCAGGACAACAACAGCCAGCCGGACAGCAACCAGCTGCACCTGCCATCCAAACTAGTAAACTCAGAGGCGATCTTCCAGACATATTTACTGGAAATCGTGCTCAGTCGGAGACATTTATGGAGCAGTTTGATCTCCATTGGGGACTTAATGATAATCATGAAATCATGTTATCCCCTTACCTCCATGCAATGTATTTATTTTCCCTATGCAAGGGACCGCTCATCAATAAATGGACCAATGAGCAAGTAGTTGAACTACGAGACAAGGTCACCCGTGCCAATAATCCCATTGGACGTGACCAAGAAGTGCTTTGGCGCGAAGCCCGAGATGCATTCATAGCAGCATGGCAAGATACCAATAAAGCAGAGAATGCCTATGCCGCCCTTCATCAACTTACGATGAATAAAGGACAACTGGATAGCTACATCGCCACATTCAAGAGCCTTGCACACGACGCCGGATATGACACTACCAATTCGGCAACAGTCAACATATTTGCGCATGGCCTTGACCCGGGATTGCTAAGTGCGATCTTGAAGTGTGACACTCATCCAGAAACCTTCGCGCAATGGGTTGATGCCGCCCGTATAGAAATAAAGAAGGCATCCTTCAGACAAGCAATGATGAGTCCACGTCAGCGAAAGTATAAATGGACACAACAACCGCGCCATCCACAACAATGCAATGGCTATCAACGCAGCCGCAACGACGAAGTGGTACCTATGGACATAGATCCTCCCACCTTCACACGCGTAAGCCGTGCCCGTACAGAAGCAGATAAGACCCGCTATCAAATAGAAGGTCGATGCTTCTATTGTGATCGACAAGGCCACATGGCAGCAAATTGTCCGAACAAGAAGTGCCAACAACCACAAGGACAGGCTAATTTCAAAAAGAAGCCACAATTTAAGCCTAAGTGCTCAGATCAATCTAGCCGAGGCCACAACTTCCGAAAGTCCAATAAGCCAAATAAGCCACCGCTTAGATTCGGCTATTACCCCAAGGCACGCGCTGCACATATCGAAGAAGTTGAAAGCGAACAGGAGTATGAACAAGACGAAGTCGACGTCATATCACACGCCGCCTGTACCGCCCGCCTTTCTGATGAACAGAAAGAAGAATGGCTTAAGGAATTAGATGAAAGAGGCATAAATTTTTAGCTGGCCAGAAGCGACCAGCAATGCTTAGGGCCATATTTCCAGATGCCATCTTTTCTCCAGCCATACGTCACATGCCTAATTCCAATGATGAACAAAACTCCGTCCATGCCGATGTCCAGATCCATTCAAGAACCGTCCATTCCGCCGTGCGCGCACTCATAGATAGTGGTGCAACCGATAATTTTATATCTCCAGCCGTTGTCGATTATTTCCGCATACCAACTGAACAACTAGACAAACCCAGAACCATCCGCAATGTAGATGGCACTAAGAATAGTATTGGAAATGTCCATACTATAGTGTACCTCGATCTTACCTATAAGAACCAATCTCGCAGTACCAATCGCAAAACCAACCGTTATCGCTTCTATGTCATTGACTTAGGAGGCGATCATATGCTTCTAGGAATGCCTTTCCTTGCCACAGCCAATCCAGACATTGATTGGTCTGCGGGAGCATTCATTGGTACTGTTACTGCTGCAACCACTAATGCGCATAAATGGACACCAGAGTGCAACAGTAAGATCTATAAAGCCTTCTCATGGGAGAGGCAACCCACATTTTATGAACCACACAACACTCCACCACCTAATGGAGAACCCGAGTATATTACCATAGGACCAGAAGACTATGAGTCCCTCTACCAGTATCGCACACCATCGCCCGATATATATCATCATCTTCATGACTTCCATGATGATGAAAATATACCTATAGTCAGCCGACACATTACCCTGGCCACTCTCCTAGCTGCTAAAGAATATGCACGCAAGTTTAAAGGAGAAGATAAGACCATAAATGCACGAAATAAAGCATATGATCAAGCAAAGAAGGAAGGCCTCGTGACGCACGCTCAGAAACTCCAATATGAGTTAGAACAGAAGCGTGGCCCCACTGCTGATGATCTGGACTTCAAACAACGATGGTTAGCAAAGAAAGAAGCCGAGAACGCATGGAAGAAGCTGTTAAAAGAACAGGTACCCCATGAATATCATCGCTACAGCAAGGTTTTTAGCGATAAAGAAGCTGAAAGATTTCCTAAAAGCCGACCATGGGACCATGCCATAGAACTCACACCCGAAGCACCTGCCACACTAAATTGCAAAGTGTATCCACTCGCGCCAGGCGAACAAGTCAACCTGGACACATTCCTCAAAGAACACCTCAGTAAAGGATATATCTGCCGCTCAAAGTCAGCATATGCTTCCCCATTTTTCTTTGTAGCAAAGAAAGATGGAAAGCGTCGCCCAGTGCAAGATTATCGTGCACTCAATAAATACACTGTGCGAAACACGTATCCACTGCCACTCATTAAGGAGTTAATCACTCAACTTGTGAACAAACAATGGTTCACTAAGTTCGACATTAGATGGGGATATAATAATGTCCGCATCAAGGAAGGAGACGAATGGAAAGCCGCCTTTAAGACCAACAGAGGACTCTATGAGCCCACTGTCATGTTTTTCGGTCTCACCAATTCCCCTGCGACATTCCAAACAATGATGGATGACCTATTCAAAGAAGAAATTGCTACAGGCAATGTCATCATATATATGGATGACATTCTAATCGCCACAACCAGCGACTTAGATCACCACCGCCGCAAAGTCCATCATGTGTTGCAAAAGCTATTGGACAACAACCTATTCCTCAAGCCAGAAAAGTGTCATTTCCACAAATGCGAAGTGGAATACCTAGGAGTAGTAGTAGGAAAAGGCAAAGTTAAGATGGACCCCGTCAAAGTCCAAGCAATCACTGACTGGCCTACCCCTACAAAGCTCAAAGAGCTTCGCTCATTCCTTGGCTTCGGAAATTATTACAAAGATTTCATTGCCCAATATTCCAAGCTTACTCGTCCACTCCATGAACTTACTAAGAATAATGTCAAATGGCATTGGGATGACGAACAACACACAGCATTCCAAACACTCAAGGACAAATTCACATCGTACCCAGTCCTCAGAAACCCAGACCCTACCAAGAAATACATCTTAGACACCGATGCATCTTTATTCGCAGTCGGAGCCACCATTAGTCAAGATTTTTCTGATGGAAGACACCCAATTGCGTACTTTTCTAAATCCCTGCTTCCAGCAGAGCGCAATTATGACATATATGATCGGGAATTATTAGCTATCATCTATGCCATAAGGGCGTTTAGATACCTCCTTTTGGGAGCACAACAGCAATTCCTAATTCGGTGCGATCACGAAAACCTTAAGTATTTCAAATCTCCACAAAAGATTACCCCGCGCCAGGCATGATGGCATGAACTATTACAGGATTACAATTTCAAATTAGAACACCTTCCCGGCAAAAGCAATACTATTGCTGACCTTCTTAGTCGAAGAAAGGACTTTGAAGGGGGAGTAAATCCCAATGAGAATGTCACTCTTTTGCCTGAGAAGCTGTTTGCATGTAAAGTTTACCTCGAAGACAATGAAGAAACACGGCACAAAGTCCTTCAAGAAGTTCATGACACTCCAGTTGGAGGTCACCCCGGAATCTCTAACACATGGCATCTTGTTAATCGCCAATATGAAGGACCCCGTTTACACCAATTCGTCGAAAACTACGTCAAGGGATGCGCAAAATGCCAAGAATCCAAGGTCATTACACACCTGAAATGCACCCCACTTTATCATTTTGATACACATACGGAACAAGGACCGTTCCAATACGTTTCAATGGATCTAATCACTGATCTACCACCCTCAAATGGCTTCGATTCCGTTCTCACCATAGTGGATCAAGGATGTTCCAAAGCCACTTACTTCATACCCTGCAATAAGACCATAGATGGTCAGGGCGTAGCGCAACTCTATTTTGAACACATCTTCCCACTATTCGGTTTACCAAAACGGATTATATCGGATCGAGATCCAAGATTCGTTAGTCACTTCAGTAAAGCAATCTGCAAAGTGACACACATACAACAGAACATTAGTTCTGCCTTTCATCCACGAACAGATGGACAAAGCGAACGTATGAACCAATGGATAGAAACCTATCTCCGTCAGTTTGTTTCACAACAACAGAATGATTGGAGCAAGCTCTTGCCAATAGGAGCATTTGCGCACAACTCATGGCGACATGAGCATACTAAATACACTCCACATGAGCTCATCTTAGGATTTAATCCCACCGCTACAATCGATACCCCTGAAGACACTGTCCCTGCTGCACAGGAACGTCTTTCTACACTCCAGAAAGTAAGATCAGAAGCTCAGAAGATGTTACAAAAGCGCATCAAGCCACTCAATGTACCTCGCACTTTTGTTCCAGGTAACAAAGTATGGTTAGATGCGAAGAACCTCACCATCAGAACACCTTCTAGAAAGCTCAGTCCACGGAGATATGGACCATTTAAGATACTCATGAAGATTTCACCCGTTGCATACGCTATTGCACTTCCTAAAACATGGAAGATTCATAATGTGTTCCATGTGGATCGTCTGATTCCACATCATGAGACACAAGCTTATGGAGCAGCATACAGTCAGCCACCCCCTGAGCTGATTGATGGAGAAGAAGAGTACAAAGTCGAAGAGATCATTAGAGATCGCTTACTCAGAAGAAAGCGCCAATACCTCGTCAGTTGGGTAGGATACCCAGCAAGCGAGAATAGTTGGGTGTATGAAAAAGACCTGAACGCCCCAGAGCTCTTAGAAGCCTATCGCCAATCCAAGGCATAGAGCTCCAGCTATATAAGACCTCGTCACCTACACTCAAATTCCCATTCTCAAACTGGATCGTTTTCTCTTAGTCCTCCTCCTCTTCGCTATTGCCCTATACCTCCGAATTCCACTCCTCCTTGTGTGGAGTTTCATCGTCTACATCCACAACTTCCCTGTCGACTGTCACCCTGCTTAGCCACCATTCTCCTACCCTTTGTCATCTTGTCCACCCTCTGCGCGTTCACTTGGATCATTTGCACCCTCATTCGATTGATAGAGGTCGCACTTGTCACCGCCATAAGAACGCCAAACCCTTGCTTCATCGATCGCTAGTCACCCTGATCCTCCTCGCTCTTTTCATCGCTACCCTCCTCTAGATCATCTGGGACCTCCTAAGGCTTATAGAGCTCATCCTCATCCGCGCCGAACCTCGGACGCAACACCTTCATTTCATCGTCCGTTGATCACTGTAAGCCCTGGATATTCCATTATTTCTAGTCACCCTTTGGAGCGTCACCCTTGCTGAAACAGCACTCCTCATAGCTGCCTACCACGTCTTCCTCCTCGCAAGGGCAACCGCCGCCCTCATATATTTCTACCTACAGCTTCGTAATCCAGAGCTGTAGTCCAGTCCACCTTATCAAACCGCAACTCGTGTCATGTTTACCCTTGTACCCCGGTCTACTTCCCCCACCAGATCATCCAACATGTCCATTGCCTCGTCCACCGACGAGCTCCAATACGTCGGACCCGAGGACTTACTCCCTCCGCTCGAGCTCAAGGTTGATGCCACCCAGCTCGGAGACAAGCAAGAGGTCCAACCCTTCCTTTCCGATTCCACACTTGTTGGCTCACCAGTTTCCATCAAACAGGATGAAGACACCAAAGAGCCACTCCTCCTCTCCACGCCCAACGACGTGCCCAAGATCAAGGTCGTCGACTTCGACACCCAGGCTGAGCGCGAGCTTAACCAGAAAGCACACAATGCCCAACGTGAACAGGAGAAGAGTGCAGCCGCCGAGAAAGTCCAAAACGCCGTCCTGCACACCGCAATCGTCCTTCAAGCATCCAAGAACGGATGCATAGCTCAAGGACCCCCCTCACCAGAAGTATGCGAAGGTCTTAATATTTTGTACCAACGCATGCGCACTTACTGGGAAAATTCACAGACCACATCCACTGAGCCCACTGACTGGGACTTCTTCTCTCCTGCTTCCTCTGGATGGAACACGGAACGAGAAGACGAATTCAATGACGCGTGGCCAACGCCACCCCCTACACCCACAGAAGGAGACGACATGCACCCGCCATCTTTCGGTGTTTGCGGTGCACACCCCAGACAAGGCTGGGAGATCAACTCCCAAGGGACCACTCACTATTACAGGTTCCTTATTCCAGATCCATCCACCACTCACAGCGTAGTCGCCCCCTTCGTCAGTTATCACCTCCTAAACCGTGGCCGTCCCGAAATCTCCGGTACATACGGTAAAGGATATCCCGTTCACATGCGTCCGCTCCGTCCCACAGCTGTGGATTACCTCTGCCCCCCAATCACACCAGCACAACTGCAAATATTCGATATGCAGGCACCATTCGCCTCTATCGTCAACCGGATCATCAACGAATACCTTCCCCTTGATCTGTCCACGTCAATCCGCCAGTATCAATTCTTCAAGGAGACGCAATACACCCTTCAAGCGGCGATCCAGAACCTACAGGAGAAGGAGATGCGCTATCTAGAGCGCGCGGTAAATGTCATTTTGGAGTTGGAGAATTCTAATGTCCTAGGGCATTTCTTTTCGCATCAGGACATCATAGAGATCGACCTGGTTGATAACGCCCCATGTGCCAACAACCCCCACGCCTATGCTGAACTTGCGCGCCTCGCCCACGGGTTTGAAGGATACATCACAAATTCAGCCCTAGACCCCGCCATCAACCCCTATCGCTCGTCCCGAAGTCCGCCGCCATCTACCCTCCGTAAGCACTCCGGCGCATCCGCTCGCCATCCACTTAAAGGCCCTTCACAGGCCAACAGTGAAGACACCACCGATGCCCTTGCCGACAAGATTGAAGCAAACCTCCGTAAGCAGCTTCACTCTCGTCCCTTTAGAGAACCGAAGCTCTGCCACAGGTGTCAACACTCCGGCCACATCCACCGCAACTGCACCGCTCGCTTCCCCCTCTTGCGTCATGCCTACCGTCAAGCCAAAGGACTCTCGCGTCATCGCAAGTAGACATCCACCGGTGCATCAACACCTGTACCCACATATCCATCGCCCGGTGTCGATGCCCCCATCATCCATTGTTGACATAGTTCTTTCCGTTCCTCACGTCTCTTGTGCACTTGCTACCGCTTATGACACGAACTGCCCCCATGTGTATTTCATTTTTGAGACCCTTACTCTCATAGACCTGCGCCCCCATCACTTAATTTGCTTCTCTCCTTCATGTACCTTACGCACATGTCTACTTCCGAACGTCTTGTTATCCCGTTTCCACTTACAGCCGTTACCCCTTTGGATACAACCCTATTTTGACAATCGCCCACCTCCATCTTGGCGTTACTAGACCTTGAAATGGGGCTGATGTTACACCTTTGTTGCATCCATACGGGTTAACCCCTGTCTCAGTTTCGTATCGCGTGGCTCGTTTCCATATATGTGTATTACCGGACCACTTTACCCGTCTACCAGACTTACCCGTTATCTAGATACTTAGCTGCCTTAGCACTTACGCGTCATACTCAGGTTACCTTCCTCTTTCGGACTGGTTTCCCACGTTTACTTAATATGCCCTGACTCCATCTCCCTCCAGAGTCATCCAGTATTTCCATTACGCGTGAGTCATTTGCACAGCTACTTACTCAGTCTCTTTTCCTACTTACTAAGTACGTTACCAAGCATCAGTAAGCTCATTACTGAGCCGCTGACGCATCTCTATGTCTACTTACAAAGCCTCTTTTCCGTGACTCAGATCCTAGTAGTACTTGTTGTATATAAACCCTGTACAAGAGTCCGATGTCGCCTCAGACTTGGTCTCCTTTGTGAATCCAGGACCATAAACCCCACTTAAGAGCTTCGCTCTATTCCCCTGTCTGATTCTCATCGTAGCATCCACTTGCGCTCAAGAGCTTTGCTTTGAGTCTGCTATCTGACCTGACTTCAGATTAAGTCAGCTTTGCCTTAAAGTATCTAGGCGACTCTAGTACATAGAGTAGACTCTCTTAAGTACGATAGTGTATAGTAAGACCACGCTTATTGGTAAGCTATACATTAGGCGAACATCTTTACTCTCACAGCAGCGGTAAAGACTAGTAACTCGATATGCAAAGTCCATGCGTAACAGACACCATCAGCAAAATGAAAACGGTACTAGTGGACTAGTCTAGTTATGGCTAGTCAACTAGTAGCCTAGTTTTTCGTCTAGCATAGTAGACTTGCCATGCGCTAGTATTGCAAATTCTAGTGCTAGCTGTCTAGTTTTGGAACTAGTCTA
Organism: Russula olivacea; assembly: GCA_963926505.1. Taxonomy (NCBI): domain Eukaryota; kingdom Fungi; phylum Basidiomycota; class Agaricomycetes; order Russulales; family Russulaceae; genus Russula; species Russula olivacea. The sequence continues at coordinate 546,096 of OZ004879.1, read as the reverse complement.
GTCTCTGTGTCCCTAGTCTAGTAGACTTGCCATGCTCTAGTTTCACTGTCTATAGCTATATAACACATCTGGCTCTAGAATTGTGTACTAGGATAGACATCTTGTTTCTAGAAATAGTTTGTGTCCTGTTCCCAGATTTATTTTCTGGCACCAGTTCATCATATATTGCACTCGTGCGTTCAGCCAATTGTCACACATCAGGATAGCGATCACATCAGTCATATTTCATTATTTCAAATAATCAATAGATCTCCGATTTGGGAGACAGCAAGACACTAAATAAACAGTGCCAATCCAGACTAGTATAAACATGATATCCAATTTTCAAACCTTAAGATGCGTTGTCGGCCGCCTGTGACCATGGTTCTGAATGGAATGTGTCAATTCTGCATGCTAGTTAGAATGATTCGACGAAACCTCACCAATCCAATCCTGCCAGTGTCTTCGCCTTCGGAGTCTTCGTGGTAGTCTTCTATCGCTTCGTGCCGGGCCTCAAGTTCTTCTTCACAATAATCAAGGGGTTGAGGGTGCAGAAGGTCTTCGTCATCAGTAAGGGCTGCTAAATCACCTTCATCTACGTCATCAACCTCCGTTGATACTGGCGGACTTAGGACTTCCTTGTCTTCATCGTTGTCTTTATCGTGGGTGGGTCCGGTACTGTCGACAGTTGTTAGTACCTCTGAACTGTGAATGGATCTGTCAGTGCTTGCAACTGGCTCACCCTGCACGAAGATCGGGCCTCAACGATACGTACTCAGTGTGCAGGGGGAGACGTTCCATCGCATATAGGAGCACGCTCGTTTTGTCATTGTTCGAAAGCGAGTCCGTAACATCACGAATGCTCGCATCCAGCATCTTTGGGTTGAAGACCAACATGGCATCGATCGATGTCTTCCCGTGGACAAGTGGAGGGTGCTGCACAGAGCCATGCGGTAACTCGGTTTCAGGACGCCGCCAAACTGGAAGCGTTTCGACGGCGTCAGCAGAAGATTCAAAGGAAAAGAGAACAAGATAGGTTAAGGGAGGATGCTGACTGCGCCGTTGATGACCGAGCTTCCTCGAGGGTATGTGAATTGCTCGCAGTTAAATTGGATCCGAAGAATACCCGCTCCGAGTGCAGTGAGTACTTGTGTATTCACCGCGTCGGAGGTGTTGATGCGTTTCGTAGTTCTAGAGGGTGTTGAGAGTATTGATCAAGATTTTGAGAGGATGTGCGAATTGCTCGAAATTTCGATGACGCCGGCTTGCGGAGGCGAAAAACGCTGTAGATACAAGGGGATGCCATCAGTAAAAAGGAAAGATGAGAGTGCCATATTGGGGGGAAAGTGTACGTCTTCCACTTGATCTCATCCTTTAAAAGGTCTTAGTGTCGGGTGTGAATTCAGTCCCTAGGATTTGCAATCGCGACCACATGGTGCTCTCTGGTGGCGCATTCACTTTGGGCTTAATCACGATATGCTAGTGTATTCTCGGGTAAGGTGTCATTCTGTTTGTGTACGACAGCATGAAGTTTGGTATGGTATCACACTGCTTTGCGATCGCTAGTGTCAATAGCAATATATATTGGCCAACTGAATAGGTTTTTGATCTCAGACTAATAGACTATGCCATTACAGTCGTGTTGCATCTCCATCTCCACAAGCTGATTCGGGCCGTCACGCGTCGACCGGAGAGCGTGCACCAACATCGAGAACGTTAGCTCCATCCACGGGATAGCACACTCAAGTGGTATTCATCGCGCCAGAAGACACAGTAGAGCCAACGGGTGATGCTCGGAGGCCGCAGATTCTCGAGGAGGCGATAGAAACAGTTGGTCCAGAGGCGAATGATTATGTTGTATTTGTCGGGTATATTTCGTAGCGAAGCGGGGACACCAGATGCCAGAGAGATTTCGAGCAGGTTGAGCATCATCTCAGAAAGACTAAGGAAACAAGTTGAGATGGTACAACAGGAGAACAAGGAGGGGGCGTACCGTTTGTGATCGTCAATCAAGTTCTTCCATCTCGCTTTCTCCGCTTCATCGGCTCCAGCCAATGGGCCACCCTTAATGACAATCCGATTCTCGTCTTGAGGTTCGCCCGAATCAGCAAGAAGGTTTGTCTCCAGATGGGAGATATCACGGTAAAGCTTCTTCAGCTGGTTCGAAAACGCATTCGTTTTGGGCTCGTCGCGGGGTTTGTTGTGATCAAAAATCGAAGATGGCGTAGACGATCCATCTGTCGTGCCAGACGAAAGTGTGAAGTCCGACGAGACGATGGATTGGGTGTAAGAGGAGACGGAGGAGACGGAAGCGTAGTCGCCGGATGACTTTGGCGCCGGTTTTCGAGCCTGGGCTGCGGAGAAAGACACAGGGTCGTGCTTTCTTGGATCGAAAAGCTGGCGATGCTGAGATGCGTCGCGATTGTGTCTGGAGGCATCTGCGGGCTGTCTAGGAGCATAGGAGCTCCCTGCAAACTCGGACGACGCCTCAGGCTCGGCGGTGCGGCGCATCGGGATTGGATCTGTATCTGGATTGAAGAGTTTGCCCTGCTGTTTGTAAACGGGTACGTGTGGCGGGGTTTTGGAGTGGGGGAGAGTTTGAGGATGTGGGAGAACTCGCTCGAGTCTGGCTCGGGTCTACTTATAAGCACCGCAGGTGGTGACTGTCCGGAGGAGGACTGCGGCCTGCGAGGCGGTGACATTGAGAGAGAAAGATTCTGCCCATAACTGCAAAAGTGCATCAATGTTTGGGGCAGGTAGCTCAGCACGGTGATAAAGAAGTTCGGCAACCTTGAACTGTATTTCACTATTGAAGGGCGTCCAATCCCCTTGCGGTGTTGTCTGACGGGGATCTGGTGGTTCACCTGCTGGCAAGAAGCGACCGTCTTGGTCACATGGAAGGGCTACACATTGATTCAGTCGTTAATGACCTGGAGGGCACACATCAGTTACCGGTGAGATGGGGATGTTCAATTCTCTGGGCAAGCGGCGTGTGGTGACGGTCTTCATCCTCCGAGTCCCGAATGCGTTCAATATCGACTGGTTGGTTGTTCGAGTTGACGTGGATGGTACGCATGTGGTATGTGTGCCCATTTTGGCTCTTGAACCTTTGTGGGCATCCGGGGCAAAGACATGGGAGCATGGAGATTCTCAAGGGCACAAAATGGGCACAAAGTGTTCACCTACGAATTCATTATATGGGAAGCATGAAGGATTCTGCCAGTGAGACAGCACGAGTGCGTCAGAGCCTCAGAGGACCTGTGGCGGCGGCTAACGTCGGACTCCAAATAGTCAGCTCGGGTAGCACGTGGAGTGCAAGCGTGCAGAGACTACAAACTAAACTAAAAGTTATGACGATGGCATTTATTCGATCAGGGACTGGCAGACTAGAAATACTAGAGAAACTATGTCGTCCTAGCAATTACCTAGGAATAGATTCGGCAGCTAGCCTGGCTAGATTTGACTAGCAAAATTTATCTCAAAACTAGGCTTACTAGATCGACTAGCGACAGCATCCTAGGAACGCTAGTCGCTCTAGCACGTGTCATCTTGCTGATGACATACTTATGACCTCCTCTATATATGATTACAATATTGCATCGAATAGACTGTTTGGAACATGGCTGGCGAATACTAGTAGCGGTGTTATCTTGCTGATGCCCAAGTATCGCGTTTTCCAATGTCGGCAGCCTGAGGACAAGCATTGCCCCACAGCACCCAAATTACTAAGCTCAGTTCACCATACTGCGACGTCAGCATGACATTGAATTGAATTAATGTAATGCAAGTCATTTTCGCTGGGCTGGGAACATTCACAAGTTTGGTAGGCGGATGCCGAGTTCCATAAGGTGACGCCACACAGTCTGTGCGACGTGTCTCAGGCTGTCATCACGACTTGCCATCGTTCTCCAGCATCACTCCAGCATCACCCATCATTCTTTCCTGGTAGCTGCCTAGATTATCGATTCTGATTGACAACCATTTCGAAGGCTCGACATGACAAAGAAATCCCACCGGAGACCGAACAAACGAGCCAAGCAAATTCGATGTGCTAGTACGCTCTTATTGAGCAACATGACGCAGTAGCTCTGCTGATAGACTCGGTTCGGTGTAGGCCAGGCAATATCAATCTAAATGCTCCCCGACGATGTACTGCTAGTAATATTTGACTTCTGCGTAGTTCATCAAGATCAAGGTTCAAAGAGATGAAGTCGTGGCAAATGCTTATACACGTTTGTCGACGGTGGAGAATCATTGTTTTTGGATCAACACGTCGCTTGAATCTGCGACTGTTTTGTACGCCCAAAACGCCTGCGGGTGACACACTGGTCATCTGGCCAGTCTTGCCTTTCGTCTTTCAGGGCTCTATCTACGCAAGATCAGATGCAGTTAACACCATCACTATGCTCAACTACAGTGATCGCATGCGTATAATGAAACTCCGTGACTGCTTGCTCTAGTTCAAGAACTACGGGAGCCTGTGCGTTACGAGGCCTTCAAAGGTCGAAGATGCCAAGCTCACGCTGGACCCGACAGATTGAATAAGATCAGTTGATATTACTCAGATGGACATACAGAAGAGGCGTGGATCATTGACAGATAGTGTTGGAGCCGCGACGTTGACGTTTGAGGTTAAAGTTGTCGGAAACGTAAGCCTGAAGGGGAGATTTCTGCGATGGCCGACGGTGCTGTGTGCAATTTTAATTGGTGGTGCGCGCACAGGATGGGTTACAGTGACGCCACTCGCCCGATGGAGGACGAAGATGCTGTGATGATCTGCCTTGTGTGAAGCTGCACCGTGACGAGCTACAGACTCGGACGCACCACGTCGAATGCATGTAGGAAGAGCATGAGCAGCACACTCGTGTTTTCGTTACAATAAAAGTCCTTTACGAAAAATTTCAACAACCGAATTTAAACCACATTGCTTCTGACATCATTGGGATGGTTTGGTTTGGTAGTGCCAGTGGGGATCGGTGGTGGAGCAAACTGGGGTGCAGTGTACGGGCAACAGCGAACAATGACAGTGCCAGTGAAGACATGCGAAAGCCGACGAGTGTTGTTTTCGCGCTCGCATTGGGCATTAGCATTAGCGCAGCGGCATATAGCAGCACCGATAACGCGATCATGACTCGGCGGAGTGGTCCTGCCACAAACGTAAATTTACACGCAATAAATTTTTTGGTCACGTGCGGGATACCTGTGGCGTTTCGATTCGATTTCCAACCATCATCTTTTCCTAGCTGCCTTACGCCAATAGATTGCTGTACCGGAAGGCTCTCTCCGACAGCAGAATTTATACACATCGCTTAGTCGAGCGAAGCCAAGGTATGTCTTCCGCGCAGTATACCGCAATTAAATGACCGTTGACTGGTGCGAGGTAGGCCAGATGACAATCGACACACTGTCTGACGACGCCCTCCTATATGTATTCGATTTCTATCTGGCAGAAGCTTCGGAAGTAGAGGCGTGGCATGCGCTGGTCCATATGTGCCGACGATGGCGAACTCTTGTTTTCGCATCACCACGTCGCCTGGATCTACGAATTGTCTGCACCAACAAAACCCCAGTGAGGGAGAAGCTGGATATATGGCCAGCCCTTCCCATCGTTATATCGGGCTCTTGCAACTCACAAGCGTGCCTCGATCACATCGTAGACGCACTCGAGCACCACGATCGTTTGTGTCAAATCGAGCTTTCTTTGATGTGGGAATTGGAAGATATCTTCGAAGCGTTGGAGGTGCCATTCCCGGAGTTGACAGTTCTGAAACTGCGTTCAACTCAAACCCCGGACCCAATCTTTCCCTATTCAGGCCAGTACTTTGGTGGCACCAACCATCTACGATCGCTTTCGTTAACCCGCATTCCAATTCCGGAATTACCAACTCTACTTTTGTCTTCCACCGACCTCGTCGATCTTCGCCTGATGGAAATTCCTATAACCGTTTTCATTTCCCCCGACGAGATGGTCACTGCCTTATCTGCGCTGACCAGACTCCAGGTTCTTCACCTGGGATCCCAATTCGATGAATTTCACCCCGACTGGGAAAACCGACGCTTACCTCTGCCGACACCCACCGCCCTTCCCTCTCTTATCGAGTTGAAGTTTGAAGGTGTCATCGAATACCTGGATGACTTTATGGCCCGGATTGATACCCCTCTACTCGATTGCTTGGATATAGTCGTTTCTTTCCTCCTCAATCGGGTCATAGTGCTCAACACTCCACAAATTCTTCGGTTTATTAGCCACGTACCCAAGTTGCAGGCACTTGGTGAAGCACATATTGGGATTCACAATGACGGTTTCAAAGTCTGGATCAATTTTCTCCCGACGGGAACATCTAGTGGTGTGTTCAAGCTGGAAATCCTCTGTATTGAGCCAGAACAGCAGTTCCCGTGTCTGGCCCAGATCTGTCATTCGCCGTTTTTCCCCCATCCCACGTTGGAACACCTTTATATCGACGGGGGTAAATATTCAAGACAACGCTGGCGAGGCGACACGGAGAATACCGGATGGCTGGAACTTCTTCAGCCATTTACCTCAGTGAAGAATCTCTACCTTTCCAAGGACTTTGCACGACACATCGCGCCCGCCCTGGAAGAACTCGGTGGGGAAACAGTGACGGAGGTGTTACCCGCCCTGGAGAATGTTTACATAGAGAAGTTCCAGCTATACGGACCTGTCAATGAAGCCTTTTCGAACTTCGCTGCCACGCGACAGCTGTCCGGTCATCCCATAGTTGCCTCCGACTGGGACAGAACAGGGCGCGAAGCAGATTGATGATCGATATGTGATCGATTTCTTGGAGTATTTTTGTTAATATCACCGTGATTAGATATCTTGTTCACCATAGATTAGGGTCATCTATGTACCCACTGGCAACTTGCAGATTTGTGTTTCACCTTTACCTTTATTTGGTGACACGACAGTGGCATCATTGCATCTTACACTCAACCTGTCTGAGGGGAGTACATGGGGAGTGGAATCTGGGTGGATGTCTTCGTTTGCTAGCGATCGGCACGAATTATTCTCCATCCCTTTAAAATGCAGATCAGAGTTGTACCCGGACTGAACAAGATCAACCGGCCATCGCTCTAAAAGATCCCATTCCTAAAGCTAAGAAATTTCACAACTCCAGAAAGGCCCATCACCGCTCACCGATACTTTCCATAGGTGACGTCGCAAACTTATAAAGGTTTACCAAGTTACATTAAAAGCCCGGAGCACAGCGGCAGTTGGTGCGGCAGTTCGGAGAGGAGAGAGGTGAGGAAAACAACTTGGATAATGACCTCATGGGAACTTTGAGAAAAGAGAGGAATCCGAGGGTCATGATTCATGATTACCCGTCGACAATTCAGGGTCACAGAAAAGTGGTCTACTTTATCTGAAAAGGTCTATTATACAGAGAAGTACCACATGACACTGTCACTGGGCCGCGCCAGTAGCCGCATGACACCACAGCTCCACCTAACAGCCGCCGCAGTATATGTAAGCTCAGCATGGATGGGCTTAAAGTGCCGCATGGGAACTGAGATATTGAGATACCGTGAGCGCCTTATGTTATTTTGGGGATGATGACTGATGAGGCCGATGAGGCGAGCTGCATGGCTTGCACATGGAAGTGTAAATAATGGATGTGGATGATCGGCACGGGCTGTCTCCAGGACTATAAGTCTTCCCCACAAATAAAATACAGAAGTACATCGACACCGACACCGTGAGAGAAGTCGCGTGACCTCAGGATGTTACATAAGTTGCTGAAGCCTAATTCCCGCGCTGACTGTCCCGCCATTTTCCTGCACTAATGGATTGGTGCTCTTCTGGAGGCTCACTGACAGTAGAAAATTATGCACATCGCTCAACCGGTCGAAGTAGATGTATGTCCTTTCCACACAACATCTTGCTAAGACCGTTGACTGTTGCGATGTAGACCAGACCCAGCTGACAATCGACACGCTCCCCGACGATGCCCTCCTATATGTATTCGACTTCTATGTGGCCCAAGCATCTGAAGTAGAGGCCTGGCATACGCTCGTTCATGTGTGCAGACGATGGCGAAACCTCGTTTTTGTATCACCACGCCGCCTAAATCTGCAAATCGCATGCACAAACAAAACCCCGGCCAAGGAGTTGCTAGATGTCTGGCCAGCCCTGCCTATTGTCGTATCGGGCTCTTGCAAATCATTAACCTGCATTGATAACATCAAAGCCGCCCTCGGGCACCGCGATCGTGTATGCCAAATCAAGCTTTTTTTTATAATGCGCGACCTGGAAGATATACAGGCATCTCTGGAGGAACCATTCCCGATATTGACAGACCTGGACCTGAGCGCAGTTGGCTCTTTCCGGCCATTCTATCCAAATGGGACCAGATTCTTGGGCGGGTCTGCCCGCCTGCGATCGCTTACTTTGAGCCGCATTTCGATTCTGGACTTACAAGACCTACTTTTGTCTACCCCTAACCTCGTCATTCTTCGTCTGGATAGAATTCGTAAACCTGTTTCGGTATTTCGTGATTCCGGTTCTTTTCAACCCGACGAGATAGTCACTGTCTTGTCCGCGTTAACCAGACTCGAACAGCTGGACCTTCATGTCGAATTCGGTCGATCTTACCCTAACTTGGAATACCGACGCTTACCTCTGCAGACACGCACCGTCCTTCCTTCTCTTACCGAATTGAGGGTCAGAGGTGCCACTGAAACCTTGGAGAGCTTCATGGCACAGATCGACACCCCTCTACTCGACCACTTGAATATACTCTTTTCCTTCTCCGCGTCCGACCGGGTCATATTACTCGACATCCCACACATTCTTCGGTTTATCAGTCGCATACCAAAGCTACAGGAACCTGATGAAGCATATATAGGATTTGACTCTATCGAATCCAAAGTGTGGATCAATTCTTTTTGCTCAACGCGAATATCTCGTCGTGTGCTCAGGCTGGAAGTCCTCTGCATGGATCCGGAACGGCAATTTCCTTGTCTGGCCCAGTTCTGTCGTTCTCCCCCTTTCTCCCTTCACCCATTGGAATACCTCTGCATCGGTGAGGGTCAATTTTTGCGAGAACATCAGCTAAACCACACGGAGAATACCCGATGGCTGGAACTTCTGCGACCGTTTGCTGCTCTGAAGAATCTATACCTCACCGAGGAATTTGCAATACATATCGCGCACGCCCTACAAGAGCTTGTAGGAGAAAGAGTGATGGAGGTGTTACCCGCCCTGGAGAAGGTTTTCATTGACGAGTTCCAGCCATCTGGACCTGTACATGAAATCATAAAGGAATTTGTTGCCGCGCGACAGCTCGCCGGTCATCCTATAATTATTTCCCGCTGGGACATAAAAGAAAACACCGAGCAAGACGTCGATAATCGATACAGTAAGTGTTCGAATTCCCAGACATCGATTGCATTATTATCACAATGATCTGACCTTTTTTTGTACGATTGCATACAGTATCACATCGAACTGAGGCAACTCATTCGTAGATTCGGAGATGATGTTATTGTACAGTATCTTGTATTCTAACTGTAGCGATTGATGGACAATGATCGGCAGGTGGCGGTTGTGATACTGGCTCACTAGAATTTGAAGTTGTCGGGAAAGTGAGAGGAGTTCTCTGCGATGGTTAGTAGTAATGTATGTGATTACTGTAAGCGTCATGATTTGAACGCATTGAGGATACACAGCACGGAAACGGAAAGGTCCGCGTTGGCTGCCGGGATTCGGGAATGTGGCCAACAGTACGCGCGCTGCGTCTCGGCTCCCTTTTCGCTCCCTTTGTGCTTGTAAATATCGCCCACTAGTAGCCACACAAACCCAGCACGACTCGACTGAGCCTTGCCATTTTACCACGCATCACAAGGCCCCAAGCAGGCCAAAAAGAATTACTGCAAGACCCGCAGCGCTACCACGAGCCTGTAGCGATCGCCAGCGATCGGTATCGCTGAGTCCCTCCTGCCGGTCCTACGGCGAGCGCCATTGTTTTCCGAGTCCTTCCCGCCGGTCCTGCCCGGGCCCGGGGCCGCGCCTCCAATTCTGCAATGTCCGGTAATGGCGTGATTGGTATTACTACTTCTATCATGATCAAAAAATTGAAGGCCGATCGATCATCCACCGGGCCCTGCGGAATCCTAGGAAAACTCGAGCGCGCACAGTCGTACCGTCATCCCTGGACCCTGGACCCTGGCAGACGAGGCCGCGATAGTCCCGCTTGGTGTGACACAGCACAGGACTCCTCGGCAGGCAAATCGACTAAATCGCTTGCCTGCAGCCGACGAGATGTTCACTCGTCTCTTTCGTAGATTTCAATTACGATAAACGATCGAACGATCGTCGGTACTGAAATCACGCGCTCAAGCCGCCTCAAGGGGAGGAATAAGGGTTTGTTTGTCCGTCTCGGCCATGTATAAATAAAGGTGGGTCCTTCGAACCTCCCCACGTCGTCGCATTATCCTCCCCATCATCCTCCGCTGACACTCAGTCCTCGTTCATCTAAAAATCTTCTCGTTGCGTTGCTCCAGTAATTGATAAAGCCTCAAATCGCCCTGCTTGTTTTCCCCACCAATCTCCAGAGTCATCACTTAGCAACCGCTCTGGTCATCGATAACTTCCAAAGGCTTAACAATGGTGAAGAAAGATCGGCGTCGGAGGAATCGGAGGAAATTGGCCAGGCAAGGTCCGTGTATATCTCCTGATCAGCACCTCACAATGACCACTGACTGGCGTGAAGTAGGCAAGGTGACAATGGATGTACTCAACGACGATGTACTCCTACACATCTTTGATTGCTATATGGCTCAAGCTTCACGGGTGGAATCGTGGCATACACTGGTCCATGTGTGCAAACGATGGCGAGGAGTTGTCTTTGGATCACCGCGCCACCTGAATCTGCGAATCGTCTGCACAAACAAAATGCGTGTGAGAGAGAAGCTGGATGTCTGGCCCGAATTTCCCATCGTCGTATCGGGCTATTGCGACTCGCCGTCAGGCCTGGATCAAAACATCGAAGCCGCACTCGAGCACAATGATCGCATATGTCGAATCAAGTTCGTTTCGACTTGGTATTTGGAACGTGTCTTTGCCACATTGGAGAAACCATTCCCGGCGTTGACAGATCTGGAGCTGTGGTCAATTGATGATGATGCGACGCCAGTCTTCCCCGATCCGGTCAAGTTCTTGGGTGGATCCAGTCATCTACGATCGCTCGAGTTGGGTGGAATATCGATTCCGGGATTATCGAGATTACTTTTGTCTTTCACCGACCTCGTCGAACTCCGCATTGATCTGACTTCTGAGTCTGAGTTCCTATCACACAAGGAGATTTTCACTGGTGTTTCCGCGTTGACCAAACTCAAAGTATTTGCCCTAGAATTCGAATACGCCACCCCTCGTGAGAGGGAAAGCCAGCACGCATCTCTGCCGCCGCATGCAGTCCTCCCGTCTCTCACCTCCTTCAAGTTCAAAGGCGTCAGCGAATACCTGGAGGACCTCGTGGCTCTGATCGATGTCCCTCAACTCGACCACTTGGATATAGCCTTCTATTCGTTCAATCAGGTCATTTTCGACACTCCCCAACTCTTTCAACTTATCAGTCGCATCCCAAATTTGCAAGTACCCGTTAAAGCACATATTGGATTTGACGATCCCGAACTTTGGATCGAACTCTCTTCGCCAACACAAGCATCGAGCAATGTGCTCACGCTAGGAATCTTATGCATTCCTCCAGATCCCCAGTTTCCGTGTATGGCTCAGTTTTGTCGTTCGCCATTTGTCCCCCTTCCTACCTTGGAATCGCTCTACATCGGCGGGGGTCGATATGAAGAACGAGATCGGCAGTATCGTATCGATAACAGCGGATGGCTGGATTTTCTTGAACCATTTGCCACCGTGAAGAACCTCTACGTTTCCAAGGAATTCGCGCCACGTATCGCACCCGCCCTGCGACAGCTTGTTGGAGAAAGAGTGACGGAGGTGTTGCCCACGCTACAGAATATTTTCGTAGAGGAGTTACAGCCATCAGGACCTGTCCACGACGCTATTGGGCAATTCGTTTCCTCGCGACAGCGTTCCGATCGTCCTATAGTCATTTCTGACTGGGCTGGGATAAGACCAGACATGAGGCAGGATGTTGGTAATCCCTTATTCGTATTATGACCACTTAGACGTCAGTTGGAGTTGTAGTTGCAGCACGTATTGTTACTACTGTAAATAACCATGATCTGGTCTCCTTGATAATATGTCACGTCGAATCGCAGTGGTCAACGCTCGGACCGAGCGCCCCGCATTCACGTGACACAAGTCAACTTGAAGTTCCGCCTTGCCAGGGCACCTTGGACTCCTACCACCATCAGGTAGGAGTTTTCCCACGGACCTGTCGTGGCTTGGTTGTTCGAAAGAACACGCACACCACGGCCCCTAAATAAAGAACAAAAGAGAACATAAAAGAGACAGAACGTCGAGAACGACAACATTATCCCAACGAGAAATCCAGTGAGACAGACACGAAAGAAAAACTAAAAGTAAAACGCACACCAAAAGTTAGGGTCAGCTGTCAATCTCACTATAAAATCCAAAGCGCGTGAATTTCAGTAGGTATAACGCGTGAAAACCGACTGAATTTGAGTCATTTCAGTACCCTCAATACATGCACCTTGTGACATTAAGTAAAAAACTATATTAATTTTCAGCATATTTTCGTTGAGGAAAATATGCTGAATTATTTCATACATAAATTACATGAAATTCAGTATTTCAGTCCAACGCGTGAAATTCACACGCTGTCGACTTTACAGTGTGTGGTGTGAGGGGAGAGCTCACTCGAGCTGCCTGACATGTCTAGATCTAATTGAGTTCCAGCTGCTTGTCCGGCTCAAAGCCATCTTAGGAGCCGCTAGCCATTCAATGGCTTGGCTGCTGATTGGCTGTTATAGTAGTGGCCGACTATATTACGTTTCACGTTTCCTGTCTAGATCTCTTCCCTCAAGGCCTAGCCTCACGTCGGTACCAAACAGAGACGAAAGGCGAATACGTTCAGTTCCAATCTCATTCCTTCCCGCCCTCACTGCTTTTCCTCACACCTTCTCCTGCCTATCCCTTTTCGCTCTCGGACGACTCGGACATTGAACAACAAAACACTGGCAGCCGCTACGCGGCATTCGTAGAGAACCACGCACATTGCATAATCGATCAAAGTCGTTGTATGTCTTTTCCACTTCCGCGATAATCGATAATCACTGACAGGTGCGATGTAGGCGGCAGTAGGCCAATGACAATCGACATACTCCCCGATGATGCCCTCCTATGTGTATTCGATATCTATGGGGCTGAAGCATCTGAAATAGAGGCGTGGCATACGCTGGTCCATGTGTGTCGCCGATGGCGAAATATCATTCTTGGATCACCACGTAGCCTGAATTTGCGAATTGCCTGCACAAACAGAACCCCCGTCAGGGAGTTGCTGGATGTCTGGCCAGCCCTTCCCATCGTCATATTTGCCGATTTCTACTCGGAAACCTGCGGCCTGGATAATATCAAAGCCGCATTCGAGTTCAACGAACGTGTATCTCAAATCGATCTTCTCATAGAGAGACGTTCGTTAGATAACTTCGATGTCTTTGCGGCATTGGAGAAGCCATTCCCTGCGTTGACAGACCTAAAGCTGCGGTTACCGGGATCTTCGGATCCAATCTTTCCCAATCCGGTCAAGTTCTTGGGTGGCTCTACCCGTCTGCGATCGCTTTCGTTGAATTTCATTCCGATGCCCGGATTACCGAAGCTACTTCTATCTTCCACCGACCTTGTTAATCTTCAGCTTAACGATATTCCCATCACGGGTTTCCTTTCACCTGAAGCGATTGTCACTGGCCTGTCCGCGTTGACCAGACTCAAAGTACTTCGCGCCAAACTCAAATTCGATCCATCTCACCCTGACTGGGAAAACCGACGCTCACCTCCGCCGACACGTGCTGTCCTTCCCTCTCTCACTGTGTTAGAGTTCGAAGGCGTCAACGAATACTTGGAGGACTTCATGGCCTGGATTGACGCCCCTCTACTCGACCACTTGGCCATAACCTTCGATTGCTTCCGATTCGCATTCGATCTGGCCTCAACACTCGACGCTCAACAACTTCTTCGATTTATCAGTCGCACACCAAAGTTGCAGGCACCTGTTAGAGCACATATAGGATGGGAAACCGACTATGAACTTTCGATCAAATTTTTGTGGCCAATACAAATATCCAGTATTGTCAGGCTGCAAATCCATTGCATTGAACCAGAATTGCAGCTTCCGTGTCTGGCACAGTTCTGTCGCTCTCCCTTTTTCCCCCTTCCCACATTGGAAGAGCTCTACATCAGCCAGGGTTATTTTCCGTCATACGATCCCAGGGTCACCCGATGGCTAGAGCTTTTTCAACCATTTACCTCGGTGAAGAATCTCTACCTTTCCGAGGAATATGCGCCTGTCCTGCAAAAGCTCGTTGGGGAAAGGGCGACAGAGGTATTACCCACTCTAGAGAATGTTTTTCTAGAGAACTTCCAGCCATCTGGACCCGGACCTGTCCATGAAGCCATAGGACAGTTCATTGCTGCGCGACAGCTGTCCGGCCGTCCCGTTGTCGTTTCCAGTTGGGACAGAACATGTCGCGGAGTAGGACGTCGATGATTGGCGAATTTTTGTCTCCTGAGACATTAATTGCAGTAATTTTTGTTGAAATCGACGAGATATGATTTCCTTGTACAATTCCATATCATGTGGCTACTGTATGTTACAAATGAATAGCTGTCTATTTAACCGTCAGACCTGTGGCCCACCTATGCTTTGTGTCATGCCAACATGAAATACCATCATCGGATCAAGGCTAATTATAACTGACATAGGTTACTTACAGACTACAGGGTCGGTTCTACAGTAGAACTGACCCTCACAAACGGCCAAGATGTGTTAAGACATACTACGGTTGACCACGACCTATGCGGACCTGGCCTACTCTACTATTATCATCCCGTGCTTAGAATTAGAAGTGGCAGGCTGGTCCGCAGCACCAGCGTCTTCTAGCGACTGAGGCTGAGTCTGAGCAAGCTCAGTATGGATGGGCTTAAAGTTCCGTGTGGGAACTGAGATCCCACGGGCCGCGTTGGGCTATTTTGGGGGTGTCTGCAATGATGAGGTAGTGGATGAGAATACTCAGAATATAAAAGGCTCGAACTGCATGACGTGTACATCGTAGACGGTATACGAGCGTGCAGCGTGCTGGAAATGTCGAGATACTGTACTACTAGTGGATGCGGATGATCGACACGGCCGAGGGCATAAAACTTTCCCTGAGTTTTCATGAAAAGACATACAAAAGCAATAAACAAAATGAACAAAACGAAATACACACCTTTACCAAGTACTGTAAGTTGTGAAACTCGTGAAGAAGAGCGACAGAAGTTAACATGACCCCAGAAGTTTACGTAAGTAGCTGAGATCTAATTCGCGCGGGCCGCGCGCCTGTTTCCGTTCTGTCACGGTCCAACCATCGACCCCGCCGCCATCTTTTCCTAGCTGCCCCGAATCACTGATGATAATGGATCCCCGCTCCTCAGAGGACTCGCTGGAAGTAGAGAATTATGCACATCGCTCCACCGATCGAAGTATATGTATGTCCTAACCGCACAACATCCTGCTAAGACCGTTGACTGTTGTAATGTAGGCCAGACCCAGCTGACAATCGACACGCTCCCCGACGATGCCCTCCTATACGTATTCGACTTCTTTGTGGCTCAAGCATTTGAAGTAGAGGCCTGGCATACGCTCGTTCATGTGTGCAGACGATGGCGAAATCTTGTTTTCGGATCACCACGTCGCTTAAACCTGCAAATCGCATGCACAAACGAAACCCCAGTCAAGGAGTTGCTGGGTGTCTGGCCAGCCCTGCCTATCGTCATATCGGGCTCTTGCAAATCATTAACCAGCCTAGAAAACATCAAAGCCGCACTCGAGCACCACGATCGTGTATGCCAAATCAAGCTTTTTTTTGTAGTGTGCGAACTGGAAGATATCATTGCATCACTGGAGGAGCCATTCCCGATATTAACAGACCTGGACCTGGGCGCACACGCCTCTTTCCGGCCATTCTATCCCGATCCGTCCAAATTCTTGGGTGGGTCTGCCTATCTGCGATCGCTTACTTTGAGAGGCTTTGAAGAAATTCCGGACTTACCAAAACTACTTTTGTCTACCCCTAACCTCGTCATTCTTCGTCTTGATCGAATTCATAACTCCGGTTCTTTTCTATCCGACGAGATAGTCACTGTCTTGTCCGCGTTAACCAGACTCGAACAGCTGGACCTTCATGTCGAATTCGGTCTATCTCACTCTGACTGGGAAAACCGGCCCTTACCCTCTCTCACCGTGTTGAGAGTCAGAGGTGCCCTCGAAAACTTGGAGGACTTCATGGCACAGATCGACGCCCCTCTACTCGACCACTTGTATATACTTTTATCTTTCTCCGCGTTCGACCGGGTCATAGTACTCAACACCCCACACCTTCTTCAGTTTATCGGTCGCATTCCAAAGCTACAGGCACCTAATGAAGCATATATAGGATTTGACTCCGATGAATTCAAAATGTGGATCAATTTTTTCTGCTCAACGCGAGTATCTCGTCGTGTGCTCAGGCTCGAAATCTTTTGCATTGCGCCGGAACGGCAGTTTCCCTGTATGGCCCAGTTCTGTCGTTCGCCCTCTTTCTCCCTTCACCCATTGGAATACCTCTGTATCGGCGAGGGTCAAATTTCGCAATACCATCAGCGAAACCACACGGAGAATACCCGATGGCTGGAACTTCTGCAGCCATTTACTGCTGTGAAGAATCTATACCTCACCAAGGAATTCGCAATACACATCGCGCACGCCCTACAAGAGCTTGTAGGAGAAAGAGTGATGGAGGTGTTACCCGCCCTGGAGAAGGTTTTCATTGAGGAGTTCCAGCCATCTGGACCTGTACATGAAGTCATAAAGGACTTTGTTGCCGCGCGACAGCTCGCCGGTCATCGTATAATTATTTCTTGCTGGGACACGAAAAAACGCCGAGCAAGACGTCGATAATCGATACAGTAAGTGTTCGAATTTTCAGACATCAATTGCATTATTTTCTTTTTCATTAATATCACAATGATCTGATTTATTTTATATACAATTACATATAGTATCGCATCGAATGGAGGCAATGTCGGATTTTGCGCGCGCTGCAGCTCGTGCATCAGCACGCTCCGGTGCATGCTACTGCCTCGAGGTTCTACCTTGTGTGGCCTCGATCACTTTTTGGACCTATGAGTCTTGCGTTTACCTACACGCTCGTCTATTCCCTTTGATTGATTCTCTTTCCCCTTGCACCGAGTTATCTTCTCTATTGTTCTTTACTCTGCTACACATCACCCCTACTACCTACACATGTTTCTTTTCCCTTTTATTACTTGTCTCTTTACGGTTCTGTCGTACCTTACTCACCCTTTTCATTTCCGTTTGTCTTCACCTACGCTGACCCACTCTATGGCATTAAACGTGACTCACCCTAAGCACTTGCACCCTCGCTTATATCTGTACCTGTGACATGCTTAGTTTGATCCTACTATTCCATTGTGCAGTTGCAAAGGATTCTGCATGTACTTAAGAGCCCTCTGTAGTGCCCCAAATGATTATCACCGGTCTCGTCATTCCGTGTGTGTGCAGTTGCACCCTGAGATCGCTCGCTCGACATCTTCGACTCTCGCACACCTTCTCCGTTCGCCAGGCAACTCATTCGTAGATTTGGAATTGGGGACGTGTTGATTTTTGACTATGTACCTACTTCATTCGCTATGTGTACCTAAACCCTCAGGTCTGTCCTGACTCTTCACGACATGATGGTGCTATTGTACAGTATAGTATCTTGTATTCCAATTGGTTCTTAGGGAAACGCATTGTTCATCTACCGTGAGTGACATCGGTGCTAGTCCACTTCACCTTCATCAAGTCCAGAAGGTCATGGAGCCTGGGAACCAGCTTGTCTTCCCGGACTGCCTTGAGCGCGTGGTTGCCGACGGGGAGGAGTAAGGCTAAGGCTCGAGAATGCGACCGTAAGAAGGGGAGCCGGAAGTCTGCTGACTCTTCTTAGACATGGCGACGACGATGCATGTGGCTACGAAAGCGGGTGAGATCACTGGAGGAAGGGAGGATAAGGTGAGAAATTGAGTACGAGAAGAGAAACAGGACTCACTCGTAATCGTTTGTAAGGCTTGGGGCAAGGGAGAATCACAACAGTCAACGGTCATAGCGGGATGTTGTGCGGAAAGGACATACATCTACTTCGACCTGTGATTCGATCGAGGCAGCTAGGGAAAAATGGCGAGACGGTAGTTGGAGACTTGGAGTACAGGTACGGTCTGTACGGTGTGGGAAACTCGCTGTGTTTCCTGATTGATACTCCAGCTCCCTATGTAACCCAGCTGATCCTTGTAGCCCCAGCGGCGGGCTATGTGTTCGAAGCTGAACATCCTTCTCGGGGTCCGGGGAGGTAGCAGCAGTGAATTATGTGGTAGAACTGACCCCGACAAATGGCCAAGAGCGTAGTCTTAGAGCGAAAATTCAGTGCAACAACCTCTGCATTATAATTAGAAGTGGTACATGCCACCGCAGCACCAGTGTCTTCTAACGACTGCACTGGCAGTAGGTGAGTCTAAGGTGACTACTAAGCTCAGGCTCAGCATGGATAGACTTAAAGTACTGTGTGGGAATTGAGATGTCACAGGCACCTCATATTATTTTAGGGGTGTCTGCAATGATGAGGCAGTGGATGAGAGTAGAAAAGGCTCAAACTGCATAACTTGTAATCGTATACGAGCGTGCTGGAAAATTGTGGAAATGTCGACTCGGAGATAGTGGATGCGGATGATCAACACGGCCGAGGGCATCGGGCTGTCTCCAGGACACTATAGAACTTCCTCTAGTGTTTCACGAGAAGACCTACAAAAGCAATGAACAAACGAAAGACACACCTTTTACCGAGTAAGCTGTGAAACTGTGAAGGAGAGCGATACGAGGTCCTCTACGGAGAAGTCACATGACCTCATAATGTTACGTAAGTAGCTGAGATCTAATTCCCGCCCCGCGCCCTGTTGGCATATAGTACTCCAACCCACCCTGTCCCGCCCGCCATCTTTTCCTAGCTACCTCGAATCACCGATGTTATGCACTAATGGATTACTGCCTATCAGAAGGCTCGCTGACAGTAGAGAATCATACACATCGCTCAACCGATCGAAGTAGATGTATGTCCTTTTCGCACAACAATCCGCTATGACCGTTGACTGTTGCGATGTAGGCCAGACCCAACTGACAATCGACACGCTCCCCGACGATGCCCTCATATATGTATTCGACTTCTATGTGGCTCAAGCATCTGGAGTAGAGGCCTGGCATACGCTCGTTCATGTGTGCAGACGATGGCGAAATCTTGTTTTCGGATCACCACCGTGACGTCGCTTAAACCTGAAAATTGCATGCACAAACGAAACCCCAGTCAAGGAGTTGCTGGATATCTGGCCAGCCCTGCCTATCGTCATGTCGGGCTCTTGCAATTCATTAACCAGCCTTGAAAACGTCAAAGCCGCACTCGAGCACCACGATCGTGTATGCCAAATCGAGCTTTTATTTGATATGCGCAAAGTGGAAAATACCATCATTGCATCACTGGAGGAGCCATTCCCGATATTAACAGACCTGACTTGGGTGTATCCAGCGTACCCATCTTTCGCTGGCCATTCGATCCCGACCCGTCCAAATTCTTGGGTGGGTCCGCCAATCTGCGATCGCTTACTTTGAGAGGCACTAGTTGGGAAATTCCGGACTTACCAAAACTACTTTTGTCTACCCCTAACCTCGCCATTCTTCGTCTTGATCCAATTTATAAGTGCTCTTTTCTATCCGACGAGATGGTCACTGTCCTGTCCGCGTTAACCAGACTCGAACTGCTGGACGTTCACATTGCATTCTGGGAAAACCGACGCTTACCTCTACTGACACGCACTGTCTTTCCCTCTCTCACCGTGTTGAAAGTCGAAGGTGTCCTCGAAAACTTGGAGGACTTCATGGCATGGATTGACGCCCTTCTACTCGACCACTTGTTTATACTCCTTGAATTCCCCAACTCCTTCGGTCAGGACGTAGTACTCGACACTCCACAAATTCTCTGGTTTATCAGTCATACCAAAGCTACAGGCACCTGTCCATGCACATATAGGATTTTAACATTGGCCCATTCGGGATCAAATTTGTCTTCCCACAGCGACCTTTTCCTATACTCGAGCTGAAAATCTTATGCGCTGGGCCGGAGCGGCAGTTTCCCTGTCTGGCCCAGTTCTGCCGTTCGGCCCCTCCCCCGTTGAAATCCCTCTTCATCGAAGGTGAACGTCAACTTGCGCTACCCAGCCAGGGAATCCACAACGTGAATACCAGATGGCTGGAACTTCTGCGGCCATTTGCTGCTGTGAAGAATCTATACCTCGCCGAGAAATTTGCGCTATATATCGCGCAGGCCCTCAAAGAGCTTGTAGGAGAAAGAGTGATGGAGGTGTTGCCCATCCTGGAGAATGTTTTCATTGACAAGTTCCAGCCATCTGGACCTGTACATGAAGTCATAAAGGAATTTGTTGCCGCGCGCCAGCTCGCTGGTCATCCTATAATTATTTCCCACTGGGGCAAAAAGAACCGCTGAGCAAGAAGTCGATTATCAATATAGTAAGTGTTTGAATTTTCAGATTCCATTGCATTATTTTTGTTAATATCACAATGATCTGATCCTTTTTGTACGATTGCATACAGCATCGCATCGAATGGAGACAACTCGTTCATAGATTTGGAATTGGGGACATGTTGATGCTTGACCACATACCTACTTTGTTCGCTATGTGTACAATTACACGTGTCCATCGCTTCGTCATTGGATGTTCGGAATTCAGAATTGTGATTAATCATTACACCTCCCCTACTACCCCGGGCCTGCAAAGTCCGTCACCCCCTTTGTCGCACCCTTTCTGCTTGTGAATATCACCCACTTGTGGCCACGCACACAACACGACTGAGCCTTGCCATTTTACCGCGCATCATAAGAGCCACAAGCGAGCCATAAAGAATCACCACAAGACCCGCAGTGCTGCACACAGAGAGAGGCGATTCAAGGCGAGCGCCGGTCCTGTCCCGGCCCGGGGCCGCGCCTCACGACGGGGCTCCGAGTACTGTACCCGCATCGGCAATCTTCACCCTCGCAACACCGTCTCTACTCCTCTCCCATCCATCACACTCAAGTGCGCCTCAATTCTACGACCGTTCTATAGATGCCAAGATAGGTTCGATTTCCTACTTCAGGCCTAAGCCAAGCGTTCCGACTCCGATTCCGACTCCGAGCGACTCGGAAGGAGTCACTGGCAAGCGCTGAGGTTGGAACAAGAACTCACACTCACGCAAGAGGCTCGCAGGCTGTACTGCCTGGACAGCTTCAATCAATCGGGAGCTTTACAACTTCGTTATCCTATTACAAATCTCTCTGCAGCTCCGCAATGATCCGCACGGCACACTTCCCTGCGGCGTCGAATCCCATTCCCATCACATTACTCAGGGTTATCGACGATGGCGGACGGCAGTTCCAGAGGCTCGCTGACGGCAAATTTGAAGAATTGGGCACGTCGTTGGATTTGGAAGAAACGAACTGCGGCTAAGCAAAGTCGACAACATCCCGCAACGACTACAGTGGTGGGATGTAGGCCAAGATGCCATCGCAGCGCTCGAGCACAATGTCAGTCAAGTCGTCCTCAGGCATCCCCCAGGCCAGGCCCGGGTTGGCGATCGTTGAAAAAGGCCTTATCAGCAATATATGCAGCAGCCATTCCCGGAACTGACAAAGTCTGAGGCTTCTTATCTTTTGAGCTCTTCCCGATTCATTCCTGGGTGGATCTGCACCACGCGCCCGCAACAACAGGTCCGCTTACGATCAGTCCCATTTCCGGGACTACCGAAGCTACTTTTCGTCTTGCACTGACCTCGTCGATCTTCGCCTTGCATGTTGATATTCCTCCTTCCGGTTTTATTTCACCCGAGGCGACGGTCAAAGCTGCAGACCTACTGTAACTCTGCGCATGAGATTTTCAGCCTGGGTTTCACGTCATGGGATGGTGGTGTCTGCGTTGGCATGGGGAGTGTGAGGGAAATGGCCAGACTGATGTAGGAGAGTTGGGGAGCACAAGCTAGTAGCGTTAGATTGCTACCTAATCGAGATAAACATCTGATGTGATGCCCATATACCACGTCGACAGGACAATTACTGCCTCCACAGCATCCGAATTGCCAAGCTCAGTGCCCTAGTCGTAAGCGAGCCATCTGGGCGAATGCACTACACCTTTTCCCGACACAAGACGTGGTAATTTCTCTACTAAAACCATAACGATGTCCCGAATTTCATACAGAAGACGATGCATTCGCCCATCAATGATTGTTTTGCCCGCCCATGCTCAGGACCACCCTTTCCATTTGCGCACAGCTACAGGGCGGCCAGCGAGTTGTCGCACGGTGGTGAACTGCTGAACGGCTTCCTGGACAGGTTTTGGCGGCGGGTAGTAGTTTTCCAAGAAAAGATTTTGTAACGCGGGTAACACTTCCGTGGTGCTCTCCCCGGTGACGTCCTTCAACACAGGCAAAAGACGCGGCGCGACGTCTTCGCACAAATACAGATTCTTCACCGCTGTAAATGCGGGTAAAAATTCCAGCCAACTATTTCCCCACGTTGGCCACCAATCTCGATTCCCGCAGATGGTGAGGTGCTCTAGAGTGGAGAGGGGAAGGGACGAAGGAGGAGAGCTTCCGGTGCTGTTGACACAGACTTGCGCCAGAGTCGAAGGAGGCCCATTCTGCCCGAGTGTGCATGAGATTATCAACTCGTACCATGCTCTGAACGCTCCGCCCATGTTGAGGCGAAGTTTCACCACATCGTCGGTGGAGTCAGAAATGATGATATCTGCTTGATTGAACAGCTGGAAGTTGTCTGCTTGACCAATGAACTGGGAAAGCTGTGAAATTTCCGCCGAGAAGATCGGCCTGTCGAACGTCGCCACGAGCTTGCTGAGTTGAGGAGCATCGATCCGTGCCACGAGGTCCTCCAAGTATCCCGGGGCTCCTCTGAAGTGAAGACAAGTGAGAGAATGGAGGACAGTCCGTTTCTGTGGAGACGAACGCTGTGCTGGTCGGTGTGGATGAATATGACTATCCGATTCGGATCCGAAGGCCAAAGTGGTGAGCCTTGTCAACGAGGACAAGCAAGCGACCATGTCCTCGGATGAGATGTACCACGTGTTGGGCATATTCAACATTTGAAGATCGACCAGGTCACGGGCGGACGAAAGCAGTATGTGCAAGCCCAGATATGAAACGCGGCTTAGGTAGAGGGATTGCAAGAGTGGCGCTGATCCACCCAAGAACGAAGCGGGCAGGGACTCCATCGTCGATGCATAGTTCGACCAGAGACTCAGCTTCGTCAACGCCGGTAGTGATTCTTGCATCGCAGCTAGGATTTGCGATGGAACATTGAAAAGGGTGATCTCCACAATGCGATCTTTGTGTCCAAGGGCGGCGATGATGTTGTCTGCGCCACGGTTCCAGGACATCTCCGGGTCACCGGGGTTGCATATCACCAGGGGCAAGGGGGGCCAAATATCCAGCATTCTCCGCACTGGGCTTCTGGTTGTACAGAGAAGGTGCAGATTCAGGCGGCGTGGTGAACCAAATACGACATATCGCCATCTTTGACACACATGGACCAAGGCATACCATTCATCTGCTCGTGCCCGGTCCATATAAAAACTGAATATTTCTAGGAGGGCATATGCAGGAAATGTTCCCATAGTCCCTTGTTTGTAAGGTGGGCCTGTATCTACTTGGTAATTGCCGCAAAAGGGACAGGCTTTGCTAACACTCACCTTTGTCCTCGTCCAGTCCTTCGAAGAGTGTGTCATGAAGTTCCGAGCCTTGGAAACTTATCACAAGAAGCAGCAATAGGGGCTTTCGATGCAGAGCGATGATCAAATAGGAGGGAAGGAGGAAGTCTTCGAATTGCTTCTGTTTGGCCATTGCATGATCATGATACTCTCTTCGGTGCAGTGGCAGGACAGAAACTCAACACATTGTCGAGCGCCGTATTATATAAGTCAACAAGGGCGATACGTATCCCCACACCACTCCGTATGCAATACACATCCCGACAGTGGATGATGGTCCTGCGGTGACAGGGTGATGATACGAGTGGAGTAAGGGGGGTCGGAGGTGTCAACCGTAAGGGGAAGAAGGGAACAAGTTGACAGCCATCGATTCACGATTCCCCTACAGTATTTCAAACGAGCTTATGCCAAAACGTAATCATGACAATGGTCTCCCACTCTACCCCACCTTTTTGCCCTCCACCAGTGACGACCTCTACTATCGCGTTCAGGCCTATATTCGCTGTCCTCCCGGAAGAAATAATAGTAAAGACATTGGAACGCTGCGATTTCAAAGCCGTGCTTGCCTGTCAACGGGTGCGTGCCACGATCTGTTCTTTGTCCGTTATTAATAACTCTGCGAATGACGATACACCCTTCCTGACCGCCAGACGTGCCGCGCTCTCAGAGATGTCATCGTGGGTTCGACAAGCCTGCAGTATAAACTCGCTCTCTCCGAACACGGAATGTGCGATGGCACATCGAGCGATCTGAGCGCAGCTGAGAAGCTCGAACTGTTAACCGCCCACGCTGACGCGTGGCAAAGCCTCGACACGGCCTGCCCAGAGAACGCGGACATACTGGTCGGGTGGAGCGCGCCAATTGCCGTCTCGAGCAACGTCATGGTCTTCTCCAGGCGCACCAGGCAGCCCGAAAATCACCGGGGCAAATGGGGCGACAAGGATGCGGAAGTAATGGCGTTGATGGGACCCCGCTTGAATCTCCTCGTCATCCGCGTGCCATCCGCGCTGCGTCGGGTTGAGGCCGCGCACTGGGTGCGAGATCTGCCCGGGAACATAGGTGAAGTGTGCATTGACGCATCACAAGATCTGCTCATTTGTCTGTCGTACGTGACTCTTTTCAACTTTGCCGCGGAAAATAAAACCGATCATGTGCGCGTGGGTTTACCCTCTTTTGGGTGCTATCATTTAGGGATGGCATCTTCTCTCCGTGTATGTTGTCGTCGCAGGCATCGCATCCCCTCTGTGAATGCGGATATTTCGGAATGTGGGATGGAGGACATTGGTACCCCGATATCTCCAATCTTTGTGTCTACGGTGATTTGGTCGCTGGCGTCACACACGTCTACTTCATATCCGTCTGGAACTGGAAGACCGGCCAGCTTGTCTCTGATCAGGTACGCATCTCTAATCTGAAACGTATTCGATCGAATAAACATCTTCATTAGTACATTTCGGAAGTCCATTTTTCGTCGTTTGACTTTCTTGACGAGCACCACATCATGTATGCCGCCTCGTCCGAAGACAGCATATACGTATACAACCTGCGCCGCAGTCAGCAGCAGCAGAAGCAACCACAGAATGGAAAGGCTAAAGATATCGGGCCTCTGCGTTTTCATCTGGCTCTCCCTCCCATCAACCGCACTACTGCTTCACGATACATCCAACTCCGACGCAACGCACTGCCGACAGCAACGGGACCTCTCCCGGACTGGAGGAGCTGGCTAGATGACGGTGGCATCGCCCCCGGACCCGAACCCGCAACCCCACCTTTCCGCGCCGACCCACATGAGCGTTTGGTCGTCGTGCGCATCGTCACGAGCCCGGTCGAGTGGGGCGAGGAACAGTTTGAGCTCCATGTCCCCGCGCGAGCATTTCTCGAGCATTTTTCCTCCTCTGCTGCCACCGCCGACACTGGGGGAAACCGACAAAGGGATGATGGTGGTGAGTGTAAGGATGAGGACGAGGACGAGGTGGTGGTGGTGCCATGGACAGCGTGGCGTAATGCCGTGCGCGAGACGCCCCCGCGCAAGCTGCCGTACTTGATTCAAGCGCGTATGATCGCTTATGGTATGCGTGCGGTGTCGTATCCGCCGGATTGGGATGAAGGCGTGTTACATGTCGATTCGTACCTTCCGCGAGCGAGGAGACGAGAAGGTAATAGAGAAGCAGGAGCGGACACGAGAGCGGAGGCCGCTGAGGCCGAGCCGGCGGCGGGAGCGGGCGCGAGAGGGTACGGGACGCGACAGGCTATTAGGCTTCCGCGAGAAGTGGAGGATAAGCCGGATTTTCTGACTGCCTTGTGCGAGGATGCGTTACTGTGCTACAAGGTGAGAACCCGAACTTGGTTTATTCCTTCTTCAGTACAGAAAGCCTGATTGGACTTTGTCACAGGTTGATCCACTGTCGAACAAAATCTCGCATGCATATTGGTACACCTTTTAAGATGGGGAATGAGTGGGTATTACAGTCTGCAGTTATTATAGGAGGTCCGTTTGCCGCCCCTCCTTTTGTACGTTGCTACTGTATATGCTCTTGCAGAATAAATCATAATGTAGTCATACAATACTTTTCACCTCATGAGAAGACAATTCCACTTTCTGTGTGATGCCCAGCTCAGCGCCGGTATCTGCTGAGTGTAAAATACTCTGCGAGCAATAATCAGTTAGAGGACGTTTGGTGACTGGAACAACTTGAAGACAGGCATGCCTACGGACCGAGAAGCTCATCATATGTGACATTGGGTTGGGTCAAACTCAATCCGGCATGGTCGGTGTCTCCGGAGGCGACCTGACGATAGGTGCGGATAGTGTAGCATCCGGATAACCTACCACCAGTATATCCCAACAGAAGGTTTGAGGATGCCTTTTGATAGGCTAGAATGTGTTCGACGCGCCGTCCCAAAAGCAGCCGGCGGCGAAAGTGGCGACTTTGGGAAGGTGGAATCATGGAAGTAGACATGCCACGCGTGTCCTGAGCGGGACGTATTGTTCTCCTTTGATGGGAGATAGAGGGGAGGGGAGGTGAGAGGACGAGGGAAGGGAAACATTGAGTTGGCATTATGATGATACAAAGCGAGGCCCGAGGAGTGACGAACCGGTGCAGATGAGGGCCAGATTCTCAAACCCGCGGTCGAGTCGAGACTCGAGAGCGCACAACTGCCAGGGAGACGTAAGTTAGACGGCATGACAGCGGCCAGCCAAAGTCAATCATTGGCCCCATCCACCACCCAGTCCCAGACTCTCAAACAAGTCGGCCGCCCAACAAGCTCGATACAAGCTCCGGACTGAACTATCAGGATTAACCAAAGATGACGGTGATAAAGCTACCCCATCCTCCCGAAGAAGGCGACGATGATGATGAGGAACCTGTGGTGCCCAAAGGAGACACCCTGGCCACCCGCCCAACACCAAGGGCTTCTCGACGTATTGTGCATGAATATTGGACTTATAAAAGAAAAGCCGAGCAGGACGGGGAAATAGAAGGACAATCCGAACACTGTCAACGTGAGACGGCCCCAAATTATCGTGTATCGCCTGGCCTTCGGTCTGGAAAAAGATCTCTTTGTGCTGTCATCATCTGGGTATTTGCCATCGAACGGGGCTGACAGCTAGACAAATAGCTGCGCGGGATTTAATGGCCTGAAGGAGTTAGATTATGGAAAGCAGGTCGGCTGCGCGCTCACTGGGGATGGCATTATAGAAGTGCGACAAGGGTTAATGCATTAATGGGGTATGGTGATTCAGGATCAGACAGCTGAGGATAGAGGTTCGAAGAGTTCCAATACACCCCGAGCGAGGTCTGTGAAAGTGTAGAAAGCCGGCAGACTGGAGGACCAAGGAGGACCAAGGGGCAGCCATTACGTTCTATGTTCTATAAGTGGTCTGGTGGCAGGGCGATGCTAGGGTGCTGTAGTGGTGCTGTAATTGATGCGCGGCACGCGCTCACCTCGTTCCTGGAATTCGTTGTTTATATCATAGAAGACATAAAAGAATGTCCCAAACAGCGCAATGGCAGATCTGTCCCGGGGAAGAATATAGGCCACTTGCAACGCGAATGAACGCCGTACTGTATGACAGTTCGTGTGAGTGTGGCAGTGTGACTCGGAACTGATTCGTGACCGCCGTCCGGGTGAATCGGGCTCGGAACTTGCCGCCGCGGTTCTGGCATGTTTGAGCAGTTGAGCGCTGAGCAGTTGACAGTTGAACGTTGAACGTTGAACGTTGAACACGGAGGTGGGTCCAGTACTGTAGTGGCTCGGTAACACGCACACTCGGGGTTCTCTTCGATGCCATAAAATAAGCGTACCGCGACGCCCCGTCTGACTGAATCATCACTTGTCGCTACCCATGTAAAGCCCTCCTCAGACCTCAAGAGTTTCCCGAGTCTGCGCTGTCATTCACTATCATTTTTCCGGCTTCCTCCACGCATTTCGGAGGAGGTCGGGTTTCCTCCATCAATCGTCCCAGGGGAGTTTAAATCCTAGAAAGTATCAATCCCGGCAAGCGCGTATCCAGATTTGCGCCTGGAGTCGTCAAGTTCGGCTGTGGACCACGATGCCGAACTTGAAGTCCGCGCGCTCCAATCCACCCACGGTCGCCTTGCAGTTTCAACGCCACGCGTGTTACTGTAAATCATGCACGCTTCTTCCCCACGAAACCCGTTGCCGAGCCCTGGAACTGGGTACCGCACGGCGTGTGGTATTTCTTCATGGATGAATGCCGTGGCGTGCCTCTCGACACTGTAATCGGCGGCATGCCCCCACGCGAACTCGATCACATCGCAGATCAGCTGATTGTCATTCTCAATGAAATGCGCTCGTACACGAGTGTGATACTGGGGTCCATCAATGGCGGCCCATACAACAACTGGTTCATGCCTTATGCATGAAACGCATTTCGAGCGTAGAGGAGTACTACCTCGACCACTATGCTATTTGCTAAACGTGAGACTGCTCGCATGGCCTAGGCCATCGTTGCGTAGCGCGAGAAAAGGGTGGTTTCGAGCGTGGGGTGGGACATGCCAGAGACATTTGGGGAGCGAAGTGCGGGGCCTGGCTTTGAGGGCATGTGTGTTCAGGCTTCGGATGTGTGCGCACTTGTTTGCGCCCTTGGGGTCGCCCGTGTGTTGTCTATTCCTTGACTACTGTCACGGTGTTGGTATTGCGAAAGCACCGAACTGGCGCGCGCATCTGGTTTTTGATACGACGTTCGCAAGGTCGGGTCAAGGTGAGGTCGAATGTCAGTTACGTGGCGGCTGAGGGGTTTGCCTTTCGGGGCTTTAATTTAGCCAGGGCCCCAAAAGGCAAACCCCTAAAAGTTACGCCAAAAGCATGAGAACGTCGGTTCCAATTGATCAAAATTCACACCAGCGGCTATTGTTCTGAAAATCCCATGATCGACGAACGGGATGTTTCGACGTCGACATCGCCTGGAGTGAAAGGACTGAGGCCTGAGGACTGAAAGATGGCACTTTTGATAGGGACTCACGTACTGGGCTGTTTGTGGCAGGATGTGTGGGCGGGGCGATACAGTTTATGTGGCGTTTCATAATGCCGTAGCGAAAAAAAGGAAAGGTCCGCTCTCCCGTCGTCCCGATTGTGTTCCGATGTCTCCCTCGGCGCTTCCTACACCTCCCCGTTTGGTGTCATGCATCAAATTTATTTTGCATCAAAACCCGCACGTACCGTCAAAAACAATTCAGTATCAACGGATCCCAGAATGCCGGGTGCCCTCTGCCCTCTGCAATTGGCACCGTCTGACTTGTACTCTTTCGGTCCACCTGGGGCAGTTTGGCACTGCCAGTGCACGAGTGGGAAGTGCGGCTTGAAATGCCTGTAATTATCGCTCTTACAGTTGGACGCGCCCATTTAGTTGACACCCGCTTGTTCCTGTCAGTGAGCGCTGGGAATCAGGGCCCCTTCTATTCATTTGCTGTTATTCGATCGAACTTGAACTGGAACTGAGCAAGGAACTAAGTTGTGTCTCGTCATCTGCCCATCAGGAAATAACTCATTTGATAAAGTGAAGTAGACTATTTCAAATTACCATTTCGTTCCAGTGCCATGTGAGCTGTCCGTGACTCCGTGCTATAAAAACCGTCATCCATTCTCGCATCCTTTCCCTCTTATCCAACGTTTTTTCCTTCTCACCAGTTTCCCACGCAACTGCCAACTACTCTCCTTACCAAAAACCCTACATTCTTTACCAAAAAACTTTACTCATGTCTGACATCGAGAAACTCACTGGCATGACCTCCCAGCGTCGCACCCAGATTGCGAACCCTGGTCCCCTGTACGTTACCTTCCACTGGCTTGGCTTTTGACGTTGTATGTGAGAACTCATCGACCATATAGTGGACTTTTTGCTTTTGCCTCGACGACATTGGTCCTGTCCCTTTACAATGTACAGGCGCGCAACGTTACCGTTCCAAATGTCGTGGTCGGCATGGCATTATTCTACGGTGGTCTTGCCCAGCTCCTCGCTGGCATGTGGGAGTTTGTCACAGGTAACACGTTCGGTGCAACCGGTGAGTATTTGGGGAAATTCTCCCATCATCCCTTTTCGTCATTCAGATTGGCGGTGTCATGGACCATGGACCACCTGATGTGAATGCATCATAACACTTTCTGCTCTGCCCTTTATCGCGAAAATCTTGCTAATAACCGTTTCTTTTTTTTTTTTTTTGCGTGTAGCGTTTACCTCATATGGCGCATTCTGGCTCTCATTCGCCACCCTCTTCATCCCCGGCTCGGGAGTCGCTGATGCCTACAAGACCGCCGCGAAGGGCATGGAAGATGATGCAATTGGCATTTTCCTTATGGCCTGGATGGTTCTCACGCTCTTGTTTTTGTAAGTTTTTCTATTCATTTTGCGCGCGCTTGCGGTGAAGAGCGCGTCAAAATGTGACTATAATATTAACCGCCGCTGACAACGCGGCCTTGATTCTTCATAGCATTGCTTCGCTCCGCAAGTCTGTTGGCTTGTCAGCTTTGTTCTTCCTCCTCACAACGACGTTCTTCATCCTGGGTATTGGTGCGTATTCCTGGTGGCAGTGCTTTTGTAGGGGTAATCCACTCAATATTGATAATACAGGCTTCCTTAACAAGAAGGAAAACATTATCAAGATCGGAGGTTTCTGTGGCATCGCCACGGCTTTGATCGCATACTACGTCGGTCTGGCCGAGATGCTCACCGAGAACGACCTCTTCACCCTCCCCACAGGCAAACACACGTAACTAGATTGATTATGTGCACGCCTTTCCTCCCAGTTTCCATATCCCCGTGTCTTTCTTCTCTGTTATATGGTGTCGTTAGTGTTTGACGCTTTATTTTCTTGTTAACGCCGTTGTACTGCGTCGTAGTTTGTGCGATTATGTGCCTCGCGTTCAATACCGATCATCTGATTGTCCCACCACAAATGGCAGGTACAGTGATGTCCGCCTTGTCCGCCTTGTGATCGAGAGGTTTTCAGCTTCCGTCAGGTACGCCAATGCGCGTGCGAGATCTTGCGTGACGGTAGTCATCGCCACTGCTAGACGGAAAAAAGGTGTAATACTCTAATAGACTAGAAGGGGACGTTGTCGTAAGTGGGATTGTGAGTGCGTTGCCTGGGGTGACCCGAGGGCCTTTGTTTTGAATTCGTCTTGCGATCATGATCTGTGCTCGAAATGAGGAATCGATGCCTATTTTGATGGCGTTGCCGCGTTGACTTTGAATCCGTCATTAGAGGATCCCACAGGTGATCTACGATTTGAGATTGCCTGGTTTTTTTGTCAAGTGACTACGGTGGGCTTTATCAAAACTCGACCGGGCAGCTTCGGAAGTGGGCTTGAGAGCCGCTTCAGGATGCAAGCTTGCACTGGCATGCAATTCCGCATCTAATCACGTGCCTGCGCAACCCACCGCGTAACACGGTAACACCCACCGCGTAACATCACACGTCTCGTCTTCAGTTTACTCCTGTCACCGATGAGCGCAAGCCTGATAAGTCCACGCCAGGCGGCATTGTCGTTCGCCGTCGTTTGTCCAGCTTCCTCTAGGCATTGAGGAGGAGGCCGTTTTTCCTCCATCGAATTATCGGTCGTGCCTGGGGAGCCTAGTACTGTAAATCCTTAGAACGCATAAATTTCGGTGGGGACACTACAGTAAGTCCGTATCCAGATTTGCGAGTGGAGTCTTGGTCAGGTTTAGCTGGGACCACGACGCCAAAGTCCGCGCTCTCCAATTCGTTCACGGACGCCTTTCGCTGGCAGTCCCAACACGCACTGACACTCAGGCTGCGCGTGTAGCATCATCTGCCTTTCCCCTCCAAGCCCGTCCTCGATGAACTGGGTGCTGCTCGGCAAGTAGTATTTCTTCATGGATGAATACCGTGTCAGCGTGCCTCTCCATACCGTTCTCGACGGACGAACTCGATGAACTTCGGACATCGCGGACTACTGTAGCTGATTGTCCTTCTCAACAAAATGCGCTCGTACACGAGTACGTCTTGGGCCTGTCAATGGTGGCCCGTATAACAATCGGATCATGCCCTATCCCTGGAACACCCCACACATATTTGTGAGCGTGAAGTAGTACCTCGACTACTATCGCGGCGTATTCCTCGAGTTCGGTAGAGACAGGTTTGAAGATTGATGTTGATACATTGATCCGGTGACTCGCTGTTCCGTTGTTTACTTCCCAGTCACTAACATGCTCCGTGGTTTTTTATTAGCCATGATGGTATTACATACGGCCTTACGGGTCCAGGTGCTGTTGACAGAGACTCGCGCCAGAGTCGAAGGATGCCCATCCCACCCGGCTGTACAATTGGAACGCAACAACATCGCAAATCAACTGATTGTCGTTCTCAACGGGATTTGGATCGTGAAGGGGTACCCCGATTAATGTTGCAGCAAGTTCCTCGATTGGCTGTTTCTCGACCGAGGCAAAGGTACACCTCACTCACGGTGATATCCTGAGGTCTGGGAATATTGCCGGATGCATGGATGACCCCTGCATGGGCCTGCGTCCTCGCGTACATATTCCCAAGTCCGCGGCAGGAAAGTTATCATGGTTTATCCTTCTACACGTCGGCTGGCTGTAGTATAAAGCAAATAATCATATAAATTATTCACGTAGCTATTATACTATAGATCCAGCCTCCTGTCTTGTTGGACGCGTACAGTACTTAGCGTACTTATACTCAGATGTTACAGGGATGGATCACAAGTGGATAGCTCACATAGTACTGTAACAATGTATTCAGATGATTGGACTTTCTTTTTTGGCAACTCTTTTTTTTTAGAAAGAGCCCTTCGTACCTAACTAATCCAGTTTTCGAAATATGTGCTAAGTACTGTAGCGAGTGAAGTAATATCACCCCCACTCAGCGCGGTGTCACCGACCAGACCCTGAGTCGGGTAAGGAAAAATGCACAGTGCACATTGCTAATGCCGGGGTGTGAGACTCTAATTACCGTTAAATTACGGTTCTAATCTTCCAGTTGTCTAGTTCCCTCCGGCTACAAACACCCCACTACCGGTTAATCCAGTTGAGAGGAAAATCCCTTGTTACTTGCAGAACCCCTGCCACTTTAACACCCCACTACCGGTTAATAAAGTTGAGGGGAAAATCCTTTGTTATTTGCAGAACTGCGGTCGTTTCGAGGTACATTCAATGAGGGTGGCGAAGGGGTTTTTAGGTTTGATCTTCATCGCAACTATGCGGTTGTTGGTGGGTATTTCAAGTGTTTTTCGTTACTGTAATTACTTTATAAGTTACAGTAGATCGACTTTCTCAGCGCGTTTTGGCATTTGACAAGATAGGTAGATTGATTCAACCGACCACCGGTACCGTGGCACGTGATGACGCATATGTGATCGAACCGAGAACGTACGGCCGGCACCATCTGCGCTAGCGTCGGCGTCAAAAAAACTGCACCGTTGACGCTAGCGCCAAAGTGGCCAACTGCAACACGTACTGTACCACGCGCTGCACCATTCAGTACTGCTCTGCTACACCTATTCTGGGATCCTGTCAATAAGTTCCGTCTGCAAGTGTACATTTGGTCATGTCACATCGGTTGTGCCCGTCGGGGTCACTGGTTAGGGTGAGGCCGTATGTCAGTTACAGCCGAAGCTCCTATAACCCGTACCTCTTCCGGAACATGCCAAAGATATGCCATTCATAGGAGTGTGTCCGGTTGCCGGCGGTTGGGGAGATTCTACAAGTAAACAATCTACAAGAAAATTTCTAGTTCCGGATTTCAGGCAGGTCGTTATGTGCTCTGGAAGGGGTATGGGTTGTATTATAAGAGCTTCGACTGTACCCATGGTGAGGTCCTTTCTAGAGTTTGAACCGAATTCCTGAAGGCGGAGGCTTTGACGAAAATCGATCCGTTACACGACGGACAGTTAACTTAGTATGGGATGGAAGACAACCATTCAAGTGAAAGTACAGCGCCGGAGTCGTGGCTCACAAGCCCGCCATGCTGTTCCGAAAGCATGAAAATAATGGAAGTCAGTTGATCAATTTTAGAGCCGCTAGAGCGGTTTACGCTAACTTAGTTGTCATTCTTCCATGTAACGAACGGAATGTTTCAACGTCGACATCGTCTGGAGTGAATATGGCGGACGGAAAGATGTCACTTTTGATGGGAACTCATGCGCACTCATGTGCTGCCGGTGCTGGCACAGTTTGTGGCATGATGTGTGGGCGATGCAGTTCATGTGGCGGTTGATGATGTCTTGATGAGAAGCCGAAAAAGTCCAAGAAAGGAAGGTCCCGAGTGGTCCGGATGGCCGGCGATGGCCGGTTCGGCGCTTACTTGTTTTCCCACTTCCTGATTGGGCTTCAAGGTGTCAAGAGCTTCATGCGTCGCAACAACAAACCAAGCCACCATCGACCCTGGAATGCTGGTTGCCCTCTGCCCTCTGTGGTTGGCAACCGCCTGGCTGGCACTCTTCCGGTCCACCTGGGGTAGTCTGGTATGGCACGACTCGAAAGTAGGGCTTGGGCAATGTCTAGTAACGAGGCCAAAAGGGAACGTTACTCCTCATCTTGCGGACGCCCATCGACATGCGAGCTTGCGCCTGAGCGCTGGGAATCTCGGTTCTTCCTTCGATCATACAATTCATTCTATTCATTTACCTTCATTCGATCAGATCTCAAACTTTTGTCTTGTCACCGGCGAGCTCCAGTGGCGTGTCAGAACTAAGTATAAAAGCATTCCTCCATCCTAGCACTCCGTGTCTAACATTTCTTCTTCTTTACCCTACCCTGCCCGCTCGACTCCACTCTCTACCAAAACCTTGAACCTCTTTTGAGCTCAATCATGTCCGACATCGAGAAACTTGAGGTCCCGCAGCGCCGCTGCCAGGTTGGGAACCCTGCTCCTCTGTTCGTCACCTTCCACTTGCATGGTTATTGACGTTGTGCTTGAAAACTCACCGGGCATGTAGTGGACTGTTTGGTTTTGCGTCGACGACGCTCGTCCTCTCTCTTTACAACGTACATGCACGCCACGTCACCGTTCCAAATGTCGTAGTGGGCATGGCATTATTCTACGGTGGTCTAGCCCAGTTCCTTGCTGGCATGTGGGAGTTTGTTGCAGGTAACACGTTTGGTGCCACTGGTGAGTATTGGGAATTTCTCCCATCATCCATTCTTGGGCATTCAGGGTTGGTGGTTTCATGTTCCACCTGACGTGTGAATGCACCACATGCCATATGCTCCGTGGAGTCGCACGTCGTGCTTCTTCGAAGCATTTTCTTTTATCCAACCTTGCCACCCCACGGAGGCCGAAATAACTTTCGGCCCCGTACGGCCCGCCTCTTTATCGCAGCAGTCTTGCTAACAACCGTTTTGCCATGTAGCATTCTCATCCTATGGTGCATTCTGGCTCTCATTCGCTACCCTCTTCATCCCCAACTCGGGAATCGCCGATGCCTACAAGACCGCCCCGAAGGGCATGGAAGATGATGCGATTGGCATTTTCCTCCTTTCTTGGATGATTATCACGTTCTTGTTTTTGTGAGTTTTTCTATTCATTTTGCGCGCGCTCGCGGCGAAGAGCGCGCCAAGATGTGACTATAGTATTAAGCGCCGCTGACAATGTGTTCTTGTTTCTCCCATAGCATTGGCTCGCTCCGCAAATCTATTGGCTTGTCAGCATTGTTCTTCTTCCTCACAACGACGTTCTTGGTTTTGTCTGTTGGTGCGTATTCCTGGTGTTTTTGTAGGGGTAATTTACTCAACAATGACAATGCAGGTTTCCTTAACCAGAAAGACAGCATTATCAAGGCCGGAGGTTACTTTGGCATCGCTACAGCCTTGATCGCATACTACTGCGGTCTGGCCGAGATGCTTTCCCCGAACGACATTTTCACGATCCCCACCGGCAAGCACCCACGCCGCGACTAAATTGATCATGTCTATACGTTCCCCTGTACCGTGTTTTTCTTTCTCAGTGTTTTATGTGTACCCGGGGCATCGCACATTTCATTTACCCGTTGTTATTGCTCTCATCATGTATTTATCACCGTTGTATTGCGTCGCACTTCGTGCGAATGCCTAATACACTTTAAAAACCTTGCCGCTTCAATTTTATTTCCCCGACGTGGCCGTTCAACAGTTGAATTTCTGTCAAAAGAGAGGCGCTGGGAAACGTTCTTAGGTGACATTGGGTGGGTGCAGGCGACGCAGGGTCACTGTATAATGTTATCACCGCAGTATCACCGCAAATCCAATACATTTAGGGGCGTGTGTGTGGGAGAGGCAAGGCAGTTCTGGGGGTGCGCAATGAGGGTGGAGATCAGAAAGTGGGGAAATCAGGGAGAAGGGCGTAAGGATACACACCGCATCTTCCTAATACGGAAGGGCGATGTTCCGAAGAAGACATGTCAAAAATGATATGTTGGGTGGCGTGGAATTGACTTGATGGAGTGATAAAAAAACAAAACAAAAAGAAGACACACGCACGGCCTTCAGGCCTCAGGGCGCCAACAGTTTTGTGATATATGCAAGTTCATGTACTCGTACTCATGGTGATCCAGTTACAAATCTAGGTTGCTAAGGAGTATGATAACACTCGACCCTTTGTTTCATGTTTCGAAGCTTATGCAGGCGCAAGCGTGGAAACCTTGTCGTTGATGGCATCGATGCATTGATGTGCAGAGGATAAAAGACAAGACAATGGGAAAAATGATGCGTGTTTCTCAGGTTCGTGACATACGGCTGTACTCGAGTGTGTACGGGGCCTCGGTTCGGTTTTTAATGCTGGCGCTGCATGCGCTCTACGGATGCAATACGCTGGAAAGCTACGGCACGGCTCATCTTCTTCTGTTAAGTTACAGGTACTGCACAGTCCAGTGCGGAAGAGGCGAATCCGAATCACGCGGCTCCGAGGAGATCCGGGGGGCGTGGACGAAGATGCGGTAGTTAAGTTACAGTAAGCGGCAGGTCCATCAAAGGAAGGAAGATGGGTGAAAGTGTCCCTGAGCTGAGGAACACAGGTAACTTACTGTAGGGAAGGATATCCGATCTAGAAGAAGAGTAAGATCAGTGTTTCTAGGGATAATTGCAGAACCATCTCAACTCACAAGCGGGCTCAGTTAACCTGGGAGTAATGTGACAGACCGGGCAGGGGTCATTGTCATTGTTCGAACTCGGGTTTCACGGTACGCCAAATCACCACGATGGAACAAACGTGGTCTCTCCTGACGATGTGGGCGGCAGGTGAACTGCTAGTGATAACAAGCGACAGACGCCTGCTAATACACGACTCTGAGCGCTCGATATACAGTTAAGTACTGTATGGGGACGGAGGGCGCCAGGAGCAGCGGTTGTGTTACAACTTTCCGGATGGAGAAATCTGAGGAGAAAGTGCGGACATACTAATAGTCTCTGAAACTGTGCCGCCCATCGGACGAAAGTTTCTCACTTGAACCACAACAAAGCAATGCATGGTGCGCCCTTCAATGTTGTACTCGGCGGGGTCCTAGTGGCCATTGGTCGATTGTCTGTCTACCAGTTTGCCGTGTGTGGTTGAACTGCCGTGTCTAATGACTTTCAAAAAAAAGTCGAGTCGTAAATGTGGCGCGGAGCGGAGTAGACTCCGTAAATGGGCGTCACCGGCGCGTCACTAGTACTGTTCACTGTTCACGGTGACTAGCTAGCTTCTCAACGAAACCGATGGCTATACGGTGACCGACGATACTACAGTATACTCACCACTGCACCTGTCTCTGTCGCCATGCATCCTATCGCCCCATCATATGCCTCTCAATTCAAGCATCTTGCCTTGAGCTTTCCGTCCGAAAACGTGCTCCACGTTGAGCTCAAAAGGTCCTTTTGTGGTTCTCTAGTCGAACTCCTTATAGCTAGCTAACGCTGGATGCCTCCCCTGTTCCTCGTTTAGACCACCTGTGAATGCATTCAATGAACAGTACGTTATGGGCGCGACCGATCGATCGAGAGACGGGGATTGACCTCGATATACTGTACTCAATAGGTTCTGGCGTGAATACGGCGCCGCTTTTGACCTTATCTCCGAGGACAATACAGTCCGCGTCGTCGTTCTGTCCTCCGCTCTGGAAAAGACATTCTCAGCTGGGGTAGACCGTGCGTATCTTTCCTGTTTGGCGCCCTCTCAAAACTTAC
The DNA here is from genome assembly GCA_963926505.1 of Russula olivacea. Lineage (NCBI taxonomy): Eukaryota > Fungi > Basidiomycota > Agaricomycetes > Russulales > Russulaceae > Russula > Russula olivacea. The sequence continues at coordinate 507,466 of OZ004879.1, read as the reverse complement.
ATCCCTCCCCTCCCCTCTCCTCCCCTCCCCACGAACCCAACACGACTCAACGATCCACCTCCCACAGTGTCAGACCTGCACGCTCTCCCGCAGCACACAGACACCGGACGTCGCGGCCTCCTAACGCGCGCGCACCTCCGCAACTTCCAACATGCGATCGGCGCGCCAGCGCGCATCCCGCAGCCAGTCATAGCAGCCGTACACGGCACAGCGTTCGGACTGGCGCTCGACCTGCTGTGCGCTGTCGATGTGCGCTGGGCCGCCTCGGATGCCGCGTTCAGCATCAAGGAGGTGGACGTCGGGCTGGCGGCCGATACGGGCACGCTGGCGCGCATGCCGAAACTGGCCGCGAACACGTCGCTCGTCTATGAGCTTGCGTTGTCGGCGCGGACGTTCAGTGCCGAAGAGGCGCTGCGGTCGCTTGGTTTCGTGTCGCGCGTCGTGCCCGGTTCGAGGGCGGAGGTCGTGCGCGCTGCTATCGTCGAGTTTGCGGAGGTCGTCGCGAGGAAGAGTCCCGTTGCTGTCGTGGGGACTAAACAGTTCATCACGCATGCTCTTAATCATTCGTGCGTTTTTTTTGTTTTTTTGTTTCCGTCGCGCTGATTTGGTCAACGACGTGAATTTTGATTCAGTGTGGAAGATGCACTTGAGTACCAGGCGACGTGGACAGCGTTTGCTCTCCAGAGTAAGGTACGTTGAGTACTCTCATCGCTCGAGCAATATAGTAGCGATTATTTACGCGCCTTTTTCTGCAGGATCTTAGCGAGACTGCTGCTGCTGCCAAGAGAAAGCAGAAGATTTTGTATGACAACCTAGGGACAGCAAAGAATAAAACTAAATTGTAAACTGTTTCTATCTAATCTTAACGCAAGTACTTAAGTGTCAAAGCCGAAAACGAGACAATTTTGCCACCATAAGGTTCTGCCGCCGCACCGCCGCACCTGCCAAGGCCACAGTATACCGATCAACACGGCCCATACGTACTGTAACGTTCCATTCCTTGAAGTATTCTAACCACCACCCATCCGGCTTCATAGTCGAGTGCTTCATCGTGACTAAAGTGATAACAGGAGAGAAAATATCCGGGCCCCGTGATGGGCTACTAGTACCCCATCCCCGACTCGAACAGGTTCGAGCATCGAATAAGGTGTGGGCGCGATCGAATGGGCCAACTGATTTTGCAGTCACTGTACTCGTACAGTACTAGTACAGAACCATCCAAAGACGACGGCGGTCACCGGTCACCGGTCACCTTTTACCGTGTTTCGATGCTTCAAGCTTCGCGCGCTTCACGTTCCGTGCTGGGTCGGTCCCGCGCTTTTAAACCGGTGGAGCTTCTGACGTCGTTTAATCAACGTCCATTACAGAGAATCGCCGCTTCTCCGGCGGTCGAAGCCAGTACAAGTTATTGTCCGCACTAATATTAATGGTTCTCGCACTAGATCTCCCACCTGTTCCCAATAACGCGTGTTTTTCACTCGTCACCCACCATATATTACGGCTCCCGTCGACGTAACCTTGACTAGATATCAATCAGTGCTCCAAGTCGCAATTAGTGGCGTAGACCTACCTCCACCACGACAAGGGCTGTCGAATGCTCTATTGATGCGAGAAACACATGCCATTGGATGAAGGACAATATTAATGAATTAGTTGGTGTTGTCTCCCGTCTTCCGGGCATGTTCTCCCTTGAGTTTTCGTCCAAGTCATGTCAACTCCCTCCAACATGCTGCTGTCAATCCGGATAGGGAACCGATTGCTTTATTTCTCTTCGCCACGAGATCGCAATGTTACATTCTTGGAAATCATCAGTCCCCCTTCAGGTTAATAGCCGTGGCGAGGTTCCCCGCATCATACGCCAATTTCCTCCGCGACTAAATATGGGATGGACAGGCTGTGCAATTGGAGTATTTTCCCTATCCTATCCATACTTCATTAACTTCATTTACGGCACTTCGTCCTTGAAACACGTCGGTCCCCTTCTGACCAACAAGTTGCAACAACCCGTAGTCCTTGGCGCTTCTTAAAAGATCCTTTTGGTTTAGAGAAACTGCGCGAATGCTAGAGCGGGCCGACGTCCGGAGGCGCGACGGAGTTTCAGCAGTATGTCCGAGTCACCGCAAAAAAAGAACCTTCATTCACCGCATTGATCAATGTAACCAACAAGGTCTTAATTCTCTTAAATAGCCCTACTCAGACCCGAATTCGCGAACTGGACATCAAATCTCCGCACCTTACCCCTTCACCGCCCTTGCCCATCGATCTTACAGCTTAATGGATAGTCGTTCAGAAGGTTCGTTGAAGGTAGACAACCATGCACGTCACTGGACTAGCAAGGATATACGCAGCCGGTGTCGACGTATGTCATTTGCGTAATATCCCGCAACTGCTGGCGCTGACCTCGATGTGATGTAGGAGAGCTAATAACAATCAACATGCTCACCGATGATGTCTTGCTAGAAATATTCGATTTCTATGTGATTGAAGGTTTCCGTCTACTTGCCAGTGGCAGACGAAGAATAGAGGGGTGGCAAATGCTGGCACACGTGTGTCGACGCTGGAGAAGTGTCGTTTTTCAATCACCACAGCGCCTCAATCTGCGACTCCTTTGCACACCACAAACACGTGTGAAGGACGTCCTAGACGTCTGGCCACCTTTGCCTCTCATCATTCACCCCTATGGTATCCCCAAGCACTGGAACGGTGGTACATCAGGCGTGGACAACATCATCGCTGCACTCGAGCACAACAATCGCGTGTGTCAAATCAAACTCAGGCATCTTACAACAAGTTCAGAATTGGGATATATCACGGATTCGGCAGCAATGCATAAGCCTTTCCCGGAGCTGACAGATCTCCGGCTCGGCGGGTTTGCACTATATGTGGAGTCAATACTTCCCGATTCGTTCTTGGGCGGAACCGCACCACGTCTGCGATCACTTTACTTGGATGGCGTTCCATTTCCAGGATTGCCGAAATTACTCTTGTCTGCCACTCACCTCATCTGTCTTGACCTTCTTAATATTTCTCCTTCCGGGCACATTCCACCCGAGGCGATGGCCACCAGCCTCTCTGCGTTGACCAACCTCGAGTCACTTCACCTTCATTTTCGAAACCCACGACTTCGCCCTGCCATAGGAAGCCGACGTCTGCCTCCGCCTCCACTGACGCGTTCTATCCTCCCGAGCCTTACCAGAATTCGATTCAAAGGGGCCAGTGAATATTTAGAGGAGATCTTGGCCCGGATCGACGCCCCTCGAGTCGACGAATTGCACATAACCTTCTTTAATCAAATCATATTCGACACACCACAACTCTTCCAGTTCATCAGTCGAAGACCAACGCTGAGGGCACCGGAAAAGGGCCATATCGCATTTAATTCTGAGGCCATTTTTGTCGGATTCCTATCACAGACATCTGACTACGCAGTACTCAGCATGCGAATCCTATGCACGGCGTCAGAGTGGCAGCTTTCATCCCTTGAGCAGGTCTGCACCTCGTCCTTGCCCCCCCTTTCCATGCTGCAAGACCTCTACATCTTCGAGGATCGAGTAAACCCACCACGTTGGCAAGACGATGTCGAGAATACGCTATGGCTGGAACTTTTACGTCCGTTTGCTGCTGTGAAGAATCTCTACCCATGCAAGGAATTTGTGCCCCGTATTGCGCCCGCCCTGCAAGAACTTGTCGGGGGAAGAACAACAGAAGTTTTGCCCACCCTGGAGAATATTTTCTTGGAGGGTTTTCAACCGTCGGCACCCCTCCATGAGGGCATAGAAAAGTTCGTGGCCACACGACGGCTCACTAGTCACCCTGTAGCAGTTTCTCGCTGGCACATGGAGAGGCACAAGGAGATCTATCCTGTAGCAATTTCTCGCTGGCATGATCGGAATTAGCTTCGGGCGGGGAGAATGGAGGCGGGATGAGACGGCGGCCAAGGCGGAAAACGGAGTATGAGAGGAAGTTGGCATGTAAGGATTGGCGGGTTGGCCTAATTCAACGCGGCGGCGAATGAGAGTGTCCTCGTCGAGGAGGCGAGTAACAATTGTCTCAGAGGTAAAGCCAGGCGTAGAGGACAGAGAGTTACAGTAACTTACCCATCACGATGATGCGGGCGGTAGTAGTTGCGCACCGTCATGGAGTCGCGAATGGACTTCTCGTAAGACAGTTCTGGAGGGCTTTGAGAAGCAAGTCAACTCGCGCATAGGCGGTATGCAGCTGGGAGGGAGTCGATGGAGTGAACATCTGCGGGAGAGACCCGGTCCTAAATGAAACCTCAAAGAGCACCATCGTTGTGCTTCTAGAGCGAGGGCAGCGCCGGGGCAGGGGAGGGTGCCATCAGGCGGCTTCAGGCCAGCTAGTAAAACCTTGGCGCATGGCCAACAGGGTGAGTTTGTAGCTTCATTCCATCCAGTTCGATTTGCCGAGTAAGGATGCGGGCCAAGAGGATTCATTGAGAGTACATTCAGTGAGACGGATACCAGTGGGCGTAATGCCAAAGTGAGATCCAGGACGATATGTGGAGGGGCAGTGTGTGTAGGCAGTGTAGCGGAGGGGTCGGTGGAGTTACTGTTATTGGAGTTGTTACTGGAGTTATTGACCGCCGGAGTCGACAGGTTATTGGAGTTGATGCCCGAGTTAAGTGAGGAGGGTTGGTTGTTGCTTGTGGGAATTTGAATTGGGTTGGGCATGAATCGCCGCATGATAGAGTTAGAGTTGTTGGAGTTTCTATTCGGGGAGGTCATAATAACTTACATGTATGGGAACTATCTACTTGGCCAAGTGGCCGGCTGCGTGTGCTCAGTTTCCCTCCAACGCTTTATTGTATATGGATGAGTACCTGAGAGTGAGAGGACGTATGAGTGCATCTTGTACTAGTTGAGAGGTGGCGGATGAGGCGGATGAGGCTCCGTGGGGAATCAATTGATGACCCATACCCCGTTGCCACACCCATCACTTTAGCTGAACTCTGATCGACGTTGGCCATCTGTTCTATCAACCGTGACAGTCCGTGCGGAAATTGGATTATCGCGTTCCATCAGTTCCTGTCAGGTTCTGATGGTGGTGTTTTTCCCATACCACAACACAGTACTAGAGAAGAAAGAGGCCACACTAAAAAAAAGTGCCGAGATAATGCAATACACTGAGTTGTGGAGATACATACTTCGCATAGACTAGTAGACACAACGATATCCAATCGAGGACCGTGTGTTGTCGCTTTCAGCTCTAATAGAGACAAAGCTCGGGCGGAAAAAGGCTCACCTCGTTTTGACATCTACCCACATACAGTCAGAACGTGTGATTCAGGGAACATGGGTGCTGAGTTAGGCACGCCGCAGGAATTCTTGAATTGTTTACGAGCCTAGTACTATTATTATCATAGGCCCCGTTTACTTGGCGAAGTGAAGATGACTGAGATCATTTAGGGCGAGAAGTGGGCAAGCCGGTCTGGTCACCGATGCAATGGCGAACTCAGAGAACTGATAATGACCGCTGCAATCCCGTCACCGTCACGATAGCCAGCGATTCAACGCTGCAGCGCACGTGCCAACCACATGTGTCGGCACGTGACAAAGCTGGCAGATCGCGTCCACATCCACAATGGGGACGAACCACAACTAAACTATGCTAGATAAAGCGGCCCATTTAAAGCCGACAGTGATGTTTGGATCCAAGACAATCCGTTCAGGATCCACTCCCCAATTCCTCTCAACCGTGAACAACCTTCAGTTTCCGATTCTAAAATGTCCTACAGCCGTCGAACAGAGGCAGAAGGGCGTCGGGGAAGGCTCACCAGCACCAGCATCACCACATCCGGAGTGCGAGACGTGGAAAGCACCGAGGTCATGTCGAACGATACAGGTGAGTGCATCCATCCTCCTTTGACCTCGAGCTACGCCTGAACCTGTTCACGGTGGCCAGATACTATAGTTGATCAAAGAAGTGCCGGAACAGGAACGACCGACTCGGAGATGTCCATCACCGACACCGTTGACGAAGATCGTGACTTAGACGCGAGCACGGTCACAAAACCCCGTATGCAGCACGGCGGTGGAGATTCTGAGAAGGGACTAGGCGGTGTCGCACCCTTTGTCGAAAGGAATCCAGACAAGGTGGCATCGACCTTGGAGTGGAGAGGGAGCCTGAGGGGCCTGCACTCACAACTTGAAGAGGCCACCCAAGTTACAAATACCCGCCCGCAGCTTACGGCCGAGGAGCGCTGGCGTGCATCATTCGAGATGGAAGTTGAGCGAAGACGAGAACACTATCCTGAGCAGGAGAATCTTCTGGTGAGGGAGACCGTGAGACAGGAGAGGTACAAGTGGGCGATGAAGGAGTTGGAAGAGGAGGAAAACGACGAGGACGGTCAAACCGTTGCTGAATGGTGGGAGCTTCGATCAGTTTTCCAGCCCACGGAGTGCGGCTATGATGGGAGCAGATAAAGCGTTATGCCCGAAAATATCCTCGCATCCGATTAGTCGATTACCTGATCAGCCTTGTGTACCTTGCCATCTCTATCGTTTTGCCCATGCCCTCAGAGTCCACGACTAGCCTGCTAACTCCGGCAGCCTGACTCCAGGAGATCCCCGGATTCACGACCCTCCTCGCGCGGGAACGCTCATACATGTACTTGAAGGCTCTCACGCGATCCAACCGATTCCAACGTACGTCGGGCCCGGAAAGCGTCTGCGAGAAGAAAAACGCAGTCGATATTGTGACGGAATACTACGACGTCAAAGTAGAGTAGAGGAAGTCGTCCGGAACGAGACCGCGTGCGCATAGTATCTGCGTTTTCACTTGCAACGTATTCGTTCCGCCAATCGCCATCTCCTTCCCTTCCTTGTCCAGGGTGCTGAACTTTTGCTTCTCCTTTTTTCTTCTAACCTCTTGCTGCATAGCGTTGGCAAAGAATCGTACTCTTCTGGGACCATGGCCACCCCCACCCCTCACGGATTCGCCAACCTTTTTCGTCGATCCCATCGGTACAGTATGTTCAACGGTTCAGTTCCCCGCTTCTTACGCAAGTCCCATCCAACGTCTTACCTTACCTCCTCCCCAAACACCCTTAATAAAATAATTGCCAAATTGTGCATCAATTTGAGATTTAAAAAAAAAAACAAATAAACTGTGACAAATAATTAAATTAGGACCAGTCCTTGGCGCACATGATGCAAGTCGACCTCGATCATGGTGACTCGGAGTGTACACAACCTTTATCAGCACCCCAAATATCGCAAAATTTTAAATTACCGCGCATTTTCAATGTGTTTCAGAGAACGGTATGGGGTAATTGCGGAGCAAACGTATTTGTGCGCACTGGCAGAGTGTACTAAACTGAAATTGTCATCTGATAGGAATATAATACATAGTATCTTCGTAGTTGGATGATGGCTGGATGGAGTTTGACTTCCTGCCCGGTAAAGAACCGCCGCTATGATTCCCACCCCGAAAGAAAACCAATTCAATCATTCTCGTGCGACGCTATAGCGCTAACGTTACTGCCCCATGGCATTATCCAAGTCATACGGGCCGTACGACATATGGTCTGATCTTTCTCATGCTTATCCGCAAGATTACCTCGTGGCCACGACGGCGTGTCCTAGAGGATTTACGGTTACAGAAGTCCTGGTTAGCACTCGCCCCTTATGCATGGATCATATCACCGCAATGACCGTATGTTAAACACGATCCTCATAGACAATTATCAACATACACATATTTCCACGCAGACGAATTTCAATCTCCTTCGAAACGTTACGAACACATGTACACAAAGAGGGTCATGCTGTTGTGTTATACAAGCCGTTCAGCACTTGCACTGGCCGGCCGGGCACGCGCAGCTGTGTATGGATGGAACCGTGTCAGTGGTGTTATCTTTGGAGTTGAACACTGACACGTACGAATCACCGCAGTTGTAGGAGCTGTTGCCGCAATTCTGGTTAACGGGGTTCTGGATGACCTGCAATGAGGAGAATGCGTGAGTAAGAATGAGATAAAATGTCGACGCAGGACATGGAGAGAGGTCTGCACGAGCGACATAGTAGTAAGGATTCGATATTCAGCTGAGATCTGAGTGTACATGTATTTGGTTGCGCGCGCCAAGGGGAGCACACCATGGTGACCTCGCTGGTTCCCCTTGGTACACTTTTTTTTTCCTTACGCGGCCGTTGACAAGATGCCTCACCGCCACCATACCACCATGAAGATGTCGAACGTGAACGCAAGTGCGGACGACAAACACCTCCTGGCAGCCTCAGCCCACTCTCAGGCTCCAGATCTGCTGCTCCCGCTCTGTCTCAGGACCATTCTCAGCGAATTGTGTTTCTGGAGTCACGCCATTCTGGAGGGAATTGTCGAGGGGTTAGACTGGTTGTTTCTGCAATCCTTTTGGTGAGAAAGGCTGAAAAAAAAACTTTGGACAGACGTGACACTGTTCGACCTAGAGTCGCGGTGGCGTACTGTGATCGCGTGGGGTGGTTGCAGGAAGGTGTGTGGTGAACAATAGTAATTTTCAGTGCTTTGACCAAGTACGTTAGGGGTTGGAACAACGCCTCAGGCGGGTGGGAAAAGACGATGAAGCCCCTGTGCTCAATGCCCCTGTCAACGCGTTAACGTCGTCCGTCCCTTTACGTAGTCTCGACGCCGAATCCCCAGGCTCGCTGATGGCAGACAATCTCGCACATCCCTATAATCAACGTAAGTCTCTCGTTGTGCATCGGCGCCATCTCCCAACGACTGCCGGCTGATTCGATGCGATGTAGTAGGTCAGGTGCTAACAATCGACAACCTCCCAGATGACGCCCTCCTAGAAATATTCGATTTCTATGTGGTCAGATATGAAGATCTGGATGTCAGGAAGTTGGACGACCCAAAGTTCGGTGCGAAAAGGAAGCTAGAGTCGTGGCAAACGCTGGTACACGTGTGTCGACGGTGGAGATGCCTTGTTTATGGATCACCACGTCACCTGAACCTGCAAATTTGTTGGTTAAAACCGAGCAGAAAACCGAGGAGCTGGTCTGCAACGAACTCCCTGCATGTCTGGCCAGCCTTGCCTCTCTTCATTTTGAATCCTGTCTCTAGTCTCGCCGATAGGCCAGTGGGTTACTATGTGGTCAGTCACATCATTACTGTAGTACGCAAGCACAGCGATCGCATAAGGCACATCAACCTCCATTTCTGTTCATTACGGGAAATCGAATATTTTTATAGCGGAATATTGTCTATGCCATTCCCGGAGCTCGTAGGTCTGCACCTGTCATTTGGAATCCGAGGCTCGTACCACAATTACTCGCCCGTGTCAGTTCTTCCCGATTCATTCTTGGGTGGATCTGCCCCACGTCTGCGATACTTCTACTTGCATGCCATTTCATCTCCGGAATTACCAAAACTACTTTTGTCTGCCACCCACCTCGTCCATCTTTACCTTCTCCATATTCCTCATTCCGGGTACATTTCACCCGAGGTGATGGCCACTTGCCTCGCCGTCTTGACCAGCCTCGAAACACTTCAACTTGGAAACACACTCCCTCATCATCATTATCCCGAATTCGAAAGCCGACGTCCATTTCCGCCAATTCGCTCTGTCCTCCCCACTCTCACGAATTTTCAGTTCAAAGGGGTAAACGAATACTTGGAGGAATTTGTGGCCCGGATCGATGCCCCTCAACTCTACCAGTTGTCGACAACATTCTATGATACTGACTTGGAAGCCCCAGAACTCAATCAATTCATCAGTCGCACGCCAACACTCGGAGCATATGATCAGGCACATCTCATATTTCATAGTTGCGAACCTCTAGTCAGGTTTCGTCAATCTCACCCTGAGCAATCTGACCATAGAATGGTCGAAATGGGAATCTTTTCAGGTCAGCATCTTTCAAGGATGGCGCAAATCTGTACCTCGTCGTTGCCTCTCCTTTTAACAATCGAGAACCTCTACGTCGACGAGAGTCAATCTTCACCACTCGTTTGGGCAGATGATATCAAGGACACCGAAAAATGGTTGGACCTTTTACTTGCCTTTACGGCTGTGAAGAATCTCTACCTAGCCAAGCTATTTTCGCCATATATCACGCTTGCTCTGCAAGAGCTCACGGGGGGAAGAACAACAGAAGTGTTGCCTGCTCTGCAAAATGTTCTCTTGGAAGGGTTCCCGCCATCGAAACCTGTCCAGGAAGGCATTGCACGGTTCATTTCTGCGCGACAGCTCACCAATCACCCTGTCGCAATTTCTGTCTGGGATAGAGACTTGGTGCGGGACGGGTCGTAGGATGATTGATACAGTAGTTGGTCCTCTTCCGTCTCATTAACATTTCGTGTCTCCATACTATTTTTCTCCCTGTACTTGCTCTTTGGCTCCTGAGACTTTAGATACGCAATACTGTTGACCATTTCGGTGATTTCGTATTGTTGTAATATGATATATTGTGTCATGTTGATAGAAAAGAGGTACCTTGGCCATAGTAATTTGAATCGCGTCATGCCGACTAACTGCCCTCCGAAACTTGAGTTGGCCTGGGGGCAATGCGTTCCTCAAGAACAGATTGCCTTCGAGTAATATGGTTCGGGAGGCACCACAGAATACACTATTGCCGCTGCGTGGCAAGCCAACCTCTCGCCATCCACCAGAATTGGTGGTACAGGTGGCGGAGGAGGCGCTCGTCGTGCTCGGAAGATTGTAAATGCCACGGACGCGTCGGGGCTTGCGAGCATGCGTCGACTGTTGAACAGCGATATCGCAGAAGAGCTTAGAGCTCAACGACTCGCTCATCGAGAACCCATCACTACTACTGTTAGATGAGATTGGGGAATGGGGAGTGGCTTGCCATCTACGACGACCAACCCATATCAACGACAGCAGTGCGACAACTCCTGCACGATAAGTTACAGTCATTTTGGAAATTCTTGTCCCACATGTTTGCGGAGGTTCGAAAAAGTCGAAAATTCTAAACGAGGCTCCGATTCCGCGGGAGCGCCCGGGCCCCTACGGCGTCGAATCGAGGTTGAAACGATCTGAGTATGGGCTTGTGGGTCTGTATGCTCGATGGCCGTTCACGCGTCTTCCCTTCCCAGACCATCAATCAGCATGTCATTTGATGGCACTGCGTACGACGCATAAACGAATGAAGCCCCCACCACCTCACTGCACTGCACCTTCCGTTTCTTCGCGCGCTCACGCTTCGTCTCCAACTTGTGCCACCCGATGGCGGTTCTTCGGCTTTGAAGTAAGCGGCCTCAAGAGCTTGAACAGCTGTGGCTCCGTGCAGGGGTTCAAATGCCCGCAATTCCTCCGCCAGATCTAAGCCAGCCGGTGTGTCATTTAAAACCAGCAGCTCACTTGCTAAACAGGTCACGAAAGTGATTTGATATCAATTCCTTCGATCTCACAAGTTCATAGTACGAAGCCTTAGTACACCTCCGTGGTCACCTCGCGGGTTGTACTGGTACGCACACCCCGCAAGTTTCGCTGGTGCACGCGCCAGTTGATGAGATCGGATGGATCTGTATCGAACGCAACGTTTGGGCGTGAGCGGAAGTCGAACGTGAACGCGAGCGCGGACAACGACAACCTCGGCAGCCTCAGCCCACTCTCCAGACCCGCTACCCGCACTCTGTCTCACTGGCAGGACGACGTTTCCGAATACACAGGAGTGCCCTTACAGTGGCGGTGACCTGTAGGCATGTCGAACGGTGTTTTTTTTTTGGTGGGGGACTCGGAAGCTGGTTGACACATCCCCACACTTTACAGGCTTGGCAAGCGATGTATTGAGCTGGTGGCCAAGGTCTAACGGAAGCGCGACAACTGGCCATGGACGGACAAACGCTGCAAGTTCAGCCCGCCAAGAACGGGATAGGATGGCCTCAAGGCCGCCCTGCTCGACCCGAAGCTCAGCCTCACAACCACAAGCCCAAGCGCGATCATTGGCAGCGCAGATGAGGGAGCTCAGCCTGCGAGGTGCGTTCGCTCTACGGCGCCGGGACCTCTGCCAACCGCTGCTGGAGATCGCGCTGGCGTCGGGTGGATGAATTTCGACTTCCGACAAGCTCTGGGTCTTTTCCCGAAACAAAACGACTCAATCATTCTCGTGCGACGCTAACGTTACCGCCGGCCCCACACGGGCCTTATCCGAGTCTTACAGCATATGATATGGTCTGATCTGATCTTTCTCATGCTTATCCGCAAGATTATCTCACGGCCACGACGGCGTGTCCTAGAGGATTTATGGTGACGGAAGTTCTGGTTAGCGCACGCCCCTTATGCATGGATCATATCACCACATGTTAAACACGATTCTCACAGACAATTAGCATAGTAAGAGTACACATATTTCCGCGCAGACAGATGTCGAGTCATGCTGTTATGTTATACAACTAATGTAAGTCGTTCAGCACTTGCACTCGCCGGGTTTGCACTGGCAGCTGTGTATGGACGGACCTGCGTCAGCGGTACAATCTTTGGGAGTCGAACGCTGACACATACTTAGCGCCGCAGTTGCAGTTGCTGTTGCCGCAATTCTGGTTAACGGGGTTCTGGATGACCTGCAAGGATCGAGCAGTGAGGAGAATGTGTGAGTAAGAATGAGATAAAACGTCGACGCAGGACACGGAGAGAGGTCAACGCACGGGAGACATAGTAGTACGGATTCGATATCGATATTCGGGTTAGAGGCTGAGATCTGAGGGGTGCAGGGTGCAACGTCTTGCTATATATACACTAATAAAAGGGTGTGTACGTGTATTTGGTGGTGTTCCGGATCATTCCAGTAAATACGGCGACAGGCGTCGATGTCGAACCTTACCTTTACTCGGTTTGATCAGCTGTGACTCTGGTTGATCGGCGTCGGTTGCGGTAACAAAATGTGAGTCATTTTTGAAAAATGCCTCACTGGTACTTCAGACTGTCGCCCTCAAACGAGTCAAACCGCTCTTTTCTCCTCTCTGTCCCAGTGAGAAACCGGCTATAGGATGACCAAATATCGCAAAATCTTACTAAAATGAAAGAAATGATTACTGCACATCACGATGTGTGTGTTTCAGAGTACTGTATGGCCTGGCATTCAGGAGCAAGAACCGGACTACCGGTCCGGTCCAAGTCCGGTCCGAACCATGGTTCAAAACCTGACCGCGGCATCACTAGTGATCAGAATGTGAACTGAAGTTTTGTTATCTGAGATTATATGCATAGTATCTTCTCTATGATTACCATTATTTGACAAGTTTTCAGAGTCTCTTCCCGAGATTCCCGAAACAAAACAGTCAATCATTCTCGCCGCGACACTAACGTTACCGCCGGCCCTACACTGGCATTATCCGAGTCGTATGCCGTATGGTACACAGCTATTCAGTCTGATTTTTCTCATGGTTATCCGTAAGATTATCTCATGGTCACGACGGCGTAGCACATGCCCTTATGTAGGGATCATATCACCACGTGCCAAACACGATTCTCACAGACAATTATCCAACACGACCAGGAACATAGTAAGAGTACAGATCTTGGTACAGATATTTCCACGCGGACACATTTCAATTTCCTTCGAGTCATGCTGCTATGTTATACAAGTCGTTCAGCACTTGCACTCGCCGGGCTTGCACTGGCAGCTGTGTATGAATAGACCTGCGTCAGTGGTGTTATCTTTGGGAGTCGAACGCTGACACGTACGAATCGCCGCAGTGGCAGGTGCTCGAGCCGCAGCCATCATGCTGGTTAACGGGGTTCTGGATGACCTACAAGGAGGAGAATGCGTGAGTAAGAACGAGACAAAACGTCGACGCAGGACAGGGAGAGGTCAACGCACGGGAGACATGGTAGTAAGGATTCGATGTCGATATTCGGGATTTAGACTCGGATGCAGAAATCTGAGGGTGCAAAGGTCCAACTATATATACACTTAAAAAGGGAGTGTACATGTATTTGGTTCTGGTGGTGGTGTTCCATATCATTGAAATACGGTACCGTGACCTCGCGAAAATAACGCAGGGACTGCGGCGAACCTTACGGTACTCGATTTGGTAAGCTGCGACTTCTGACTGATCGGCGTCGGTCCGGTCAGGAGATAACCAGTTTGAGACAATCTCTTGCTGATATATATCTCTTGCTGATATAATGGAATTCTGTGACTTTCGCCTCAAACCGCTCCTTTTCCTCCTCTCCGTCCCAGGGAAACCGCGACAGCTATAGGATGACTAGAAAGCTGAAAGTAGCCAGTGTGTGGGCCTCACAGCAATGCTCACTAAATGGGTCGCTATAGCTACTACAGCCTAGCACCCCTCTTGCACTCTTCTTTCCTCTGCCGGCAGCCCACAGAGCTCCGTAGATATCCCATCCGGAGAGATACAAGCCATCGTCATGATGAGGCGTTCCCCTCCCCCATTCCTCCGTGCTTCTCGGTCAAGTCCTCGGTACATTTTGATGATTGAGAAGCTCCGAGTCGTTGGTTGTGGGTGCGTTAGCAAATGCTCACGGCCATTATGCAACATGGGTCATCGGATGTAGAAAGAGGAAGAGACGGAGGTAATATAGAGCGTCCAGCGTGGATAGCGTGGAGATTCTGGAGAACTCGAATAATCGTGAGCGCTTGGTAATAGGTAATAGCGTTCATGACTTGTTGGACACGGCGCGTGGGTAGGTCATCGGTCATCCTGTATCATGATGTATCATGAAACATGTATCATGCACTGGCATCGTACATCAAGATTCTCACCGGGGTGGGTTGAAATAATCATGGTGACATGCGTCGAATGTAATTTTCTCTCGAGATGACGGAGCGACGTTGTCTGCTACTACCCTAATATTTAATAATCATCACGATTCACGTACCCCTGTTTTTCACTGGTACAGTGGCACAGGCAGTAACAGTAAGTGCATGCACACTCTCGTATCGCTGTACATGTGTGCTGTCGGTGCATGTAAGGCCGCAGAGGCGCATATGTTGTTATCCGGTTAGAGATACGGAATTTGTGGCGTCACCTTCACTCGTAATTTATCTTATCAGCGCAGTATCATCCTCGGGGACATCTCCGGTCTCAGTCTCACCTGCCAACACCTAAATAGTACTGCACTTATTGCACTTATTTCCATCAATCTCAGATACGACCGGCTATATATAGTAACTTGGGCCCAGATTTGCGTAACTTGTTGCGATAATGGGTAGGGTGGGAATTATTATTAATAATAACACGGCGGCAACTGTGACACAACCCTGTTACGGATTTTGATTCCGTGTTGCTATTTCCGAGGCGGACAAATGGCTTGGCCTCCTTGGCACGAACAAGTTTGAGACAGAAGAGCGCATTTTGCCCCTTTACACAGTGCAGATCCCCCCGACGTCCTTCACAGTTTCACAGAAATGTTTTCGCTGGTGTCGCAAAAGGTATTGCCCCAGCCTCCTTCGGCGAACAAGAAGAAGAATTATGAGATCCAAGAGGTGCTCGGGACTGGCTCGTTTGGAAAAGTCATGGTGCGCTCCGTCTTCTCGCATCTCGCATGTCAGTTTATCCGACCTGACCCGACCCGACTTGACTCGACGACCCAGCGCGCCACATGGCACGTCGAGCGCCGCCAAACTGGATCTCCCGCTACGTCACCCGTGACCTCCCCTGCCTCCAAACGTCCGCCTGTACCTCCGGGCCGAGCAGACTCTGCCGGTTCGGTGTTGGAAGACGTCACTCGCGAGGTCGCCTTGAAGGCCATCGCGAAGAAGAAGGTCAAGGGCAATGAGGAGAGCGTGTGGAGCGAGATGCGGGTCCTCCAGGGCCTCGATCATCCCAACGTCGTGCGTCCCCCCTTTTTCCCCTTCCTCTCATCGGGTAATCTGACACGTACATGTATGCGCCGTTCATGCGCCGTCATTTCTGGCATCCTCTTGCAAAAAAAGGTCAAATTTTACGAGTGGTTCGAGTCGAGGTCAACATACTATCTTGCTTTCGAGCTCGCAGTCGGCGGAGAACTCTTTGAGCGAGTTAGCCGGCGTGGTCGCTTTACCGAGCGAGATGCTGTCGCGGTTATCAGATCCGTACTGTCCGGTGTGAAGTACCTGCATGATCACCACATTGTCCACCGAGATCTCAAGTACGTTGTTCCCAACCCGTTGTTTACGCCCCCTTTTGTGACGCGACACATCACGAACAGACCAGAAAATATCTTATTCCGAACCAAGGACCCTTCGTCAGATATCGTCATCGCCGACTTTGGCATGTGGGTTCTTCTTACCTTTGGACTGCATGCTCGGAGACAGGTCTCACTCACGCATATATGCAGTGCCAAACACCTCGAATCTTCTGGGGAGCCACTTACGTCCCTCGCAGGGAGTTTCGGATATGTTGCTCCAGAGGTACTCAACTACAAGGGGCACGGCAAGCCCGTTGATATCTGGTCTATCGGGTATCTGCTCCTTCCTTACTTACGGCGATTACCTGTTTACACGTGTTAAAACAGAATTATTACCTACATGCTTCTCTGCGGATACACTCCCTTCCGGTCAGATGACATGAAGGAACTCGTACGACAGACGACAGAAGCAAGGATCAACTTCCACGATCGATACTGGAAGAACGTATCAGACGAAGGTAGGTCACATGAACATTCCAGCCCACACTCTGACAACTGCTCTCGTATACACAGCAAAAGGCTTCATCCGCGCCCTACTAAATCCAGACCCCGCCCGCCGCCTCACAGCAGAGCAAGCCCTCGCACATCCATGGCTAACGACCTTTGACTCCCCGACCGAACACGACCTCTCTGGCCTGCGCGAGAACTTTGACCCACGCGCTCGGTGGCGGAACGCGATCGGAGCTGCGCGCGTCCTGTCGCGCTTTTCGAACAACAAGAATGGAGCGGGCGCCAATAAGGACAAATTTTTGATTAGCGATGATGAAGATGAGGATGGAGAGAACGGGACCACCAAGCCGTCTTGGCGTGCTACACCAGACACCAAGAAGACACAACAGCAACAACAAGAGCGCTCTTTGCCGTCGCTACCGTCATCGCCGGGTGATCGTGATGCGCCACCGCGCCAGGGTCTGGCGGGTCTGGCGGGTCTGGTGGCATCAAGTAAAACAACAACACCAACAAAGGCAGCAAAGACGACCACGACCACGACACCTTCCCCGATATCATTTTCAGAAGCAATCAATAAGGCCAAGGGCGCCGAAACAGCTGTTGTTGGTGAAAAGGCGCCGAACACCAGGACAAGCCCTTCGCCACCAAAGACACAGTCCCCCATACCTGTGGCGTCCCAGCGCAGCAATAGTACGACATCGGCGTCGGCAGAGGATGATGAGGACGAAGATGAGGATGTGACGTTGCGTATCCCGGGATCATTCGACTTTGAAAACTACGATGACGGAGGTGTTGCAGCGGGTACCGATGCGGTCAGCGTGCTTGGGGACCTGTGGCGGCGCATGCAGTTGAGATGATGATGAGGCCAAAAACAAAAAATGGACCGCAAAACTTCTCGTTTCCTTCCTCATCTGTTTCTGGATCTCATTCTCTGGCTGTGATGGTGTTCTTTTTTCTGTGACAGGCTCTTTTTCCCCGAAATATAAACTTATCTCATCATCATTCTCTTTTCGTTTTTTGTACGGTACATATACGTACAGTATATACAGTACATATCTTAGTCTCTCTGTGGCCTTGTATTTGCGGTTAGTATATGATCTATAGCCAGTGCAGTCGGAGTGAACATGAAATCTCGAAAACACGAAATTGGACATTCCTTCTGACTCTCATCAGTGCCATTGGCTCTAACACCTGCTTTTTTATGATGGTGTGATGTGGAATATTCTTCTCCAAGGTAGACTCTGGAGAAGAGAATATTCCCCATCTACCATGATTCACTAACCACTTTTATTTATAGTTCCTTAGTATTGTGGATGCCAAGGAGATTAGAAGTCTCCTACTCGGGAGACATCATGGTTCAACGCAAGGGGCGCTCGGACGTTGGACGCCGTTCCGAACGGTCGAGTCAACGCCTCCAACTGGGTTTGTTCCGGAGAATAAATAATTGTATAGATCGTGACGTTGTATTACACTGGCAGTAGTATCATGCCTCGAGATAAATGCTGCAATATACAAAATATGTAGCCCACCACGCAAACAACCAAACTCTTGAGAGACGGATTCGTCTGATTTGAATGCCTCAAGGCGGGGGGAGAAGGTCGAATTATGATAGATAATCGATAGATAGTGGTAGTAAATAGTTGTCGATGCTCGCCAAGTTGTGCCACGCGCCCCAGTCTATTAGAACGTATATGCAAACACCCTGCTGATTTCGAAGCCGTCCGGGACATACTGTACAACGAAAGGTTGAGAAAATGATCCATTCCGCGCTGCATGATACGCCCCCAAAAAAGAAATACAACTACTCACCTCGAACGCCAGCAGCGCGTCCTCACACAACATCGTCCACGGGCTCTCAGACGCTTTCTGTAGTTCAGGCGGCAGCGGAACTTCCTTCGTGGCGCAGACCAGGCGCGGAAAGCAGCGCGGTATTCGCGTCAGTGTCGTCGTCCCCGTCGCAGAGCGGCTCTCTGCGCAGGAGAATATGCCGACTCCGACAGGAAGCTGCGCCGGAGCCGGAGCCGCCGAAGCTGGGATCGGCACTCGTGCACGCGCACGAGCGGCGGCAGCGGCGGCCGAGTCAGAGAAAGTACCACCTCCGCCGTCCGTGCTTACGCTCACGCTGCTCGCATCGACAGTGGCAGTGGCGCCACGTGCTACGCGCCCGGGATGGTAGTCGGCCACGACGACGGACTTCTTGCTTAGGGGCGCGCCGAGGACCCGCATCCCGCATGCGCGTGGCCGACGGATGATGTACGTCTGGTCTGTGGTGCGCACGAGATGCGCGCCGTAAGGCCCCCATTCTTCCCACGGCACGTCGACGACGGGTCCACTGGCACCGGCAAAGGCCACGGGGCGCGGAGATGCCGACTCGGCCGAGACGGAGGCGGAGGCGACGGTGGCTGGCGGGTGCGCGGCCATGTAGGCGAGAAAGGTGCGCGCGGGGACGTAGAGCTCTGCCGCCTCTTCCACGTTCTGCATCCAGTTTTTGTCCGTTACCTCTAGAGTAATGATGCGGTCTTTCGGGTCCGCGTAGAAGTATCCTCGTGTAGAACTGGAATTGGAATCGGTGGGTGGGGAGAATGACGCCGTGTTGACGCTGATGCGCACATGGCGGAAGGTGGCGAGACCAGTCCGCACAGGAAGAGCCAGGTGGAAACAATATGGAATCGGGGCGACGGTTTGTTGACCGGATTTCTCAAATTTGTATACGACAAGCATGATATCATAGTTCTGTCCGGGCCTGAGCGTAGAGTCAGCCGCAGAAGCCGGTATGAGAAGGTGCGTCTCATCGAGGAAGGCGATATCATGGCAAAGACGTGCAAATAGTGGTCGCTATAAAGGACGTGACAGGTGAATATGACCCGTGGGGTAGAACATCCTGTTGGTGAAATCTCACAAGGGCCACCACTTGGTTTCCCGCTCTCCAATTCCAAACAATGACTGTCCCTTTGATGATCAGCGCAGCCTGTGACAAGGCGCGCTTGTGTACGATGGCGGCCAGGTAGTCGCAGCAGACAACGGGTGTTTCGGCGACGTCGGATGTACCCATGCCCATATCAAACGCGCCGGAATGAAAGATAGCAGGATGGACTTTCCCGGACGACAATGCGCGGACATGAAGGTAGCCAGCCCTATGTTGGATCCTTCTTTATCACAAATCACTCTGCGAGAGACCGGTAACGTACCTGTGAAACAGGAGGAGGTCCTGTGCGGCATCAATACAGAGATTAGACATCTCTCCGAGACCTTTCAACTCCCAGCTCTCTCCAGGTATTCCTCGCAGCTTCGACGGGACGCGCAGAAGGAACAGTCGATCGCCAACTTCCGAGTTTCCAGTGCCACCATCGTATGGTTTCAGAAATGCAAGCACGCTTCCGGAGATGGTGGTTGGGAGATCGCACGCAGCCGTGTGTGTTATGAGGGCGCCGTCGGACCATGCGATTTCCCTCCAGGCAGCCTCATGCTCGCGCAGCCTCTGGAGTCGTTCAGCCGTTCCCTGGCAGAGGGCCGTCGACAGGTCATCTTGCATACCACAGGCGGCCAGCGAGATTATGTATTGTAGAGCGAGAGAATCCTTGATTATGACGTTGAACGTGCGGCAAACCTGTGCTTGCATTTGCGTTAACAAAGAGCTCGACGGATGGACATAACCAGTCACGCACCCTCTGACAGGCCAAGAG
Source organism: Russula olivacea (assembly GCA_963926505.1). Lineage (NCBI taxonomy): Eukaryota > Fungi > Basidiomycota > Agaricomycetes > Russulales > Russulaceae > Russula > Russula olivacea. Next base: position 487,222 of record OZ004879.1, on the reverse strand, counting down.
AATCCTGTGGTCTCCTTTCAACAAAATCTCGATGACAAGCTCTTCGGGAAGCGAGAGAACAGTCGACATGGCAAGGGAATAACAATGAACGTGAGGATATGGTTTGCATTCCTGGGCGGGTCACGGACATATTCCAGCGCCACTGACCACTGGTGAAGTCATGTTTCGCAAGCAGCACTCTTGCTCAAACAGGAACCTTCCACCTTTTTAGAATCTTTGCAAATGGTAAGAACAGGTGTTGATGTCGGTGGCGTTGGTGGCACGGAAATTGCCGTTCCATTCGAAAACTTTGAGGCCCAATGTAGCAACGAGCTACCTAGCTAACTGACAGTGATCGGGGTTTTCCGGACGTGACTATTGTGACAGGGGTGTCCAAAGTGACATGACATAATATGATTATTTTCGGCGTTTGCCAGACAGTCACCTGGTGCGTAATGTGTGATGCGTGATGCATGTGACTGCTGGGTTTAGCTCGGGACTGAGCTCGGGAAATCTCAGGAAATCAACTTCCTCGTGTTTGCCTCCCACCATCATGACCATGCAGACTCACTCACAATCATCACGAAGCCCCCCCTCATCTGTGGAGGAAGTTTCCGGGGGACACACCGCCGAGAATGTCCCCGGAAGCAAGGCTTTCTGGACCGCCCAAGATGAAGCTGTGTTGATCACCTTCTTTCAGGATAAACAGAAAGCAGTCGGCGCTGCTTCGTTCAAAAATCCTAGCTTCGTAGAGGCGGCCGCGATGGTCAACTCTATACGTGTGAAAGGCGGTGTGAAGTCTGCGCAAGCGTGCTGGTCAAAGTGGAGCCAAGTATGTATTCCTTTTGTACATGTTTTTACCAGTATTCTGACTTATACGAGTAGTTGAGGAAGAAGTATGATATTATTGACGCGCTGAAGCAGAAGTCGGGCATTTCATGGGACAATGATAAGGGAATGAACATAACGGAGGATACGCCAGACGCTATGCGATCGGTATGGGCTGACATGCTCATTGTACGTATGCGATCATGTCTAGTCTGTCGATGACAACTAATTATTATTAGAAAAATTCTGAGTTCAAGCAGTTCTCCAACAAAGGCTGGCAGCATTTCGAGGAGATGGAAAAGTTCATGAAGCCGTCAAAAGCCAAAGGTCAAAATGCCCATCGGGGCAGTGTAGCACCTATGTCCACCCCTGGGGCATCATCATCTTCAACTCCATTTGACATTCCAAGTTCTTCTGCGTCATCCAAGCACAAATTGTCTCCTTTCGACATATCTACCCGATCCTCTACCTTGAGCAAAAAAAAAAAACCATCCACAATTGTCGAGATCCAAGAGTTCAAAGATGTTTTTTTAAAGCTTAACGATAAGATCGATCACATTGAGCCTGCGCCTGCACCTGTGCATCTGCCTCAGGTGGAAGCAGCTCAGCTACTCCAGAAGAAGGTCGCAGAATCAAGACAACGTGGCGATGAATGGCTGTCACCGGAAGACTTCACGAAGTTGCTTAACGTCTTTCGGGCCGATCCAATTGCGTCCGCTATGTACGTGGGTCTTGATCATGGGAATGATGACGATGAGGCAAACACACGCCAATGGATTCGGGCTTTGATTGGGAGTGACTTGTAATTTCTACGTTACGTTAACATGTATTCCATATTTGTAACTGTCAATGCTATTACACGGGTAACAATAACAACAATTACTATTGATCACGTGCCGCACGACTCCTGAGGTAATGCTGGTATTGTGCCCACATCTCACCCGCAATCCTATCCCGCCTCTCATTTGCTCGGGCCGTCTCACACGCTGTCACCCGACCTATTCCCAGTTCACCCACGGAACGAGGACGCATTTGAAAGTCGAGCGATTCGTCGTCGTCGTCGTCATCATCATCGTCATCATACATCTGAATCTCCTCAGGGTCGTATTGCCGGATGAAATTGTGAAGCGCTGCAAGCGCAGCCAGAATGAGGGCCTGAATACTCATGTCATACTCTGGAGGAAGATGGAGGATTCGAAAACGCCGCTTGAGGACCCCGAAGATCCGCTTGATGACATTGCGAGCTGATGCATGGCGCATATTGAACAGCTCCTTAGGATCGCGTGGACTTGAGAGAATGTCATAGTGAGAAATTTTAAGAAAAGATGAACAACTTACGCTTGCTGGCCATGACCCCACTCAGACAAATGGTACCGCACGCTTCGATAAGGGACAAGCAATGCATCTGAAGAGGCAAATCCAGCGTCCGCAAGGTAATACTTCTGCTCTGCCAGTGGGATGTAAAAATCAGTTTGGCGGGCGTCGGAGAAAAGCGTAGAGTCATGTGCGGATCCCTCCCAACCAGACATAAAATATGTGAAGCGAAGATCAAAGGAACACGCGGCAAGGCAGTTTTGAGTGAGCACGCCCTTGCGGTTCCTTGTCGCATCACGGTCCGCGGCAGATGAGGTACAGCGTATGTGGGTGCCATCTATAGCACCCAATGCACCATTGAAGAATGGATAAAACTTGTCTGAGTTTCGGATCTCAGGAGGAGTGGGCGAATCAGCATCGGGGAGCTGAACAAGTGCAGTGTAAAAGGGGGGTGTCGCAAGCACTTGTAAAATCTGTTTAAAATACCTGAAAACGTGTTGGAGAAGATAAATGATGTCATTTTAATAATACTCACTTGGTAATTGTGTGTGTTGTACGCTGAAAACGCTCTCCGACATGGACGCAACTTAACCCTGTGACCACAGTGTAAAGGAAAATTGCGAGTTGCTCTTTGGTTGAAACATGGCACGATGAATGGAGACCAAGCTTTTGCAAGGATTTAATGAGGAGAGTAAATGTACTCCGATATACGCCAAGCTCAGTCCGAATACGTCGTGGGTGCCCAGTGAGTAGCTCACGTACCCAGCCTTCTCCGGAGAGGGCAGATGTGTGATATGGAGTGGGGAGAGAGCGCACGGCAAAGCGATCCAACACGGCAAGGTACATGAGGTGGGCAAGGATATCTATCATCCTTATAATGGCCACCACGCATGGCGGCAGTACGCGTGGTGGCAGTACACGTGGTGGCAATACCACCTGCCCATCATGTTGCTGCGGTTCCAGCTCGTCATCCTGTTGGCTCTGTTGATCAGACATGGCACTGAAATGAGGAAGGAAGGGGGAACATGAAGGGGGAAAAGAAAGACAACTTCGGATCGTGGCGAATGGGGGGTTAAAAAAAATTTCAGGGGTTAAACTTTTTTTTCACGCGTCAGTCATATGCATCACGCATCACACATTACGCACCAGGTGACTGTCTGGCAAACGCCAAAAATAATCATATTATGTCATGTCACTTTGGACACCCCTGTCACAATAGTCACGTCCGGAAAACCCCGATCACTGTCAGTTAGCTAGGTAGCTCGTTGCTACATTGGGCCTGAGAATCAACATAGATGATACAGTACCGTAAATCGTACTCTATTTTTCGGAGTCCCAAGTTATCCCTCCAAAATCGGGACCTTCCGCACCTGCGCCAGAACGTCCTTCAGCTCTTCACGGTATTTGTCACCTTGCAGTGCATGCACCATCAGACAGGATTTGCAATCAGCGTCCGTTACATGTCCCTGGAGGGCCTTCAAGTACTTGTCACAAAGTTGCGCATCAGTGGGGATGGTATTGGTAAGACTGTAGTCCGCCCATCTAATGGAATTGAACCAAAGGCAGTCTTTCAACCAAAGAGGAAGGCAATTCCTGCCGGTGCCTGCCGTGGGACAATCTGCCCAGATTTTTGAAGGTCCCTCAACACAGAGCATTATCAAGTCCGAGTTAAAGTAGCGCATGCTGCGTATGCGAAAGTCGGCAAGGATGCGCAGTGCTTGACCTTCGAATGACCGCAATGCATCACCGAGACTTTCGAAGGTTAGTGGGTGGCTCAGAGTGAGGCGGGCTAAGCTCTCCATTTCTGGAATCAGCCCTTTGCTGCACGCGACGGCGTACACACGAAATGATTCAGAAAAGGTCGGTGAAAGTAACCCCCTTCGATCGATCTCCACGCGGATGGAGGATTGGGCCGCATCCATGTCATATTTGGCGGCGGCGGCAAGCAGAGCTAAGACATTGTTGCTGGAGGTGGGCATTTCGACAGGTACGGGGTACAGTATTGAGATAAGACTGTCCAAGGTTTCCGCATCTTCGGATAGATGCACCACGGGAAGCGCGTTGGGCACTGTACCATTTGGAGGCTGGGGGAGAGAGAACATGTCTCTAAAAAGGGGCGATGATGCAATCAGTACCGATCTATGGACATAAAAATCGACGAGGTCGGATGATTGGAGGATGACATCTGCATTAGTCATATTTGAATATTTCCGTAGAAAGGAGGTTTCACGAGTTTGTCTGGCCTCTTCAGACCTCGTCCCCTCAATGGGGAAAGCGAGATCTAACTCAGCCTTTAGAGGTGTTGAGGCCCATTAGACAACGCAGACACATAATTGACTCTAACCTTGACTATGCTATTCTGAACAACAGCAGTTAAAGCCCCCCATAACGCGCACATATCCTCTTGAGGTATTTCTGCGCAATGGTCAGGCCTGCAACCGTCATGCCGTCTCTGAACATGCAGTATTAACTTCTTGTAGAAGTTGTTGGGGTCGAGAGAGACGGGAGCGTTATTTGCTCCTATTTTGGAAATGTAGCCATCGAGCCAGTCAGGGAGACCTGAGCCAGTGACCAAGTAACACGCCGAAATGCGCCGTATCGTGGATTGGTTGAGCGGGCCCACCTTATCCAGAATTGATTTTTTGAATTCTCTCAGGTCTATCGTGAGATTTGAACGAACTCGTTGGTGATACCTCCAGAGTTCATAAAGAAAAGCTCCTGGCATCACGTCGAGCTTGTTCTCATTGGCCAGATGATTGATGGTCAAAGTTGCGAAGCTCAACGTGCATCGCGCTGCTTGGAGTGCTTCGAAATGAAGGCCATGCTTCTGGGAGAGAGAATATATAAGGAATGCAGTTTCTTCCCGGATAAATGGTGGCTCCCGCTGAGCGATGTGGCTCCTGATGTGAGTCAGTACGGCGTCCATCTTGTACATTTGAGCGACCGATAAGAGTTCCATGACCTGCTCAATGGTCGATGGAAGAACGAGTGGTATGGGAAAGATGTAAGTGAGAAGACTGAATAGGATGGCGCCATCAATGGGAAGCTCGACTACAGGAACTTGAAACGCATTTGCTGCGTGTTCCGAGTCGACATCAGACGTCGCGGGGATCGTAGAAGCGGTTAGCTCAGGCTGAGGGTTGTGGAGGATCAGGACCTTCTCTTCAAGTATTGGAGAGCTATGGACGATAAATGTCTTGAGCACGCGAAACTCGTACGAGTCACGAGAACGAAGGATAACGTCGGCCTCTGGGTAGTCAATGAGTAGACCTTCATGGGATATGACTGGGCGTGAAGACGGAGTTTGGGTGGCGACTGCCATGAATGGAGATACGGTCTTGTTTAAAAGATTGGCCAAGTCATCATCTTTTGTGTTTTTTAAGGTGTTCCGATCGAGGCAACACGGATGCTCTCCAAGCAGGGGCATGTTTTCATCACGACGCGGGAAGGGACTGGAAGCGGTAACGATTCGATTCCAGTATTCAGTGAACTGTTGCATCTTGATCGTCCGTTCGTCAGAGTTCTGCTGATAAGATAGGAGTCTCAAACGGCACGCCTGACCACAGACGGCCCGCGCGTCCGTTGGCACGCTTTGGTTTTTGGTTCTATTGTGGGTTCATGTACTGCTGTGTGATGCTAGTAGACAAGTCCATCCCCTGATGTGTGATTGCTGGATCTGACGTCACATAGGCTGGCAAGTAAACTGGGTTTCGCCGTTTCGGTTGTATAAGGCATATATGCCGTCTTTGGTTGACGCTTGAGCGGGGCTGGTGATGCTTGAAGAGTGGTCGGGCAAGTGCGATTGGGTGTGGGCCTGTGGAGCAGGAGGCGAGCAGCAGCAGATCGGGTGGAACCGCCTGGCATGCGCCGCCTCTCGGCCGTCCTAGGCGCCAGTCTATGCGCGCTCCTGCGAGGTGTGACGTTGGTGCACCGTGGTTCTTTTAAGGAGTGCATTGACTAGGACTAACTGGCGACTAACTAGACAGCGGCTGTGTGTACTAGGGACCGAAGGGTGGGTAGAAAGAACATAATAACGAACGAGGGACACGCGAGGACGCGACCGTGACAGTCGCGCGATTGTGGCGGGAAGGGGAAAAAAACAATAAGCGCCCGCCCCTCACCCAGAGTCACCGCTCAAGCGCTCAATGTCGGTGTCGTGCCTCCCCCCGCAGCGAGCACGCAAAGTCGAACAAAAAAAATTGGAAACTTCGAAGAAAATAAATTTCTGTCTGTACACAACAGGTTCGGAGTGCATTTGCTTCGCTTCAATTGGAATATGCAGTGCGCTGCCATCGAATGAGCGAGATTCGGTTACAGTAAGTGAAATTAGTTTCTACTTACGGTTGGCGACGTGTTTCCCTCCCCCGGAGCTGGGACGTTCCATGCCTGGGTCGAAATGCCCTTCAATTTTTCGCAATATTTTTCACCTTCCAGTATGTGCACCTTCATGCAGAAGTTGCAATCCTTCTTCTTCGCATGGCTCTGGAGGGCTTTCATGTACCTGTCACGGAGTTGCGTAGCTGTGGGAATGGCCTCTGTAAATCTGCGCGCCTCTACGGGTCCCGAGTAGAGAAACTCCAACCATGGGGGAAGACTGTGGGTATTATTTCCACCTTTGGCCGCAGGACAGCCCACCCAAATTTTCGAAGGCCCATTGAGACAGCCTGAAAACGACTTCAAGTTTGAAGAAAAGTTGTCTATGCTACGCAAGCGGAAGTCGGCGAGGTCGCGAAGTGCCCCACCTTCGAACGACCGCAGTGTGTAACCGAGACTCTCGAAGGTTAATGGGTCGCCCAAAGTGCGGCGAGCCGCGTCCGCCATTTCTGGAACAAGCCCTTTGCTGTACGCGACCGCATACACATGGAATGCCCGAGAGCGGAATGATGAAAGCAACCCTCTGCGGCTGACCTCTACGCGGATCAAGGATTGGACTGCATCCATGTCGTATTTCGTGGCGGCAGCGAGCAGAGTTAAGATACCGTTACTGTAGCGGGGAATTTTGGGAGCTACGGGGTACAGCATTGAAATAAGACTGTCCAAGGTCTCCGCATCTTCAGATAGATCCACCACAGGAAGCGCGTCGGGCGCTGCATCATCTGAGGGCTGGGGGAGAGAGAACATGTCTCTAAAAAAGGGTGACGAAGCAACCAGCACCGATCTATGGACATGGAAATCGACAAGGTCGGATGACCGGAGGACGATATCTGCATCGGGCATATCTGAATACTTCGGTGGAGAAGTGGTTGGGCTGGCTGGACCTTCAGACCTCGTTTCCTCAACAGGAAGTGATAAATGCGACGCAGCCTGTAAAGGTGTTGAGGTCTCCTGGAGCAATACAACTACATAAATGACTCTGACCTTTGCTATGCTACCGTGAACAACAGCCGTCAAAGCCTCCCAAATCACGCGTACCTTCTTTCCAAGCATACCTGAGCAAGATGCGCACCCGCCATCCGACATCCGATCCTTAATATGCTCTACTAACTTCGTATGAAAGTCAGCGAGATCGAGAAAGGCGGGAACACGAGCTGTTCCGATGTTGGAAATGTAGCTATCGAGCCAGACAGGGAGGCCTGAATCGGCAAGTGATTCACAGCTCAGATCTCCCAGTATCGTGAGCGCATTTGATTTTTTGAATTCATCTAGGTCTGACGTGAGATTTGACCGAACACCCTCTTGATATTTCCAGAGTGCATAAAGAAAAATGCCTGGCATCGTGTCAAGTTTGTGCTCCTCAGCCAGATCCTGGATAGTCAAACTTGAGAAGCTCAACGTGCATCGTGCTGCCTGGAGTGCCTCGGTACGAAGAGCATGTTTCTGAGAAAGGGAATAAATAAGGAATGCGGTCTCTTCCCGGATGAATGGCGGCTCCTGCTGAGCGATGTGGTTCCTGATGTGAGTCAGTACGACATCCATCTTGTACATTTGAGCAATCGATAAGAGTTCCATGACCTGCTCAACGGTCGATGGAAGAACGGGCGGTACGGGAAAGATGTAAGTGAGAAGACTGAAAATGATGGCGCCATCAATGGGAAGCTGGACTACGGGATGGGCATTCAAGTTTGCTGAGGGTCCAGAGTCGACATCAGACTCCGCGGGGATTGTGGAAGAAGTCGCCGGAGGCTGAGGGGTGGGGGAGATTAAGACTTTTTCTCCAAGTACTGGAGAGCTATGGACGATATACATTTTGAGCACGCGAAATTCATAGGAGTCACGAGAACGAAGGATGACGTCGGCCTCTGGGTAGTCAAAGAGTAGATTCTCGTGGGATATGACCGGGTGTGAAGGTAGGGCTTCAGTGGCGGCTGTCGACATGAACGGAGATGCGGTGTCGTGCAAAAAAACGATTGCTGTATGGGAAGATGCCCAGGGTTGTATGGGAAGATGCTCGGGGCTGTATGGGAAGATGCTCAGGGTTGATAGACGCCATGATAGGATCGATGAGTCTCACGACTCATGGCTGCCACGACGAACATGCGGCCCGGGCACCCCGCCAGCAGAGCGTGGCGTACTCGCGGCGGCGTTGGTGCCATGACACGATGCAATGGTGTGATTGCAGTAAACACGTCCATTCCCTGATGCGTGCCAGTGATGCTGGATCCAACGTCACATAGGTTGGGGTTGGGTTTTTGGTTGTACATAGAACATAAGCGCCAACGCTTGTCACATAAAGTACGGGCACTGCAGTATCGGGGAGATGCAAGAGCAAGTTGCCTAGGTTATATTATAAAAAAAACTTGAAAGTCGAACAAAATGATCAGGAAGATTTGAAAAAATTAAATTCCGTTTGCACGTCACGGGTACCGAGCAAATTCAACGTCGATTTGTGTCGTTACCGTTTACTGTACTCGAGCCTGCAATTGAATGAGTTGGGTACTCGGGCCGAGGGAAAATCGGATACTAGTACTCAAGAATTGTACCTTTTTTCTCTCGGACTCCAAGCCCCAGGTCCCTCCCCCTGCATCGGATGTGGGACGTTCAACGCCTTTGTCGAAACATCCTTCAACTTTGTGCGGAATTTTTCACCTTCCATCACATGCGCTTTCATGCAAAATTGACAATCCGTTCCCGCGATATGGCTCCGGAGGGCCTTTAAGTACATGTCGCAAAGTTTCTGAGATGTGGGAATGGCCCGGGCAAAATTGTCCACCTCTTTGCCTGGTCTTGGTTTCCAAGTGAGCTGCGACTGAAGGTACTCAAACCAAGTCGAATCCTTGCACTGCCAATTGGTCATGCGACAGCTTGCCCAAGGCACCGTGTCACAATCTAAGAGCAGTTCCAAAAACTTGTGTATGCTGCGCAGACGGAAGTCGGCGAGATCACGCATTGCGCAACCTTCGAATAACCGTAATGAATCGTCGAGACTTTCAAAGGTTAGTGGGTGGGATAGAGTGAGGCGGGCTGCCATGGCCATTTCTGGAATAAGCTTTTTTCTGTACGCGACAGCGTACACACGGAATAGCCCAGCGAGAGTCGATGAGAACAACTCCTCGTGACTGATCTCTGCGCGGATGGAAGATAGGATTGTATCCATGTCGTATTTTGCGGCTGCAGCGAGCAGAGCCAACAAATCGTCATCGGAGTCGGGCATTTCGGGAGGTACGGGGTACAACATTGAAATCAGACTGTTCAAGACCACCGCATCCTCGGATACATGCACCACGGGAAGCTCGTTGGGTGCTGTGCCGTTTGGTGGTTGGGGGAGGTTGAACATGTCACTGAAAAAGGGCGATGACGTAGCCAGCACCGATCTATGGACACGGAAATTGACAAGATCGGATGATTGGAGGATGACGTCCGCATTAAGCATATTTGTATACTTCGGCGGAGAAGTGGCTTCACGAGTTGGACCTTCAGACCATGTTCCATCAATAGGAAATGCGAAATCCGATTCGGCCTGTGGTGGTGTTCAAGTCCTTTTGGTAACACAACCATATAGGTAACTCTAACCTTGGATATGCTACCACGAACAGCGGCTGTCAAAGCCCCCCAAAGCTCACCTATACTCTCTAGAGGAATACGTGAGCAAGATGCACACCCCCAACCCCTCACGGCTCGCGTGTGCGTTGCGAAGGCCAACAGAAAGCTGGTGAGATCGAGAAAGGCGGGAACGCGACCTGTTCCGATGGTGGAAATGTACGTTTCGAGCCATGAAGGGATACGAGAATCGGTGAGCGATTCACAGCTTGAATCTCCTGATACCGTGAGGGCACCGGACGTTTTGAATTCCTTTAGGTCTAACGCGAGATTTGACCGAACTCTCTGGTGATATTTCCAGAGTTCATGAAGAGAAGCACCTGGCATCATGTCAAGCACGTTTTCATTGGCCAGGTCCTTGATTGTCAAACTTGCAAAGCTTAACGTGCATCCCGCTGCCTCGAGCGCTTCTGGACGAAGACCATGTTTTACTACTAGTTTTAGGGAAAAGGAATAAATGAAGAATGCAGTTTCTTTCCGGATGAGAGGTGGCTCCCGCTGAGCGATATGGTTCCTGATGTGCGTCAGTACGACGTCTATTTTGTACAGTTGGGCAACCGATAGAAGTTCCATGACCTGCTCGACAGTTGATGGAAGAACAGGCGGTACGGGAAAGATGTAAGTGAGAAGACTGAATAGGATGGCACCCTCAATGGGAAGCTGGACTACGCAAAGCGCATTAGCCGTGGCATCTTCGACCTCGAGATCTGGCTCTGCAGGGATTGTAGGAGTTGGCTCAGGCTGAGGGTTGAGGGAGATTAAGACTTTCTCTCTAAGTATTGGAGAGCTATGGACGATATACATCTTGAGCACGCGAAACTCGTAGGAGTCGGAAGAACGAAGGATAATGTCGGCATCCGGATAGTCAAAGAGTAGATTCTCGTGGGATATGACCGGATGCGAGGGCGAGGATTCGGTGGCGGCTGTCGACATGAATGGAAATACGGTATCCCGCGAAAATGAATGGGTGGAATTCAACAGAAAAAAACGGCCCGGGCGCTCCGTGGATAACGTATCGTGAGAGAAGCTTACGATAGTCATTGACCCGCATCCGCCCCAACCTCCAACTTGAAGTCGTTCGCTCGCGTTTTCAAATTGTTCCGAAGACCCCCACCTCTGATGCCAGCCTGAGCTTTCTCGCCGTTCATGTTTCACCTCTTCCGAACTCTCAGTCCCCACTTTTGGCTTTGAGTTTGGGAGTGGTAAATTAGCACTTTAGTGCTACTGGTACGTTTTAATACAACGGCTATCTTTTGCTACATTTCTACTAATGTTGAACCCTGGCTCAGTCTGGTCGCAGCGGGTCCTGCAGCGCGAGTGCGTTTTATTCATTCCACTCCACACAATAAATTGTGCCATTATCAGGACGTGTCTGTATCTTCTCTTCCTAAGTTATAGCTGAACAATGACCGAAGGTATGATACTGAAGCCGACAGGAGCGGCCACAACTTAGTGCTATCTCTAGCAAACGAGAGCTCTGGTGCTATAACAACAATGACTCATGTGCAGCGTTACGATAGTCTTCTGCTGAGGTACGTTTACGATAAGTTGAATGACCCAGGCGTTTGCCTACTACGCAATGTGGTAAAGCGTCCATGACCTAGAATAAATCCTAAGGGGGCCTTGTTACATGCCTCAAAGTACGTAAGAGCACTGGAAGCATGAAAGATCGAGTTGCTTAGTATGTACTGTATTTTCAAGGGGTACGCAAGAGACACAGATACCAACCGAGTTCATCTCGCTTCAATACAGATGATACTGTGACGGCTATCAACTCCTGGGACCTACCATCAAATGAACGCAGCAGAGGGACAATTAGTTTCTACTTACGAACTGTACACTATACACTACTTTTCGCAGTATTTTCCACCTTTCAGTAGCTGCGCCCTTGCATCGTCCGTTTTTGAAGACATGTTCTCTCTCCCCCAACCCCCAAATTATGCAGCACAAGGACAGTTTCCTGTGGTGCATCCAACTGAGGACGCGATGGCCCTGAGGCTGAACAGTCTTATCTCAATGTTACTAATTATACCCGTACCTCCCGAAATGCCCGACTCCGAGTCCAGGGATGATATGTCAGCGCTGCTCGCTGCCATGACGAAATATGACATGGATGCTGCCCAATCCTCCATCTGCGCAGAGGTTCGTCGCAGGGGGTTCCTTTCATCGACCTCTGCCAGGGTATTCCATGTGTACGCCATTGTGTGTGGCAAAAGGCTTGTTTCAGAGATGGAGACCGCAGCCCGCACTCTGGGCCACCCACGGGCCACTAACTTACAGAAGTGTTGGTGATAATATTGCGGTTTTTCGGAGGTTGGGCATTACAGTACGTGACCTCGTTGACAGGCCTACGCAGCATACACAATTTTACCTCAAACTGGAGAATATTCTTAGAATTATCAATGGGCCATCAAAAAATTGGCTGGGTTGGCCTACGGCCAAAGAAAAGAAGAGTCTTCCCCTTGGTTAGAGATTGATTGGCTAGGGACCCATACAGGTGGACAGATTTACCGGGACAATTCCCACATCTACGCAACATTGTAACAAGTACTGTATATGAAGGTGACTAACACTGATCTATTGACAATGAATCTGACAAGATCCGTATCCTACTAAAAAGACTGTTGAGTAGTAAGATTCTGTATGGACGCCACTTTGAAAGGTGGGATAAGGGTCTCACTGTTGGACAGCAATCCCCAGGTCACTCCCCCTGCATCGGATGTAGGACATTCCGCGCCTTTGTCGAAATATTCCTCAACTCGGTGCGCAATGTTTCACCTTTCATTATATGCGTATTCGAGCACAATCGACAATTTGTTTCCTTGATATGGCTCTGGAGGGCCTTTAAATACTCGTCGTAAAGTTTCTGAAATGTGGGAATGGCAAGAGTAAAATTGACCATCCCTATGAGCAGCGACTGAAGGTCTTCAAACCAACTAGGAACAACCACCTTGCAATCATCCTCGCTATCATCACCGCTATCATCCTCGCTATCATCCTCGCTATCATTGGCCGTGATACAGTAAGTCACGTCACAGCTAGCCCAAATATTTGAAGGCCCCGTGTCACGATCTAAGAGCAGTTCCGAGAACTTGCGTATGCTGCGCAGACGGAAGTCGGCGAGATCACGCAGTGCGCAACCTTCGAATAACCGCAATGAATCGCCGAGACTTTCGAAGGTTAGAGGGTGGGATAGAGTGAGGCGGGCTGCCATGGCCATTTCTGGAATAAGCTTTTTTCTGTATGCTGTCGCATACACACGGAATAGCCCAGCGCGAGTCGATGAGAACAAATTCTTGTGGCTGATCTCTGCGCGGATGGAAGATCGGATTGTATCCATGTCGTATTTTGCGGCTGCAGCGAGCAGAGCCAACAAATCGTCACTGGAGTCCGGCATTTCGGGAGGTACGGGGTACAACATTGAAATCAGACTGTTCAAGACCACCGCATCCTCGGATACATGCACCACGGGAAGCTCGTCGGGTGCTGTGTCACTTGGGGGCTGGGGGAGGGTGAACATGTCACTGAAAAAGGGCGATGACGTAGCCAGCACCGATCTATGAACACGGAAATTGACAAGATCGGATGATTGGAGGATGACGTCCGCATTAAGCATATTTGTATACTTCGGCGGAGAAGTGGCTTCACGAGTTGGACCTTCAGACCATGTTCCATCAATAGGAAATGCAAAATGTGGCTCAGCCTATGGAGGTGTTCAGGTCCTTTTGGCGACGCAGCCACATAGGTAACTCTAACCTTGGATATGCTACCGCGAACAACAGCCGTCAAAGCCCTCCAAAGCTCACGTATACTCTCTCGAGGTATACCCGAGCAAGATGTGCACCCGCGCTGACCCCGTTGGTCCCGATTAGCAGTTCGTTCGTGCTCTGCTAAGGCCATGTGAAAGTCGGTGAGATCGAGAAAGGTGGGAACGCGACCTGTTCCGATGCTGGAAATGAAGCTTTCAAGCCATGAAGGGATACGAGAATCGGTGAGCGATACACAGCTTGAATCTCCTAGTATCGTGAGGGCATCAGACGATTCAAATTCCTTCAGGTCTAACGAGAGATTTGACCGAACTCTCTGGTGATATTTCCAGAGTCCATGAAGAGAAGCAGTTGGCATCATGCCAAGCACGTTTTCCTTGGCCAGATCCTCGATCGCCAAACTTGAAAAGTTTAACGTGCATCGCACTGCCTGTAGCGCTTCTGGATGAAGACCATGTTTTAGGGAAAAGGAATAAATGAAGAATGCAGTTTCTTTCCGGATGAGAGGTGGCACCCGCTGGGCGATATGGTTCCTGATGTGCGTCAGTACGATGTCCATTTTGTACAGTTGGGCAACCGATAGAAGTTGCATGACCTTCTCGACGGCTAATGGAAGAACGGGCGGTATGGGAAGGATGTAAGTGAGAAGACTGAATAGGATGGCGCCATCAATGGGAAGCTGGACTACGCAAAGCCCATTTGCCGCAGCATCCTCGACATCTGGCTCTGCAGGGATTGTAGAAGTTGGCTCAGGGTTGGGGGAGATTAAGACTTCTCTCCAAGTATCGGAGAGCTATGGGCGATATACATCTTGTGCACGCGAAACTCGTAGGAGTCGGAAGAACGAAGGATAATGTCGGCATCCGGGTAGTCAATGTGCAGATTCTCGTGGGATATGACCGGGGGCAAAGGCAAGGATTTGGTGGCGGCTGTCGACATGAATGGAGATATTGTATCCCGAAAAGACTGCTGAATGGGTGAATGGAATGATGCTGACGATTCTCGATAGACGCCATGATAGGGGGTACCCCTCACATGAACATACGGCCCGGGAACCCCGGACTGGATAATGTAGCGTGAGAGAAGCTTACGATAGAATCGGATTGGCCCGACCACGTGCACCATAACCTTTGTCTGCCAGTGTCTCATGCGCGGTGCGCGGTGTGCGAGGACCCGTTAACTAGTCGAGGAAAGTTGAATAGGCTCACAATAGTCAACGAAATCTGCGCAAGACGCTAGATAATCAGGAAGGCAAGGTAGTCAAAAAATAAAGATGGCCTTATCTTTTTTCGGTTATCACTCACTATCTAACTTGAAGACACGATATACTGTACAATTCCGTCGGTTTGGCTTGCACGAGAAAAGAAAGTGAGACCCTCAGTTTTCATCGTGTGTGAGCCCGACTGATTCGGTCAATTATTGTATGTTCATTCTGAACTGTTTCTAACTGCGAGCAAGCATACTATACTACACCACGGCGCAAAACGAGACCCTGCTGTACATTCTGTGGCTAGCACGAAAGGATCTTCCGCAACTTGAAGTACACAATACACAAATCACACCGGTCTGACATTTCTCTCCCCTAAGCATGCTAAATGTTTTCTCAGATGCATCCACCGAGGTTGACTTGGACGGCCTTGACATTGGAGTAGCTAAAATGTGGGGGAGAATTGAAGAGTGGGTTCATGTACTGCTGTGCGATGCTAGTAGACAAGTCCATCCCCTGATGTGTGATTGCTGATCTGACGTCACAAAGGCTGGTAATTGAAGTAAACTGGGTTTCGGTTGTATAAAGCATATATATTGTCTTTGGTTGACGCTTGAGCGGGGCTTGACAGGGACGGGCCAGGTGTGGAAGAGAGGTCGGGCAAAAGTGCGATTGGGTGTGGGCCTGTCACGGTGGGGCAGGAGGCGAGCAGCGGCAGATCGGGTGGAACCGCCTGGTCGCTGCGCCGCCTCTCGACCCGTCATAGGCGCCAGGCCACTAGGCCGCGCTCCTGTGAGGTGTGGACTCAGACGCTGGTGTACCGTGGGTTTTCTAAGGAGTGTATTGACTACGACTAACTGGCGACTAACTGGACAGCGGCTGTGTGTACTAGGGAGCGGAGGATGCGTAGAAAGAAATAACGAGGGACGAGGGTGCGGGATTAGGGAATATAAGCGCCCCTATCACCCATCCCAGAGTCACCGCTCAAGCGCTCAATATTAATGCCGGTGTCGTGCCTCCCCCGGCACCCAAAATCGAACAAGACGGTTCGAAGAAATAAGTTTCTGTCTTTTTCAATCGAGAAAGATCGTTGTCGCCTACTCGGACCTGCCATCGAATGAGTGGTATTCGATTCGGTTAAGTGAAATTAGTTTCTACTTACGGACCCTCCGAGTCTGTTGTCGGAGTCTCAGGTCTCTCCCCCAAAGTCGGAGCTGGGACGTTCCATGCCTGGGTCGAAATGTCCCTCAAATTTTTGCAATATATTTCACCTTCTAGTATGTGCACCTTCATGCAGAACATGCAATCCTTTTCCTTCACATGGCTCTGGAGGCCCTTCATGTACCTGTCGCAGAGTTGCGTAGATGTGGGAACGGTCTCGGCAAATCTGCCCGCCTCTATGGGTCCCGAATAGAGAAACCCCAACCATGTAGGAAAAGTGTAGTTACCATCTCCAACATGGGCCGAGGGACAGCCCACCCAGATTTTTGAGGTCCCGAGGAGGCATGAGAACAACCTCAAGTTTGAAGAAAAGTCGTCTATGCTACGCAAGCGAAAGTCGGCGAGGTCGCGAAGTGCCCCACCTTCGAACGACCGTAGTACATAACCGAGACTTTCGAAGGTTAATGGGTGGCCCAAAGTGTGGCAAGCCGCGGTCGCCATTTCTGGAACAAGCCCTTTGCTGTACGCAACTGCATACACATGGAATGCCCCCGGGCAGGATGACGAAAGTAACCTCCTGCGGCTGACCTCTGCGCGGATGAAGGATTGGACTGCATCCATGTCGTATTTCGTGGCGGCAGCGAGCAGAGTTAAGATACCGTTACTGTAGTGGGGCATTTCGGGAGCTACGGGGTACAGCATTGAAATAAGACTGTTCAAGGTCTCCGCATCTTCAGATAGATGTACCACAGGAAGCGCGTCGAGCACTGCGTCATTTGGGGGCTGGGGGAGAGAGAACATGTCTCTAAAAAAGGGTGACGAAGCAACCAGCGCCGATCTATGGATATGGAAATCGACGAGGTCGGATGACCGGAGGATGATATCTGCATCGGGCATATCCGAATACTTCGGTGGAGAAGTGGTTATCCAATTCCAATTTGGGCTGGCTCGACCTTCAGAGCTCGTTTCTTCACCAGGCAGTGAAAAAGGTAACGCAGCCTGTAAAGGTGTTCAGGTCTCCTGCCACTCCTGGGGCAATGCAGCTACATAGATGACTCTGACCTTTGCTATGCTACGGTGAACAACAGCCGTCAAAGCCTCCCAAATCACGCGTACCTTCTTTCCAAGCATACCTGAGCAAGATGCGCACCCGCCATCCGACATCCGATGTTCAATATGTTCTACTAACTTCGTATAAAAGTCAGCGAGATCGAGAAAGGCGGGAACGCGAGCTGTTCCGATGTTGGAAATGTAGCTATCGAGCCAGACAGGGAGGCCTGAATCGGCAAGTGATTCACAGCTCAACTCTCCCAGTATCGTGAGCGCATTTGATTTTTTGAATTCATCTAGGTCTGACGTGAGATTTGACCGAACACTCTGATGATAATTCCAGAGTTCATGAAGGAAACTGCCTGGCATCATGTCAAGTTTGTGCTCCTCAGCCAGATCCTGGATCGTCAAACTTGAGAAGCTCAATGTGCATCGTGCTGCCTGGAGTGCTTCGGTACGAAGAGCATGTTTCTGAGATAGGGAATAAATAAGGAATGCGGTCTCTTCCTGGATGAATGGCGGCTCCTGCTGAGCGATGTGGTTCCTGATGTGAGTCAGTACGACGTCCATCTTGTACATTTGAGCAACCGATAGAAGTTCCATGACCTGCTCAACGGTTGATGGAAGAACGGGCGGTACGGGAAAGATGTAAGTGAGAAGACTGAAAAGGATGGCGCCATCAATGGGAAGCTCGACTACAGGAACTTGAAACGCATTTGCTGCCGCGTGTTCCGAGTCGACATCAGACTCCGCTGGGATTGTGGATGAAGTTGGCTTAGGCTGAGGGGTGGGGGAGATTAAGACTTTCTCTCCAAGTATTGGAGAGCTATGGACGATATAAATCTTGAGCATGCGAAACTTGTAGGAGTCACGAGAACAAAGGATGACGTCGGCCTCTGGGTAGTCAAAGAGTAGGTTCTCGTGGGATATGACTGGTTGGGCTTCAGTGCCGGCTGTCGACATGAACGGAGATACGGTGTCGTGCAAAGAACGATGGGAAGATGCTCAGGGTTGATAGACGCCATGATCCTCTCGACCGGTGGCTACCACGACGAACATGCGGCCCGGGCGCCCGCCGCGCTCCGGAACTATTACTACTCGCGGCTTGACTCGGGGCG
Source organism: Russula olivacea (assembly GCA_963926505.1). Classification (NCBI taxonomy): domain Eukaryota; kingdom Fungi; phylum Basidiomycota; class Agaricomycetes; order Russulales; family Russulaceae; genus Russula; species Russula olivacea. The sequence continues at coordinate 468,821 of OZ004879.1, read as the reverse complement.
GCGTTGGTGCTATCATGGCACGGTATACAATAGTGCGATTGTAGTAAACACGTCCATTTCCTAATGTGTGATGCTGGATCCAACGTCACATAAGTTGGGTTTGGTTGTACATAGAACATAAGCGCCAACGCTTGTCACATAAAGTACCGGCACTGCAGTGTCAGGGAAATGCAAGAGCAAGTTGTCTAGATTATATTATAATAAAAACTTGAAAGTCGAACAAAATGATCAAGAAGATTTGAAAAGATAATATTTTCGTTTGCACGTCACGGGTACCGAGCAAATTCGTCTCGCTTCAACGTCAATTTGTATCGTTACCATCTACTGTAGTCGGGCCTGCAATTGAATGAGTTGGGTACTCGGGCCGAGGGAAAATCGGATTCTACTCAAGAATCGTACCTTTTTTCTCGGACTCCAAGCCCCAGGTCCCTCTCCCTCCATCGGATGTGGGACTTTCGACGCCTTTGTCGAAACATCCTTCAACTTTGTGCGGAATATTTCACCTTCCTTCACATGCGCTTTCATGCAAGTGAAGCAATTCGTCATCGAGATATGGTCCTGGAGGGCCTTTAAATACATGTCGCAAAGTTTCTGAGATGTGGGAATGGCCCGGGTAAAATTGTCCACCTCTTTGCCTGGTTTGCCAGTGAGCTCGGACTGAAGGGACTCAAACCAACCATAATCCTTGCATTGCCAATTTGTCTCGTGACAGCTTGCCCAATGCGCCGTGCGACAATCTAAGAGCAGTGCCAAAAACTTGTGTATGCTGCGCAGACGGAAGTCGGCGAGATCACGCAGTGCGCAACCTTCGAAAAACCGCAATGAATCGCCGAGACTTTCAAAGGTTAGTGGGTGGGATAGAGTGAGGCGGGCTGCCATGGCCATTTCTGGAATAAGCCTTTTTCTGTGCGCGACAGCGTACACACGGAATAGCCCAGCGAGAGTCGATGAGAACAACTCCTCGCGACTGACCTCTGCGCGGATAGAAGATAGGACTGTATCCATGTCGTATTTTGCGGCTGCAGCGAGCAGAGCCAACAAATCATCACCGGAGTCGGGCATTTCGGGAGGTACGGGGTACAACATTGAAATCAGACTGTCCAAGACCACCGCATCCTCGGATACATGCACCACGGGAAGTTCGTCGGGTGCTGTGCCGTTTGGTGGTTGGGGGAGGTTGAACATGTCACTGAAAAAGGGCGATGACGTAGCAAGCACCGAACTATGGACACGGAAATTGACAAGGTCGGATGATTGGAGGATGACGTCTGCATTAAGTATATTTGTATACTTCGGCGGAGAAGCGGCTTCACGAGTTGGACCTTCAGACCATGTTCCCTCAATAGGAAATGCGAAATCCGACTCGGCCTATGGAGGTGTTCAAGTCCTTTTTGGCAACACAGCCATATAGAGAACTCTAACCTTGGATATGCTATCACGAACAACGGCCGTCAAAGCCCCCCAAAGCTCACGTATACTCTCTAGAGGAATACGTGAGCAAGATGTGCACCCCCAACCACTCCTGCCGCCTTGCGCGTGCGCTGCGAAGGCCACGTGAAAGTTGGTGAGGTCGAAAAAGACGGGAACGCGACCTGTTGCGATGCTGGAAATGTATTTTTCGAGCCATGAAGGGATACGAGAATCGGTGAGCGATTCACAGCTCGAATCTCCTGATACCGTGAGGGCACCGGACGCTTTGAATTCCTTTAGGTCTAACGCGAGATTTGACCGAATTCTCTGGTGATATTTCCAGAGTTCATGAAGAGAAGCACCTGGCATCATGTCAAGCACGTTTTCATTGGCCAGATCCTTGATCGTCAAATTTGCAAAGCTTAACGTGCATCGCGCTGCCTCGAGTGCTTCTGGACGAAGACCATGTTTTAGGGAAAAGGAATAAATAAAGAATGCAGTTTCTTTCTGGATGAGTGGTGGCTCCCGCTGAGCGATATGGTTCCTGATATGAGTCAGTACGGCGTCCATCCTGTACAATTGGGCAACCGATAGAAGTTGCATGACCTGCTCGACGGTTGATGGAAGAACGGGCAGTACGGGAAATATGTAAGTGAGAAGACTGAATAGGATGGGGCCATCAATGGGAAGCTGGACTACGCAAAGCGCATTTGCCGCAGCAGCCTCGACATCTGGCTCTGCAGGGATCGTAGAAGTTGGCTCAGGGTCGGGGGAGATTAAGACTTTCTCTCTAAGTATTGGAGAGCTATGAACGATATATATCTTGAGCACGCGAAATTCGTAGGAGTCGGGAGAACGAAGGATAATGTCGGCATCCGGGTAGTCAAAGCGTAGATTCTCGTGGGATATGACGGGGTGCGAAGGCGAGGATTCGGTGGCGGCTGTCGACATGAATGGCGATACTGTATCCCGCGAAAAGGGCTGCTGAATGGGTGAATGGAAAAACACCCACGATTCTCGACAGACGCGTAGGCGCGTCTCACTGTCACGACCACGTGCAGCATGATGCCACACACTCACGTGGCACATACGCCCAACCACTCCGCAATCTGCGCAAGACGATAGATAATCAACCATTCCGTCGGTTTGGCTTGCACGAGAACAAGAAAGTGAGACAGTACGTTCATTCCTACAGTAACTGGGTTACACCACGTGACCCTACTGTACATTCTGTGGCTAGTACGAAAGAATCTTCCGCAACTTGAAGTAACTTACACACTACACAAATCACGCCGGTCTGACATTTCTCGCCCCCAAGCACGCTAAATGTTTTCTCAGATGCGCCCGCCGAGGTTGACTTGGACAGCTTTGACATTGGTGTAGCTAAGAATCGCCCCAAAGCATCAGATTTCCGCAGAACAGGGGCACAAGGAACCAAAGACACTCACTTGTTCAGAGCATATTCACCTAGCTCGCGACCGATGCCAGACTGCTTGTATCCACCAAATGGCACGCTCTCGTGCAGCGAATTCGTGCAATTGACCCACACCGTACCCGCATGCAACTTGTGTGCAACTTGAACTGCGCGCGTGACATCTGTCGTGAATACTGCGGCGGCCAAACCGTACAACGTGTCGTTCGCTTGGCGCAATACGTCGTCTTCATCCTCAAACTTGATGACGACACAAACCGGCCCAAAAATCTCTTCCTGGACGATGCGCATGTCTGGCCGCGTCTCGGTAAAGATGGTAGGCTGGACCCAGTAGCCCTCCGTGCCATGTCGCTCGCCTCCGAGGTGAACCTTAGCGCCTTGCTGCTTGCCCGAGTCGATATAACCCATGATGCGCTGCATTGCTTACCATCAGCAACAGTTAAGTGTCCAGGAAAGAGAAGGGGCGAACGTCGAATTGGATTTGAGAGACTTGGGGACCTTGGTGTGAATCGTTCACGAACGGGTCTCCGAGTTTAATCGACTGGGACTTGGTAGTGAAGCGTTTCAGGAACTCATCGTAGATGCCTGACTGGACAAAGATCCGGGAGCCAGCACAGCAGCACTGCCCGTGGTTGAAGCTGGGAGATGGCACTCGCCGATCAGCGATCGGCCATGAATTCGCCAGTCACGTGAGTACATACTAGATGCCGTGAGCGGCCCAACCGACAGCCAGCTCGAGGTCTGCATCATTGAATATGATATTGGGTGATTTTCCACCAAGCTCGAGCGTCACGTTCTTCAAGTTTGATCTTGCAGCAGCCTCCATGATCTTTCGTCCGGTGAGCGTGGATCCAGTGAACGCGACCTTATCGATGCCCATGTGTTCAGTGATGGCACGACCGGCCGTCTCTCCGTAACCAGTTATGACATTAACCACCCCTGGTGGGAAACCGGCCTCATTGATGAGCAAACATATACGCAGCGCAGTTAGAGGAGTAAATTCCGAAGGCTTGAGAACGATACAGTTCCCGGTGGCAAGCGCCGGGCCGATCTTCCACGCCATCATCAAAACTGCTCGGAATCAATCAATCAGAGGAACAAAAGGGGGCTCAAAGCTAGATTGGCCCGAAGATCACACATAACATACGAGGGAAGTTCCACGGAATGATCTGTCCCACGACGCCAATCGGTTCATGACGAGTGTACGAGAGCTTTCCCTCGTACGTTTCGATGACCTTTCCGTGGATCTTGTCTGCCCATCCGGCATAGTACCGGATTGTGTCAATCGACTTGGATAGATCTACCGCCTTGGCCCAATTGAAAGTCTTGCCATTGTCGAGTGCTTCGAGCGCAGCCAGTTCATCAGCGTCTCGCTCCATGAGGCCTGCCAGCTTGTTAAGGAGCTCCCCACGCCGCGACCCAGGAGCTTTGAGACCCCATGATGTCTCATAGGCACGCTTAGCAGCGGCAACGGCACGGTCGATGTCCTTGGCTGTTCCCTCGGCGATGGTGGTGAACACCTTTCCAGTCGCTGAACGGACACGTCAGAACATTTGTAATTCCGCGCTGGAGTGCAGTCGACTCACAGGGATTGACGACACTACAGGGTATGTATGAGGAGAGTGAAGCACAGGTAACTCGTGCAGACCATGATCACGTACTCGATGGTGGTGCCATTGGAGCCGGCAGAGAACTGGCCATCGATGAAGAGGCCTGTGGGGAAGTCCACCTTGCCCTTGAAGGCCTCATGGTTGAACTCATACGAGAAGGTTGTCGACGACATTGTTGTGGGGTGTGCAGTGCTCTGGGAATGGGCGACTATAAGACCCGGCCGATGTCAGCTCCACAAGTCGTGCGAACAAGGAGAGCGAATGAAGGGCAAAAGGCCGTGACACGGATTCCAAGACTGGATATCGAAGGTATTTAACTGTTACAGAAGTACTCTCTTCGGCACAGTCTCGTGCACGTGAATCTTTTACCTCATCGCCGACAGCTCATCCAAAGGAAGTCCAATTTCCCGAAATAAAGCGGGCTCGCCGCTCCGCTTAAGTTATCATTGGTGGCAGGAGCTGGGGCGACAATAAACGTGCATCAGGAAAAACGTCATTTGATAATTTAACTGAGCTAGTCAGTATTACTGTATTAACAGACTGCTTATTTGACCAATCATAACATTATCTGTCGCTAGTGTCTCGGTAGCAAATGGGGTTTGCGCCACGACTTGTAACTATATTATATTCGGTAGATAAATTACCAATACATAAGCTGATAGCCGTTAGACGTAACTTATTAACAGACTATGTCAGCCTATCTCGCTTATTTGACCTATCAGACCATTATCCGTCGCTAGTGCGATTGGTGTCTGTCAACAAGAGACAGCTTCAGAGTCATCATAGAATATCTCCATTTTGGTGTCTTCTAATCGGCCCTCACGTTTTTCTAGAAATGCATGAATTGCAAGCAGTGTTCCTCATCGGAAAGCAGATGGATGGACAAAGGAGAGAGGGATGGGAGAACGGACGGGACAAATGGGACAGGCCCGGGCCGACAGAAGTAGGATCAACGGGGTTAGGGCTATTTGTTGGCAACGACATCCTAACGCCATTTACTAAATTGTGAATAAACGGCTAATTGGGCCTGCCGGCAGGGAATATCAAGGTACTGTACATCATTTACTGTAATCACATCCAAAGTTCTTTGATTTCGGTTGGAACACATGACGCGCCACCCACACAGCCTTGTATACATGTACATATTGTCTCCCAATACTGTTGACTCCAAGTCCGCGCTTCTAGAAGGAGAGAATTTCAAATTTTAAAACAATGGGTTTGACATATGGGTTTGACATTTTTCGTCCATTCGCGAAAAGCACCGTCGTGCTTGATTTTCCCTCAGATCCGCCCCCCAAGGTTGACTTGGACGGCCTTGACATTGGTATAGCTAAGTGAGGGGGATAAAAGTTAAGTGTCCAAGGCGTCAGATTCCCGGAGAACAGAGGCACACAGAAACCGAGACACCCACTTGCTCAGGCAATATTCGCCCTGCTCTCGACCAATCCCGGACTGCTTGTACCCACCGAATGGCACGTTTGTGTGATACGAGTTCGTGCAATTGACCCATACCGTACCCGCATGCAACTTGTGCGCAACTTGGAGTGCGCGCGTGATATCCTTCGTAAACACCGCAGCAGCCAGACCGTACAACGTGTCGTTCGCCTGGCGCAGTACATCGTCTTCATCCTCAAACTTAATGATGACGCAAACCGGCCCGAAAATCTCCTCTTGGACAATGCGCATGTCTGGCCGAGTGTGGGTGAAGATAGTAGGCTGGATCCAGTAACCTTCTGTCCCATGTCGTTCGCCTCCAAGGTGAACCTTGGCGCCTTGCTGCTTGCCCGAATTGATGTAACCCATAATGCGCTGCATTACTTGCCGTCAGCAATAGTGAAATATCCAAAGAGAGAGACACGAACGTCGAATTGAATCTGGGATACTTGAGGACCTTGGTATGAATCGCTCTCGAACGGGTCTCCGAGCTTAACCGACTTGGACTTGGCAGTGAAGCGCTCAAGAAACTCATCGTAGATGCCAGACTGGACAAAGATCCGCGAGCCGGCAGTGCAGCACTGCCCGTGGTTGAAACTAGGAGAGGGCCCTCGATCAGCGATGAATTTCAGCCAGTCACGAGACTTCATACTAAATGCCGTGGGCGGACCAGTCGATGGCAAGGTCGAGATCTGCGTCGTTGAATATGATATTGGGTGATTTTCCACCAAGCTCGAGCGTCACGTTCTTCAAGTTTGATCTTGCAGCAGCCTCCATGATCTTTCGTCCGGTGAGCGTGGATCCAGTGAACGCGACCTTATCGATGCCCATGTGTTCAGTGATGGCACGACCGGCCGTCTCTCCGTAACCAGTTACGACATTAACCACCCCTGGTGGGAAACCTGCCTCATTGATGAGCGAGCACATACGCAGCGCAGTTAGAGGGGTAAATTCCGAAGGCTTGAGAACGATACAGTTCCCGGTGGCAAGTGCCGGACCGATCTTCCATGCCATCATTAATACTGTTCGGTATTAATCAATCAGAGGAACAAAAGAGGGCGCAAGGGTGGTTGGGCCCGGAGACGACACATAACATACGAGGGAAGTTCCATGGAATGATCTGTCCCACGACGCCAATTGGTTCATGACGGGTGTACGAAAGCTTTCCCTCGTACGTCTCGATGACCTTTCCGTGAATCTTGTCTGCCCACCCGGCATAGTACCGGATCGTCTCCATCGAAAATATCACATCTACCGCCTTGGCCCATTTGAAAGTTTTGCCATTGTCGAGTGCTTCAAGCGCAGCCAGTTCGTCAAAGTGTAGTACCATGAGGTCTGCTAGCTTGTAGAGGAGCTCCCCACGCCGTGATCCAGGAACCTTGAGACCCCATGATGTCTCATAGGCTCGCTTGGCAGCGTCGACGGCGCGGTCGACATCCTTGGCTGTACCCTCGGCAACGGCAGTGAGCACCTGACCAGTGGCTGAACAGACTCGTCAGAACATCTGTAGTTTTGCACTGGAGTAGACTGGCGATCGACTCACTGGGGTTGACGATGCTGCGGGTATAAATAAGGAGAGTAAGTCGTGCGGGTTATAATTACTTACTCGATGGTGGTGCCATTGCAGCCAGCAGAGAAGTGCCCATCGATGAAGATGCCCGTGGGAAACTTCACCTTGCCCTTGAAAGTCGCATGGTTGAACTCATACGAGAAGGTTGTCGACGACATTAATATGGTTGTGGGGGTGGTGGTGTTGTGACTCCGAGGTGAAATAATGAAGGATCATTACTTGGCTATATAGCTATAAGCCCGATGACCTGGTCTCCGTACACTGTGCGAACCCACGAAGATATTCCATCCGGATTTCCATCAATAATTTCGAGCGTCTTCCATGATAGTATGACATCCCGCCTGCCACGGACCACGGGCCGTCGGGACCTCGTCACCTCGTCACCTCGCCGACCTCGGATCCTACTCCTTTGCCAATAGAGCTGCTTTCCTGTGAGAAGGAGGTAAGTCAAACACGATTAGGGAAAGTCTTTGAAAAGATCTGGGGCCGTGAAATAAAGTGAGAGCCGATTAGAAGACTACAAAATTTACCAGCGTGACATTTTGCCAAGGGTTTCTCGGAAGCCGTATTTTGTTACAGCGCTTTTCATACATGTACGGATTCCGCGTGACAAAAAAGGTGAATGCAATCCACCTCGAACGCAGCTTCGATGCAAATTGGGACAAACAAGTTTTATTTTTTGGGAATTCCGTACAAATAAGTATATAAGACTTACATCTATGATATACTTCATCTTTTTCCCCGCCGACGTTCATTTGACCTGATTTGGCGTTCGTGTAGCTGGTAGAAACCAAAAGTTAGGATGTCTCGCACGTGGTAGGGATAGAAAGGGGGCAACGACGCACCTTTCTAGCGCATATTGGCCGCGCTCGCGTCCAATAACAGACTGCCTCAGTTGAACCCTCCATGCGGCACATTTTGATGCATACAATTGATCCACACGGTGCCTGCCTGCACCATGTTCGCGACCTGGAATCCGCGCGTCAGGTCCTTCGTGAAAGAGGAGGCCGTGAGGCCACAAGATTCGTTCTCCGAATTCAAAATGCTGTCTCTGTCCTTGAGCTTGATGATGACAGCGACGGGTCCAAAGATGTCCTCCTTCACAAACTCCATATCTGGCCGCGTGATAGTGATGATGGTCGGCTTGACCCAGAAGTCCTGCGTGCCAGGTCGCTCACCACCAACTTGAAGATGCACCGTTGCACCCTCCCTCTTGGCAGACGAAATGCACTCCAAAATACGCTACATCAAAGCATCATACATCAACGGTCGTTATTTGTCAATCTCGAAGAAAAGAGGTGGTGGCTCACATGGAACAGGTTCTCAGTTCTCAGAGACTCGGGGAAACTGGCACGTGTCCTCCGCGAAGGGGTCGCCGGCCTTCGCTTCTGTGAAACGTTTCAAGAACTCGTCGTAGATGCGCGAGTGGATGAAGATGCGAGAGCCCGCGCAATGGGTCTACCAGTGCCCGTGATCCCGGCTAAAGGCAATTTTACTCCATAAGCAACGACACAAGGGCGATAGGCATAAATTTAAGTGCGCACAATATACCGCGGACCAAACAATCAACGGCGAGACCAAGGTCCGCATCTTCGAGCACTATGTTGGAGGACTTTCCACCTACAGTAGCTCGAGTGTAACTGTGTAACATCCTTCAAGTTGGACTTGCTGCGGCCTCCATGATCCTGCACCTGGTGAATGTAGACCTGTGAGTGCGACCTTGTCGACGTCCATGTGCTCCGAAATAGCCTTGCCGACGGCACTGCTAAGGCTTGGGGCTGTTCGCGACGTGAAACGTAATATATTGGCCAACTGCGCTGTATATCACGACACCAGCGCGGACGTGTTGTGAGGCACGTGAAATTGTCTCACGTGATCACGTAATCACTCGATTGTCTCAGCTCTCCAGTGAAGTGAACCTTGTGGTTGGTGTCAGATCCAAGCCAAAACGCGAATATAATTTTTATTTTATCGCCTGCATGAGCCTGCCTATCTACGCCAAGTAGCGAGGCATTCCGGCCCTTCTATCACGCATCCAGGCCCCTGCCCGCTCCACCCGCTTCCACCCCTCTGTAGCGTCCGCGCTACCACTGCACCCTCATCAGTTTTTATCCCCGTCATTGATCCGCGCCATGCTCAATAAGCATACGAGCGGCGTCTAGTTGTCTAAATTGGAACGCGAGAAATAATGGTGTCCGCCCGTAACTGTCCCGGGCTGTCAGATCCGCGCCGCGCCCAATAAGCATGCGAGCGACATCTACTTGTCCCGTTTGCGACGCAAGATTTAATGGTGTCTGCCCGTAATTGTTCTGGGCTGTCAGATCCGTACCGCGCTCAATAAGCGTGCGAGCAACGTCTACTCTTCCCCATTTCAACGCGAGATGTAATGGAGTCCATCCGTCATTGTCCTGGGCTGTCAAATCCGCACCGCGCTCAATAAGCATGCGAGCGACATCCACTTGTCCCATTTGCGACGCAAGATGTAATGGAGTTTGCCGGCAATTGCTCTGTGCTGTCAGATCCGCGCCGCGCTCAATAAGCATGCGAACGACGTCTACCATTCCAAATCGCGACGCGAGATGTAATGGGGTCTCCGCGTCATTGTTCTGTGCTTCCAGATCCCCTCCACGCTCAATAAGCATGCGGGCGACGTCCACTTGTCCCACCCGCGACGCCAGATGTAATGGTGTGTCCGCGTAATTATCCTGGGCCGCCGAATCCGCGCCGTGCTCAATAAGCTTGCTAGCAGCTTTCACATGTCCGTTTTGGAGGCTAGATGCAATGGAGTCGCATTCTCTGCGGAGTCTCGGGAGCACACATCCTGTGAGTGCTCGATGATGAGGAATTCTACAACAGGATGTAAGCCCCAAGTAGCGGCATAATGCAAGGAGGTTTGGGGAAGTGGCAGCGGCTCATTTCGTGTGAATCCTATCCGTCTCCGGGCCGCTGGGCCATTAATCCTAATCCAGACGCAGATCGCAAGATGTGGTTTGCTTGGGTCAAATAGTTGTTTCATCCCATCCTCCACATTTCGCAACACGTCCTTGAACCGGGCGTGATCAAGCCAGCGCATTGCAGCATATTCAGCGAGAGGGAAATCTTCCAGACTGCTGCTGGAGGCATCCTCACCCAGATATAGCAGAATGCCCAAACAGGCTTGTGCGACAAGGGTATGCGCAGGTGTCAAAGAGACATGATAACGGCGGGAAATAATGTCGGTTGCTTCGGCAAGGCGGGAGGACGTCAGGAATTCCTTGACGGAAAAATGTGAGAATTCTACGACGGGGGAACCTCGGTAGTTGACAATGGCAAGTAGAGTGGAACATGTAGACAGTACGGCATCCACTGGATCTTCTAGGCGCCAACCTTCATAAAATTTCGGTATTGATCCTGCCTCGAAATCGAATGCGAGCAGGTCGGCCAGTTCCTTGACGTGAAGTGGGCGGGATGCCACTGAGACGAACTGAAACATGCGATGCGCGAATTCCCAGTTTGCCTTATTGATCCCTCGCAAGGTACGTTCATATGTCTCGTCCAGCGTCTCTGGTAACTCGTCCAGTGCACGCCGGATACGTGCTGGGATGCAGTCGCAAATGTGGACCACCTGACAATCCACCCATCTGAACCTACATCACAGAAATGAGCAAGAGTCATCAAGAATTTAGCATCGACAACTTACATCCCATTCGATTTTTTCGTGAGGACGTCGATGGCCAGTTTTCTATGCTCTTCTTTCCACCTTATTGTTGTACGCGTGTTAATAACCGACTTGATGTAGTCCTCGATATCCCTCTTTTGTCCACTCTCGTCATGTAGGGAAACAGAGCGGAAAATTAAAGGATCGAGGACAGCCTTGATATCAAGTTCCGGTCGGCTAGTGACGCACATGCGCAGATTCAAAATTTGTGTTTTGACAAGTTCCTTTATGAGGCTTAGGACTTTGGCACGGGGAGATCGGACGACAGATGGGTTTGGACATTCGTCCAAAGCATCCACGATGAGATAGACGGGGGCCAGACCGGGGAGTTTAAGTAGTTCCTTCAAACATCCCGCAAGTGCATCGTCGCTGGGAGGACGCAAGCCCTTGTCATGTTCCGAGTAGAAGCTGGAAAGAATATCAAAGTAGGAGTCGGATTGGTGACAAAGTTGGACTAGGAAGGACGAGAGGAGTCCGCGCAATTCTTTCTTTCGGTCATCCCTAAAATCGCAGTAGAAAAATGCTAACGACGCGAGTCCAGCTTTCCGCATGGCACGAAGGTCTTCGATGATTGTGGAGCTGACGAACACAATAAGTTTTCTCGACATGGAAATCTAAAAATCTCAATCTCACGTACCAAAAGATGCTTTTTCCAGCGCCCGCTGCGAAACCAAATAAAAATAAAAATAAGTCTGTTGAACCGCAAAGGCCGGGGATTAACAGACGTTTCCCATAGACCCATAGAAGTGAACCCGGTACTTCGGACGTTCTCCACTCTGAAAATGTGTTGCCCTGAATGAACCACTCTGCAGTCCCGGGATGCCATGATTCGCGGGCAATATGGTGGTTCTTCCAGGGATCAGGTGGTGATAACCACCCGAAAATATCTTTCTGTAAGCCGTCACCTGTTGGACAATCTCAGTGACTCCAGTCAGCTACTACAACATCAAAATATGGCTCACGCTTCGCCTTGTTCAGATCACTCGCGACTTGATGCATAATTTCTGATCCTCAGTCAGACACACGATCGCTTGATTATGACTTGCCAGTGAAAAACATACCGAGGGTTTCCTTAAGATAGTCAACCGATACCTCGCCGCCTACAGGGAAATATCCTCAACACCCAGCGGGCGACAAGCTTGGCAGCGGATTTGCTCACCATCTATTACGACCTTCATATTCTCGACAAGACTATGGACGACCTTGAGGATCTGTGCTACCGTTTGCCGAGCCTCGTCCTGCGTCAATCGGTCCAGCCTCTGGACCATCGCCTCCATTTTCTTCTCGCCAACAAGTTTCCGGACAAGTTTTTCTTCATTCGTAAGTCAGGTAATAAATCCCACCACGGACGATGGACTCACTAAGTTTTCCCTGCTTTGTCTCTTTGGTCGTCAAAGCGAGTGTGGAGAGCAGCTCCACGAGTATCTTGACAATCATCTCATTCATGGCTTCTGTGGGATGGATCTCGGTATAGATCTCGAGGCGACTGAGGAAGTGTCCAATGGACTCGAGCAAATCGGCCAGGGTACTGTAGTCATCGATGACGTCCTTGACCGCCTAATATGCTTAAATGTTACAAAGATGCGCGCTCAGAGACTAGATATAGGTACATACAGAGAGTAGAATACCGAGGGCAGTCTGTATTGCTTTCACGGACGGGAGATGCTATAGGATGAGGGTCAGAGACGTTGAACACTTTTCAGCGCCTACGGACATACCAAGCCGACACCTTGAGGAGAATTGGCAGCGGAAGAAAGTCTATGCAAAACGGTTAAGACCTTTTTGAGTGGGTTCAAGACTTTGTCATTTTCCCGGAATTCCTTGAAACCTTGCGCTTGTTCACGAAGAACGGCGGTAACGGACTCAACAGAGTTACAATCCTGGAGGCGCTCGGCGAGAGGATGTTTGGCCAATTCTATCCCCGTCTGTTGTTTGTAGTCCTCCAAAGCGGCCTGAAAGAGCACACGCAAATGTGACGATCCTGACTGGTCACTCATGTCAAAGGTGGGGAAAGAAACGTGGGATTGGAAGTGGGGGAGTTGGCTCCGCAGGGAGGAAATGGTGGGGAGATAAAGGGATGCGGTCACGGTGGTAGAGGGTTGAAATGGAGGGTCCGTGCACCAGAACGACCACGTTGCTTATTGATATGACAAACGGTCACGAACTTATGCCAAAAATGATTGAGCGTAATTGGTGGAACCCGTGGAAGGCATCAGGAAAAATCTGATTTGCTAGCGGCGAGTATAGTGCTAACGACTCGGAGGCTAAGCGAGCACTAGCGCCGGACTAGCGAAAGCCTATTATGGTAATTATTAGCTCTCGCTGGCAAATAGGAGTTCTGATGAGATTGGTGAGCGCCGCTACATTGAGCGCTCGACCGCTTTTGTGGGATGAGCCAGGGGCCAGGAATGGGATAATGGGATCTTGCACCCTTTGTCGGTGCTGAAAGTGTTGAGGGCCTGTGTCTCCGAGTCAAATGCAGAGATGTTGCAGGCGATTCCTCCGACAATATGAGAACTACGAGGGCTCCACCATCCACCATCCTGGCGCAGCAGTACTAGTCACAGTCCCCTCTTCCTGCCCAAGACTGTACGCACAGAAGACAATGGCGACATGTTACTATTAATGTCCCAGGACCCCTCCCCGTCAATACAATGCAGATCGCCAATCTGTAGACTGTATCTGTCCTGAGAAGAGACTCCAATCCACAACGATAGAAAGGATAAAACTGTACTGATGACAGGCTGTAAAGTGCAACGGGAGTTATCATGTTCGAGAATGAATGGGGAGTATAGTGATGGTAGTAAGTCGAGCACTGCATCTATAGACGACGGTTTGTTGAGCTTTCGACGTCGCGACGGAAGACTCGTTGAAGGTGATTACTAATTGAATGAAATTTGATGCATTGATGTCAGATCCAAGCCAAAACGCAAATCTCAGGATCTCGATTATGTGGGGGAAACAATGAGTCATGAACGTGCTAATACCCTAAGCGCCGCTAGTCGCTGGCGCATCTCGCGTAGTTTCCCCGCTCCACGGCCCGCACCCTTCCCAAACACGACCACCTTACCCCTACTTCCAGCCCTCGCAGTTCGCCCCGCGCGATGCAAGAAGTCTGCCGTATTTCGTGGTGGGTCCAGGACGAACACGTGGGACACGCTCGGGTCAAAATCGAGGCCGCGCGCAAGGAGCGACGTGCTCAACAGGACATGCGGCGACTCGGACTCTGACTCGGACTCGGGCCCAGACTTGGATTTCCCTAGGTTCGTGGCCGGTTCTCCTTTTTCTTCCTCTTGGCCACCGGAATATGGGGATTGTGAGTGAAGAGAGCTACTTTTATTTGGAATGGGCTTGAGGAACCCTGCGAGATGCTTGTTGGATCCATATAGGCGTCGTCCACTACGCCCTTCTCCGTTTTCATTACTCTGGCCCGTCACGACGATATTAGGCATGCCGTTCTCAGATAAGTACATGCCCATCTCGGCCGCGCGAGCGCGAGTGTTGGCAAAGATGACTATTCGCGTGCGGCGCCGACCGGCAAGCGCGTCGTCGCGCCAAATGGCCTTTAGTTTCGCGAGGACTTCTGCGTTTCGGTTGCCAGAATTGTACGGGGAGAATTCGAGCTCGAGGCGCGTGGGAAGACGGTGTAGTCGCGGGGAGACGAGACGGGTCATTGTTGGATGGCGAGCCTCGAGATGGGTGGCTAGAGCGGCGGGGATAGTGGCGGAGGTGAGAACAAGATTGAATGGATAGCTGAATGGTGTGGTTGCTTGGGACTTATTCCTGCTGTCACGGACGACGGCAGGGACAGGCTTTCCCCGCGCGGCAGCGATGTCACTTAGGAGGAGGAGCGTTTGATCAATGAAGTCGGGGTCTGTTCGATGCAAATATAAGAAAGGGAGGCATATAGAGACCGAGGTAGGCGTACCAAAAAGAACGTCCGCTTCGTCGACGACCACCCACTCGATTTCCGAAAGGTTGACTTCAGGTCGGCCGGCCGGCAACTTCTTCTGTCGCTTTTCCTCGCTCTTGACGGATTCTTTGTCCCACCTACCACCGCGTACCATCCCTAATACTGTGGGAGGAGTCCCCACAAGTACGTCCAGAGTATGGCTTGTCCCGTTCCCGGGACGCACCTCGAACTCGCCTTCCGCGTCATCTTCTCCGAAAGCATGAGCCATCTTCGCGGCTGACACCCGAGCGTTCGCAACGTTCGCGCGTGATGCGCTCTGCACGCGGAGTCTGGAGTGGTGGACAAGCGCTTTCCCAAAACTCGCCAGCTGACGGGAAAGTTCGTGGGTGGGGGCCAGTACGAGTGCCCGCGGACCGGTGCGTCGCCGTGATAGATGTTCGGCCGTCTTGAGGTCATGCAGCATCGGAAGCAGGTAAGCGAGCGACTTTCCCGAGCCCGTCTCAGATGCGAGCAGGAAGCGTCGATAGGAATCGAGTGGCGGGGTGGCAAAAAGATGTTTTAATGAGAGTGACTGGATCGGGGTTGGGCGCGCATTGGGACCCAGCACATCATGGACGGATTGGAGGAGGCCAGAGGAGAGTGGAGGAGAGGAGAAGGCGGGAGGGAGTGTATGCGATGCTTCGGGTGTCACAGAGAAATCGAACTCGGCAGGGATATGAGAAGTAGGGTGGACACGCCTTGGCACCCGGACACCATCACCCCTAGTCTTCGGATCACGTTTCCCCTCTGTGCGTCTCAATGACGTCCGATGCGAACGTCTTCGTTCCCCTGCAGACCGAGGTGCAGGACGGAGAAGTTTTTTATCGCGCCTCGACGTATGTGGGGGGCGGTCCCGCGAGAACCTTGATGGTGCATCACGCGGGGCTACTTCAATCAGCTTGTGCGTAGACTTACGAGGGAGACCTGAGACTGGTCTCGGTGTAAGATCCTTGACAAGACGCGTGCGAGACGTCCCTGGGGTGGCTGGGGTGACTCGTCGGATGTTATTCCCATAAAACAATAACATGCACACCTGAAGCAAAATGACGGGCAGACAGGCGACAAATTGGCTCGCAGCTAACCAACTTTACTGCACGCCTTAGTAACATGGGCGGCGGAGGGCCGATGGAGGATATGCTGCCCTGGCAGACTTTTTGAGCGAAAGCGAACACGTGATCAGGGAAACCTCTCCGAGTCCGTGAGTCCTTTGCACCAACCGTCAGCCTGAGGCCATGACCTTTGTTGACGTCTTACAGTAAATATTGTATTGTTTTTCTCTCAATTTCTGTCTGCCATATCTCCTGCAGCATTCATCGATACTCGCCGCGTTCATACATCATCTCATGCCGAGTCATGCGATTTTTTTGCACGGACGATCGCCAAACCCTGCACAGACTGAGACTAAGCACAGTGCCAGTCGGAGTAAAGGCCCGCCCTCAATGTTTCACTCATCGCGCTGGACCAAGTAAGCATGGCGACTGATGCCCACGCCCCCAAGCAGGAAATAGAGCTCGCCCCTAGCTTAACGGGATATACACCCTCAAGTGCGTCACGATTCCTCCATCTCTACATCTTATCGTCTTCTCCTTCTTACCCACGAATTAATAATTCCGATTAATACATTGTTCAGTGGCGTATGTGCCAGGCGCAGTTGTACGTCGAACAGCAGCAGAAGGAGAAAAGCCCTGGTGTGGGCACTGCGGGGCTACAGCGAGGCCCTGGTTGGCCCAGTCACACGTACATGCCACTACAACACGGAAACATTTCGAAATGAAACGTTTGCACGCTTTGCTGAAGTGCAGGCCCAGTAGCGGACTATTCCTCAGTCAAGCCTCAAAGCGCATAGCTTCAAGTCGCTGGCCGTCAGCCTGTCGTCAATTGTCTCTTTGGCTTGTTGACTCTGTTATTTAAAGTATAAGATGCATTCCTGCCAGACAACTGGTTTTAGAGGGTGAGTTCGAACAATGGGTAGGCCATTAAATCTGAGTCCCTGTCCTTACATCGGCGGCGGCGAAGTTCCGTGGTTCGTTGGGTACTTAGCTAGGTCATCCGGGTTCTGAGCGTTATAACAGAGACAAAACACATGAGCACACGTAAGCGGAGCCGGGCGTGACGAAAACACGTACATAGGACCTCGGCAGAGAGGTGGCCGTCTCGGGCAAAGACGACGCAATGGTTTCGTGACCCGACATTGGCCGCGGCGGAACTTGATCCATAAGCGGGTTGAATCCACCGGGCTGGCCGTCGCTTGTGGACGGAGCCGGTGGAAGTCGCCATCGCAGATAGTAGAGCAGCACGGCAACGATGATGGAAATGTTGCTATACTACCTGCGACGCCACCAGCAATGGCCCCCGCGTTTGAACCGTGTCCGCCTATAGGTATAGGCGTGGCTGAATTTACGGAAGAGCCGCGTGAAATGCTGCTGATAGAGTACGATGAAGAACCTGAAGCGGCCCTTTCAAGCGGGGGTAGAGGGATAGGCGTTAGTGGGTCCCTTCGAGGCAGACCCGGAAAGGCCTGACGCGCCAAAGATCGTGCCAGGATCGGGGGTGTCTAAAGAGGTGAGGTACAAGTGTAAGAAAGTGACAAGGGAAGAGAGACAAGGGCAAGGATTCCCACCACCAGCGGCGTACAATTATTGACGCTGCAATAGTTCTCATTCTGAAGCGTGCTCCGAGTATGTAAGCAGAGAAGAAAGCTATAGCAACGAATTGTGACGTCGAGGAGAGCCCACTGGGGGAGACGTGTTCCCGCAGGGATATTGTTGGGTAACCTATAGGACAGCGTCAACGTCGAATACAATACGTTCTCAACCACGTAAGAAACTCATAAGACTCCGACCAGCTAATGGCAGACACGTAGGACCCAGGAGTTGAGAAGAGAACGACTACCATACGTGATTCGTTTCGCTCCTTGGCATCCTTCACATGCGCTTATGAGAGAATATGCGATGGTGCTGCACTTGCACAAGTTGGAGTTGTCAGAACCACTTGGGCCATTATACGTATCCTGGATCCAGCGCTTCGATCATGAACGCTGGCAAGAAATGAAACATTGAGGCTCGCCAATGCAAGACAGACAAAACAAGAAAACGACTCACAGCCCCCTTTACATGTTGACATCATGTACATTGCGACCGTACAAACATTTTGCCCGAGAGAATTGAACGACTGGACGCAAAGGCCATCAGGTCAGGTAAGGGCCAAGGAGTGTGACGTGGTAATGACAATATGCATACCTATTTCCAGGTCGTGATACAATATAGGTCCCTTGCGACTACAAACTATAAAAGAAGGATACCAATGGTGCAGCAGCGGAGAATGACATTTGGTGTCCGAGCCTTGCGGGTGGTGATACAAGAGGGAACTGGGGAGGGCGCTCCAAAGTATCGATTGATTGATTGATTGATTGATTGATTGGGGCCAAAGTTTAAAGAGAGAATTTTTATTAGTGGGGAGTTGCAGTGGCATCACCGACCGCAAAATATTGAAAATAAAAGTGATCGGTTCACGTGACATGGGGCAAATAATCTTATCTATCCAACTTGATGGTTTATTAATAACAGTACAGTAAGTTAAATAAATAAGATAATAATTATAAGATTATCGTACTCGTACCGTGACATTACCCAGAATGAAATTCAATTCGCGTTGTCGTGGGCACCAGAATCAGCAACACCATGCTCGACAAGGACATGTATGATTTCTGCAAGCCCACCTTGCAATGCGAGAACAAATGGAGTCAATCCATTTTTATTCCGGGCATTTACGTCTGCGCCATGTTTGAGAAGCATACGAGCAACTTCTGCATATTTCTGTGGTGAAATCCGGGCCCATGATGATAGAGCTGACGCCAGATGTAATGGGGTCTCCCCGTCATTGTTCTGGGCTGTCACATCGGCGCCGTGCTCAATAAGCATGTGAGCGACGTCTACTTGTCCCATTTGCAACGCGAGATGTAATAAAGTCTGCTCGTCCCTGTTCTGGGCTGTCAGGTCGGCGCCGTGCTCAATAAGCATGCGAGCGATGTCTACTTGTTCCCAATACAATGCGAGATGTAATGGAGTCGACCCGTCGTTGTTCTGGGCTGTCAGATCCGCGCCGCGCTCAATAAGCATGCGAGCGACGTCTACTTTTCCCATTTGCAATGCGTGGTGTAATGGAGTCCACCCATCATTGTTCTGGGCTGTCAGATCCGCGCCGCGCTCAATAAGCATGCAAGCGATGTCTACTTGTCCCCAATACGACGCAAGATGTAATGGAGTCGACCCGCGATTGTTCTGGGCTGCTAGATCCGCGCCGTGCTCGATAAGCATGCAGGTGACATCTACTTTTCCCTTCTGCGACGCGAGATGTAATGGGGTCTCCCCGTCATTGTTCTGTGCTGTCAGATTAGCGCCCCGCTCAATAAGCATGCGAGCGATGTCTACTTGTTCCCAATACAACGCGAGGTGTAATGGGGTCGACCCGTGATTGTTTTGGGCTGTCAGATCCGCGCTGCGCTCGATAAGCATGCGAACGATGTCTACTTCTCCCTCCTGCAATGCGTAATGTAACGAAGTCCACCCGAAATTGTTCTGGGCTGTCGTATCCGCGCCACACTCAACAAGCATGCGAGCGATGTCCACTTGTCCCCAATACAACGCGAGATGTAATGGGGTCGACTCGTGATTGTTCCGGGCTTCCAGATCCGCGCCGTGCTCAATAAGCATGCAAACCACGTCTACTTTTCCCGTTTGCAACGCGAGATGTAACGGAGTCTCCCCGTCATTGTTCCGTGCTGTCAGATCCGCGCTGCGCTCAATGAGCATGCGAGCGACGTCTACTCGTCCCCCCTGCAACGCCAGATGTAATGGTGTCTCCCCATCATTATTCTGGGCTGTCGCATCCACGCCGCTTTCAATAAGCATGCGAGCGACGTCCACTTGTCCCCCTTGCAATGCCAGATGTAATGGTGTCTCCCCGTCATTATTCTGGGCTGTCGCATCCGCGCCGCATTCAATAAGCATGCGAGCGACGTCTACTTGTCCCCTTCGCGACGCGAGATGTAATTGTGTCTCCCCGTGTTTGTATTGGGCTGTCAGATCCGCGCCGTGCTCAATGAGCATGTGAGCGACGTCTACTCGTCCCCCTAGCAACGCCAGATGTAATGAAGTCTCCCCGTCATTATTCTGGGCTGTCATATCCGCGCCGCGCTCAATAAGCGTGCGAGCGACGTCTACGTATCCCCTTGGCGACGCGAGATGTAATGGTGTCTCCCCGTCATTGTTCCGGGCTGTCAGATCCGCGCCGCGCTCAATAAGCATGCGAACGACCTCTACTTTTTCGAATTGCAACGCGAGATGCAATGAGGTCTCCGCGTTATTGTTCTGCGCTGCCAGATCCGCGCCGCGCTCAATAAGCATGCGGGCGACGTCTACTTGGCCCATTTGCGACGCAAGATGTAATGGAGTCTGCCCGTAATTGTTCTGGGCTGTCGCATCCGCGCCATGCTCAATAAGGTTGCAAGCAGCTTTCACGTGTCCGTTTCGCGAGGCTAGATGCAATGGAGTCGTGTTGTCGGTGGGGTCTCGAGAGCACACGTCTTGTGAGTGCTCGATGATGAGGAACTCTACAACGGAATGTAACCCCCAAGAAGCGGCATAATGCAAGGAGGTTCGGGGAAGTGGCAGCGGCGATTCATTTCGTGTCATTCCTATCCATCTCGGGATCCAGACGCAGATCGCAAGATGTGGCCTGCTCGGGTCAAATAGTTGTTTCATCCCATCCTCCACATTTACCGACACGTCCTTAAACAGAGCATGGTCAAGCCAGTGTTTCGCAGCATATTCAGCGAGAGGGAAATCTTCCAGTTTGTCGCTGGTGACATCCTCATCCAGATGTAGCAGAATGCCCAAACAGGCTTGTGCGACAAGGGTATGCGCAGGTGTCAAAGAGACATGATAACGGCGGGAAATAATGTCGGTTGCTTCTGCAAGGCGGGTGGACGTCAAGAATTCCTCGACGGAAAAATGTGAGAATTCTACGACGGGGGAACCTCGGTAGTTGACAATGGCAAGTAGAGTGGAACATGTAGACAGTACGGCATCCACTGGATCTTCCAGGCGCCAACCCTCATAAAATTTCGGTATTGATCCTGCCTCGAAATCAAATGCGAGCAAGTCGGCTAGCTCCTTGACGTGAAGTGGGCGGGATGCCACTGAGACGAACTGAAACATGCGATGCGCAAATTCCCAGTTTGCCTTATTGATCCCTCGCAAGGTACGCTCATATGTCTCGTCCAGCGTCTCTGGTAACTCGTCCAGTGCACGCCGGATACGTGCTGGGATGCAGTCGCAAATGTGGACCACTTGACAATCCACCCATCTGAACCTACATCATAGAAATGAGCGAGAGTCATCGAGAGTTCAGTATCGACATCTTACATCCCGTTCGATTTTTCCAGGAGGACGTCGATGGCCAGTTTCCTGTGCTCCTCTTTCCACCTTATTGTTGTACGCGTGTTAATGACAGACTTGATGTAGTCTTCGATATCCCTGTTTTGTCCACTCTCGTCATGCAGGGAAACAGGGTGGAAAATTAAAGGATCAAGGACAGCCTTGATATCAAGTTCCGGTCGGCTAGTGACGCACATGTGCAGATTCAGAATTTGTGAATTGACAAGTTCCCGTACGAGGCTTAGGACTTTGGCACGGGGAGATCGGACAACAGATGGGTTTGGACATTCGTCCAAAGCATCCACGATGAGATAGACGGGGGCCAGTCCAGGGAGTTTAAGTAGGTCCGTTAAACATCCCACAAGTGCATCGTCGCTGGGAGGACGTAAACCCTTGCCATGTTCCGAGTAGAATTTGGAAAGAATATCAAAGTAGGAGTCGGATTGGTGACAAAGTTGGACTAGGAAGGACGAGAGCAGTCCGCGCAATTCCCTCTTTCGGTCCTCCTTAAAATCACAGTAGAAAAATGCTAACGACGCGAGTCCAGCTTTCTGCATGGCAAAGATGCATTCAATGATTGTGGAGCTGATGAACACAATAAGTTCCAGAGATGGAGATACAAAATCTCACGTACCAAAAGACGCTTTTTCCAGCACCCGCTGCAAAACCAAAAATCAATTTTAGTCTCTGTTGAACCGCAAAAGCTGGGGATTAACAGACGTTTCCCATGGACCCATAGAAGTGAACCCGGTACTTCGGACGTTTTCCATTCTGAAAATGTGTTGCCCTGAATGAACCACTCTGCAGTCCCGGGATGCCATGATTCGCGGGCAGTATGGTGGTTCTTCCAGGGATCAGGTGGTGATAGCCACCCGAAGATATCTTTCTGTAAGCTGTCACCTGTTGGACAATCTCAGTGACTCCAGTCAGCCACTACAACATCAAAAAATGGCTCACGCTTCGCCTTGTTCAGATCACTCGCGACTTGATGCATAATTTCTGATCTTCAGTCAGATACACGATCGCTTGATTATGACCTGCCAGTGAAAAACATACCGAGGGTTTCCTTAAGATGGTCAACCGATACCTCGCCGCCTACAGGGAAATATCCTCAACACCCAGCGGGCGACAAGCTTGGCAGCGGATTTGCTCACCATCTATTACGACCTTCATATTCTCGACAAGACTATGGACGACCTTGAGGATCTGTGCTACCGTTTGCCGAGCCTCGTCCTGCGTCAATCGGTCCAGCCTCTGGACCATCGCCTCCATTTTCTTCTCGCCAACAAGTTTCCGGACAAGTTTTTCTTCATTCGTAAGTCAGGTAATAAATCCCACCACGGACGATGGACTCACTAAGTTTTCCCTGCTTTGTCTCTTTGGTCGTCAACGCGAGTGTGGAGAGCAGCTCTACGAGTATCTTGACAATCATCTCATTCATGGCTCCTGTGGGATGGATCTCGGTATAGATCTCGAGGCGACTGAGGAAGTGTCCAATGGACTCGAGCAAATCGGCCAAGGCACTGTAGTCATCGATGACGTCCTTGACCGCCTAATATGCTTAAATGTTACAAAGGTGCGCGCTCAGAGACTAGATATAGGTACATACAGAGAGTAGAATACCGAGGCCAGTCTGTACTGCATTCACGGGCGGGAGATGCTACAGGATGAGGGTCAGAGACGTTGAACACCCTGTCGGCCCCTACAGACATACCAAGCCGACACCTTGAGCAAAATCGGCAGCGGAAGGAAGCATATGCAAAACGGTTAAGACCCTTTTGAGTGGGTTCAAGACTTTGTCATTTTCCCGGAATTCCTTGAAACCTTGCGCTTGTTCACGAAGAATGGCGGTAACGGACTCAACGGAGTTACAATCCTGGAGGCGCTCGGCGAGAGGATGTTTGGCCAATTCTATGCCCGTCTGATGCTTGTAGTCCTCCAAAGCGGCCTCAAAGAGCACACGCAAATGTGACGATCCTGACTGATCACTCATGTCAAAAGTGGGGGAAGAAATGTGGGATTGGAAGGGGGAGTTGGTTGAACTTGGTTCGTTGGGAGAAAATGGCGGGGAGATAATGGGATGCGGTCACCGTGACGGTGGCAGAGGGTTGAATGAAATGGAGCCAGAGGGTCCGTGCACCATGACGACTCATTGATTATTGATATACTGTAACAAACTTTCACGCGCTAATCACGATATGCCAAAAACGATGGGGCGTAATTAGTGGGTGATTGATGAGCGCTGCGGTTGAGCGCTCGACCGCTTTTGTGGGATCGCAGTAGATGAAAGCAGTAGATGAAACCGAAGCAGATTAGGATCTTGCACAAGGCATTTTGCTCAGCGAAAGCGTCGCTTAGCATCAGTAAATCATGCAAAAACTTTTTGACTTTCCGACTTGCACAAGTAAATAAGTGAAAAAGTGAAAAAGTTGACACTGACTCATATGACTGTAAGGGACTGTAAGCATGACTTTGAATGACTTTTTCAGCTTTTTTCAACTTTTTTACTTTTTGACAAAATGCTCAAAATCAACTTTTGCAAGAAAAATAGGTTACTTTGGCACTTAAGGCACTTTTTGGACTTTTTCACTTGCTCAAGCTTGAGCAAGCTCAAAAAAGTTTTGTGCAGGTTTACTGATGGCCTAGACTCTACCATGAACACCCCTATTCCCTCTCAGCCTCAGTCAGCGCCGAGCGCTGAGGCCCAATCCACCATGGTCCCAATGCAGCAGTACAGTAATATTACTGTTACTGTAGTCACGGTAAGTTATCTCCCCGCCAGGGTATCCCCACACTAAGACTGTACGCACCGAAGACAACAGCGACATGCCACTATTACTGTCCCCTCTCTCCGTCAATTCAATGTAGGTTTCCAATCAGGCTGTTACGCCTCTGTTGCATCCATACGGGTTAACCCCTGTCTCAGTTTCGTATCGCGTGGCTCGTTTCCGTATATGTGTATTACCGGACCGCTTTAACCGTCTACCGGACTTATCCGTTATCTAGATACTTAGCTGCTTTAGTACTTACGCGTCATACTCAGGTTACCTTCCTCTTTCGGATTGGTTTCCCACGTTTACTTAATACGCCTTGACCCCATATCCCTTCAGAGTCATCCAGTATTTCCATTACGCGTTAGTCATTTGCACAGCTACTTACTCAGACTCTTTTGCTACTTACTCAGTACGTTACCAAGCATCAGTAAGCTCATTACTGAGCCGCTGACGCACCTCTATGTTTACTTATGAAGCCTCCTTTCTCCCTGACTCAGATTCCAGTAGCACCTGTCGTATATAAACCCTGTACAAGAGTCCAATGTCGCCTCAGACTTGGTCTCCTTTGTGAATCCAGGACCATAAACCCCACTTAAGAGCTTCGCTCTATTCCCCCGTCTGATTCTCATCATATCATTCACTTGCGCTCAAGAGCTTTGCTTTGAGTCCGCTATCTGACCTGACTTCAGATTAAGTCAGCTTTGCCTTAAAGTATCTAGGCGACTCTAGTACATAGAGTAGACTCTCTTAAGTACGATAGTGTATAGTAAGACCACGCTTATTGGTAAGCTATACATTAGGCGAACATCTTTACTCTCACAGCAGCGGTAAAGACTAGTAACTCGATACGCAAAGTCCGTGCGTAACATTAGACCAAGTCTTATTTTATATAAGCACCAGAAGGACGTACCCCTACAGTGTACAAGACCAAGATCAAGTCTAGCCGTATCAATAAGCCTAGCATCAAGAGTTCTCACCACAGATCTAAAGTACCAGATCCAAGGCCTCGAAGCACCGAAGGCCTTACCCCACCGTTAAAACGGAACATATAACCATTCAGTTTGACGAAGAAGATCTAACTTACGAAGCACCAGTATTTAGAAGAAGCAGAGACGACTTATCCGCCCACGTCCAAGGCGAATCCATCCGTTGGAGAACTAGTCTTGAATACCCAGGATACTATCTCCATATCGAAGGTCTTACCTACCCAGTTGAATTTATAAACAACTATTGGTATTACCTCAACACCTCAACCGACGATTGTGGAGGTTATCTCTTCTCAGTAACACCTGCCGACCAAATCCAACCCTACGAAACCGGCACAGGATATTGGAGACTCACTGACCCCCAGCACCCTGACTACGACCCACCACAAGTCACAACTACCTCTGCACCAGTAGCAACAACATCTGCCGTTACTTTAGACGTAGTAGCACCACCAGTAATATTATCCATTGACCCGGATATCCAACCGTACATCAATCAACCAGACGTACCATTATCAGAAGACCCGGCACTCTCACCATTTATATCAGCACCAAACCCCAGTCTAGCTTCAGCAAGTCTAGCATCACCAGCTACTGATCTAGCATCAGCACGCAGATCACCTATCGAACAAAGCCTATCAAGTGATAGCTCAGGAAGTACCGCACAACAGACAGCCAGTGAAGGCGATTCACCACAACACTTGCAACCAGAAGAAGAAGTCTTAGTTGCACAAGTAGAACACGGATTAGATATCCAAGAACGAGAGCCAGAGAACCCTCTTATCCCAGATCAACCAGCTTACCTTCAGTTAATCGAAGAAGCAATCGAAGTAGGAGTAGAAGTACCACCTCCTCCACCGCTAGTATTACCACCAGACCAACAAGGTTACTTACCAGTCAACCCTGTACAACCACCCATTCCAATTGCACCACCAGTACCGCCACCTATTAATATTCAAGCAATGGCACAACAACCAGGACAACAACAACCAGCCGGACAGCAACCAGCTGCGCCCGCCGTCCAAACCAGTAAACTCAGAGGCGATCTTCCAGACATATTTACTGGAAATCGTGCTCAGTCGGAGACATTTATGGAGCAATTCGATCTCCATTGGGGACTTAATGATAATCATGAAATCATGTTATCCCCTTACCTCCGCGCAATGTACTTATTTTCCCTATGCAAGGGACCGCTCATCAATAAATGGACCAATGAGCAAGTAGTTGAACTACGAGAGAAAGTCACTCGTGCCAATAATCCAATTGGGCGTGACCAAGAAGTGCTTTGGTGTGAAGCACAAGACGCATTCATAGCAGCATGGCAAGATACTAACAAAGCAGAGAATGCCTACGCCGCCCTTCATCAGCTTACGATGAATAAAGGACAACTGGATAGCTACATCGCCACATTCAAGAGCCTTGCACACGACGCCAGATATGACACTACCAATTCGGCAACAGTCAACATATTTGCGCATGGTCTTGACCCGGGATTGCTAAGTGCGATCTTGAAGCGTGACACTCATCCAGAAACCTTTGCGCAATGGGTCGATGCCGCCCGTATAGAAATAAAGAAAGCATCTTTCAGACAAGCAATGATGAGCCCACGTCAGCGAAAGTATAAATGGACACAACAACCGCGTCACCCGCAACAACGCAATGGCTATCAACGCAGCCGCAACGACGAAGTGGTACCTATGGACATAGACCCTCCCACTTTCACGCGCGTAAGCCGTGCCCGTACAGAAGCAGATAAGACCCGCTATCAAATAGAAGGTCGATGCTTCTATTGCGATCGGCAAGGCCACATGGCAGCAAATTGTCCAAACAAGAAGCGCCAACAACCACAAGGACAGGCTAATTTCAAAAAGAAGCCACAATTTAAGCCTAAGCGCTCAGATCAATCTAACCGAGGCCACAACTTCCGAAAGTCTAATAAGCCAAATAAGCCACCGCTTAGATTCGGCTATTACCCCAAGGCACGCGCCGCACATATTGAAGAAGTTGAAAGTGAACAGGAGTATGAACAAGACGAAGTCGACGTCATATCACATGCCGCCCGTACTGCCCGCCTTTCTGATGAGCAGAAAGAAGAATGGCTGAAAGAACTAGATGAAAGAGGCATAAATTTTTAGCTGGCCCAAAGCGACCGGCAATGCTTAGGGCCATATTTCCAGATGCCATCTTTTCTCCAGCCATACGTCACACGCCTAATTCCAATGATGAACAGAACTCCGTCCATGCCGATGTCCAGATCCATTCAAGAACCGTCCATTCTGCCGTGCGCGCACTCATAGATAGTGGCGCAACCGATAATTTCATATCTCCAGCCGTTGTCGATTATTTCCGCATACCAACTGAACAACTAGACAAACCCAGAACCATCCGCAATGTAGATGGCACTAAGAATAGTATTGGAAATGTCCATACTATAGTACACCTTGATCTTACCTACAAGAACCAATTTCGCTGTACCAACCGCAAAACCAACCGTTATCGCTTCTATGTCATTGACCTAGGAGGCGATCATATGCTTCTAGGAATGCCTTTCCTCGCCACAGCCAATCCAGACATTGATTGGTCTGCAGGAGCGTTCATTGGTACTGTCACTGCCGCAACCACTAATGCACATAAATGGACACCAGAGCGCAATAGTAAGATCTACAAAGCCTTCTCATGGGAGAGGCAACCCACGTTCTATGAACCACATAACACTCCGCCACCTAATGGAGAACCCGAATATATTACCGTAGGACCAGAAGACTACGAGTCCCTCTATCAGTATCGCACACCATCGCCTGATATATTTCATCATCTCCACGACTTCCACAATGATGAAAATATACCTATAGTCAGCCGACGCATTACCTTGGCCACTCTCCTAGCTGCTAAAGAATATGCACGCAAATTCAAAGGAGAAGATAAGACCATAAATGCACGAAATAAAACATATGATCAAGCAAGGAGTGAAGGCCTCGCAACACACGCTCAGAAACTCCAGTATGAGTTAGAACAGAAGCGCGGCCCCACTGCCGATGATCTAAAGTACAAACTGCGATGGTTAGCGAAGAAAGAAGCCGAGAACGCATGGAAAAAGCTGTTAAAAGAACAGGTACCCCATGAATATCATCGCTACAGCAAAGTTTTCAGCGACAAAGAAGCTGAAAGATTCCCTAAAAGCCGACCATGGGACCATGCTATAGAACTCACACCTGAAGCACCCGCTACACTAAATTGCAAGGTGTATCCACTTGCACCAGGTGAACAAGTCAACCTGGACGCATTCCTCAAAGAGCACCTCAGTAAAGGATATATCCGCCGCTCAAAGTCAGCATATGCTTCTCCATTCTTCTTTGTAGCAAAGAAAGATGGAAAGCGTCGCCCAGTGCAAGATTATCGTGCACTCAACCAATACACTGTGCGAAACACGTATCCACTGCCACTTATTAAGGAGTTAATCACTCAACTTGTGAACAAACAATGGTTCACCAAGTTCGACATTAGATGGGGATATAATAATGTCCGCATCAAGAAAGGAGACGAATGGAAAGCCGCCTTTAAAACCAACAGAGGACTCTATGAGCCCACTGTCATGTTTTTCGGTCTCACCAATTCCCCTGCGACATTCCAAACAATGATGGATGACCTATTCAAAGAAGAAATCGCTACAGGCGATGTCATTATATATATGGATGACATTTTAATCGCTACAACCGGTGACTTAGATCACCACCGCCGCAAAGTCCATCATGTGTTACAAAAACTATTGGACAACGACCTATTCCTCAAGCCAGAAAAGTGTCATTTCCACAAACGTGAAGTGGAATACCTAGGAGTAGTAGTAGGAAAGGGTAAAGTCAAAATGGACCCCGTCAAAGTCCAAGCAATCACTGACTGGCCTACCCCTACAAAGCTCAAACAGCTTCGCTCATTCCTTGGCTTCGGAAATTATTACAAAGATTTCATTGCCCAATATTCTAAGCTTACTCGTCCACTCCATGAACTTACTAAGAATAATGTCGAATGGCATTGGGATGACGAACAACGCACAGCATTTCAAACACTCAAGGACAAATTCACATCGTACCCAGTCCTCAGAAACCCAGACCCTACCAGAAAATACATCCTAGATACTGATGCATCTCTATTCGCTGTAGGAGCCACCATCAGTCAAGATTTTTCTGATGGAAGACACCCAATTGCATACTTTTCTAAATCCCTGCTTCCAGCAGAGCGCAATTATGACATATATGATCGGGAATTATTAGCCATCATCTATGCCATAAGGGCGTTTAGATACCTCCTTTTAGGAGCGCAACAGCAATTCCTAATCCGTTGCGATCATGAAAACCTTAAGTATTTCAAATCCCCACAGAAGATCACCCCGCGCCAGGCACGATGGCATGAACTACTACAGGATTACAATTTCAAATTAGAACACCTTCCCGGCAAAAGCAATACCATTGCTGACCTTCTTAGTCGAAGAACGGACTTTGAAGGGGGAGTAAATCCCAATGAGAGCGTCACTCTTTTGCCTGAGAAGCTGTTTGCACGTAAAGTTTACCTCGAAGACAATGAAGAAACACGGCGCAAAGTCCTTCAAGAAATTCATGACACTCCAGTTGGAGGTCACCCCGGAATCTCTAACACATGGCATCTTGTTAATCGCCGATATGAAGGACCCCGTTTACACCAATTTGTCGAAAACTACGTCAAGGGATGCACAAAATGCCAAGAATCCAAGGTCATTACACACTTGAAACGCACCCCACTTTATCATTTCGATACACATATGGAACAAGGACCGTTCCAATATGTGTCAATGGATCTAATCACTGATCTACCACCCTCGAATGGCTTCGATTCCGTTCTCACCATAGTGGATCAAGGATGTTCCAAAGCCGCTTACTTCATACCCTGTAATAAGACCATAGATGGTCAGGGCATAGCGCAACTCTATTTTGAACACATCTTCCCACTATTCGGTTTACCAAAACGGATTATATCAGATCGAGATCCAAGATTCGTTAGTCACTTCAGTAAAGCAATCTGCAAAGCGACACACATACAACAGAACATTAGTTCTGCTTTCCATCCACGAACAGATGGACAAAGCGAACGCATGAACCAATGGATAGAAACCTATCTCCGTCAGTTTGTTTCACAACGACAGAATGATTGGAGCAAGCTCTTGCCAATAGGAGCATTTGCGCACAACTCATGGCGACATGAGCATACCAAATACACTCCGCACGAGCTCATCTTAGGATTTAATCCCACCGCTACAATCAATACCCCCGAAGACACTGTTCCTGCTGCGCAGGAACGTCTTTCTATACTCCAGAAAGCAAGATCAGAAGCTCAGAAGATGTTACAAAGGCGCATCAAGCCACTTAATGTACCTCGCACTTTTGTTCCAGGTAACAAAGTATGGTTAGACGTGAAGAACCTCACCATCAGAACACCTTCTAGGAAGCTCAGTCCACGGAGATATGGACCATTTAAGATACTCATGAAGATTTCACCTGTTGCATACGCTATTGCACTTCCTAAAACATGGAAGATTCATAATGTGTTCCATGTGGATCGTCTGATTCCACATCATGAGACACAAGCTTATGGAGCAACGTACAGTCAGCCACCCCCTGAGCTGATTGATGGAGAAGAAGAGTACGAAGTCGAAGAGATCATTAGAGATCGCTTACTCAGAAGAAAGCGCCAATACCTCGTCAGTTGGGTAGGATACCCAGCAAGCGAGAATAGTTGGGTGTATGAGAAAGACCTGAACGCCCCAGAGCTCTTAGAGGCCTATCGCCAATCCAAGGCATAAAGCTTCAGCTATATAAGACCTCGCCACCTACACTCAAATTCTCATTCTCAACCTGGATCGTTTTCTCTTAGTCCTCCTCCTCTTCGCCATCGCCCTATACCTCCGAATTCCACTCCTCCTTGTGTGGAGTTTCATCGTCTACGTTCACAACTTCCCTATTGACCGACACCCTGCTTAGCCGCCATTCTCCTGCCCCTTGTCGTCTTGTCCGCCATCTGCGTGTTCACTTGGATCATTCACCACCTCCTCAAGATCTTAGAGAACGCACTTGTTACCGCCATAAGGACGCCAAACCCTCGCTTCATCGATCGCTAGTCACCCTGATCCTCCTCGCCCTTTTCATCGCCACCCTCCTCTGGATCATTTGGGACCTCCTAAGGCTTATAGAGCTCATCCTCGTCTGTGCCGAACCTCGGACGCAACACCTTCATTTCATCGTCCGCTGATCACTGTAAGCCCTGGATATTCCATTCTTTCTAGTCACCCTTTGGAGCGTCACCCTTGCTGAAACAGCACTCCTCATAGCTGCCTACCACGTCTTCCTCATCGCAAGGGCTACCGCCGCCCTCATATATTTCTACCTACAGCTTCGTAATCCAGAGCTGTAGTCCAGTCCGCCTCGTCAAACCGCAACTCGTGTCATGTTTGCCCTTGTACCCCGGTCTGCTTCCCCCGCCGGAACATCCGACATGTCCATTGCCTCATCCGACAACGACGAGCTCCAGTACATCGGACCCGAGGACCTACTCCCTCCGCTCGAGCTCAAGGTTAACGCCACCCAGCTCAGAGACGAGCAAGAGGTCCAACCCTTCCTTTCCGATTCCACACTCATTGGCTCACCAGTTTCCATCAAACAGGATGAAGACACCGAGGAGCCACTCCTCCTCTCCGCGCCCGACACCGCGCCCAAGATCAAGGTCGTCGTCTTTGACGCCCAGGCTGAGCGCGAGCTTAACCAGAAAGCACACAATGCCCAACGCGAACAGGAGAAGAGTGCAGCCGCCGAGAAAGTCCAAAACGCCATCCTGCACGCCGCAATCGTCCTTCAAGCATCCAAAGCCGGATGCGTAGCACAAGGACCCCCCTCACCAGAAGTATGCGAAGGTCTTAACATTCTGTACCAACGCATGCGTACTTACTGGGAAAATTCACAGACCACGTCCACCGATCCCACTGATTGGGATTTCTCTTCCTCTTCCTCTGGATGGAACACAGCCCAAGAGGACGAATTCAATGACGCGTGGCCAACGCCACCCCCTACACCCGCAGAAGGAGACGACATGCACCCGCCATCTTTCGACGTTTGTGGTGCACACCCCGGACAAGGCTGGGAGATCAACTCCCAAGGGACCACTCACTACTACAGGTTCCTTATTCCGGATCCGTCCACCACTCGTAGCGTAGTCGCCCCCTTCGTCAGTTATCACCTCCTGAACCGTGGCCGTCCCGAAATCTCCGGTACGTACGGTAAAGGATACCCTGTTCACACGCGTCCGCTCTGTCCCACAGCCGTGGATTATCTCTGTCCCCCAATCACACCAGCACAACTGCAAATCTTCGATACGCAGGCACCATTCGCCTCTATCGTTAACCGGATCATAGACGAGTACCTTCCCATTGATCTATCCGCGTCTATCCGCCAGTACCAATATTTCAAGGAGACGCAATACGCCCTTCAAGCGGCGATCCAGAACCTACAGGAGAAGGAGATGCGCTATCTAGAGCACGCGGTAAACGTCATTTCGGACCTAGAGAATTCTAACGTCCTAGGGCGTTTCTTTTCACACCAGGACATCATAGAGATCGACCTGGCCGATAATGCCCCACGCGCCAACAACCCCCGCGCCTATGCTGAACTTGCGCACCTCGCCCACGGGTTTGAGGGACACATCACAAATTCGGCTCTAGACCCTGCCATCAACCCCTATCGCTCGTCCCGAAGTCCGCCGCCGTCTACCCTCCGTAAGCACCCCGGCGCATCCGCTCGCCGTCCACTTAAAGGCCCTTCACAGGCCGACAGTGAAGACACCACCGACGCCCTCGCCGATAAGATTGAAGCAAACCTCCGTAAGCAGCTTCACTCTCATCCCTCTAGAGAACCGAAGCTCTGCCACAGGTGTCAACGCTCCGGCCACATCCGCCGCAACTGCACCGCTCGCTTCCCCCTCTCGCGTCATGCCTACCGTCGAGCCAAAGGACTCTCATGTCATCGCAAGTAGACGTCCACCGGTGCATCAACACCTGCACCCACATATCCATCGCCCGGTGTCGATGCCCCCATCATCAATCGTTGATATAGTTCTTTCCGTTCCCCACGTCTACTGTGCACTCGCTACCGCTTATGACACAGACTGCCCCCGTGTGTATTTCATTTTCGAGACCCTTACTCTCATAGACCTGCGCCCCCATCACTTAATTTGCATCTCTCCTTCTTGTACCTTATGCGCATGTCTACTTTCGAACATCTTGTTATCCCGTTTCCGCTTACAGCCGTTACCCCTTTGGATACAACCCTATTTTGACAATCGCCCACCTCCGTCTTGGCGTTACTAGACCTTGAAATGGGGCTGATGTTACGCCTCTGTTGCATCCATACGGGTTAACCCCTGTCTCAGTTTCGTATCGCGTGGCTCGTTTCCGTATATGTGTATTACCGGACCACTTTAACCGTCTACCGGACTTATCCGTTATCTAGATACTTAGCTGCTTTAGTACTTACGCGTCATACTCAGGTTACCTTCCTCTTTCGGATTGGTTTCCCACGTTTACTTAATACGCCTTGACCCCATATCCCTTCAGAGTCATCCAGTATTTCCATTACGCGTTAGTCATTTGCACAGCTACTTACTCAGACTCTTTTGCTACTTACTCAGTACGTTACCAAGCATCAGTAAGCTCATTACTGAGCCGCTGACGCACCTCTATGTTTACTTATGAAGCCTCCTTTCTCCCTGACTCAGATTCCAGTAGCACCTGTCGTATATAAACCCTGTACAAGAGTCCAATGTCACCTCAGACTTGGTCTCCTTTGTGAATCCAGGACCATAAACCCCACTTAAGAGCTTCGCTCTATTCCCCCGTCTGATTCTCATCGTATCATTCACTTGCGCTCAAGAGCTTTGCTTTGAGTCCGCTATCTGACCTGACTTCAGATTAAGTCAGCTTTGCCTTAAAGTATCTAGGCGACTCTAGTACATAGAGTAGACTCTCTTAAGTACGATAGTGTATAGTAAGACCACGCTTATTGGTAAGCTATACATTAGGCGAACATCTTTACTCTCACAGCAGCGGTAAAGACTAGTAACTCGATACGCAAAGTCCGTGCGTAACACAGGCTGTACTATCTGTCTTGAATGAGACTCTTCACTGAGTACTATCAACTGGCGATTGGCGGCGACGGCTTGGTGCACCTTTTGGCGACATCAATGTGGCGACAGCGGAAGTACTATTGAACTCGTAAGAGAGGTCCATAACATCATGCATAGCAACTAAGTTGAACTAACCACTGGCACCACTCACTTGACCGCTCAGCGCTCAACAGCGGCGTGGAATCTGCCGTGGATGGAAAGCCCGACGCAGGCTACTGCCATTGTCGATGGTTAATGCTGAAGCGGTGATACAGGATTAGTGATGCCGTGGTCTGGTTTGGTCCAGTTCTTTTGTAAATTTTGCAAACCTTGAACCGGACCCTAGGTCCGGTTCACTAACTTTGCTGAACGTTGAACCGGACCTGAGAGAACGCGTTCGAAAGGTTCGGTTCAGGTTCAGAAAGGTCTGAACCATGAACCGAACCATATATTTACCGTACAGTTACCAAGGAGTGTTACAATATGTCTAAATGTCTGAAGGAAACTCGAGAGTGCCCTCCCCATTCTCTAGAACCACTAATGCTTCCAGATATGATTGAATATGCCCTTCGGCCTCTTGGGCGGCACTAATATGGCCATTTCTGTAAGCACTCTTTAAGATCTGCAGAGCTTCGAAGGTGGTTGGACATAAACGGTTGCGAAGCGAAGTGCCAGTCAAACCACCACCGGAGAAGGCTCACTCTGATGGAAAGGAGGAGCCTTGGATGGCAAGATAGTCACAGGCCATGCGAGAGAGTGTCGGGAATGCCCTTTTCTTCTTTTCCGGTATCTGGATCAGTCTCAACGGCACGAACAAAGATGGTCCCGATGTCTGCTGTGCATTCAAGCTTAAGTAGTATGGCTGTCATTAGCCTTCCGACATGTCAATACTAATAACAGGGCATCAGAATTTCAGGCTTACCTCACGGTCCTCGTCACCCATCTCCTTGGTCTTTTGATACACAGCCTGAGCCTCATCAGTATCAGCTTGATCGCCATCCATAGTCTCATCAGTGTCACTCACCACCTTAAGTGAAGGGGTAGATGCATTGCTGGCATTCTCAATATCAGATCCATCAGATTCTGGTACGATCTTGTGTGCGACACGGCAATGAAGGTAAACATTACTTTGCTTACGCTTCCCGGTGATGACTGAGTTGTTCAGAGAATCAGCAGCATCTCAAACCCAGGCCGAAGGTTT
Source organism: Russula olivacea (assembly GCA_963926505.1). NCBI lineage: Eukaryota > Fungi > Basidiomycota > Agaricomycetes > Russulales > Russulaceae > Russula > Russula olivacea. The sequence continues at coordinate 433,141 of OZ004879.1, read as the reverse complement.
TGAAGGGCGGGTCGTGCAACGAACACCTGCCAGCTTGACAGCAGGCTGATGGGATGTGAGATAATTATCGAGCGTGGTCACTGAAGAGGTACTTGTAGATGCTGAAAGAGCCTTCGGAGCTGTAAGAGATGGGCCGGATATGGGAGCAACAACGTCGGGGTCATTGTAAAAGTCAATTTTTGTGGGTGAAAGAAGAGAGCCATTGCTTGCAACTGCACAACCAGACATGTTGAGACGATTAGTGTAGCCAAGATAGCAGCTGCGAGAATTGACAGGCGTGCAAGATAGAAGGGGGAGATAGGGGACAGAGAGCGAGCGAGCGAGCGAGGCAGACAGAGGTGTCGTGGATAGCGGTTCCACCGATGCAAGTGCCTAGAGAGAATAATCAAGTTGAGCAAGCGCACATGAAAAAGAGAAAAAATAAAAGGAAAACACACTTCAAATTGATTCCAATCAGATGCTGCCCTTCCTTGATGAGCAAGGGTGGCTTAAGTACATGCTTCTCCTTACTGAGTACCTGACTCAGCGAGAACAAAGGCCGGACGATGAGTGGTCACAAACATTAACGCAGCACCGGACATATGAAAATGAAGAAAAAATGAAGAAAAAAATGAAAAAAAATCAGTAACCATGAAGATGGTGCTAAAAGGAAGAATATACTAGTGTCGTGCCATCGCAGCCAGAGTTGATCATCAGTGATTTGTCACCGTCCAAAGTCCAAAAGGGGAGGAACAAGTTGGGGAGAATGGCGAGGAACGTGGCTGTGAGGGCAGGAAGGTCTTCGATTTGCTCGCAGTCGTTTTGCACCGGAGGTCGAGAGGTTTGACGATGATCGTGAAGCGATGCTACAACAGGTGAGGCAATGAACAAATGTTGATGAACAAACCTGTCAGCCACAGCTATACAGTTCATCCGCATTTGTTCATCAGCCACAGTTCTCAGGGGTTCGGGGTTCGGACCGGTTCAGAACGTGTTCAACATAACCTCAGGCCTGAGAACCGGGAACCGGACCATCGGTCCGGTCCAGGACAGAGCCCGAACCTGAACCCCAAAATTGGTCCGGTCCGGTCCAAGTCCGGTCCGAACCGTGGTTCAGAACCTGACCGCGGCATCACTATACAGGATCCCGTTTCCTATATTCATAGGTTTCTCAGCCCACTTTCATATCCGAGCGAGAGAAACACATGAGAGAGAGCTGGCGGGTTACAAGTACAAGGTTAATACTTACTACTGTAGAACGTGAAAGTGGGCATATTTCCAGATCAATTAAAGCATTGTTGGGGTAGTGGTAACCTGGATCGTTGCCACTGACTGGTGCCAGTTCGATCCGCCCCGGGTTCGATTCCCGGACAATGCAGATTTTTTTCTCTCTTGTACTCGAGTGTTACTTGATGATAAGACGGTGCAGAGTTACGCCGCTGGCACATATGCATATGCAGCTCTCTGGACTGCCGGGTTGCGGAGTTTCTATGACGAATCCCCCTAGCATGTCACTGCCACGGCCTCCTTATATATTCTTTCACTTCGACTCTTGCTCCGGTCGCCTTCTTTCACACTCGCGCTAGGCTCTTGCTTTCACATCCATTCCGCCGTGCTGCCGCCCTCAGGCTGGATCGGCCCTTCTTCATCAGAGCAAGTATCTCTGAACCACCGCCGTGTTCAGCGTCATGCCACTCCACATCACAAACCTACCTTTCGAACTCTTGTCAGAAATAACACACAATGTGATCTCCAAAGAGGACCTCTGCCAGCTACGCAGCGTGAACTCGCTCTTCGAGGCATTGGCAAGTGGCAACACCGGAAATCTTCAACAATATCACCGTCCGTAACAGCAAACAAAGTGCAGACAGATGTTGCACCTTCCTTCTCACATCTCGCATCGCTTCACATATCCAATCCATTTCGTTCGTCGACGAGGGTGCATTGTGCTAATGACATGCACCTACTGCGCCCCTGTAGGTGGCATCGACTGTACTGCGCCTTTGTTACAGGATATATCTTGGTAGAAATAGAAGGTCTGTTCGTGAGATATGCTTGTGTATGATAATGTTTCTGACAGCAGAGAACAGTCTGGACACGTCTTCAAGTCGCATTCTCTATCCTTCATCAAGCCCCGAGCCTGAAAACTCTTGAATTGCACCTTCACCCGTACAATTATGGCGGCACCAACTCTCATCACTTGGATATCGTCTATGCACTAGGGAGCAACCGAAACCCCCTTCTCGCACTACAATCTATAAAAATTCACAGATGGGGGGCTCGCTGCAAGGACGAACTCATGTTGCTTTTCAACAAAGCACCCACTGCATGGCTCGCTGCGTCGTTACGCCATCTTAGTTTCACTGTTCCGAAAATGACGTCGATTTACAAGCTGGAGTCACTCCAATGGTTCTGGAAGCAAGTTGTGGTGCGGCGCGTGCTGCAACCCGTAGTAAATCTCGAGTCGCTTGTAATCACCGGATGCGGAGAAACGTACTTCCCGGATATACAATCCTTCCATTGTTTCGACGTTTTGCAGGCCCAGTTGGCCACCTTCCCACGACTTGCTCTCACTCAGGCGCATCATCTGGGGGGATGACACCAGCGGGCAAGGTGACATGGTTCCCTTGAAGTTTATCGTGCGCCACCAGAAGACATTGAAGAGGCTCGAGCTACATAACAGCACAATTAGGGTTACGAAGAGAGACAGGCCGCCACACTGCTACTGGGCGGACATATATAAGCGGCTGGCTAATGCGTTGACAGGGCTTGTGGAGCTGAAGGTGGAAGTTGAACTGGAATACAAGTACCCTACGTTAACGTTTACATTAGTGGTCTTACTTCCTACGAGTATTTGAAGAAATTCGACTTGAAGAGGAATGAATCGGACGCCGCTCTGGCACAGGACGCACTGGCACTTGAGGAATTCAGGGCGGCTGTCAGGAGCCAGGGAATGGGTGGTTGTCAGCGCTCGGGGTTTCGACCGTGACGCCAAACCTGGTGGCTAATCCGATGGAAATGGAGGACCCGGAGAGCGCATGACTGGTTTTGATACGATACTTTACTAGTACTGTAATTTAGAGCCCAACAAACATCCACGGCACTAGAAGCACGACTCGGGGAAGATGTAGCCTGTTCGAATGTTTCGTAAATTACAAAAGCTGAGCGTTGTCACCTCTATTTCTTCACAAGTTCGAGGTGCGACTGATGAGGACGTCGGGTGGGAGGAGGTAGAGTCTTTGGGCCTTGAGAAAGTAGACGGAAGCGCGGTTGAAATCAGTAAACCTGCACAAAACTTTTTTGAGCTTGCTCAAGCAAGTGAAAAAGTCCAAAAAGCACCTTAAGTGCCAAAGTAACCTGTTTTTCTTGCAAAAGTTGATTTTGAGCATTTTGTCAAAAAGTAAAAAAGTTGAAAAAAGCTGCAACAGTCATCCAAAGTCATGCTCACCGTCACTTACAGTCATATGAGTCAATGTCAGCTTTTTCACTTTTTCACTTTTTCACTTATTTACTTGTGCAAGTTGGAAAGTCAAAAAGTATTTGCACAATTTACTGATGGAGAAAGGGCCTGAGGGAAGGAGGTGGGCAGCAGTTGAGCCGCACCTTGGATGGCGCCGCGTAAGGTGGGGAGACCCAAAAGGCGTGTGAGAAATGACTGGACCGGACGTTTCCCATCCATTCCTTTTTGGCAAGGGCATTCCGAAAAGGGAAGCGCTTATTTTGGCGCTCGGCGCTCGCCGTACCGCCAACCACCTTGCCAACCACTGTCCCTCACACCACACGCTGAATCTTTATCGACGAGCTTTCAGCAGTATGTCAAAATAATTTCATCTGCGGCATTGATCAAGTAACTAAAGGTCTCTTATATAGCCCTGCTCAGACCCGAACTGGACATCAAGTCTCCACACCATGACCTTACCGGCCTTACCCCTTCACCGCCTTCGCCCCTCCATCGTTTCCTAACCGCCCTGGCACATCGATCTTAATGGATTGCCATTCAGAAGGCTCGTCAATGGTAGACAACTCTGCATGTCGCTGGACTAATGAGGATATACGCAGCCGGTGTCGAGGTATGTCATTTGGGCAATATCACAGGACGACTGCTGAGTGACGATGCGACATAGGCCAGCTGATAACATCTGACATGCTTCCCGATGATGTCTTAATAGAAATATTTGATTTCTATGTGGATGAAGATATGAATGAAGATTTCGAAAGAATAGAGGAGTGGAAAACGCTGGCACACGTGTGTCGACGATGGAGAAGTGTCGTTTTTCAATCACCACGTCGCCTCTATCTACGACTCCTTTGTACACTCAGAACACCTGTGAGGGACACCCTGGACATCTGGCCGCCTTTGCCGCTCATCATTCACGACCCCTTTGGTATTCCCCAGCGCTGGAACGATACATTAGGTGTGGATAACATCGCCGCTGCACTCGGGCACAATGATCGCGTGTGTCAAATCAAACTCGGAAATCTTACAAGTTCAGAACCGGACTATGTCACAGCAATGTTTAAGCCATTCCCGGAGCTGACACATCTCTGGCTCCGCAGTTTAGAAGATGGATGGCCAATACTTACAGATTCGTTCTTGGGTGGAACCGCACCACGTCTGCGATCACTTGTCTTGGATTTCGTTCCATTTCCGGGACTACTGAAACTTCTTTTGTCTGCCACTCGCCTCGTCCATCTTGACCTTAATAGTATTCCCCGTTCCGGGGACATCCCACCCGAGGAGATGGCCACCAACGTCTCTGCGTTGACCAGCCTCCAGTCACTTCACCTTCATTTTCGATACCCACGACTCCGCTCTGCCCTAGGAAGCCGTCCACCTCCACTGACACGCTCTATCCTCCCCAGTCTCACAAAAATTCGATTCCATGGGGACAGCGAATATTTGGAGGAGATCTTGGCCTGGATCGATGCCCCTCAACTCGACTTATTGCATATAACCTTCTTCCATCAAATCGTATTCGATACACCACAACTCTTCCAGTTCATCAGTCGAAGACCAACGATGAGGGCACCGGAAAAGGGCCATATCGCGTTTAATCCTTGGGACGTTATTGTCAAATTCCCATCACAGACATCTGACTATGATGTACTCAGCGTGAAAATCCCGTGCATGGCGTCCCTGGCAGCATTACAGTTTTCATCCCTTAAGCAGATCTGCACCTCATCCTTGCCTCCCGTTTCCACGTTGGAAGACCTCTACCTATATGAGGAATCATCCTGCGTACCATACTGGCAAGACGATGCTGAAAACACGCTATGGCTGGATCTTTTATGTCCATTTGTTGCTGTGAAGAATCTCTACTTATCGGAGGATGTTGTGCTCCATATTGCGCCCGTCCTGCAAGGACTTGTCGGGGGAAGAACGACAGAAGTTTTGCCCACCCTGGAGAGTATTTTCTTGAAGGGTTTTCAGCCATCGGGAGCCCTTCATGAGGGCATTGAAGAGTTCGTTGCCACACGGCGGCTCACTAGTCACCCTGTAGCAGTTTCTCGCTGGGACAGGGAGAGGCGCCGGGCGGTCTATGCACAGTAATCACCATTCACTTTCTGTTTCGTTAACGTATCTTGTTGTCCCCTTACCACTACAATTTTCTCGTATTTTTTTACATCATGATCACTATGATTGATATCCGTCGTCTGATTACAGTTGTCGGATGGAGGGGACACCGACGAAGCTACTGATCTGGAATTAGGTCATCTTGATCGTGTACTCAAATTGCCGCCTGCTGACCCAACAATCGAAGTATTCGTTAGAGTGAGAATGTGGTTGAAAAAAGACGACTTGAAGTGGGGGGCACCGGACGCCGATCTGGCTGCTGATTCTGGCACAGGACGCATTGGCACTTGAGGAATTCAATGCGGTTGACAAGAGCCAGAGAATGGGTGGTAGCTCGGGGGTTCGACCGTGACGCCAAACCTGGTGGCCAATCCGATGGAAATGGAGGACCCGGAGGGCGCATGACGGCATCAGGAAAACTCCTATTTGCTAGCGAGAGCTAGCGAGCAATAATTACCATAATAGGCTTTCGCTAGTCCGGCGCTAGTGCTCGCTTAGCCTCGCTAGCACTCGCTAGCACTTGTTATCACTTGTTATCACTCGCTAGCAAATCGGATTTTTCCTGATGGGGAACCGTTGGTTTTGATACGATACTGTACTGTGATTTAGAACCCAACAAACACCCAAAGCCCGAGACACACGACTCGGAGAAGTGCCAGAGAATATAACCTTCTCGAATGTTTCGTAGATCACAAAAGCTGGAGATTGTCACCCCTCTTTTTTCACAAGTTCGAGGTGCATAACGTTGGGAGGGTGAGAGAAGGTAGAGTCTTTGGGTGTCGTTCGAGCTGAGCAGATGAAAGTAAGAGAATGTAGACAAAAGCGCGCGCAATGTTTCCCGAACGCGGTTGGGAAAGGGCCTGAGGGAAGGAGGTGGGCAGCAGTAGTTGAGCACCATCATCAGTCATGGGCGGGATGGCGCCTTCAAGTTGGATGTCGCCGCCCTCGCAGGCCGTACGCCCAGTTGTGAGGCGCGTACTTAGTCGTGAAGTGGAAGGTATCGGACAAGACAATGTATTCAATGATATGTGATAATGAGGATTACAGCGGTCAGATTGAGTATATTAGGAAGAAAAACAGGAAAAACGAACGACACGAGGCCGCGCCGGTGGACTACAAAAAAAAGGTTCTTCTCGTCCGCAAGGAATGCGTCACTACCTTGGATGATCTCAATACGAAATCGTGGCAAGGCGGAGGGATAGTTATCAGTGGTTACCCACGAATTGGTATGAAGATCTTCACAGCCTGAGATCGTAGTCATCTCGCTCACACTAACATGGAGGCAAATCTTGCTTCTCCACCGTTTGAGCAATGGCGAGGCCACCGCCTTTGAACACGGCTCCATGCTTCTCCTTCCAAACGACCCATTCGATAGAGGATTGGCGTTCACGTTGGTGGAGGAGTGTAGAGTAACGCACATTATTCAACTATGTGATGGATTGTTTCATGGCCAGAGCTGAAGGCACTCGGGTTGGTAATTTTCGCAAGCATTATGTTCTCTCTCTCCGGTTGGACCTTTTTCCACAGTACTATACTTGGTCTTAACGTCAAAGATTTCCTGAAGTACTCCGAGAAATGTGGTCCCAGTGTGCTCACCTGCATTCAATTAGTTCGTGGGATATGGGACGGAAACCAAGTTCGGAGATTTGCGAAAAGGTCCGCCGAGGATTTCGTCAAACGACTGGATGTTGAAATAAGTACGGAGGCGAATTCGGACGTTGCCTCTTCTCCGCTCTTCGTTTCCAGGCCAGCCAGTGAAAAGAGGAGGACAGGTCATGTTTTGTGAGTAGAAATGAGACACTGCCGGATGTGCAATCACATGGTTTAGTGACAAAAGAGAAGCTATCCAGACAGTTACCCAAGGCTAGGTAGCTCAGTGGTAGAGCACCTATTCATGGTACCTGGGTTCAACGTTCGACGTTCAATATTCAATCCTCAGTCTGGCCATGATACCTTCGCGCCAAAATCGTCGACTCGACGCCGTTGTACAGTACCGCCGGGTGAGTAAATGATCCAGGCTCAAAGATTAGTAAAGTATTATTGGCTGCCAGTACCGTAAAACGACTCCGCCTCAAACCAGTCGGGCAAGATCGGTTGCTGTTACTGTACTCACCGAAAAGGCACCTCTTGCGCACGCACGCGCACGGCAATCGTCACACTTTCCCCCCATCGACGCCCCATCTGCACGCATAAACACATCATCACAATCCAGTTGACCGTCCATTCCATAGTCAGAAAAGGACTCTCGGCCTCCCTCAGAGAACTTTGGAAGTAGCACCATGTCGCATTGTTCGATGACAAAGGTATGGCGCCATGTCTTCGTCATAGATCAATGCGACACTGCACTGCGGATTTGTTGCGCGCGTTTTGAGGTCCTCGGGGAAACATGAATTACACCCACCGCCGTTTTTAACTCTATTTCAGCTTTCACTTTGGAGTTTGACGCTCGTCGCGAGGGGGACCACCAAAAGCCTGTGTCATTATGTATCGTATCGTAGGACTACGGTGCCCATCACCACCTCGTGACAGGTCGATTACCGTAAAAGGCCTCGATTTTGGCAACTTCAACAGCAATTTTTATTATTTTCCTATGGCCTCAAAAGCACTTGCAATGAGTTTGTATGAGGTGTGGGTATATGGGGTGTGCTTTGCTAAGCTCCCCTTCAAGATTCAAAAATTCTGAAAATTCCAAGCCTCCGAAAAGTGAACGACCGTGGGAATAGTACACATATACGGTAGTTATGTTCAAATGTGGTAATTTGTGGCACAAAAATATGTGCCAATGCTCGCACTTCTATCTATGTACCAGGGTGAGGAGGTCATGCACACCCTCACACCAAGTGTCAATACAATGTTGAGTGCCTTGAGGTGGCCCATAAGAAATGTGATAGAGCTAAGGTAGCAGCTGCGAGGTGGGAGTCGTCCTAGGGGAAGGGTGGGGAGAGATAAGATATGCAAGGTGTGAAGTGTCGCTGATGGTCGTGCAGGCCTCTGCGTAATACGAAAACTGGAGGTGGTGCCCGTCTATATATCGTATGCGTGAAACTCGTCCCGCTAAGGGTGCGCATGGGTGTGTGGGTGTCGGAAATAGGGACAAGCGGCTGCACTGAGCCAGAAAGATTGATGACGCTCGGTGTCGTGCACATTCGTGCACACTTTGCTACTTTGCAATTCGGGCCGCGTTGGACTTATACACGTTTGCTAGAATTTTCGCAGGCCGCAGACTTGTGCGGCAACAGGGAGACCCAAATCAGAGGCAGTGCCAGTGGTAGTGGTGGAACCTAGACCTGGTCCGAGTCCTGAAAATGAGTGAGGGTTTTGTTTTGGTGCATTTCACCACAGGTACTAATGGTACCAGTTATGTTGTGAAAAGAAACTGTATATGTTTCATATGGGTTTGTACCCATACAAGGGTGGCATTGTTAGTTTTCATTCACTAGAAATTGCCGGAGCAGCAGGCGCTTACATTAGGAATCTCCTCACGAAAATGAACAGCGTGGGAATGTATTACCCAATTGGGATGAGAAAAAACAGGCTACGTGAATCACATTCTTTTGGTATATTTCTTATCAAAAAAAATTATGCTAAGCTTTTGCGGTAAATTTCCGGCCCACACAGCACTTGCGAGGAAGTCATGGTGGGCACTATAGTGGGTTGTTTCCGGGTCCCGCTTTTGGGCGCTGACCCTATTTCATAGAACGAGGTTTTTGCGATGGATACGATACAAAGCGGGAAAATTGGAGGGGGAGAGGAGCAACAGGTGCCATAAGGTGTCATTGATGAGCACTGCTTACGAATTCTGCGTGTCGTATCGTGTGCCCGTGACTCAAAAGACTGATGGGTGTGTCACGCACATGTACGCTTTCTTTGAGTCACACGAGCGCCGTACGTGTGTACGTACGATACAGAATGAGAGAACTGGGTTCTCACGGGCTTGTACAGTACTATATCATCCAGACTGCTCAGGCCATATATCCATCCCATAAAAAAAGAACCAGGAACCAATTACAAAATACAGTATATGTCCCTCATTCAAGTCCGACCATAGCAAGCAGCTCATTATCGACTTCAAGCTCACGCTCCCGTGCTTGCTCCTTCTCCGCCTTTGCCTTGGCAGCCAGCGCCTCGCGCTCGCGCACGGCCTCGCTCTCCCTGGTAAGTACGTACGACGGCGTGATATGCGGTTTATAATCCAATCGACGCTTGACATAAAACGCCATGTATACCGGCGCGGATGCTCCTAGAACGTTTGCGAGCGTCGCGGGCGTCACTTTGTCGTCGTCGAAGCGACACCACTGAAGGATGCCGAAGTAAGAGTAATCAGTCCATCGCAATGGAGGAGATGGGGATGGCGCACCGTGTCTTGGAAACGTGCAAAGCTCGTATAGTGCCCGTTATCGATCTGACCTTCGTGATTGATCACTGCGAAAAGTTCGTAGTCGTACAGAGTCTCTGGGCCCGGATAGCTGTTCCCCGTGGGAGATAAAAAAAATTATGATCGATTGGTGTCTGGTTGGTTTCTGAACTTACGTCCCGCTGCCATCGACGGCCGCCGTTGTGTACGGTGCCAAGTTTATTGATACGGGAACACTCACGGGAGTGTCGATCTTATATGTTTCTGTTCCACGTTGTTCGAAGCGCTGGGGTCGGATTCGTCATTAAAGTCAGATTGGACGGAAAGGAGGACGAGACCTTGAATTGGATGGAGAGTACGGGTGGAAGCCGCTTGATTGAGAGTCGTTTGTTGGCCTCTTGAGAGACTTTGCCACATTTCTGACAGGTCCAATCTTTAACCGCGATGTTCTCAGGCTGCGTAAACCTGTACATGTGCCCTCTCTCCATCACATTACCATGGAGTACAGACGTTCAAAAGCGAACGCACCGTTTAAGATACCCAGCCAGTGTGCTCTGTCCGGGGCTGAGACCGAGACCAAGGGAGATATCGAGACATGGGTCAATGGTCTCACTCAAGGCATTGCAGCGCGGACAGCGCATGTCGCTTTGGAGCAGACCACCAAAGGTGCTGTGCACGATACAGTTGCATTTGAGGAGTGTGGAGCCGCGGGCGCTAGCGTGTGCCGCGTTCAACAGCGCGATCAAACACTCGTGTGCATCCTGCTGCGCGTACCCGGCCAAAGACCCAGCGGCGCGCCAACTTGTCGCGAGCAGGGCTGTAGGGCCGAATGCGGATTGCGGACTCGGAGGCCGTGATGGTGTGTGGGTCGCTGCGAAGAGCCTGTCGAGCTCGCAGCATGCGCAGTCTTCTACTCTCTCTCTGTATTTGCACCATCGGGGATTATGTTTGTCTCCTAGGAAGTAGTTCCGCAGGAGCGGGTTGTGGAGGAGTGATTGGAGGGTCGCGTTTAGGAAACACGTTTGGCCTAGGTTGAGAAGCCCACGTTGGCCTTGGCAGGGGAGAGGGGTGGTGTTGTCGAGAGCGGCGATGTCTTTCTCCCCCGGCTTCCAGGATTGATACGGCTCGCGTGGGCGCTTTTCATCTTGATTTCCTACATGAGAGATCTTTTCTTTATATAGACGAGAGATGAAGGGTACCTAGGTGCTTCGTTTCCCTCTCCTCAACCCCGAGAACGAGCTTCTGATAGAGATCGTCCAGTGTAGGATCATAGATTACGTCTTTGCACTCCCTGCAGAATACTACGCCGAGCTGTGTATCGACACCTGGCGTATAGTTAAAAGAAGCAGATGGAATCACATGTTTAGTGTATACGCACAGAATCTGTGATTCTCGTCCTTCAAATGTTCCACTATATGATCGTCTTGCCAGCAACCGGAGAAGGCACAGTCAAGACACACGAATGGACGAGGTGTAGCCAGTCCGCAAGTTCCACAGGTAGGAAGCGCTACCTGACCGCATATATGAGCATAGGAAAGGCACCGAGGGAGAAATCTGAAGGGTACCTTGCGCCGCTTTGCAGAATGAAGGGCATCATGGGTCCGTTGTGCTTTCCAGGTCACCACGCGGCGAAATCTCTTGAGCGGGGGACCGCTCTCGGTGGGGTCTGCCAGCAGGGCCGAGATGTGAGTGCAACCTGTGTTATCTGTCGCTTCCTCGAAGAGGCCGTCTGGAGTTGCGGCAGAGCTCGAATGGCTGTTGGGGGACGCGGCCATGGCTGTCGCATTCGGCGCGACTCGGCCCGGCTATGCCACAAAGCGGGGTTGTTTTTTCCCACGCTGGGCATGCCCGAATCTGCGTCCTCCGCTCTCTGTCTGTTGTTGATTCTATCCTTGCCTTGATCCCGCAGTGTTAAACTCTTTGGGCTTGAGGATGAGATATGAAATTTGTTTCGCTGAACTTAGAGTGCCTTTGGGACCCAACGATTACTGGGATGAGGAGAGGTGGCCGGTGGGGCAGGGCAGGTTCGGGTGTTCTCACCGGGAACTCTCACCCGTTGTGGTTGGAAGCGCGTCAAAATTGGACGGTGTTGGTTCAGTCCAGGCACGGTTGCTTCGAGAAGGTGACAACGATTGTGATATATCAAAGCACGCTGGCGCTATAGTGAGAACAGGGTGCACCGAGGATCAACAGACGTGGCGTGGCCCACCACGTGTAGTTTGGTTGTACTTGTGAACAGGGAGAAATATTCAGAGAGATGAAAATTTAAAAAAAGTGTGGATTTGAGCGATTGTGTTGTGAGGTGTCCAACTTTTGCCACGCCGCTCCGACTCTGCAAGAGACCACCACAGCACAGCGACCACCACAGCGCCACAGACAGCGCACATCCGCCTTTTCTTTCTTTTCTCATCTCATCTTATCCTTATGTCTTCCAAGTCTCGCAACTCCTCATCGCCCTCGACGACCGCAAACTCGTCCAAATTGCCAAAGTTCCTCCAGTCCAAGCAGTATCGCGACCGCTCTCGGTCCATGATCGACCCTGCCAGCAACAGCAGCAGCACCGCCAGCTCATCCTCCCTTTCAGAATCATCCGTGCCCTCTTCCACGACCCAAGCTCCAAAGCGCTCCATCATGCGCAGGGGGAGTAAGCTCGTCGGCGTCAAGGAGGCGCCCTCCCCTCCACACGACGCCGATGTCTCTGAAGATTTTAGCGCGGCAGATGATAGTACGGACGAGCCGCCCATCATCGTAGAGCCGCTTTCACCGCGAGTGAGGATGCGTTCAGAGCGCCCGCTCAGCTCGGTTTCCGATAATCACCTTTCTTATTACCAGTCATCTCACTCAACCACTCGTCTCTCTGACATTCCCACCCGCCTTTCCGGCTGGTTTCAACACACCTTCAACGCATCCGCCACAGATCTAAGTCTCCCCCAGCTCATCAACTCTGGAAACCTACCACCCCCCTCGAGCTCCCCCAAGACCAAGTCCGCACTATTGGCCGCAGCCAAGCACGGCAAGGGCCAACTCGACAAGGCAATGCGTTACCTCCTCGACAGCGATTCCACCTTCGACAAATGCACTGATCCAATTTGGCTTCTTGGCCTTCAACATCCCGGCTATGATCCATCGGCCGAGCCTGCACTTGCACTCTCGCGCCGTGGTTCCGTCGATTCAAGGCGGGCACCTTCTTTCCGTACATCAACATCTTCCACAGTGTCTTCTTCCCCTGGCGGTGGAAATGCGCTCTCACCGTCCTCATCCAAGAACCCCGCCGCCCACTGGTCGCCTGAATTTTATGCTGATTTCACCTCATGCGTGTGGATCACCTATCGCACTAACTTTCAACCCATTCGCGATTCGTCCCTGACTGTCCTCGAGCGTGAGCAAGCCGAGGTCGCGGCTGCAGCCGCGGCAGGATCTCCGAATCCTATGTCCTCTAGTCCTCCTTCGAAACGATGGTGGCCCGGTGGCGAGAAGGGGTGGACAAGTGACACGGGTTGGGGGTGTATGCTGCGGACAGGGCAATCATTGCTTGCGACGGCACTCATACATCTCCACCTAGGACGAGGTTCGTGTGCTTTTGATTCCCATCAGCGTCCCTGACTCTTTGTAGACTGGCGGCGGCCTCCCCATCCCATATATACTGCAGACTATTCAACATACGTCCAGATTTTAACGTGGTTCTTCGACTCGCCATCCCCGCTCAGTCCGTTCAGCGTACACCGTATGGCTCTAGCCGGGAAGGAGCTTGGAAAGGATGTTGGACAGTGGTTCGGGCCGAGCACCGCCGCTGGTGCGATCAAGTGCGTAAACGATAATGCCCTAATTATTCCCTCGGTTGTTGATCTGTCTTCAGAACCCTTGTCCACAACTTCCCAGAAGCATCGCTTGGCATCTCCATCGCCGTCGACGGCCAGATCTTTCAGACCGATGTATACGCAGCCTCCCACCCACCAGCCAGCTCACCCCGACATCGCAAGCTCTCAGGATGGGGCGGACGCGCAGTCGTCGTGCTTATTGGCATTCGGCTGGGTATCGACGGTGTTAACCCTATTTATTATGACACGATAAAGGTGCGAGGGTTCTTTGCTTTTCACATGCTTTCGGCTAATACCTTTCCAGGCGCTTTACACGTTCCCACAGTCGATCGGTATAGCTGGTGGCCGCCCTTCGTCGTCGTATTACTTTGTTGGATCGCAAGCAGACAACCTATTCTACCTGGACCCCCATCATGCGCGCATAGCAATCCCATTACGCTTACCCCCACAAGTAGCGGAACGCGAGCGTGGGATACCGATTAGGCAAACAACTCCTGAGCGGGGATCGGCGTCACCTCTAGGTCATCATCGCTCGCCAACATCGCCTGCGTCAAGTCGCACAGGCTCGACTACATTTTCGCATCGTTCTCCGGCTTCACCATCTCCCTTATCGAAGCAATTATCGACCAGCAGCTCATCGTCAGGTGGCGCACATGCTCGATGGCATTCGATGGGCGCCAATGGGGCCGGATCGGAGCTGTCGGGTGCAGCTAGTGACACCAACTTGGACCATGCGCAAACGCACTATGTGACGGCATACAGCGCGGCAGAACTTCGAACATTCCATAGCGATCGAGTACGCAAGATGCCGCTCTCTGGGCTCGACCCGAGCATGCTCATCGGTTTTCTGTGCAAAAATGAGGCGGATTGGATCGACCTTCGACAGAGGGTAGCCGAGGTATTCGCGTTCTCCATATGCGCTCTTTCCCCGCGCGCTAACTTGTGATATTAGTTGTTCACGAATCACAAGATGATATTCTCGATTGTTGATGAGCCACCATCCTGGTCAGACGTCGACGATAGTCTCGAATCGATGTCGGAGCCTGAGGAAGAAGAGGAGGAAGAGGAGGAGGACATGCTTGAAGACAAGGACGACTCATCGCGCTCGGCTGTCGGGGATGAAGAAGTGCATGTGAATAAAGGAGAAGGGGAAGGGGGAAAGGAAGAGCAGGAGGAGGACGAAGAAGAGGAAGACTCGGATGGCGACTTTTTCGATGCAGGCGAAGGCGCTGTCATCGACGACCGGGTCTCCTCGCGCGCAGCATCCAAAAGCGGACAAAGTGAGGGCGATACTGAAGATGATCCCGTAGGGCCGATGACACCTGGTCCTACCACAACTCCAACGATCGTCACTAGCAGCACACCAGTGAAAAAGACGCCATCAGGGAAATCTCACGCTGTCAGTTTTGCACGTACGGTATCTGCGTCCACAGAAGGCGAAGGCGATCTCGATGACGAAGATTGGGTAGATCCAACACCTATACCCGCTACACCACTCGATACAACCCCACCGTCGAAAGGTCTATTCCAGAAGAACGCCAACTCAATACCAGCACCGCCAGCGATGGCCAAGACAAAGTCGTCCTCGAGTAATAGCGGAAAGAGCCGTAAACACAGGAAAGAAGCGCGCGCACCAACAATTTTAGCACCATCAATTTCAGTACCATTCCCGTCGTCGTCGCCACCGCCACCGAGCCAGAACCAGGACGGTGTGGTAGCAGGTGCGACGGGTGCAACGAGTGCGGGTGCGGACGATGATGGCTCGGATCTGTCACGGCGTATACCGCAGATGAGAACGGCGCGCGCACGGGATGGTGGACGGACACAAAGCGGTGGTGTCAAGGGCGTCATCGCGCCACTCGAACAACCTGGACCCGGGCCTGAACGGCCTGAACCCGAACCCGAGCCTGAACCCGAGCCTGGGCCAGAACTGGAGTTGGTTGAGGCTGACCCAGATGTGGACGACTTTTAGATTTCGGCACCTTTTGTCTCTTTTCCTCCTTCTCTCCCCTCTACTACTATGATACAAAGCGCAATTTTTTTTCCGTTTGTATAATAGTACACAATATGTCCCGCTTACCTTTTATTATTTGTTTTGTTTTCCTTTTTCTCTTCTAAACATGGTTCAACAACTCTTGTTCTCTTTAACCCGTCAATTCCCTTCACCCTCGCCTCTCCTCCCCACAAGCGCTTTTTTAAATATTTACTTTCCCTTCCTCTTTCTCTCTTCTTTCGCCATCATCCCAGATCAGGCACGCGCACGGCATTCTCCCCCATCCTTCTTGTTTTTTTCTTTTCTTTTCTTTTCTCTTTTTTTTTGGCCTTAATTGATGTGTACGCAAAAACACGCATTGTATGTGATGTGTCGTGTCGTGTCGTGCAGGTCGTGTTGTTCCGGGATGTGTGGATTAATGGCCTGGAGCTTTAGAGGAATGATATATACCCCTGCGGGAATCCAAAAAGCAAACAACAGACACGGCATGGAATTTTAATACTGAGAATACAGGATTATATCATTTAGAGCTGATCGCAGAACAATAGCAGCATGATAAAACCCGGAACTTGAAGCCCTTCAGAGAGAAAAAAAACTACTGTAAAATATATTGCGGCATTGTATAGCGTTGTATCGCTCAAAAAAAAAACCCCCCGAGACACACCACACACCTTGTAACTAGGTAGGCGGAAGAGCGCCTCCTCAGCCGATCAGACGTACTGTGCGACCAGCGAGCCTGCGCGCGGCAACGAACTCCTCAGCAGCTTTCGCCACAGATGGGGATTTACGATACCCGCTCAGGTGAAGCAAACTCAACTCGGGTAATACCCCTAGACCTGCAGCGGCCTGCTCCCCCTCCTCCGTAGCCAAAGCCAAAGCCTGCACGATACCCGGTACAAACCGCTTCTCCCAAACGTGAATTTGCGTCAGGTGCCGAAACGGCTGGAAAAGCTCCAACCACTGTGCCGACTCGGAATCGACGTCTTCTTCTTGTTGTTCTTCAAGTTCAAGTTCCCCGGATGGCATTGGCATTTCCATTTCCGACTCTGAGTTGTGACTCGGAGCTTTTTTCTTAAAGTTGATGCTGAGTGAGTGTACGCTGGAGAGGATGAAGGGAGAAAGCTGGGAGGTGATCTGCGACACGAACGATAGTTGCCAATCGAGTCTTCGGCACGACGTTCCCAAGCAGTAATTCTCGTTTGAGGGTTTGCCCTCCTGGACGAACATGACGCTGACTGACTCTGCAGAGTGCGTTACGAATATCCAGGTGGGGGTGGTGGATCCCGACCCGGGGCCGCCGAGCGCTACAAGCGCTTTGAGACGGGGAATGAACTGACAGAATTGGGGAATTTCGAATAGGATCTGGTTGAAGAGTTTTATGGTTATTTTGCTGAGAGATGGCAAGTCTATTTGGGCGACGAATTCCTCTAGATATTCGCTCGCGCCGTGAAAATCGAGAAGCGTGAGGGAGGAGAGGGTAGTGGTGCGTTTTGTAGGAGGCCGATGTGTTATACTTGTGGGTGGTGGTGATAGTGGTGGTGGGCGAGAAGTAGGGGAGTGGAAGCCGATTGTGAGTGATTTGAGATGGACCAGGGTGGACAGGGTAGTGATGAGGTCGTCTGGTGAGAAATAAACGTCATTCGGGATGTTGGAAAGGTGAAGCTCGACGAGGTTGTTGGTGGATGAAAGAACTTGTTTTATTGCCGGGAAGGGAAAGGCGATACCATCAAGCTTGATTTCTCTAAGGTGTGGGGCAGAACCACCCAAAAGGGAGTTGCGGATTAGTAGCGGGGGGCCCGAAGCATTTTCAACCGTAACCCGAATGTATTTTAAAGCCTGAAACGGCGGCCCGTGTATCACCTCCGCAATCGGCCCAGCCAACGGGCGCGGCACATCGAGGTCGATTTCACACACGCGGTCCCAATGGCGGAGAGCGGCCGCGATGTTATCGGGCAGCCTGAGCCTGAGCAAACTCTGATCCCTCCCGGCGGCGGCGGCCCGGCTGCAGGGGGGACTCGTTTTGAAGCGCACGATCAGAGGGACGCTTGACCAGGAACTTGAATCCAGGATGCGCTCGATGGGCACGCCTCCGGATTTGCAGAGGATCCACAGATCGAGGCGATGTGGGGATATGGAAATCACATCTCGCCATCTGCGACAGACGTGCGCAAGGCGGAGCCAGTCCCACCGATGTCCGTCGCGAGACCACACCATGGTGTCTAGCCGATAGACGTCAAATATTTCCAAAAGGGTATCGTCGGGAAGCATTTCAATCGTTGTGTTGTTGTTCGGCTTGTTCCTCGAGGTGCCTGCAACCGTGCGACGTGCGTGGTTTCAGTAATGCGTATATTTTAAGCGGGCGTCGGAGCGAGGCGTGGTAGTAGAGGTTCACCTAGGACAGATTTTTGACACGATGCGCGAGTATCTCGCATCGTTGGTTCGTCAGAGATCTCCGCCATCGGTGTGAGTTCAGTCTTGTTAAGCGCTTTATTAGAGATCAACGCGATCGGCAGTCACGAGCTTTGGCTCGATTTGGTCTGCCCCGGTTCTGAACCGGGCTTAGGATGGGACCGGAACCGGACCCGAACGAATATGGGACCGCCCGGGTCAGCATCGTTGGTGAGACGGTCGTCCCGGCCTTCGAGTTGGTCGCTGTGCCATCGCAGCAAGCATTCAAGAGCAACCGGGTTGTTTGATAACCTCGCGTTCACTGGAATATGCTGCTTGTATTTGTATTTGCGTTTCGTGATTCAGACGTCGATCGACCGGTATACCCAGATGTCCCCCGCCCTTCGCAAAGTGAACTGACCCTTGGAGAACCCATGTCTCAAAGGCCGTGTGCGCCATCCTAACAGCGTCCCGTATTAATATACCACGAACACGTGAATGTAGATGTCCAGCTTTGGAACGCTCAAAGTCTTATTTACCGGAAATTCTGTTTTTTTTGAAGGTGTGTTGTGCTCTAAATCAATGAATCAAACTTTGGGATCCTTGTAATGCACCATCTAAGTCTTCTACTATCATCATTTTAACCACCCCTGCCTAGTTATCGTTTAGCTTCACGGTCGAAACCCCGAGCCACCACCCGTCCTCCGTTTCTTGACAACTGCCCTGAATTCCTCGAGTGCCATTCGGTCCTGCTCCCTCCCCTCCAATCGTTCCGTCTCGTTCAAACTCTCCACAGGGCGATAAGTATCCCCAACCGAACAAACGTACGGCGATTCGTGAGGGCTGAAAAGGGATTCCACTTCCACTTCCACTAGCTCGGTCAGCGCTTCGGTCAGCCGCTTATAGATGTCTGCCCAGTAGCAGAACGGCTGCCTAGATCTTTCCCCAACATTGATGGAGCAATTGTCCATATTGAGCTTCTTCAACGTCTGTCTGTGACGGATGATAAAGTCCTCCAAGGGAGGGGGCATGATAATGCCCCCTTGACCGATCTTGCCATCTTCCCATGCGATGCCCCAGAGTGAGAGCACAGTAAGCCGTGGATAAGTGGCTAACTGGGCTTGGGAAATATCCACCAGCTGTTTATTGTCCCATGCTTGGCTTCGGAATATTTTGAGTGACTCGAGATTTACTGCAGGTTGCAGCAACCGCCGCATCACAACTTGCTTCCAGAGATGTTCGCGTGACACAGAGTCCTCCGGCCGTACGAGGGGAAGGGAGAAATGAAGGTGCCGTAACGACGTGATGAGCCATGCAATAGGTGTTTCGTCGAAGAGCGAGCTAAACTCGCGCGAGCAGTGCCAACCATAAATTTCGAAAGATTGTAGTTCCGGGAGGGGGTTTCTGTTGCTCCCTATGGCATGGAGAATATCCCATTGATGAGAGTTACCTATCTCGCGCACGACATTGTACGAGGGGTAGCCACTGCTGTCGAATGGAACGACGGGGTGATAGCGCACGTCAAAGTACAGGGAAAGCTTTTTCAAGCTAGGAAACCGATGGAGGTTGGAGAATGCAAGTTTAAGGAGCATCCAGATTGATTTTCGACAGTATGAAGATTCATAACTCTTCAGCGTAGTCAGTTTTTCCAATATTTGCTCTGCGGAACATATACATTATACAACTCAGTTAGCGCCATCGACGACACAGTAGTAGGGATATGTTTGCTAGCGTAACGTACTTTCGACATACACAATGGATTGGACATGTTGAGCGATGTGAGATGTGTGAACCAAGGACCAAAATCTATCTGCGCTTTGGTCATCGTTACGGACCTTGATGTCGTAGAAAACTGCGGGTGTTGCCAATATATTGAAGGTTGAGTTTACGCTGCGTAGCTGGCAGAGATCTTTCTTGGATATCACATTGCGGGTTATTTCGGACCAGAGCTCGAATGGTAGGTCGGTGATGAGTGGCATGATGAGACGTTGAACTTGAACGTGGGGTTCGGCAGAAAGTCATGGGCTGAGAGTCGCTGTACTGTGGCGCACTGAAGTGATGTACTGTACACGTGGCACTGACACTTCTCTCACGTCATGATTTGGACCAATCGCCAGGACCACGGGCGATTGCGGCTGCTCATGCGCTCATTTCTTGGGGACCTGATGGCGGTATATCATACAGTATACAGTACTGTACAGTCTGTACACCCACATCAAGAAAAATAAAACAATTACTGTACACGAACGACGACAAAGTGGCAACGTCAAATTTAAAAGTCATTTCGAAAAAAAAAGGAAAGAGCAACCAAAATACTGTACAAGGTATTACGGTGACAGTACTGGTAGCATTGATACATATGGATCCAGGACCACTCATCAATTGAACAAGGATACTGTGCGGCCAGAGTGTCTGCGCGCAGCGACGAACTGCTCAGCAGCTTTCGCCACAGAAGGAGAATCGCGATACCCCTTCAGGTATAGACGGGACAGCTCGGGTAATACTCCTGCGACCGTGTTCTCCGCGACCAGAGCGTCCACGATGTCTGGTACGAGTTGCTCGAAAACGTGAACTGTCTTCACATGCGTAAATGGCTGAAATAGCTCCAGCCATTGTATCGATTCCACGTGCTCTTCCCCCTTTGGCATTTTATAAGGCTTGTTAATGGTGAGTGAATCCACGCTGGAGAGTAAAGGAGAGAATTGTCTTAGGACCTGGGTCAAGAAGGAAATTTGCCAATCGAGCTCCTCGCATGTAGTTCCCAGGAAGCACTCCCCAAGGACAACCCGACGCTCCCCTTGCTGAATGAAGAAGAGAGTGACAAGCTCCGCAGAGGGTGTCACCATCACCTCTGTGGGGGATTTTAGTGCGTTCACGTGGGAGATGAAACGGCAGAACTGCGGAATTTGGAAGATGAGCTGGCTGAAGAACTCTATGTTGATAAAAGTGAGAGCCGGGAAATCGACTTGCGCCACAAGCTCTTCCAGATATTCGCTTGCACCATGAAAATTGAGAATGGAGAGGGAGGGAAGGATGACACGCTGAGGAGGTGGGCATGTCTTGCTTGGGGGGCGAGAAGATGGCGAATGAAAGTCGATATTGAGTTGCTTGAGTTGGACCAAGGTGGACAAGCTGGAGGCGAGGGCATCTGGTGAAAAGTAACCAACATTCGGTATGTTGGAAAGACAGAGCTGAACGAGATTGTTGGCGGTAGATGAAAGAACTTGTCGCATTGTGGGGAAGGGGAAGGCGACACCATCCAGCTTAATCTCTTTCAAGCGTGGGGCAGACCCACCCAAAAATGGCCCGCTGAATAGTCCCGGTGGTCTTGCAGCATTTTTGACTGTGATTCGAATGCATTCCAGTGCCGGAAATGGTTCCTGTATCAACGGGACAATCGATCCGATTGACGAGCTCGACAAAACGAGGTCAACTTCGCAAACGCGATCTGGGCGGCGCAGGGCGACGATGATGTTTTTAGGCAGGGACTTGGACTTTGGGCCTTTGTATCGTACAACTAATGGTAAGGTTGGCCAGGAATCCAGGATAGATCCAATATGCGCTCCAGACCTGCAGAGGATTTGCAGACCAAGACGACGGGGTGACACCATTACGGCATATCGCCATCTTCTGCAGACGTGCGCAAGGCGGTGCCACTTCCATGGACGTCCACGAGACTTTTTCATGGCGTCCAATCGATAGAAATCGAATATTTCCAATAGGGTGTCTTCGGGAAGCATTTCGATCGTTGTGTTCCGTCGGGTTTTTCCTGCGCCGCATGGGTCAGTAGGGGCAGTTCATAAGTGCGATGAGTAACGCTCACCTCGAATAGATTGTTCACGTAATTCGTGGTGAGAAGGGGCGGCGGTAGGTTGCACCGTCGGCCCTTCGGAAGCCCTTGAAATCCGTGGCATCCCGGGCCTGTTCTAGTTGTTGGTCGCGGATGGGTCGCGTCGATATCGACTAACAAGGACGATGAACAATCTTCGGTATTTCCAGTATGCCTACTCAGAGATCGACTCTCAGGTAAACATAGCAGAAAATGAACGACGCGACCAGCGATGAAAGAATTTCCCTTGGGATACCGTGGGAATCGTTAACCATAAGCGTCCGGGCGCGGAGCGGCAGAGCGGGCCTTGGAACAGTTGAAATGCCGATTACCGTGGCTGATTGTGAGACTGACTGGGCTCAGACGAAACCTCCCTAGGCACATTTCCATATAGGATATCGACTATAACCCGATCAAATGGTCCTCTATACTTTTCCACGCAGGCTATCGGGCGTATGTGCGCATCGTTTGCGTTCTTATATCTGTGTCTGCTATCTTCATACAGACTCCAGCTAGCGCTGTGTTCCAGCTGGACCCACAGAGTAACAGCACTTCTACGCATTTCGAAAATTAGGCAAATAGAGCACGCACTAATGATATCGGGCTACAAATGTTCTGATACCACCGTATCCTGTATAGTACGGCACGGGGCGGCGGTTATAAAAACACGGCATGCAAGGAACATAAGCATAAGGTACTACAAAAGTCAAATGGAGAATCGAGGAGCAGTTCCTCAGCCGGACAAGGATACCGTGCGACCGGACACCCTACGCGTGGCGACGAACTCCTCAGCAGCATTCACCGCAGATGGAAATTTGCGATAACCGTTCAGGGATAGCGAGGTCAGCTCAGGCAGTACCCCTATGTTCATGGTGTCCATGACCAGGGCCTGGACGATATTCGGTACAAGTTGCTCGAAAACGTGAATCTCCCTGACATGCGTAAACAACTGGAAAAGCTCCAGCCATTGTCTCGGGCCCACGGCTTCATTCCTGGTTGGCATTTCCAAATGTGTGATGAAGGTAAGCTTGGCCACGCTAGAGAGAAGAGGGGAAAGTTGCCTTAAGATCTGGGTCACGAAGGACAGCTGCCCGTCAAGCCGTCTACATGAGGTTCCCAAGTAACAATACTCATCCGGCGAGGAGTTCTCTCTTTGGATGAGAAAGACATTGACTGACTTTGCGGAGTGTGTTACAAGCACCAATGTAGGGGACCCTAGCACGTTCGGGTTCTGATGAGGGATGAACTGGCTGAACTGCGGAATTTCGAAAACGATCTGGTTAAAAAGGTTTATGGTGATTTTGCAGAGAGTAGGCAAGTGGATTTGTGCCACAAACTCCTCTAAATATTCGCTCGCGCCGTGAAAATCAAGAAACTTGAGGGAAGGGAGAGTAGTATGTCGAAGAGATCGATGTGTTATACTTGGGGCTGGGCGAGAAGTGGGGGAATGGAAGCCAATTGTAAGTCGTTTGAGCTGGTCCAAGGTAGACAAGGCAGTGACGAGGTCAACTGGCGAAAAATAGACGGCATTTGGGATGTTGGAAAGGTGAAGTTCGGTGAGGTTGTTGGCAGAAAACAGGACTCGTCGTATTGCCGGGAAGGGTAAGGCAATACCATGCAGCTCGATTTCTCTCAAGTGCGGCGCGGAACCACCCAAAAATGCATCGTGGACTGGTGTACTAGATGGTCCTATAGCACCTTTGACTGTAAGCCGAATTTCCT
This sequence comes from Russula olivacea, assembly GCA_963926505.1. Classification (NCBI taxonomy): domain Eukaryota; kingdom Fungi; phylum Basidiomycota; class Agaricomycetes; order Russulales; family Russulaceae; genus Russula; species Russula olivacea. The sequence continues at coordinate 409,483 of OZ004879.1, read as the reverse complement.
CTAGTGCCGGACACGGCTTCTGTAACAGTTCGACAATCGATCTAGCCATTGAGCTTGTCACACTGAGATCGATATCGCATATGCGGTCTGAGCAACGAAGTGCGACCAGAATGTTTCTGGGCACGGGTATTGATTTCTGAGTCGCGTCGAGCTTTATAACTAGGGGGAGGGTTGGCCAGGAGCCCAGAATGCTTTCGATAGGTGCTCCGTAATTGCAAAGAATCCGCAGGTCCAGACGACGTGGTGATATGGAAATGACATATCGCCATTTTCGGCAAACGTGGGCAAGGCGGTGCCACTTCCACGGACGCCCCCTGGATAGCTGTATGGCGTCTAGTCGATAAAAATCAAACATATCCAGGAGTATGTCTTCGGGAAGCATTTCAATCGTTGTCCTTCGACACTTCTTGCCTGTGCCGTATGGGTCAGTAACAGCAAATCATGAGTGTAACTGTAGAACTCACCCCGGACACGGCGGACAGGTTGCCCCAATGTTTGGTAGGAAGATGCGACGGTGCGCCGTATGACTTGACCATCAGAAACTCCCGGCGGAGGTGTCATACAGGTCTTAGAAACCCGACGAACACCTGGGATATCGACTGAGTATGATAGATTATGGGCAGAAGATGCGGAGGGGGTGGGGTCGCTGGGTTGAGCGCATTTTGGTTGGGCACGATCAGGATGGGCAGGTTTAGCCTGGGCAGATTCGGGCTGCCAGGGCTGGGCAGGTTCAACTTTGAGATGGGCAGGTTTGAGAATGGCAAACACGGGAAGAGCAAGCACAGAAAGGGCAAGTATAGGAAAGGCGAGTATGGGAAGAACAAGTGTGGGAAGGGCAAGTATAGGAAGGGCCATTATGGGAATGGAAAGTATGAGAAACGGAAGCTTGGGAAGGACAAGTTCGGGATGGGCAGGTTCGGGGTGGGCAGGATGAGTGGGACTCCCTAAACGCCTACTCACGGATCCATCATTGTCGGTCAAAGTATCCATCACAGAAAAGAAACAATAAAGACATACAGGTGAGGTTGAGAGCTCCTTGGTGTCGTGGTATAACGAAAGGAGGAGCAGGAGACATAGCCCCTTCCCTTTCGATGCTGCGGAAATCGCTAACTGTCTTTCAGGCCTCATGCAATACATCATGTACTGCACCTGGAAAGGGCGTGTGCGCTACTAATGCTGTACTGATACAATTGATCTTCTATGGCAGTGTTGTTAGGGGTTGTGGGCTGTCCGGCGCGGCCTAAACTGGATGGAAAAACGGTTTACCTCGCTGGACAGGAGGTGCAGATCCCCAAAAAGATACGAACATGGTTCGTGCAACCACTGCAATGGAGTGGAACACTGGAACAGAATACCGAGAACCGCCATCCGAGTCGTGGCACTGCTAAGGCATGCCTGGCATGGTGAATCGGTGATACACGAGGAAAATATGGAAGAAGATTCGGCAAAATTTTTGTCCACATGGGCATGGTGTAGTGGTATGGGTGTATCGTATGGCTTCGAGTACAGCACCAGTCTTCGTCGAGTGTCACGGTACGGCCCGGAATCCCACAATCCGTGGGCTGCAAATCATCGATTACGTAATCATATTTCACATTGCCACCTCGCTGCTACTCGAAATCATCACTCGTCATGGCAATCCAACTGTGATAACCCACAGTTGAGTACGAGCGTGACTCGTAGGATTGGCGCATGCAGCATCATCACTTTTTCTCTTACATATCTGGCCAAAACAAAGGTGCTAACATCATGCGGCTTACTACTATTTAGTATTTACTAGTTGCCAGTGCGCTGGAATTTACAAGACGATCTTTCGATTGATGATGGGCGCTGAGCGCTGAGCCTCTATCTTGGCCGGATGACAACGATAGTCTTGAATTGATGTCGGAGCTTGACGAGGAAGAAGAGGGCCTGGAGGATGATTTGGATGACGACACCCTCGACCTAGGCGAGCCTCAGGCTGAGACGACTACTAAGTTACCATCAACTGCCTTGTCACCTCGCGCGCGCATCATCCAATTCAACGAGGGCTATACGGAATGTGATTGTAGGCGTCAGAATGGTGATGTCAGAAGCGTCATCCGACTTGGAGCGGCGCTTGAGAGTGGACTTGTACCTGAACCCGGAGTCGGAGCTGGTTGTACCCGAGACTGGCTCGGACGTGCCAGTGGACATTTCTGAGTCTTGTGAACCCTTCTTCTGTTTTCTGTGCCTTCCCCGAAGCAATTTTCTTTAATTTTTCATCGTTATCCCAGATCTGCACCCACGCACGGCACACCCTCCCATGATTGGCGTTTGCGGATAAACGTACTATATGCGAAGTGTTTCATGAGGGCTGGATCTTCAGAGGGATGGTCGCACTCGGGTATATCAATGACTTACCCCTGCCGGATTCCAAATTTTCAAATTGTGACTATGGAGCATGTTTCCAGACTCGAGTTCGTCTTCGACCGGCTATCAATGGGTAACGTAATAGTACACCGTATTGCGGTTGTGAGGAGCATAGGATAGCCATTCGGAAATATTGCTGCCGAACGCATGCGGCTCACTACCACCATCGCTCGCGAAGCTTGAATTCCATGGGCGCGAAGTGATTGCACAAACGGTGACAGAACGCCGGCAACATCAAAATCAGAAGAGAGAGAAACATATACAGTAAGAGCGACCAAATCTGGAGAAATATTACAGGTACCCGTACAGTGATGGTAGCATCCAAAAAATGAACAGTGATACACGTACTAAGACACATTGAATTAGATTCTTGGAACTATCCAGGCTCCGAGTCAATTAAACAAGGATACAGTACGATCCAAGAGCCTTCCGCGGCGCATAGCATCAAACCGCACAGCGGCTTTCGCCACAAATGGCGAACTGTGACAACCCCTTAGGGAAAGCGAGACCAGCTCGGGTAGTGTCTGGGGGCGTGGCCTCCGTGGCCAGAGCCTGTACAATGCCCGGTACGAGTTGCGTCTCCTAAACATGGAGCTGCCTCACATGAGTAAATGGCTGAAAAAACTCTAGCCACTGTGTCGAGCCCACGTCTTCTTTCCCGGCTAGCAATCCATCGTCCTTCTCGATACTAAGTAATCGCACGCTGAAGAGGAGAGGAGAAAGTTGAGTTAAGATCTGGGGCACAAAGGACAGCTGCCAATGAAGCCGCGCGCACGAGGTTTTCAAGATACAACACGTATTCAAGGATACCCCCTCATTGACGAGGGTGACACTGACCGACTTCACGGAGTGTGTTACAAACACCGAAGTGAGAAGCCCTAGCGTATTCAGACGAGGAATGAACTGGCAGAACCGCGGAAGTTCGAAGATTTGGTTAAAAGGCTTGATGGCGATTTTGCGGAGAGATGGCAAGCCGATTCTTGCCACAAACTCCTCTAGATATTCGCCCGTACCATGGAAATCGAGCAAAGTGAACGAGGGAAGAGTAATGCATTAAGCTGGTGGAGGTGTTATACTTGACTGTGGGGAAGAAGTAGGGGAATGGAAGCCGACTGTAAGCGATTCGAGCTAGACCAAGGTGAACAGGCCTGTGACAAGGTCATCTGGTGAAAAATAGATGTCATTCGGGATGTTAGAAAGGCGAAGATCGACGAGGTTGTTGGTGGACGAAAGCACTTGTTGTATTGCAGGGAACGGCAAGGCAACACCATGTAGCACGACTTCTCTCAAGCGTGGGGCAGAGCTGCCCAGAAATGCATTGTGGGCTACCCGTGATGGTCCCATAGCATCCGAGTCTTGGACTCCAATACGGATGGACTCCAGTTCTTGACACGGTTTCTGCATCATTTCGATCACCGGTCAGTCATCGAGCCTGTCACATAGAGATCAATCTCCAGTAGGCGATCTGGGTGACGGAGTGCAACCATAATGTTTCCCGGCATGGGTTTTGATTCCCGACTTTGCAAAAAACCTTACGACTAGGGGCAAGGTTGGCCAGGTATCCAAAATACTCTCGATAGGTGCTCTGTATTCGCAGAGAATCCGCAAGTCCAGATGACAGGGCGACATCGAGATCACATGTCGCCATGTTCGGCAGACGTGCGCAAGGCGGTGCCACTTCCATGGACGTCCCAAGGATCGCTCTATGGCATCGATAAAAATCAAATAATTTCGAGAGTATATCTATCTTCGGAGAGTATTTGAATTGTTGCTCTCTGATACCTGCCTGCGACACATCACATGGGTTAGTAACGGTAAAGTATGGACGTAAAGTGGATCACGGACCATCGACGGGGTTGTTTCAATTCCGAGTCGTTGGGAGAATTGGAGCGGCGCATCAATGGACTTTCGGGAATTCTCGCCGTCGGCCCGTGTCGTCCCGGGCCTGATGTCCTGGTGTCGATGTTGTTAGTGTCGGTGTTGTTAGAGAGCCGATGAACGCCTTGGATACCAGCCGACAGGAATGATAAATCACATCAAGAATGGGTGGAACGGGCAGCTTCGGGATAGGCGGTGCGGATGGGATTTCCAATATACAGTACTGTACGTACTCGTGGATCCATCGTTAGGTACAAGGTCAAGTAAGTAGGCATCACAGAAAAGAAAGATCCAGACGCACGGGTAAGAGCTCATTGGTGGGATGAGAGAGGTGGGTGGGACAAAGAGGATGTTAGGAAACAGCTAACTGTATGCCAACTATGGAGTTTCAAGCTGCCCACATGGTCATGTGAGGCCTTGAACGGTACCGTGACAAATGCTTAGAGTTACCAGCTGTGCCCAACGAATCTGTGAGTCACGCTGAACGTGTCTACAGTCGACATCAGACTACATTTCCTTATAGCAATACAAGGTGACATTACACTGGCAATGATATCAAAGAAAAAGAAAGGACTAGAGAAACAAATTCTACTGTAAAGGTACTACTATGGTATGTTACCCATGCAGTGCTACTGTAACAGTCAAGAAGGAACTGCTCGACAGCTTCCACCATGGATGGGGATTGGTAGGCCAAGCGAGGTCAGCTTGGGTAATATTCCTTTGGCCACGTCTTCCACTTCCAGAGCCTGCACAATGCCCAGCACAAGCTTTTCCACGTTAACAGGAACCAGCCTCACATGCGAAAATTGCTGGAGAAGCTCCAGCCACTGTAGCCGAGTCCACGTCTTCTTCTCCGGTTGGCAGCCCAGAGCCGTAATCCTTCTCGATGTTGAGAATGCGTATACTGGAGGAGAGGAGAAAGTGGGCGAGAAGCTGTGGAATGGAAAACAACACTAAGCAGTTCGAGTTGGACCAAGGTGGACAACGCCGCGACGAGGTCATCTGGTGAAAAATAGACGTAATTCGGGATTTTCGAAAGGTGAAGCTGACAAGGTATTCGGCAGACAAGAGAACTCATTGCGTCTCCGGGAAGAAAAAGGAAATACTATCCGGCTTGATTTCTCTCAATCTCGTGGCCGACCCACCCAAAAATGCGTTGCGGACCAGTATCTTAGCATCGTTGACTGTAATCCGAATGTTTTCTAGTGCCTGACACGGTTTTTGTATCACTTCGACAATAGGCCCAATTATTGAGCTTAGCACGTTTAGAGAGATTTCGCGTAGGCGATCCGGACGACGGAATTCAATCATTATGTTCCTAGGAATAAGTTTTGTCTTCCGACTCGTGTCGAACCTTACAGCAATTGACAAGGTCGGCCAGGAACGCAGAATATTTCCGATAGGTGCTCCGAATTTGCAGAGAATCCACAGGTCCAGACGACATGGCGATATGAAAATGACATGCCGCCATTTCCTGCGGACGTGCGCAAGGCGGTGCTACGGCCATGGCGACGAACGACGCCGAGGCCAGATCATTTGAGCGAACTCCTTCGAGTCCTTCTCAACCAGTCGATAAAAGTTAAATATTTCCAAGAGGATATGTACTGAGAGCATTTCAATAGTTGTCGTCTGCCACTACTTGCCTGCGCATGGGTGTAACGACATTTTGTGAGTCGGAGATTAGAGATCACCCTGGACTGGTTGTTCCACGGATTCGTGGGGGGATGTGGTGTGTCGTATCAGTCGATCTTCAGGAATGTGTTATACAGGTATTGACAAACAGATGACGGGGATGGCTGTCGACTGACGAGGTTGATAAACGTGAGTGAGAGGTGGACTCAGAAGAGGCGATACGGGCATAGGTGGGGTTTTCAAAATGCCCTCTCCACGGTCCATCATCAGGCAATATGATCCAGACGTACAGGTGAGAACTCATTTGTGGGATGAGGGACGAGATGCTGTGGAAGCCGCCACTCGAAATGAATTATAGCTTGAGCAAAGTTGCTTTCAGGCCCCACATAACATAAAGCCACGTGAGGGCTCAAGTTACACGACTGCAATGATGCTGAACCGGTACCCAACTAGTACAGTGATCTTCAGGAGTACTGTGGGGGTTGCGGGCTTTCGTGGCAAAGGTCGCGGGTCGCCGTGGTGGACAGACCCGGCAATAGCCCGGGACAGTTCCACCGTGAAACTGAGATGCCATATTAGGCGCTTGCAAAGGGCGTCGTCATGGTCTCCATCTCCTCACACGTCTCCCAGCCCTTCTCCCGACACTGCCCTATTCACCTTTGCCACTCCCGCTGACTTGCCAGATGTGTCCCACAGTCGACCAGTGGCTACACCCATCGTCTTCATTACCTCTTTCTTGGCTCGCGAGCACACTACAACCTTTTAACTGGACCCCCGCCTTTCGTACACAGCAAGCCTCAATCCCATGATTCCTATTGTGATTACTCGAGTATGCGGCGGATCGCGAGCATGGGGATTAGACAAACGACGCCTGGGTGGGGGTCTGTTTCTTGGTCATCGTCGTCCATCAACCGTGACGACGCCTGCTCCGAGTTATACAGTGGTTTCTTTTCATATCGTTCACCAACTTCACTACCTCCCGTGAACCACTTATAAAACTGCTCTTCGTTAGGTGACATACATGTTGAATGGCATTCTATGGTGCGCTATAACGCATTCCGCCATCAAGTGCACAAGATGTCCCTCTCCGACCTCGATCTAAGCGTATCCATCGATTTCTGTGCAAAATCAGGCGGACTGGGTCAATCATCGACAGGCTGTAACGGAGGTATGCGCATCACCTGTCCCCACACATTCCTAGCCGAAACGGAGAGTGGTAACAGGTGGCTCAGTTATCCAGTATCACTAGATGATTTTTTTTGATTGATGAGTATCTCTATCTTGTTTTGGACGATGACAATGGTATTGAACCGGTGTTGCTTGATGAGAAGAGGATATGGAGAAGGACTCGGATAGTGACTTACAATATAGGCGAGGGGCTACCGCAGAGGCCCTTGTCAGTTCGCATTCGACATCAAAAATGAACAAATGAGCCCGATTATGGTGTCATGATGGTAATGAGCTAGCGCGTCTATGATGCGCGTGATGGTGCTGCTACCATGCGACCGTTGATCGCTGTAGTATGTGCTGAATCATACATCCGCCGCCTAACATTTAGGTCATCCAGTTAGGAGCGCTGAAGGCGCTCCGACATCTCCGCTACCTGCCCAATGCCCTGCGAGAGATCCTCCAGCACGGCAAAGACCCAAAATGAAATTCGAAGGCCGCGCAGATAAGTCTGTTTCAAAAGCTAACGTAGATCGCATCAAAAGGCGCACCTTGCACAGAGCGTAGGGTGTAAGGAATGAAAATGGATTTCTAAGTAGGGAAAGACCCTAGATTCGGAAAGGAGAAGGAAGCCAATTGGGTTGGCTGAAATTACGCGCGACCGTAGTTTTCTGCCTTATTCTCTGCCTGCCAGGGGTTTGTGGGTAAGATCAGACCTCATCTACGAGACATTTCTACCCACCCAACGACTACGCACTGCGGCTTTTCGAATTCTTTCAGTACGCGGCATGGTCAGGTACAACTGAATATGGAGATCTATGAAGTCGACATGCAATTGCCATCAAAGATTTACAGTAATCAGTACGTGTCTTGTCATGGTTCCTCGATGGTTGCAACGGCTAGGACAGCTCCGAGTCCGGACATCATATACTCTATTGGTGTCCAGGCATGTCAGCATTTCCCAGGCAGCAGCTGATGGGTACTGGCCTACTGTATATGTCGTCATAAGAACCTGCGCGTACATTAGTTGCCACGATGGTGCTGCCTCTGTCACTTAGGCTGCTGTCGACCATGTGGTCGCATCTACGACCTGCGCACTGCGTTCTCTTTCCCCTTCAAGTTACAGACGGTGATTGGCGCTTCAAGTTCGTCTGTGGGTCGGGTCTATTGCAACTACACAGAATGTTGGGAATTTCGGGCTCTCCTTCCAGCAGGATTCTTACACTGTTTCACCCGGTGTTCTGAGGCTTTTTCTGTGTTGTTCTTCTTGTACGGTTCGATGTATTACGCTGCCACTAGAGACTGGGCGTCAAATCGTCAATATGATATAGACGACCGTGTCTGGAAACAGTGATCCCAGCAATTTGGCGCCGTGCTGTAAGTTTAACTATCACTCGTATACGTTTTCCAATGAGATTCGTTTCGTTGATCCCGGCTTCGTTACAATCCCTCCCCGAGCAACCCTCTTTGCAAGTCTTCACTTCTCGCTTTTTTCCCACCCTACTCTTCGTCCGAGTATAAAATGCTTTGCACATACACATCTACTCCTCCATCATACCCTATACCCCCAGAGCATCACTCCTTTTCGCAACTCTACTTTTCGTTCTCTTCGTTCATTCCTTCTATACTTCGTTCATTTCACTCTATATTAAACGTATTCTCCTTAACGCAAAATGCCTTCGTCCATAAAAATCTCAGCAGCATTCGTCACTCTTGTCCTCGCCGCAGGCCAGCGAGCACTAGCAGTGAACGATTGGTCCGTTCCGTGCACTCAAGGCAAATGCTCCTGGGACATGCCTGCAGAGTCTGGCGCCGCGGGGTCGGTGAACATTGTCAGTCTATCTTTACTTATGCCAAGCACGTCGCTTTTCCGTACCCTTTGCTGACATCATATACCTACGCAAACATAGTGGGGCTCTGTCAGTGCAATTTCTGACATTACACCTGCCACTGGTTGGCAAATTATGTCAAAATGCAACCCGACTAGCTCAAAGCAAGATATCCAGCTGATGTGCAAGGACAACAATCCAAACTGCGACCACCTCTTTCAGGGTAATGGCGCAAAGGATACCATTGTTCGTCTGCCAGAAAGCGTATGTTTCAAATTTTCGTTCATTGATTTGCCAGTCGAACTCACTATCTGGACTCCCAGTGTGGTCCGATGCCATTTGCGCGCGTGGCTCAACACCAGGTTCTTCAATCCAACTTGGGTGCTGGCGGTAATGGCTCGGAGACCCCCGTCCACCAATTGACGCTTGACACTGACTTTGCGTCGGCTAGCCCGCAGTGCGTGTTGTCTCATCTCAGGAGCGCTTGAACTTACATAGACCAAATTTTTGCAACAGGGGTGGTGAAGTCAACTTCTCTGTACAAGGCCAGAATGGGCGAGGCAGTTCAAATGCAGTGAACCGACGCAGTCACCGGAGGTTGAGGTCTCTTGCCAGGTCACAAAATCATGTCTATCGGCAAGTTGATGGCAACTCTACTACCGGTGGGAACTCTACTACCGGTGGGAACTCTACTATCGGTGGGAACTCTACTGCCGATGGGAACTCTACTGCCGCTGTACAGGGTTCGTTTTTCCCGTTTAATCGTCACGAGCGGTGCGCTGATCCTTATTTTACTCTGTATACCCTACTTTAGGCGCTCTGTCAATTGGCTCACTCAATTCATTCAATAAGTCCCTCTCGGCGAACCCGGCCCCGGTCAACTTCTCTGGCCAGAAGAATCTATTCAACGACGGATCTGGCTCCATCGATATCGATACCAACCTCCAGGCATCGGTAGGCATTAGTGCCGTCGCCGCGGGCACAATCATTCCTCCGAAAGTCACCCAGTTCGGAATAACCTTTGGTATGCAATACCGTGTTTGCTAAGCTCGGCCATTCTAAAACAATGATTGACCACGTCGATAATTTTTGTTTAGGCTTGGACGGCAACGCTGACGCCAAACTTAGTGTCACGGGCGATATCTCTGGGAAGATCAGTTCCGGCAACATCACGCTCTTCCAAGCCGGTCTTCCAGGTCTTTCTATCCCTAAGTACGTGGTCGCCAGGTCGAGACCTCATACAATTGATAGCAACTCGCACCTGATCGTAGAATCCTTGATATTGGTCCCGAATTTACCTTATTGGGCCGGATGGACGCCACTTTCGGACTTAAAAATGTGAATGCGGCTGTCGAAGTGAATTACGATCTTAGTGGCGCCTCCTTCGTCTTCCCGCCCCAAGATGGATCGAAAACAGATAGTATCGCGTCAAGCAGCAAGCGTGAGTTTTGATTTCCTCATCGTCTCCACGCGCCGTCCTACCCATATTTATCGAACTAACTCGAATACCCAGAGGTGACATTCAGCAGCGACAACTCGGACACTGGCGCGACGCTTGGTGCACAAGCCCATCTCATCCCGCAAGTAAGCCTCGGGCTAAACGCACTAGACGGCGCAGCCTCCGCGAGCGTATTCCTGAATTTCGACACCTCACTTGGCCTCCAAGGGAATGTCTCCTCCCTCACGAACCCACAGCCATGCCTGTCTGGGAACGCAGATATCAACGTCGCCGTGGGCGCGGAGGGGTCCTTCTTCGGCCTCTTTGACGCGTCTGTGGGAAAATCACTCTTCGAAAAGAATTTCCCGCTCTTCCAGGTGTGTGCTCACAGCCTACCATATACTCTTTTCTTCGAATATTTATCATTTCTTCTACGCGACGACAGCAATGCTTCGGCGGGAATTCGACGAATTCGACGACTACTGCATCCGATTCAGCTTCTCAGACTAGCACGAGCAACTCCGCTTCGCAGACCAGTGCGACCGATTCGGCTTCTCAGACTAGCGCGACCGACTCTGCTTCTCAGACTAGCGCTACCGACTCCGCTTCTCAGACTAGCGCGACCGACTCCGCTTCGCAGACTAGCGCGACCGACTCCGCTTCTCAGACCAGCGCCACCGATTCCGCTTCGCAGACTAGCGCGACCGACTCCGCTTCGCAGACTAGCGCGACTGACTCCGCTTCTCAGACCAGCGCCACCGATTCCGCTTCACAGACTAGCGCGACCGACTCCGCTTCTCAGACCAGCGCGACCGATTCCGCTTCGCAGACTAGCGCGACCGACTCCGCTTCTCAGACTAGCGCGACCGATTCCGCTTCACAGACTAGCGCGACAGATTCCGCTTCGCAGGCTAGCACGACCAATGCCACGGCGCCCAATTCAAGGCGTCGCTACGACGCTCTCCGAGCAGTACGACATAGCGCACGATTTGGACGAGCTTTCCAGATTTGAGTTCGCCCTAATTTCAATACCCCAATTTCGAAATAATTAAATCATATATTTATTATTTATGTGATAAACGTAGCTTAGTTGATCAATGTGATACCCCCCTATAGTTGATCAATGAATTAGATAATGATTGCCATCCGATATGAGCGTCATCGCAGCGCACACATCGCGGGTTGCGTGTTCTACGTTCTAGCAAGTTCTGTAAAGCCAAAAGCTACTGAATTTCACACGTTGAGGTTACTGAAATACTGACTTTCCCACATAAAATGTGTGAAATATTTCTGCATGTTTTCTGCAGCAAAAACATGCTGAAAAATCACCACACTTTTCTAATTAAAGTCACACAACGCAAAGCATATTACAAATGCTGAAAATCTACTGAGGCGGGTGTGGGTAAGGGGTCATGTGACCCTAGCTGGTCGCTTTTCACTAGTACTGTGTATGTGTATGGCGAATGTACTGTTTATTCCCCGTGCTCTGGTGAGGTTCTCATTTATCACACTCTGGTTCCCGCAATGACTATAGGGCCTAGATATATGAGACATAAACTGCATAATCGGTTTCATGGCACCCAGGTCTCGGCTCGAAACCATTGTGCTGGTTGCTGTCTCCACCATCTCCCGCAACACTATCCAGGCTGTGGTGGCTATCAAGGTGCGACTGAAAGTTGCTCGTGAGTACACCCACACCATGCATCTACGAAGAGGCACCGAGCCGTGCGGAATGAGGGCGGATATGAGGAGGGTGAAGATGCGTGCGCACTGCGCTAGAGGAGCTGCTAGTGTCACCGTCGGTTGCCAAGGCATCGTAACTCTGCCAGACACTGTGCATGAACTGAACTCGGCGTCGCTACAAAGCCTGCATGTATTTATATGTGTAGAGGATCGCGTGGTCACCAGTAAGCCAGTGTAGCAAAAATAAGCTATTGAGGGGAGCCTTACCCTCACATGATCTCCATCGCGAGCACCCTCAAAAGGTCCCTCATCCACCCAGGCCGAGCTCACCGGCGTCAGTCTCGCCACTAATAGTGTGAGAATGACTTCGGCCTCCGTCTCAAGCTTGGAGGAGAATTGCTTGAGCAAGAGGAAGACAACACGGGTGCCGCGGAGAGCAAGCGGGAAAGCGGAGCACTCGGAAAGCGTTTTGAGGAGCAGGGGGAAAAGGTGGTGTTGTAATAAGAGTAAGAGCTCGGAATGCTGTGAACATGAGTGATTTGAGGCAACTGCTGGCATACAGGTCCCCGATGGGTAAGGGGAGGAGAGACACGCCTTGCGGAAGAGCTCGTGGTAGTTCGTGAATACACTCTCGATCAGGACGAGAGCAAACGTCTTGCGGAGATACTCGAGTTTCAGGAATTGCGGACGCTCTTCATTACCCAACAGACAAAGGTCCTCAAGGATAGCAAACGCGTCGCGCGGCGGGACCGAGCACTTGTGTTGTCCTGTCCGGAAGAGTTATCGGTTCAAGCTCATTGGCGAGCAGCGTGCGGCGATCTTCCTCTACGAGCTTGTCGACGACGAACATGACCAATTGGCAGAGTGTCGCCGCCGCCGTGGACGACATCACAGCCGTCCTATATTGATGCAGCTTGAAACACAGAAGGAAGGCCTATTTCACAGCATATGCCTGAACACAAAGCAAATGACGATCGGATGTGATCGCTCGGCGTAGGTAGGTATAGATGGTGCCCCCATAGGGACTGCCGGGGGCACGAGGTCGGCGAGCGTGCAACGAGCACACGAGCCATGTGTATGTCGTGGGGTCCACGTGATCGGCCTGCCCTATAAGTTCTAATATAAGTCGCAGTCAAAGATCAGTCGATCAGTGCCGGTGGCGTCAAGATAGTGGTCGGAGTTACGTTGGGGCTACACCGATGGGCCCGGACTGAGGAATCAATCTGGAAGTCGAGCTCAGGCGAGCTGTAGTTGAGAGTCGAGACGGTGTACCGTGACACCGCAGTTACGGGTAGTACGGTTCCCATGCGGACCCGGGGCGTCAAATCGTCAATAGGACATAGACGACTCTGTCTGGAAACAGTGATCCCAGCAATTTGGCGCTGTGCTGTAAGTTTAACTATTACTCGTATACGTTTTCAAAGGAGATTCGATTGGTTGATCTCGGCTTCGTTACAATCCCTCCCCGAGTAACCCTCTTTGCAAGTCTTCACTTCTCGCTTTTTTCCCACCCTACTCTTCGTTCGAATATAAAATGCTTTACACATACACATCTACTCCTCCATCATACCCTATACCCCAGAGCATTGGTCCTTTCGCTTTTCGTTCCTTTTTACTCTTCGTTCATTTCATTCTACACTCTCCTTAACGCAAAATGCCTTTCTTCATATTCCTCACTCTTGTCCTCGCCGCAGGCCAGCGAGCACTAGCAGTGAACGATTGGTCCGTTCCGTGCACTCAAGGCAAATGCTCCTGGGACATGCCTGCAGAGTCTGGCGCCGCGGGATCGGTGAACATTGTCAGTCTATCTTTACTTATGCCAAGCACGTCGCTTTTCCGTACCCTTTGCTGACATCATATACCTACGCAAACATAGTGGGGCCCTGTCAGTGCAATTTCTGACATTACACCTGCCACTGGTTGGCAAATTATGTCAAAATGCAACCCGACTAGCTCAAAGCAAGATATCCAGCTGAAGTGCAAGGACAACAATCCACACTGTGAGCACCTCTTTCAGGGTAACGGCGCAAAGGATACCATTGTTCGTCTGCCAAAAAGCGTATGTTTCAAATTTTCGTTCATTGATTTGCCAGTCGAACTCACTATCTGGACTCCCAGTGTGGTCCGATGCCATTTGCGCGCGTGGCTCAACACCAGGTTCTTCAATCCAACTTGGGTGCTGGCGGTAATGGCTCGGAGACCCCCGTCCACCAATTGACGCTTGACACTGACTTTGCGTCGGCTAGCCATTCGCAGTGCGTGTTGTCTCATCTCAGGAGCGCTTGAACTTACATAGACCAAATTTTTGCAACAGGGGTGGTGAAGTCAACTTCTCTGTACAAGGCCAGAATGGGCGAGGCAGTTCAAATGCAGTTCACCGGCGCAGTCACCGGAGGTTGAGGTCTCTTGCCAGGTCACAAAATCATGTCTATCGGCAAGTTGATGGCAACTCTACTACCGGTGGGAACTCTACTACCGGTGGGAACTCTACTGCCGATGGGAACTCTACTGCCGATGGGAACTCTACTACCGCTGCAAAGGGTTCGTTCTCCCTGTTTAATTGTCACGAGCGGTGCGCTGATCCCTATTTTACTCTCATGTATACCCTACTTTAGGCGCTGTGTCAGTTGGCTCATTCAATAAGTCCCTCTCTGCGAACCCGGCCCCGGTCAACTTCTCTGGCCAGAAGAATCTATTCAACGACGGATCTGGCTCCATCGATATCGATACCAACCTCCAGGCGTCGGTAGCCCTTAGTGTTGTCGCCGCGGGCACAATCGTTCCCCCGAAAGTCACCCAGTTCGGAGTAAACTTTGGTATGCAATACCGTGTTTGCTAAGCTCGGCCATTCTAAAACAATGATTGACCACGTCGATAATTTTTGTTTAGGCTTGGACGGCAACGCTGACGCCAAACTTAGTGTCACGGGCGATATCACTGGGAAGATCAGTTCCGGCGACATCACGCTCTTCCAAGCCGGTCTTCCAGGTCTTTCTGTCCCTAAGTACGTGGTCGCCGGGGCGAGACCTCATACAATGGATAGCAGCTCACACCTGATCGTAGAATCCTTGATATCGGTCCCGAATTTACCTTATTGGGCCGGATGGACGCCACTTTCGGACTTAAAAATGTGAATGCGGCTGTCGAAGTGAATTACGATCTTAGTGGTGCCTCCTTCGTCTTCCCGCCCCAAGATGGATCGAAAACAGATGGTATCGCGTCAAGCAGCAAGCGTGAGTTTTAATTTCCTCATCGTCTCCACACGCCGTCCTACCCATATTTATCGAACTAACTCGAATACCCAGAGGTGACATTCAACAGCGACAGCTCGGACACTGGCGCGACGCTTGGTGCACAAGCCCATGTCATCCCGAAAGTAAGCCTCGGGGTAAACGGACTAGACGGCGCAGCCACCGCGAGCGTATTCCTGAATTTCGACGCCTCACTTGGCCTCCAAGGGAATGTCTCCTCCCTCACGAACCCACAGCCATGCCTGTCTGGGAACGCAGATATCAACGTCGCCGTGGGCGCAGAGGGGTCCTTCTTCGGCCTCTTTGACGCGTCTGCGGGAAAATCACTCTTCGAAAAGAATTTCTCGCTCTTCCAGGTGTGTGCTCACAGCCTACCATATACTCTTTTCTTCGAATATTTATCATTTCTTCTACGCGACGACAGAAATGCTTCGGCGGGAATTCGACGAATTCGACGACTACTGCATCCGATTCAGCTTCTCAGACTAGCACGAGCAACTCCGCTTCGCAGACCAGTGCGACCGATTCGGCTTCTCAGACTAGCGCGACCGGCTCTGCTTCTCAGACTAGCGCGACCGACTCTGCTTCGCAGACTAGCGCTACCGACTCCGCTTCTCAGACCAGCGCCACCGATTCCGCTTCGCAGGCTAGCACGACCGATGCCACGGCGCCCACTGGCAATTCAAGGCGTCGCTACGACGCTCTCCGAGCAGTACGACATAGCGCACGATTTGAACGATCTTTGTTGCCGAGCTCGACTTGAGTTCGCCCTAATTTCAATACCCCAATTTCGAAATAATTAAATTATATATTTATTATTTATGTGATAAACGTAACTTAGTTGATCAATGTGATACCCCCTATGGTTGATCAATGAATTCCGATGTAGGTCATGAGCGTCATCGCAGCGCACACATCGCGGGTTGCGCGTTCAACGTTCTAGCAAGTTCTAGTTTAGACTTAGAGCGCAAGAGGGTCGCCCGAGGTCACATGTTGGGACATGAATCGCAAGACGCGGGCAGGACGCAAGACAGAACTCCGATCTTGTCACCTACGCCCTTGCCTACACCCAGTACTGGTACCGATGCCTTCGAGCTACGATGTGCGACCGTCTGGTGCTCGTGCTCGTCACATACTTTATATATACTAGCACAGGACCCGTGCTTTGCACGGGTATTTTATTTTATTTTGTTAAAGGAAGGCACATGTCGATGGTAGTGATTCGGAGGCAATATAAGCCATCACCGGATCACCTCTCAGGTCATGAATTCCGCTCACAGATATTGATCATCAAGTTACCCTCTGGGATATTCCCTTGTCATCCTTCCTATCAGCATAGCACGGTAGTTACAGTTCAGACACAGCCCTGTATTGTCGGCGGCTACATTTTTCGCTAACTCAATTTTCTACCTGTCCAGTGCCATGAATGTCCTCCTGTTCCTGATTGTCAGACCGCGAGTCCTCCTCCCTCATCCCAAGAGACTTGACTGGTAGGAAATATAACCACGGAGTCCCACCCCTCAACGTAGTGGCCCAGCAATTTTCTCCAACACAGAGAAACTCCAACACAGTCCAGAGCCAACCTCAACTGCGCTGGAGGATGGGGACTCGAGGGACGGCGCAACACTATCTGACGTCAAATCTAGACAAATATCTGACCAAGATGAACACAGATCTCAAGTGGTTAGTTACTTTTCTTTTGGGCCTCACTTCCCTTGTGTACAATGCTATGGAAAGCACGGTGTACAAAAAACATTGTCTAAATACCGATTGAATTACCAACTGTATATTTCTGGTACCGTTGTGCTGCATAATAAATGGATATTTAGCTAGTGGATGCAGGTCCTTCCTCGAGAACGGAAACTGGTGCTGCTGCCGGTAGCGCTGCCAGTGTACGACCCGGAAGGGTCGTACAGTGATTCCTATCTCGACTTGCCATGTGGTATGGAGGAAGAGCGAGAGCGTGCGGCGGCGGGGAGGCTTGGAACTTGGAAGCGCGAGGAAGCACAGATAGCATGTATGCGTGAAGAACGCGAGTGACAGCGCGCGGTAGGCTTTAAGCTTATTAAATTGCAGCAGCATGCGAGGGAAGAAAGTGCGGCACGACGAACTGTTACAACCGCGGGCTGGGACCGCTGCACCCTGCCCCTCCGCCACGCACACCCCCATGGTGAGTCAGCCGTCCTTGTAATTGTTTGAAGACCCCTGTTATCTCTCGAGAGGTGAGGATGATGAGAATGAATGACAATGATAAGAACGAAAGATGTGTTTAGTGTGCCATACCGGCGACAGTGTTTGTCTGATGACGTGTCTACACAGTGGATTGTCATCTGTCGAGGCACGCTCATGTCCCGTCCTTTCATTATCTTGTCATCGTCGCTGGCCAATCTGTCTGTTGCTTAGACCAGTGAGCTGTACTGGCATTGAGGACGTCGTTAGCGGTGCACTACGATGGCGTGCCGACCTTTCGTTCTTTGGGCATCTTTGCAGTGCAATTTGTCTGCTGCTTAGAGGTGAGTGAGACGTTGACGTGGGAAGCGATGGCGAGTGTGAGGGGAGACAATGTGGAGAGGAATGATGAAGAGGGGATTGCGATGTAAGACATGCCGGCTGCATAACAGAGTGACGACAGTCGTGTGGTGCAGGTAAATGCGACCTCGATAACGCCATTCATGCTGCTAATATTATGGGCACATGTGACTTCGGACTTTTCTTCAAAACATTGGCATAAGCGATCTGAGTGCGACCTCAATCAATAGTCCTCAGTGGTGGGCGTTTCAAGGCATCGGTTTGAACTCGGTGGCCGTAGTCCCACGCCGCCCTTTTTCATCATCTTTCCCTCGCCCTTTGATACTGCCTTTGCCACTCCCACCGACTTGCCAGATGCGTTCCCACAATTCATCAGTGGCTACACCCATCGTCTTCCTACCTCTTCCTTGGCTGCGAGCGGACAACACCTTGGATAACATCCTTTTACCTGGACCCCCGCCATCTGCACACAGCAAGCCTCAATCCCATGGTTCCCATTCTGATTGCTCGAGCATGCGGTAGAACGCGAGCATGTGAATTAGATAAATGACACCTGGGGTGGGCCGGGGGATCTGTGTCTTGGTCATCGTCGCTCATCAACCGTTACGACGCCTGCTCAGAGTCACGCAGTGTTTTTTTTCATATCTTTCACCAGCTTCATCCACCCCGTGAAACACTTATAGATTGTCTTGTCGTTAGGTGATATGCAGATGACATTCAACCTCAATCAAAGCGTACTCTGAGTCGATTTCTTGTGCAAAATGAGGCGGACTGGGTCGATCATCGACAGGGTGTAGCGGAGGTATGCGCATCACCTTTCCTCACACATTCCTAACCGAAAGTGGCTCAGTTATCCAGTACCACGAGATGAGTTTTTCGATTGTTGAGTGTCTCTATCTTGTTTGGATGATTGATGGCAATGGCATTCAACCGATGTCACTTGACGAGAAGAGGATATGGAAAGGACTCAGATGGCGACTTTCAACACAGGTGAGGGGGTACCGCAGAGAGCCTTGTCAGCTCGCGTTCGACATAAAAATTGAACGTGAGACCGATTACGGTGTTACGATGGTAATGAGCAGGCGTATCTATGTTGCGCATGATGATGCTGCCACCATGCGACCATTGATCGCTGTAGTGTGTGGTGAATCATACGTCCACCGCCTACCATTTTGGGTCATCCAGTCAGGCGAGCGCTGAAGGCGCTCAGACATCTCCGCTTCCTGTCCAGTGCCCTGCAAGAGATCCTCCAGCACAGCAAAGACCCAAAATGATATCCGAAGGTTGCACAGATAAGTCTGTTTCTTTATGGATTTGGGTGATTCAGGGGCTCACGTGGAGGGTGCAGGTGCAGCAGCGCATGAGAGATACCGATCCCACCTCTAGGGATGTGAGCAGAGCGGAGCTGCCGTCATACTAGAGCCGAGCTCGCACAGGACCGATGGTCGAGGCAATCGGTATCCCTTGATCGGTATCTTTTATTTTCTAACGCCACCAGTACATGTGGTTTTATTTCATGTGATTTCATTTTTGGCATCTTATCAGGGTAGGCACCTTCTTGCGCACACTTGACTACCAGGTGCCCCTGGCGGTCTGCCTTGATATATCTCACATAACCTCCACATGAACCTCCACATGACCAGTCGGTTTTCTTAGTATAAAGGGTGCAATGTGCACCAGCATAAAGTCATTGTCTCATCGTGTGCCAACTTGTGCGGCTGCCCAATCCCTCCACCGAGCCTCTGGTCGCGTACCCGGTCCACCCGCGGGCACCACTGCGTCACCTCTCATTTGTTCATGTTTCAAAGGCTAGATTAGGTAGGGAATGACGCTAGATTTGGATTGGGGAAGAGAGCTATTGGTGGGCTGGGTAAATTACGTGCAACATGGTGTCCTGCCTCATTCTCGACCTGTCAGAGGTTTGTGGGTAAGTGACTAAGATCAAATTTCATCACAGGACATTTCTATCCACCCAAGTGACCCAACGACCTGGCCGCTTTTCGAATTCATTCAGTACGTGGTACGGTCAGGTACAACCTATGGGGTCAACAAGTCTTGAGATGAGGATACAGAGCGGAGAGGGAGGGATGAGGCGATAGGGGAGGAAAGATCACTTGCGCTGTGTGTTTTTTACGGGGTGGAACGGCAAGCGGTGTTGCCTATCTGGTTATCTGCCGCCTAATAACCATAAAAGACTTAATACGTTGCTTGTCTCGATCGTTGTAGTACTGTAATACTCTATTAGTGTTCTAGCACAACTGGTACCGTGACTGGCACTTGAGGTGGTGGCGGCCACTCAGCCACTGTACTGTACATGTCGTCACGTCGTCATAAGAACCTACGCGCTTAGTGGCGACGATGGTGCAGCCTGGCTGCTGCTGTCCATGTGTTTTGTGGTTTTCATCTCCGACCTGCGCACCGCATTTTCTTTCCCCTGTCGCAGGACTGTTACGCTAATTCGCCTGGTCTGGTACTCTGAGCCTTTTTTTCTGTGCTGTTTTTGCCTGGTTCATGTATTATGCTGCCGCTAGAGACTGAGGGTCAAGCAGTCGTCAATATGCATAGCCGTCCGTTTCTTGATCCCAGCAATTTGGCGCCGTGGTGTGGTTTTAAGTATACGTTGAAATTTCAACGGACCCGACTCGTTTCGATCCCGGCTTCGTTGCAATCTCTCCCTTCTCCCCGAGCAACCCCCTTACTTCTCACGTTTTTCCCACCCAAATCCTCGTTCGAGATATAATGGTTTACACATGCACATCTACCCCTCCACCGTGCACTATACCCCAGAGCATCGGTCCTTTCGCTTTTCGTTCCTTTTCGTTCATTTCGTTCTATACTCTCCTTAACGCAAAATGCCTTCCTTCATAGTACATTCTGCAGCATTCTGCCTCACTCTTGTTCTCGCCGCAGGTCAGCGAGCACTAGCAGTGAACGATTGGTCCGTTCCATGCACTCAAGGCAAATGCTCCTGGGACACGCCTGCAGACTCTGGTACCGCAGGATCGGTACAAATCGTCAGTCTGTGCTCTACTTATGCCAAGCACGTCGCTTCTCCGTACCCTTCGCTGACATCATATATCTACGCAAACATAGTGGGGCTCTGTCAGTGCGATTTCGGACATTACCCCTGCCACTGGTTGGCAAATTATGACAAAATGCGATCCAACTAGCTCAAAGCAAGATATCCAGCTGATGTGCAAGGACAACAATCCAGACTGTGACCACCTCTTTCAGGGTAACGGCGCAAAGGATACCATTGTTCGTCTGCCAGAAAGCGTATGTTTTTTTGTTTTCAATTTTTCGTTCATTGATCTGCCAGCCGAACTCACCATCTGGACTCTCAGTGTGGCCCGATGCCATTTGCGCGCGTGGCTCAACACCAGGTTCTTCAATCCAACTTGGGTACTCGCGGTAATGACTCGAAGTCCACCGTCCACCATTTGACGCTTGACACTGAGTTTGCGTCGGCTAGCCCATCGTGCGTGTTGTCTCATCACAGGAGTGCTTGAACTTACATAGACCAATGTTTTACAACAGAAATGGTGAAGTCCACTTCTCTGTACAAGGCCAGAACAGGCGAGACGATTCGAATGCAGTGAACCGACGCAGTCACCGGAGGTTGAGATCTCTTGCCAGGTCACAAAATCACGTCTATCGGCAAGATGATGGCAACTCTACTGCCGATGGGGCACAGGGTTCGTTTGGACCTGTTCTCGATTAGTTGTCACGAGGCGGTGCACTGATCCCTATTTTTCTCTCATGGATACTTTACTTTAGGGGGTCTGGCGCTTCCCACATTCAATCAGACGCTTTCGGCGAACCCGGCCGTGGTCGACTTCTCTAGCCAGAAAAATCTATTCAAAGACGGATCTGTCTCCATCGATATCGACAGCAACTTCCAGGTATCGGTACTCATTAAACTCGCCGCCGCGGGCAGAGTAGTTCCCCCGAATGTCGACCAGTTCGGGCTTACCTTTGGTATAATACCGTGTTTGCTAGCCTCGGCCATCCCAAAACAATGATTGACCACGTCGATAATCTTTGTGCAGGCTTGGAAGGCAATGCCGACGCCAAACTTAGTTTCTCGGGCGATATCTCTAAGCAAGTCAGTTCGGGCAACATCACGCTCTTCCAAGGCGGTTTTACAGGCCTTTCTATCCCCAAGTACGTGGCCGCGAATCCCGCGAACTCATACAATGTATAGCAGCTCACGCCTAATCGTAGTGTCTTTGAGATCGGTCCCCAAATTACGGTAGTGGGCAGCATTGACGGCAAATTCGCAACTAAAAATGTAAATGCGGCCGTCGAAGTGAATTACGATCTTGGTGGTGCCTCCTTCGTCTTCCCGCCCCAAGATGGATCGAACACAAATGGTCTCACGCCAAGCAGCAAGCGTGAGTTTTAATTTACTTACTATTCCTTATCGTCTCCAAGTACCACCCATTCATCGAACTAACATGAATGTCCTCAATCACAGAGGTGACATTCAGCGCCGACCCAGACGTTGGCGCGACGCTCGATGCAACGGCGCATCTCATCCCGGAAGTAAGCATCGGGGTAAACGCACTAAGCGGCGCAGCCTCCGCGAGCGTATTTCTGAATCTGGATGCCGCACTCGGCCTTCAAGGGTCCGTTTCCGCCGCGAACCCACAGCCATGCCTGTCTGGGAACGCAGATATAAACGTCGGGGTGGGCGCGCAAGGATCCTTCTTCGGCCTCTTTGACGCTTCTACGGGAAAATCACTCTTCGATAAGAACTTCCCGCTCTTCCAGGTGAGTACCCATAGCCTACTGTATGCATATACTTTTTTCGAATATCTATTATTTTTTATATGCGACGACAGAAATGCTTCGGCCAGAAGGCGAATTCGACGACTTCGACGACTCAGGCTAGCGAGACAGGCACCACTGCGACCGATTCTGCTTCGCAGACTAGCAAAGCGAAAGCCACTGCGACCGATGCCACTTCGCAGACTAGCAAAGCGAAGGCCACTGCGACCGGTTCCCCTTCGGAGCCTGGCCCGGGCGTGGTGAATCCTCCCATTCCACTCAATCCGGCCTCGCCGACGGGCGGGGGTGATGACACTCCACCCGATTCCGCTTCGAAGACTAGCACAGCGGATGCCACTGCGACCGATGCCTCTTCGCAGACTAGCGGGGCAGATGCCACTGCGACTGATTCTGCTTCGCTGACTGTCGTGGTGAATGCCACTACGACCGATTCCGCTTCGCAGACTAGCGCGGCGGATGCCACTACGACCGATGCCTCTTCGCAGATTAGTGGGGCAGATGCCACTGCGACGGATTCTGCTTCGCTGGCTATCGTAACGAATGCCACTACGACCGATTCCGCTTCACAGACTAGCGCGGCGGATGCCACTACGACCGATGCCTCTTCGCAGACTAGCGGGGCAGATGCCACTACGACCGATTCTGCTTCGCAGACTAGCGCGGCGGATGCCACTACGACCGATTCTGCTTCGCAGACTATCGTAGCGAATGCCACTACGACCGATTCTGCTTCGCAGACCAGCGCGACCAATGCTACTGCGACCGATTCCGCTTCACAGACCAGCACGAGCGATGCCACTGCGACCGATTCCGCTTCTCAGACTAGCGCGGCAAATGCCACTGCGACTGGTTCCTCTTCGCAGACCGGCGGGGCGAATGCTACTGCGACCGGTTCCGCTTCACAGACCAGCGCGAGCGCCACCAATGCCACTGAGACCGATTCCGCTTCTCAGACTAGCGCGGCGGATGCCACTTCGACCTCTTCCACTTCTCAGACTAGCGAGGCGGATGCCAGTGCAACCGGTTCGGCTTCGCAGACAAGTGGGGCGAATGCCACTGCGACCGATTCCGCTTCTCAGACTGGCGCGGCAAATACCACTGCGACTGGTTCCTCTTCGCAGACCCGCAAGGCAAGAGCCGCCGCGACCGCTTCCAGTTCGCAGACCCGCAGGGCGAAAGCCACTGCAGCGTCCGATTCAAAGCGTCACTACGACGCTCCCCGAGCAGTACAGCACAGTCCACGATTTAGACGATCATATCTTGCCAAGCGCGACTTGAGCCATCTCTAATTTCGATACCCAATTTCGAGATAGATGAAGCAGATATGTATGTAACAAAATAGTTGATCAATGTGATACCACCGCCAGCCATATATAATACAATCGATTGATCAGCAAATTTGACTAGAACATTGCTCTTGCAGAGACGGAAAGGTTACCGTCCGATGTAACTCATGACGAGAACATCCCGGCCAGTTATCAGGAAAACTCAGATTTAGTAAAACCTCTCAACTTCGCTTGAGCGCGCTTATTAATAAACTCGCTTGGGCTGCCTTGAAGACTTTGAAGAAAGCTATGCAACTCAAATTCTCTAGATTTAGTTAGAGATCCTACAACCGAGGGGGACAAAGGAATAGATATTCGCTAAGGAATATCAAGGAGTGTCTAAGGAGTCATATAATGGGTTCAAAAGGCTATCTCGAAAGCATGATGATCTACGAATTTGTTAACATAAAATGCAACAAAAGCGTCAAGAGATTGATGGAAAGAAAGGATCATCACCGCAAACTCCAATCAAGAGTGCTCGCAATCAAGGTGGATGACAGACACCAAAGGCGAACAGTTGGCGTTGAAATCAGGTTCAACCATCCACATGCCGGTATGGTTGACGAATGAACGCGGAACGTGCTTTCCGGAAGACGTTTCGGAGACAAAGTGCCCTCAAGGATATGAGGGGATCGAGAACGCGAACGCGCAGACGGTATATATCTCGCGGTGGCAGCTGCGTGGGGGAGGTGGCGGCCTTCGGTAAGAGTCGTTGTACCCGCGGCTGGGGTAGTCCCAATCCCGACGCGAGTACCGAGCGTGAACGCGAACGCGAGCGGGAAAATGAGCGGTGGCAAGTTCGTTTGGGGGGTACGTCGGATAGCTCGACTTTGAGCGCCGCGCCGTAGAGTTGTCCGCCGTTCATGTGGGACATGGCCGTGCGGGCGGAGGCCACGTCTCCGTATTCCAGGTAGGCTTTTTCCTTTATTTTGACCGGCTAAGGAAGAAAAGTGAGATTTTTATAACCAATGCATCACCAATAAGTGAAAAGGTGGCATTTACACTGAGAACGGCCTCAATGATGTGTAGCTCCCACTCAAGGTAGAACAGAGACAGTCAGGTGACCAAGGCAGGTCAGGAGGGTTGACGCAATTGTATGTGGGTTGCGTGTTCAGCGCTGCGAGAGACAGGTAGACGAGTAACAGCAAAGTGGAACACTTCAGGCCTCAGGCCTCAGGACTCAGGGCATCCAAAAATGGACCCAATACCCTCTTATGCGGAAGTCCAAACTGTTCGGTTTGGACTTGCAGGTAGGGAGAGATGGAGGAAGCTCGGGACGCATCTTGAACTCACACCACCACCATGTCCGAAATTCCCACGCCTAAAAAATTCCCCCCTACCACTCAGCAAATCGATGCAATCCTAGGCTCTGTTATAGCAAATGCTCAGGCCCTTCTCAGCACGGACACCAAGCACTATGCAGACCTGAGGACCTCCTTCACAAGGTTTTATGCACACCCCACCTTCCAGCTCATCTTTGGGCCCCCTACCCAGATCACACCTGCCCCTACCCCACCAGACAATCAGCTTAAGGCTGAGCTCACAGAAATCAAGAGCACCATCTCTGCACTGTCTAAGGCAGTGTCCAGCCTGCAGCCCAAGGCACCCGAGGCGAAAGCCCCACCCCCACACAAACCCTCCCCTCCCACATACGCGTCTACAGCCGCGGCAAAGACCAGGCCTAGCCTGATTCTAGACCTAGGTGCCACAACATCTGACAAACAGCTTAACTCTGAGCTTACTGCTGACCTGAATGGATTGCTTCTGGACACTGGGCGTGCAGACATCAAAATCTCCGCCACAAGGTACACTAAGAAGGGAAACCTTGTCCTCACAGCACACCATGCCACCTCACAGTCCCAACTAAATGACGCCGCACTTGATATCAAACTTTGCGTGAAGCAATGCTACGACAGAGCCAACATTACCCTCACACCCCCAAACAGCTACGTCACACCAAGGGCCAATGTCAAATGGTCCAAAGTACTCATAAATAGCGTCCCCATTGGTAAAAGTCCAGTCCGTGGTCCTTGGACCCCGGAAGAGTGCCACTGTGCCCTCATTGCTCACAACCCCTCATATGCCTCCCTCAAAGTCACACAAAAACCTAGCTGGGTCCGCCTGCCCTCCACCCTCAAAGAAAACACCCGCTCCTCACTTGTGGTCGCATTTGAAGACCCAGACGGCTCTGTATGACGCTCACTCCTCTCTAACAAACAGCTATACCTCCTTGGAGCAAGAGCCAAGGTATCCCGTTGGAAGGAAAAGCCATGTCAACCATGGGTAACACACACTCCAGACACACAATCTGAGGATGAATCAGTAGAAGAGCCAATGGAGCTGGTGCCTATGGAACTGACACCACGCCCTAGCATTCCTGAAGACTTCTCAACCCCTCAACCACACATGCCCCCTGTAACGCGCAGTATGCTTGCAAGATTGAAGAGCGAGCAACATCAACAGTCAAGGACCGGACAAAAAACGGGCAACCACTGAAGCGCCACAAGCCAAAGGCACACCTAACCCAATGCTCAGCACGCACACACGCCTCAAATGTTTCCCGGCATGGCAATTGGCAAGACACCCCAAGCTCGTAACCACCCTTTTCTCGCGTAACGCAACAATGGTCATGACCATGGGAGTGCTTTCACTTTTGCATATATCACACAGTCTTTACAAACACAAGTAGTATAAATTGTCCAGGTAGTGCTACGTGGGGTTCTGTACCCCGAGGTGCACGTTAATGGAATTGAAAAAAAAAAAAAAAAAAAAAAAAAAAATGGAGGAAGCTCACCATTGTTGCCTTAGAGAGACGAGTTATGAGGGCAGATAGATTGGGCGCCATGTCATCCTCGCCCATATCCACATCGCTGCCTCCCAGGCTACTCCGCAATCCTACGTTGATTGAACGCGGTAGAGCCGTAAAACACGTTCTCATCGTTCACAACTTGCTGGGGAGAGCTGGAGGGCTGTAATAGAAGCTTAAAGGGGAGTAGTGCTGTGCGTAGCGCGGAGATGCATCGGCTGAACGATTTTCGAGAGGGGTTATCATGGATAACCGTTTAAGTCGCACTGTCGCAGGCTGTGGCCAAATGTTTCCGTCACATTGTCTGCTTCAGAAGCAAGTTTATGGATGCCTTAAGGATGCTTTTACGTGGTCCCTACACACAAAGTTAGCAACGAAAAAATATCAGGGCGCAAGGGAATGGACGAGAGAATGGCATGGCGCGCCCTCGAAGCTGACTTGACTACTACGCTCACGTGACGCCTTCCTAAACAGGATTCATCACGTGAAGCGTCCCCATGAGCCTGAACGTTTCTTGGACACGCAAGACGCAACAGGTAGCTCTCAAATAGCCGCGTATACCCTTGACGGCACCTTTTCCCACTGCTCGCAATGGTTCTCACGGCTGCCAGCACCAAGGTAGACACCGATGATGTCAGCGAGCGTCTCAAATTAACGTCAAAAAGTGCAAAACAGCAAAACCTCTGTCCGCATTCAAAGTGGGTGGGACTTGTGAGCCTTGTCAGGAAAAGAAGGAAGCTAAGGTAAGGTCACAAAGAGATGCAGAGACAGAGGACTTAGAACCCTCCGAAGATTCTACTCAAGGAAATGGTGTGAGTTTGGATGAGGTTGAACTCGCGTAATTTCTATCCTTTTTTTAGAGAGCAAGATGATCCCACGAGTTTCAAGGCAACTGTGAATATTGCTGAGCTGCAGGAATTCGGGAGAAAGCTGACATGCCCTCCATACTGTGACTGGTATGAGAAACTGGCACGGTTTTTGGGTGCTTCACCTTGCTCTGGTGTTATGCCTGACGTTGCCGAGTTTCCCGCTGTCGGTTGTTTTTGTACTTCATACTCCTTTTGGGGAAGTTTTGAGGACGTGGCTGGGGGCTTAGTAGCTTTACTGCTTGAGCGTAGTGTTCATGTTGACTCAGGGGGGCGCACGTGTGCGTCTGTCCTCTGTGTTGCTGCCACTTGCTGGGTTCACTTTTGGCATTCCACTTGTGATTTTATTCTTTAGGATGGGTTGGGTTGTAGGGACCTGAAGTTCTTCTGACAGATTGTCCCAACGGACCCGACCGGTCGTTGGAGTTTATGCAAAAGCGTTCCAATGACGGAAACGGCCTCTACATCGCTTCAATCATCAACACAGGCAGTGAATTCGTCACACCGACTCGGATATCGATATAGCATACGCGGTCCAGGGTCCAGGTTGTGCAGCGCAACTGAGCGGAGCGACAATATTACTGGGCAAGGGCTTCGGACCTTCGGTTTTCAACTTCTCTTGCATCGTACGATAATGGGCAATGTTGGCCACGAATCCAGGATGGGTTCGATGGGCGGTCCGTACTTGCAGAGGATTTCAATTGCAGGCCCAGACGACGCGCCGAGACAAGTACGACATGTTCCCATCGATGCATCTTTGACACACGAGCGCAAGGCAGTGCCACTTCCACAGATACGCGCCACGTGAACTTGCGCGGCATTCTTGATGGAAATCAAATATCTCTAGGGGGTCTCTTCGGAGAGATCACCGATTGCGGCATGTCTGTGGTTCTTTCCTTTTTTTGAATGCTAGGCACAGGGCGGTCCGTATCTGGTAGAGTTCCGGTGGAAATTTCCAGAAGAGCACCGCCGCATGCCTCAGGACCAACCATCGCTTTCGGTGCAGTCCCATTCCCTGGACCCTTCATCGTCGAGCGGGGACGAGCACAGTGGCGGGCGTTGATAACGACTGGCCACGGCGCGTACTACTTCATATTATAATGGCGTGCAAACGGGACCGTAGAGATGCAGGGTGGTGGCATTAACGATTTCAACGCGCTTGAACCTGCCTGGACTGACCCGCACTCAGATGACTGCGCTTCAAGTTAAATTTTGTGCAACAGTGCAACCTCGTTGCCTCAGTGACCTCACGGCGTGCGCCTCTTGGTTCATCAAATATATATTGAACCTCCATAGCCCTAGGCACGTTACCATATATTCCAATTCTAAAATCGAATGCCGATTACAGTATCCATGATTGTGTTTATATGTTATTACACAGTACTGTATGTTCAAGTTCTTTATCGTACGTGTACGGGTCAGCAAATTACATGAGCAGTTCTCATCACGTGGATTTCTATCTTTTCACTCTGCGGTCCCGGGCCGACAACTTTCAGTACGCCGCGGCAAAGTAACTACAGTAAGTTACGAGTACTACATTGAATGTCCCTCATCAAACTTTATCAGTGCTTGGCATGTCGTAATTTTTCGATGGTCGTACTCTATACTCAATAACTTTCCAAGTTGCCAGGCTGGTATAGCTGACGGTGACAGCCGTAATAAGTTGTCATGAGAACCTGTGCCAGTGCGCGTCGTTCCGTCGCTCTGATGGTGCTACTGTAACCTCTGCCGCTCAAGCTGATGCTGGTCCACGTGGTCCGGTCTGCGATGTGAGCATTTGTTTGCTTTCTCCTTCTAGTCACAGACAGTGATTGGCGCTTTCTTGCCTGGGTGACTGGGTCGGGTCCAATGCACCTGCACAGAATGACGGGTAAGTCGGGTACGCCGTGACTTCAGGCTTACCCAGGTCTACTGCAGGATTTGCGGACTGATTCTCCTGGTGCTCTGAGGCTTTTCTGTGTGTTGTTCTACTTGTCTGGTTCGATGGATAACTCTGCCTCTAGAGATTGAGCGTCAAGGCAGTCGTCAATATAGACGTCCGTGTCTGGAAACAGTGATCCCCAGCAATTGACGCTGTGCAGTAATTATATCTATCACTCGTATACGGACCCGACTCAATTCTTTGATCTCGGCTTCGTTGCAATCCCTCCCCGAGCAAACCTTTTTGCAAATATCTACTTTTCGCTTTTTTCCCACCTTACTCTTCGTTCGTGTATAAAATGTTTTACAATGCACATCTAACCCTCCATCGTACAGTATACCCCAGACCACCACTCCTTTTCGCAAGTCTCTCCTTTTTGTTCCTTTCGTTACTCTTCGTTCCTTTCGTTCTATATTAAACTTATTCTTCTTGACGCAAATGCCTTCCTCCATAAAACCCTCAGCAGCATTCTGCCTCACTCTTGTTCTCGCCGCAGGCCAGCGAGCACTAGCAGTGAACGACTGGTCCGTTCCTTGCACTCAAGGCAAATGCTCCTGGGACGTGCCTGCAAATTCTGGTGCCTCGGGATCGGTGCAAATTGTCAGTCTGTGCTTTACTTATACCATACACGTCGCTTTTCCATACCCTTCGCTGACATCATATACCTACGCAAACATAGTGGGGCCCTGTCAGTGCAATTTCGGACATTACACCTGCCACTGGTTGGCAAATTATGACAAAATGCGATCCAACTAGCTCAAAGCAAGATATCCAGCTGATGTGCAAGGACAACAATCCAGACTGTGACCACCTCTTTCAGGGTAACGGCGCAAAGGATACCATTGTTCGTCTGCCAGAAAGCGTATGTTTTTTTGTTTTCAACTTTTCGTTCAATGATTTGCCAGCCGAACTCACTATCTGGACTCTCAGTGTGGCCCGATGCCGTTTGCGCGTGTGGTTCAACACCAGGTTAACTTGGTTACTCGCGGTAATGGCTCGGAGGCTCCCGCTCATCAATTGACACTCGACACCGACTTTGCGGCGGCTGACCCGGCGTCACAGTGCGTGTTATCTCATCTCAGGATCGGTTGAGCTTACATAGACCGATTTTTTGCAACAGGGGTGGTGATGTCAACTTCTCGGTACAAGGTCAGAACAGTGGAGACGGTTCGAATACAGTGAACCGGCGCAATCACCGGAGGTTGCAGCCTCTTGGTTCGTTCGATTTTGTTCTCTCCGTTTCGTTGGCATGAGACGATGCGCTGACTCGTATTTTACCCTCGTGTATACTGTACTTTAGCCCGTCTGTCGATTGGCTCATTCAATAAGAGCCTCTCGGCGAATCCGGCCCCGGTCAACTTCTCTGGCAAGAAAAATCTATTCGGCGACGGATCTGGTTCCATCGACATCGACGCCAGCCTGAAGGCTAGCGTAGGCATTAGTGCCATCGCCGCGGGCTCAGTAATTCCCCCGAAAGTCACCCAGTTCGGGATAACCTTTGGTATGCAATACCGTATTTGCTAGGCTCGGCCATCCAGAGACAATGATTGACCATGTCGATAATCTTTGTGTAGGCTTGGATGGCAACGCTGACGCCAAGCTCAGTGTCTCGGGCGATATCTCTGGGCAGATCAGTTCCGGCAACATCACACTCTTCGAAGTCGGTATTCCAGGCCTTTCTATACCCGCGTACGTGGCCGCGGAACTCGAGACCTCATACAATGGATAACAGCTCACGCCTGATTGTAGAATCTTCGAGATCGGTCCCGAATTTACGTTATTGGGTCGGATTGATGCTAATTTCGGACTTAAAAATGTGAATGCGTCTGTCGAAGTGAATTACGATCTTGGTGGTGCCTCCTTCGTCTTCCCACCTCAAGATGGATCGAAAACAGATGGTATCGCGTCAAGCAGCAAGCGTGAGTCTTTCCTTTTACTATCTCATCATCCCCATTCGCCGCCCTATCTATATTTATCGAACTAACTTGAATACCGTCAATCGCAGAGGTGACATTCAGCGCCAACCCAGACGTTGGCGCGACGCTCGGTGCATCGGCCCACCTCATCCCGCAAGTAAGCCTCGGGATAAAGGCACTAGGCGGCATAGCCTCCGCGAGCGTATTTCTGGATCTCGACGCCTCACTCGGCCTTCAAGGGTCCATCGCCTCCGCCGCGAACCCACAGCCATGCTTGGCTGGGGATGCAGATATCAACGTCGGCGTGGGCGCGCAGGGGTCCTTCTTCGGCCTCTTTGACGCATCTGTGGGGAAATCACTCTTCGAAAAGAAATTCCCGCTCTTCCAGGTGCGTGCTCACAGCATACCATCTACTCTTTTTTTCGAATATTTATCATTTCTTCTACACGACAACAGCAATGCTTCGGCGGGAACGCGAATTCGACGAATTCGACTCAGTCTAGCGCGGCAAACGCCACTGCGACCGATTCCGCTTCTCTGACTAGTGCGACGAATGCCACTACGACCGATTCCGCTTCGCAGACTAGCGCCACCGATGCCACTGCGACTGATTCCGCTTCGCAAACTACTAGCGGCGCGGATGCCACTGCAACTGATTCTGCTTCGCAGACCACTAGCGGCGCGGATGCCACTGCGACCGATTCAGCTTCGCAGACTAGTGGGACAGATGTCACTGCGACCGATTCAGCTTCGCAGACTAGTGGGACAGATGCCACTACGACCGATTCAGCTTCGCAGACTAGTGGGACAGATGCCACTGCGACCGATTCAGCTTCGCAGACTAGTGGGGCAGATGCCACTGCGACCGATTCGAATTCTCAGGCTGTCGCGACGGATGCCACTGCGCCCAATTCAAAGCGTCACTACGACGCTCCCCGAGCAGTACGACACAGTGCACGATTTAGACGATCATATTTTGCTCTTTCTGCCAAGCAC
Source organism: Russula olivacea (assembly GCA_963926505.1). Lineage (NCBI taxonomy): Eukaryota > Fungi > Basidiomycota > Agaricomycetes > Russulales > Russulaceae > Russula > Russula olivacea. The sequence continues at coordinate 377,064 of OZ004879.1, read as the reverse complement.
GACTTGAACCGACTCTAGTTCCAATACCCAATTTCGAAACAGATGTGTATGTAACAAATTAGTTGATCAATACGATACCACCACCCGCCATAATACAATTGATCAGTAAAATCGACTAGAACATTGTTCTTTCAGAGACAGAATGATTACCGTCCGGGTCAACTCTCAACGCCTTGAAATTTTTCCAATGATGATTGATCTTTATGCATGACATCTCTGCAGAATTGTAAATCAAATTATAATAAACACACGCATATAGGAAGTACAGAGAGTTACTACGAAAATTTCAGAGTATATTGGAGGTTGCGGTGCACATGACCCGTCACGGCGATGTGTACTCGATCCCACTGTACTGGTAACAATAGGTACGTGGAACTGAAAGGGCATGCATACTATAAACGCTGTATACGTACCAGTAACCAATTAATTTTCCACTAGTCAATCTTGGCTACAGTATGGCCGCGGCGGCGTTATCAGTTATCTGGATCTGGATTCCTGGCGTTTCAAAGTATTCGTATCGATCTAAACTCGGATGTGGATTGCATAGAGCACTGGCGTCGCAGATTCACTGTGAGTGGAACGGTCAGGCCATAACAGTGATTCACGCTTTATCTTTCTTTCGCTTTTTTCTTCCCTCACGCGGCGCGGTCGCATTTACTTAATTTTCCTTCATCACGTGATTTTTGTCCTCGTGCCCTGCGGCCCCGGACCGAATACTTTCCGAGTCGCTCTTTCCTTACCGCACAGTAAACTATCGTGACGGTACTGCATGTCCCATGGACAAACTCTCATCAAGACTTTATTAGTACGTGGCATGTCGTGATTCTCTGATGGTCGCACAACTCGAGACGTCATAGCATGTCGTGATTCCCCGACGGTCGGACAGTTCGCACAACTCGAGACGTCCGAGTCACGGTAGCATGTCGTGATTTCCCGACGGTCGCACACCTCGACTACGTAGTATGTCGTGAATCCCCGACGGTCGCACAACTTGAGACGACGTACTCTATACTATATAGAGTTTATTCCAGTTCTCAGGCACAGCTAATAACCGGCTCTAGTCTAATTTATCGTCATGAGAACGTCCCTGGGAACGTTGCTACTTCGCCCATATGGCCCCGTCGGCGACCAGTGAACTTCTTTTCCTTTCTAGCTACAGACGATGCTAGGCACTTTCTTGTCTGGGTTAGGTCTATTGCAACCGCACAGAATTATAGGTATCTCGTGCTCACCTGCCGCAGAGTTTTTGCCATGATTCTCCTGGTGTTCTTAGGCTTTTTCTATGATCGTTCTTCTTGTCTGGTTCAACGGATTACACTGCTGCCCGAGGTTCGAGCGTCTAAACGATTGTTTACATGCGTACAGGAGACGTCTGTACGGATGTATGGATACGGTGTTCACAGGAACTTGACGCCGGGAAGCGGTATTTAGTATCACTCGTATAGGTTTCCAAAGGCCCCAACTCGTTCCCTTAGTCCTTGTTGTAACCTCTTCCCGAGCAAAGATTTTTGAAAATCTCTGCTTTTCGCTCCTTTCACCTATATTCGTTCGTTTATTTTAACACATTCTTTTTAACGCAAAATGCCCTTTTCCGTAAAACCCTCAGCGGCATTCTGCCTCACTCTTGTCCTCGCGGTGGGTCGGCGAGCACTGGCCGCGAACGATTGGTCCGTTCCGTGCACGCAAGGCAAATGCTCCTGGGACCTGCCTGCTGACTCGGCCGCCTCGGGTACGGTGCATATTGTCAGTCTGCTTTTCTTAAGCGCCTTTCCGGACACTTCGCTGACATGATATACCTACGCATACATAGTGGGGTCCTCCCAGTTTGATTTCGGACATCACCACTGCTACTGGGTGGCAAATTACCACGAATTGCGACCCGAGTACCACAACGCAAGATATCCAGCTCGTATGCAAGGACAACAACCCAGACTGCGACCACATCTTTCAGGGTAACGGCGCAGTGAATACTATTGTCCGTTTGCCGGACAGCGTATGTTTTTCCATCTTCATTGATTAAGATGCCCGCCGAACTTACTATCTGAACTTTGAACTCTCAGTGTGGCCCCATGCCATTTGCCCGCGTGGCTCAGCATCAGATTCATCAGTCTAACTTGTCTTCTCGCGCTAATGAGCCCCCTGTCCACCAATTGGCGCTTGACACCAACTTTACAGCCGCTGGCCCATCGCAGTGCGTGTTGTCGCCTCATCCCAAGTGCGGTCGAGCTCACACAGACCCTTTCTTTTACAACAGGGGTGGTGATGTCCACTTCTCCGTACTGGGCACGAACGTAAAAGGCATTTCGAACATAGGGACGCAGGCCCCGAGTCGGCGCAGTTACCGGAGGGTGCGGTCGCTTTCTAGTTCACCAGGCGATGTCCACCGGCGCAATTTTATTACAGATGGACTGAATGGTCCGTGAGGCGCCATTCTCTGTGCTTCACTGGAACCAGGCAAAGTGCTGATCCCCATTCACCTCGTGTTTACTTTACTTTGGCAGCTCTGAAGCATGGTGTCGCATTCAATAAGTCCATTTCGCCGAAACCGACCCCGGTCGACTTCTCAGGCGAGACGAATATGTTCCACACGAACATCAAGTGTCCCCTAAAAGCCGGAATCCCAATAACTCCGAGCGCATCCGTCTCCCTCGACGTTGGCGCCAACGTCCACGCGTCCGTAGGCATTGGGGCCGTCGCCGCAGGCACAATTTTTCCCCCGAAAATCACCGAGTTTGGGCTGGATTTTGGTTCGTAATACTGTGTGCTAGGCTCGGCCTTCTCACGACAAAGATTGACCACGTCGATAATCTCTGTGTAGTGTTGGACGGCAACGTCGACGCCAAATTTAATGTCCTGGCCAATATCTCTGGGCAGGTCAGCTCCGGAAGCATCACACTCTTCCAAGTCGGTATTCCAGGCCTATCTATTCCTGGGTACGTGGCCGTGTGCCTGTGACCCTATAAATGAATAGCACCTCACGACTGATCGTAGCATCCTTGATCTCGGTCCCGAATTCAAATTATCGAGTCGCATGGACGCAAAGTTCGGACTCAACAACATCAAGGCGGTCGTCGATGTGAATTACGATCTCAGTGGTGCCTCCTTCGTCTTCCCACCCCAGGAAGGATCGAATTCAGATGGAATCACACCAAGTGCCAAACGTGAGTCTTGTATTTACCTTATATTCCTCACCATTGCCACGCTCCATCCCGCTCAATCAATACAATTTAATAACAGAGGTGACGATCACCACCAGCCCACTGGCAGACATAGGTTCGACGTTCGAGGCGACAGCCCATCTCATCCCGCAAATTGACGTTGGGATAAGCGCGTTACACGGCATAGCCTCTACGACCGTATTCCTGAATCTCGATGCCTCAGCCGACTTCACCGCATCCACCACCTCCGTCACGAACCCACAGCCATGCGTGACTGCGAGCGCAGATATCAACGTCGGTGTGGGCGCGCAGGCATCCTTCTTCAGCCTCTTTGACAAGTCTGTGGGCAAGTCGCTCTTTGATAAGAGGTTCCCGCTCTTCCAGGTGCGTGCTCAGGGCATACCATATATGATTTTTTTTATGCAGAGTATTTCTCATTCCCGCCACACGACAGAAATGCTTCAAGGGAGCGAATTCGACTTCTGAGGCACCTCCCGCCCCTGTGACATTGTCCAATTTGAAGCGTCACCACGATACCCCCCGAGTAGCACGACATCGCGCCTTATTTGGACGATCATCTCTTCCTGGCCATGCCAAGCGCCTCGACCTGAGCTGTCCTTAATTTCGAAAAAAAAAAAGGAAATATCTATGTAACAAATGTAGTTGGTCGATGTGAAACCGCCACCAACAATAACATAGTTGAACTGTTGAACAATAAAACTCGCGGCATTGCTCCTGCAGAGACAGATAGCCATCCGGTATAGAAAGTGATGACTCCGTGTCGATTTGGGGATTGGAGAGGACTGCGTGACCCTTACTATAATACTATAATCACACAGCACGCACGCCGCAAGTTGCACGGTATAGCAACTAGAACACGTTTGGGGTGCAAGCTCGAGGGTGAGGTTAAGTATGGGCAAAAGTTAATGCGGAATGACATAGGCGATCGCGCTTGTGCTGCAGTCCTTACAATATCACCTTCTACTTTTTTCTGTATACGTCTACCAATCCGTTGCCAGTGATGGTCCAGGGTGTGCCCTCGATAAATAATACCCCAGAAGCAAATAATAACAAAATCGCGCAAGCGAACAATATAATTGATGTTTGATTCTGATTTCCTGGCAGAGCGGCTACGTACAGTATAGTGCAACATGTGAAAGTTATGAGAACAGAGGAACGAAAAAAGAAATATACAATATATCAATACACAAACGGTGACTCTCGGACATGGTGACAAGGGACTAACAAGATGAAACTCGGAGACCCGCGCTCGAATTATAGGAAGGTCGAATAGCCATATTGTAAAGGTAGTACTGTACCCGTACCGCGCTAGGACTGTAGCATTCCATAGAAAGAATTGATATGCCTACTGCTTACACTGCATGCAAATCAAAGTATTTAGTGTGAAAAAACTCGAAAAAAAACTCGAAAAATAGTTTAACTTTTTTTTAGAGTTTTTATGTAAGAAAAACTTTGAAGAAAAACTTAAAGTTTTTCCCGGGCGAGTCCCGGCCCGGTAAACTGTGAGAAGAAAATGCTTTTTTTGTTTCAAAAGTTTTTGCAGAAAAAGTATTTTCTTCCCACAGTTCACCGGCCCGGAATTTACCCGGGAAAAACTTTAAATTTTTCTTCAAAGTTTTTCTTACATAAAAACTCTAAAAAAAAGTTAAACTATTTTTCGAGTTTTTTTTCGAGTTTTTTCACACTAAATACTTTGATTTGCATGCAGTGTTACTGCAAACTGTGAATCAGATTCTCAGGATAGTAATTTTTTTCTCACCATGGCGGTCAAAGTTACAGGGCGACCGGAGAGGCTGCGCATGGAGACGAACTGCTCAGCAGCGTTCGATACAAATTGAGAATTGCGAAATTCGTGCAGGTAAAGATGCCTCAGCTCGGGTAATACTCCTGTGGCCATGTCCTCCGTGACGAGAGCTTGTACCACGCTTGGTACAAGTTGCGCCTCCATAACACGAATCTCTTTCACATGAGTAAATAACCGGAAAAGCTCCAGCCATTGTGTTGCGTCCACATCTTTGCCGGACGGCATTCCCAGTTTTGATTCAATTGTAACGTGGACAACCCTGGAGAGGAGATAATGAAACTGGTCTGACATCTGGGTCACAAAAGACAGCTGTCATTCAAGCCGGTGCTGGCATAAGGTTTCAAAGAAGAAAATCGGCCTTGAGTGCCACGCTTCCCGGAAGAAAAAGACACTGATTAACCACGCAGAGTGTGTTATTCTCAACTGAGTGGGGGACTCTAGCGCATCCAGACGAGAAATGAACTGGCTGGATTGCGGAAGATCGAGAAAGGTCTTGTCAACGAGCCTTAGGGTAATATTGCGGAGAGCTGGCAAGTCGATTCGCGACACGAAGTCCTCCAGATAGGCGCTTGTGCCATGAAAATAAAAAGACGAGAGAGAGGGGAGAGTAGTGGATTGAGGAGGTCGACGTGTTGTACTGAAGTGTGGGGAAGGAAAGGGGTAATGGAAGTCGACCGTAAGGGATTTGAGTTGGAGTTGAACCAAGGTAGACAAGCCAGTGATAAGGTCATCTGGTGAAAAATATGCGGCAGGTGGGATCTTGAAAAGGTGGAGCTCGATGAGACTATCGGTGGAAAAAAGAACTCGTCGTATTTCCGGGAAGGGAAAGGAAATGCCATTCAGCTCGATTTCTCTCAGGTGTGGGGCAGAACCTCCCAAAAACGCATTGTGGATTAGTATAGATGATCCCACAGCATCTTTGACTGTAATTCGAATTCGCTCGAGTGCCTGACATGGTTTTGGTACCGTTCGGACAATCGGTCCAGTCATTGAGCTTATCACATTTAGGTCAATTTCGCATATGCGGTCTAGGTGACGGAGTGCAACCATAATGGTCCCGGGCATGTGCTTTGATTTCGAACGCGCGTCACGGTCAAACCTTACAATTATAGGTAAGGTTGGCCAGAAACTCATAATATTTTTGGTAGATCTTCTGTGTCCGCAGAGAATCCGCAGGTCCAGACGACGTGCCCACACGGAAATGATATGCCTCCATTTTCGGCACACGCGCGCAAGGCGGTGCCACTTCCATGGTCTTCCCGCAGTGGCATCTAGTCGATAGAAATCAAATATCTCCAAGAGAATATCTTCGGGGAGCATTTCGATTGTTGTCTTCCGTTCGAGTCGTTTCTTGCCTTGCATATTGACTGACGTGGATGACAAATTGTGGGTGGAAGAGGCGGAATGGGCAGGAAAGCTGGAATTGAATTTCAGTGACTTTTTAGAAAACCATCGTCAGGCAAGTAGGCCGCTATGCATCACAGGAAACGATCCAGACGTACAGGTGAGAACTCGATAAATGAGAGTGAGAGTGAGAGACTCGGAGCAGAGATGGAAAATATTCGCTTTTAATGCCGTGGAGTGGCAGATTGGTGGCGTCATTATGACGTCATATTGACGCTCTTTTCTTTTTTTCATCTCATATTTTTGCCTCATCTTTTTTGATTAAATGTGATGTCTTTGTCGCTCATTGGATGGCCTATAGATACTGAATACCCCTGCGGGTCTCATCGGAACAAAAGTACTGGCGCCGACCGCCGCCCACCCGTCACGGTGGGGTTTTTGCCCTTCACAGCTGGCAAAGTCACGCTAATTGAATACAACGGACATGACAAGAACAAACTGCGGTAGAACTTACTAGCAATCCCAAATCAGAAGCCATTCAAAAGTAAAAACGAATGTAGAATACATAATGATACCTCAGTGCTAGTACGCATTTCGTAGTCCAATTCTTGGGAGGATAAGAGGGTTCTTCTCAGTTGGACAAATATATGATGCGACCTAAGAGCCCGCGAGCAGCGACAAAGCTCAGCTGCCTCTACCACAGCTGAGGATTTGCGATACCCCTCCAGTGAAAGTTGGGTCAGCTCGGGTAATACTCCTGTGGCCATGTCCTCCGTAACCAGAGCCTGCACGATGCCCGGTACGAGTTGCTCGAAAGCACGAAACTCCCTCGCATGGGTGAATGGCTGAAAAGCTCCAGCCACTGTGTAGAGTCCACATCTTCCCCTGTTAGCAAATTATAAAGCTTGTTGATGATAAGTGAGCGCACGTTGGGGAGGAGAGGAGAAAGTTGGTTTAGGATCTGTATCACGAAGGATAGTTGCCAATCAAGCCGTCTAGTACATGAGGTTCCCAAGTAGCAGTTCCCATGGGTAACGTGTTTCCCTTTTTGAGTAAAGCATACGTTGACATACGTTGCAGATGGTATTACCATCACCTCGACGGAGTTGAGTGGGTTCGAAAGAGAGATAGGCCGACAAAACTGCGGTATTTCGAAAAATACCTCGTTGAAGAGCGCTATGTTGATATAGCGGAGAGCCGGGAAGTCGACTTGTGCCACGAACTCCTCTAAATATTGCTCGCGCCGTGAAAATCAAGAAGATGAGGGAGGGGAAAGTAGTGCGTTGAAGAGGTGGACTTGTCTTATTTTGGGTTTGGAGAGAAGCAGGGTAATGGAAGCTGACATGAAGTCGTCTGAGCTGGGGCGAGGTGGACAAGGCAGTGACGAGGGCATCTGCTGAAAAGTAACCGGATTTCGGGATCCTCGAAAGGTGTAGCTCGACGAGGCTGTTGGTAGATGAATGACTTGCTTTATTTCCCGGCCGGGAAGGGAAAGTTAATACCGTCTAGGTCAATTCTTTTCGGGCGTGGGGCAAACCCGCCCAAAAATACATTACGGAATAGTTGTGATGGCCCCGTGGCATCTTTGATTGTTATTCGAATGCATTCTAATGTCTGAAATGGCTTCTTTATCGCATCGACAATCGACCCAGCTGTTGTGCATGTCAGGCCGAGGTCGATTTCGCGTACGCGATCCGGATGACATAGTGCACTTGTGATGCTTTTTTGGAAGTGACTTTGTTTTCGGACTCCACTTGAACCGTACGATTAGAGGTAAGGTTCCCCAGGAAGCCAGAAAATGTTCGATAGATGCTCCAGATTTGCAAAGAATCTGCAGATCCAGACGATGTGGTGAGATGGATATAATAAGTCGCCATCTTCGGCAGACATAAGCAAGGCGGTGCCACTTCCAATGACGTCCGTCGGCGCGGGGCTGCTTCTTAACGTCCAGTCGATAGAAGTCAAATATAATTTAGTTACGCTAAATCGGTATGAACATGAAGCGTAAGGGCCACCTGGACGGATTTCTTACATGATTTGTGGGTGGAAGGCGAAAATATACGCCACATCTGTGGCTCTTCAGAAATCCCCACTATCTGTGTCGTCCAGGTGTTAGGAAACCGACGAGTGGTTCCAATATCGACGGACGATGTAGGCCCTTACGTATTAGTAGGGGTACGAGCTCCGGACCGAGGGATCCGGGTGTGCACCGTTAGTACAGTATAAACATTTTGTGCTTGTTTGTCCGAGTCCTGGCCGCAGCCATCCTCGCTACGCTTGCACGTACTGTTGCAGCTCAACTCACTGCGTCTGCGCCTTTGATGCCTTGGCGACCCCCGATCAAGATGCCTTTACTTCCCTCAGTCCCGCTCCCAATGGCACACACTCTTTTCTCTTTTTCTCTCCTCAGGTCCAGGCTGGCCCTTCCCTATTCATTTCTTAGTGTTCTTGCTTCACCAATCCGATAATGTCCGCCGATGGTCTCGACTTCTCCGACGGAGCGCAACCCCCTCTCGGCGACTACCCCGACATGAACTTCGATGCTGACCCCTTCCAGCCAGCACACCTCCGGCGCTACAAGACGGAACATCTCCGCCTCCAGGGCCTCCAGCGATTCTATAACTCCATCCCGGTAACTAGGTTGGCCCACCAGCCTTATTTTATCCGAGAGAAATGGGACCGCTGGATGATTAACGAGGGTGGAAAACGCCTTTTTTTCTTCATCTGGATCTTTCTTCACCTCCTCGTCGCCGTCTTTGGCTTTTTAAACTACCAGTTGAAGGATGACCTCACTACTGCCCGCGCGACATTTGGCATCACCTTTGGTACGTTTTCGTTGGCACAACCCCTTTCTCAGCGACTGAGTCCTATCTGCAGCTATTGCACGTTCAGCCGCCCTTGTCCTACATATTGATGTCATCTTCATCCTGCTCCCCGTCTGCCGCAATTTCATCACACTCCTTCGTCGCACACCTCTTAACCACTTTATTCCCTTTGACAAGAACATCATCTTTCATAAGGCCACCGCCTGGTCTATTGTCGTCGGCACTGTCGTGCATATCGGAGCGCACATGGTCAACTTTGCCAAGCTCGCGCTTGCTGACACTTCTGCAAAGACAGGTGGTGCAAAGTTCGTCGCCTTCCTTGAGTTTAACTTTGCCACCGGGCCCGGCATTACCGGGTGGATTATGACCGTCTGCCTTGCCGTCATGGTCTACTTCGCCACCGAGAAACAGAAACGTGCCAACTATGAGAACTTCTGGTACACTCATCACCTCTTCTTCATCATCTTCATCTGCTGGCAGCTCCATGGCATGTTCTGTATGATCGAGCCAGATCGTGCTCCGTACTGCTCCTGGGTCACCATTGGTGTCTTCTGGGTGCGTCTCCTTGATTTTGTTTGGGTCCTAGTATGAAATTTGATATATTTCTTGGAATTTATGCAGCGCTACTGGCTCGTCGGCGGCGTGATCTGGGTCTGGGAGCGCGTCCTTCGTGAACTTCGTTCGCGTCACCGAACCTATATCTCCAAGGTGATCCAGCACCCGTCGAACGTGGTGGAGATCCACATCAAGAAGGAAAAGACAACAACTCGAGCTGGACAGTATATCTTTATATGCTGCCCTGAGATTTCCTATTTCCAGTGGCACCCGTTCACCCTCACAAGGTGCGTCTTTCATCTTCTACATACACATTTACCCCCCTCACCGACTTCTTGCTCAATATTTCAGTGCGCCAGAGGAAGACTACATTTCGATACACATCCGCGTCGTCGGCGATTTTACCCGTGAATTCGCCAATGCGGTCGGCTGCGACTTTGACAAAACGAGCGGAGAAAAGAGCTGCAAGGACGAGAAGGGCAGTGCTGGTGACAGGGCCGTGAGCACGAACGTCTACCCATTTGTGAACCGCGTCCTCCCGCGCATCATGGTGGACGGTCCCTTTGGCTCGGCATCGGAGGACTTTTTTAAGTTTGAGACCGTGCTCCTTGTTGGTGCTGGTATTGGAGTCACTCCTTTCGCCTCGTGAGTTTTGTTTTTCCAGGTTCGACGTTGTTTAACATTTGGCGACTAGGATTCTCAAGTCTATTTGGTATCGCTTGAGCAACTTCAATAACTCCAAGAGGACGCGTCTTTCTAAGGTGAGCTCTCTTTTCCCCATCGCCTTCTCACCTAAACCCGTCCAGGTGTACTTCACTTGGGTTATCCGCGACTTTGGCTCGGCTGAGTGGTTCCACTCACTCTTGCACGCGATCGAAAAGGAAGATGTGCAGAACCGGATCAAGATCAACATCTATCTGACGGCGAAGATGCAAGAAGACGATATGACCAACATCTTCGTGCAGGACGTCGGCGCTGAGAGGGACGCGATCACTTCTCTACGAGCGCCAACGCATTTTGGCAGGCCGAACTGGAATCGCGTTTTCCCGAGCATCGCTGACAAACATCCCGACACGGACGTGGGCGTATTCTTCTGCGGACCCCCAGCGCTCTCTCGTCAGTTGCACCAGATGTGCAACAAGTACTCGACCCCTATAGGCACCCGGTTCTTCTTTGGGAAAGGGTAGGTGAGAGGTGACCAGGGGATGGAAAAATTAAGCTGCGGGTTGAATCCATCAACTATTTACGAACTATGGAGACTCAGGTACATAGGCGTGAGAGAGAGGGCAAAAATGCGTGTACTAGTACGCCACACGTGCTGTACCCATCTATCCCCTAATTGTCTTCCAGCATAGCACTTCCATATACTTTGCACAGGAGACGGGCCGTCTTGTCAGGTAATCAACCTTCTAACGATTGACCCTGGACAGCGCTTGCCGTAGGGAGCGGAATCGAACCACAGGTACCTTATCCCACAGCCTGCGGGGTGAGGGAGCCCAACTACCCTCTAAGAAATTGAACTCGATTGAAACCCTTTTGTAGTACTATGATATGGCTTCGTTGAGAATAAGATGTGTGACACTAGAGAACAGCCCGGAAGTATTCTGAGCGTCAGTCACCAGCAAACGAGCAAGAAAGGAAGGTCACACAGATTGATTATAAGGAACTATATCTACTAGTGATACAAGAGCGCAGTTGTAAAACGGGTAATCTCCGCTCAACCAAGCAGGTATATGCGAGGGCCCGAGACCTGTCGCTGAGCTACAAACCGCTGAGCGGCATCCTGCACAAAAGGATGGTCGCAATGTCCCTCTAAAGTAAGCATGATCAGCGCAAGCAAAACACCCGGCGCCGCATCAGAGGAGAGCCCTCCAAGTGCCAGCGCAACATCCGGTACGAGTTTTGATTAATGTGTACCTGAAAACATAGTTTAACATACAACACTGTATGTGATGTGTTTGTCGCTCATGGGATGGCCGAGATCTTTAGAGGAGTGATACTGAATACCCCTGGGGGTCTCAAACGAACAAAAGTACACGTGAAGTCACGCAGTTTTCGCCGTTCAACTGGACCAGGCCAAGTCGCGTTAAATTGAATACAATGATAGACACGACAAGAAATAGCAAGCACAATTGTACAAACGGTGGCAGAACTCTAGCAATCCCAAATCAGAAGCCGTACAAGAGTAAAAGTAAACAAGAGGAACCAAACGACTGTAGAAAACATGATGATACTTTTAGGAGGATACGAGGGCTCTTCTCAGTTGGATAAGTATACTGTGCGACCTGAGAGCCTGCGAGCAGCCACAAATTGCTCAGCTGCCTCTACCACAGCCGGGGATTTGCGATACCCCTCCAGGGAAAGTCGGGTCAGCTCGGGTAATACTCCTGTGGCCATGTCCTCCGCAACCAGAGCCTGAACGATGCCCGGTACGAGTTGCTCGAAAGCACGGAACTCCGTCGCATGGGTGAATAGCTGCAAAAGCTCCAGCCACTGTGTAGAGTCCACATCTTCTTCCCCTGTTGGCAGTTCAAGAGGCTTGTTGATGATAAATGAGGGCACTCTAGGAAGGAGAGGAGAAAATTGGTTTAGGATCTGTATCACAAAGGATAGTTGCCAATCGAGCCGTCTACATGAGGTTCCCAAGTGGCAGTGATTGTCAAAGCCTTTCTCTTTTTGAGTAAAGCGTACGCTGATATACGTTACAGACGGTATTACCTTCACCTTGACGGGGGAGTTGAGTGCGTTCAAAAGAGGGATAGACCGACAAAACTGCGGTATTTCGAAAAATACCTCGTTGAAGAGCCTTATGTTGAATCTGCGGAGAGCCGGGAATTTGACTCGTGACGCGAACTCCTCTAAATATTCGCTCGCGCCGTGAAAATAAAGAAGTTCGAGGGAGCGGAAAGTAGTGCGTTGAAGAGGTGGACTTGTCTCGCTTTGGGTTGGGAGAGAAGCAGGGTAATGGAAGCTGACATCAAGTCGTCTGAGCTGGGCCGATGTGGACAAGGCAGTGACGAGGGCATCTGCTGAAAAGTAACCGGTTTCCGGGATCCTCGAAAGGTGTAGCTCGACGAGGTTGTTGGTAGATGAAATGACTTGCTTTATTTCCAGGAAGGGAAAGATGATACCGTCTAGGTCAATTGTTCTCAGGCGTGGGGCAGACCCGCCCAAAAATACATTACGGAATAGTTGTGATGGCCCCGTAGCATCTTTGATCGTAATTCGAATGCATTCTAATGTCTGAAATGGCTTCTGTATTGCGTCGACAATCGACCCAACTGTTGTGCTCGTCAGGCCGAGGTCGATTTCGCGTACACGATCCGGATGACACAGTGCAAATGCGATGTTTTTAGGAAGTGACTTTGTTTTCGGACTTCCTTTGAACCGCACGATTAGAGGTAGGGTTCCCCAGGAAGCCAGAATGCGTTCGATAGACGCTCCAGATTTGCAAAGAATCTGCAGATCCAGACGACATGGCGACGTGGATATAACATGTCGCCATCTTCGGCAGACATGAGCAAGGTGGTGCCACTTCCAAGGACGTAAGTGGGCGCGGGGCTGCTGCATGGCGTCCAGTCGATAGAAGTCAAATATTTCCAACAGGGTGTCATCGGGGAGTATTTCAGCGGTTGCAAGCTGCCGGCTCAAGTTCTTGCCTGCACCGTATGGTTTAGTAACGCTAATTTATGAGCATGAAGCGTAAGAGCCACCTGAGCCACCTTGGACGGATTTTTCACATGATCTGTGGGGGGAAGGCGGAAATGTATGCTGCATCGGTGGCCCTTCAGAAATCCCCACTATTGGTGTCGTCCAGGTGCTGTAGTACGTAGGGATGCATCGTTAAACCAGTAAGCATTATAGAAAACAAATTATTTGGACTGACGTACAGGTGGTAACTCATTGGAGAGGTGAGAGGGGACTGGGGAATGGGTTGCTGCGGGATCCACCAACTATTTATCAACTATGGAGACTCAGGTACAGGCGTGAGAGTCTCGTGTTGTGCCGATAATTTGACTTCTAATGTAAGCGCTATAGTGTGATCGCTATGCTATGCATAGGAGACGGGCTGTGTTGTCAGGTAATCAACCTTCTAGGAATCGGAGGTCTAGATGGGGATACTAGGCGACCATTCCGAACAGCACTTGGAATCACTCCCGGGCCCGTTTTTGTAAGGGACTTACAATCCAGAACCATGCAGTGGACTCAGGACTGTCACGCCGTCGCGCCGGAGGAGTAAGCAGGATAGGCAGGATATACGGTTTGTCTACTTGGTAGACAATCGACGGGTGCAATTGGGTGTGTTCTATCACCCACATCAGGAGAAAGAACTGAGATATACAGGTGACAGAGGAGAGAGCTCATCGCGTATCACACAAGGCAAAGTGTCTTACCACGGGCCGCTACTCCGCTTGGTGCAGGCACTCCGGATCCGCCGGCCCGGCCTCCGTCCCTCGCTTTAAAAGGAACATCGCTGAGTCAATAAAAACACCAGAAAGAAGCGCGCGCACCAGTGACCAGCATTACTCATTACTCGTTTACTTCTGTCCCATTCCCGTTGTTTTCAGGCTGAACCTGGGCGTGCCAGTGGCGGCAGGTCCAGATGACGCGGGTGCGGACAAAATGCATGGCGCGCAGACAGGAGTCCCGTGTCAAGGGTGCCATCACGCTTGAACATGACCCGAGTCAGGGTTCGAATCTAGGGTGGTTGAACCTGATACCGACCCGGGTGGTGGGCAACATCTCTCTCCTATCTTCTGCGCTTTCGTCAAGCTCTGTTCTTTTTCATTACTTTTTACACCCTCGTTCCAGATACGCGTGCACGGCACTCCTCCGTCCCACTATCTTATTTCTGATTGATGTGTACCTATAAACATACAGCACTCTATGTGATGTGTTTGTCGCGCGGGATGGCCTAGATCAAACTGAAAACCCCTGTGGATCTCAACGGAACAAAAGCACCGGCGACACCCGTGAAGCTTGAAGTCACGCGATTTTCGCCGGAGTCGCGTTAAATTTAATACAATGGATACGACAAGAAATAGCAAGCACAAACGGTGGCAGAACTCTAGCGATCCCAAATCAGAAGCCGTACAAGAATAAAACTAAACAAGAGGAACCAAATGAATGTAGAAAACATGACGATACTTTTGGGAAGATACGAGGGCTCTTCTCAATTGGACAAGTCTATGGTGCGACCTGAAAGCCCGCGAGCAGCCACAAATTGCTCAGCTGCCTCTACCACAGCTGAGGATTTGCGATACCCCTCCAGGGAAAGTTGGGTCAGCTCGGGTAATACTCCTGTGGCCATGTCCTCCGCAACCAGAGCCTGAACGATGCCCGGTACGAGTTGCTCGAAAGCACGGAACTCCGTCGCATGGGTGAATAGCTGCAAAAGCTCCAGCCACTGTGTAGAGTCCACATCTTCTTCCCCTGTTGGCAGTTCAAGAGGCTTGTTGATGATAAGTGAGCGCACGCTGGAAAGATGAGGAGAAAGCTGGTTTAGGACCTGTATCACAAAGGATAGTTGCCAATCAAGTCGACTGCATGAAGTTCCCAAGTGGCAGTTCCCATTGGCAGGGTGTTTCCCTTTTTGAGTGAAGCAT
The DNA here is from genome assembly GCA_963926505.1 of Russula olivacea. Taxonomy (NCBI): domain Eukaryota; kingdom Fungi; phylum Basidiomycota; class Agaricomycetes; order Russulales; family Russulaceae; genus Russula; species Russula olivacea. The sequence goes on along the minus strand of OZ004879.1, from coordinate 361,751 downwards.
ACGTTGACATACGTTGCAGACGGTATTACCATCACCTCGACGGGGGAGTTGAGTGCGTTCAAAAGAGGGATAGACCGACAAAACTGCGGTATTTCGAAATAGACCTGGTTGAAGAGCCTTATGTTGAATCTGCGGAGAGCCGGGAATTTGACTCGTGACGCGAACTCCTCTAAATATTCGCTCGCACCGTGAAAATAAAGAAGTTCGAGGGAGGGGAAAGTAGTGCGCTGAAGAGGTGGACTTGTCTCGCTTTGGGTTGGGAGAGAAGCAGGGTAATGGAAGCTGACATCAAGTAGTGTGAGCTGGGCCGATGTGGACAAGGCAGCGACGAGGGCATCTGCTGAAAAGTAACCGGTTTCCGGGATCCTCGAAAGGTGTAGCTCGACAAGGTTGTTGGTAGATGAAATGACTTGCTTTATTTCCAGGAAGGGAAAGATGATACCGTCTAGGTCAATTATTCTCAGGCGTGGGGCAGACCCGCCCAAAAATACATTACGGAATAGTTGTGATGGCCCCGTGGCATCTTTGATCGTAATTCGAATGCATTCTAATGTCTGAAATGGCTTCTTTATCGCGTCGACAATCGACCCGACTGTTGTGCTCGTCAGGCCGAGGTTGATTTCGCGTACGCGACCCGGATGACGTAGTGCGAGTGTGATGTTTTTAGGAAGTGACTTTGTTTTCGGACTTCCTCTGAACCGTACGATTAGAGGTAGGGTACCCCAGGAAGCCAGAATGCGCTCGATAGACGCTCCAGATTTGCAAAGAATCTGCAGATCCAGACGGCGTGGCGACATGGATATAACATGTCGCCATCTTCGGCAGACATGAGCAAGGTGGTGCCACTTCCAAGGACGTAAGTGGGCGCGGGGCTGCTGCATGGCGTCCAGTCGATAGAAGTCAAATATTTCCAACAGGGTGTCATCGGGGAGTATTTCAGCGGTTGCAAGCTGCCGGCTCAAGTTCTTGCCTGCACCGTATGGTTTAGTAACGCTAATTTATGAGCATGAAGCGTAAGAGCCACCTGAGCCACCTTGGACGGATTTTTCACATAATCTGTGGGGGGAAGGCGGAAATGTATGCCGCATCGGTGGCCCTTCGGAAATCCCCACTATTGGTGTCGTCCAGGGGTTCGGAAACCGACGGATGGCTACAAGCCTACAATATCGACGAACGATGGCAATGGATGGTAAGGGATAGATGGAATATTCAAAACGCCTACTGTAGTACGTAGGGATGCACCGTTGAACCAGTAAGCACTATAGAAAACAAATCATTTGGACGTACCGGTGGTAACTCGTTGGAGAGGTGAGAGGACTGGGGAATGGAAAATTTTGGGTTGATTCCATCTGATTACTATCTGATTCGATCAACTATTTACCAACTATGGAGACTCATGTACAGGCGTGAGAGTGTCGTGCTGTCCCGATAATTTGTCTTTTAGTGTAAGCGCTATAATGTAAGCGCTTGCTATAGTTCTGCATACTATCGTTAAACCATATTTGCAAATGTTTTGCAAGATCACTCTCGGACTTGGCCACAACCCAACTTTGAGCCACCGGCTGTTTTGGACACTTAGAATAGACTATAAGCTTTGATTTTACCAACTTACTTTTAAGAAATGTGTCCTGTGGTCGCTGTCCGAGACTTACCGGGTCGAAAAACCGTCAAAAAACCATAGTTGCAACATTTCTGTCACGACCTGTCACGACAGATATTCAAACACCGACCGGCATCGCAAGCAGCCAAACCTTTGCAGTCCTTGTTGAAATCTTTATATTTCATGTAATGATGTACGTCAAGTGTAGTCTAATATGAGAACTATGCTACAGTACGATGAACGAACTTCTAAGCTATGAACCATGTAAAGTAGGGTCTATTTGGGGTTGAAAATGTGCAGTGGATGAAGATGAACTCGGAAAATGCAATGAAGGACTCGGTTGGTATGCAAACTGTGCGTGATGAGGAAAACGAGGAGCATTAGTAGTAGGTATAGGCATCCTGTAAGCTGAAGGCCAAAAATGGGGCCCATGAGGTGTGAAAGACGGAAGAGGCTGAGGGACAGTTGAGGGAGGTGGAGCAGCGCGTCGTCGAGAATTGAAGATTTGTTCATAATGGGGGGGGTGGCTTTGAGAGAGGGATGTTTGCCGAAGTGATCACAGAGGATGGATACACCCTCAAGGATGATTTTCTTAACCTTCGGATCATGAGCAGGGAGCTGCAAGGGCTTAGCGGGCATGTGTCATTGTTAAGTGAAAAAGTGAGTCAATAAAACGACAGACAGTAGACAGAGCGCCTTTGACGCGTTTGTTCATTTGACGCATTTTCAAACTCAGCTGACTATCGACCCTCGATTGTCACGCTTGATCACGCTCAATCTTGCAACACCTTATATCTCCCTTCACAGAACACCCCTGCACTTGAAAATTGGTATAAAAGTAGTTTCATATGTTCCTACCATGCTCCCAAAATAAAACTGGCTTCTGTGCAGTGCAGAGCTCACGAGACTCACATTTGTACCTTATCTATGTAGTTTACATGAAAGATTGACCTGTCGCACATGAATGAATCAATGAAATTTTATAGTGAAACTTGGTACTACATGGTCAGACATAACATGAACTAAGGACAAAAAGTCCGAGGGCAAAAGCTGGCCAGAACGAGGTAAGAAATGTGATTTTGCAACTATGGGTGAGTTTGCACATTAGGACAAACAATAGTAGGACTCGCAGTGAAAAAAGTTGAACCGGTCTAACCGGTCAGTGACCTTATTTGTACATGTTTTATTGTGGCAGAATTTTATTGGTCATATCATCAAACCATTTCATAATCAAAGTTCCATTTTTGGATGCCGAGTCCTGAGGCCTCACTCTACTTTACTCATCCACCTTTACTTTACTGTCTCTCGCAGTGCTGAACACGCACCCACATACAATTGCGTCAACCCTTCTGACCTGCCTTGGTCACCTGACTGTCTCTGTTCTACCTTGAGTGGGAGCTACGGCCGCCACCGCCACCACGAGATATATACCGTCTGCGCGTTCGCGTTCTCGATCCCCTATCCGTCGCGGTGGTGTGACAACCTGATGGTCATATCCTCGAGGGCAATTTGTCTCCGAAACGTCCTCCGGAAAGCACGTTCTGCATTCATTCGCCAACCATACTGGCATGTGGATGGTTGAACCTGATTTTAACGCCAAATGTTCGCCTTTGGTGTCGAGCACACTTGATTGGAGTTTGCGGTGATGATCCTTTGGGCTTTCTTTCCATTAATCTCTTGACGCTTTTGTTGCATTTTATGTTAACAAATTCATAGATCATCATGCTTTCGAGATAGCCTTTTGAACTCATTATATGACTCCTGAGACCCTCCTTGATATTCCTTAGCGAAAATCTATTCCTTAGTCTGATTATGCTCCCTTAGTTGTAGGATCGCTAACTAAACCTTAGAGTTGCATAGCTTTCTTCAAAGTCTTCAAGGCAGCACAAGCGAGTTTATTAATAAGCGCGCCCAAGCGAAGTTGAGAAGTTTTACTAAATCTGAGTTTTTCTGATGACTGACCGGACGTTCGTCATGAGTTACATCGGACGGTAATCTCTCCGTCTCCGCAAGAACAATGTTCTAGTCAAGTTTGCTGATCAATCAATTGTATTATATATGGCTGGCGGTGGTATCACATTGATCAACTAAGTTGTATACATATCGGCTTCATCTATCTCGAAATTGGGTATCGAAATTAGAGATGGCTCAAGTCGCGCTTGGCAAGATAGTATGATCGTCTAAATCGTGGACTGTGTCGTACTGCTCGGGGAGCGTCGTAGTGACGCTTTGACTCGGACGCCGCAGTGGCATCTGCCTGAGAATTCGAATCGGTCGCAGCGGCTTTCGCCCCGCTGGTCTGCGAAGCCGAATCGGTTGCAGTGGCATCCGCCCCGCTAGTCTGAGAAGTGGAATCGGTCGAAGTGGCATTCGCTGCGCTGGTCTGTGAGGCGGAATCGGTCGCAGTAGCATTCGCCCCGCCAGTCTGCGGAGAGGAATCAGTCGCAGTAGCATCCGCCGTGCTAGTCTGAGAAGCGGAATCGGTCGCAGTAAAATTTGTCGCGCTGGTCTGCGAAGCAGAATCGGTCGTAGTGGCATTCGCCACGATGGTCTGCGAAGCGGAATCAGTCGCAGTGGCATCAGCCCCGCTAGTCTGGGAAGAGGCATCGGTCGCAGTGGCATCCGCCGTGCTAGTCTGCGAAGCGGAATCGGTCGTAGTGGTATTCACCACGACAGTCTGCGAAGCAGAATCAGTCGCAGTGGCATCTGCCCCGCTAGTCTGTGAAGAGGCATCAGTTGCAGTGACATTCGCTGTGCTAGTCTGCGAAGCGGAATCGGTCGTATTGGCATTCACCACGACGGTCGGCGAAGCAGAATCAGTCGCAGTGGCACCTGCCCCGCTAGTCTGCGAAGAGGCATCGGTTGCAGTGGCACCCGCCGCGCTAGTCTGCGAAGCGGAATCGGTCGTATTGGCATTCACCACGACAGTCGGCGAAGCAGAATCGGTCACAGTGGCACCCGCCGCGTTGGTCTGAGAATTGGAATCGGGTGGAGTGTCATTACCCCCGCCCTTCGGCGGCGAAGCCGGATTGAGTGGAATGGGATTCACCACGCCCGGGCCAGGCTTCGAAGGGGAATCGGTCGCAGTAGCATCCGGCGCGCTAGTCCGAAAAGCGGAATCGGTCGCAGTGGCCTTCGCTTTGCTAGTCTGCGAAGCAGAATCGGTCGCAGTGGTGCCTGTCGCGCTAGCCTGAGTCGTCGAAGTTGTCGAATTCGCCTTCTGGCCGAAGCATTTCTGTCGTCGCGTAAAAAAATGATAGATGTTCGAAAAAACAAAATGTACAGTAGGCTACGGGCACGAACCTGGAAGAGCGGGAAGTTCTTATCGAAGAGTGGTTTTCCCGTAGAAGCGTCAAAGAGGCCGAAGAAGGATCCTTGCGCGCCCACGCCGACGTTTATATCTGCGTTCCCAGACAGGCATGGCTGTGGGTTCGTGGCGGAAACGGACCCTTGAAGGCCGAGTGCGGCATCCAGATTCAGAAATACGCTCGCGGAGGCTGAGCCGCTTAGTGCGTTTACCCCGATGCTTACTTCCGGGATGAGATGGGCCGTTGCATCGAGCGTCGCGCCAACGTCTGGGTCGGCGCTGAATGACACCTCTGTGATTGAGGACATTCACGTTAGTTCGATGAATGGGTGGTACGTGGAGACAATAAGGAATAGTAAGTAAATTAAAACTCACGCTTGCTGCTTGGCGTGAGACCATTTGTGTTCGATCCATCCTGGGGTGGGAAGACGAAGGAGGCACCACCAAGATCGTAATTGACTTCGACGGCCGCGTTTACATTTTTAGTTGCGAATTTGCCGTCAATGCTGCCCACTACCGTAATTTGGGGACCGATCTCAAAGACACTACGATTAGGCGTGAGCTGCTATCCATTGTATGAGGTCTCGGGATTCGCAGCCACGTACTTGGGGATAGAAAGGCCTGTAAAACCGCCTTGGAAGAGCGTGATGTTGCCCGAACTGACTTGCTTAGAGATATCGCCCGAGAAACTAAGTTTGGCGTCGGCATTGCCTTCCAAGCCTGCACAAAGATTATCGACGTGGTCAATCATTGTTTTGGGATGGCCGAGGCTAGCAAACACGGTATTATACCAAAGGTAAGCCCGAACTGGTTGACACTCGGAGGGACTATTCTCCCCGTGGCGGCGAGTTTAATGAGTACCGATACCTGGAAGTTGCTGTCGATATCGATGGAGACAGATCCGTCTTTGAATAGATTTTTCTGGCCAGAGAAGTTGACCACGGCCGGGTTCGCCGAAAGTGTCCTATTGAATGTGGGAAGCGCCAGACCCCCTAAAGTAAAGTACCCATGAGAGAAAAATAGAGATCAGTGCACCGCCTCGTGGCAACTGATCGAGAACAGGTCTAAACGAACCCTGTACCCCATCGGCAGTAGAGTTGCCATCATCTTGCCGATAGACGTGATTTTGTGACCTGGCAAGAGATCTCAACCTCCGGTGACTGCGTCGGTTCACTGCATTCAAATCGTCTCGCCTGTTCTGGCCCTGTACAGAGAAGTGGACTTCACCACCCCTGTTACAAAAATTAATCTGTGTAAGTTCAAGCGCGCCTGAGATGAGACAACACGCACGACGGGCCAGCCGCCGCAAAGTCGGTGTCAAGCGTCAAATGGTGGACGGTGGACTTCGAGTCATTACCGCGAGTACCCAAGTTGGATTGAAGAACCTGGTGTTGAGCCACGCGCGCAAATGGCATCGGGCCACACTGAGAGTCCAGATAGTGAGTTCGACTGCCAGTGGCAAACCAATGAACGAAAAATTGAAACATACGCTTTCTGGCAGACGAACAATGGTATCCTTTGCGCCGGCGTTACCCTGAAAGAGGTGCTCACAGTCTGGATTGTTGTCCTTGCACATCAGTTGGATATCTTGCTTTGAGCTACTCGGGTCACATTTCGTCGTAATTTGCCAACCAGTGGCAGGGGTAATGTCCGAAATCGCACTGACAGAGCCCCACTATGTTCGCGTAGATATACGATGTCAGCAAGGGGTACGGAGAAGCGACGTGCTTGGCACAAGTAGAGCACAGACTGACAATTTGTACCGATCCTGCGGTACCAGACTCTGCAGGCACATCCCAGGAGCATTTGCCTTGGGTGCATGGAACAGACCAATCATTCACTGCTAGTGCTCGCTGGCCTGCCAGGCCTGCGGCTAGGACAAGAGTGAGGAACGCTGTAGAAGGTACTATGAAGGAAGGCATTTTGCGTTAAGGAGAGTATAGAACGAAAGGAACGAAGATTAACGAAAGGAACGAAAGGCGAAAAGGACAGATGCACTGGGGTATACTGCACGATGGAGGGGTAGATGTGCATGTGTAAACCATTATATCTTGAACGAAACTTTAGGTGGGAAAAAAGCGAGAAGTAAGGGGGTTTCTCGGGCAGAGATTGCAACGAAGCCGGGATCAACGAAGCGAGCAACGGGTCCGTTGACACGTATAGTAAAATCACACCACGGCGCCAAATTGCTGGGATCAAGAAACGGACGGCTATGCATATTGACGACCTTAGTCTCTAGCGGCAGCGTAATACACCAAACCAGGCAAGAAGAACAGCACAGAAAAAAGCCTCAGAGCACCAGGCGAATCAGCGTAAAAATCCTGCGACAGGGAAAGAAAATGAGGTGCACAGGTCGGAGATGGAAAACGCAAAACAGGGCAGCAGCCTAACGGAGGCAGCATCGTCGTCGCCACTAAGCGCATAGTAGGTTCTTATGACGACATGACAACATTTACAATGGCAGTACAGTGCCCGCCACCACCATCAGTATTCCCACAAAATTCTTTTCGGAATTTGTACAAGCTATAAAAGCTTGCAAGTTGCAAGACTGACCAGCTATGTCAGTTTTCTGACAAGTTCAGCATTGCAAGCGATGGCAAGAATACAAGACAAACAAGATATCCAAGTTGTCAAAATTTGGGAAATCGATTGATTAGAAACATAAAATAATGTATTATTTGACTCTAAAAGGGTGCTATGAATGCTGTATAAAAACAAGTGCCACAAAAGCAGGAAAAGAAACCGACACAGTTAAGTACTGTACTTAATCCTCCTTCATGGGGCTGCTAGGGTCGGGGAATGATCAGATGCTGGCATGGAAGTGATCGTACAAAGTGGATCAAAGAAATGGGTTGGACAGGAATGTGTTTTGTCTGGCAAATGAGATTCACAGCCTGAGTTTGTCTATCAAATAGCACTGACATAACCCATGTGCAATGAGCATGGAAGCACAGTTTATGATGTAAGATTTGCAATTAGCGTATTATAGTAGATCCGACCCTTTTTGGTCAGCGTTAGTCAATTCCCAGTTACACTGTCCTTGACGGAGGCCTCCGACTGAACTGACGCCCGTCAGACCCGGTCAGCGGCAACTCTGCATGATAGGAGACGGGCTGTGTTGTCAGGCAATCAACCTTCTAGGAATCTGAGTCTAGATGGGGATAATAGGCGACAGTGCCGAACAGTACTTGGAATCACGCCCATATTACAAGGGACTTATAATCCTGAACCATGAAGTGGACTGTCGCGCCGTCACGGCTTCGTCAAAGAACAAAAGGAAATTCGAGTTTACCAAGAAGAATACAGTGCCAGTGGCGGAGAGAGCCCAACTTCCCACCATGGGGTGAACTGACCGAAGCCTTTAGAAGTATATGGGAGTGGGAGAATTCGTTGAGAGTAAGATATGTAATTCTAGAGAACGGCTGAAAGTATCCTGAGCATCGGTCACACAAATCGATTTATACGATGCTACAGTAACTAATACTAAGGCGCGATCGTGAAATCCACTCACCCAGCAAGTATATGCGACGAGTCGACGACTAGAGGCTTGTCTCTGAGCGACAAACCGCTCAGCGGCATCCGCGTCCACCACAGATGGATGGTCGCGATGCCACCGTCGCCTGTGCCCCGATATCACGTTCATGATTGTCGACGATGATATGTGTAGAGAAAGAGAGATCGACCCTGAACAGCACTTTCTGTAGCGAGGGAAACCGAACCACAGGAACCTTATCCGACAGCCTGCGAGGTAGAGGGAGCCCAACTACCCTCCAAGAAAGAAATTGAACTCGATTGAGGCCCTTTTGTAGTATATGAGTTCGTTGAGAGTAAGACGTGTGACGCTAGAAAATGGCCGGGAGTATTCTGAGCATCAGTCACTGCACCAACAAACGAGCAGGAAAGGTTGATTATAAGGAATTATACCTAATACAAGAGCGCAATCGTAAAACGGGTAATCTCCACTCAACCAAGCAGGTAGATGCGACGTCCCGAGACCTGTCGCTGGGCTACAAACCGCTGAGCGGCATCCTGCACAAAAGGATGGTCGCGATGTCCTTCCAAAGTAAGCGTGATCAGCGCGGGTAAAACACCCGGGGCCGCATCAGAGGAGAGCCCTCCGAGCGCCAGCGCAACATCCGGTACGAGTCTCTCCGTAACACGAACGTTCCACACGCTACTGAATGGCCGGAAAAGCTCCAGCCACTGCGTAGGGTCCACATCCTCTTCAATTGCGGGCGCTGAAGGATATTTCCCAAACGCGAGTACCTTTACGTTGGAGAGGAGAGGGGAAAGTTGCGTGAAAATTTGCGTCGTGGAGGATAACTGCCAGTCGAGTGGCCCGCCTGATATAACCAGGAAAAGCTCCCCGAGGTTCCGACGCCGTTCTCCTCGTTGAGTGAAAGTGATACTCGAGTTGTCCTGAGAGGGCTTCACTATCACCTCATTGGGGGACTTTAACGCGCCCACGCGACCGATGAATTGACAGAGCTGTGGGATTTCAAAGATGAATTCGTTGAGGAACTTGATAATAACAAAGGTGAGAGAAGGAAAGTCGATTCTGGCCACGACGCCCTCTAAGTATTTGCTGATCCCGTGGAAGGCGAGAAAGGTGAGCGAGGGAAGAGAAGCACGCTCTAGTAGAGGAGGTGGATCTGCGTCGCCTTGCGTGGGGGTAGACGTGGAACGATGGAAGTGGATTTCAAGTCTTTTCAGTCGTGTCAGGGCGGATAAGCCGCTGACAAGGGCATGGGGCGAAAAGTAACCAGCGTCGGTGACGTTGCAAAGCCGAAGCTCGACGAGGTGATTGCTCGATAACAGAAGCAGTCGTAGCTCTGGGAAGGGAAAGACGATCCCATCCAAGTAGATGTTCTGCAAGCGTGGTGTGGACCCACCCATAAAGTTGCCCGAACTCGGAATCACCGATTGTCCCGTCGAATCGTTGGAAGTGATACGAGCGCGTTCGAGTAACGGGAACGGCCTCTGTATCGCGTCGGCCATCGACTCAAGCACGGAACTCGTAACACCAATATCGATATCGCATATGCGGTCCGGGTGGCGGAACGCAGCGACGATATTGCTAGGCAAGGGTTTGGGTTTCCGACTTCCCTTGTATCGCACGACTATGGGTAACGTTGGCCATGTATCGAGGATGGGTTCGATAGGCGCTCCGGATTTGCAGGGGATTTGCAGTCTTAGACGACGCGGTGAGATGGACACGACGTATCGCCACCTTCGACACACGTGGGCGAGGCGATGCCACTTCCATGGACGTCCGCCGCGCGAACGCTCCACTGCTTCCCGTCGATAGAAGTCAAATACTTCCAGGAGGATCTCTTCGGGAAGGTCATCGATCGTCTTACAACGGAGATTCTTGCCTGTTCCACACAGGTCAGCGACGGCTATTCAAAGCGCTAGGCGCAAGGATTACTTTGGGTGGGTTGTTCACATTGATGAGCCCCAATGTAGGGAAATGCGACTGTCGGTGTATGCGGTATTGTCGGTTCTTCGGGAATCTCGACTATAGGCGTCACCCAGGAGGCGGATAATGGACAGATGGCCCCGATGTCGACTAGGGAGGAGAAAGCAGGATAGGCAGGATATCCGGTTTGTCTACTTGGTAGGCGATCGATGGGTGGGTTCTATCAGCCACATCAGGAGAAAAGAACTGAGACATACAGGTGACCGAGGAGAGAGCTCATCATCGCCTATCAACTGGAGGAAAGTGGGGTTCGCGATGGAGGGCGGAGGCGCGGAACATTTAAAACCCTAATACGGTGCCAACAGTGCCAACACAACCGTGATCCGACTTCTTATTTTGGTAGAAAGGGTTTTTCGAGCGCCTGACCATGCGACAACATCGCCCACCTACTGAAAACTGCTCCATGATGTAGAACGGGGTTCCAGTATGCCCGTTCTTGTGAAGGAGTAGTACTCCACTCGCATTATAACCAGAAGGGAGGGAGCTAGAAACATGTTAGCACCACGACAAACTGAAAGTAAATAGAGTAAACACTACTGACCTCTGGATTTGGGTAATAAAAAAAATGGCACCAGGGAGATGAAGGTTGTTGTAAGAGTCAAATCTCAATCTCCGCAGTGAAATGCAGTAATGCAGTAATGGGAGCAAAGGTCTGAGTAGGCGTCGCAGCGCGGACCAGCCGGTCCGACTATTCCGTACTCTCCCATCTGTCAGATGTTCTATCACGTTTAGCATCGCGATTCGGTAAGTAAAACACAGATGTTAGTACATAGTACATACAAAGAGATCAGTACGTGTCAGGAAAAAAGCAAAACCATATCCCAAGGCCCAAGACAAACAACAGAAACAGAAAAAAAATGAGACGAATAACGCATCTACCCACGCTTATATACACCTTTAATCGTCCTCGCTCTTTTTATCGTCAAGTGACCCCTCTTTCTCATAGTGCACCGCTACAGGGCGGTTACAGAGCTGGCGTGCAGCGATGAACTGCTCGATGGATGTAGACGCAGACGATGAAGAATCTAACATGTGAAGATCGCGCAGAGCTGGTAAGACGATCCGGGCCATTTGACCGGTAGCTCGCTGCAAAGCAGACGCGACGCTCGTGACCAACCCGCCACTCACCTCAAGACTCTTCGCGCCTCTGAAAGAGCGGAAAAGTTCTAGCCACGCCGATGTGTCCATCTCTTCCCCATCCATCCGATTGAAATACCGTGGGAAAGCCTCGATGTCGAAACGTTCCACACCCGAGAGAGGCTCGGAGATGTATTGGCAGACATGGATCAATAGGGAAACCTGACGATCCAACTCATCGCATGGGATTTGCAGCTGGAAACTCCCACTACTAGAGTCGGCGCAGGACGGACGTCGGAAGTACTGGGTAATAATGATTTCGTCGGAAAGGCGGACGGATGTGTGGTGGGGCAACTTGGCTTCTTTCGTGCGACCGATGAACCGGGCCAGCCGGGAAATTCCGAAAGTGGGTTGTTCGATGAATGCAATGCTGATTTGCCCAAGAGCAGGAGCATCAATTCTGGAGACCAGATCTTCTACGTACTCGCAGTTCCCCTTGAATTCGAATTCGGTGAGAGCCGGGAGGATAGCGCGATTGGTCAATGATGCACCCAAACTCCTCTCGTGAGCATTTGGGGCCAGGAACCGGATCTTGAGGGTATTCAGCTGCGCCATCCTGGACAAGCTTTTGGCCAGAGCCTCCGGTGAGAAGTATCCAGAATTCGGGATGTCGTCAAGCTGAAGAGAGACAAGCGCCTGAGCAGACCACAGGAGGACTGGCAAAGTGGGGAAAATGGGTCGAATCAAGTGGATATCACGTAACAGTGGTGTGGACCCTCCAAGAAATCCGTCGGGAATGGGTAACGGCCTTATCGTTTCTTGTGATCTGAGCTGAAGGCGCTGCAATATCGGGAATGGTGCCTTCAACGACGCGGCGGATTTTGACGCGAGCTGCCGTGTCATAGAAAGGTTGATATCACATATGCGGTTGGCGTGTTTTAGTACGGCGAGAACGTTCTCCTCGTCATCAGGGGACAAGCGCCGACTAACTGGGGATTTGGGATACCAAACGGAGACAGGTAAGTCTGGCCACAGATCTAGAGACTTCCTGGGCGGGTTTTTGTATGTGTAGGCGAGGCGCAGATCAAGACGACGAGGCGATTCGAATATGAGGTTTCGCCATCGTTGACACACGTGCGCGAGTCTATGCCATTTCCACAGGTCCGACGAGTTGTCCAGAGTAGCCAGTCGATGGAAATCGAATATTTCAAGGAGAATCTCGTCGGGGAGCATTTCAATCAAGGGGAATGAGTCATCCGCGGCTGTTCCGCACAAGTAAGCCATCATTTCCGCTAGTGTAACAGCGGAGACTACCTCTTTCCCTTCGCCTGCGGAACTTATGCAAAGCCAACGGAACGCGTCTCCTCTTTCCTCCCTCTGGCACGACATCTTTTTTGGGACGCTTTGCTCTAGAAAATACACGGACGATTGTCTTGACTATTGTGACAACGATGCGTGACCGGAAAACACGTCGACGGTCCATTTTTTGTGAGAGATCTGCGTCAATTTTAGTTACGTGATGTGACAGTGAGGGACATCAACTTACTAGTGAGGAGCCGTCGATAGAGGCGGGGCGTAATCCAAGGGAAGAACAATTGGGTTTATATTAGGTATCGAAGGTGCATAAGAGGCGTGCACATCACATATACTAATACACTGCATTGCTATGAACATCGCCTCTTGGCAATTTTAGCGCGTTGGTTCATTCGCGACGTTATCTGATCCTTGAGGTCGGAACGCTGTATTAGGATGAGGTCATGACATGAAAAAGCACAAGTGGGCAAGATTCTGTACCCGTTATCTAGAGCATAGGGTGACGCGGCGTACAGTAGAATTGTGAAGGGAGCAGAGAGGGTAGAGGGTTGCAGGTGAGAGAAACGCGGAAAATGCGCGACAGACATTCCTCGCCTTTGCCACCTGTCAATCCCCTGTCACAGGCCGGAACTATCCTTACTTTTGGAAGGCGTCCCCCGGTCTCGCCATCCTCCTGGTCCAACAAGCACTTTTATTAAACTCCCCAAAGCTAGCTCTTTGTCTACCTATCCGATCAGATTATATGGCGCACCAAACATGCGCATTGTGTGCGAATTGACTGACTCGGGTCATGTGAAATTCCACTGCACTTTCCCTCAAGCACTGAGCACTAACAACACTCTTCGTGAAAGGAAAGGGTATGATTACATCAGCATGCGCACGTTTACTTGCCAGTGGCTGAGGTTCTGAACTCCGAGTCCGCAAGTCCGCCCGCCGCCCGATACCTAATCCTGACTTCGTGGGGATTCTGGGGGAACACCGTCATCGGACAGGGTCTCAAGGATGTGCAACGACATATTGACTTGGTAACGTCCTTCAGTACCCGTACAGATGATTTTTCTTGTAAAGTGGCAGGGGTTGGCTCCCCTGCCCGTGGGCGCTCTGAGGTACGCGACCCACACCAAAATGACTGGCGCTGCTGCTGCGGGCCTGTAATGCGGACATCGTTGGCCACTGTTGGCTATGGCTGTAATCGTCACGGGCCTTTGCGTTCGGTAGCGAAGGGGTATTCGGGGGTATACTGTATTGACTGTGGAGCACTCAGTCAGTATACAGCTCAGCTCAGTCAGCTGATGTCTGTGCCTCGGTCTTACATTTCGCTTCGTAAGTTATCTTGTTGAGTAATGTATATCGTTACAGGCGATCACGAGAAATCGACAGTGAGCAAATTATGAGCAGCTCGAGACTCGAAGAGCAAACAAAAGTAGGTGAGAGGGAAATTGCTTCAAGTACGGTACATGATGTCATCGAAATAGCCGGTTATCGTAGGATACAAACTTTACTTACTCGTCCTCTAAAATCGGAATGATAAGCGGGCGACTGAAATATCGAGATGAAAACCTAGTCTGTGTGAAAGACGCTTCGTACTGTACGTGTCTGATCACGGAGGTATCGTGTTGCCAGAAAGGATTGTTGTCACGAGCCAGTAAAGGACTCTCAACCCTGGGTACGAAATTATCAAAATAACTACCACTGCCGTCGAAGTTAAAGTAGACGAGGGAGGGGAGAGAAACGCGTGTGATCGAGGTGATTTCTTGGCTTGTTGGGTCCTGCTCGTCCGGGTGAGGATCCTCGGACTGGAACTCGATGACGAGCGTTTCGAGTTTTGTGCATGTAGAGAGGGCGGCGGCCATCGCTTCGGGTGAAACGTATCCTGAATCCGGTATCTTCTCCAGTACAAAATGGACGAGATCATTCGTGGACAGAAGAAGCTTGGATAGTAGTTCCGGAGATGCGATTCCCCTCAGCCAAAATGTCTCGAGACATGGGGCCGATCCACCTAAGAATCCCTCGGGAAGGACAGGCACAGCCTGAGCCTCATCGTCCGCCCAAAGCCGAAGATATTTCAGCGTTGGAAACGTCTCCTGCATCATCGTCGCCAACTTCTCCAAGAGAGCGCTCGGTAGGTCTTCGAGGTGAATCCACCACACGCGATCACGTTGTTCGATAGCAGCAATGACTTGGCTCCCGTCCTCGGCCTCGAGACCGAAAGTGGGGCGCCGCATTGGTGTATCAAAAGAGTTGCTTATCATGATTGGCATAGCGGGGGGCAGGAAATCGAGCAGCTCCCTCACGCGTGTCCGGGGCGTGCAGAGGATTTGGAGGTCTAACCGGCGCGGTGACGCAAAGATGACTTGTCTCCATCTTGGACAGACGTGAGCTAGTGGAACCCACATCCACGGATAAAAGGTAGGATCCATCCGGTAGAGATCGAAGATGTCTAGGAGAACGTCGTCGGGGAGCATGTCAAATGTCACGCGGCGCCCTGTCAAGTACCTGGCATTAGCGTTCGTCGCAGGCACTGCACACAAATAACGTACTTCGACCTCGTTGCTTGCAAAATCCCTTCCTAGGAATGAATCTTTTGGCGATCCTAAAGATCAGCAGGGGGAACATATGGAGGATAGGTTTTTGACGCTTCCTACGTAAGAATTGATTAGTACGCTACAATAGCAACGTGGTGGTCGAATTTCCTAGACGTACTGTAGAGAGGACATCGAAGAGAATAGGGGGTGGTGGAAAGATCCTAGCACAACAGCTAACCCAGCTATAAAAATACACATCATGGATCAGGCACTGCCCTCCTCCACGAACGAAAACCAATTACCGCCACAGGAAAGCGATTAACAGATACTATTCCAGGACCGGTAGTTGGATGCGCCGGCTGGCGCTACTGCAGTGTATCATTGCCTCTTCAGAAGACTGGAACTTGAACGCATCAATTAGACGGTGGAGCCTGAACCAAAATGGCTTGCGAATGTAGCGCACAGCTACCGTGTATCAAAACATGTCAGCTGCTGTGCTAACCGTGACTCAGATGTGACTCAGATGCCCCACTGTGGCAGATACAGTAGATAAACCCCAACACTTTGGCTTTTTGAGTTACGTACGCGTGGCACTTGCCATCATACCTGTGTTACAATCAGCTAAATTACCGCAAAACCATTTCGTGACCCAGAGCCAATTAGTAAAGAGAAAGAGAGGAGAGGAAAATATCTAATTCGGATCGATGACATGCATGCATGTCAGTTAGTAATCATACAAATGGTCGATACATAGGGTAAAAGCACGTCTAATCTTCCACTGGTACCGGATTCGTCAACTGACTATGATAATGAAATGAAATCCCAGATGACGTGAGATATACTTCATAAAACACGTCTCTGTTCACAGAGGCATTAGTATCATGACGCATGTAGTCGCTAAGCCCCAGAGAAGGACTTTCAATTCTGGGGACAAAATTATCGAAATATCTGCCATTACCCGAGAAGCTAAAGAAGGTGAGTGCAGGGAGAAAAACGCGCGCAATCAAAGTGATATTTTGGCTCGTTCGGTTCGGGTGAGGATCCCCAGGCCTGAACTCGACGATAAGCGTTTCGAGCTTCGTGCAGGTGGATAGGGCGGTGACCATCGCCTCGGGTGAAATGTACCCGGAATCCGGTATCTTCTCCAGTCGAAGGTGGACAAGATCGTTCATGGTCAAAAGGAGCTTGGGTACTTCAGGAAATGGGATTCCCCTCAGCCAAAATGTTTCGATACATGGGGCCGATCCACCAAGAAATTCCTCGGGAAGGACGGGCGCATTTTCATCGTCCACCCAAAGCCGAATATGTTTCAGCGTTGGAAATGTCTCCTGCATCATTTTCACCATCTTCTCTAAGAGAGCGCTCGATATATCTTGGAGGTGAATCCACTGCACGCGGTTGCGTTGCTCGATAGCAGTAATGACTTGGCTCCCATCCTCGTAGCCGGGAGTGGAGCACTGCTGTGTTTGCGAACTACAACAGTTGCATACCATGATAGGCATGGCCTGCGGCAGGAAATCGAGCAGCTCCCTGACGCGCGTTCGGGGCCTGCAGAGAAATTGGAGGTCCAACCGGCGCGGTGAAGCAAAGATGATTTGTCGCCATCTTCGACAAACGTGAACTAGTGAAACCCATATCCATGGACGAGGGATGGTATCGATCCGGTAGAAATTGAATATGTCTAGGAGAACATCGTCGGGGAGCATGTCAAATGACACACGACCTGAACCATCCCTGAGGTCAGCGGTCGTCGCGGAAACTGCGCAATGACGTACCTCGACCTCGCCGTTTGATTAGACCCTTCCTAGGGGAAAATCGCTTCGCAATTTTTAGGATCAGCAGGGGCTGGGGGAACATATGAAGGATGGGCTTTTGATTCTGCCTGCGAAAGTACTGATTACCCTACTATAGCAATGCGGTAATTGAATTTCAGACATACTGTTGGGAAGCCATCTACTAGAATTGAGTGGTAGACTTGAAGCTAAAGGGTCTGGATAGTGGGGTGTTTAGTTGGTTGTAGTGAAAGCCGTGTTCGTGATCCTATCATGAGTCAAGTCTGTTAAAAAGCACAGACAATCAGATCAAATCAGATACCATTTCGAGACCGGCAGTTAAAGGCGCCGGTCGACGTAAATGCTGAGGTGTATTGTTTCCTCTGCACAGGTGAAATAACAACGACATGAAGGAATAGACGGTTGAGCCTCGACTCGGACAAGACCAGTTTCTAGCTGTGCATGTGGCGGACAACTTGTCACCGCGACTTGCCGAAGGACATGTCATTAATTAATTTTGTCTGCTTTTAGATTACGTAAATAAAATTAATTTTCTGTTTTCGCGTTTGGTAAAACTATCGCTCGCTCATCCTGCAAGACACGACAGATCCAAGCTCGTGACTTAACGCTGAGAGTGGTAGTGAGAAGGGAGAGGAGAGATATCTCCAATGCGGATCGATGATTATGCATTTTCAAGTTCCGTTACTAGGTACAACAAACGGCTGATGGTAGACAGACACAATGAAACGTAGGATGAAACACGAACCATGCTCACTCCTCCACTGGTACCGGATCCATCAAATGGATATCCCAGTAATGAAATGAGGACCCAGACTGTGTAAGAAGTGCTTCAAAATGCACGCGTTTATTCGTATTGAAAATGCCTTCCAGCGTGGATAAAGGATTTTCGATTCTAGAAAACAAATTATGAAAATATTGGCCATGACCCTCGAAGACAAACATAGTAAGAGCAGGGAGAGAAATGTGTGCAAGTGAGGCGACTTCTTGGCTGGTTAGGTCTGGGTGGGGATTCCCGATGAAATCGACGTGAATCATTTCAAGCTTCGTGCACGTGGACAGGGCGGTGATCATTGCTTCGGGTGAAAAGTACCCGGTATCCGGTATCTTCTCCAATCGCAGATGGACAAGATCTCTGGCAGACAAAAGAAGCTGGGGTACATCAGGAAATGGGATCCCCTTCAGCCAGAACCTTTTGAGACACGGGGCTGATCCACCCAGGAATTCCGTGGGAAGAACTGGCGCAGTCTCATCGCCCGCCCAAAGTAGAACATACTCCAGCGATGGATATGTCTCCTGCATCGTTGTCGCCAACTTCTCCAAGATAGAGCTCGGTATATCTTCAAGATCAATGAGGTGCACGTCGTCACGTTGTTCGAGTGCCGCCATGACTTGGCTCCCATCTCTAATGCTAGGAGCGGAGCTCGGCGGTGTATCAAAATAGTTGCCTATCATGATAGGTATAGAGGGGGGCAGGAACTCGAGTAGTTCCCTCACGCGAGTACGGGGCGTGCAGACAAATCGGAGTTCCAACCGGAACGGTGATGCAAAGATAATTTGTCTCCATCTCCGACACACGTGGACTAGCATGTCCCATCTCCATGGATAGCAAGTGGACTGGTAATCAATCCTGTAGAGATCGAATATCTCAAAGAGCACATCATCGGGGAGCATGTCGAATGTCGCACGCCCTACCAGTGCAACGTTACCGATGTCAGCGGTTGTCGCGGAACCTACACAAATGACCTACCTCGACCTTGTCGCTCGATCAACCCTTTCCTAGGGAAGAATCGTTCCCCGATTTTAACCAACAGGGGAAGCATATGGAGGGTAGGTTTTCGTTGAGGCCTATGTTTCGGTAAGAGTCAATTTCTATGGTAGCAATGCGACGACTGAATGTCCTAGACATACAGGTGCAGAGGCATCGAAGATAATTGCGTAATAGACTTGGGGCCAGTTGACTTTGAAGGTGAGAATAATGGGGCAAAAGGTTGTCGCAAATTCGTATTCTTGATCCTTCAAGTTGTATGGTGCTTAACCCAACCGTTAAGTACGCAGGACGAATCAGGCACCCAGGGGCACCCAAGTGGCACCCACTCCAAATTCTAGAAGGCCCCGTGAACGATGAACGACGACCAAACATGATAGCCACAGAATCAAATAAAAGACACCATTCCAGAACTAGCTTTAAATGCACCAGAAAGTCACCAGAAGTTATCGATGAGGCAAGAGGGTGGCGGGATCAAAATCGAGTACTAAGCCTGAGGGTAGAACCTCTTTTTCGGTGAGGTGTACTATTTCCTAAAAATTGTCACGCAGGAATTCCAGGAGCAGGGTCACGCATGCAGCTCACGGATAAAGACTGTGACCACTTGTTATAGAATAGGTGTCCATCCGATGAAGGGGTCGTCTGAACGGCCGACTCGGGGTTGGACAACTGGACAACGAGCTTAACCGTGAGGGTGGCGAGAAAAACGGACATGGAGAAGGCACGTCACGTGCGCACGTGGCTCCGAAGACACGTGTTGATCTGACGATGTCGCTGCCGTTTTCACCCCGAGACTCTCGATGACCGGACAGGAGCAACACCGACAAGTACTGGTCTCTATTTTTATCACTAGAAGCGCCATCCAACTTGAGGTGAGTCTGCCACCACCAATGTACGGTCGGATCGGTCAACTCGATCCTTACCTTATAGCGATGCTGAAGAATACGCCGCTGGTGATTGTATCTAGAATGGATGAACAGAAGCCGAATAAAATGTAATTGCATTGCTAAAGTCCAGTTCAGCTCGGGGGTATCATACTGTTATTACTGGTACAAGTGATGAGACATAGTGAGATGTCAAGGCCGTGGTACTAAAGAAATATCGGATAAAGACAAAGACCCAATAGGATATTAGAGACGCAACGAACACCCCAAACCCAAACCAACAAGAGAAAAACACAAATGCCGGGCAGAAAGTAGTCAACCAGCACAGGGATGTCAACGGAGTACTAAGATCAGTCGTTGACCTCTAAATCCCGTTGCCACTCCCGCGCCAAGCCCCATTCCAACTCCATATCCCGTTCCCACCTGCCGTCCCATCGGCGAACATCGACAGGATGATCAGAGCGCTTGCGTGCGGCGATAAACCCATCAATAGCTCTCTGCAGAGATCCTGACTCGGATGATGATGGCTCGAGTTCCTCGAAAATGAGGCTGCTCAGCGCGGGCAACACCTCTGCTGCCCGAGGCTGTGTGAGCTCATGCAGCACAGGAATAATGCGCGTCCCCAGTTCCCTAGGTATTCGCAACGACTCCACAGCAGTGAAGGGGTGGAAAAGGTCGACCCACTGCATCATGTCCTGGAGGTGGGGCTCCTGAGAATTACAGTCGCGGATATCAAGCTGCTCCACCCCCGAGAGGAGGGACAACGACCGATTACAGAGCTGCGCCAACGAGGACAACTGCCAGTCCGATGGGCTGCACCCAATCCGCACTGTCAAGTTTCTGGGCACGGTCGTCTCAGGGCGATAAAACCCTATCCCGACCGTTTGTCCGTCGAAGAAAGCCTCGGCTCTGTTGAGGCTCCTGAGCTTCTCGGTCCGGGAAATGAATCGCGGCAGCTCCACGATGTCGAAGATGAGTTGATTGAAGAACTTGACAAAGGCGTAGCTGAGACGGGGGGCATCAATCTGGGAAACGAGGTCCTCCAAGTACTCGCTTTCCCCTTTATAGAAAAGAATTGCGAGGGCGGGGAGAACGGAGCGCGTGGGAGGTGAATGCCGAAGGGTTGGCACAGGGAGAGGCTGGGGGTATTGGAACTCGATGGAGAGGGATTTGAGCTCGGGCAGGGTGGACAAACACCTTGCCAATGTCTGGGGTGAAATGTCCCATGTATCCGGAATTCGGTCGAGACGGAGTTCGACAAGGCCGCTGGCACCCAAAAGAAACTTGGGTAACGAGGGGAATCGGATACCCTCCAGCCAGATCTTCTGTAGACGCGGGGCCAGGCCACCTAGGAACCCATCAGGAAGGGCCGGACTCAGAGCTGTATCACCACACAATTGGACCCGCAGATAAGTCAGCATTGGACATGGTTGCCGCATAGCCGAAGTCACGGTCCCCACCAGAGGACCTGTCAGACTCAGAGTGATCCGGCATACCCGGGTATGGTGCCTGAGCGCCGCGACAAGGTCGCCCAAATCCTCGGGGATGGCGGACTGCGATATTGCATTTGGGACGTATCGGTACTCAATGATAACAGGCAAGTGTGGCCAGACGTCCATCGTTCTCCTCACAGGTGTCCTCTCCGTGCAGAGGAGTCGCAGGTCCAGAGCGTGTTGCGACTCGAGGATAGTTCGACGCCATGCTTGGCATACGCGAATGAGCTGCTGCCAACCCCATGTCCCACTCACAGGGTCCAAGGAGTCGGCGCGGTAGAAATGGAAAACATGTAGGAGAATCTCGTCGGGGAGTACGTTGATTGATACCCGGCCTGTACAGTACCGGTCAGCGATCACGGTAGACACTGCGCATAAGACTGCACGGAACCTGGATGCCACTGTTCGTCACGTTCGACTTCAAGTTGGCGATGTGCCAAACGTTCGTACGTCTCTAATCCCCCGAATGGTCCGTCTATGAGGAATGACAAGAAGTCATCAGGAGTTGCGTATTGCACGACGCTCGAGTTGTCAAACGGCACTGTGGCCAGACGTCGGGGAGGCCTCCGAGCGAGCCTATGCGGAACTTTGTTAGCTCCTGACGCAGTGGGGTTGGTCGAAATCTGGGACGTACTGATGGGAGGTCATAGGTGAAGCCGGTGAGGTATGCGGGCATGAACGTGAAAAAGTCGTGTACTGTAGTTAGGACATATGAATAAGTACTGTATTGGTGTACGACATCCTGTTACTCGGTCGGGACTCACTCGGACCTGCTATATGACATTGCCAAACCGGAAGGAGCGTCCCGCCACTGGAACACCGGTGATAGGCTGATAACGGAGTACCTTATCATCAGGTGAATCAATTCGGCAATGACGTTTGATGTAGGTGTCCAAGTGCATAGGCCGTAAAGTAGAGCGCGACCACTTACGGTGCAAGGCGCACGGAAGACCCATACGAAGCGTAAAGTCTGCGGTTTAACTTGCGCAGCCGAATCCCAGGGAAGTACCACAGAACGAACGTGTGTGTGCTCAAGGGTTCAACGTTCGACACGGCATCATAATGTTGAGCTCCATAAGTGCAACACTCTCCTTTCTCTCGCACCTCACAATCATGTGAATTTTACTAGTACAGGACTCACTAGTAATGGCTGGGACTCAGACAAGTCTTGCATGGATCATGTCCACGTTAGTGGGGAATCCGAAAGAAAAGGCCATCTCCCACGTCAACAACAGGAGCTATGGAGCCGTAGAAAACGAATGCAGCAGCAACAGGTCCGGTCAGTTCTAGCAACTGGGAGGTAAGTCTAATCGAGTAGCGTACGATATTGAGGTCCCCCCCTTCCGCTGCTCTTTTTAACGAAGTCTGGTTGCTTGCATTGCGACCGTTGATATCTTCTCCCCGTTCGAGTAACAACTTCCCCTCAGGCTCTTTCGCAGCGGCGTACTGTACGAAGAGGCCATCGCCACGTCGTTCCCATCGGTTGCTTGTCAAGTCTTTTGAGATGAAATCCAAAAAATGGGGATGACTCTTCTATGCGTGCATACAGCACAGCATGCAGCACCGCACGACCTCAGGCTTGAGGAGTCTGGGGAAGGTTTGACGCCGGGATTTCCGGACCGGGACTGACCTAGGCTTACTAAGACACTGTCCAGTTGTGCAGTGCACATGGCACCACTCCCACGGGCGCAAATTGTCAGCCGGGCTCCGAAGCCATTTATCAACACGTTATTTGTATGGCGGCATAGACCTTGATGTCAAGAATTTGAGAAGCCGGTATACTATTGGCTGAGCGGAAGCCGACTCGGATGAGTATCTAACTGATGTCGACTTGGAGATGTTCCAAACAGGTTCAGGTAAAGAAGACAGACGATTCCCTATTCCCATTATTTCTTTCCACAATTAGGCAGGAGATTACGTCCTATTCAGTTACGCATCATGCGAGATATTCCTCGCACCAGCCATGCCTGCTAACAATGGAGAGGAACGCACTAGACAAGACATGATCGACCACGCGGAAACCGCATACATTTCACGCGTCCTCGTTTCTGCTCAGTTAGCACCATGCGGGCGATATGGCGTTCCGCGTAAAACAGGAGTACAGTATGTGAACAGGCCAGCCACGAAGACATCCTATGATGGAGTTGCGAGCTTTGCAATGTGGCCAGCGTGCACGAGATGGACAACTTTTTCCCCCCTTTGTAATGGAAGGGGCTAAGGGGAAAGATGCTTTCACCCTTCTCTTCCGTTTGTGTTTGGCCAATGGCGGGTAACCAGATACGGCAGAACCGGATTAGTGGACGAGGAAAAGGCAATGACTAGAAGAGCATATACTCTCTTGATCCGGTGGAGTGAACTTTGCGGACTGTGATGGAGCCACGGTTATGTGTGCAATGAGCACAGCAGGCCTGCGAGTGAGGGTTGTGAACGAAGGAGAGAACGTTGTGATACATATGGCTCATGTTCCTACCGAGGCTTAAATCTTCACAACACGCGCGCCCTTCACGCGCTCTCTAGAGATAAAGGACATTCCCTCCCTAGAGCCGTAGATCATAGGGTGCTGTAGAGTAAGCGCGTATAAGCCACGAGGCAAAAGGAACGGCAGGATCCGTAACGTAACGATCGGTTCAAAATAGGTTGTTCGCTTATTGGCTTGTTCTCCGTCCCTGGTAACTTAACATATGCAGTGTTATTTTTGGATGCTTTCCGCGCTGTCAGAGAACATCCGAGTGGAAGAATAAAGAAGAAAAAGAACGAGGATGATATGCGAGCAAGTAAGCAAGTGAAATGTGAAGATGATGCTGGAATTCTTTTAGTTTGCCACGTGGATGAGACGCGAGAGAGGCAAGGTTGAACACGTTTCCCCGCTTCGGTTCTTTTTGCGTTCGGGGTGTGTCCCCCGCCTCGCGCTTTCCATTCAATAAGAGGCTCGCAATCGGGGCCGACTGCACTTCACCTCACGCCCCTGCCATGCTTCCCCTCCTTATCTTTGCCCTCTCTCCCCTCCTCCCCTCCGTCGCCGCCCACGGCTACGTCTCAAAAGTCGTCATAGATGGCACGACCTACAATGGCAACGTCCCCAATGCAAAGCCCTCAGATAGTCCCATCCGCCAGATATCCGATATCGGTCCCGTAAAGGGCTCGAATAATCCCTCATTAAATTGCGGCCTGAATGCCCAGCTGGCCACTATGGTCGTACCTGCCAACCCTGGCTCCGTCATGGAGTTCGACTGGGGAAATCCTGGTGGGGAAAACGTGTGTTTTTCGTGTTTTTCCCAAGCTGCTCCTTTGACTGACGCGTCCTTAGTGGCCACATAACACTGGTCCGATTATGACTTACATGGGTGCATGCGACTCCTCGACCTGCGACAAATTCAATGGCTCAACGGCCAAGTGGTTCAAAATCGATCAGATCGGCAAAAAGTCAGACGGGAACACTTGGTACCAGCAGGACATCAGTGCGTATCATTCTCCTCTCCTCCAGTCGCACGCGTAAATATGACACACAGTGAGCACCAAGCCCGCCTCTGTGACACTCCCGACCCAAGTAGCTCCAGGAGACTATCTAGTCCGTCACGAGATCGTCGCCCTCCACCTAGCCGTGACACTCGGTGGAGCCGAGTTCTATCCATCCTGCACGCAAATTCGCGTCGGTGGCTCCCAAACGGTCACCCCCAACCAAACCGTCTCCTTCCCAGGCGCATACAATGACAACGACCCAGGCATCTACGATACGAGCATATACTCACCCGGAGCGGGCTACACTTTCCCCGGTGGACCCGTGTCGAACCTCGCCTCGCCCGCAGATATGACTGGCCAGCTGTCTGGGAATGGCTCGTCGTCGTCTCCAGGAGGAAACTCGTACCCATCGTCCACGGGGAAGAATGGCAAGCCGACGTCCACTGCTGGTTCTGGTTCTGGAGGGCAGCCGACAGGGACAGCGCAATCGCCTTTGAACCGGGTTTGCAAACTGCAGAAGCGCGACGCGACGCTCTCGCGGCGTGACACGGGCATCGCGCAACATAGGCGCCACATGAGCTTCATGCGTGCCATCCGTGACGTATTCTATCATTCCTGATCGCGTCCTGGCCTTTCCTTCTTTGTTGTTCGCCTACTTACCTGCGGCAAGCAAGCATGATATTGATGTTACTCACGTGTTTGATCTACTATCGAGTGACCTGGAATCGTTTTCTCCCCTCCATTTTCCTCTTTCCCTCCGTCACCGTGTATCATTAAACCTTTCCGGGGCCACGAATATTGCGTATATAACTAACCAAAGCTTGCTGTACAAGTATATATCCCTCTCCCACACCGCTCTAGCTGACCATGTCATAGCCAATGGTAGATCATGTAACTGCTTATTAGACTAACTATCAATTTATGAGCACAAATCAGGATGGTGGAGGTTGACGGGCCCCGAAGTGAGATAACTTAGCCCACACGGCGAACACGCAACTCCGCCTAAAAGCATTTCTACGGGGTGTTGGTGTTCAAAGCGTTGTGAAGTGCCTCATTCGATCGCTGGCCTCGTGCAGACCACACACCGGGTATTTCCGGAACTCTGAATTGCGTCCATTTTGAGATCCGCACACGTTCTCCCACCACTCGGAACAACCTACAGCATGAGACGGAGACACACGTAGACACACGCTGTGAGATGCCACCACCACCGTGGGTGCGTGGGACTACACTGGTTAGATGGAATTAGTTGACAACCAGTTGATCATTGCAGACCAGACAGTAAAGTACTTTAATACGATCAATTAAAACATGAGGATGAGGCATGGATCATTGATGGGAAGAGGCGTTGTCTGTATAAATTTACTCGCGCCGGTGAGCAATCCACTTGCAACCTCTGTCCCTCTCCGCACCCTGAATCTTTATCGATGAGCTTTCAGCAGTATGTCAAAAGAACTTCGTCCGCCGCATTGATCAAGTAACTAACGAGGTCTTAAATAGCCCTGCTCAGACCCGAATTGGACATCAAGTCTCCACACCTTACCTCTTTACCGCCCTCGCCCCTCCATCTTTTCCTGGTGACCGCTCTGGCACATCGATCTTAATGGATGGCCAATCAGAAGTCTCGTGGAAGGTAGACAACTATGCACGCCGGACTAGAATGGGTATATGCAGCCGATATCAAAGTATGTCATTTGTGTCATATGCCACAACTGCTGAAGCGCTGAAGCGCTGACCACTCAATGTGATGTAGGGAAACCAATAACAATCAACATGATCCCCGATGATGTCTTACTAGAAATTTTCGATTTCTATGTGATTGGAAGTTTCCGTCCAAGTGAAAAACAAAGAATAGAGGAGTGGATAACCTTGACACACGTGTGTCGACGCTGGAGAAGTGTTGTTTTTCAATCACCACGTCGCCTCAATATGCGACTCCTTTGTACACCCAGAACACCTGCTAGGGACATCCTGGAAGTCTGGCCGCCTTTGCCCCTCATTATTCACGACTCACATAGCCTTCTCATTCGCCGGAGCGGCATATCAAGCGTGGACAACATCATCACTGCACTCGAGCACAACGACCGCGTGTGTCAAATCCAACTCATACATCTTACAAGTTCACAACTGGAATATGTCACGAATTCGGCAGCAATACATAAGCCTTTCCCGGAGCTGACAGATCTGCACCTTGTGGGCCGTGGACCGGGGTTAATACTTCCCGATTCGTTCTTGGGCGGAACCGCACCACGTCTGCGATCACTTGACTTGCGTGGCATTCCATTTCTAGGATTACCGAAACTACTTTTGTCCGCCACTCACCTCGTCGATCTTTACCTTCATGAAATTCCCCCTTCCGGGTACATTCCACCCGAGGCGATGGTCACCAGCCTCTCTACGTTGACTAGCCTCGAGTTCCTTCGCCTTAAGTTTCGATACCCACGACCTCGCCCTGCCCAAGATAGCCAACGTCCGCCGCCGCCGACACGCTCTATCCTCCCCAGTCTCACCAAAACCGAATTCAAAGGGGTCAGCGAATATTTGGAGGAGATCTTGGCCCGGATCGATGCCTCTCGACTCAACGAATTGCATATAACCTTCTTCAATCAAATCATATTTGACACACCACAACTCTTTCAGTTCATCAGTCGAACACCAACGTCGAGGGCACCGGAAAAGGGCTATATCGCATTTGGATCTGATGCCATTGTTGTCTATTTCCCATCACAGCCATCTAACTACGGAATACTCAGCGTGAAAATCGCATGCACAGCGTCAGAATGGCAGCTTTCATCCCTTGAGCAGGTCTGCACCTCGTCCTTGCCTCCCCTTTCCAGGTTGGAAAACCTCTACATCTTCGAGGATCGAGTACACCGACCACGTTGGCAAGACGATGTCGAAAATACGCTATGGCTGGAACTTTTACATCCGTTCGCTGCTGTGAAGAATCTCTACCTATGCAAGGAATCTATGAGCCGTATTGCGCCCGCCCTGCAAAACCTTGTTGGGGGAAGAACGACAGAAGTTTTACCCACCCTGGAGAATATTATCTTGATGGGTTCTCAGCCATCGAGACCCCTCCGTACGGGCATAGTAAAGTTCGTTGCCGCACGACGGCTCACTAGTCGCCCTGTAGAAGTACTCGTCGCCCTGTAGCAGTTTCTCGCTGACAGGCACTGAGATCTATCATTGATAATCACCCTTCACTTCCGAACGTTTCTTGTTGTCTCACGACTTCCCTTTGCACTCGTATTTTTACAGTAACATCATGATCAACTATGGTTGATTTCCGTCGTCTGATTACATACTGATTACATATGTCAGATGAGGCGACGCCGACGTAGCTACTGATCTGGAATTAGGTCATCTTGATCATGTACTCAAATGTCCGCCTGCTGACCCAACTATCAGGTCAAGAAGCAGAGTGAATTTAAGTGTTCGTCAGCCCGAGAGTGGCAGGGGACAAACCGCGGCCACGTTTCCCGTTGGTCGCAACTCATTTCACACCACCTCCCGCCATCTACCTCACTCCCATCTCACACCTTCTCTCACACCTCCCTTCTGTCACCGGCAATGGCTATGTCCCTGGGTATATCACAAAATTCACCATAGATGGAAGGACCTACTCTCTCAACGTCTCCAGTTGAACGCCATACCCTCAGATAGTCCAATTTAATCCGGTATCGGCCCCGTAAAGAGCACGGATAACCATTCTTAGATTGTGGCCTGAACAGCCTGAACGCCTAGCTGGCCACCATGGACGTACCCGCCAACCTAGGCTCGGTGATGGTGTTTTACTGGAGAAATCCCAGTGGGGAAAATGTGAGT
Source organism: Russula olivacea (assembly GCA_963926505.1). Taxonomy (NCBI): domain Eukaryota; kingdom Fungi; phylum Basidiomycota; class Agaricomycetes; order Russulales; family Russulaceae; genus Russula; species Russula olivacea. The sequence goes on along the minus strand of OZ004879.1, from coordinate 333,227 downwards.
TTGTTGCTTTTTGCGTTCTCCCCCAGTCCTTCTTTTCAAAGCTGCTTCCTTTTCCTGACGCGTTTCTTTTTTCTCTTTCCGTAGTGGCCGTAATCACAGGTCCGCTTATGGCTTTAATCGGCATATGAGACACCTGCGACGAGCTCAACGACATGACAGCCATGTGGTTCAAAATCGACCAGGTCAGCAAGAAGTAGGACGGGACTACTTGGTACCAGCAGGACATCAGTGCGTATCATTCTCCTCTCTCCAGTCCCACGCGTAAACACGACACATAGTGAAGAGCAAACCCGCGTCTGACACTCCCGACCCAAGTAGCTCCAGGAGACTATCTAGTCCGTCACGAGGTCATCGCCCTCCACCTAGCCATAACACTCGGCGGAGCCGAGTTCTATCCATCCTGCACGCAAATTCGCGTCGGTGGCTCCCAAACGGGCACCCCCAATCAAAACCGTCTCCTTCCCAGGCGCATACAATGACAACGACCCAGGCATCTACGACACGAGCATATACTCGCCCGGAGCGGGCTACACTTTCCCCGGCGGACGCGTGTCGAACCTCGCATCGCCCGTGGATACGACTGGCCAGTTGTCCGGGAATGGCTCGTCGTCGTCTCCAGGGAGAAACTCGTACCCATTGTCCACCGCGAAGAAGAATGGCAAGCCGATGTCCACGAATGGAGCTGGTTCTGGTTCTGGGGCGCAGCCGACAGGGGCAGCGCAATCGCCTTTGAGCCGAGTTTGCAAACTGCAGGAGCGCGACGCGACACGCTCCCAGCGTGACAAGGGCATCGCGCAACATAGGCCACATGAGCTTCACAGGTGCCATCCGCGACGTATTCTATCATTCCTGATCGTGTGCTGGCCTTTCCTTTGTCACTCGATAGTAGATCAAACACGTGAGTAACATCAACATCATGCGTGCTTGCCGCAGGTAACTGGGTGGACAACAAAGAAGGTGACCTGGAATCGGTTTCTCTTCATTTTCCACTTTCCCTCCGTCACGGTGTATCATCACACCTTTCCGGGGCCACGAATATTGCGTACATAACTAACCAAAGTTTGCTGTACAAGTATATATCCCTCTCCCATAGCGCTCTAGCTGATCGCGTCACAGCCAGTGGTAGATCCTGTAACTTCTTATTAGCTAACTAACAATTTATGAGCACAAATCACGCAGGATGGTGGAAGTTTGATGCGAACCGAAGTGAGATAGTCCACACAGCGGCTACGGGGTGCTCATTACGAACAAAGCGTTGTGGAGTGCTGTAACTTAATCGGATCGCGAGCGCCTTGGTCAGAAGACAACACTCCGGGTTTTTCCCGAACTCTGAATCGCGTCCATTTCTGAGATGAGATCCGAACACGTTTTCCCATCACTCACCTACTTACCAGCGGACGGCAATGTCACGTCGCCCACTTTGAGATGCCATCACCACCGTGGATATTTGGGACCACACTGGCTCGATAAAATTGATTGACAAATGGTTGATCATTGCGGATCAGACAATAAAGTATTTGTACGATCAGTCAGGCTGTCGCTCCAACGGACGCTCAACAGGTCTTCATCTGAATGCTAGGAGGGCCATCACTACCAACCGTAAGTGTTTACTATATTAAGTAAAAATGATGGGAGGAGGCAGTGAAGTGGCACTGTCTGAATAAATTTGCTCATGCAGGTGAGCAATCCACAAGCAACCTCTGTCCCTCTCCCCGCACGCTGAACTTTTATCGATGAGCTTTCAGCAGTATGTCAAAAGAACGTTATTTGCCGCATTGACCAAGTAACTAACGAGGTCTTAAATAGCGCTTCTCAGACTCGAACTGGACACCAACTTGCCACACCTCACCCCTTCACCGCCTTCGCCCCTCCATCGTTTCCTAGCCGCCATGGCACCTCGATCTTAATGGATTGCCGTTCAGAAGACTCGTTGACGGTAGACAACTCTGCATGTCGCTGGACTAACGAGGATATACGCAGCCGATGTCAAGGTATGTCATTTGGGCAATATCACGCGACGACTGCTGAGTGACGATGCGACATAGGCCAGCTGATAGCATTCGACATGCTCCCCGATGATGTCTTACTAGAAATATTTGATTTCTATGTGGATAAAGGTACAGACTATTTCCAGGAGTGGATAACGCTGGCACACGTGAGTCGTCGCTGGAGAAGTGTCGTTTTTCATTCGCCACGTCGCCTCAATCTGCGACTCCTTTGTACACACAAAAAACGTGTGAGGGACACCCTGGACATCTGGCCGCCTTTGCCTCTCGTCGTCTTCCATGTCACCTTCGATGACGAACCACCTGTGGTGGATAACATCATCGCTGCACTCGAGCACAACGATCGCGTGTGTGAAATTGAACTCAATTCTCTTTCGAGTCCACAATTGGGATATGTCACGGATTCGGCAGCGATGCAAAAGCCATTCCCGGAGCTAACACATCTGCACCTCAGCATGTGGGCATACAATGATCAGTTGGAAGACAATGGACCGGGGCCAATACTTCCCGATTCGTTCTTGGGTGGAACCGCGCCACGTCTGCGATCACTTATCCTTTGGGGCATTTCATTTCCGGGATTACCGAAATTACTTTTGTCTGCCACTCAACTCGTCGAACTTGACCTTTTTTATATTTATCCTTCCGGGTACATTTTACCCGAGGTGATGGCCACCAGCCTCTCTGCGTTGAACAGCCTCGAGTCACTTGGCTTTATTTTTCGATACCCACGACCTCGCCCTGCCCCAGAAAGCCGACGTCCGCCTCCGTTGACACGCTCTGTCCTCCCCAGTCTCAAAAAAATTGGATTCAACGGGACCAGTGAATATTTGGAGGAGATCCTGGCCCGGATCGATACCCCTCGACTCAACCAATTGTGTATAGTTTACTTCAATCAAACCATATTCGACACACCACAGCTCTTCCAGTTCATCAGTCGAAGACCAACGCTGAGGGCACTGGAAATAGGCTATATCAAAATTTCTCAGGGCATCACTGTCGAATTCCCATCACAGACACTTGACGACATTGTACTTCGCGTGCGAATCGAATGCACGGCGTCAGAATGGCAGCTTTCATCCCTTGAGCAGGTTTGCACCTCATCCTTGCCTCCCGTTTCCACGTTGGAACACCTCAGTATCTCCGAGGATCAAGAACACCCACCACGTTGGCAAGACGATGTCGAGAACACGCTATGGCTGGAACTTTTACTTCCATTTGCCGCTGTGACGAATCTCTACCTAGGCAGTGGATTGGTGCCCCGTATTGCGCCCGCCCTACAAGAACTTGTCGGGGGAAGAACGACAGAAGTTTTGCCCGCCCTGGAGAATATTTTCTTGGTGGGGTTTCAGCCGTCGGAACCCCTCCATGAGGGCATAGAAAAGTTTGTTGCCGCACGACAGCTCACTAGTCACCCTGTAGCAGTTTTTCGCTAGGACAGGGATTCGAATCAGGAGCTGCACGGGGAAATGCTGCACGAGGACATCTATGATTTGTAAATACCCCTCACTTTCTGTTTCGTTAACGTTTCTTGTTTTCTCCTTAGCACCACGATTTTCCTTTGCACTCGTATTTTTTGACATTATGACAATCACTGTATGATTCGTTTGATTACATGTGTCGGATGGAGGCGACGTAGCTACTGATCTGTACTCAAATGAATGCTTGCCGACCCAACAATTGAAGTATTCGTTAGATTGAGAGTCGGAGAAGCGACAGGCCTGACAGTGCCAGCAGGACAGGTCAGGGCCGTGTTGAACACGAACCCATTCACTCCACCTCCCGCCATGTTCCTCACTTTATTTTTGCCATCTCACACCTCTCACACCTCCCTTCTGCCATCGACTACGGCTATGTCCCTGTGTATATCACAAAAGTCGTCATAGATGGAGCGACCTACTCTCAACGTCGCCAGTTGAACCCGATGCCCTCAGATAGTCCAGTCCAATCCGATATTGGCCCCGTGAAGAGCACGAACAACCCTTCTTGAATTGTGGCCTGAACGCCTAGCTGGCCGCCATGGACGTACTCGCCAACCCAGGTTCGGTGATGGAGTTTTACTGGAGAAATTCCCAGTGGGTACATTAAAACGTGCGTTTTGTTTTTTTACTCTTTGCGTCCTTCCACAGCCTGCAGTCCCTACTTTTGCAAAGCTGCTCCTTTTTCCTGACGCGTTTTTTTTTCTCTTTCTGTAGTAGCCGCAGGCACAGGTCCGCTTATGGCTTAAATCGGTGGATGCCAGGATGGGACACCTGCAACAAGCTCAACGGCACAACCGTCGACCGCCGAGTAATTCAGAATCGACCAGATCGACGAGAAGTCGGATGGGACTACTTGGTACCAGCAGGACATCAGTGCGTATCATTCTCCTCTCCTCCAGTCGCACGCGTAAATACGACACACAGTGAGCACCAAACCCACCTCTGTGACACTCCCGACTCAAGTAACTCCAGGAGACTATCTAGTCCGTCACGAGATTGTCGCCCTCCACCTTGCCGTGACACTTGGCGGAGCCGAGTTCTACCCATCCTGCACGCAAATTCGCGTCGGTGGCTCCCAAACGGGCACCCCCAATCAAACGGTCTCCTTCCCAGGCGCATACAATGACAACGACCCAGGCATCTACGATACGAGCATATACTCACCTGGAGCGGGCTACACTTTCCCCGGTGGACCCGTGTCGAACCTCGCCTCGCCCGCAGATATGACTGGCCAGCTGTCCGGGAATGGCTTGCCGTCGTCTGCAGGGGGAAACTCGTACCCATCGTCCACGGGGAAGACGTCCACGAATGGAGCTGGTTCTGGTTCAGGGATAGCGCAATCGCCTTTAAGATGGGTTTGCAAACTCCAGAAGTGCGACGCGACTCTCGCGGCGTGACACGGGCATCGCACAACAAAGGCGCCACCTGAGTTTCATGCGTGCCATCCGCGAGGTATTCTATCATTCCTGATGGCGTACTTGCCTTTCCTTTCTTGTTGTTCACCTACTTGCCCTTACCCACGGCAAGCATGATATCCATGTTACTCATGTGTTTGATCTACTAGCGAGTGACCTGGAATCGGTTTCTCCCCTTCTTTTCGTCTTTCCCTCCGTCACCGTGTATCATTACACCTTTCCGGGCCACGAATACGGTGCTCATTACGAATAAAGCATTGTGAAGTGCTACTGTAATCGTGCCGCATGCTCGCTCGTGAGTGCATCCTCTTAGGTATTTACTTGAGTCACAAGAAAATACTCCGGGTTTTTCCGAAACTCTGAGTCGCATCCATTTTAAGATCTGCACGCGCACGGAACAGCCTTACCACCGGACACAACTGGTTGATCATTGCGAATCAGACAGTAAGTAACTTACTGTGGATGAATACGATCAGTCAGGTCGCCGCTCCAACGGACGCTCAACAAGTCTTCATCACTGGCAGAATGCCTGTCAACCATAAGGCCTAAGGGCCTGTTCTGGTGCCGGAACAGATAAGATTAGAACAACGGTTTCCCTGCCAAACAACCGTGGCATGACAGGCAGGAGTGGATAAGCTGGGGTTGACATATTCAATATTAATTGACCATAAGCAGACATCTACTTATGGGTCATTTTACACCTATTTGCATAAAGTATGGCAGTGATTGGAAAAAATGATGAAATGGAGAGATAATTGACTTTGTGAAATTTTGTGAAATTTGTTATGTGATAAGCCTAAGTCAGCTCGGACACCCACATGCTTGCACTCATGGCTCACTCTACTGAGAAAAGCCACCTCATTAACCTTCTCAATAAGCTGGTAGATAATCCTAATGACACTGAGGATGAAGAATCATCGACATCAGACTCTGTGTAACGGGGTATATGTTCTGTCAGTATCTGAATCCTGCGCTGGGGCACGATGGGGGCCCATGTGACTGCTTTGCTATCTAGATAACGATCACCTGTACCGGCTCTTGGTGTGGGGCTAGCTTGTACGCCCTACGGACTGGGGTAAGTTCTGGGAACCGGCCCAGCGGTATGCCTTGCTGTTGCTGCATGTACGATAGTTCTGATGGACTGCCTCTGATACGCATTGTTACCATGTGTTAGTGGCTTGATGTGCGCTGTTACTGCATGTTTGTGGCTTGATGTTTTGTAGTCGTTTGTACGGTCTGAGTAGTACTTAAGGAGTGCCAACTGCGCCTTAGATGGGGCAAGTTGAGTCTCCTGTCTCAATACCATATTGCGTTCTCTTCTACTTCACAGAGGGGTCTCCCTAAAGTTAACTGGGAGGCGAGTAACTCTCTACTCAAAGCTACACTAAGGCAGCCTGGCCTTAGCTTATCTAGTGATCATACGCACCGTAGAGTCACGTTGACTGCTACAATCTGTGGCGGTGACATTAGACTCAACTTTCTTAACAAGATGGCTAGCGACAACGACGACAGCCCGTATGAGCTTGACGATGACGAGCTGGTCAAGTATCGACCCAATTCGAGGATAATCCAGTACGACAAAAGCGTCGCCACAAACAAGCTAGGAAGAGCGCATCTAGTGTTTTGCGATAACGACGGGTTGAAGCTAAACAAGAAAGCAGTCCCGGTAGCGCTCTTCCATAACCGTTGGTACAGGCTCGCACGAGACCCCGACAGAACCAAGATCCTGCTAGGAGATAGATTCGAACAAGCAGACACGTTCAACCTCCAGCCAGAGGCGCCTCAGGAACTTCCTCCAGTGAAAGAGAAAGCGAAGCAAGGAGTCCTAGTGGACGTCGATACAAAGAGTCAACACGAGTCCGACGACGACGTAGACGACGCAGAGCAAAAGGAGCTCGACACCCAAATACACCACAGCCCAATTCACAAAAACCTCACATTCAGTCAAAGACTCGCCCAGTCTACACTAGGAGCTAGCAGCTCGGCCATTACCATTCCACCACTCGATATCACACAAAACCCTACCCCCAGCAAGCCGAAAATGGCCACCAGCACTGGAACGACGACGGGAACTACCACAGGAGGAGGGGGCACCTCCCAACCAGCCCCTACAATGACTCCTGCACAAATCCAAGCCTCGCTGGCCCAAGCCCTCCGACGCCACGGCGGTGGTGGCGGCGGCGGAGGCGGAGGAGGCGGTGGAGGCGGAGGCGGAGGAGGAGGCCCAAACCCAAACCAAGGACAGCAGCCGATCCAACCAGCCAGAGATGTCAGAACAATGGGGACACTCCCCCACACATTCGATGGGGACAGAACCAAAGCAGACGACTTCATCGAAGAAGTCAAGGCGTACCTGCGCCTGAACGAGGACGTGGCAGGATTCGACTCCCCAAAGAAAAAGATACACTTCACCCTCACTCACTTGAAGGGACCCAGAGTTGCCGAGTGGGCCAAGGATATAGGGGCATGGGCAGCAGACCTCCCCCAGCAAGACAACATCCCCGCACTATGGGAACAATTCTTGGTACAATTCGAACAGCAATTCCAGGACACCCAGCGAGAGGAGAAATCCCGAATCGCACTAGAAGACCTAAAGATGAGATACCCGGAAATAGACGAGTACATCTCCAAGTTCGAAGAACTCGCCAGGAAAGCCGGCTACACAGCAGGAAACCCAGAAACCATACGACTATTCCAGAAAGGCCTTACACGTTCCATACTTTCGGATATCATCCTGCAACCTGGTCAAGCGCCCGGCTACATCGCAATGAAAGATAGGGCCATCGAAGCTACGAAGAACAGGGTCTTCCTGGACAGGATCTTAGGGGGCAAACCCATCACTCAGCCAGGAGGCAATACCCAATGACGGCCCTTCTTCCAACAGAACTATCAAGGGCAGCAGCCATGCTCCTCCTACAACTCGTCCAATGCCCCACGATCCATGAATAACGAAGCAGTGCCCATGGACCTGAGCAAGACCAGGACACCCTACAATCGAGGGAGGGGTAGAGGCTTCCCCTTGAACCAAGGGAGACAATGGCCCCAGCGAAATAACAACAATGGCCCCTGGCACCCCAGGGCCAATACAGCCCAAATGGACAACAATGGCCCCTGGCGCCCCAGGGCCAATACAGCCCAAACGGACCAGAAACGTCAATTCACGGGAACGTGCTTCAGCTGCGGACAGACAGGCCACATGGCGCGAGCCTGCCCAAACAAGCAAACCAGAGCCAACCTCATCGACTTCAATGAGGAAGAAGAAACCCTCTACCAAGAAAGCGAACCATCCCAGAACCGCGTAGCCGCCTTAAAGGCTGAACTAACTTCGCTAAGCATGGAGGAGAAAGGCCAACTAGCCAAGGAGATGGAAGCACCGGAGGATTTTCAATGAGCCTGATCAGATCGGCCCTGATTAGGCGCAGTAGCGACGAAAATGTATACATGTCTTCAAGAAAATCTATGACAATACGATTCTTCATTCACTCGATCGCGAAAAGAGCCAAAGCCATTGCTCTGATAGATTCAGGAGCAACGGAAAATTTTATGAATCTAACCTACGCACGGTGGCTCCGACTGCCCATCAAAGCGTTGCCTCAACCACGGAAACTATTCAATGTTGACGGGACCGAGAACAAGAGCGGAGAACTGCGATTCTACGTGGACCTCACTGTTCGAACAGGGGTAAAAAGCAAAAAACTCAGATTCTTCCTGTCGGACCTAGGCGAGCACAAGGCCATCCTAGGATACTCATGGTTCACCACAATGCAACCAAACATCGATTGGAAACGAGGGTGGATTGACCACACCCAACTCCCCGTGATACTCCGAGCAGATGACGCAAAAAGGGCAGTGTTCGTCCCAAGAAACAGGAATATCCCTCGCAAAACCCCTCCCGACCAGTACTACATAGGAGGAGTCACCGTCCACCCAACGATCTCAAAGCAATATCACCAACACGGGAAGGTCTTCGACGAAGAACAGTCCCAAAGGCTCCCTGCACACACCATTTGGGATCATGCCATCGAACTAAACCCAGGAGCACCAAAAACGTTGCCAGGACGACTCCTCCCCCTCACGCGAGAGGAGATACAGGAGGTGCACAAATTCATTACCGAACATCTCAAAAGAGGCACCATACACGAGTCGTGGAGCCCATATGCCGCCAACTTCTTCTTCGTTAAAAAGAAGGATGGCAAGCTACGCCCTGTCCAAGACTATCGCCCCCTGAATCAATGGACAAAGAAGAACCGTAATGTATCCCCCCTTATCCCTCAAACAATCAACCACCTAAGCGGCTGCACCCTATTCACGAAATTCAACGTACGATGGGGGTACAACAACGTCAGGATCCGAGAAGGCGACGAATGGAAAGCAGCCTTCCTAACTCCGGAAGGACTATTCGAGCCCACAGTCATGTTCTTCGGACTCACAAACTCCCCAGCAACATTCCAGATGATGATGAATACAATCTTCCGAAAGGAGGTTGCTCAGGGATGGCTATCGGTCTACATGGACAACATAGCCATCCATACAAAGCCAAACAAAGGAGAAGGAGAAGAACAACACCAGACCAGACACAGAGCCTACACCAACCATGTACTACAAAAACTGAAAGATAACGATCTCTACCTAAAACCAGAAAAATGTGCATTCGAGAAAAAGGAGATCGACTACCTAGGCGTCATAGTAGGGAACAACAGCCTACGCATGGATCCCGATAAATTAAAAGGGGTAAAAGACTGGCAACCACCCACAAACCCCACCGAAGTACGACAATTCCTAGGGTTCACGGGCTACTACTGGTACTTCGTGCCAAACTACTCAAAAATTGCACGACCGCTACTCGACCTCACCAAGAAAAACCCAGATTGGCACTGGGGAACGGCCCAACAACAAGCGTTCGACGAACTCAAAGACAGAATGTGTGCGGCACCGGTCCTTACCCAACCAGATTTCAATGAACGGTTCTACCTACAAACTGACGCATCGGCCTATGGCGTGGGTGCCGTACTCTCGCAAGAGGGAGGGCAGATTACACCCACACTCGCCAGAAGATGCAAACCGACCTTACACCCCATTGCATACTATTCAGCAACGTTCACTCCTACTGAAAGGAACTACGACATCTACGAAAGGGAGTTGCTAGCCGTGATGAAAAGCCTAACACACTGGCGACAATACTTAGGATGGACCAAGGAACCCTTCACTATCCTTACAGACCACGCCAACCTTCAGTACTGGAAATCCCCAAGAAACCTGAACAGACGTACGGCCCGATGGCACGCTGACCTACAGGAATACGATTACGAGATCAAGCACATCCCGGGCAAAGCTAACACACCCCCCGACGCGCTATCCCGACCACCTGGAGCAGACCAAGGAAAGGAAGACAATCAAAACATGACACTAATCCCCCCCGAACGATTTGCAACCATAGCAGCTACCGCAAGGAAGGACATCAGCGAGGAACGCAAGAGGTCCATTATGACCCTCGTACATGACCACGTGATGGCAGGACACCCGGGGAGGGACGAGACGATATGAAAAGCCAAACAGATCACCCACTGGGATGGCATGGACGCTTGGATAAGGAGATACTGTACGTCGAGGGATGCGCCAACTGCCAGCAAAATAAAATCCTTACGCACCGGCAAAAAACCCCCCTCTATCGCATCCCGACCAAGGAGGGCACGCTCCCCTTCCAACAGGTGGCAATGGACCTAATTACGGGCCTCCCTGTCCACGGGGGCAGAGACGCCATTCTTACCATTGTAGATCATGGATGCTCCCGAGCGGCCGTGTTCCTCCCCTGAGCCACTACAATAACGGGCCTGGGGATCGCTCAACTATACCTAGACCATGTATACAGATGGTTCGGACTGCCGAGCAAAGTGATCAGCGACCACGACCCAAGATTCACATCGCACTTCGGGAGGGCCCTCAGCGAGAAATTAGGGATTCAACAGAACTTATTGTCGGCCTTCCACCCACAAACGGACGGAATATCGGAGAGAAAGAACCAATGGGTAGAGCAATACCTACGACTGGTCACTTCTGCGTCCCCAGAAGATTGGACCCAATGGCTAGCTCTAGCCTCGGCGGTGCACAACAACAGGCAAAACGCAACGACCGGGCTATCGCCCAATCAGATACTCCTAGGGCACGAGACAACCCTAGTTCCACCCACGACACCCCCTTCCAACAATGAGGTGGCCCAAAGGAGAGTAGAACTCCTGATGGAAAACCGAGCCAGGGCGATTGATGCCATCAACCAACTGGGGCGCAAAACGGGGATCATCCAAGCAAGGTACAAAATAGGAGACGAGGTCTGGCTCGAGGCGACCCACCTCAAACTCCGCTATCAAAAATCGAAACTAGCCCCTAAACAATACGGACCCTTCAAAGTGACTAAAGAAATCAGCCCCGTGGCATACCGGATCGAACTACCGACATCATGGGGGATACACGACGTCTTCCACGCCTCTCTCTTATCCCCATACAAAGAAACGGACTCTCATGGACCTAACTTCTCCCGTCCCCCGCCTGACCTTCTAGACGGCGAGGAGGAGTATGAAGTGGAGCGCATCCTCAGCCACCGATGTCAAGGGAGGGCACGATGCCTGGAATATCTGATCAAATGGAAGGGATACCCCAAAAGCGACAACACCTGGGAACCAGCTGATCAAGTGCACGCTCCAGATCTTGTCAAGTCTTATCAAAGACGCCGACCCGAGGAAAGGATAAAAGGGAGGCTAATACAGCTGATAAGGGCATGTCCCGTCGCCCCAGACGCCTCTTCAAACAGCAGGTACGACATCAGCAAGCCGCCAGCCAAGCCGTATGCCATCTCCCCATCTTCAGTGGCCCCTTCATCTTCAAACCGAACGAACCGCTGCATCACTTCCGATTCTACTGGGAAACCAGACTGGACCGCTCCCACGAGTCGACACACTCGCATTTCTGTCGCAACTACAGCTGCCCCTTTCACCATCCCTACGGCTCTTAAAGACCCAGCAAAATGTCCGATGTCTCAATCGACCACTCCTGTGAATCGCCCAACCAGTCCCCTCGTAGTTCGCCGCCCCCTGCCTTCCCTACTCCGCAACAACGCGTCCCTCAACCCCTCTCCCCTGGTACCACCGCCAGCACCCTCGCCAACTACCCCGACCTCGATGCCATTACTCTCAGGGGGGTTGCTGAGGGCCTCGTCACCACCCTCCGGAAGCGAGAGACTGAAGCCTTCGCAGAACGAAACCGGGCTCAAGGATGGATCGCTCGCCTCGAGACGCAGTTGGAGCAGTACAAGGCCCCATATGGCCGCCCGCCCTCAGGGTACGTTGACAACGATGGAAAGCTTCCAGGCTTTGCCATTCCATGCGGGAATGGACTCTCATGGCCGGCCAAGTGGATCAAACAGCTCGATGACGGGCGCGTTGCCGGGTACACCAGCCAAGATGGGCCCAGCGACCAGCCATACATTGCAGAGGTCTACGCCACTCCCAGCTATGACTACGAAGCACCGGCGTCCCCTCTTCCAGCCTGGACCCAGGTTGTCCTCACAGGGACCGAGTCCCAGTTCGGGGTCCTCCGCAACGCCGTTGCCAACCTCGACGACTGGGGGCTCTTGGCAGAAGTCCTTCGCTTCCGGGAGCTCAACGACCACGTCCGCGACACGCAAACCCACCTGGATCTCCTTGAACAGGAGCTCCAGGGCCTTGTCGAGGCAAGGGAACTCTGTGAGTTCCAGCTCCAAGGCGCCCGCGTCCACGACCAAGTCTCGCATCTGCAATCTCTCGTGGGACAAGCTGGAGAGCGCAGGCCTCGTCACTACCAACCGCAACTCGGACGGCGAGGACGTGGAGGGCGTGGACGCCCTATGTAACGAGAGGGGTGATGTAACAGGGTATATGTTCTGTCAGTATCTGAATCCTGCGCTGGGGCACGATGGGGGCCCATGTGACTGCTTTGCTATCTAGATAACGATCACCTGTACCGGCTCTTGGTGTGGGGCTAGCTTGTACGCCCTACGGACTGGGGTAAGTTCTGGGAACCGGCCCAGCGGTATGCCTTGCTGTTGCTGCATGTACGATAGTTCTGATGGACTGCCTCTGATACACGTTGTTACCATGTGTTAGTGGCTTGATGTGCGCTGTTACTGCATGTTTGTGGCTTGATGTTTTGTAGTCGTTTGTACGGTCTGAGTAGTACTTAAGGAGTGCCAACTGCGCCTTAGATGGGGCAAGTTGAGTCTCCTGTCTCAATACCATATTGCGTTCTCTTCTACTTCACAGAGGGGTCTCCCTAAAGTTAACTGGGAGGCGAGTAACTCTCTACTCAAAGCTACACTAAGGCAGCCTGGCCTTAGCTTATCTAGTGATCATACGCACTGTAGAGTCACGTTGACTGCTACAATCCGTGGCGGTGACACTCTGAGTCCACTGGTAGTAACGAGATTGGGACCATCATCCACCATATTACTCCCGAGCCAGAAAATGACATCTCTAGTTTCTCTCCATAGCTTGAGAATTTGGTAAAATGTGCTCTCGGAAAGGCCACAGCACTCTAGAATGTCATTGAGACTTAGAAGGTCTCGTTCATGGAGTTTGATGGCAGTGATTTTGACATCGCAACTGATCCTATGATAGCCCATAGCACTGTGATGAAGGGATGGCCGAGCTTACATAATACAAATATACGAATTTTCACAAAGACAATTATCTTTCCATTCGATCATTTTTTCTGATCACTGTCATACTCAACGCAAACGGCTGTAATTTAAATAAATATACTTAAATAATTAAAAACTAGAGGGAGATTGGAAAAACCATTTAGCTGGGGAAAAATTATTCAGCCAAAATGGTTTTTCCCAATCTCCCTCTAATTTTTAATTATTCAAGTATATTTATTTAAATTAAAATGACCCATAAGTAGATATCTGCTTATGGTCAATTAATATTGAATATGTCGACCCTGGCTTATCCACTCCTGCCTGTCGTGTGGGAACTCGCTGTGTGACAGTTTTGGGGCATGCATGGATCATTTATGGTGGTAAGAGGCGCAGGCGCGGTCGAGTCAAACCGGCACTCATTTAATTTCCCACGGATTAGTAATGGTCTAGTCACTAGTCCAAAGCTGCGCCGGGGTCAAGAGACTTTTAATTTCTCCCCCCCACTCTGCTTTCCTTCTCACACCCAAGAACACCTTCGCCTTATCATCCATAAGAGTCTGTATAAATTTACTCACACCATTCACTAGGTTAGTCCTAGCAACCGGTGTCCCTCTCCCCGCACGCTAAATCTGTATTGATGAACTCTCAGCAGTATGTCAAATGAACTTCATCCGCCGCATTGATCAAGTAACTAACAAGGTCTTAAATAGCCCTGCTCAGACCCGAACTGGACATCAAGTCTCCACACCTTACCCCTTCACCGCCGTCGCCCCTCCATATTTTCCTAGTCGCGCTGGCACATCGATCTTAATGGATTGCCGTTCCGAAGGCTTGTTGACATTAGACAACTATACACGTCGCTGGACTAGCAAGGATATACGCAGGCGATGTCGACGTATGTCATCTGGGCAATATTACGCGACGACTGCTGAGTGATGATGGGATACAGGCCAGCCGATAACATTCGACATGCTCCCCGATGATGTCTTACTAGAAATATTTGATTTCCATATGGATTTCAAAACAGTTGAAAAACGAAGAGTAGAGGAGTGGATAACGCTGGCACACGTGTGTCGACGCTGGAGAACTGTTGTTTTTCAATCACCACTTCGCCTCAATCTGCAGCTCCTATGTACATCTATGACACGTGTGAGGGACAACCTGGACATCTGGCCGCCTTTGCCTCTCCTCATTCGCGACGTCTATTGCATCGATGACGGACCATCAAATGTGGATAACATCATCGCTGCACTCGAGCACAACGATCGCGTGCGCCAAATTGATCTCATAATGCTTACAAGCTCAAAACTGGAATATGTCACCCATTCGGCAATGGAGAAGCCATTCCCGGAGCTGACAGATCTGCAGCTCGGCATGCTTGTATATGGACCGGAGCCAATACTTCCCGATTCGTTCTTGGGCGGAACCGCACCACGTCTGCGATCTCTTGTCTTGTCTAACGTTTCATTTACGGGAATACCGAAATTACTTTTGTCTGCAACTCACCTCGTCGTTCTTTCACTTTATAATATTCCTCATCCTGGGTACATCCCACCCGAGGTGATGGCCACTAGCCTCTCTGCGTTGACCAACCTCGAGTCTCTTTTCCTTCATTTTCGATACCCGCGACCTCGCCCTGCCCTAGAAAGCCGACGTCAGCCTCCGCCTCCGCTGACACGCTCTATCCTCCCCAGTCTCACCAAAATTCGATTCAAAGGGGCCAGCGAATATCTGGAGAAGATCTTAGCTCAGGTTGATGCCCCTCGACTCGACGAATTGCGTATAACCTTCTTCAATCAAATCATATTCGACACACCACAACTTTTCCAGTTCATCAGCCGAAGACCAATGCTGAGGGCACTGGAAAAGGGCCATATCGCATTTTGTTCTAGGGCCATTATTGTCAAATTCCCATCACAGACATCTGGCTACGATGTGCTCAGCGTGGAAATCCCATGCACGGCGTCAGAATGGCAGCTTTCATCCCTTGAGCAGGTCTTCACCTCGTCCTTGCCCCCCGTTTCTACGTTAAAAGACCTCTACATCTTCGAGGATCGACTAAACCCACCACATTGGCAAGAGGATGTCGAAAGTACGCTATGGCTGGAACTTTTACATCCGTTCGCTGCTGTGAAGAATCTCTACTTATCGGAGACATTTGTGCCCCGTATCCCTGCAAGAACTTGTCGGGGGAAGAACGACAGAAGTTTTGCCCACCCTAGAGAATATTTTCTTGGAGCGGTTTCAGTCGACGCCCACCCTGGAGAATATTAACATGGAGTGGTTCCAGTCGCCGCACACCCTGGAGAATATTAACATGGAGTGGTTTCAGTCACCGCACGCCCTGGAGAATATAAACTTGGAGAGGTTTCAGTCGCCGTCCACCCTGGAGGATATAAACTTGGAGGGGTTTCAGCCGTCGGGAGCCCTCCATGAGGGCATAGAAAAATTCGTTGCCGCACGACGGCTCACTAGTCGCCCTGTAGCAGTTTCTCGCTGGGACAGGGATTCGAAACAGGAGTGGAACTGGGATCGATGATTGGTGATTACCTTTCACGTTCTGTTTTGTTAACGTTTCTTGTTGCCTCACCACCCTTTGCACTCGTATTTTTTTGACATCGTCTGATTACATGTGTCGATTGGAGGCGACACCGACGTAGCTACTAATCTGGAATTAGGACATCTTGATCATGTACTCAAATGACCGCCTGCTGACCCAACAATTGACGTTAGAGTGAGTGGGAGACGCGCCAAGCCCAGGCCAGGTTGAACGCGTTCCTCGTTGGTCGCAATTCTTTTCACTCCACCTCCTACCATGTTCCTCACTTTTGTTTTTACTATCTCACACCTTCTCTGATGCCTCCCTTCTGCCACCAACCGCAACTATGTCCCTGGGTATATCACAAAAGTCGTTATAAATAGAATAACCTACTTTTTCAACGTCTCCAGTTGAACGCGATGCCCTCAGATCGTCCAATCCAATCAGGTATCGGCCCCATGAAGACCATGGTTAACCCTTAAATTGCGGCCTGAACGCATAGCTAGCCTTTTGCCTGACAGTTTCCTTTTCTCTTTCTGTAGTAGTCGCAACGACAGGTCCGCTTATGGCTTAGATCAGTGCTTGAGACACCTGCGACAAGCTCAACGGCAGGGCCGCCAAGTGAGATCA
Source organism: Russula olivacea (assembly GCA_963926505.1). NCBI lineage: Eukaryota > Fungi > Basidiomycota > Agaricomycetes > Russulales > Russulaceae > Russula > Russula olivacea. Next base: position 316,491 of record OZ004879.1, on the reverse strand, counting down.
GTAAGAAGTCGGACAGGAGTACTTAGTGCTAACTGGCTGATGGTAGTAAGACACCAGTATGCATGGCCGCAGCTTCAGTATCGACTCGTAGGCTAGATCCACAGTGAACGACATCAGCGGCTGGCAGACGGGCACGCCCAACCAAACCGTCTCACTCCCGGGGGCATACAGTGACAATGACCTGGGGTCTACGATCCGAGCATGTACGCACCGTGCCCTACACTTTTCCCGGACCACCCCTGTCGAACATCGCATCGCCTCCCCACGTGGAAAGTCGTCGGGGAATGGGTTATCGTTGCTAGCATGCTGCCATCCACGGCGATGAGTCTTAAGCCGACGTCTACGACTCTATGAGTGGATCTGATTTTGGCGCACAAGTGCGCAAGTGACCTCACTGTCGCCGTTTAACCGGGTTTGTAAACCTCAGAAGCGCGACGCGTCGATGTCGCAGCGTGGCACGGGCGTCGCGCAGCGCAAATGCTCCATGGGCTTCATGCGGATCATACCGCGATCATGCATGTGTGTCATCCACAACGAATTTATCTCATTGCCGCCCTTTCCTTCCTTCCTTTTCACTACTTACCCATGGTAAGTACGCACGACATCACTCACGTGTTGATCTACCAACGTGAGACCTGGAATCGCTTCCTCCCCTTCATTAATTACTAGTACTCTCACAGTACTAGTGTATTGTTCCTCCTTCAGGGACCACGAGTTAACTGTTGCACGGGAACAAATTGAAGACCGCCCCGTTAATGGATTTTCCAGATATACTCCTGGTGGGTTGTGGGAGCAAGCGCAGGAACAGTGTTGTCACATTCATTGGCATGAGGGCGTACTCGGAGCGCGCCATCGCTGGGTTCAGTGGGTTGAGTTGTCACTGGTATTCCTTCGGGCGGTTGAAGGCTGCAGGAGAGACTGGGGATGGCGCGGGCTTATCACCTATACAGTACACGTGGAGTACTGCAAATGTACGGAGTAACTTGCGAAATAGTTCTTTGTCTGCTCCTCAAGCTAGTTTCCGGGACTTTTGAGTCTCCGAATTGCGTCCATTTCGAAGTCCGTCTTTTCCCGCGACGCACTTCAGGCGCCCTCGGTTGGGGTGAGAAGAATTAGTGTTGGGCAACCACTTTCCCCCCGGCCTAGCCCAGACGCAATTTTCTTAGCCGTTTGCCAGTGGAAATCCGTTCCGCCACACTGCTCAAGTAACTGGCAGTGTATCTTAAAGTTCCTCTATTCGAGAGTATATCGGCCACCTGCCCCGTCTCAGCATCACCCCATCATCATTTCATAGCCATCACACATTGTCGGATACACGGCCATTCCGAATGCAAACTTGAGGAACCCGGCACGTCGCTCGAATTACAAACTAACCAAAGTCGATGTACGCCTTTTGTTGCGTAACTTCTTGCAATGACTGCTGGCTGACTCGACGCGATGCAGACCAGATGGCGTCAATCGGCTTGCTCCTTGATGCTGTCCTACTGGATATCTTCGATTTCTATGTGGCAGACAAAGGTCCAGCTACGAAAACAAAAACAGAGGCATGGCAAATACTCATTCACGTGTGTCGTCGGTGGAGACACATTGTTCTTGGCTCACCACGTCGCCTGGATCTGCGTCTGTTTTGTACAGCCAACACGCCTGCAAAGGACATCCTGGACATCTGGCCAGCCTTTCCTATCCTCGTTAACGGCCATGTTCTCGAAAGAATTGACGAAACATCCTCCGACGATTCAGAGGTGGATAACATCGTTGCGGCACTCAAGCGTAGTGATCGCGTGTGTCAAATCATGGTCGCATGTACGACTTCGCAGATGGGAAAGGTGTCGGCGGCGATGCGGGAGCCATACCCAGAGCTGACAGACCTGTGGCTCAGGCCGTGGGATGAGATGGTGTCAGCCTTCCCCGATTCATTCCTGGGTGGATTCGCACCACGCCTGCGATCACTCTGGTTGGATCACATTGCATTTCCAGGGTTACCAAGACTACTCTTGTCTGCCACTAGCCTCATCACTCTTCGCCTCTTGGATATTCCTCATTCCGGGTACATTGCACCCGACGCGATGGTCACCGGCCTCTCCGCCTTGACCCACCTCAGAACACTTCAGCTTCGATTCAAATCCCCTCAGTCTTTCCCTACCCAGGATAGTCGACCTCCTCTTCCACAGAGACGTTTCGTCCTTCCTCTTTGTGATTTCGATTTCAGAGGGGTCAGCGAATATTTGGAGGACTTCCTGGCCCGCATCGATGTCCCTCAACTTAAATACTTAGAGATATCCCTTTCCAATCAAATCGATTTCGACACCCCGGAACTCATTCGATTCCTCAGCCGCACGCCATCGTTGAAGAAATTTGAAAAAGCCTGTATCGCCTTTGGTGGCGGCGCTGTTGGTGTCAAACTCTCAACACGGATACCTTACTTCGGAGCTCTTGACGTGAATATCCTCTGCAATGAGTTCGATTGGCAGCTTTCATCTTTGGCACAGTTCTGTAACCCATCCTTTCTTCCCCTTCCCATGACGGAAGATCTCTACATCTACGAGTATCAACGTTCGCTACCAGATCAGCAGGATGATTTGGAGAACACGGAGTGGCTGCAGGTTTTACGACCATTTAATGGAGTGAAGGATCTATACCTATCTAAGGAAGTTTCGGCACGTCTCACGCCTGCCATGCAAGCGATGGTTGGGGGCACGATGTTACCCACGTTGAAGAATATTTTCTTGGAGGGGTTCCAGCCATCGACACGTATTCCGGAGGGCATTAGAGAGTTTGTTGCCGAGCGACAGTCGAACGATAATGCTATATTGGTTTCTTGGTGGGACAGAGACCCGAAGCAGAAGATGTTCTAGGACTACTAATGATTTGAGGCTTTCGAGCCCATATATTTACCACGCATTATTTCATTTGGCGTCGATTTTTGGCATCATTGTGATCTGATCTCACTTTTCCCCATTACCCGTCGTCTCAAATGGACACAACATAGCCATAGATTCGGTTATCTTTGCTATTTACTCACATAACTGGTTGTCTTCCCAACTCGAACCCATGAGGTCCATCAAGAGGTCCGTAGATCATAGGCTGGTAGCGTCATTATATCTTTTCTTTTCTTTCTTGCTGCCGCTCAGGGGTCCTGAGATGCACCTGCTGAAGGTCACACTTTCTATTAGAGGTGGGGACCGTAATGAATGGACACACGTAATGTCGATATGCCGGACATATGGAAAATGTAAAAAAAAAGGGAGAGAAATGTCAGTAACTATGAAAACAGTGCCAGAGGAATGAATGAGAAAGGTATACTGTACAGTACTACTAAGGTCGTGCCGTCGTGGCTGGAGCTCGAGGTCAGAGAGAGGGCGTCGAACAGGTGGCTGTGAAGGCGGAACGGCCTTCGATTTGCTTGGTGTTGCCTTGCACTGGAGGTTGAGGACGTTGAGGGTTGAGGCCGTTGAGGAGGCGATGGTCGTGAGCGATGATGAGCTGTACAGTTGTGGCTTGTGGCTGACGGGCGCTTCGACGTGGCTGTCGAGCGTACCTCCCGACGCGCTCCTTACAACACACTGTACTGGCGCAAGATGGTTTCCCCACTTCCGGGGTATGTATGTCCCTCGTCTCGTTCCATAAAAGGCTCGCAATCGGGGCCGACTGCACCGCGCCTCACTCCCTCGCCATACTTCCCCTCCTTATCATTGCCCTCTCTCCTCTCCTCTCCCTTCTCCTCTCCGTCGCCGCTCACGGCTACCTCTCAAAAGTTGTCATAGATGGCAAGACCTACAATGGCAATATCCCCAAGGCGATGCCCTCAAATAGTCCCATCCGCCAGATAACCGATATCAACCCCGTAAAGGGCGCGAATAATCCGTCATTAAATTGCGGCCCGAACGCCCAGCTGGCCACAATGGTCGTACCTGCCAACCCTGGCTCAGTCATGGAATTCTACTGGGTAATTGTTGTTGGGGGAAACGTGTGTTTTTCATGTTTCCCCAAGCTGCTCCTCTTGCCTGACGCCACATTTTTCGCTCCCATAGTGGGCACATATCCTTGGTCCGATTATGACTTATATGGGTGCATGCGACTCATCGACCTGCGACAAATTCAATGGCTCAACGGCCAAGTGGTTCAAAATCGACCAGATCGGCAAAAAGTCGGATGGGAACACTTGGTACCAACAGGACATCGGTGCGTATCATTCTCCTCTCTCCTACGCCTTGTCAACACGCGTTAAACACGACACACAGCGAACGGCTTTCCAGCTTCTGTGACACTCCCGACCCAAGTAGCTCCAGGAGACTATCTAGTCCGTCACGAACTCATCGCCCTCCACCAAGCCATGGCACTCGGTGGAGCCGAGTTCTATCTATCCTGCACACAAATCCGCGTCGGTGGCTCCCAAACTGGCACCCCCAACCAAACCATCTCCTTCCCAGGCGCATACAATGACAACGACCCAGGCATCTACTATCCGAGCGCGTACACACCCGGAGCGCCATACACTTTCCCTGGTGGACTCGTGTCGAATCTTGCCTCGCCCGCGGATATGACTGGCCACCCGTCTGGGAATAGCTCGTCGTCGCCTGCAGGGGGAAACTCGCCCTCATCGTCCACGAATGGAGCTGTCTCTAGTTACCTACGACAAGCATACATGATATTGATGTTTTTCATGTGTTTGATCTACTAGCGAGTGACATGGAATCAATTTCTCCCCTTCATTCTCTTTCCCACCGTCACCGTGTATCATTACACCATTCCGGGGCCACGAACATTGCGTATATAACTACCCAAATTTTGCTGTACAAGCATGTATCCCTCTCCCATACCACTCTAGCTGACCGCGTCATAGCCAATTGTAGATCATGTAACTGCTTATTAGACTAACTATCAATGATTAATGAGTACAAATCACACAGGATGGTGGAAGTTTGATCGGCACCGAAGTGGGATAGCCCACACGGCGAACACGAACTCCCTCTAGCATGGCTTCGGGTACTCGTTACGAAAAAAGCATTGTGAGGTGCTACTGTACTAGTGGAATATTCCCAAAAAAAAAAAAACGAAGGTGAGGTGCTACTGTACTAGTGCCACATAGATCGCTGGCCTCGTGCCTCGGAGTGCGGCCGTGTTTGAGTCAGACGACACTCCGGGCTTTTCCGAAACTCCGAATCGCGTCCATTTGAGATCATTTGTCCCTTTCCCACTACTCAGAACAGCCTACCAGCGGACAGCAATAATGTCACAGCATGAGACAGAGGCACACTGTGACACAGCAAAGGCTCGCTGTGAGATGCCATCACCACTGGATAGTACGTGGGACTACACCGGCTCGGTAAAATCGCTTGACAACTGGATGATCATTGCGGATCGGACTGTTTTACACGCTCAACAAGTCTTCATCTGAATGCCTGCGAACGTAAGGGTTTACTATATTAAGTAAAAACATGAGGATGGGGCATGGATCACTGATGGGAAGAGGCACTGCTGTCTGTATATATAAATTTACTTGTGCCGGTGAGCAATCTAGCAACCTCTGTCCCTCACTCCGGACACCGAACATTTATCGATGAGCTTTCAGCAGCATGTCAAAAGAACTTCGTCTGCCGCATTGATCAAGCAACTAACGAAGTCTTAAATAGCCCTGCTCCGACCCGAACTGGACATCAAGTCTCCACATGCTCCACACCTTACCCCTCCAAGGTCGCCCTCGCCCTTCATCGTTGCCTAGTAGCCGGCCTGGCACGTCGATCTTAATGGATGGCCGTTCAAAAGTCTCGTTGAAGGTAGACAACTATGCACATCGCTGGACTAGAAGGGGCATACGCAGCCTGAGCCGACGTCGACGTATGTCATTTGCATAATATCCTGCAACTGCTGACTAGCGCTGACCACTCGATGTGATGTAGGGAAACTAATAACAATCAACATGTTCCCCGATGATGTCTTACTAGATATTTTCGACTTCTATGTGATTGGAAGTTTCCGTCCAAGTGAAAAACAAAGAATAGAAGAGTGGATAAGGCTGGCACACGTGTGTCGACGCTGGAGGAGTGTCGTTTTTCAATCACCACGCCGTCTCAATCTGCGACTCCTTTGTACACCCCAAACACCTGCGAGGGACATCCTGGACGTCTGGCCACCGTTGCCTCTCATCATTCACGACCCCTATGGTATTCCCAGGCACTGGAACGATGCATCAGGTTTGGATAACATCGTCGCTGCACTCGAGCACAACGATCGCGTGTGTCAAATTAAACTCAGATTCCTTACAAGTTCACAATTGGAACATGTCACGGATTCGGCAGCAATGCAAAAGCCTTTCCCAGAGCTGACAAATCTGCTGCTCTGCGTGTCTATATACGGACCGGCGCCAATACTCCCCGATTCGTTCTTGGGCGGAACTGCGCCACGTCTGCAATCACTTGACTTGAGTGGCATTCCATTTCCGGGGTTACCGAAACTGCTTTTGTCTACCACTCACCTCGTTTATCTTGAGCTTTATCGTATTCCTCCTTCCGGGTACATTCCAGCCGAGGCGATGGCCACCAGCCTCTCTGCGTTAACCAGTCTCGAGTTCCTTTGCCTTGAGTTTCGATACCCACGACCTCGCCCTGCCCTAGAAAACCGACGTCCGCCTCCGCTGACTCGCTCGATCCTCCCCAGTCTCTCCAAGATTCGATTCAAAGGAGCCAGCGAATATTTGGAGGAGATCTTGGCCCGGATCGATGCCCCTCGACTCAACGAATTGCATATAACCTTCTTCAATCAGATCATATTCGACACACCACAACTCTTTCAGTTCATCAGTCGAAGACCAACGCTGAGGGCACCGGAAATAGGCCATATCGCATTTAGTTCCGAGGCCATTATTGTCAAATTCCCATCACAGATGTCTGAGTACGGAGTACTCAGCGTGGAAATACCATGCATGGCGTCAGAATGGCAGCTTTCATCCCTTGAGCAGGTCTTCACCTCGTCCTTGCCTCCCCTTTCCACGTTGGAAGACCTCTACATCTTCGAAGATCGACTAAACCGACCACGGTGGCAAGACGATGTCGAAAATACGCTATGGCTGGAACTTCTACATCCGTTCGCTGCTGTAAAGAATCTCTACTTATCGGAGGAATTTGTACACCGTATGGCACCCGCCCTGCAAGAGCTTATCGGGGGAAGAACGACAGAAGCTTTGCCAACCCTGGAGAATATTTTTTTGGAGGATTTTCAGCCGTCGGGATCCATCCATGAGGGTATAGAAAAGTTCGTTGCTGCACGACGGCTCACTAGCCACCCTGTAGCAGTTTCCCTCTGGGAAGAGGATTCGAAACCAGTGATGTACCAGACCTATGATTTGTAATTACTTTTCACTTTCTGTTTCGTTAACGTTTCTTGTTATCTCCGAGGCTCCTTACCACCGCGATTTTCTTCTGCACTCCTATTTTTTGACATCACGATCGATATCCGTCCTCCGATTGTTTGATACATGTCGCGGATAGAGGCGACGCCGACGTAGCTACTGATATGGAATTAGACCATCTTGATCGCGTGCGTACCCAAATGACCAGGTCCGGAGGCAGAGAGCGAGAGTCAAAGAAGCGCCAGGCCCCGGGCCGAGAGTGCCGGCGGGACAAGCGAATGCGTGTTGCAACTGGTCGCAACTCAATTCACTCCACCTCCTGCCATGTTCCTCGCATTATTTTTGCCATCTCACACCTTCTCTCACACCTCCCTTCTGCCACCGGCCATGGCTATGCCCCTGGGTATATCACAGAAGTCGTCATATATGGAACGACCTACTCTCTCAACGTCTCCAGTTGAACGCGATGCCCTCAGATAGTCCAATCCATCTGATATCGGTCCCGCGAAGAGCACAGATAACCTACCCTTCTTGAATTCCGGCCTGAACACCTAGCTGGCCACCGTGTACGTACCCGCCAATCCAGTCTTGGTGATGGAGTTTTACTGGAGAAATCCTGGTGGGGAAAACGTGAGTTTTTTTAACTTTTTGCGTTCTCCCCCAGTCCTTACTTTTCCACCTTTTGCGCGTGACGCGTTCCTTTTTCTCTGCCAGTGTCTATAGTGGCCACAAATACAGGTCCGCTTATAGCCTAAATCGGTGCATGAGACACCTGCGACAAGCTCAATAGCATGACCGCCAGGTAAACGAGACACCAGTGATTGGCAGTGAACGACAAACCACGTCAGCGGCTCGCAGATGGGCACGCGCAACCAGGCGCATACAGTGACAACGGCCCTGGGTCTACGATCCGAGCATGTACGCACCGCGTCCTACACTTTTCCCGGACCACCCATGTCGAACTTCGAATCGCCTGCTAACCAAGTAAGTCGTCGGGGAATGGCTTACCATTGCCAGGGGGATATTCGAGCAGAATCGAGTCATTCGACGCCGTCGTCCACGACTCCATGGCAAAGAAGATTAAGCCGATGTCTACGAGTGGACCTGATTCTGGCGCGCAGCTGGCCTCACTGTCGTCGTTTTCAAACTCCAGAACGCGATGGTGGCGATGCGTCAATGTCGTGCCGTGGCACGGGTATCACGCAGCCCAAATGCACCATGAGCTTTATGCGTGCTATCCACGACGTATTTTATCATTCATGATCGTTGCCGTTCTTTCGTTCTTTCTTTTTCACTACTTGCCCTGAGACCTGGGATCGCTTTCTTCCCTTCGTTATGTTCATTTCACTCTCCTTCACAGTGTACAGTATTGCAACCGAAAAGGTTCGAGAGTTGTAAAGAAACGTCATACCATCCAGATACCTGGAGGCAAGATGGCAAAGCCAGGATGAGATGCTCGCATACAGCCTGCAGCATATATAGTAGTACAGTATAGTGAATGAGCAAAGATCTATTTTTTGGCGGAACGTCACAGTTTGGCAAGGTCCCACTCGCCTTATAGACATGTGCGTGACCCTCTCACCGTCGCCGCCAATGTTTTTGCCCCAGACTTCACTGTATCTGTATTATATCGGTTTTCAGTGACATCTGAAGATCGGAACTTCGTGTATAAGGTTGCTGAGCCGATCCCTCCTCTTACATAGTATCGCTCACTCGACGTCACAATAACTTCGCTCAATCCCCCCGTCTCCACCTCACCAATCCAACCGGTGTTTTATGTTCCAAACTAGGGAATTTTAGCACTCTTCCGAAGACCTCAGTGATGAGGTTGATTAAAGTCCGTTTTGGCGTTCAATTCTGTGTCGTGGAAATTGCCTCTGTACCTTCAGGTTCGGGAAGTGCGCCTGTCTGATCCACTCCGAACTTGAAGTCAACCGTGACCACGATCTCAGGAGTAGGAAGAAAACGAGGCTGAAATTCTCTGAAAGGATTTCGAGTGCCATGGCATTATTAGACATTGTTTGGTGCCACGGGAGATGCCGTGTCCGTGCCTGGCCTATGGTAATTTGTCACGCCGGCCTGGACTATTTTGGTGGCGCCACCAGTCCTCCAAGAGACGTCGCCGAATGAAGAAAAAAAAAATGGATGGCTCAAGAGCGCAATCTACCTAATCAGTTGTGAAATTAGATGATGGACCAAGCGGCAAGTCACGCAACTTCAATGATTTTGGTTATCAGGTTGCGCCAGGTGAACAAGACTCCTTTATGAGAACTTTCTGAGATTAGGTCATCTGACAGGTGTGGTCACAATGTCTGATGGTGTCTGATGGCGTTTATTCGTATATATTGCTTCCGTTTGGGCAACGTGGTGGGCAATCACTTTTCCTCCCCAGCCCAGAGAGAGGCCCAATCTTCTTAGCCGTATGTCAGTGGAAATCCATTCCGCCACATTGCTGACGGTATCTCTTATAGTCCCATTCGAAAGTATATTGTCCACCTGTCGCACTTCAGCATCGCCCCATTACATTATTTCCTAACCATCACACATTATCGGATACACGGCCATTCCGATTGCAAGCTTGAGGAACCCGGCACGTTCCTCGACTTGAAAAACAAACTAGAGCTTAACATACTAGACGATGTACGCCTTTTGTTGCGCAACTTCTCGCAACCGCTGCTGGCTGACTCGACGCGTTGTAGACCAGATGTCATCAATTGACTTGCTCCCTAATGATGTCCTACTAGACATCTTCGATTTCTATGTGGCAGACAAAGGTCCAGCTACGAAAACAAAAACAGAGGCATGGCAAATACTCATTCACGTGTGTCGTCAGTGGAGACACATTGTATTTGGCTCACCACGTCGCTTGGATCTGCGACTGTTTTGTACAGCCAACACACCTGCAAAGGACATCCTGGACATATGGCCAGCCTTTCCTATCCTCATTAACGGCTATGTTCTCGAAAGATTTGGCGAAACATCCAATATTGTATCCGACGATTCAGAGGTGGATAACATCGTTGCTGCACTCAAGCGTAGTGATCGCGTATGTCAAGTCATGGTCGCATGTACGACTTCGCAAATGGAAAAAGTGTCGGCGGCGATGCAGGAGCCATTCCCAGAGCTGGCAGCTCTGTGGCTCAGGCCGTGGGGTGAGATGGTGCCAGTCTTTCCCGATTCATTCTTGGGTGGATTCGCGCCACGACTGCGATCACTCTGGTTGGATCACATTGCATTTCCAGGATTACCAAGACTACTCTTGTCTGCCACTGGCCTCGTCACTCTTCGCCTCTTGGATATTCCTCATTCCGGGTACATTGCACCCGACGCAATGGCCACCGGCCTCTCCGCTTTGACCCACCTCAGAACACTTCAGCTTCGATTCAAATCCCCGCAGTCTTTCCCTGCCCAGGATAGTCGACCTCCCCCTCCACAGAGACGTTTCGACCTCCCACTTGGTGATTTCTATTTCAAAGGGGTCAGCGAATATTTGGAGGACTTCCTGTCCCGCATCGATGCCCCTGAACTTAACTACTTGGAAATATTCTTTTTCAATCAAATCGATTTCGACACCCCAGAACTCATTCGATTCCTCAGCCGCACACCATCGTTAAAGAAGTTCGAAAAAGCCTGTATCGTCTTTGGTGGTGGCGCCGTTGGTGTCAAACTCTCAACACGGATACCATACTTCGGAGCTGTCGACGTGAATATCCTCTGCAATGAATTCGATTGGCAGCTTTCATCTTTGGCGCAGTTCTGTAACCCATTCTTTCGCCCCCTTCCCACGACGGAAGATCTCTACATCTACGAGTATCAATGTTCGCTACCAGATCAGCGGGACGATTTCGAGAACATGGAATGGCTGCAAGTTTTACGACCATTTAATGGTGTAAAGGATCTATACCTATCTAAGGAAGTTTCGGAACGCCTCACGCCTGCCATGCAAGCGATGGTTGGGGGCACGATGTTACCCACCTTGCAGAATATTTTCTTGGAGGGGTTCCAGCCATCGACACGTATTCCGGAGGGCATTAGAGAGTTTGTTGCCGAGCGACAGTCGAACGATAATGCTATATTGGTTTCTCGTTGGGACAGAGACCCGGAGCAGGAGACGTTCTAGGACTACTAACGATTTGAGCCATGTATTCACCACGCATTATTTTCATTTGCCGTCGATTTTTGGCATTATTGTGATTTAGTTTCACTTTTCCGATTACCCGTCGTGTCAAATGGACACAACGTAGCCATAGATTCGAGTTATCTTTGCTATTTACTCACATAACTGGCCGTCCTCCTAACTTGATCCCTGATGAGGTCCGTCAAGACGTCCGTAGTTCACCCGCACTCCGTGACATGGTAGCGTCATTACAACTTTCTTGCTGCCGCTTCAGGGTCTTGAGATGCACCTGCTGAAGGTCTCGATTTCTTCCGGAAGTAGGGTATAAAGCACTTAGAGGAGATGTTGGTTACCGCGCTAATGACTGAGGGTTTGGAAGATGTAGACGAAACCCAGTAGCTGGATGCCAGTGGTCACTGGTCATAATAGATTCTACTGTACGCTTGTTGCATTTATTTATCAGGAACAGTGTCATTACTTTTGTCTTTTTGTTGTCTTTTTGTACTTTTATTTTTACTTTCTGTACTTAAATGGTCATGTCTTTTGAAAGTAAACAGACTGGGCTTTTACAAGACAAAAAAGACATGAAAAAGTAATGACACTTTCCTGATGCAACTTTGCGAATATTTCCCTTTTTGTACTGTAGGTGGCCGCCGGCCTATGGACCCATGGCCAGGTGACGATTCTCACGAACGTGTCGAACTATTTGTCCGCCCTGGCATGCTTGACATAACTTACTGTAACTTACAGGAGGCGACTAACTCGACTTGCTCTTAACGGATACCCTTATGGTAATTTAAGGGTCTTTTCAATTCAAATATTCCTAATCAGGTATTCCTAATCAGGGTATGCGTCACGAGCAAGTCGACTGTATGTCAGTTGTCAACTGACGGTCACTCTTCAACTGACGGTCACTCTAGGTCATGCCAACACCGGCGCAAGACGTTTCCCCACTTCCGGGATGTGTCTGGTGTCCCTCTCCTGCTCTTTCATTCAATAATAGGTTCACAATCGGGGCCAATGCACCCCACCTCACGCTGGCATGCTTCCCATCTTCATCTTTGCCTTCTCTCCCCTCCTCTCCCTTCTCCCCTCCGTCACTGCTCACGGCTACCTCTCAAAGGTCGTCATAGATGGCACGACCTACAATGGCAACAACCCCCACAATGCAAAGCCCTCAGATAGTCCCATCCGCCCGATATCAGATATCGGCCCCGTACAGGGCTCGAATAATCCCTCATTGAGTTGTGGCTTGAACGCCCAGTTGGCCACTATGGTCGTACCTGTCAACCCTGGCTCAGTCATGGAGTTCTACTGGGTAAATCCTGGTGGGGGAAACGTGTGTTTTTCGTGTTTTCCCCAAGCTGCTCCTGCCTGACGCCACTTTTTTCGCTCCCATAGTGGGCACATATCCTTGGTCCGATTATGACTTATATGGGTGCATGTGACTCATCGACCTGCGACAAATTCAATGGCTCAACGACCAAGTGGTTCAAAATCGACCAGATCGGCAAAAAGTCGGATGGGAACACTTGGTACCAACAGGACATCGGTGCGTATCATTCTCCTCTCTACTACGCCTTGTCAACACGCGTTAAACACGACACACAGCGAACGGCTTTCCAGCTTCTGTGACACTCCCGACCCAAGTAGCTCCAGGAGACTATCTAGTCCGTCACGAACTCATCGCCCTCCACCAAGCCATGGCACTCGGTGGAGCCGAGTTCTATCTATCCTGCACACAAATCCGCGTCGGTGGCTCCCAAACTGGCACCCCCAACCAAACCATCTCCTTTCCAGGCGCATACAATGACAACGACCCAGGCATCTACTATCCGAGCGCGTACACACCCGGAGCGCCATATACTTTCCCTGGTGGACCCGTGTCGAACCTTGCCTCGCCCGCGGATATGACTGGCCAGCCGTCCGTGAATAGCTCGTCGTCGCCTGCAGGGGGAAACTCGTCCTCGTCGTCCACGGCAGAGGATGGCAAGCCAACGTCCACAGCGATGTCTGGCAAGCCGACGTCCACGAATGGAGCTGGTTCTGGTTACCCACGGCAAGCATGGATGACATTGATGTTACTCACGTGTTTGATCTACTAGCGAGTGACCTGGAATCGGTTTCTCCCCTTCATTCTCCTCTTTCCCTCCGTCACCGTGTATCATTACACCTTTCCGGGCCACGAATATTGCATATATAGCTAACCACACTTTGCTGTAAAAGTATATATCCCTCTCCCTTTAAGGTGGACTGCGTGGCTGCGCTCGCACAGCCCACTCCGGTGCACTTTCTCACTCTTCCCTCATTCCTTGCTTCCCCTCTTACTTGCTACCTTACCTACTCTAGACACTCCCTCAGGCTTATTAAGGCCTTATTCCCTATCCTTTTTAGTTTACATTCAGGGCATCACATGTCATGCGGCATGCATGGTCATGTTGTCCTTCACTCCATTCTAAGTTAGATTGCGACAGGTCATGTATATAATTGCGCTAACTTACCAAACACTTTTCAATCCAGTTCCCCCTTGGTGGCTCGCCTTTTTTCCCTCTCGCCTCTCAGCCCGCTGCGCCTCCAACTTGAGACCTGAGGGCAGGTCGCCGAATAGAGCTAGTCGCCAAACAGAGCCGCCGAGCTGTCACACGCACCTCGCCCTCATGCTGGATGCAGTTTTCATCACTTTGGTCTTCGACTCGGACCTGAGGGTCCAAGACACCAACCCGAGCAAGTTGCCAAACGGAGTCGCCGTGCCGTCGCGTGCGCCTTACCCTCCGGTAGAACACTTATTCCCTTTCCCTCTTCTAGATCTTCTATTTCTGCCCTTACCGAATCACAAGTGCGACACTCAACCATGCTACATCCCATACCGCTCTAGCTGACAGCATCATAGCCAGTGGTAGCCCTAAAAGCATGGCTATGGGGTGCTCGTTACGAACAAACCGTTGTGGAGTGCTACTGTACTAGCGCCACATAGATCGCTGGCCTCGTGCCTCGTTAGTGCCTTCCTCCCTCTTCCGTAGGGTAATGGCGGGCAGCCAGTTATGGACACGGTGCCTGACCCTGACCTTCTCCTTACCCCGGTCGCCAATGCTTTTGGCCCAGCGCCTACTGTATCGGTTTCCAGTGACATCTGAACTCGTGTTCAAGCTATACTCGGTCCCTCCTCCTACATAGTATTCCTCACTCGACGTCACAACTACTTTGCCCAATCTCCACGTCACAGCGTCATTAAACTTGCCGGCGCTTGTGTTCTAGGCTAGGGAACTTTAGCACGGTGATGAGGTTGATGGTCCGTTTTGGCGTTCTGTGTCGTAGAAGAATCATTTTGGTTTAACGGAGAACTCGGACCGGTGTTTCTTGGTGTTCACACCGTGACATGATGGCACGCAACTGGCAAAATGAGCGTCATTGAGTTTGGGTTTTCATTTGTGGCGCATCATGACTTCTAACAACAGATTCAATCTCATGTCCAGAAGCTCGGAGGCCAGATCGAAGATCTGAAAGTTTTCTAGCTGATTGATCCCGGCGGCTCGGAGGGCCACATGTTGTACACCACAATTTTCGGAGTTTGCCACGGGGAAGAACAGGATCCGCGTTTGTTTGTCACTCAGCAATCAATAATCCTAGAAATAGTGGCCAATTTCGTGGGGGGGACGACCTCTGGGCTATAATAACTCCGTTCAAGACATTGCTCATCCTAGCTCCCAAGTTCTCTTCCTCCCTCTCCTCGTGAGCCGGTATTTCCGCCTGACAGGTGATCTGGTGGTCAGGGATTTCTCTTCTTATTGATGGCGCTCGCATGCTCAACGAAGGATATAAGAAAGTAATTTACCTCTCACTATATATATGCCCCTTCCCCGTATCAAGCTGATGACGCTCTTACCTTAGGCAAGACCTGGTCTGTTCAAACTCGCCACTTTCCGGCGATGGGCGGTGCTGGCTACCGGACCTGACTTGATGGATGATAACTGAATGATATGATTGATATCAACTTGAAGAGGGCCCCAGATAATGTCCTGTCTAGGTCTGAACGACTCGGAATCGATGAAATATGTTCAGTTGGCGTGCAAAACGGAGCCTGAGTACTGAGTGCCCATATTGATCAAGGCTTATCTAGCTCGTTCAGCCAGAATACACGCTAGACGTATCGAGCGCTATCAACACGCATTCGAACGTCCATGTTTGTGCCACGCGCCAAAGACACGTGATCGCGGTGCAACTTCACGCGCCTGCCTAGACTCATCACCCTCCAGTCTTGCCGCGTCATCCTTTTCTGAAAAAAAACTGAATCGGAGCAAAGTCAATGTACCTCTTTTGTTGCCCAACATCCGATAAAAACTGCTGACCGGAATCGATTCCGATGTAGGCCAGATGATTCCGATCGACATTCTCGCCGACGATATCCTACTAGAGATATCCGACTTCTCTTTAGGGTAAATATCGACCCACGAACCTCTGATACATGTCTGTTGACGATGGAAGATTATTGTCTTTGGCTCGCCGCGATGCCTTGATCTGAAGCTTTATTGTACGCCCAGAACACGTGCAAGGGACATGTCTACTAGGCTAGCCTTGCTTCCGAGTCTCATCATTTCAGGACATAGCCGTGGCCGGCGGCAGAAGGGAGGTGTGAGAGAAGATGTGAGATGGAAAAGATACTTCAATTCACTCTGCTTTCGGACCTGATAGTGGGTCAGCAGGCAGTCATTTGAGTACACGATCAAGATGACTTAATTCCGGATCAGTAGCTACTGTACATCGGCGTCGCCTCCATCCGACACATGTAATCAGACGACAGCGTATCAATCGTGGTGATCATGATGTCAAAAATACAAGTGCAAAGGAAAATCATGGTGGGAAGGAGATAACAGGACACGTCAACGAAACAGAAAATGAAGACCGTTACAAATCCTTGAGCCAGAGCACCTCCTGATCGAAATTCCTGCCCCAGTGAGAAACCGCTACAGGGTGACTAGTGAGCTGCCGTGCAGCAACGAACTTTTCTATGCCCTCATGGAGGGGTCTCGACGGCCGAAACCCCCTCAACAAAATATTCTCCAGGGTGGGCAAAACTTCTGCTGTTCTTCCCCCGACAAGTTCTTGCAGGGCGGGCGCAATACGGGGCACATATTCCTCGGATAGGTAGAGATTCTTCACAGCAACAAACGGTTGTAAAAGATCCAGCCATAGCGTCTTCTCAACACTGTCTTGCCAACGTGGTGGGTTTCCTCGTTTCTCGGAGATGTGGAGGTCTTCCAACGTGGAAACGGGAGGCAAGGACGAGGTGAAGACCTGTTCAAGGGATGAAAGCTGCCATTCTGACACCGTGCATGGGATTTCCACCTTGAGTACAGTGTAGTCAGATGTCTGTGTTGAAAATCTGACGATAATGGCGTTAGAAGTAAATTGGATATAGCCCTTTCCTGGCGCCCTGAGCGTTGGTCTTCGACTGATGAACTGGGAGAGTTGTGGTGTGTCGAATATGATTTGATTGAAGAAGGTTATATACAATTTGTTGAGTCGAGGGGCATCGATCCGGGCCAAGATCTCCTCCAAATATTCGCCGGCCCCTTTGAATAGAATGTCGGTGAGACTGGGGAGGATAGAGCGTGTCAGCGGAGGCGGAGGAGGACGTCGGCTTTCTACGGCAGGGCGAGGTCGTGGGTATCGAAAATGAAGGTGAAGGAACTTGAGGTTGGTCAACGTAGAGAGGCTGGTGGCCATCACCTCGGGTGGGATGTACCCGGAATGGGGAATATCATGAAGGTGAAGATTGACGAGGTGAGTGGCAGACAAAAGTAGTTTCGGTAATCCTGGAAATGGAACGTCACGCAAGAAAAGTGATCGCAAACGTGGCGCGGTTCCACCCAAGAACGAATCGGGAAGTATTGTTGGCCGCGGTCTATCGTCACTATATGCGCCGAGGTGTAGATTCGTCAGCTCCGGGAAAGGCTTATGCATTGCCGCCGAATCCGTGACATGTTCGAAATTTGAACTTGAAAAACTATCAAGTTCGATTTGACATACGCGATCGTTGTGCTCGAGTGCAGCAATGATGTTGCACACACCCGATGTACCTTTCCGGCGATTGAGAGTTCCATAGGGGTCCTGAATGATGAGAGGCAAAGGCGGCCAGATGTCCAGGGTGTCCCTCGCACGTGTTTTGGGTGTACACATGAGTCGCAGATTGAGGCGACGTGGGGATTGAAAAACGACACTTCTCCAGCGTCGACACACGTGTGCCAGCGTTATCCACTCCTGTATCCTTTGTTCTTCAAATGGATAAAAACCAAATATTTCCAGTAATACATCATCGGGGAGCATGTCGAATGTTATCAGCTGACCTATGTCGCATTGCCACTCAGCAGTCAGTCGTCCTGTGATATTGTTCAAATGACATACCTCGACATCGTCTGAGTATGTCGTTGCTAGTCCGGCGACGTGCATAGTTGTCTACTGTCAAGGAGCCTTCTGAACGGCCATCCACTAAGATCGATGTGCCAGGGCGGCTAGGAAACGATGGAGGGGCGAGGGCGGTAGGGGGGTAAAGTGTGGAGACTCGGACTTGATGTCCAGTTCGGGTCTGAGCAGGGCTATTTAAGACCTTGTTAGTTACTTGGTCTATGCGGCAGATGAAGTTCTTTTGACGTACTGCTTCCAGTGAAAGCTCATGGATAAAGATTCAGCGTGGGACAGCGGTTGCTTGTGGATTGCTCACGAGTATATTTATACAGACAGCGCCTCTTTCCACCAATGATCCATTGATCCATGCTTCATCCTAATGTTTTTAACTTATATTACAGTAAATTGCAAAACGATAGATGTTTCAAGTTCGCGTCAGGGCTCAAATATGCGCCAAGTGAAGTGCCAATTGCCAAAAATGGGAAAGAAAGTGGAGCTCGATACTGCAACGGGAAGGTGTGCATATTTTAGCTCTGGTGCGAATCGTCTATAGTTTGCAATTTGCTGTAAACCCTTACGGTTTGCAGTGATGGGCCTTCCTGGAATTCTGATGAAGACTTGTTGAGCGTCCGTTGGAGCAACGTCCCCGCGCAGCACACAATAACTCGAGAATGTCTCTTGACAGACAGATCCGAAATGAAAGCAATCCCCGGCCGCTCCCAAAGTACAGGACCGTCATTCCCATACTGTATACCTACCTACCCCTACTACCAACTCAATACCAAGTGCAAAGTGCAGGTGGCCCTGTGCGCGCCATCCACATGTTCTCGCCGCCTCCTCTGCAAAGACGTAGTGCGGTTCCGCTCAAGAACGAATCGGGAAGTATTGGCGCCTGTCCATCGCTTGTAAATTTGAATTTGAAACATAATTTGACATACGCGGTCGTTGTGCTCAGTGCAGCGATGATGTTGTCCACACCTGATGTACCTTTCCGGCGATTGAGAACGCTATAGGGGTTGAATGATGAGGGGCAAAGGTGGCCAGATGTCCAGGGTGTCCCTTGCAGGTGTTTCGGGTGTACAAGGGAGTCGCAGATGACACTTCTCCAGCGTCGACACACGTGTGAATCAAATAACGCATCTGCCGCTTCTCAGTTTGTAACGCCGCTCCGAGTACGATCCTTGCTACCTATGTATGGACTGGGACTCGCACGCCTATCTGGAGGCGTAGCGCCATACAGGTGTTCGACATCGCATCAGAAGGAATGGGGTGACAGCGAGACAGCGCTGGCCTCCTATATTGAGTTAGTGTGAGAGTTTTTGTTCGATGAACACCTGTGGCCACGCTTTTGGGGAGCCGCGTGTCCCCCGCAGGTCATCAAATCCTTCGATAAACATCACACCTCGAAAGTCCTGCTGTAACATACAAGTGATCTGTCTCTACCGCTGGCCTATGATGCAGTCAGCTTGTTATGAATGGCACGCATAAAGCTCACGCAATGTTTGCTGCACGATGCCCGTGCAACACCACAACAGTAACACGTCACACTTCTAGAGTATGCAAACCTGATTCAATGGCGACTGCGCCATTGGCTGCTCACCAAAACCAAAACCATTTGTGTGTACGTCGACTTGGAATTCTTGATTCGCAGTGGATGATAGCGATGAGATCCCTCAGGGCGATGACAACGCGACAACTGGCCGTCCGCAAGCATGACATGAGCGGACCGGGAAGTGTAGGGAGCTCCGGGGATGTATATGCGTGGATCGTAGTTTA
Organism: Russula olivacea; assembly: GCA_963926505.1. NCBI lineage: Eukaryota > Fungi > Basidiomycota > Agaricomycetes > Russulales > Russulaceae > Russula > Russula olivacea. The sequence continues at coordinate 296,848 of OZ004879.1, read as the reverse complement.
CTGGGTCGTTGTTGTAGTATGCACTCGGGGGAAGAAGGCGGTTTGGCTGAACGTCCCCGTTTGGGAGCGCCGATGAGGATTTTGTGCAGGATGGATAGAACTTGGAAAATCGCCGGGGTCACGGCTAGGTAGAGGGCGAAGATCTCGTGCTAACTAAGTAGCCCCCTGGAGGTACCTGCGACGGGAGGGTGACAGAGACGGGTTTACCACTTTCTATCCAGTTTACGCGTTAAAGTTGTACGGCCGGGAGAGATGGGGATGATACGCACATACGCCCTGTTGGTACCAAGTCATCCTGTCCGACTTGTCGCCGATCTGGTCGATTTCGACTTTTGAACAAGTTGGCGGTTGGGATCGTTGAACTCGCCGCACGTCAAGGAGTCTTATGGACCCGTTCAAGTCATAAGCGGACCTGTGTTTGTGGCCACCACGGGAAAAGGTGAAAAAAAAAACAGTCAGGCAAAAGGAGTAGCTTGATAAACTTGGCGTAGGGACTGAGAAAACGTGAGAGACTCACGTTTTTCCCCAACAAGATTTCTCCAGTAAAACTCCATCACAGAGCCCGGGTTCAAGTTGGCCGGTACGACCATGGTTGCCAGTTGGGCGTTCAGGCCGCGATTCAGGAATTTGGGTTGGTGTGATGGTGTCTGTTCCCTTGGTCGATATCGGATCTGGGGTCATCCATCGCGTTCAAATGACCTATGGTTACTGTGACAAAGGCAGCAGCAGATGGAAGGAGAGTGACGAAGAAGTGGGGAGCACAGCGGGAGATCTCCTGGCCGCGTGCCACGTGGTCGCTCTCCGCGTTGGCCGCGTGGCACTCCGCGTTGACCAATGGAAATACTCTGGCTTGAATTCCAATCAATCGCCTCCATCTCACCCTGACAGGGAACGTCAACATCCTTCTCTACGGATATCCTTCAAACTCCCCAATCTCGGCGCGATAAGGTTTAACGGGGTCAGCGAATGTCTGGAGGATCTCTTACTCCACATCGATACCCCTCGACTCGGCCACTTCGCAAAAGGCTTTTGCAGCATTCCGAGGCGGCAAAAACAATGCGCCATAATGATGTCCAGGCATTCAAGGTGGCGCACGGTGGCTAGGCTTCAACCAACTGGCCTCCCAATCATCGAATCCTCATCGACGAGCCAGCTCTCCACCACATGTCGAGGGCATTTCAACACCTGCTGCATTGATCAAGCAAACTAACGTTTTCACGAATAGTCCTGCCCAAAAGCACTCCCCTCAACACGTCTCCGCTCCACGCCCCGACACCGACTTCGCCCCTCCATCATTTCCTGGCTACCCTGAATCATCGACCTTGGACTCAGAAGATTCACTGATGGCAGATGATAGTGCATGTACGTCTTTGCGATCCCTACTTGACTCGATGCGATGTAGGCCAGGTGCCAATCGAAATGCTGCTGCTTTCCACGGGTTTCATTCTCTGAGAATTGCGCGTCGGGTCAGCTGTCATTCCTCTATCGCGTTGGATAGACTAGTTTAAAGTACTGGATGCTGTTTGAATGGGAGCTGCTGAGGATGTCGTGAAATCAAGCAATTGCAGCAGCTCACAGCGGTGGCAAGGTGCAGACGTGACCGCGGTCGCGGTCATGTGTTGGCCTGAGACACGTGTCCGCGTTGCGATCCCCGCCTTCCCGAGCCGCCACTCGCCAGTGGCCGCGCACAGCTTTGCCTGTGGCACAGCGTAGGCAGAGCGCAGGTCGTCATCCCGGGACAGCCATCTTGCCTAGGGCGGGGCAGAGCGACACGTGGGGCGGCGGTGTGACCATGTGCAAGGCTGGTGAGAGTGGAAGGGAAGTTGAATGGAAAGTTGCTGTGATTTGTGTAAGTGCTAGCTGGCCTGAGGTATACGGGCGAAAGCCTGTGGATCCAGCAGGAGAGGTGAGTTGCGCGGGCGGGTAATGCAGACTCGCTCGTAGTGGCGACCCGAACTGCTGGTGATCACAGACTCACTGAGAGTGTGAGCTGCTGAGCTACTGCAATGGCAGTGGTGGGATAATTCTCCAAGCACTGCCGTACTGGCCGTGCTTTCACACAGTCTGGCTGAGAGTACACGCAGGGCAAATGATTACGTTATAAGGTCTATGCACATTTATGGTAAGTTCACCGCATTTTTTAGGCAAACCATTTCGTCCCTGTCGAATCTTCCGAGTCATCGATGAGCTTTCCGTCGTATGTTAACAGCCTACTTTGATAAAGCAGCTAACAATGATTTGAATAGCCTTGCTGGAAAGCAGACATTTCGTCAAGTCCCCCCACCGCAATCCGCTAGCTGCCCTGCCCTGCCATCATTTTCTGGCAGCCCTAAATCCTCAATCCTGATGGATGACCTTGCAGAAGACTCGTTGACGGCGACGCATTGGGCAAGTGATGAAACCGGGAAGGAACTCATCAGAAGAGGTCAATATATGTCCTTTGTGTATCATCCTTACGACGATTACTGACCGGTGGGACTCGGATGTAGGCCAGGTGGCGGCGGCAATCGACATTCTCACCGAAGATGCCCTCATAGAAATATTTGATTTCTATTTGTATGACCTTGGACTCGATGCTTGGCATACGCTGGTGCACGTGTGCCGAAGATGGAGAATCATTGTTTTCGGCTCATCAAATTACCTGGCCCTGCTGCTTCTTTGCCGACCCGAAACGCCTGTGCGGCAGTTACTGCATATCTGGCCGCCATTTCCTGTCGTTATAACTGGCAAGGGCTACCTAACATCGAGTTTGGATAACGTCATTGCCGCACTTGAGCACAAAGACCGCGTATGTGAAGTAACGCTCATAGATATTTTACCTTCGCAATTGGAAGAAGTTGGGGCCGCTATGCAGGAGCCATTCCCCGAGTTGGCATGTCTCGAGCTTCACACGGACGAGAACGGGCTTCCGGCCCTTCCCTATTCGTTCTTGGGTGGATTTGCACCAAGTCTGGAAGTACTCAAGTTGTCCGGCATTCCATTTCCGAAATTACCATATCTACTTTTGTCTGCCCCTTACCTCGAATCGCTTCACCTTTGCCATATCCCCGATTCCGGATATATCTCACCTCAAATAATGCTCCCTTGCCTCTCCCTATTGACGGACCTTGAAGAACTACGGATCGAGTTTTATTCCCTCCAATCTCTCTTCCGTCGCCAGTCGGCAAGCCGACGTCCGCTGACGGGGACGCGCACTTTCCTCCCCGTTCTCAGGCGTTTTTCCTTCACTGGGTCTACCAGATACGTGGAGAACCTCGTGGCCCGGATCGATGCCCCTCTACTTGAACGATTGGTTATAAATCTCTTTGATGTACTCGTAGCTGACATTCCACAACTCGTCCAACTCATCAGTCGCACGCCGATGTTCGAGGCACCTATCGAAGCACATGTCTTCTTTAACGATGGCGCCGGTCGGGTCACACTTCGCTCTTCAAAACGGATAATTGGCACCGAAGCGGTCACGGTTAACATCAGGTGCGGAGACTCTGGTCGACCGCTTTCTCGTCTGGCACAGATCTGTAGCTCCTTGCCTTCCCTCTCTACGGTGGAGTACCTCTACATCAGCAAGGATAGAGAACCGTCACGACATTGGCCAGACAGCATCGAGAACGCACGATGGTGGGATCTGTTACGCCCATTCACCGCTGTGAAGAACCTTTATCTATCCAAGGTATTTGCGCCACGTATTGCGCCAGCCTTGCGAGAGCTCTTTCGCGAAGGCACGATGGGTGTGTTACCCAAGCTGCAGAATATATTCGTAGAAAAATCTCAGCCATCGAAACCTGCTGAGACAGCTATTTGGCAGTTTGTTTCCACGAGACACGTCGACGGTCACCCTATAGCCGTTGCCCACTGGGACAGAAAGCTGGACACGTGGGAAGACGATGACTCGGATGAGTGGTAAGGGTTCTTTGAGGTCCGTATCCCAATACTTTACATTTGGTGTCGTCTATTGACCAACTCACATTCTCTTTTTCACTCGTTATCTGACCCTGCGATACAAATCGTAACAATTTTTTTCAAAAATATTACCGTGCTCAGACCTATTTTTTAATCGTAGGTTAATAGATTTAGTGTTCAGTATGGGCCCTCAGTGGCTCACAGTCTTGCTCAATCGATTCACTTGTGTCTTGCGCTATGACGGTGTCGTTGTATGCGTCATTCCGGTTCAAGTTGCCAATCGGAATTTCAGGGACAGGACCTAGTCTATTCACAGTTGACAACCCTACGAGCTAGCAATTGATGTGGATCACATCTCGTCACTGTCCGACACCCAGCCTTCCTCGGGAAACACAGTATTGTGAAAGAGCAACAGTTGGTTCGAGTCGGTTAGTCCCAAACTATAGTAGTCTCGAACAATATCGTTGGCGGTTGCCCTCGGCCAGTTTCAACCTGAAATCCTTTGTGTCCAGTTCTTCATCTTCGTCTTCGAGCAGCTTCACACTTTCACCTCGAACACTCTCCTAGTCATTTCACTCCAAGCCGGACCAACCCCAACCGTCATCATGTTCACTCAAATAAACGTCGAACCCCGTATGTGTGTGCAAGCACCGTCCTCAGGTCACCAATTACACCATCGCATACAGACGGCGTGATCGTATCTTCACGAGAGGCACACCGCCAGTGCTGTGTCGAGCCAGGCACGCAGGTGCTCCCACGGACCCAGTCAAGTCTTGCATCTGCGGGCACTCTGCCACTGTGTCAAATCCCGATCGATTGATATTTCGAGTCCCCATTTAGTCAAGACCACCGTTGATGACGCGACCGCGCACCGTGACGTTGCTGTAGTGCTCTCACCAAAAGATGCTTCGCTCGATGGAGCCGGCCGCGATTGTCCGCTTGGTGAGCACCGCGTACCGCAGAGTCGCAGACACGTTTCAACCCACAAATCAGGCATGGCGTCGCTCAGAGCCGGCGTGACTCATGAGCAATATGCACGTCGTTGTTGGCACTGTAAAAATATATTATGAAAATTTTGAACAAGCGACTCGGACTATCGATACATGTCACTGTGCCAGACGTTGTCGACATGGTGATGAGACCTGTGCATTAAGCAGCTGTCATAATTTTTATCAGGATGAATAGGTAAGGTCTTACAATAAGCATATCTTTTTTGGCCCACAGGGCTGGCTGCTCGAAGTTAAGCCGGTAAAGTGCGTTCAGGCCTCGCGAGGCACACTCAAGGCACGTGATTACGTTTCAAATTCCCTCTCCCTTCGCGTTACCCACTACAGTAACTTACTGTAAGTAGATTAGATAATAAGAATGGCCCACGTGCGTACTTACACTGCATGCAAATCAAAGTATTTAGTGTGAAAAAACTCGAAAAAAAACTCGGAAAATAGTTTAACTTTTTTTTAGAGTTTTTATGTAAGAAAAACTTTGAAGAAAAACTTAAAGTTTTTCCCGGGCAAGTCCCGGCCCGGTAAACTGTGAGAAGAAAATGCTTTTTTTGTTTCAAAAGTTTTTGCAGAAAAAGTATTTTCTTCCCACAGTTCACCGGCCCAGAATTTACCCGGGAAAAACTTTAAGTTTTTCTTCAAAGTTTTTCTTACATAAAAACTCTAAAAAAAAGTTAAACTATTTTTCGAGTTTTTTTTCAAGTTTTTTCACACTAAATACTTTGATTTGCATGCAGTGTTAGTCACGGCTGCAGACAATAATACACACTTTAATTAGCTAGTTTACACCTCCGAGTCATCAATATCGCTTTCACTGTCACTTTCCAGATCACTCAGTATGAGATTGCTCACACCTCGCTTATCGCTTAGCGTCTGCCATGCACTATCTTATCTCACTGCGCTCTGTTCCAACAGGATCCACCAAGAATCGCAATTTCGTTGGTGTACGATGATGTAAGTACCAGTTGAATTACCTTCGGAAATGGGCCAAATGGCTTCTGCCTTGCTGCCAGTGGTTCTTCGGATTGCAAACTCGTGAGGATAATTGATACTAATGCTACACATGCGATCGCTGTGCTCCTTGGGTGCAGTAATGCTGTTGTCCGGTGTATGTGCTCTTACAGGGAGACTGAATTAGGACTTAGGAGGCCTAATGCGGGGTTGTCTGTATCGTAGGGGTGCGCGCCATTCCCGTACCTCACGGGCCAGACGGTTCCGTACTACGGGGCCCATACCCGTGCCTTTCCGAGCTCCTTTCACTTACCTGGACGGATGGCGGACGGTCGGCCAGCTTTCATTGGCCTTTTATAGCAACAGGAGTAAATTCGAGGCCAAAGTTACCCTCTGCGGCTCGACGTATGCAGACATTTCTTCACTTGCTCCAAGCGCCATCCAACTAATCGACGAACGAAATGCCTGCCGAGGTTGCTATATTTCCTCAAATTGGGTCAAAGCCTGCTTGGCAGTCCTGGACACACAATCAACGGGACGACGACATGGACCTCTTTGCAGAGCCTATCGAGGGCATATGTTCAAATAAATAGCCTACTACTCTGTCCATCAATTATCCTATGCTCAGTCTACTCGCGGGCAAATCCTAGTCGGGGAGTTAGCAAAGTGCTTCTCGTACAACGAGGGGGGAAAGAGAAACATACGAAATCGCCTTTGATTTGCCAGTCTCAGCGGTGTGCGCAGGTAGTACAGGCGAATTTGCAGTCGGTCGACTCATCATTAACATCGCACTTGTTGCAGAAATCGCAGATGTCGCCGCCTTCGCTGGTATCGCAGTTGCTGCAGACGCCGAGATCGCCGCCGCCGACATCGCAGCCGTCGCAAATCGTAACGTCACTGCGGCCACCGATATCAATCCCCGGAGTGACAATCCCCGGAAGGATTTCAATCCTCGGAACGAGACTATCAATCTTAGGCTTTGACACTAAACCGAAAGTTAGCAAAGCCATTCTCGTTTAACAAGGCCGAAAAAGAGGAACTGACCAGCACCGATATCATCAATCCCCGGAGTGACAACCCCCGGAATGATTTCAATCCTTGGAACGAGACTATCAATCTTAGGCTTTGACACTAAACCGAAAGTTAGCAAAGCCTTTCTCGTTTAACAAGGCCGAAAAAGAGGAACTGACCAGCACCGATATCATCAATCCCCGGAGTGACAACCCCCGGAATGATTTCAATCCTTGGAACGAGACTATCAATCTTAGGCTTTGACACTAAACCGAAAGTTAGCAAAGCCATTCTCGTTTAACAAGGCCGAAAAAGAGGAACTGACCAGCACCGATATCATCAATCCCCGGAGTGACAACCCCCGGAATGATTTCAATCCTTGGAACGAGACTATCAATCTTAGGCTTTGACACTAAACCGAAAGTTAGCAAAGCCATTCTCGTTTAACAAGGCCGAAAAAGAGGAACTGACCATCACCGATATCATCAATCCCCGGAGTGACAACCCCCGGAATGATTTCAATCCTCGGAACGAGACTATCAATCCCCGGAATGATATCAATCCCCGGAACGAGACTATCAATCACAGGGGTAAACCTTGACACTAAACCGAAAGTTAGCAAAGCCGTTCTCGTTCAACAAGGCCGAAAAAGAGGAACTGACCAACAGGGGAAACGGGAGCAGCATTGACGGAGGATGTCAAACTTGCAGCGAGGATTATGAATGCTTGAATGATGATTGACTTGGAGATCATCTCGACGAGACAACTTGAATTGGGTGGAATGACAGCGTGTAGGAGAAGTGAAGCGGCGAAAAGATAGCACTGCAAGCAAGACCGATAGAGGCTACTCAACACCTGTTCTCTGAAGACAGATGAATGTTGTTGATGAAGAGAGAAGGGCTGAGGCTCGAGGCTTTTATAGATGCCAGTGTGGCCGTGGTGTCCTGCTAGAGTCAGGCCATCCGAGACGATTATCTTTTGCTGTACATGCATTATTCCTGCCCAACTCCAAACTGCGATAAAAGCTCATTCTTACTTAGGTGATGGACGGGCATCACGGCGATTCACAGTGGGCGATTCACGGAGACATAAGGGATCCATCAGGAAAACTCCTATTTCCTAGCGAGAGCTAGCGGGCAATAATTACCATAATAGGCTTTCGCTAGTCCGGCGCTAGTGCTCGCTTAGCCTCGCTAGCACTCGCTTAGCCTCGCTAGCACTCGCTAGCACTTGTTATCACTTGTTATCACTCGCTAGCAAATCGGATTTTTCCTGATGTCGGCTGAGTCGGCAATCATGGGGTCTTCGCTAGCACAGACCGATATTTCCCGATGGACCGGTTTTTCCCGATGCTCACAACTGAACAAACTCAGCGATTGACATGTACAGCTAATCGTTGCACACATCCATGGAACATTATAAGAACGGACCCGGAGATGACGACACTACAGTACTGCTGAGTTGCACAGTTGCACTAACCAAACTAACATACAGTAATCTGCTAATTATTGTGTTTTCTCTACATGCACCGTGACCAGATCAGATCATGATGATGTTTGTGCAGTGCGCCGGCTGATTAGTGCAGTATATGTATTGTTATTTTTTGCGCTTAACCTTGTTTACAGGAGAATAAAGGCTTGGCTCACGTTCGCTTCGGCGTTGGCTCGATCTCGCCACCTGCCAGTGCGTATTCTCGCCTGTGTTGCATCGCCCCTTTCCTGAGCCTCCGCATGTCCATCTATCGCCGGATTCGCCGCTCCCCTCTCATCTTGCGCTGCAGTATGAGCCAGTATCGGAGTTCGTCAGTCCCTCTATCACACATCTTGTGATTGCCGTGAGTGGCTCGTCTTTGGGGATACCTCTTGAATTTCCTCTGCCACGTCCGAGCCGGTCTCCTTCCCACGCTCCTTTGCCGCTGTTGCTCTAACGGAATCTAACCCTCGCTTGCCAGCCGCGCCCACTGGCACGCCGCTTTTTTTTGCCAGCACTCCCCCTTCCCTGCTTCCAGCCTTGTGTCGGCCTCCTCTGCTCTCTCTGTACTAGTGTCTTCGTCCTGCACTACTACCGTTTGTTCCACATGCGCCTCTTTACTGTATCATCCACCTCCACCATGAATATAATCCTGGCGGGAATGTTAGTAGTAGTCCTGCTACAATCTTTGGTTCTTCCACGAGGCGGACGTGACAGTGACTAACCCACTAATCGATGCGCTGGCTGACATGGAACAACACATAATCACGCATACAGTACCGAGGCTCTTGCTTTGCTTGTGTTCATTTCTCAGATACGATACCCCATACCAATGACTCCCGTAAATGACCCGCGTACACGGTGAAAATATAAAGATACGTCAACCCCCGATGTTTTCTCTAGTTTTCTTGCCCATCTTAACGCTACTGGGTACTATCCAATGCATCCGCTCGTTCCTTCACTTTAATGCATAACCTTTTCCATCGTTTATCTACCTTCCTTTGTCCTGGACTGTAATTTTGTGTCTATTCTTCTCGGCTTGACAATTGAACGCTCACCTTGATACCACCGGGAAGACAAAATCGCCCAGTCCACATGACATATCCCACAAAATGCGTCTGTAGAAGACGGTCATTCGCATCCTTCTTATGCTTTCCGTGATCAACATTGGGTTCGCGGCGCGTCGCAGCACTGGAGCAGGACTCGTACCGGTGTTGTTACTTGTTACTCCCACCTGCTGGCCCTCGAGTCTTCCGCACAAAGCCTACGATCCTTCAGGCTGCACTTGTTCTGGTGGGGTCTGTGCAAAGGTACTGGTGCGGTTCATCTGTTGTCCTACGAGTGCTTGATCTGAGGCGGATTTCACTAAAGCCAGCAAGCCAGCCTCTCCGCGTTGCGCGTCCTCTTGTCGAACGGCAGCGTCAGTCCGCGGTCTCTCCGGATAGTGGCCAGGACTTCTGCTGCCGCAGCGGTTATGCGGCGTTTATCAATGCGCAGCTCATGTGTCAAGTGTGGAACGTTGATTCGAGGATGCTCCACTGGCTTTGTAACAAGGTCAGCAATATTTACAATGTTCATTGCATGCTGCTCCGAGTTGTTCCTTTCCACGCTGCCTCCGATCATCCCCATAGCACTGCTCTGATGCACCGCCACGTGTTGGGGAAGCGCTGGGGGCAATGTACAACAGCGGCGGAGAGGGAGCGCTTGCCAGTGGTGGGCGGAGTCATCGAGCAGGAGATAAAGACAGGAGTGTAAAGTTCGATGGATGTCACTTTCTTGGAATGATGATAACGATCCTGAGCATCGTCACCGACAGTGATTCCAAGGCACTTACTATAAGGGGTAGTGGAGTTTCGGTCAGAAAACTCGAGCCGCTGCCTTGTGCTAACATACTTTCAAACCCTGTCCGAGTCCATGATGGGCTCATTCCTCACCTCGTTATGGACTCTTATGAAGACTCACACAAAACTACCGGCAGTATCTTAAGTTGAAGATCGACGAGGTTCAGGGAATCAGAGAATACCCCAGTCCATAAGACTCGAATACCGATATCGCATCCGAATCACCAAAGTCGATGTCACGCGCTACGAGAAACTTCCGCGAGATGCTTGCGCAGGCATCTCACCTCTGACGTGCCATCTCAACTGCATCAGGGCTGGCGAATCAATCAACAATCGATCAGTGAAGCTCACGCTGTACTCAAAGCGGCCCCCGTCGGGGGGCAGAATCAGCCTGGCGATGTGCGCGGTCGCCCGAGATCTACGAGCTAGTTAAACGTGGCTGGTGCACCGAAAGCAGGTCTTTGTCTGGTGGAACAAGCCCCGGTCTGGCCGCATGCTAACAGTGAGCGACAACGACGCCCACGTCGACCACGAGCTGCGTGCGATCCGGGCCTACGAGCAGTACGCAGATTCCCGCAGCTGAAGTGACCTACTGCAAAATGAGCAGTGCCAACCAAGCACGAAACTAACAGGGTGAATTGAATACCGGATCTGTCCACGGGGGTTTCTCAAAAATGTCTTGCGCGGACTGGGGAGTATCTCCGCGTCCCCCGGCGTGGCCGTGTGCTCAGCGGGGACGGACCGTGGTGCGGTACGCTACTGGGGGTGTAAAATCTGCACCGTACAGGTGGTGGTGGAAAGTAGGGACAGCGCAGGCTGCATGACGTGTAGTTGGTAGGTGGAGTGTGTGCCGGGAATGTCTAGATCACAGTGTCGGTGATTGGCGCCGGGACATCGGTCGGTCTCTTAAAAGCTCGGAGGTTCAATGAGACTGGTGGCGTGGTGAGCAAGGAGATATATACTACAGTATAGCGCACGCTAGCTATGTTCCGTTCGGCTGCAGTGGTAAGCGCGAACGGGAATCACGGGACGGAAAAACGCGGGCACGGCCACGTGATATCCACGTGAAAAATAAGCATCTATCACTTGGTCATGGGCTCTCACTGGCAACCGTATGTCAAGCACTCGCTACATTGATGCAATAACTAAAAAGTCTCAAATAGCCCCATCCAAGAGCACACCCCTCATCAAGTCTTTCCATCAAACTCCAGCACTTCCTTCGTTCCTCCATCATTATTAACCGACAGATCGCTTCAATGTATGTTATCTGTGCGACATCCTGCAACGACCGCTGATTGACTTGCGATGTAGGCCAAGTGGCACCAGTTGACATGATTCTTGACGATGTCCTACTGTTAATATTCGACCTCTATGTGCATGAAGATGAAAATACGACGATAGCGATAGAGGCGTGACAATTGCTTGTACACGTGTCGACGGTGGCGATGCATTGTTTTTGCATCACCGCGTCGCCTGAATATGCGACTTGCTTGTACACGCCGAACACGTGTGAGGGATCTATTGGACGCCTGGCCAGCCTTGCCTCTCTGCATTCACGACCTGTACGACGCAATAACTCTCCCGAACGACACGATTGCTGCACTCAAAAACAGTGATCGCATACGTCAACTCATCATGGTACATAATGACCGATTGCAATTACGAGAATTCTGGGCGGTGATGCAGGTGCCATTTCCGGAGCTGATCGAACTACACCTGGGAATGACCGAGGAAAGGGGGCCAGTCATTCCTGATCCGTTCTTGGGTGGATTTGCACCACGTCTACGAGATCTCAAGTTGGAACGCATTCCATTCCCAGGATTACCAAAGCTCCTTTTGTCTGTTACTCACCTGGTCAATCTTCACCTTCTCGATATTCCCCATTCTGGGTACATTTCACCCGAGGCCATGGTCACTTGCCTCGCCTTATTGCCTAGCCTAAGGGAACTGGCATTGACATTCGATTTTGACCACGAGAGCCAACATCTGTCACCACCGACACGCTCTGTTCTTCCTGCTCTCACATCTTTCGAGTTTGGCGGTGACAATGATTACTTGAACGACCTTCGGGCCAACATCGATGCACCTCAAGTCAGCCATATGAAGATATGCTTCCGCGAAGAAATTGATTTCGACTCTCCACAACTCGCCAGACTCATCAATCGCACACCATGCTTAGAGGCACCCAATGAGGCCCATGTCGCCATCACTAAATCCTCCTTTATGGCCACGTTTTATTGTTCACAAGAACTTTTCTCCGGGACGCTCAAAGTGGAAATGGAGAGACCGGGGTTACGTATCTCAGATTGGCTGGTTTCGGACCTGGCAAGGGTCTGTACCTCGTCTTTGCCTCCCCTTTCCTCAGTGGAGAAACTGTCAATCTCGGGTGAGTATGGCGACATCGTGAATGACGCACCATGGTTGGAGCTTCTACGTCCATTTACGACTGTGAAGAACCTTTACCTATCTGGGAGGTGTGCACTACGTATCGCGTATGCCCTGCAGGAGCTCGGTGGGGACGGAGTGACAGAAGTGTTACCCGCCGTGAAGAATATTTTCTTGAGCGAGCTTAAGCCATCAGGACCTATCCTAGAAGGTATTTGGCTGTCCGTTTCCGCACGAAAGCTCACCGGTCGGTCTATAGTAATAGCAGTTTCTCCTGTAAAGTAGAGGTATTCGTATTATCAAGGCTAGAAATATTTATTGCCTGAATCTTACTCGCGTTTGTTATCACTGCCCCCTGTTCCTCCTTTGCATTGTTTTTGATGAATCTCTGAGACACCATCTATGTTACCATCACCGAATGGTCCGGACTTGCTAGTATAATATTGTCATCTCGAAGGGGGAACCTGTTTGACTATGTGCTCAAATATCTCACTCAAGTCTCGTCATGGGCCAGTTTAAGGTCGTGTATAGACAGGCTTTCACGACTAACTACATCTAGTGCAATTTCAAAAAATTACAAACTGTTTGCAAAGCACCTTCACGAAATACATTAACATTCTGAGTAGGTTGAATGCTTAATCTCACGTGAGCTCATACTAGAAAACTTTCCGAGCGTCACTTAGGGAGGTCTGAGCGAGAAACGCATCGTACAACAGTTTACTTGTGGTCCCTGAAAGGAGTAACAATACATTGTGAAGGAGAGGGGGGAATGAAGGGGAGAAAGGGATTCCAGGTCTCAGTAGCGAAAAAGAAGGAAGGAAAGGGCAGCAACAATCAGGAATGATAAAATACGTTGCGATGGCATGTATGAAGCTCATGGAGCATTTATGCTGCGTGATGCCCGTGCCACGCTGCGACGTCGACATGTCGCACTTCTGGAGTTTGCAAACCCGGTTAAATAGCGACAGTGGGGTCAGTCGCGCACCAGAATCAGATCCACTCGTAGACGTCGGCTTAATATTGTTCGCCGTGGACGACGGCGTCGAATATCCCTACAATTGAAGTCATTCCCCGATGACTTGCAGGTCCGCGGGCGATGCGAGGTTCGACGTGGGTGGTTCGGGAAAGGTATAGGGCGCGGGGCGTACATGCTTGGATGAGTCGGATCGCAGTCATTGTCACTGTATGCGCCCCGGGACGAGACGCTTAAGTTGGGCGTGCCCATCTGCGAGCCGCCGACGTGGTTTGCCGTTCACTGTGTCTCATTTTCGAGTTGATACTGAAGCTGCGGCCGGGAGTGATACATACTGGCGTCCTGCTACTGCCTGCTAGCACTAAGTAGTCACGTCCGACTTCTTACTGATCTATCGACTTTGAACCACTTGGCTGTCGTGCCGTTGACCTTGTCGCAGGTGTCTCATACACCGATTTAAGCGATAAGCGGAATTCACCACAGAAAGAGAAAAAAAAAACGCGTCAGGAAAAAGGAGCAACATTGGTAAAATAAGGACTGGAACGCAAAAGGTTAAAAGAAACTCACGCTTTCCCCACCAGGATTTCTCCAGTAAAACTCGTTCCATCTATGACGACTTTTGTGATATACCAAGAGGTATAGCTGTAGCCGGTGGCAGAAGGGTTTCGTGACAGAAGACGTGAGATGACAAAATAAAGTGAGGAGCATGGTGGGAGGTGGAGTGAAATGAGTTGCGATCAACGGGGAACGCGTTCGACCTGGCGGCAGCAGCGCGAAGCACGCTCGAGGCACGTGATCGCATTTCAAATTCCGGTGCCGACCTTGTGTAACCGCCGGCGCTCGCTTCACTGTCCCCACCTGCTATGGACGACGTGTTACATCGCGTTACCCACAACAGTGTATCCAATTCGAACGTTGTCCACAAAGGACTCTTCTGTTCCCGGCTCTTACACCGAACAGACTACAGGCTCTTAAGATGCAGATCGATTCCAACTTTCCAAGTCTCCAGATCAGTAGCTAGGTCGCCGTCGCCTCCATCTGACGCATGTAATCAGACGGCGGATGTAAATTATAGTGATCATGATGTCAAAAAATACAAGTGCAAAGGAAAATCGTGGTGGTTAGGAGACGATAAGATACGTTGACGAAACAGAAAGTAAAGGGTAATCACCGATCATAGATCCCAGTGCCACTTCTGTTCCGAATTCCTGTCCCAGTGAGAAACCGCTACAGAGTGACTAGTGAGCCGCCGGGCGCCAATGAACTTTTCCATGCCCTCATAGAGGGGTCGCGAAGGCTGAAACCCCTCCAAGAAAATATTCTCCAGGGTAGGCAAAACTTCTGTCATTCTTCCCCCAACAAGTTCTTGCAGGGCGGGTGCAATACGGGGCACCAATTCCACCGATAAGTAGAGATTCTTCACAGCAACAAATGGACGTAAAAGATCCAGCCATAGCGTGCTTTCAACATCATCTTGCCAACGTGGTGGGGATTCTCGATCTTCGAAGATGTAGAGGTCTTCCAACGTGGAAATGGGAGGCAAGGACGAGGTGCAAACCTGCTCAAGGGATGAAAGCTGCCATTCTGACGTCGTGCATGGGATTTCGACGCCGAGTACTCCGTAGCTGGATGTCCGTGATGGGAACTTGATAATGATGGCCCAAGAATCAAATTCGATATGGCCTTTTTCCAGTGCCCTCAGCATTGGTCTTCGACTGATGAACTGGAAGAGTTGTGGGGTGTCGAATATGATTTGATTAAAGAAGGTTATATGCAATGTGTTGAGTCGAGGAGCATCGATCCGGGCCAAGATCTCCTCCAAATATTCGCTAGCCCCTTTGAATCGAATTTTGGTGAGACTGGGTATGATAGATCGTGTCAGCGGAGGCGGAGGCAGACGTCGGATTTCTAGGGCAAGGCGAGGTCGTGGGTGTCGAAACTCAAGCCAAAGTGACTCGAGGCTGGTCAAAGCAGAGAGGCTGGTGGCCATCACCTCGGGTGGGATGTACCCGGAACAGGGAATATAATCTAGGTCAAGTTTGACGAGGTGAGTGGCAGACAAGAGTAGTTTCGGTAATCCCGGAGATGGAACGTCAGTCAATTCAAGTGATCGCAGACGTGGCACGGTTCCGCCCAAGAACGAATCGGGAAGTATTAGCCCAGGTCCACCATATCTAAACCCGCCGAGCCGGAGATCTGTCAGCTCCAGGAAAGGCTTAAGCATTGCTGCCGAATCCGTGACATATCCCATTTGTGAACTTGTAAGATATCTGAGATCGATTTGACACACGCGATTGTTGTGCTCGAGTGCTGCGATGATGTTGTCAACACCTGATGTACCGTTCCGGTGATTGAAACCGCCATAGGAGTTTTGAATGATGAGAGGCAAAGGCGGCCAGATGTCCAGGGTGTCCCTCGCAGGTGTTTCGGGTGTACAAAGGAGTCGCAGATTGAGGCGACGTGGTGATTGAAAAACGACACTTCTCCAGCGTCGACACACGTGTGCCAGTGTTATCCACTCCTCTATTATTTGGTTTTCAGATGGTTCGAAATCTTCATTCACATCTTCATCCACATGGAAATCAAATATTTTTAGTAAGACATCATCGGGGAGCATGTCGAATGTTATCAGCTGGCCTATGTCACATCGTCACTCAGCGCTCAGCAGTCGTCGCGTGATAGTGCTCAAATGACATACGTCGACATCGGCTGCGTTTATCCTTGCTAGTACAGCGTGAATCGTTGACTACCATAAACGAGCCTCCTGAATGGCCATCCAATGGGCCAGGGCGGCTAGGAAACGATGGAGAGGCGACGGCAGTGGAAGGGTAAGGTGTGAGACTTGATGTCCAGTTCGGGTCTGAGCAAGCTCAGCAGGGCTATTTAAGACCTTGTTAGTTTGGTCAATGCGGGTGGGTTAAGTTCTTTGACATACTGCTGAAAGCTCATCAATAAAGATTCAGCCCGCGGGGAGAGGGACAGCGGTTGCTAGTGAATTGCTCACCAGCGTGAGTAAATTTATACAGACAGCGCCTCTTCCCAACAATGATCCATGCCTCATCCTCATGTTTTTACTTAATATAGTAAACCCTTACGCGCCTTACGGTTGGCAGTGGCATTCTGATGAAGACTTGTTGAGCGTCAGTTGGAACGACGGCCAACCTGGCTGACCTTTGAAGGCCCCGCACAGCACACAGTAACCCGAGAATGTCTCTTGACAGACAGGTCCGAAACAGTGGCAATCCCGCTCCCGAAGCGTCATTCCCATATACCCGCCTATGCCTACCAACTCAATACCGTGCGCAAAGTGCAGGTGGCCTGTGCACACCATCCACATGTTCTCACCGCCTCCTCTTCAACAGGCTCAGGCTTCTGAGATCAAAAATAATGCAAATGCCGCTTCTCAGCTCGCAACACCGCTCCGAGCCCGATCCCTGCTGAGCGAGAACTACCCATGAATGGACTCGGAACGCCTATCTGGAGGCGTAAGGTCGTAACGGTGTTCGACATCGCATCAGAACGAACGGAGTAAGGCTAGGCCGGGTTCACCTATTTTTGAAGTGAGGTTTTTGATGGTACGTACCAACTTTGAATTTCAATCTCGGTTAGACTGTAGAAAGGACCTCATGACAATGCACAAGGTCAACGATCGAATATGCAACGCTAACGCAGAATGAATTGCACCGTGCAACGCTCTGTTCTTACAGTACATGTAATGAAGATGCCACACTTTTGGCGTGACACGTGTCTGCCGCGTGGGCTATCAAATTAAAATTATTTCGATAAAACATCACATGCACCTCGAAAGTAACTTACACGTGATTTGTCTCTCATGTTCAAGTCCCGCCATTCGATAGTTAGTGTAATAAGCAGTTACATGGTCTCGATGAAAGTGGCGATAACTATGATACTACCACTGGCTGTGACGCAGTTAGCTTGTCATGAATGGCACGCATGAAGCTTATGCAATGTTTGCTGCACGACGCCCATGCCAAAACCGCGAGGCCCACGACTGCAACGCGTCACGCTTCTGAAATTTGCAAACCTGATTCAATGGCAACTTCGCCGTCGGCTGCTCACAAGAACCAGAACCAATCGTGTGCATCGGCCTGGACATGTCCGCAGGCAATTCAAGGTTCAACATGAGCGGACCGGGAAAGTGTAGGGAGCTCCGGGAATGTATATACTTGGATCGTAGCTTCCGGAGTTGTTGTCTTTGTACGCGCCCGGGAGATTGTTTGGCTGAACGTTCCCGTTTGGGAACACCGACGAGGATTTGGTGCAGAATAGGTAGAACTCGGAACCGCTGGGGTCATGGCTCGGTAGAGGGCGAAGATCTCGCGCCAACCAAGTACTGTAGCCCTGGAGGTACCTGTGTCTGGATCGTGATAGAGACGAGTTTGCCGCTTTCTATCCAGTTTACGCGTTGAAAAGCTGTACGGCCGGGAGAGATGAGGATGATACGCACATACGTCCTGCTGGTACCAGGTCATCCTGTCCAACTTGTCGCCGATCTGGTCGATTTCGATTTTGAACAGACCTTTGTTTGTGGCACTACGGGAAAAAGTGAGAAAAAAAAAGAAGCGTGACAAAACAAGCAGCCTTCAAAAAAGTAAGGACTGAGAGAGAACGTGAAAAATTCCCTAACCAGTAAAACTCCATCACCGACCCCGGGTTTCCACTTGCAGTTGGGTGTTCAGGCCGCGATTCAAGAATCCTGCACGGGGCCGATATCGGATCTCAGGGCATCCGCCGCGTTCAATTGACCTATGACTACTGTTGTGACAAAAGTAGTGACATAGCCATGGAGAGTTGCAAAGATAAAGTGCGGAGCACAGCGGGAGGTGGAGCGGGGCCGAGGAACGTGTGCGGCCTGGCGCTCCTGGCCGCATGCCAGCGGGCCTGTTCGTTCTTGGGTGGATGCTTTACTTCCATTTCCAGGATGATCGAGGCTACTTTTATCCGCTCCTCGTCAGTCTTTCCTCAATGGATATTCCTCATTGCGGGTACTTTCACAGACGCGTTGGCCACCTGCCAGTGCTATGTCCCCCCTCCCGCGTTTCTCCATCTCACCCTGCTTGGGAATGTCAACATCCTCCTCCACGGATGCCATTCATACTCCCCAATCGCACCGTGATAAGGTTCAATAGGGTCAGCGGTGAGAGCGGAAAGGGAGAGTATTGATGCGTATTCGCGTTCCGTCTTGCGTTGGCGGTCGGGAAGCCGGTGGACGGTTTGGCGTTGACCCGAGCCTCTGAGGCTGTGAATGAGGAGAGAAGTGAGGTGTTGAATGTGTGGGCATGTGTGGCTGGCGCTCCAACCAACATAAGTAATCCGTTCTGTTCCGAGCCAGAGTTTCGTGGGGGTCTTCGTCATGTTTTGTCACCGGGGTCATGCTCGAATGGTAGACCCCCGGTCATTGATGCGCCCGGGAAAGAGATGCTTTGGTTGGGCCCGTCTGCGAGCGGCCGACGCGGTTTGTCGTTCACTGTGTGTCTCATTTACGAGTTGATACTGAAGCTGCGGCCGGGAGGAGAATGATACATACTGGCGTCCTGCTACTGCCTGCCTGCTAGCACTAAGTAGTCCCGTACGACTTCTTGCTGATCTGTCGACTTTTGAACCATTTGGCGGTCGTGCCGTTGACCTTGTCGCAGGTGTCTCATGCACTGATTTAAGCCATAAGCGGACCTCACCACAGAAAGAGAAAAAAGAAACGCGTCAGGGAAAAGGAGCAGCTTTGGAAAAGTAAGGATTGGGGAAGAATGTAAAAGTGAAAAATCTCACATTTTCCCAATTCCCACCGGGATTTTCTACAGTAAAACTCTATCACAGAGCTATAGGGTTGGCGTGTACGTCCATGGTGGCCAGCTAGGTGCTCAGGTTGCAATTAAGAAGGGTTATCCGTGCTCTTCACGGGGCCGATATCGGATTGGACGTTCAACGGGAGATGTTGAGAGGAGGTCATTCCATCTATGACGACTTTTGTGTTATACCCAGGTACATAACCATGGCCGGTGCCAGAGGGGAGGTGTAAGAGAGGGTGTGAGATGGCAAAAATAAAGTGAGGAACACGGCGGGAGGTGGAGTGTGTCTTGGGAACGTGTTCAACCTGGCCCGACTTGTCCCGCTGACCTGCCGCTTCTCCGACTCTCACCCTAACGAATATAGTACTTCACTCCAATTCACTCTGCTTCCTGACCTGATAGTTGGCGGTCGTTTGAGTACGCGATCAAGATGAACTAATTCCAGATCATGATTAGTAGCTACGTCAGCGTCGCTTCTATCCGTCCGGCACATGTAACCAGACGACGAATAACATGGACGCAGGTAAACCTGCGGGGGCTCGCTTGTCCCATGACAGGTTCATACAGTCCATCCCGATGCACGGAATAGGGGGGAAGTAGAGTAATGCTGTGACGGGCAGGGAGCACGTGATGTGCGGGATCAGTGGGGGAAATGGGAGGAGCGGGCCGGTGTTACAGGGGTGGGACTCGTGGGAGCGGGAGTGGGAAGGAAAGGACGGTATTCAGCAGACGTTAAGCAGTGAACATTGTGTGAAGGCAGAAAAAGTGGGGAGGATGTTATGCATTCGACGTCTTGGAATGAGCAAGTGAACTTAGACACCGTCAGAGAAGGAACGCGACGATTCGACGCACGGAGGAGCACATGATTAGTAAGCATCGATAGGGGCTGGCAGATGAAGCAGTTTCGAGGAGGGGAACGTGATGGAAAGACAAACAATTTATAGATAGGATTGTGTAATGAAGAAAGCGCAACGTGCATGCAAAGTTACAGAGGGATACAGGAAGGAATGTACCAGCTGGGGCTCATTCATGTCATTTTTCGAATTTCAAAGCGTTAGTACAATTTGTTCTTGTTTGCATGGCTGAACGATCCCTTTAGCCGAGGATTGCGAGCGGAGCGAGCAATCAATCATAGTGAACATGATGTCAAAAGATACGAGTGCAAAGGAAAATCGTGGTGGTAAGGAGACAACTAGAAACGCTAACGAAACAGAAAGTGGTAATTACCAACGATTGATCGCCTAGAGACTTTCCCTGTCCCAGCGAGAAACTGCTACAGGCCGACTAGTGAGCCGTCGTGCGGAAACGAACTTTTCCATGCCTTCTTGGAAAGTTCCCCATGGCCAACACTCCTCCAAGAAAATATTCTCCAGGGTGGGCAACACTTCTGTCGTTCTGGCCCCGACAAGTTCTTGCATGACGGGCGCAATATGTGGTACAATTTTCTTGCATAGATAGAGATTCTTCACAGCAGCGAACGGACGTAGAAGGTCCAGCCATAGCGTATTTTCCACATCGTCTTCCCAAAATGGCGGGTTTACTCGATCCACAAAGATGTAGAGGTCTTCCAACGTGGACAGGGGAGGCAAGGACGAGGTGCAGACCTGCTCAATGGATAAAAGCTGACATTCTGTCGCCATGCATTCGATTCGCACGCCGAGCACATCGTGGTCAGATGCCTGAGATGGGAATTTGACGATAATGGCCTTAGAAGTAAATGCGATATGGCCCTTTTTCGGTGCCCTCAGTGTTGGTCTTCGACTGATGAACTGGAAGAGTTGTGGTGTGTCGAATCTGCTTTGATGGAAGAAGTATAAATGCATTTTGTTGAGTCGAGGGGCATCTGTCCGAGCCAAGATCTGCTCCAAATATTCGCTGGCACCTTTGAATATAAATTTGGTGAGACTGGGAAGGATTGAGCGTGTCGGCGGAGGCGGAAGCAGACGTCGGCTTCCTAGGGTAGGATGAGGTCGTGGGTATGGGAAATGAAGGCGAAGTGACCCGAGGCTGGTCAACGTAGAGAGGGTGGTGGCCATCACCTCGGGTGGAATGTACCCGGAACGGGGAATATCATAAAGGTCAAGATTGACGAGGTGAGTGGCAGACAAAAGTAGTTCCGGTAATCCCGGAAATGGAATGTTTTCCAAGTAAAGTGACCGCAGACGTGGCGTGGTTCCGCCCAAGAACGAATCGGGAAGTCTTGGCTTCAGTCCAAACCCGCAGAGCCGGAGATCGATCAGCTCCGGGAATGGCTTAAGCATTGCTGCCGAATCCCTGACATACGCGCTTCTAAGATGACTGATATCGATTTGACACACGCGATCGTTGTGCTCGAGTGCAGCGATGATGTTGTCCACTCCTGATCGGCCTGATCTACCGGTCCAGTGATTGAGATAGCCACCGGAGTCTCGAACGATGAGAGGCAAAGGCGGCCAGATGTCCAGGGTGTCCCTCGCAGGTGTTTCGGGTGTACAAACGAGTCGCAGATTGAGGCGACGTGGTGATTGAAAAACGACACTTCTCCAGCATCGACACACGTGTGCCAGCGTTATCCACTCCTCTATTCGTTCGAAATCTTCACTTCTATCTTCATCCACATAGAAATAAAATATTTCTAGTAAGACATCGTCCGGGAGGATGTCGAAAGTTATCAGCTGGCCTATGTCGCATCGTCACTCCGAGTCAGCAGTTGTCCTGTGATATTGCCCAAATGACATACGTCGACATGGGTTGTATATATCCTTACTAGCCCAGTGATGTGCATAGTCGACTACCGTCAACGAGCCCTCTGAACGGCCATCCATTAAGATCGATGGGCCAGGGCGGCTAGGAAGCGATGGAGGGGAAAAGGCGCCGGTGAAGGGGTAAGGTGTGTAGGCTTGATGTCCAGTTCGGGTCTGATCATGAGCAGGGCTATTTAAGTCCTTGTTAGTTACTTGATCAATGCAGTGGACGAAGTTCTTTGGACATACTAGTACTGCTGAAAACTCATCGATAAAGATTTAGCGTGCGGGTAGAGAGTCAGTGGTTGAGACTAAATTGCTCCGGCGTGAGTAAATTTATAAAGACAGCGCCTCTTCCCATCAACGATCCATGCCTCACCCTCGTTTTTTACTTGATATAGTAAACCCTTACGGTTGGCAGTGATGGGCCTTCCTGGCATTTTGATAAAGACTTGTTGCCTGCCTGGCCGTCCGTAACGGTAGCAATTCCATTCTCACAGGATCGTCATTCCCATATACCCGCCTACGCCTACTCACTCGATACCAAGTGCAAATCGCAGGTGGCCTGCCACTGTTCGCACCATCCACATGTTCTCGCCGCCTCCCCTTCAGCACAAAAGACTTCTGAAATCAAATAACGCATCTACCATTTCTCAGCTCGTAACACCACCCCGAGCCCGATCCTTGCTGAGCGAGAACTACCCATGGATGGAACTCGGGCGCCTATCTGGACGAGGCGTAATGCCGTAACGATGTTCAACATCGCATCAGAACGAACGGAGTGAGGCTAGGCCGGGTCTGCATATATTGAGTTAGTGGGTGCCGCGCTCCCAATGGCATGATGGCAATCCACAAGGCCAACGATCGAATATGGGGTGCTGCGTGACTTGTCGCCGATCTGGTCGATTTCAACTTTGAACAAGTTGGCGGTTGAAGTTGTTGAACTCGTAACACGTCGAGGTATCTTATGCACCCATTCAAGTCATAAGCGGACCTGTGTTTGTGGCCACTACGGGAAAAAAGGCGTCAAGCAGCTTTGAAAAGACTGAGAGAGAACGTGAAAAACTCACGTTTTCCCCAACAAGATTTCTCCAGTAAAACTCCATCACCGACCCCGGGTTCAAGTCGGCCGGTACGACCATGGTTGCCAGCTAGGCGTTCAGGCCGCGATTCAAGAATGAGTTGGTGTGATGGTGACTGCGCCCTTTACGGGGCCGATATCGGATCTGAGGGCATCCGCCACATCCAATTATCCAATTGATCTGCGACTACTGTTGTGACAAAGGCAGTGACATAGCCATGGCCTGCGGCTGATGGAAGGAGAGAGAGGAGGGGAGAGATGGCAAATAAAGTGGGGGGCATGGCGGGAAGTGGAGCGTGTTCAGAGTGTCGCATCTTTCACCCCCCGACTCTGCTCCCGAACCTAATATAGTACTGTACCATTGTCACACCATAGGTAAGCTGTTGGTGGTAGCCTGGAAGAACTGGAAGACTTGTTCAAAGCCATTGTAGGCCCGAGCTTACACTGTGGTAAGAAATTTTCTGATAGCGGGTGGCATCATTTTGTATTTGTTTGTCCTGGACCTTCACGACATTTTTTTTTTGGCTGTTCAGTTTGTAAAAGCGGAATCCTCAAATTTGGACTGAGAACAGCCATGCGATGCAGACTCAAGTACATGTTTATTGAACAACACATGGTGAGTGTTTACGGTAAACACCTAACACCTCTGATCAAGAAAGTACAGAACGTACAGAACGCTACCAAAGGTAGTATGAATAGATTCATTACATGGAGGGCGGGCACATTTTAAACAAACAATGGGACTCGAATTTCTTTCGACCTATGCATGTTGAATGCGTGTCGTGTCTGTCGACATGGTGCAAGTTGAATTGCACGAGGCACAGCGGACTAAAGTTCAGTGATGACGAGCACCACCAGGTCGACCATAGGTAATGTCGTGGTAGTAATGAGGCTCTCCCGCACTGGGGAACTCGGCGCCCTCATGCAGTGTGAGAGGCGTGACTAGAACTGTCACCTCAAGTGACGGCACCTCACCAGCTTCGACTACCTCGCCATTCACCTGAAGTCGAGTGCACAATTAAAACGATAACGATGACTGCCAGTGTCAGGCGAGTAAACTCCTTACCTTTATAACACCCCAATTGAGGTTACTCTCCAGATACGGCAAGACGACATCGGGCTCGAGGGAATGTTCCTCAGACCGCTTCAAAATGGCACGGTTGACGTGTACGAAGCCGTGGAGTATTTCATCCGCCTGATCAATGCAATTGGCACATTCGTCTGGGTTACTGTTAGCAAAAACGTCGAATGTGCCGGCAAACGCAGGATCCGTCAACCACTGTTCGGGATCGGTGGGAACTTCGCCGAGGAACACGATGATCGAAAAACTGCCGCCAACCTCAAAAGGCTTGCACTTAATGGACACGCTCCATTCGTTGATGGTGTTTGAGGCACCATCTCTAGACCCTTCGGCGGACAGCGACGTTGGATCATCGCGAACTTCAAGTGGGTTATGCCCGGCAGGATTATGAGCTGGGTTCTCCAACGCCTCCGCCGAAGACGCCTTCACGTCATCCGCCAATGGGCCAATGGGATAATCGTAGTTAAAGACCATGGCAGTGTCAATGATGTTTGGAGGAACCCAGTACGTCGTGGGGGTATTCCAGAAAGGATTAAGACCTGCGTTTGATATGGTCAGCGACGACGTTTCAAAGTGTCAAACTAATACCTCTGCTATCTGTCGTCCAATCCCGGTGGATACTATACCATTTATCCACCACACGATCGACTTGAGCATGGTGTAAGTAGAAAATAGGATCAAAGGCTTTACAAATTCGAAACTTGAGGATGATAATGAGTGACAATACAGTTGATAGGGACGCACCGGCTGCCGGAACATAACTCATGTGACCCCTTCCATCAGCACCACCTCTTCCACCGACTGTGAGGTGAATCGTATCGTGGATAGCCTCCAAACCTCGGGTAAAGCTGCCGGGGCTCGAAAGAACGAAGGTCCTCCAGTCCCTAACTGAGTAAAGATAGCGAGTGTCGTCGACGACTTGTTGTCTTATCGCAGTGAGTTGGCTGTTGCGTTGGATAATGAAAACATAAATCGAGAAAAATAAGACGAAAGGGCTAGTGACTTACGTCCGAAGCCTTTCAACGTTTGTGTGCCCGTTTTCGTCAGCGTGTCTAGCAGTCGCATCCCATCCGTTGAGGGGTCGTGGAAACATTGACCTTGACTGTTCGTCGGGGAATTTGTACGCCAAAAATGGATTCGTCACAGAAGTCTGTCCACTGGGTTTAATAATTTCGACGCGATCCATGGAGATAACTTCGGGCGGCGGAATCACAGTTTCCATGTCGTCCCAGCCCCAATAGGGCTGGCGAAGAGCAGCGGCGGCCTTTTCCCAAGCTGGCCTATCAGACTCCGGGTACGTCGCCGCGATCCTTTTCGCAATTCTCTGAACTTCTTGCTGGATAACAAAGCACGCAAGATAAGGAAAAAAAGAGAAAAGCTGTGGCACTGGTAATCTGACCTCAATTAGAACGACATATGGTCTGTGCCAAGTGGGGAAAACCTCAGTTCGATGTACGCAATAACCTCGGTTTGGCCCGGGAATGGGAGAGTCGTTCCATTCGACATACGGCATGCCATGGACTCCAGAGATCTGGTAATGCGAATCTGTAGCAGTTTTCGACCTCCCAAATATTTCCTCTGAGTGTAGCAAGATTAGAATTGGTATCATAGCAAGGTAATCTGCTACGTACCGAGGGCTTGGATGTATAGGGAGAACTGCTTGATGTTTCGGACCTCGACGAAAGTGGAAATCTCGAGTCGTGCTGGGGAAAGCTCACCAGGCGGGGGTCTAGGTGTAGCACCAGTGATGAGGAGCGGCATACTGTTCAGAGGATATACGGCGGAAGCGCGGAGACTCGAACAAGTTGAGAATTGGCACGAAGAGGAGACACCTCGTTATATAACTCATTCTGCCAGGTCCAAGGGGGTTTCCGGTAGTCATGGCCGTCCTATGGCGGAGATAGTATCAAGTGTCCAGTAAGTCATCAGGAAGACCTTGAGGAAGATGACATGTCACTTGGCGTGGCTTGGTCATGACCACCACGTCCACCTGATTGTGCACCTGAATATCACATCAATGGCCACGTCCTATGGCGGAGATAGTATCTAGTGTTCAGTAAGTCGTCAGGAAGATCTTGGGGAAGATGACACGTCACTTGGTCATCTCCACCATGCCCACCTGATTGTGTACCTGATTGTCACATCAATGGCCACGTCCTACGGCGGAGATAGTATCAAGTGTTCAGTAAGTCATCAGGAAGATCTTGAGGAAGATGACACGTAACTTGGCGTGGCTTGGTCATGACCACCACGTCCACTTGATTGTGCACCTTGTCACATCAATGGCCACGTCCTAACGGTCCTATGGCGGAGATAGTATCAAGTGTTCAGTAAGTCGCTAGCCGAGTATGCGATGCTGTGTGCCTCCTTGCTTCATTGCACCAAAGAGTCCCTCCGACGAGGATATTCTTCCATGACTCAGCCCAACGCGCTCGCTATCCACGACGAACCATCCTCAGACTCGAGAAAAGCCTACAAGCAAATGTGCGAGTCTCTACTTGTCCACCCAGGGGAGCTACACGGAGGGAGAAGCCGCAGAAGCGTTGGCCGGCCTATTCGTCGTCTCCGCGTTCGTTTTCTGCGGTGTCAAGAAGGTGCTCTGCAAGTCCATGGAGATCACCTAGGGTGGTATAATACGGTAGAGTACCCTATACCCTAATCGTAAAATTTCATAGTGGTTTGATGTATCTAGAAAGAAGCCTGGCATGATGCTGAACTGTCAGTGCAGTGAAAAAAAAAACCAGGGTCGCACGTGATCGCGTGATCACTTGATCACTGACTAACCCTACTGCGGGGCTTGGTATTTGGGGTGCGCACTGACTCTAGTTGGCATTTCTGATGCGGCCAGTGCATGGATCCGAGCCGGCTTTAATAAAGTCTTGTTAGGCAAGTGCGAACCATTACAGGGGCTATCACAAGACTGGAACAGTCGGGAACAACATTCTCTTTACCAGCAGATGAGACATTGCAGAGAGGGACCGTAGTCACTGTTTTGGCGGGGAAACCGTTGTTCTAATCCAATCTATTCTGGCACCAGAGTCGGAACAGGCTCTTACGGCCTTACGGTTGGTAGTGATGGACCTTCCTAGTATTCTGATGAAACCGAGCATCCATTGGAGCGACGGCCTGCCTGGCTGACCTTTGAAATTTGAAGGCCTGACAGCACACAGTAACCCATCTTGACAGACAGGTCCGAAACCGTAGCAATCACGCTCCCTCATTCCCATATACCCGCCTACCTACTCAATGTCAAGGGCAAAGTGCAGGTAACCTGTGCGCACCATCCGCATGTTCTCATCGCCTTCTCTTCAGCACAAAGACTTCTGAAACAGAATAACGCATCCGCCGCTTCTCATCTCGCAACGCCGCTCCGAGCCCGATCCCTGCTGAGCGAGAACTATCCATGGATGGACCGGGACTCGAACCCGTAACGACGTAACGGCGTTCGACTTCGCATCAGAACGAACGGAGTGAGGCTAGGCCAGGTCTGCCGATTTTGAATCAGTGTGAGGATGGTGCGTGCCACTTTCCAATCTCAGTTAGACCGTAGGAGAGGGCAGTGCACAAGGCCAACGATCGAGCAACGCTAAACACTGCATGTACTGCACCGCACATCACTTTGTTCGTAATGAACATCTTGTCACGGTGGCCACGCTTTTGGGTGCCGCGTGTCCGCCCTGGGCCATCAAATCCTTCGATAAACATCACACCTCGACAGTCCTTCCGTAACTTTTAAGTGATTCATCTGTAATGTTGAAATATCGCCATTCGATAGTTAGCGTAATAAGCAATTACATGGTCTCGATGAAAGCAGCGATACACATGATATTACCACAGGCTATGACGCGGTCAGCTTATCATGAATGGTACGCATGAAGCTCATGCAATGTTTGCTGCACGACACCCATGCCACCGCGACAGCAGCGAGTCATGCTTCCGGAGTTTGCAAACCTGATTCAATGGCGACTGCACCGTTGGCTGCTCACCAGAACCAAACCCATTCGTGTACGTCGGCTTGGAATTCTTGATTCGCGGTGGATGATAGCGATGAGATCCCTCATGGTGACGACGATGTGACAACTGGCCACTGCCATGTCCACATGCAATTTAAGGTTCGACATGAGCGGACCGGGAAAGTGTAGGGAGTTCTGTATGCTTGGATCGCAGCTTCCCGTGTCGTTGTCGTTGTATGCGCCCGGGAAGACAGTCTGGCTGAACGTCCCCGTTTGGGAACCGCCGGGGTCACGACTAGGTAGAGTGCGAAGATCTCGTGCCAACCAAGTAGCACCCTGGAGGTACCCGCGTCGGGGGGTGACAGAGACGGGTTTGCTACTTTCTATTCAGTCTATGCGTTGAAAAGTTGTACGGCCGGGAGAGATGAGGATGATACACACATACGTCCTGCTGGTGCCAAGTTATCCGTCCGACTTATCGCTGATCTGGTCGATTTCGATTTTGAACAACTTTGGCGGTTGGGATCGTTGAACCCGTCGTACGTCGAGGTGTCTTATGGACCCGTTCAAGTCATAAGCGGACGTGTGTTTGTGGTCGCTACGGGAAAAAAGTGAAAAAAAGAAGCGTCGGGCAAAAGGAGCAGCTTTGAAAAAAAGGAAGGACTAAGAGAGAACGTGAAAAACTCACGTTTTCCCCAACAAGATTTCTCCAGAAAAGCTCCATCACCGACCCCGGGTTCAAGTTGGCCAGTACGACCATGGTGGCCAGCTGGGCGTTCAGGCGTTCAGGCCACGATTCAAGAATTGGGTTGGTGCGATGGTGTCCGTTCCCTTGGCCAATATATATCGGATCTGAGGGCATCCATCGCGTTCAATTGACCCAACCACTGTTGTGACAAAGGCAGTGACATAGCCACGGCCTGTGGTAGAGTAAATGTGGGAGAGGAGGTGAGAGATTGCAAAGGTAAAGTGGGGAGCACGGCCGTAGGTGGAGTGGGGTCAAGGAAGGTGTTCGACCTGGACTGGCGCTCCGAGTCCTGCCAGTGGCCGTGTGCCAGCGGGCCTGTTCGTTCTTGGGTGGATGCTACTTGGAATTCATTACATTTCCGGGATTATCGAGGCTACTTTTGTCTGCCACGTCAGTCTTCTCCTCAATGATATTTCACATTCCACGCTTCCCCGCGTTGACCAAAATGGGAATGTCAACATCTCCTTCGTACTCCCCTATCTCGGCGTGATAAGGTTCAACGGGGTCAGCGAATATCTGGAGGATCTCTTGCTCCACATCGACCCAGCCTTCGATCAAGCCGCTCTCAACACTTGACAACTTTATCGGTTCATCGGCCGAATACCAGTGTTCATCTCACCCAATAAAGCACATATCATCTTTGATAACTGCATGCTGCAGCGCTGGTCAGACTTCTATCACAGACATCCGTCCACAGAACGCTAAATGTAGAACTCTCATATAGAAAAAACAGATTGGACGCCCATTTATGGTATCGAAGAATCTCTACCTTTACCTATCGAACGCTTTTGTGCCGTGCACCGCACCCGCTCTCGCTGGGAAAAGAATGACAGAAGTCACGGTACTGCCCGGACTGCACATTAACTTCTTGGAGGAACTCGAGCCATCGGGACCGGTTCGGGAAGTCATTCGGCAGTCCATCTCTACACGACAGCTCACGCGCTCACTAGTCACCCTATCGCCGTTTCTCTTGTTGAGAGATATGCGTGCAGCATGTGGATCTGGCGGACTGGAGGTAGATCCGCGCCTCGGACTTCCGATCGGGATACCAATCCGCTCCACAGAGACCCGCATACGCGCGAGTCTCAGGTGCACGCACATATCTACCAAGACTGATCAAGACATTTGTAGTTTAGTTACATTAATATAGTATATTAGTTTGGCTGTATGATAGTGACGAGGTGACGACTGAGGTCCCATACGATACATACTCCCTACGTATATATACGCGTTACTTTATTTTACATCACTTCAGCTCGTCTTACTACGACTGAAGTGAGTACTTCATATGCACTCCCGCTCCTTATTAGTTCACTGACACATGTATTAAAGCTGCTACTCTAGGTATGGTATAATACATGTAGCTCGTCTTACTACGACTGAACTGCTACTCTAGCATTCTCCTCACGCCCTCTCTAGCTGCATTTCATAATCTCTCTGGGACAAAGATTCGGGGCAAGACAGTCCTCAAGAGGTCGATTACTGCCACTAGTTTTTGTTCGCGCTTGTTCTTGTTTCCGAGCGCCTGGGCAAGCGCTTACTAACATACTCGTTTATCTTCTTCCGCCAACACTGCACCGTCCCCCACCGCACGTCTTCATATGCTGCTATTGTTTTTTTCAACCCAACTCTCAACTCCCTAACGCACTCAGTCGCCTTGCATGTATATATACTGCTGCCCCGCGCTTAACACACTCGTTACCGTTTGCGCTACAAATCACCACTTGAGTGCTCCGGCGCCTCGCAGTTAGCGCAGCCCCTGGTCTAGCCCCACCGCCGTCTCCGGAGCTGTGCAGCAGCGACTCGGAGGCGGTCCGACCCCGCCCCCGTGCTGCTGACCCCTGCACTTGCCCACTCCCAGTTGCGCTCGGGAAGTGCTCCGCGAGTTCGCCCACCACACAGAGCTATTACTTCTACCATGCTCCAAACCAGCGTCAAACAAAGACATACCGAGGAACGCGGAATAAACAATGCGCCATCATGATTCAAGGCGGCGCACGGCGGCCAGGCATAGGGTTGTCTCGAAACAACCAACTGACTTCCCAATCATCGAATCCTCATCGATGAGCTAGCTCTCCACCGCATGTCAAGGGCATTCCAACACTTGCTGCATTGATCAAGCAAACTAACGATTTCAAATATAACCCCGCCCGAAAGCACGTTCCCCATCATGTCTCCACTCCACATCCTAGCTATCCTGGGTCATCGACCTTGAACTATTCAACTGACCGCAGATGATCATGCATGTACGTCTTTGCACAGCATCCCGAACAACCCCTATTTGACAGGATGCGATGCAGGCCAATCGAAATGCTGCTGCTTTTTCCGGGTTCGTTCTCTGAGATGCGCCTCGGGGGCCTCGGGGCAGCTGTTATTCCTCTATTGTGTTGGATAGACTAGTTTAGAGCGTTTGGAGCACACTGGACGCTGCTTGAATGGGAGCTGCTGAGGACGTCGTGAAATCAAGCAATTGCAGAGCACAGCGGTGGGGTATGCCAGACTCGGACGTTTCGGGGCTTTCGGCCTGAGGCACGTGATCGCGTTTCAAATTCCCATGTTGCTCCGCGACCTCAGACCTCCTCTAGCTAGAATTTATCCTACTTCGAGTCCCAGTCCCAGTGAGAAACTGTTACAGGGCGATTGGTGAGCCGTCGTGCAGCAACAAACTTTTCTATGCCCTCATGGAGGAGTCCCGACGGCAGAAACCCCTCCAAGAAAATATTCTCCAGGGTGGGCAAAACTTCTGTCGTTCTTCCCCCGACAAGTTCTTGCAGGGCGGGTGCAATACGGTACACCAATTCCACGCACAAGTAGAGATTCCTCACAGCAGCAAACGGATGTAAAAGTTCCAGCCATTGCGTGTTCTCGACATCGCGTTGCCAACGTGGTCGCCAATATTGATTTTCGGAAATGTAGAGGTCTTCCAACGTGGAAACGGGAGGCAAGGATGAGGTGCAGACCTGCTCAAGGGATGAAAGCTGCCATTCTGACACTGTGCATGGGATTTCCACGCTGAGTACTCCATAGCCAGATGACTGCGATTGGAACTCGACAAAAATGGCGCTAAAACTAAACACAATATGGCCCTTTTCCGGTGCCCTGAGTGTTGGTCTTCGACTGATGAACTGGAAGAGTTGTGGTGTGTCGAATGTGATTTGATTGAAGAAGGTTATATGCAACTCGTTGAGTCGAGGGGCATCGACCCGGGCCAAGACCTCCTCCAAATATTCGCTGGCCCCATTGAATCGAATTTTGGTGAGACTGGGGAGGATAGAGCGTGCCAGCGGAGGAGGTAGACGTCGACTTCCCAGGGTAGGGCGAGGTCGTGGGAATAGGAAATGAAGGTGGAGTGACTCGAGGCTGGTCAGTGCAGAGAGACCGGTAGCCATCGCCTCGGGTGGAATATACCCGGAACGGGGAATATCATAAAGGTCAAGATTGACGAGGTGAGTGGCAGACAAAAGTAGTTTCGGTAATCCCGGAAATGGAACGTCATCCAAGACAAGTGATCGCAGACGTGGTGCGGTTCCGCCCAAGAACGAATCGGGAAGTATTGGCTCCGGTTCATCACGGGACATGTCGAGCAGGAGATCTGTCAGCTCGGGGAAAGGCTTTTGCATGGCTGGCGAATCCCTGACATATTCAAATTGTGATCTTGTAAGACATCTGAGTTCGATTTGACGCACACGGCCGTTGTGCTCGAGTGCAGCGATGATGTTATCCACACCTTGCGTTTCGTCCTCGTCATCGGCGAGGTTATCGGCGTCGCGAATGATGAGAGGCAAAGGTGGCCAGATGTCCAGGTTGTCCCTCGCACGTGTTTTGAGTGTACAAAGGAGTCGCAGATTGAGGCGACGTGGTGATTGAAAAACGACTCTTCTCCAGCGTCGACACACGCGTGTCAACATTTGCCACCCCTCTATTCTTTGTCTGCCAAGTAGACGGGAACTTTCAATCATATAAAAATGGAATATTTCTAGTAAGACATCATCAGGGAGCATGTTGATTATTACTAGCTCCCCTACTACATCACATCGAGCGGTCAGCGCCAGTCAGTAGTTGCGGGATATTACACAAATGACATACGTCGACATCGGATGCGTATATCCTTGTCAGTCCAGCGATGTGCAGAGTTGTCTACTGTCAACGAGCCTTCTGAACGACGATCCATTAAGATCGATATGCGAGGGCGGCTAGGAAACGATGGAGGGGCGAGTGCGGTGGATGGGTAGGGTGTGGAGACTTGAAGTCCAGTTAGGGTCTGAGCAGGGCTATTTAAGACCTTGTTAGTTACTCGATCAATGCGGGGGGATGAAGGTCTTTTGACATACTGCTGAAAGCTCATCGATAAAGATTTATCGTGCGGGGAGAGGGATAGTGGTTGCTAGTGGATTGCTCACCGAGTCACCGTCGTGAGTAAATTTATACAGACAGCGCCTCTTCCCATCGATCCTCACTTGATATAGTAAACCCTTACGGTTGGCAGTGATGGACTTTCCTGCCAGTTCCTGGCATTCTGATGAAGACTTGTTGAACGTCCGTTGGAGCGACGCCCTGACTGATCGTATTCAAGTACTTTACTGTCTGATCCACAATGATCAAACAGTTGTCAACCAGTGTAGTCACACGTACCCATGGTGTGATGGCATCTCACAGTGGCCTGTGTTGTGTGTGTCTGTCAGCGGGAGGCCCTGCCGGAGGATGAGGGTGAGGAGGATCATGAATAAATTTCAGGGGCCGAGGGCCCAGGCACACTACACCGACAACATGTGGTGATCTTGGTCACTGTGTCGCCCACACGCGGATTCCAAAAATTTAAAATTACGCGATTACGTTATAAGGTCTATGTACATTTATGGTAAGTTCACCGCGTTTGCATATCCCTGTCGCCGAATTCATCGATTCATCGATGAGCTCTCCGTTGTATGTTAACGGAATTTAACTGCATACTTTGATAAGGTTGGGCTCATTCACGGCCCTCCAATGTCATGTGCTTTTGTCACGTTGTGACAGGTGACATCTGTCATCTCGAATTCATTCTCCGCTATGTGCTCGTTGTTGTTACAATGTCCTTATCAACATCTCTTTCCGATGCTGCCACACACATACAACTTAGTATTGAAGAGAAACCTGATCTAATGGAAGAAATCAACACTGAGATATCTGTTTGCCTCAATGCTTTACCACTTGTTTGAGGACTTCAAGGGTCAGCTGCCACCACAGCCACTGCTGCTTCCATGTACAGACTGCACAGTGTTCATGCTGACGCCCTGCAACAAACCTGGGACCCGGTGCATGCAAGCACCAGTGCCGTGCTCGTGCTCGCGTGGGTGCCCATGGGGGTCATGCATGGGTTCATGGTCATTGCTAACAACATTATCATTATCATTATCCTCCCCTCATCATTATTGATGTTGGTGACTTTGCAGACAAGCTCTTGTCTCGTTTTCTGTTCTTATCCCCCCATCACCTTATCAATGTCTGCCATCAGTGTTGCAGGCAGCATGCGATGGCTTTTATACTTCCGTACGACAGTCTTTATTGCTATGGTGATAAGTTATGTCAGAGTGGTTTTGAGCTCCGTCTCAATTACATTTTGGTGGCAAGAACGTAAAAATATTATACTACACTTTCTACAAAACATTACCCCAAAATTTCAAACCATCATTTTGACCGCAAAATCTGCCTCTACAATATGATGGTCTCCAATTTCGACAAAAAATCCCTATTCCCAACTAGTTCAAGCAAAGGTGATTTGTCACGCTTTGGTCACATGATATCGGAGGGCCGTGAATGAGCCCAACCTTACAATGATTTGAATAGCCTTGCTGGAAAGCAGACATGTCGTCAAGTCTCCCCACCGCAATCCCCTAGCCCTGCCCTGCCATCATTTTCTAACGGCACTGAATCATCAATCCTGATGGATGACCTTGCAAAAGACTCGTTGACGGCGACGCATTGTTCAAGTCATGAAGTGCATGAAACAAGGAAGGAGTTTATCAAAAGAGGTCAATATATGTCCTTTGTGCATCATCTGACGATATGACGATTACTGATCGAGACTCGGATATAGGCCAGGTGGCGGCGGCAATCGACATTCTCACCGAAGATGCCCTCATAGAAATATTTGAATCCTATTTGTGTCACCTTGAACTCGATGCTTGGCATACGCTGGTGCACGTGTGCCGAAGATGGAGAAACATTGTTCTCGGCACATCAAATTACCTGGCCCTGCTGCTTCTTTGCCGACCCAGAACACCTGTGAGGCAGTTACTGCATATTTGGCCGTCCCTTCCTATCGTTATAACTGGCATGGACTACCCAACGTCAGGTTTGGATTTGGATAACGTCCTTGAGCACAATGACCGCGTACGTGACGTAACGCTCCAAGGTCTTTCATCTTCGCAAGTGAAGGAAGTTGGGGCCACGATGCGGGAGCCATTCCCCGAGTTGGCACATCTCGAGCTTCACACGAACGAGCACGAGAAGGACGTTCCGGCCCTTCCCTATTTGTTCTTGGGTAGATCTGCACCATGTCTGGAAGTACTCAAGTTGTCCGGCATTCCATTTCCGGAATTGCCACTCCTACTTTTGTCTGCCCCTTACCTCAAATCGCTTCACCTTTACTATATCCCCGATTCCGGATATATCTCACCCGACACAATGCTCCCTTGCCTCTCCGTATTAACGAGCTTTGGATCGAGTTTTACTCCCTCGATGCTCTTCTCCGTCGCCAGTTGGCAAGCCAACGCGGACCCGGACTTTCCTCCCCGTTCTCAGGGGTTTTTCCTTCACTGGGTCTAGCAGATACGTGGAGGACCTCGTGGCTTGGATCGATGCCCCTCTACTTGAACGATTGGTTATAAATCTCTTTGATGGACTCATATTTGATATTCCACAACTCGTCCGACTCATCAGTCACACCCCAGTGTTCGAGGCACCTATTGAAGTACATGCCTTCTTTAACGATGGCGCAGGTCGGGTCATACTCCCCTCTTCAAAACAGACAATTGGCACCGAAGCGGTCACGGTTAACATCAGTTGCGGAGGGTTTGATCAATCGCTTTCTTGTCTGGCACAGATCTGTAGCTCCTTGCCTTCCCTCTATACGGTAGAGTACCTCTACATCAGCGAGGAATCGCCGAGGATAGAGAAGCGCCACTACATTGGCCAGACAACCTCGAGAACGCACGATGGTGGGATCTGTTACTTCCATTCACCGCTGTGAAGAACCTTTTTCTATCCAAGGTATTTGCGCCACGTATTGCGCCAGCCTTGCGAGAGCTCTTTCACGAAAGCACGACGGGTATGTTACCCGAGCTGCAGAATATATTCATAGAAAATTTCCCGCCATCGGATCCTGCCGAGACAGCTATTTGGCAATTTGTTTCCACGAGACACGTCGACGGTTACCCTATAGCCGTTGCCCACTGGGACAGAGAGCTGGACACGTGGAAAGAGGATGATGAGTGGTAAGGGCTCCCTGAAGTCCGTATCCCAATACTTTACATTTGGTGTCGTCTATTGACCGACTCACATTCTCTTTTTTAATCGTAGGTTAATAGATTTAGTGTTCAGTATGGGCCCTCAGTGGCTCACAGTCTTGCTCAATCGATTCACTTGTATCTTGCGCTATGGCGGTGTCGTTGTATGGGTCATTCCGTTTCAAGTTGCCAGTCGGAATCTCAGCGAACAGGACCTAGTCCATTCACGGTGGACGACCCTACGATCTAGCAGTCGATGTGGATCACGTCTCGTCACTGTCCGACACCGCGCGGCGCCTAAGGCTATGCCTTCCTCAGAATTCAAGTTGTGAAAGAGCAACAGTTGGTTCGAGTTAGGTAGTACCAGACTATTCTCGAATAATATCGTTACTCCAACAGCTCGGGCTTAGCTCAATCATAGTAATCATGATGTTAAAAAATACGTGTAAAGGAAATCGGAGTGGTAAGGAGACAACACGAAATGTTAACGAAACAGAAAGTGAACGGTAATTACCATTCAGATATCTCCTATCACAACCTGTTCCAGCGAAAAACTGCTACAGGGTGACTAGTGAGCCGTCGTGAGGCAACGAACTTTTCTATGCCCTCATGAAGGGGTCCCGGCG
The DNA here is from genome assembly GCA_963926505.1 of Russula olivacea. Lineage (NCBI taxonomy): Eukaryota > Fungi > Basidiomycota > Agaricomycetes > Russulales > Russulaceae > Russula > Russula olivacea. Next base: position 259,813 of record OZ004879.1, on the reverse strand, counting down.
GCTGAAATCCCTCCAAGAAAATATTCTCCAGGGTGGGCAAAACTTCTGTCGTTCTTCCCCTAACAAGTTCTTGCAGGGCGGGCGCAATACGGGGCACAAATTTCTCCGATAAGTAGAGATTCTTCATGGAAACAAATGGACGCAAAAGATCTAGCCATAGCGTGTTTTCGACATCGTCTTGCCAATTTGGTGGGTATCTTCGAACCTCGAAGATGTAGAGATCTTCCAATGTGGAAACGGGAGGCAAGGACGAGGTGCAGACCTGCTCAAGGGATGAAAGCTGCCACTCTGACGCCATGCATGGGATTTCCACGCTGAGTACTCCGTAGTCAGATGTCTGTGATGGGAATTTGACAATAATTCCCTGAGAATAAAATGAGACATGGCCCTTTTCCGGTGCCCTCAGCGGTGGTGTTCGACTGATGAACTGGAAGAGTTGTGGTGTGTCGAATCTGATTTGATTGAAGAAGGTTATGTCTAATTCGTCGAGTCGAGGGAGATCGATCCGGGCCAGGATTTCCTCCAAATACTCGCTGACCCCTTTGAAACAAATCCCGGTGAGATTGGAGAAGATAGAGCGCGTCAGCGGAGGCGGACGACGGCTTCCTAGGGTAGGGCGAGGTCGTGGGTATCGAAACTCGAGGCGAAGGAACTCGAGGCTGGTCAACGCAGAGAGGCTGGTGGCCATCGCCTCGGGTGGAATGTACCCGGAACGGGGAATATCATGAAGTGAAAGATAGACGAGGTGAGTGGCAGACAAAAGTAGTTTCGGTAATCCGGGAAATGGAATGCCCCAAAAGATAAGTAATCGTAGACGTGGTGTGGTTCCACCCAAGAACGAATCGGGAAGTATTGAATCCCGTCCAAACCCGCTGAGGTGCAGATCTGTCAGCTCCGGGAAAGGCTTATGCATTGCTGCCAAATCCGTGACATATTCCAATTTTGACCTTGTAAGGCAACTGAGATCGATCTGACACACGCGATCGTTGTGCTCGAGTGCAGCGATGATGTTATCCACACTTGATGTATCGTCGTCATAGAAGAAGTCGTTGAGGTCTTGAATGATGAGAGGCAAAGGTGGCCAGATGTCCAGGGTGTCCCTCGCAGGTGTTTCGTATGTACAAAGCAGTCGCAGATTGAGGCGACTTGGGGATTGAAAAATGACTCTTCTCCAGCGTCGACACACGTGTGCCAGCGTTATCCACTCCTCTATTCTTTGTTTTTCATGTGGTATGAAATCTTCATCCATATCTTCATCCAGATAGTGTTCAAATGTTTCCAGCAAGACGTCATCAGGGAGCATGTCGAAGGTTATCAACTGGCCTATGTCCCATCATCACTCAGCGGTCGTCCTCTGATATTGCCCAAATGACATACCTCGACATCGGCTGCGTATATCCTTGATAGTCCAGCGACGTGCAGAGTTGTCTACCGTCAACAAGCCTTCTAAACGGCCATCCATTATGATCAATGGCCCAGGGCCGCTAGGAAACGATGGAGGGGCGAGCTCGGTGGAGGGGTGAGGTATGGAGACTTGATGTCCAGTTCGGGTCTGAGCAAGGCTATTTAAGACCTTGTTAGCTACTTGGTCAATGCGGTGGATGAAGTTCTTTTGACGTACTGCTGAAGGCTCATCGATAAAGATTCAGCGTGCGGGGAGAGGGACAGTGGATCGCTCACCGTCGTGAGTAGATTTATACACAGCGCCTCTTTCTATTAATGATCCATGCCTCATCCTCATGCTTTTACTTAATGTATTAAACCCTTATGGTTAGCAATGATGGGCCTTCCCGGCATTCTAATTGAGACTCGCTGAGCGTCAGTTGGAGCGACGGCCTCAACTCAATACCAAGTGCAAAGTGCAGGTAGCCTGTGCGCACCATCCGTATGTTCTCGCAGCCTCCTCTTCAGCAGACTGAGATCAAATAATGCATTTGCCACTTCTCAGCTCGCAACACCGCTCCGAACCCGATCCCTGCTGAGCGAGAACTACATAGCTGGAACCTGAACGCCTATCTGGACGAGGTGTAACGCCGTAACGCTGACAGCTAGGGGTTTGCCTTTTGGGGCTTTGGCCTGGGCCCCAGTGAGGTGTTGGGGACTTTGCCTTTCGGGACTTTGGCCTGAGGGACTTTGGCCTAGGCCCTGAAATGTTTGTAAGGCCAACCCCTACAAATATTTCGGGGCCTCAGACAAAGCCCAAACAAAGCCTTAAGGCCTAAGGCCTTGAAAATTTCAGGGCCCAGGCCAAAGCCCCAAAAGACAAACCCCCTAAACGCTATTCGACATCGCATCAGAACGAACGGAGTAAGGTTAGGTCGGGTCCACCAATTTTTGAGTTATTAATGTGAGAGATAGTGCGTAGCACCTTCCAGCTGGAGTTAGACTGTAGGAAAGACCTCATGACATGCACAAGGCCAACGATCGAATATGCAACGCTTAGTTGTTAATGAACATCCCATGGTCACTCTTTTGGGTTGCCGTGTGTGGGCTATCAAATTATCAATCCTTGGCTGAACGTCCCCGTTTGGGAGCCGCCGATGAGGATTTTGTGCAGGAAGGATAGAACTTGGAGCCGCCGGGGTCACGGCTAGGTAGAGGGTGAAGGCCTCGTGTCAACCAAGTAGTCCCCTGGAGGTAAGGTTGGGCTCATTCACGGCCCTCCGATATCATGTGACCAAAGCGTGACAAATCACCTTTGCTTGAACTAGTTGGGAATAGGGATTTTTTGTCGAAATTGGAGACCATCATATTGTAGAGGCAGATTTTGCGGTCAAAATGATGGTTTGAAATTTTGGGGTAATGTTTTGTAGAAAGTGTAGTATAATATTTTTACATTCTTGCCACCAAAATGTAATTGAGACAGAGCTCAAAACCACTCTGACATAACTTATCACCGTAGCAATAAAGACTGTCATACGGAAGTATAAAAGCCATCGCATGCTGCCTGCAACACTGATGGCAGACATTGATAAGGTGATGGGGGGATAAGAACAGAAAACGAGACAAGAGCTTGTCTGCAAAGTCACCAACATCGATAATGGTGAGGATAATGATAATGATAATGTTGTTAGCGATGACCATGAACCCATGCATGACCCCCATGGGCACCCACGTGAGCACGAGCACGGCACTGGTGCTTGCATGCACCAGGTCCCAGGTTTGTTGCAGGGCATCGGCATGAACACTGTGCAGTCTGTGCATGGAAGCAGCAGTGGCCATGGTGGCAGCTGACCCTTGAAGTCCTCAAACAAGTGGTAAAGCATTGAGGTAAACAGATATCTCAGTGTTGATTTCTTCCATTAGATCAGGTTTCTCTTCAATACTAAGTTATATGTGTGTGGCAGCATCGGAAAGAGATGTTGATAAGGACATTGTAACAATGATGAGCACATAGCGGAGAATGAATTCGAGATGACAGATGTCACCTGTCACAACGTGACAAAAGCACATGACATTGGAGGGCCGTGAATGAGCCCAACCTTACCTGCGTCGGAAGTGTGACAGAGACGGGCTTGCCACTTTCTGTCCAGTTTACGCGTTGAAAAGTTGTACGGCCGGGAGAGATGAGGATGATACGCACATACGGTCTACTACTGTAGTGCCAAGTCATCCGTCCGACTTGTTACCGATCTGGTCGATTTCAATTTTGAACAAGTTGGCGGTTGGGATCGTTGAACTCGTCGCACGCCGAGGTATCTTATGCACCCATTCAGGTCATAAGCGGGCCTGTGACGGGGAAAAAATTGAAAAAAAAAGGCGTCAGGCAAAGGAGCAGCTTTGAAAAAACTGAGAGAGCGTGAAAAACTCACGTTTTCCCCAACAAGATTTCTCCAGTAAAATTTCATCAGCTTCATCACCGACCCCGGGTTCAAGTTGGCCGGTACGACCATGGTTGCCAGTTGGGCGTTCAGGCGGCGATTCAAGAATGGGTTGGTGATGGTGTCCGCACCCTTTATGGGGCCGATATCGGATCTGAGGGCATCTGTCGCATCCAATTGATCTGCGACTACTGTTGTGACAGATGCAGTGACATAGCCATGGCCTGCGGCAGATGGAAGGAGAGAGAGGAGGGGAGGTATGGCAAAGATAAAGTGGGGTGGGGATGGCGGGAAGTGGAGCGGGTGTTCAAACTGGCGGCTGTGCCCGTGTCGGCGAATAGCTCAAATTCAATTCACTCTGCTTCCAAACCTAACAGTTGCACATCGGGCAAGGTCGGGCAGTCATTCGAGTACAATCAGTACATAGCCAAATTCTAGTAGCCACGTCGGCGTCGCCTCTATTCAAAATATGTAATCAGAAATTTGAAGGAAAGGAATTATGGTGGTGTCTGAAACATACGAGAGCAAGGGAAAATCGTGGTGGTAAGGAGAAAGGACATGATCAAAAATCCATACGTGCAACGGTATTGCCGCAGACTGGTCTCCTTCTCACCCAGCTTGTCCGAGTTCCATCATGGTTGCGACATCCTATCAAACAGTAAAGTTAAATGGAAAAGAGAGAGCGTACGACTGCCGCGTAGCGGCGGCTGTGTTGACTGAGACTGTCCCAGGAGTAGGAAAAGAAAGGTAGAGGGGAAAGGAAAGTGTGGAACAGAGGGCCGGGCGGTGAGAGGGGGAAGGGAGAGGATTGATGCGTATTCTCGTTTCGTCTTGAGTCGGGAAGGTGGTGGACGGGTTGGCGTTGACGCGAGCCTTCTGACGGAGGAGTGACGGTGTCGAATGTGGGCGCGTGCGGCGATGGCATGTGTGATCTGTTCTGTTCGGAGTCTAGCTCCGAGCAAATTCTTACAGTACAGTTATACTCTTTTACGTTACGAGGTCTAGAACTCCTTTATAGAGTACTGAGAAAATTGTTCAAGTCGAGTTTCGTGATCATTTTCGTCATGTTGGTCAACGAGGTCGATAGTGCCACTCGGTTCCGTTTGGTTACTCATGCTGGCCTGTCCTCTTTGGTCCTCTTTGGCATCATCTAACTTAGTCATCCAACGGAATACTTGCCGAGGGCTGGCAGATTTCCTCAAGTTGTGTCAAAAGGCTCGACGGTCCTGGACACACCGAATATATGGATTATGCAATATAAGGCCTCGCGACTAGAGCATTTTACAAAGCTTTTCGAGAGCATATATTCCAAAAATTAGTCTGTTCTATCCATCGCTTGTCCTGCATGCAGCATGTTTCGTCTACTTGCGGGAAACTCTAGATCGGAAGCTAGCAAAGCAAGTAGCACTGTCCTTCTCGTACAACGAGGCAGAGAAAGAGGAACTTTGAATCGCTTTTACGGGAAGCCATCGTAGGGATGGCGTGGCTAGTCGCCGAGGCTGAAGCGGAGGCCAACTCAGAAACCGACACAGAGGCGCACTCAGATACCGATGCAAAGACCGGCACAGAGGCTGACGCAGAGGCCGGTGGAGGGCGTACACAGGGACCGATGCAGGGGCGACGCAGAGACCGGCGCAGAGGCCGACTTGCGGGTAGAAGTCCGCTTGCGAGACTTCACTAGTTCGGAAGTTAGCAAAGTCATGGAGCATTTGTGCTGCGTGGTGCCCGTGCCACGCCGTGACGTCGACGCGTCGCGCTTCCGGAGTTTGCAGACCCGGTTAAACGGCGACAGTGAGTTCAGTTGCGCGCCAGAATCAGATCAACTCGTAGACGTTGGCTTAACATTCTTCGCCGTGGACGACGGCGTCAAGGATCCCCCTGGCGACGGCAAGCCACGACTTGCCACGTCTGCAAGCGATGCAAGGTTAGACATGGGTGGACCGGGAATGTAGGGCGCGGTGCGTACACGCTCGGATCATAGACCCCGGATCATTGTCACTGTATGCGCCCGGAAAGGAGACGGTATGGTTGGGCGTGCCCGTCTGCGAGCAGCCGACGCGGTTTGCCGTTCACTGTGTGTCTTGTTTACGAGTCGATACTGAACTGCGGCCGGGAGAGAGGAGAATGATACATACTGGTGTCCTGCTACTGCCAGCCTGCTAGCACTAAGTAGTCCTGTCCAATTTCTTGCTGATTCGGTCGATTTTGAACCACTTGGCGGTCGTGCCGTTGACCATGCACCGATTAATTATAAGCCATAAGCGGACCTGTGTTTACAGCCACTACAGAAAAGATAAAAAAGAAACGCGTCAGGTAAAAGGGTCTTTGGAAAAGTGAGGACTGGCGGAGAACGCAAAGAGTAAAAAACGCACGTTTTCCCCACCAGGATGTCTCCAGTTAAACACCATCACTGAGCCTGAGTTGGCGGGGACGTCCATCGTGGCTAGCAGGCCGTAATTCAAGGATTATCCGTGCTCTTCACGAGGCCGATATCGGATTGGATTGGACCATCTGAGGATATCGCGTTCGAGTGGAGACGTTGACAGAATAGGTCGTTCCATCTATGACAATTTTGGTGATATTCCCAGGGACATAGTCATGGCCTGCGGCAGAATGGAGGTGTGAGAGAAGGTGTGATATGGCAAAAATGAAGTGAGGAACATTGCGGGAGGTGGAGTGAAAATTGCAACCAACGGGGAACGTGTTCAACCTGGCCCGGCGCCCGGGCTTGTCCCGTAAACTCCCGGGCATGTCGCTTCTCCGATCCTCACTCTAACAATACTTCAATTGTTGGATCGGCAGGCGGTCATTTGAGTATACGATCATGATGACCTAATTCCAGAATAAGTAGCTACGTCGGCGTCGCCTTCATCGCACACATGTAATCAGACGACGGATATCAACCATATCAATCATGATGTTAAAAAATACGAGCGCAAAAGGGAATCGTGATGGTAAGGAGACAACAAGAGCGCTACCGAAAGTGAAAGTGAACAGTAATTACTAATAATAGTGCCGAGAAACGGCTACAGGGTGACTAGTGAGCCGTCGTGCGGCAACGAAGTTTTCTATGCCCTCATGGAGGGGTCCCGACAGCTGAAAACCCTCCAAGAAAATATTCTCCAGGGTGGGCAAAACTTCCGTCGTTCTTCCCCCAACAAGTTCTTGTAGGGCGGGTGCAATACGGGGCACAAATTCCTCCGGTAAGTAGAGATTCTTCACAGCAACAAATGAACGTAAAAGATCCAGCCATAGCGTGTTTTCAACATCGTCTAGTTGTCGCCAATCTCGATATTCGGAAATGTAGAGGTCTTCCAACGTGGAAACGGGAGGTAAAGACGAGGTGCAGACCTGCTCAAGGGATGAAAGCTGCCATTCTGACGCCGTGCATCGGATTCGCACGGTGAGTACAATGTTGTCAGATGTCTGTGATGGGAATTTGACAACAATGGCCCAAGTATTAAATTCAATACGGCCCTTTTGCGGTGCCATCAGCGTTGGTCTTCGACTGATGAACTGGAAGAGTTGTGGTAGGTCGAATATGATTTGATTGAAGAAGGTTAAATGCAGTTCGTCGAGTCGAGGGGCATCGATCCGGGCCAAGATCTCCTCCAAGTACTCGCTGGTCCCATTGAATCGAATTTTGGTGAGACTGGGGAGGATAGAGCGTGTCGGCGGAGGCGGACGTGGGCTTTCTATGGCAGGGCGAGGTCGTGGGTATAGAAAATCAAGCCAAAGTGACTCGAGGTTGGTCAACGCAGAGAGCCCAGCGGCCATCGCCTCGGGTGGAATGTATCCAGAACGGGGAATATCATTAAGGTAAAGATCGACGAGGTGAGTTGCAGACAAGAGTAGTTTCGGTAATCCCGGAAATGGAACGTCAGACAGGCAAAGTGATCGCAGACGTGGTGCGGTTCCGCCCAAGAATGAATCGGGAAGTATTGGTCCCTGTCCATCGCTTGCAAACATGTGGAGCTGGAGATCTGTTAGCTCCGGGAAAGGCTTGTTCATTGCTGCCGAATCCGTGACATATTCCAAATTTAAACTTGAAAAATAATTGAGTTTGATCTGACACACACGATCGTCGTGCTCGAGAGCAGCGATGATGTTGTCCGCACTTGATGTACCTCTCCGGTGATTGAGAACGCCATAGGGGTCTTGAATGATGACAGGCAAAGGCGGCCAGATGTCCAGGGTGTCACTCGCAGGTGTTTCTGGTGTACAAAGGAGTCGCAGATTGAGGCGAAGAGGTGATTGAAAAATGACACTTCTCCAGCGTCGGCACACGTGTGCCAGCGTTATCCACTCCTCTGTTCTTCGTTTTATAAATGGTCCCAAATATTTATCCCCATCTTCATCCACATAGAAATCAAATATATTTAGTGAGACATCGTCGGGGAGCATGTCGAAGGTTATCAGCTGGCCTATGTCGCATCGTCACTCTGCAGTCATCGCGTGATATTGTCCAAATGACATACGTCGACATCCGTCCTTGCTAGTCCAGTGACAGTTGTCTACCGTCAACGAGTCTTCTAAACGGCCATCCATTAAGATCGATGGGCCAGGGCGGCAGGGAAATGGGAATCGAAACGATGGAGGAGCGGGGGTACTGTAAGATGTGGAGATTTGTTGTCCAGTTCGGGTCTGAGAAGCGTTAGTTACTTAATCAATGCGGCGGATGAAAAGTTCTTTTGACATACTGCTGAAAACTCATCGATAAAGATTCAGCGTGCGAGAGGGACAGCGGGGTTATCAGGCACGTAATTCCGGGTTGACCGAAACCCAACTACCGCTTATAGTAAGTGCTCGCTGCCGATCACTACAGTAACTTAGTACACATTTATCATGCCTTCTTACGGCCGGCCTCCCCACAACAAATGGCAATGGCAACTGGTGCAAATTTGAGGCAAAGACTCAAAGCTACCTTCTCTGTGGCTTGGCCAATGTAGGCATTTTTCTCCAGGTGTCATCCAACATAGTAATCGTCCAACGGAATATTTGCCAAGAGTTGCCAGATTTATCAGGTTGAGCCAAAGAGCTTGACGGCCCTGGACACACAATCACGGAACAACCGAACAATGATATGGATTATGCAATCTAAGGCCTCGCAACTACTACAAAGCCTATCGAGAGCATATTCCAAAAATTAGTCTATTCTATTCGTTGTTTGTCCTGCACACAGCGTATTTCGTCTACTGGCGGGAAAACCCTAGATCAGAAGTTAGCAAAGTCCTTCTCGTACAACGAGGCCGAGAAAGAGGAACTTACGGAATAGCCTTTTCTGGAAAGCCACCGGGGTGGCTTGGCTAGTCACAGAGACTGAAGCGGAGGCTGACTCAGAAACCGACAGAGAGGCACACTCAGATACCGATGCAGAGACCGGCACAGAGGCTGATTCGGAGGCTGGTGCAGAAGCTGATGCAGAGGCCGATGCAGGTGTGCACACAGAGGCCGACGCAGGGGCGGATGCAGAGGCCGATGCAGGGGGCGACGCAGGGACAGATGCAGAGGCCGACGCAGGGGCAGAGGAGCTAGGGGCAGAGGTAGGGGCTGATGCAGAGGCCGACGTAGAGGCCGGCTTGCGGGTAGAAGTCCGCTTGCGAGACTTCACTAGTTCGGAAGTTAGCAAAGTCCCTCTAGTACGAGGCTGAGACAGAGGAACTTACGCAATCTCTTTTCGTTGTAAGCCAACGTAGCAGTGGCTTGGCTAGTCGTGGAGTCCGATGCTATGTCCGTCGCTGTGTCCGTCACAGTGTCCGTCAGTGAGGCCGTCGCCGTGTCTGTTGCAGAGGCCGTCGCCGTGTCCGTGGCGGATGCAGTCGCAGAGTCGGTTGCAGAGGCCGATGCAGAGCCCGTGGAGGATGTGGTCGCAGAGCCCGTTGCAGAGGCCGATGCAGTGTCCGTGGTGGATGCGGTCGCAGAGCCCGTTGCAGAGGCCGATGCAATGTCCGTGGTGGATGTGGTCGCAGAGTCGGTTGCAGAGGCCGATGCAGATGCAGAATCCGTGGTGGATGCAGTCGCAGAGTCGGTTGCAGAGGCAGATGCAGAGTCCGTGGTGGATGCGGTCGCAGAGTCAGTTGCAGAGGCCGATGCAGAGTCCGTGGCGGATGCGGTCGCAGAGTCCGTTGCAGAGGCCGATGCAGTCGCAGTATCCGTCGCAGATGAGGCAGTTGCAGTGTCCGTTGCAGGGGCCGATACAGTGTCGGTCGCAGAGGTGGTCGCAGAGTCCGTCGCAGAGGTGCCTACCCCGGCGCCTGAAAGTTGAGAAACTACCACGCAATTCCCGAAACCATCGGTTGTAGTAAAGGATACAAGACAAAGGCCTTGGTTTTGACCACCGGTACAGACCGTACCGGCAGCAAACTTGGCAAGGAGCCGCTGCGTGGCATTGTCCTTAGGGGCCGAGGAGACATAAGTGAGTACGAGGGTAAAGAGAAAAAAAGACAGCACATACAGGAGCACTGATGGCGTCTATCGCGCCCTTGGTGTCAAACTTATCTCCCTTTCCGGTTGTATCTATTTGGACAGCCTTGATGTCTCGTGAACCGCCACTGAAGGTCCTCATATCAGCTGGCCGATTCACGGATGAATAAATGTGCGTGGAGGCGATACTAACTCAAAGCTTGTGACATCAACGGCAAATTCTCCTTGGGCCGAGGCATTAGCAACAGTGGAAGTATTGAGGTTCTTGGCGATGTCTATATTGCCGCAGGGAGATGAGGAGGACGGTTTCTGAACGTCGTCCACCGTTGGGGTTCCGTTGACGCCCAGAGCAGGAGCAATGACGGCTTGAGCATTGACGGATGACGTCCAAGCGAGAATTATGAGAGCGATGAATGACTTGGAGACCATCTTGAAAAAAAAAAGGGAATGGAATGAGAGCACGTAGGATTCGGACCGGCCAAGTGAAGCGGGAAAAGCGGGGAGACGATAGCAGTGTAATCAAGAAAAAGAGAGACTGCGAGGCACCTGTCCTCTGAAGCTGAAAGGGCAGAATAGTGGATGGACGCTGTTGTTGAACAAGAGCAAGGCTGAGCTTGAGGCTTTTATACACGCGCAGACTCGAAAAGCGCTCTGGAAGGATCATCGTCGTAGAACCACCGGCAAACAGGATAGAGGAGGATGTCGGAACGTGTCAGGAACCACCACCACGTAGCTTCTCTCTGGCACCATATGCGGATGTACTGTAGTCAAATGTTCGGTAACCATCACACAGCTCTTCTCCTGCAATGCATACGGAGGCTGTCAAGTGACGCAAGATACTAGTAAGCAGTTGCAGTGGTAGTCACCAAGCATGTATTATTACGAATAATACTAAGATTTTACTGCTCCCGTTAAGCCACTTCCATGGCGATTGTTGGTGTCCACACCGTATTGGAGATGTCGGCCCTGGCGGGTAGAGTCGACATCAAGTAGTACCACGATTGTCTGTCATCCACCAGTCATGATCATGAACAAGCTTGCGATCTGTCAGCCTGAGCGCTAGTCAGCCATGTCAGTGTACAGCATGCTGAAAAAAAAACAGTGCGCAATGTTTTGTATTGCCATCGCACGACTACAAACCGTATCTAACGGAGGCAGCTTCAGTCGGCCATCGACTTTGAATTAGGGCCGTAGCGATACTGTGCTCGAATATCCGGCTGTCCTCCTAACAGTCATCAAGGGTCGACCGTGACATGCATATACGTCTGTGCACAGCAGTACAGCAACAATCCCTATTTGACTCGGTGCGATGAATGCTAGGTGCCAATAGAAATTCTCCCTACTTACGTCCTGCTTGTAATAAATCCTTTCTTCGTGGGTGGAAATCAAGATAGAAAAGGTGCGATAGATGATCCACGCGTGACGGTATGGAGAACATTCTGGTTCACCACGTGACGTCGCCTCACGCGCGTCGGAGTTTTGAAAATACGGTCGCACGTCCGCTGTCCAGTCCAGGAGAGCGAGCTGCGTAAGAATTACCTCAAGTCCAGCAGCGATCACACTCATAGCGTGCATGGTGTGACCACGAGCCAGCGGATCGCTGCAGCGAGCGTGGGTTCCCCACCCGTCGCAGCCCACCTCTCCTGGATAGACCCGGTGCAGGCTTCGCCCGACGGCGCTTCGTGTCAACCCGTCTGCCCGTGTACCTAGCAACGCACTGCATCACTCCCACATCTTAGTCACTCTCAATCGCCCTTCAACGCAGGCTACAGCCAGCACGTCTCCCGTGACCCGAGCACTCCCACGGTGCCAAGATGTACACCAACATACCTGCGAGTGACACGCTGGACATCTGGCCGGCTTTGCTCCTCTTTATTCGAAAGGGCGCTCGTCGCCGAGACTCTCCGTCTCCTTCCAGCATTGCCCGCTAATAGCAATGGAATTGTGCACACTGCCGGTTGGGGAAGAACGAGTCGAGTAAAGTCGAGGCAAAGAACGCGCCAGCCTCGACGCGCAATCAACGGACTCGGAACAACGACATGGTTCATCCTATAAGTTATGAGCCTAAGGCTCTGCAACTAGAATATTTCACAAAACAAGACTTTGCGAGCATGTCTTCTACCAGGTATATTCTCTCTCTCCATCTTGTCCTGCGACCTTGGCCTACGGACGGGAAACCCCTAGGCCAGAAGTCAGCAATGTCCTTCTCATAGGATGTGACCGAGAAAGCAAAGCCTACTGGATCGCTTACGGGTGTTGCCAACACCTGCGGACTGCGTGGGGGTAGCCTGAGCTTGGCTAGCCGTTGATGCCGTCCCGCGTGCTTGTTCAACAACGACGCAATTTCTGAATCCATCAGTCATTGTTAAGGAAGGATGCAAGACAATGGTTTTCGTCGGTCCCACCAGTGCATAATGCTAAAATAGAGAACGAGGATGCAGCGAAAGCGCGAGGCGCAAAACCAACGAGTCGAGGTGGCGTGGGAACGGGCGAGTGGCGTGGGAACGCGCCGTGAGTAACTTCAACGAGAAGTGGCGACAAGTGGAGAGGACGACTTGGAACTCGGACATGGGCACGCTGGGACAATGAAAGAAGACACGACAATGCTTTATTCGAGGTGTACAACACACCCTTAAATGCAAGAGGCTCGACACATGTGAAAGGAAGAAGAAGAGGTACAATTAAGGGGAAGGGAAAATACATGAACATGTGGGCAGCAACAAATGACAATCAGACGTGATCATCGGGTGTAGTGAAGATAGAATGGGCACTCCCTGTGTCAGCTGGCAGGGGTGCGAGGTCGGCGAGCCTGCGGCGGCGCGCGAGCCATAAGTGTCAGGTTCCGCGTGAGGCATATTGTCGGGTATGCCACAAAATGGGTATGGGCCGACCAATATAAAAGATAAATGTTCTTGATCCAAATCAATGTGCCTGCGGCGTTCGAAAGAGAAATGCAACGATCAGGGATCTCTCGCCCTTGATCGTGCTTACCCTCTCCCCCTCCATCCTCAGAGGCACGTTCGTGCAGCTTGGTGCATGACTGCAGGAGCCCCTGGATCGCCCGATTCCAACACATAAGGCACTGGCAGTGAGCTGGGCGAGGATCTGCTGCGAGGCGTCATTCATAGGATGCTAGGAGATATGAGTGACCACCACGGTAATGAGTACAACAGGCAGTACGTACAGGATCACCATTACTGATCACCGAGGTTGTGGCGCCAAAGTTATCTCCCCCTTCCGGATGTTAGTATCTATTTTGACAGCGCTAATAGAGCCTGAACCATCATCAGTACTAGTACTAACGATCTCTACATGATAACGTATGTGTGTGGATGATGTACTCACTCGAAGTTTGTGATGTTGACCACAAATTCTCCATCTGAGTGAGTCCTCGAGATGGTAAGGTTCGGTTCGGTCCGGTTCTTTAGGGTATTTTTGAGAACCGAGAACCAAACCATCGGTCCGGTTCACTGATTATCCCGAACCCCGAACCGAACCATTGGTTCGGTTCAAAATGGTCTGGTTCTGGTTCTCAAGGCTTCTGAACCGTGAACCGAACCTAAATGGATTTTTTTTTTCATTTTCAATGACATGTAAATTAAACCCATTAAGATTTGTTACAGTACATGTAGCTATACTAGTGGTGGGCCTATGCTTCGCCTGGGCAGGGCTACAATTGCACTAAGGCATAAGAGGTTTGTTGCGTCATAGTACATTAAGTTTGAAGATGGAAGGCACGGGATACGCGAATGCAAAAGCTCCGGAAGACGTGATCCGGTGCATTCATGCTTCAGTGTTTGTGCATCGCGCGACTCGAGCGGTGCAGAACCAGTGGCTTGCTCAGAGTGAACGCCGGCCACGACCAAGTGTCTGGGTGAGTTTACTTCCAGTACACGGGCTGCTTGGGCCAGTAAATGCGCTGGACGAAGGTTTGGGAGAGAAGGTATTCAAGGAACGTGAGCCTTTCTTCTCGTACGATGGAAGGTGGGTAGAGGTGGTCCAGCCGTCGAAGTCAGTAATGCCCTGTTGAGGTCCTCGAATGCTGAAAAGCGCTTCTCCATGGTAAGGTTGACCTTGGGTGGATTTGACTGCGTCTGCACCTGCGGGAGAGGGGAGAGTGAAAGCCGCCAGGACGTCAAATTAGATGGTGCTAGTGATGAGCCTTTTGATGACAACTGCTAGGGTGAAGGACGAGGTGAGCTACCAGCCGACGTGTACGTTGTTCCTCTGCCGGGAACGGTCAAATTGGCAGAAGACGATTCCACACCTGTGCCAGATCCTCGCGCAACAATCCAAGTGTCATCGAGGGAGGTGGCTGGCGGTCGCCATCTAGTTGGGCTTGCAAGACCATGATTTGTGTTCAACCTTCTTCTCGCTGGACTCGAGGGACCCATAGTTGCATGGTGAAGTGATATGGGCATTGGTCGTCCACGTCACAAGGGGGCGATCACCTGGAGAACCTTTTCTCGTGCCTGAACACCAGCATTCTTATCAGGATTCACAGGCCGAGGTTTGGGGACAGATGTGGTGGAAGTTCCAGGCCATCGTGATCGTGTAGAAAAGAGAGAGGTTAGGTTTCGGGTCAAAGGGAAGGAAGAAAAACGTACAAGTAGATGAGCAGGGCTGAAGGGTGAGTAAAAAGGATAGGTTGCCACACGGCAATGTTGTAACCAAGTCACCTGGCACAGTATCTATTCCTAAGGGTATTTGAGCCGCCAATGACCCAATACAAATCAAGCCTACAAAGCAAACGACAATGATTATAAAGCATAACAGATAAGTACATCGGCCATAATCCATCGAACCACCCAAAAAAAAGCGTACACGTGTCCCCCCAGCAGAAGTAAAGTATTCACCGCTGGGTCCCAGTTGGCGCCGACTCGGCGGTGGTTGGAATTTGGCGAGGTGCAGCTGGATTGGGCTCAGCGCGTTCATAAGCTTGACACGGCCCAATGAATGACGATCAAACTCCTCTGGTCTCCGGTCGTCCCCAATCCAGCCACGGGTGCGCTCCCGTGTGATATCCACAAAATGCAGCTTGTGTCCCTCGTTGTCATTGTCGTTGTCATTGTCGTTGTCGTTGTCGGTGCCTGACCTTGCGGAGGAGGAAGAGGTCAGGTTGTTAGATGCCGACAACTGCAGCACCTGCACAGTTGATGCTTTGGCCCGGACGTCGAACGTCCCCATATACTGAGAGTCGAGTGAGACATCCATTGGCCCTAGCACGTTCTCTGCCATCAACGAGAGCTGCCCAGGTTTCAACTTTTTCGCATGCGATATAAAAATGTTCATCGGTGCATTGAATGTCCTGAACCTTGTAAAGAACTTCCGGTGCTTCTTCGGCCCAGACTGCGGAGTACTATCGTCAAGTGCAAGCTTGACATGGGCAACGATGGGCCTACAGGCCAAGGAAACAAAGTAAGTCATCGCGAGCTGGTGTCACCTTAATAATAGCAACCATTACCGTTCCCCGTATCCACCAAAAGCCTAGTCTTCGACTCTTCATTGAGTTTTTATTATGCAACGAGATATTTGCAAACACGCCACTGCAAGGGTTGAGTCATTTAGATGCACGTTGGAGATGATGTTTGCATACCCATTGATAGTGTCTAGGAAAAGTTTTTTAGAGGCGGTAAAATTCCCTGAGATTTCAACGCCGGACGTCTGAACAATGAGTGATCCTGCAGAAATGGACTGGAGACAGAGGGGTGAGGTTAATACATCTCTGGGCATGCAACGAGACAGGCCTACGTACTCCCGCCGTGATCGGTGAACTAGGGTCTACAATTTTGAAGTGCTCGAAGAAGACGTGAGAGAGATTGCCCAATATTTGTTTAAACATGGGTAAATTGGAGACAAACACCCCGAGGTCAGTTGGTGTCGATGTCCGAGGCAACAGAAATTGTAGGTCCATTTGTATAGTATCTGACGAATTTTCTGCCCTCTCAGGTATCTAACGACGACCATTGATGATGATCAACCTTCATGATCCAATCAACGAAAGAGCAATACGCACGTGTATCTTTATCTCCGTGGTGTTTCTGAAGCGCGTGAGACATACTGTGCTCACCTTGAACACCTGAGTGCTGAACACGGGAGTAGAAATGCTTTGATCTGGGTTCACTTCGAGTCTCCTCGGGTGCGTGATTGCAAGAGAGAGGGAGGAAGTAGGAGCGAGAGCAGCGGATGTACTCATGTAACCAATTCAAGATGATAGCGGTCGGATTGTCAATATTGAGAATAAGGCCGCTTCAGAGAGCCTCTAAAAGTTCTGTAAATGTTAAGGAGTTATAAATAAGATGTCACTAAAAGACGGTTCAGCCTTTCTCCACCTGAAGAATACACCAACACCAAATCTAATGGCGCAAGACAGTGCACCTCGGCGAAGATGCGACCACGCCATTCGTCATGGGTACCGTTGCAGATGGTGGTATTGGTGATCCGACGACTATACTTGCGTGTGGTGCTGCGCTTCAAGCGCATTTGTTGGTGGAAATTGCAGGCGGACTGGCGTGGAAGACGAGCGCGTATGGAAGGCGTTTAAGCTTGGGAGCGAGCTCGTTGAGTGTTCCATGGTTGAGTGTTGAGTGTCGAGCGAGCGCCATTGAGCACTAAGCATCAAGCATCGTCGAGTATCGAGTGTCGAGCGTTGAGCGCCGTTGAGCATCTGTCCAAGCATCGAGCTTGCGTCCAAGCATCCAGCGTTGAGCGTCCGAGCATTGAGATTCGTCAAACTTCGCTTGCAGTTCACGTAGCTCCAGTCCTGCATGCTTCTTTGCAGACTTTGCTTTGGCCGCATTTACCTCGGCCTTCAAGTATTGCTTCATGCGAGCTCATCACGAAGCCCTGGAGGGCCTCGCTATTCCACATTCCGCTATGGCCAATTTCTTCCGTGAATGTTTAACTTTAGAAATGGACGGTAGTTCATAGGACGACGTGACGATGAACCCCCACCCATGAACTGTTGCTCATGTGGTGGTGAGTCGAAGCCATCATCTTCGGGCTGGAAATCCGGGATCTGCTAGTGATGTCAATGCCAGCTTCTCATGAACACCGTGCCATGGTACCTTCGAACACGACGTCAAGCCCAAAGGTGTGGAATAAGGGGGGAAGGCGATGATCGTAAATGACATCGTGAATGACATGAAGCAAAGCAAGGAAAGGTGATCAACAAAAGGTGGTGGCTGACGGGCGCTTGTTCGGGTCCGGTTCGGTCCGAACCCGTTCAGAACGGGTTCGCAAAATTACCCACCCTCCCGAACCTTGAACCGGACCGACGGTCCGGTTCTTCCCAAGCCCCGAACCTCGGACCGAACCACGGTCAGGTTCAGGCAGGTTCAGGTTCGAACCTTGGTTCAGAACCGAACCTTACCATCCCACGGTCTGACGAGGCCGCAACAGGGGTAGAAGTATCGAGGCTATCGGCGATATTTATATTGCCGCAGGGAGAGTCGGTGGAAGGTTTCTGAACGTCATTTAATGTTGGGGTTCCTTCGATGCCGAGAGCAGGAGCAATCGCAGCATGACTCATGAGCATTGACGGAGGACGTCAAAGCAAGGAGGAATATGGGAGCAATGAATGATTTGGACAACATATTGACGAATGAGATAAGAGCACGTGGGATCAGGCAAGTAAAGCTGATACGTAGTAGTGTAAGCAAGAAAGATAGACTGCGAGGTACAACTCCGTACAAGACTAGAACTGGGGATGAACGCTTTGTGGGATGAGAGTAAGACCGAGGCTTCAGATTTATGCACGCCCAAGCTCGGAAGGTACTCTGGCAGGACATCGCTGTAGAACCACTTGGCAGACAGAAAGCAGCAAGATGACGGTTCGTGTCACACTGTCAGGTACCATCATACGGCTCTTCTTTGCAGGAATACGGGATGCAGTCAGATATCAGTAGCCATGACACAGCTCTTCAATTTACTTTTCTGGAACTGAATACGGAGGTAACCAGTCAGACAAAGTAAACGGCTGTAGTGGTAGTCGCCAAGCATGGATTATTACAGTATGACTGGAACAAAGCGTTTTCTTGTCGAGATAGTGTCAGTTCCATGGTATTTGTTGGTGTCCGCATTGTATTAGAGACTGGAGTCGCAGCCAATACAAGGTAGAACTGCGACTGCAACGAGTCAACCTAGTCAGCCTTTGTAAGTGTACAGCATGTCGGATCAAGTGTCGGATATTTTTTCGTCGACGTTAAATTTCGCACGACTATGTCGTGTCGAATGGACTCAGCTTATCGATAGATTTGAAATATGTCATATTGACTCTGCTCGAATGTCTGGCTGCCCTCCCAACCTACATCTGCGCTCTCAGACTTTCAGTCGTGGAAGTGGAAGTTTTGAAGCTCGGGCTGCTCGGCTCCGGCTCGACATTCGGTCGGTTTGTCCTTTTTTGGATGATCCGTGCCAAGCCAAACATTCCATCGAGCGGCTCGAGTTTAACACCACTACCCCTTATAGTAAGTGCCTTGGAATCACTGTCGGTGACGATGTTCAGGATCGTTATCATCATTCCAAGAAAGTGACATCCATCGAACTTTACACTCCTGTCTTTATCTCCTGCTCGATGACTCCGCCCACCACTGGCAAGCGCTCCCTCTCCGCCGCTGTTGTACATTGCCTCCAGCGCTTCCCCCAACACGTGCCGGTGCATCACAGCAGTGCTATGGGGATGATCGGAGGCAGCGTGGAAAGGAACAACTCGGAGCAGCATGCAATGAACATTGTAAACATTGCTGACCTTGTTACAAAGCCAGTGGGGCATCCTCGAATCAA
This sequence comes from Russula olivacea, assembly GCA_963926505.1. Taxonomy (NCBI): domain Eukaryota; kingdom Fungi; phylum Basidiomycota; class Agaricomycetes; order Russulales; family Russulaceae; genus Russula; species Russula olivacea. The sequence continues at coordinate 240,785 of OZ004879.1, read as the reverse complement.
CGTTACACACTTGACACATGAGCTGCGCATTGATAAACGCCGCATAACCGCTGCGGCAGCAGAAGTCCTGGCCACTATCCGGAGAGACCGCGGACTGACGCTGCCGTTCGACAAGAGGACGCGCAACGCAGAGAGGCTGGGTTGCTGGCTTTAGTGAAATCCGCCTCAGATCAAGCACTAACTGTGTTGTTGTACGTAGGACAACAGATGAACCGCACCAGTACCTTTGCACAGACCCCACCAGAACAAGTGCAGCCTGAAGGATCGTAGGCTTTGTGCGGAAGACTCGAGGGCCAGCAGGTGGGAGTAACAACACCGGTACGAGTCCTGCTCTAGTGCTGCGACGCGCCGCGAACCCAATGTTGATCACGGAAAGCATAAGAAGGATGCGAATGACCGTCTTCTACAGACGCATTTTGTGGGATATGTCATGTGGACTGGGCGATTTTGTCTTCCCAGTGGTATCAAGGTGAGCGTTCAATTGACAAGACGAGAAGAATAGACACAAAATTACAGTCCAGGACAAAGGAAGGTGGATAAACGATGGAAAAGGTTATGCATTAAAGTGAAGGAACGAGCGGATGCATTGGATAGTACCCAGTAGCGTTAAGATGAGCAAGAAAACTAGAGAAAACATCGGGGGTTGGCGTATCTTTATATTTTCACCGTGTACGCGGGTCATTTACGGGAGTCATTGGTATGGGATATCGTATCTGAGAAATGAACACAAGCAAAGCAAGAGCCTCGGTACTGTATGCGTGATTATGTGTTGTTCCATGTCAGCCAGCGCATCGATTAGTGGGTTAGTCACTGTCACGTCCGCCTCGTGGAAGAACCAAAGATTGTAGCAGAACTACTACTAACATTCCCGCCAGGATTATGTTCATGGTGGAGGTGGATGATACAGTAAAGAGGCGCGTGTGGAACAAACGGTAGTAGTGCAGGACGAAGACACTAGTACAGAGAGAGCAGAGGAGGCAGACACAAGGCTGAAAGCAGGGAAGGGGGAGTGTTGGCAAAAAAAAGCGGCGTGCCAGTGGGCGCGGCTGGCAAGCGAGGGTTAGATTCTGTTAGAGCAACAGCGGCAAAGGAGCGTGGGAAGGAGACCGGCTCGGACGTGGCAGAGGAAATTCAAGAGGTATCCCCGAAGACGAGCCACTCACGGCAATCACAAGATGTGTGATAGAGGGACTGACGAACTCCGATACTGGCTCATACTGCAGCGCAAGATGAGAGGGGAGCGGCGAATCCGGCGATAGAGGTCCATGCAGAGGCTCAGGAAAGGGGCGATGCAGCACAGGCGAGGCCGCGTATATGCAGGTGACGACTCGGAGATCGAACCAACGCCGAAGCGAACGTGAGCCAAGCCTTTGTTCTCCTGTAAACAAGGTTAAGCGCAAAAAATAACAATACATATACTGTACTAATCAGCCGGCGCACTGCACAAACGTCATCATGATCTGATCTGGTCACGGTGCATGTAGAGAAAACACAATAATTAGCAGATTACTGTATGTTAGTTTGGTTAGTGCAACTGTGCAACTCAGCAGTACTGTAGTGTCGTCATCTCCGGGTCCGTTCTTCTAATATGTTCCATGGATGTGTGCAACGATTGGCTGTACATGTCAAATTTGTCAATCGCTGAGTTGTTCAGTTGTGAGCATCGGGAAAAACCGGTCCATCGGGAAAAACCGGTCCATCGGGAAATATCGGTCTGTGCTAGCGAAGACCCCATGATTGCCGACTCAGCCGATCCCTTATGTCTCCGTGAATCGCCCACTGTGAATCGCCGTGATGCCCGTCCATCACCTAAGTAAGAATGAGCTTTTATCGCAGTTTGGAGTTGGGCAGGATTAGCCGTGAATAATGCATGTACAGCAAAAGATAATCGTCTCGGATGGCCTGACTCTAGCAGGACACCACGGCCACACTGGCATCTATAAAAGCCTCGAGCCTCAGCCCTTCTCTCTTCATCAACAGCATTCATCTGTCTTCAGAGAACAGGTGTTGAGTAGCCTCTATCGGTCTTGCTTGCAGTGCTATCTTTTCGCCGCTTCACTTCTCCTACACGCTGTCATTCCACCCAATTCAAGTTGTCTCGTCGAGATGATCTCCAAGTCAATCATCATTCAAGCATTCATAATCCTCGCTGCAAGTTTGACATCCTCCGTCAATGCTGCTCCCGTTTCCCCTGTTGGTCAGTTCCTCTTTTTCGGCCTTGTTGAACGAGAACGGCATTGCTAACTTTCGGTTTAGTGTCAAGGTTTACCCCTGTGATTGATAGTCTCGTTCCGAGGATTGAAATCATTCCGGGGCAAGTTCCGGGGGTTGTCACTCCGGATATTGATGATATCGGTGCTGGTCAGTTCCTCTTTTTCGGCCTTGTTAAACGAGAATGGCTTTTGCTAACTTTCGGTTTAGTGTCAAAGCCTGTGATTGATAGTCTCGTTCCGAGGATTGAAATCCTTCCGGGGATTGTCACTCCGGGGATTGATATCGGTGGCCGCAGTAACGTCACGATTTGCGACGGCTGCGATCTCGGCGGCGGCGATCTCGGCGTCTGCAGCGACTGCGATACCAGCGAAGGCGGCGACATCTGCGATTTCTGCAACAAGTGCGATGTTAATGATGAGTCGACCGACTGCAAATTCGCCTGTACTACCTGCGGACACCGCTGAGACTGGCAAATCAAAGGCGATTTCGTATGTTTCTCTTTTCCCCCTCGTTGTACGAGAAGCACTTTGCTAACTCCCCGACTAGGATTTGCCCGCGAGTAGACTGAACATAGGATAAGTGATGGACAGAGTAGTAGGCTATTTATTTGAACATATGCCCTCGATAGGCTCTGCAAAGAGGTCCATGTCGTCGTCCCGTTGATTGTGTGTCCAGGGCTGCCAAGCAGGCTTTGACCCAATTTGAGGAAATATAGCAACCTCGACAGGCATTCCGTTCGTCAATTAGTTGGATGGCGCTTGGAGCAAGTGAAATGTCTGCATACGTCGAGCCGCAGAGGGTAACTTTGGCCTCGAATTTACTCCTGTTGCTATAGGAAGCCAATGAAAGCTGGCCGACCGTCCGCCGTCCAGGTAAGTGAAAGGAGCTCGGAACGGCACGGGTATGGGCCCCGTAGTACGGAACCGTCTGGTGTTGAAGCAGGAGCGCAGCGTGATAAGATAGCGCAGGGCAGGCGATAGGCGATAGGCGAGATCCGAGCGATCTAGGAAGGGAGCGCGAGAGCGACAGTAAAAGCGATATCAAAAGCTGATAATTATATGGGTGTAAAGTAGCTACTTAAATATATCAAAGAGCGTGCTATGACCTCCAGTACATACAATAGATGTAGGCCTAATTATACTACTAATAAAAGAGTGTGTTTTGTGCGATCTACTAGCATTGTCTGTGATCAGAGTATGAACGCGCGTGGGCCATTATTATTATCTAATCTACATTACATACTAGCGGATCTACATTCTTACGGTCCATGCGTTCCGGCTATTCGGACTTCCGAGTCCCGGATCCATTGATCCGCTGCTCCGGCTCACGCGTGTTTCAACATCTGGCCCGTGAGGTACGGGAATGGCGCGCACCCCTACCATACAGACAACCCCGCGTTAGGCCTCCTAAGTCCTAATTCAGTCTCCCTGTAAGAGCACATACACCATGACCGGACAACATCATTACTGCACTCAAGGAGCACAGCGATCGCCTGTGTAGCATTGATATCAATTATCCTCACGAGTTTGCAATTCGAAGAACCACTGGCAGCAAGGCAGAATCCATTTGGCCCATTTCCGAAGGTAATTTAACAGTTTGGTACTTACATCATCGTACAGCAACGAAATTGCGCTTCCTGGATCCTGTTGGAACAGAGCGCGGTGCGAATAACCGTGAGATAAGATAGTGCATGGCAGACGCTAAGCGATAAGCGAGGTGTGAGCAATCTCATACTAAGTGATCTGGAAAGTGACAGTGAAAGTGATATTGATGAGGTGTAAACTAGCTAATTAAAGTGTGTATTATTGTCTGCAGACTAAGTACGCACGTGGACCATTCTTATTATCTAATCTACATTCCATAGCAGATCTTAGCGGATCTTTAGGCTATTCGGACTTCCGAGTCCCGGATCCAATGATCCGCTGGTCCGGTTTGCACGTGTTCAACAGATTCCCAACAGATCCTCATGTCAGCAATCGCTTGTTCCATTCCGGGAATTACCCAGAGTGCTGGGGGACAGGCCAATGCCCATTCGATGCAGATACCCATCCGTATCAGACATCGACACCTATTACGCCTTCCTACGGCCAGACCGGGCCAGTTTTCAAGGCCTCCTATAGCAACAGGAGTAAATTCGAGGCCAAAGTTACCCTCTGCGGCTCGGCTTATGCAGACATTTTCTCAAAGCGCCACCCAACCAATCGACGAACGGAATGCCTGCCGAGGTTGCTATAATTCACTCCCAAGTTGGGTTAAAACCTCAAGAGCTTGATGGCCCTGGACGCACAATCAACGGGACGACGACACGGAGTCTCTGTAGACCTCTTTGCAGAGCCTATCGAGTAGGGATGCCGACCGTATACCGTATGAGCCGTATGTACGGTACCGTAATACGGGTGCCGTCTACCGTACCGGTGGACATTTGGAGGTATGACTACCGTAACCGTATACGGCTGGTAGTCCAACCGTATTTTGCCGTACTTTGACGGCCGTATACGGCCGTCATACGGGTCCTCGGGCAATCCTTGTCTCCGTAGAAGCATCGTCCTAATTGAATTCATTGATCAACTGCTAGATCGACTAAGGGTGGTATCACGTTGATCAACTAGTACATTTACTGTATCAGATAAATTATAAATATCTGATTTATTTACTTCAAATTGGGTATTGAAATTAGGGTGAGCTCAACGAAGAGTAACATCGTCCAAATCGTGTGCTGTGTCGTGCTGCTCGGAGAGCGTCGTAGTGACGCCCTGAATCAGGCATCGCAGTGGCGTCGGCAGCGCTAGTCTGATCGGTCACAGTGGCATCAGTCGCGCTAGCCTGAGAAACTGAATCGGACGCAGTAGCACCGGTCGCAGTGGCATTGGTCGCGACTAGTCTGAATAGCGGAATCGGTCGTAGTGGCACCCGCTGTGTCAGTCTGAGAAGCGGAATTAGTCGCAGTGGCGCTCGCCGAATTTGTCGAATTCGAGCTCGCGCCGAAGCATTTCTGTCGTCATGTATCGAAGAGTGATTTTCCCGTAGACGCGTCAAAGAGGCCGAAGAAGGACCCCTCCACGCCCAAGTTGACGTCGACATCTGCGCTCCCAGTCAGGCATGGCTGTGGGTTCGCCGCAGAGATGGGACCTTCGAGGCCGAGTGAGCCATCGACAATCAGGAATACATTCGCGGAGGCAGCGCCACCTAGTGCCTTTATCCCGATGTTTACTTTGGGCTGAGATGGGCCGATGCACCGAGCGTCGCGCCAGCGGCTGGGTCGGCGCTGAATTTCACCTCTGTGATTGTGGGGCATTCAATTTAGTTGGATAAATATGGGTACGGCACGTGGAGACGATGAGGAAGAGAAAGTAAAATTAAAACCCACGCTTGCTGCTTGCCGTGAGACCATTTGTGATCGACCCATCTTGGGGCGGGAAGACGAAGAAGGCACCACCAAGATCGTAATTCACTTTGACAGCCGGACCCACATTTTCTAGTACGAAAGTGCCGTCAATGCTGCCCAATAGCGCAAATTTGGGACCGATATCAAGGATTCTACGATCAGGCATGAGCTGCTATCCATTGTATGAGGTCTAGCGGTTTGCGGCCACGTACTTAGGGATAGAAACTCCTGAAAGAGCGTTCGAAGGGCATGATGTTGCCGGAACCGACCTGTTTAGAGAAATCGGGCACCGAGACGCTAAGCTTGCCGTCGGCGTTGCCATCCAAGACTATACAAAGATTATCGACATGGTCAATAATTGTCTCTGGATGGCCAAGCCTAGCAAACACATTATTACATACCAAAGGTTACCGCGAACTTGGTGACTTTCGGGGGAATAATTGTGCCTGCAGCGAGGGCATTGATGTACCGATTGTCACGGTAAGGAGCGCGTCGGAGCCACGCTCGGAGCAGGCGCCTGTCATCACGTGCTCATTGTTGACCTGTTTTTTTCTCGACGCAACATCCTTATCGCCTCGTGCTCGACAACAATACGCGATACAAGACAAGATGTTCTATGCGTTCCAATCACGTTCACTGGCATTCCCGCTCTCACTGCCTCTTTCCTTCATTTTTCCTTTCTCCTATTTCTCTTGTCTCGCGCTCTCGAACAACATCCAACCGACGCAACGCTGCTACTGTACCACGCAGCAGCCGTACGCTCTCATTTTCACCTCCTTTTAGTCTTCCTTATATGCTTACATCTCTCTCTATTCAATCCTCATCACCGGGTGACCGGCACCTCCGAGGTCGCCGCTACTATACAAAACTTAGACACAGCCCGAAGGCAACGCGCATGTAACTTATATAAGTCCGCCCTCCTGCTCTGGCTACTCGTCGAGCAGGGCATCGATTCGAATCGAGAAGTTTCCCCCAATTTCTTTTCCTTTTGCCTTCACCCACTCGTGCGCTCTTTACTCTCGGCGACTGCATGCCCGCGGAACTGCTGTCCGCACCATCTCAAGCCGATCCCCCCCCTGTCTTTTCATCTCTCTTTCCCTCTCTCTCCTGCTTGGATGACATTCACCCCTCGCAGCCACTACCATAGATACACTACCGATGCCTGGAGGTTGGCCTCGATGTCGATGGAGTTAGATCCGTCTTTGAATAGCAGAGAAGTTGACCGGGGCCAGTTTCGCTGAGACGGTCTTAATAAATGAAGTAATTGCTCTTAAAGTACAGTGTACACGAGAATAAATAGGGATCAGCGCACCGCCTCGTGACAATTAAACGGAGAGAACGGGTCCAAAACAAACCCTTTGCACCACTCGCGTCTCGTCCTTGATTGTAGCTAGATTGAATACAAAGTATGTTTTTCTATTCTACGTTCTATCATGACGGTGATACAACAACTGGTGGCTCGATGACTGTCCTTGCAAGCACGTCGACTTTACCCAGCAGACGGAAGTGGGGATGGCAATCATAAAAATTGATGCCCTTCTTGCCATCGACACCCTGGTAGACTTGCTCGGCAGTCAGAGGCAGCAAAGCATCCGCCAATTTGAACGAATCCAGCACGACGCGAGAGGGGTCCATCCCAGCTACATTTGGTAATGTCGGCAATTTGAATGGCATGGCCTTGGTAGTGATGAGTCGAGCAATGTTGGCACTGCTGGAATGATGTTGAGGGTGACCCGTACTACCGTATTGACCCGTATAACGGCCGTAGTGCTTGCCGTACCGTACCGGTGAGCAGTCTCATACACGTACCTACGGCTGTCTGACGGTACGGCCCGTAGCCGTATGCTCACCGTAAAATGTACGGCCGTAACCGTATACGGTACGGTCGGCATCCCTACTATCGAGAGCATACAGCATGTTCAAATAAATTAGCCTACTACTCTGTCTATCACTTATCCTTAGTTTAGTCTACTCGCGAGCATAAACCCTAAGTCTCAGCAGAATCAGCTTCCCAGCAGATCGCACAGGAGAATTCGCATTCGTCATCATCGGCATCGAGGTCGCAATTTTGGCAGACATTGCAGAGGTTATTGATAGCATCGTCGGTATCGGGACGGCGAGGCGCAACGATATTATCAATCACCGGGGTAAACACTAGATCGAAAATTAGCTAAGTTTGTCTCGTACAACGAGACCGAAATAGAGGAGCTAACCGTCACCTCGCTTCTCGTTAGCGGTGGGCACGATGGCCCGCTTATAGCCCCGGCGGGAAAACCCTAGATCAGAAGTTAGCAACGCTGTTCTCGTTTAACGAGACCGAAAAATAGGAACTGACCAGCACGGGAAACGACAGCAGCATTGACGGAGGGTGTCAAACTTGCAGTGAGGATTATGAGAGCAATGAATGCTTGAATGATGATTGACTTGGACAGGGACTTGGAGATCATCTCGACGAGACACTAGGGTGGAATGACAGCGTGTAGGAGAAGTGAAGCGGCGAAAGATAGCACTGCAAGTAAGAACGATAGAGGCTACTAAACACCTGTTCTCTGAAGACAGATGAACGCCGTTGATGAAGAGAGGAGGGCTGAGCCTCTGAGGCTTGAGGCTTTTATAGATGTCACGACTAGTACTAAGCGGCATTCTGCTAGGCCATCCGAGACGATTATCTTTTGCTGTACATGCATTATTCACGGTTATTCTTCCCAACTCCAAAGTGCAATAAAATCTCATTCTTACTTGGGTGATGGACGGGCATCACGGTAGTTTCGGAAACATGGGGTCGTGTCGGCAATCACGCGATCACTAGCACGGACCGGCTTTTCCCGGTTTTTACAACTCAACAACTAGCGATTGACGGCAAAGCGTACGGTGGTATATCATCCAAGTCACAATCGTTGCACACACCCATGGAATACTCTGATTAGAAGAACGGACCCGGAGATGATGACGACACTACTGCTGTGAGTTGCACTAACCAAACTACGATAGCATGGTCATTGGGTTTCTCTACATGCGTCACGCACCAGATTAGATGATTCAGATCACAATGATATTTGTGCTGTGCCCCGGCTGATTAGTATTTGTATTGTGATTTATTGCGCTTACAGCGAATTTGGAAAACCTTGTCCTGTGCCATTTTTATTAAAAAAATTCAATCAGGTGACTTTGGCAAACTCCATACAGCATGGAGTTTGCCAGACCTGGGTAGCTGGGTTTGAATCCTAGTTTGGTCAATTTTCTCACACGGATGTAGCTAGATTTGTAATATGTTGCCTGATCTTGCATGATCTTGATAAATAATGCAGATTGAGTTGGTCGCACCCAAGGCGTGGTAGTTCAGTGGTTAGAGCACCCGGTATATGTTTTTGGGGCCGGGGGAGGCTTGGGTTCAAATCCCGGACTAGCTATTTTTTTAACACCTACCCACTTGTATTGGTTACATAACAGATTTGCCAGATTCACCCGAAATTTTTTTTTTTTTTAAATGGCGCAGCCAAGGTTTTCTGAATACACTGTAAACTTGTTTACAGGACAATAAAAGCTTGGCTCACGTTCGCTTTGCCGTTGGCTCGATCTCCAAGTCGTCACCTGCATATACGCAGCCTCGCCTGTGCTGCATCGCCCCTTTCCCTGGCCTCCGCATGTCCATCTATTGCCGGATTCACCGCTCCCCTCTCATCTTGCGCTGCAGTGTATGAGCCAGTATCGGAGTTCGTCAGTCCCTCTATCACACATCTTGTGATTATGTTTTGAGTGGCTCGTCTTTGGGGATACCTCTTGACTTTCCTCTTCCAGGTCCAAGTCGGTCTCCTTCCCACGCTCCTTTGTCGCTGTTGCTCTAACGGAGTCTAACCTTCGCTTGCCAACCACGCCCACGCCACTTTTTTTTGCCAACACTCCCCTTCCCTTGTGTCAGCCTCCTCTGTTCTCTCTGTGCTAGTGTCTTCATCCTGCACTACTACCGTTTGTTCTACACACACCCCTTTGCTGTATCATCCGTCTCCACCATGAACATGATGCTGGGGGAATGTTAGTAGTAGTCCTGCTACAATCTTTGGCGCTTCCACGAGGCGGACGTGACAATGACTAACCCACTAATCGATGCGCTGGCTGATGCAGAACAACACATCATCAGGCACTTGTATTCATTTCTCAGATGAGATACTTCATATCCATGTCCCATAGGTGACTTGACTTGTGTACACGGCCTTGACGCGTGCAAATATAAAGATACATCAACTCCCCGATGTTTTCTCTAGCTTTCTTGCCCATCTTAACGCACCTAGGTACTATCCAATCTGCTCGTTCCTTCACTTTAATGCGTAACCTTCTTCATTGTTTATCCACCTTCGTTTGTCCTGGACTGTAATTTTGTGTCTATTCTTCTCGGCTTCTCGGCTTGACAATTGAACGCTCACCTTGATACTGGGAAGACAAAATCACCTAGCTCACATGACATATCCCACAAAATGTGTCTGTACAAGGCGGTCGCTGAATCCTTCTTATGCTTTCCTTGACCAACATTGGGTTCGCAGCCCCTATATTAGTACTAGAGATATTTGAAGTACGGGTCGATGGCAGCTGGTGGATATACTGTAGCAGCCGAGCAATCGGCGCGTCGCAGAAGCGATGAGGAATGCGCCTGCGAGCCCGGATTGGTCGGACGTGGAGAATATGTTCAACGAAGAGCCGGAACCACAGAGTCTAGTGGCCGACGCTAGCACCATCCAATCGCCCGGAGCCTCGCCCTGGATCGGCGACTCTCGTCGACTGGGCCCATGGGTAACGGATGACTCTCCGCCGATCTTGTTGACCAAGTGGTGACCAGATGAGTATTCTCCATTGTAGACTGTGACCAAGGGATCTGCAGACGAATATTCTCTATCTTGGGCCATGTGGTGACAAACGAGTCTTCTCTGTCGGACTCGTCAACTAAGTGGTCCTCCATTCAAGTTGTTGACCGAGGGATCGACACGTAAGTATCCCCACCGAGCTCGTCGACTAAGTGATCGACAGACGAGTCTCATCCGCCGACACCGGGGCCGAAACCCGAAAGACGGCCATCCTCCGCCTGTCCCGCCGTCGAGCCCAAGGCCATCAACAGGCCTGCACCGAGCGACAATAAACGACCATCCTGCACTGAGGCCGGAGCCACAGCATCCCGCGTTTCCCGAGTCTGAGGAAATTCTCAGCAAGTTTTTGATGAATTTCTGGGTCCGGTGTTGCACACGGGGTCCAGAGGGAGTTGAAGAGTACCGTCGATGTTCTCGTTTGCTAGATGATCGGCCGAGAATGTCTGTCGGTCTATTGGGAGCTCAGGGAATCCGGGTTTATAGACTACTAGTAGGTTAACGAACACACACCAGACGCACCGAGCAAGAAAGCAAGATGCGAGAACTCCCAAGTCTTTGTGAGATGAAATTCTATGTTGTGCGCAAGGTTGTGCGTGGGTACAGAGGACGGGAAAGGTGCAGAGCAGTGTCAAAGACGGTAATTTACAAGTTTTAGCGTGTTCGGGGCTCTCGGGTTCTCCGAATCGGGAAAACCCGCACTGAGGCAGTTCTGCGGGTTCACTTTCGACTACCACTCACCTCGTCACGCATACACTTATCCATCCGGATACATTTCTCCCGAGGCGATGGCTGCTTGTATGTCCACGTTGACTGGCCTCGAAACGCTTACCATCTATTTCCTATTACCTCGCTCCTGCAACTACCAGGCAAACCGGCGTTCACCTCCATCGTCACGCCCTGTTCACCTCGCTCTCATGTTTTTTTTAGGTTTTCTGGCCTAGTGGATCCTTGGATGATATCTGCGTTGACCAGCCGCCAATCACTTTCGCTTGGACTCCCATCCCCTCGATCTCTCCCTCCGCCTCGACCGACACGTTCTATCCTTCCCGCTCTTGGTGATTTTGGTTTCAGCGGAGCCAGCGAATATTTGGAAGAGGTTTTCGGTTTGCGTCGATACGCCATTCAATGATGAAACCGAATTCTACACTTTATCGGCTTTACTTGTCCAGTTCATCAATCACTCGCCGACCTGAAGATGCCCAATGAAGCACGTTTTTACTTTCTTACTAGGGTTGTCCCGGTTGTCCGAGCGTTCTCTTTATAGAAATTTTTTGTGAGCAAGGAGCAACATGCGCAGCTTTCGTTCATGGTGCGCTTCTGTGCCTCGTCCCTGCGTCACCGTTTCTTTTCCACGGTGGAGAATCTTTACGTCCATGAGGATATATAAGTATCGGGATCTCTATTCAAGACGACCTCGGAACAACCCAATGACTGGAACTTTTATGTCCATTCATCGCTGTGAATACACTCTTTTCATGCGAGAGAACTTCGGAAAGGATCGCGTGCAGCTTTCGCGAGTCAATTAATGGCGAAGTGACAGAAGCGTTGCCTACCCTGCAGAAGTTTTTCTTGGAAGCGCTGGAGTCATTCAAACCCGTCCCGGCCAGAATTTAACCAAGGAAATAGACGACGAGGATGTTTGGGTGATGATTTGATCGATGGCGGATACGTACTCTCCGCTTTGTACACTGTTAGCATTTGTTTGGCCTCTCCCTCCTTCCATTCCACTCGTTGCTTCTTTCCTGATTTGTTATCATACAGCACCGCGATTAGACTTGCTAATATGATGTCGTCATCTAAAATGGAGACGGCAACCGAGCCATCCAGTAGATTAGAATCATATCGTCTTTGACCATGTCATCAAATATCTTGCCTTCACCCTGAACCCGAGATACACTTCGTGAGTGGGTGGTGTCCGTCGCGTCCTTGAATCTCGCATCATGCCGTGTGCTGGGGACAGAGAAGGCCCATTTGAGGCCGAAATTCAGATTTTCACTGGTATACCTATTAGACTTCGACGACTCTCACACAGTCACACATTGTTAAGGTGTAAAGGCTGGCTTTCAAGACTTCCACGACATAGACCTAAGACCGTGCTATATAAGGCCTTCCAACTAGGCCATTTACAAAGTTCATCGAAAGTATACATTCCAATAAATCAGTCTATTCTATCCATCACTTATCCTGCAAGTTCGGTCCACTCGCGGGCAAACCTTGTTCGGAAGTTAGCAAGTCCTTCTCATATAAGGAGGTTTGAGAAAGAGAAACGTACGAAATCACTTTTCATTCGCCAGTAGGGACGGGGTTGAAGGGATCGACCGTTGCGAAGCCAGTGCCAGTGTCAGGGACTGGCGCAGGGCCCGCCTTGGAGGCTGGCCCGGGCGCAGGGACTGGCGTGTCAGGGACTGGCGCAGGGCCCGCCTCGGAGGCTGGCCTGGGCACAGGGACTGGCGTGTCAGGGACTGGGGCAGGGCCCGCCTCGGAGGCTGGCCCGGGCACAGGGACTGGCGTGTCAGGGACTGGCGCAGGGCCCGCCTCGGAGGCCGGCCCGGGGATGGCCTGGCGGGCAAACACGGGCACTAGATCGGAAGTTGGTTGGCAAAGTCCTTCTCGTACAAAAGAGGGACTTACGGGTAAAGGCCGGCGGCTCTGGGATCGGCGGAACAATAGGTGATGGAGTGGCCGGCTCACATTGGCAGGCCTGGCGGGCAAGCACTAGATCGAAGTCAGTATAAGTCCGTCTCATAGTACAACGAGGCCGAGGAGGAACTGACGAGGGGGAGAAATAGCAGCAGCGTTGACGGAGGACGTCAAAGCGAAGATTGTAAGAGCAATGAATGATTTGGAGATCATCTCGACAAGACAATAGAGTGAATAGGGTGGAATGAGAGCACGTAGGACTCGGGCCGGCCAAGTGAAGATAGCGGTACGAGAAAGTTAAAGACTGCGAGGCACCTGTCCTCTGAAGATGAAATGCTGGAATTTGGGATGAGCACTGTTGTTGAACGAGACCAGGGCCAAGGCTTGAGGCTTTTATACATGGGCAGAGTCGAAAAGCGCTCTGGCTGGCAGGATCATCGCTGTCAACCGCCAGTAAACAGGAAACAGGAGCATGTCAGTCGTGTCAGGAACCACCGCATGGCTTGTTTCTGGCACCGCCTGGAGATGTAATCAGATGCTTGGGATCATCACGCCGTATCGAACGGAGGTAACTTTAATCCCCCATTGACGTTAAATTAAGGTGGCGGCGACCCTGTGCTCGGATACCTGGCTATCCTCCTCCCAACCGCCATAGTCCACTTGCGTTTATGAAATGGTGGCGTCATTGGTTCTTTATTACTCTGCTACGGTTGCTCACGCGCCGTGCTACCAGCATCTAGTAATATGGTTCCTGAATTCACCTTACCCAAAACGCAACCTGGAGTTGTATTTCCTAGATGAACAGCCGTAGTACAGCAGAACAGTTTTTCAAAGAGATCTCCAAGCACCATAGAACGCAGCGGCCGTCTTCCACTCAAATCATTTTCGCATTCGCCAGGAATGCCAGAGTCTGCCGCGCAGCTGAAGAACAGCAGCTTCTCGAGAGCACTGAGAAATATGTATCACCACGAAAGCACCATTGTCAACGTTTAATATTTGAAAGGTGGTAATAGCCAAGATTATCGCGTAGCGTACGCATTGCGGTGGAACAGAATGCCCCGCACCCTATCGTCTCCATCTAGCATTCTGGGGCTGGAGGAAATAGCGCTGAAGAAGGGTATATTGTTGCTTTGGGGGTTCTAGCTCCAGGGAAGGCATAACTTGTATGTTTGTTAGGTCGAGCTCCGCTTCCATTCTCCGCGTTGCCTCGCTTAATCCGTCGACGCAACGGAGCACAGTCCTTTTTGTGCTCCATCACCTCCAGGAAATGCCCTTGCTTCCACATGGGACAGTGACGCGAAAAACAAATCCATGATAACTGCGAGACAGATTAAGCACCAACATCATGGACGCTGCGGTGCAGGAAGCCATGACAATATGGTCCAGCTACATCACATCAGAGGAAGACAGAGCGCTGGTCCGCCACCACCGACCGTTCAGGTCCCCCTGTGACTGGTTGTCGTGCAGGCGGACAAGCGAGAGAATAGATCACGGGGTGGCGGGGTGGCGAAGTGCAGCCAACTGAGCACGTGATATAATTTGAAATTGGAAGCCGAAGGAGGCAAGCAGACCTTGGAAAAACGTCAAATGACCAATTATAATTGGATGCGGCGTATCACCGTGCCCCGGGACCCAAGACAGGGGATCGAGCAGCTGGGGTCTTTGAAGGCTGTTGAGACAACGACGGTCAATAGCCGTCTAATTTAGGACAACAGCACGTCTTACCGTATTGGAGTGTGACCCTTGGCACGCATATTGCTCTTCGTGTGAGAGGCGAATGCAATGGACCGGGTGCGGTGACACGCACGTCGTGTTTTATTCTGCTTTTACGCGGTGCTTGCCGGGTGATGATGTCACCAGAGGCAAAAGAATATAGTTGAGGTCGCATGTTAGATAGATTACTGACGATTGTAAATACAGTATGGAGAGTGTGTCAATTGGCTAATGGGGAGACTTACTTGAAAAGGCCAAATAAAGATGCCACACGAACTGACCTCGTCCCAGAACTCCACTAAGTGACCTCTAAAATGTACACGGGCCGCGCAGGAACAGTCGTCTGCGACCGGATTCCCTAGATCTTTCGGCCCAAAAGCCCTCTTGAGTAGGCCTTTCCCCTCGTTATCATCCACTCTACACACCGCCAGACGTCCATTTTCCACACAATAAGGCGAGTGAGGGAAAATGGGCAGTCTGGCTGCCTCTGACATGGGACTTTGCGTAGGACTCGGATGGCGCTGAAGGTGAGGTCGAGTGATGGGCGAACGATGTGAACGGGTACCTCTGGAGGGCGATCAAGCAAATAGGAATAAAAAATAAAAAAATAAAAAATACAGACGGGATGGCTTCGACGCCTCTGACAAAATTAACATTACAGTAACAACGAGGCACTGTTCGGCATCAAAGTAGCGACCTACCAACGTTGTTATGGGTCATTGGGGTGAAGTCGTCACCACGGCTCGTATTAAATGAATATGAAGGACGTCGTCAAGGCGAATGAAGAGCCATGTGCTCGGTGTGCGACACGTGATCTCGAGCGCAGCCCGGGAAGTTGCGCTGCGCAACAACCTCCTGCACTGGATCATCCAACTGTATCCTACTGGACTCCCGCTCAGAAGGCTCGTTCATGGTAGGAGATTATGCAACAATGCTTAACAGGCAAGAAATTAACCAGCCAATGTCGACATACATTCTTTGAAATGTCTCGGACATCCCGCAACTTGAACATGCCAATAAGACTTTGGCAACAATTGTTACCTGAACCGGCGCAGTGTAGAGTCACTGTAGACCAACTGCCTCTTGACATGCTCCCTGATGATGTCTTACTATAATCTTTTGCCTTCTATGTAGGTGACGCCCGAGAGATAGAGGCATGGCAATTCCTGGTGCACGTGTATCAACGATGGCGAAACATTTGTCTTTGGATCACAACGTCGCCTGAATCTCCGACTCTTTTGTAGACCCGAAGCATCCAGAATAGACATGCTGGTTGTCTGGACAGCCCTGCCACTTGCCATCAAGGGCAGGCTCACTGAAGCATCAGCCGCCGTGGCTAATGTCTTTGATCTTCGCCGCGGGGATAGCAATCTCAAATTGACTTCACAAGGACAACTTCACGATTTGAAGAAGTTTTAGCAGCGATGGGGGCGCCATTCCCAGAGCTGACAGATGTGCGGTTCTCGGTATATCGGACAGCGCCGGACGTTCCGACTGCGATTACTTCACTTGGATTGGATTTCATTTCCAGGGTTAACAAGATTGTTTTTCCCCACCATCACACATTTTCTGGAGGATATTCCGGATTATGGGTACATTTCACCTGAGGCGACGGTGGCTTGCCTCTCCGCACTGTGATCACAACATCGTCTGAATCTTCAATTCGTTTGTACACCGGAAACACCTGCGAGGGATAGCCTGTACTACTGACTACTACACCTGTCCAGCTTTTGCCTCTCGTCATTTGGTACCATGTCTCTAAAAATCATGCATGGATAACATTGTTGGACTACTGTAGAGTCATTAAAACACTGGGCGGATCGTCCCTGCACGGCGGCTCTCCGGACAAAATATGTACCCGAATATCTCCCTTTTTACCTAGACCCAATCTACATTTCGTAATGGGGTGGCGTCACGTCCTTGAATTCTGCATCCCGTTCGTGTTCGGGGACAGGGCAAGGCCCATTCGAGGAAGATACCCATGCTTGCTAGACATCAACACCTACAGTATCACGCCTTACGGTCGACTTTTAAACCTCTACAACAAATGGTGACAACAAATGGTGACTGGCGCAACTTCGAGGCAAACATTACCTTCTGCGGCTTGGCCAATGCAGACATTTTGCTCGTGGGGCGTCATCCAGCTTTATCGTCCAACAGAATACAGTACTCGCCGAGATTGCCCCATTTTCGTCAAGTTGGGTCAATGAACTTGACGGCCCTGGACACAATCAACAGTGCTGCGACATAGATCATGCTATATAAGGCCCTGCAACTAGAGCATTTACAAGGTCTGTCGAAAGCATACATTCCGACAAATCAGTCTATTCTATCCATCACTTATCCTGCAAGTTTGGTCCACTCGCGGGCAAACCCTAGTTCGGAAGTTAGCAAGTCCTTCTCGTACAAGGAGGCTGAGAAAGAGAAACGTACAAAATCACTTTTCATTCGCCAGTAGGGACGGGGTTGAAGGGATCGACTGTTGCGGCGGGCGATGCAGGGTCTGTATCGATGGGCGACGCAGGGTCTGTCTCAATGGGCGATGCAGGGTCCGTCTCGGTGGGCGATGCGGGGTCAATCTCGGTGGGCGACACAGGGTCAGTCTCGGTGGGCAATGCAGGGTCAGTCTCGGTGGCCGCTACAGAGTCCGTTGCGACAGCCAGCGTAGAAATCAACGGAATTGATAAATCAGACATTAGCAAAGTCTTTCTCGTAAAGCTTACGGAAGCTGAGCTTCCGTAAGAAAGAGGAACTTACTGGGTTGTTTTTCAGTCTCTTTTAATGGCACAGCCCGCCCTGAGATTGGCGGCAAAGGTAGCAATGGCGGCAAAGGTGGAGATGGCAGCGAAGGTGGTGCCGGTGGCGGCACAGGTGGCGATGGCAGCGAAGGTGGTGCCGGTGGTGGCACAGGCGGCGATGGCAGCGAAGGTGGGGCCGGTGGCGGCACAGGTGGCGATGGCAGCGAAGGTGGGGCCGGCTCACATTGGCAGGGGCTGGCCTGGCGGGCAAGCACTAGATCGGAAGTTGGCAAAGTGCTTCTCGTACAATGAGGCCGAGAAAGAGGAACTTACGGGTAGCGGCCGGCGCAGCGGCCCGCTCTGAGATCGGCGGCAAGAGGGGCGATGCAGTGACCGGCCCACATTGGCAGGCCTGGCGGGCAAGCACTAGATCGAAGTCAGTAAAGTCCGTCTCATACAACAAGGCCGAGGAGGAACTGACGAGCAGGAGAAATGGCAGCAGCATTGACGGAGGACGCCAATGCGAAGATTGTAAGAACAATGAATGATTTGGAGATCATCTCGACAAGACAATAGGGTGAATAGGGTGGAATGAGAGCACGTAGGACTCGGACCGGCCAAGTGAAGCGAGGAAAAGATAGCAGTACGAGAAAGCGAGGCACCTGTCCTCTGAAGATGAAATACTGGAATTTGGGATGAGCGGGCCAAGGCCTGAGGCTTTTATACATGGGCAGACTCGAAAAGCGCTCTGGCCTGGCAGGATCATCATTGTGAACCGCCGGTAAACAAGAAACAGGAGCATGTCAGTCGTGTCAGGATCCACCGCATGGCTCGATGTTTGGTACCATCACACCGTATCGAACGGAGGTAACTTTAATTGGCCAGCGTTTAATTAAGGTTGTGGCGACCTTGTGCTCGGATACCTGGCTGTCCTCCCAACCACCATAGTCCACTTGCACTTTATGAAATGGTGGCGTCATTGGTTCTTTATTCTACTACGGTTGCTCGCGCGTGCTGCCAGCAACTAATACGAATCCTGAATTCACCTAATCCAAAACGCAAACTGGAGTTATGTGTTTCCTAGACGAACAGCCGTAGTAGAACAGTTTTTCAAAGAGAAGTAGCTCGAGAACACACCCTTGTGCAATTTGGCCAACGCAGATGTACTGCTCTCGTCGACACGATTTTCCAGCACCATAGAAGGCAGCGGCCGTCCTCTGCTCAAATCGTTTGCGCATTCGCCACAATCGCCAGAGTCTGCCGCGCACCTGAAGGACAGCAGTTTCTCGAGAGCACCGAGAAATATGTATCAGCACGAAAGCATGTTTGATATTTGAAAGATGGTAATAGCCAAGATTATCGCGTAGCGTACGCATCGCGGTGGAACAGCTGACAAAGGAATGCTCCGCGCCCTATCGTCTTCATCTAGCATTCCGGAGCTGGAGAAATTACGCTGAAGAAGGGTATATTGTTGCTTTGGGGGTTCTAGCTCCAGGGAAGGCATAACTTGTATGTTTGTTAGGCCGAGCTCCGCTTCCATTCCCCGGACTTCCTCGCTTAATCTGTCGACGCAACGGAACACAGTCCTTTTTGCGTTCCATCACTTCCAGGATATGCCCTTGCTTCCAGATGGGACAGTGAAGCGAAAAAGAAACCCATGATAACTGTGAGACAGATCAGGCACCAACATGGACATAGCGGTGCAGGAAGCCATGACAACATGGTCCAGCTACATCACATCAGAGGAAGGCGGAGCGCTGGTCCGTCGCCACCACCGACCGTTCAGGTCCCTCTGTGACTGGTTGTCGTGCAGGTGGACAAGCGAGAGAATATATCACCGCCTTAGCGGGGTGGCGAAATGCAGCCAATTGAGAAACGTGATCCATTTTGACATAGGAAGCCGAAGCAGGCAAGCAGGCCTTGGGAAAATGGTAAATGACCTATTATAATCGGATGCGGCGTATCACCGTGCCCCGGGACCCAAGACAGGGGATCGAGCAGCTGGGGCTCCTAGGGTCTTTGAAGGTTGTTGAGACAACGACGGTCAATAGCCGTCTAATTTAGGACAACAGCACGTCTTACCGTATTGGAGTGTGACCCTTGGTACGCAAATTCTTCCTCTTCGTGTGAGGCAAATGCAATGGACCGGGTACGGTGACGCGCACGTCGTGTTTTATTCCGCATTTACGCGGTGCTTGCTGGGCGATGATGTCACCATAGACAAAAGCAAAAGAACATAGTTGAGGTCGCATGTTGGATAGATTACTGGGAATTGTAAATATAGGAATGTGTGGAAATTGGTTATTAATAATTGGGAGACTTACTTGAAATGAAGACGCCCGGACCGGCCTCAATCCATCACATTCTCCTAAGTGACCTCTAAAATGTAAATGGGCCACGCAGGAACAGTCATCTCAGGCTCCGACCGGATTCCCTCGATCTTTCGGCCCAAATGCCCTCTTGAACACGCCATTCCCCTCGTTATCATCCACACTACGCACCGCGAGATGTCTCCATTTTCCACACAATAAGGTGAGTGAGGAACGGGCAGTCTGGCTGCCCCTGACATGGGACTTTGCGTAGGACTCGAATGGCGCTGAAGGTGAGGCCTGTGAGGCCGAGTCGGGGCGAACGATGTGAAGGGTACCTCTGGAGGGCGAACAAGCAAATAGAGATGAGATGGCTTCGACACCTCTCACAAAAATAACAACGAGGCACTGTTCCGCATCAAAGTAGCGAATTCCTGCCAACGTTGTTATGGGTCATTGGGGTGAAGTCGTCACCACGGCTCGGGTTTAGTGCCTCTCACCGTATCACAGGTTCATTCTTGAGTTTCGCATCGAGTCGTTGTAGTGCCTCTACCATGTCAAATATATCACCATAGAGCATATAATCACTGGAGACTGCATGAAGACGAGCTTGTAAAGAGAAGTGAATATGAAGGACGTGACGACGGCGAATGAAACGTTGCCTGTGTGAGACACGTGATCTCGTTGCCTGCCGCCCTACGTATACTAGACGGACTCCCGCTCAGAAGGTTCGTTCATGGCAAGAAATTGACCAACCAATGTCGAACGGGCATCCCGCAACATGAGAACAAACTGTCGCCTGAACCGGTGCAATGTAGAGCCACTTCTGGGTACGCTCGTCGCCATACCTCCTCCAGTCCCGGTTGGATCATAGGAGTGATCACAACGTCGTCTGAATCTTCAATTCGTTTATACACCGGAAACACCTGGGAGGGACAGTCCGTACTACTACATCTGTCCAGCTTTGCCTCTCGTCGTTTGGTACCATGTCTCTAAAAATCATGCGTGGATAAACATAGTTGGACTAGAATCATTAAAACACTGGGCGGATCGTCCCTGCACGACAGCTCTCCGGCCAAAATTTGTACCCGAATATCTCCCTTTCTACCTAGACCCAATCTACATTTCGTAACGGGGTGGCGTCACGTCCTTTGAATTCTGCATCCCGTTCGTGCTCGGGGGTAGGGCAAGGCCCATTCGAGGAAGATACCCATGCTTGCTACTAGTACTAGTAGATATAGACATTAAGACCTATATTGCTATGGAATAAGCCTCTGCTACAACAAATGGTGACTGGTGCAAATTCAAGGCAAACATTGCCTTCTGCGGCTTGGCCAATGCAGACATTTTGCTCGTGGGGCGTCATCCAGCTTAATCGTCCAACAGAATACAGTACTTGCCGAGGTTGCCCCATTTTCCTCAGACGACCCTGGACACACAATGAACGAAACAGCGACTTAGATCATGGTATATAAGGCCTTGTAACTCGAACATTTACAAAACCTGTCAAAAGCATACATTCCAATAAATCAGTCTATTCTACCATCACTTGTCCTGCAAGTTCGGTCCACTCCCGGGCAAACTGTAGTTCGAAAGTTAGCAAGTCCTTCTTGTACAAGGAGGCTGAGAAAGAAAAACGTACGAAATCACTTTTCATTCGCCAGTGGGGACGGGGTTGAAGGGATCGCCCGTTGCGGTGGCTGATCCAGAGCCCGTGACGGTGTCCGATACAGAGCCCGTCGCAGATGCCGATGTAGTGTTTGTCTCGGTGGGTGATGCAGTGTCTGTCTCGGTGGGCGATGCAGTGCCTGTCTCGGCGGGTGAGTCACCGTCTGCCTCGGGCGGGTCGTCGTCACCGTCTGCATCTTGCGAGCCATCGTCACCGTCTGCCCCTTGCGAGTCACCGGTTGTCTCCGTGGGCGATGCAGTGTCTGTCGCGGGGGCAGAGGATGCCGCAGACGTATTCGCGGGGGCAGAAGATGCCGCAGACGTATTCGCGGGGGCAGAGGATGCCGCAGACGTATTCACGGGGGCAGAGGATGCCGCAGACGTATTCGCGGGGGCAGAGGATGCCGCAGGGGTCGTCGCGGGGGAAGAGGATGCCACGGGGGAAGAGGATGCCACGGGGGAAGAGGATGCCACGGGGGAAGAGGATGCCACGGGGGAAGAGGATGGCGCGGGGGAAGAGGATGGCGCGGGGGAAGAGGATGGCGCGGGGGAAGAGGATGGCGCGGGGGAAGAGGATGGCGCAGGGGCCTTCGCGGGGGAAGAGGATGGCGCAGGGGCCTTCGCGGGGGAAGAGGATGGCGCAGGGGCCTTCGCGGGGGAAGAGGATGGCGCAGGGGTCTTCGCGGAGGTCTTCGACGACTTAGTCGACGGCGACGGCTTCTTGGGCTTAGCGGATTTGGGCAGCTGCCCTAATTCAGAGGTTAGCAAAGTCTTCTTCGTACAGCGAGGCTGAGAAAGAGGAACTTACGCTTCACAGGTGACGTACAAATCTGGCGGGCAAGGACTAGATTGGAAGTTGGCAAAGTCCATCTCGTACAAGAAAGAGGAACTTACGGGTATCGGCCCGCTCTCCGATCGGGGGCGATGGGGGCGATGTAATGGCCGGGTCATATGGGTAGTCCTGGCGGGCGGACACTAGATCGGAAGTTAGCAAAGTCCTTCTCGTACAGCGAGGTTGAGGAAGAACTGACGAGCAGGAGAAATTGGAGCAGCATTGACGGAGTACGTCAAAGCGAGGATTAGGAGAGCAACGAATGATTTGGAGAACATCTCGAGAAGACAATAGGTGGAATGACAAGGCGTAAGACTCGGACCGGCCAAGAGAAGATAGCAGGAAAAGAACGAAAGATAGTAAAGAACGTGAGGCACCTGTCCTCTCAAGATGAAAACTAGAATGTATGAGCGCTGTTGATGAACGACAATAGGCCTGAGGCCTGAGGCTTTTATACATGGATAGACTTGAAAATTGCACGATTCAGAGGGGATCTCGGGAGAGAGCGGAGCCACAGCCTGGCTAGAGCTGAGTCCGCGCAGGAGTGATCGGAGCGATCGCGACGCAACGTTTGTTCGTTCGAATTAGAGTGTATTAGGCCATTTTCTTTCTATTTTGAACGATGTGACTGAGTGTGATCGAGTCACTGTATGCGTCACGCGTCACGCGTCATGCGCCCCACGCCGCTGATTATTCATGTTAGTCGTTCAACGTTCAACGTTCACCCCCCAACCTCCAACTTCAGTCCCTGATCCCCATCCTGGACCTCTGTTCCGGAGACTTCCCTGGTGTAATGCACTTCCAACCACCTCTCCTTCCTCATACGACTGTTAAATCATCTCAACTGCCTATCTGTGCGCCACGTGCGCCTCAAGCGCCCACATTTCATTCGGTAGTAGAGGTGGTTCAAATGGATAAGGAGTGGGACAGCAGCAACAAGTGCGTTTCGTAGTTTTTGATCGTTGGTGGGGTCATCCATTGGGGTGATGAGGTAGAGAGCCTTCATTAGTATTATAATACAGCGGAGCCCGATCAACGAAAACGAAAATTTGCCCTCCACTGCTAATGCACTCTATTGTTTCTTACTCTGCTACGGTCCCTCAAACATGCTACCAGCAACTAATACGAATCCCGAACTCACCTCTCCCAAAACGCAAACTGGAGTTGTGTGTTTCCTAGCTGAACAGCCGTAGCAGAACAGTTTTTCAATTTTCAAAGAGGAGCTCGAGAACAATACAAACCACTCTTATGCAACTTGGCCAGCGCTGATGTTCTGCTCCCGTGGACACGATCATCTGGCACCATAGAACGCAGCGGCCGTTCTCTGCTCAAATCATTTGCGCATTCGCCAGGAATGCTGGATCTGCCGCGCACTTGAAAAACGACAGCTTGCGAGCACCGAGAGACACGTATCAGCACGAAAGCACCATTATCGACGTTTGATGCTTGAAAGATGCATACGCATGGTGGTGGAACAGCGGACAAAGAAATGCTCTGCGCCCTATCGTCAAGCGCTGAAAAAGGGTATATTGTTGCTTTGGGGGTTCTAGCATTGGGGCCCGGGTAAGCATAACCTGGACGTTTGTTAGGTCGAGATCTGCTCCGGGTTGCCTTGCTTCAATCTGTCTAAGCAACGGACCCCAGTTCTTTTTGCGCCCCATCACCTCAAAGATAAGCTATGCCCCTGCTTACACATGGGACAATGCCAGTGGCGTAAAAACCAACTGATGATAATTGCGAGACCGATTACAGTAAGGGCCAAGTGCAGGAGGCTATGGAAACATGGTCGACGTCGGGGGAAGGTGGAGCGCTCTGGGTCCACCACCACCACCGACAGGTGGGTAAGCGAGAGAACAGATCACGATCACCGTGTCACTGGCAAGTATTTGAAAATTGAAGATGAAGTGAGATATGAACGTGAAGTAAATGAGGTCAAACTTGAATCATGCCGGTATGAACGCAAGGTAAATGACGATCAGGTGTGATCGTGGTGTTGCGAAGGGAAAACGAGAGTCCCCATAGGCCCATAGGGACTAGACTGCCAAGGCGCACGATCATTAAGCATTTTTTTAAGTCCAATTTTATATACCTCGCATATATCTGAGACACAGAAGTGGTCACCTCAGGCTGATGGTAATACTGCAGTGACTAGGGGTGTGTGGTAAGCTGTGGCCGAGCAAGGCTATGTGTGGTAGTCAGAGCCGTGCTGGCACTGTTGACAGTCCTTTCAGTTCCTCAACCACCGCGTGGCAATGACTAAGCATTTTTGAACCCCGACAAGTACGACAACTTGGCGCATCATGTGTCCATTAAGAAAAGTTTGGCACATCATGTAGTTAGCTTATTTGTAAAATACTTAAAATACACAAAAATAAAAACAATCAAAAATATCGCACAATAGAGAGAAATGTGGATGAACAGGGGAACACGTCGTGAACGTGTCGAAAACGCATTTCTTCACGCATCTTTACAGCACATTGTCCCCCAATTACTTCCCACCCAATGTCGTCTCCCATGCCCAGCACTGTTGTCTCTGTGCCCATACCGGTCCCTGATCCTGCTACCCCGCACCTGGGAAGCATTACGTATGATCGGCAGGAAAACGGCTATAATCTCGAATGGGAAACCAGGGCCGACTTTGAGTGCTGGCTTACACACGAGCAAATGGCACTTGGAATTGAAATTTGCCTAGCTAAGACCCGATTATCCAAGGTACGGCAAGTCTATCTAACCTGTGAGACTTTCCATTGTGCACGTAACGGATGCGGAGGAATCAAGCGATATGAGAAGAAGACAGCGTGGGAAAGGAAGATCGACAGCAAGCGGATCGATGGTGGGTGTCCCTGTTACGTTCAAATTAAGACGTACCCCCATACCGACACCATATTGGGAAAATATGAATTTACTCATTCCCATGAAACCGGCAAGAATAATTTGAAATATATCCAGATCCGGGTTTCCACACGGGAGCTGATAGAGGGCTGGGTGCGATATGGGGTCACAGATGAGGAGATTGTGAGTGATCCCCTCTGTGATCGCTTCATATCTAATTGATCACGCGTAGATAAATAAAGTGCGAACTCGATTCAGTGATGATGAAAGGGATCACTACCTCACAAAGGGAGAAATCTGTAGGATCAGGAAGGATGTCCTGCGTGCTGATATCCAACTTGATCCGAACGATTCTCAATCGACTCGGAACTGGGTGAACACGCTCCGATCCAAGGGGGAATTCGTGTATTACAAGGACAAGCGAGATCCTCCTCCCGAAGGATCAGATCTCGCAAGCGATCTCTTCATCCTGTGTCTCCAAACCAAATTCCAAAAGGAAGCTTACGGGCGCCTTGGGAACGCGTTCCTTGGCATTGATGCGACTCACAATGTCACTCAATACAAGGGAATTCTATTGTTTACACTAATGGCGTGAGATCATTGGGGCCACGGTATGTACACTAGTACTGTCGGAATTTGCCCGTCTCAATTACGGGAAAGGTGTACCGGTTGCCTGGATGCTGTCATCCAATGGCACGCAAGCGACCATTCAATAGTTTTTGAATTTGATCAAGGCGCGGAGCCCTGGCGTTTCACCTTCTATATTCATGACAGATTGCGATCAGGCACAAGTGAATTCAATTCGGGCGGCTTTCCCTGAGTGCCCCCGTATATTCTATTGCTGGTGGCACGTGCTCCGGGCCATCCGGACCCATTTCAATATGAAAGAATTCCTGGCCCTATGGTCGCTTATCCAAGATTGGGTTCGCACAACCGATGACAATGAATTCAACGCATGCTGGAAGTACATCGAGGGAGATACATCGGTTCCCAAGAGCGTGGCACAATACATCGCTCGGGATTGGCTCCCCTGTAAGGAGATGTGGTCCATGATGTCACACCAAAATCGCACAATATTTGAGAAGGGTGATACTAATATGCTATTGGAATCATATGTTATCGCTTAATTTGATAAAATGCTTTTATTTCTAACTAAACTACTACAAAATCTAGCTACCACCATGTGTTAAAGAGCATTTGGCTTGATGGGAAAAGAAATCAGCGTATGGATCATTTGATCCATATGCTCGTTAAGGAGTTCCTTCCCGATATTGAGCACCGCCATAAGCGGCAAACGCTAGGGATGGAAGGCCTGAACTTAGCTGAGAAGCGCCATCGACAAATTCTGAAGCACGCCCCCGAGACACCCATCGAAAAAATTAGAAAGATCGATGATTCACGCTTTGAAGTGCAATCATCAAATACAAACAAGTCTTATCAGATCAATTTGAACACTATCACTTGCAATTGTAGTGATTTCCCCAACATATCCCTGTGTAAGCACATAGCGGCGATCGTGCATTTCTTTGGGGGGGCAGATCTCAGACCCCCGCCACCTGACGACGACGCAAGCGAGTTGGGCGAACATAAATCACCGGGCCAGCCAGTCGGTCACAGCGCGGTGGCGGATGATGACGCCACCGCTTCCATACTTTCGGCAGCCAATAACATTATGAGCCTATCACAGCAGCTCATAGCAAAAGTGCCGAGGGACCCGAGAATTGCAAAGTCACTCGGTGTGATCCAATCGCGGCTCAGTGCCCTTGTGCTCTCGGCGATGGCAGCTGACGACGGTTACCGGCTCCCAGAAAAAGAAAATATTGCCCCCAATCAGCACACCTGGCCCGAGACAGCCGCCCGAATGGGGGAGAACCGCAAGAAAAAGCGCCGCCCCAGTAAAGTCGACAGCACGCTTACGGCCCAGCACATCGGCGAGCCCAATCGTAAGCGAGCAGCTGATAACAACCTGTATGGGGCTGGAGAGCAATCCAGTAAATGCGCAAAGCCCGATGCGCGCTCTGCTGTAGCCAATGCTCGGGCACGTACAGCAGCTGTCCCCAAGGCAGAGCCCCCACCCACGCAACTGCCCGCATCCGCCGCACCCACCCCACACGTCCCGTCCACGCTGCTCCCCCCGCCTGCGTCACTCCCCTTGTGCGCGCTGCCCCCACACGACTCATTCCCCCAATACCCACTGGCTATGTACAATGCCTATCATTTCCATCCCCCTCCGGCCCCTCTGTCTCAGCCAGTGTATTCCTACTATCAGCAACCAATGTATTCTTATTCTCAGGGACCCCCTTCGGCTGCAAATCACCCCACGTTCCTGTTTTCATTGACTTACTCCCATCATATGTAGCTTAGGTAACGTGTTTGTAGAATAAATAAAAAATAAATTTAGACTTTATTATTTCGAAGTTACATGAAAATAACTACTAATAAACATGTGCTAGATGTATGCATGACTTGACCAAACTCCGGGAATTTGGACTTTGGTTGTATCCGACGCCGGTGGTTGAGGAAATAGGCCAACTACTGTTGACTGTGTGTAAAGGCGATCGTGGTGGTGGGTATGTGTGATATACAGTACTGTTGTGCCAATGTGCCGATATATTAGTAAACAAGCCCTATTCTGGCCCGCGAGCCTTGCCCAAAGTAGCAATGTGAGCATGAGGTGCCGAGTCAATCCGGTTCCCACTTCCCAGGTAGTCCGTGGCTTTGCACAGAGTCACCGACTCGTGTCTCCTCGAGAAATCACTACTGTATGACAAAATAGAGCACTTTCCTTGCGTGCTAGCGACAGACGCGGATGACTGCTTTGCTGCTATCTGGACAGACTGGACTCGTATGTCCCTTCCGAGTCGATCAATTTTCGCCATCCCATTTCAGTTCCGTGGGACCTGAACGTCCTGGACGACCGGATTGTTGGAATCGGGTGCAGGGGCTCCCACAGTCGTGCTCCAAGTGGCACGAACGCGCCTCTGATGTTGAAGGGGAAGAGGAGATGACTCGGAGGGGAAGACGCGCTGGAGCTATGCTCGCGCAGGAGCGATGGTCGGGGCGATTGGTATCGCCCGACCGCTATCTTTCACTTTCTAACGCCACCGGCACATTTGTTTTGACTGATATTTGACTGCGACATATATGTTATCAGGGCAGGCCGATCACGCGTACCCCACGCCGCCCCACATACACGTGGCTTGCGTGCTCGTTGCATGCTCGCCGACCTCGCGCCCCCAGCAGTCCCTATGGGGGCGCCATTTAAACCTACCTACGCCGAGCGATCACGTCCGATCGTCATTTGCCTTGTGTTCACATGTCTTGTATCCGTTTTCTTGCCTCTGATGTATCTCACTTCATATTCACATGATAGGACGCTTTTCTTAGTACTTAAATGGTGTGTTGTGCACCAGAATAAACCATCGTGTCATTGCCTTCCCGTTTCACTCGTCTGCGAGCACTTGAGTCGATTGCCTTGAGCCCGCGTCGTCTTCGTCTATCCGCGCAGAGGCGTTGGTTTCTTCGCGCATTTCTCGATTCCTTCCCACGCCACCGCTTCCCACGCCACTTCGTGTTCGTTTTGCGCTTTCGCGCTACAGCTGCGTTGTCACTCGTTTAATACGGATCTGCTACCGAACTCGAGCAAAAGCTTAGGCACTGCTGTCTTCGCCTATAGTAGGTCGCCCTCTCATAGTCCGCCCGAGCCCTCCCGAGCCAGCATCTTCCTCGGCCGCGTGGAGAAAGAACACCTTAGTATCCGTGGACAAAGGACGCTTGGCTCCAATGAGCTTGCTCCTGCGCTCAAACCCCAGTGCCTTCTGTGTACGCTCGTCCCCATACCCTCCTCTAGTCGATCTGTTCATCACTTCAGTGACTCAACTGAACGGTTGCAACGGGACCCGAGGGGTCAGCGACCTGCTTGGTGTGTAGGGTGAACCGTAGATGCGTGTCGATTACAAATCAAACTAGACATCACTCGGCGTAGCTAGCACGACTTTAAGCTTTAAGCGGCACGCCCACCTCTTCGAAGGAATGTTCGATATGAATTCAACAAGCGATCGTCGATCGCATTGGTACCCCATACTGCGCCGAAATTGTGCGTTGGTAATATGAGTTGGTGGAACGAACCATGGGATGCGGGTACGACCTACAACGATGCCCAAGTCGACCACGAGCTGCGTGCGATCCGGGCATACGACTAACTACTGGGTCATAATGACTTGCGCCGGCCACGCAGCGTTCTATGACAATTACAGGTACGCGGAGTCACAGAGTCTCAGCATCCTCGCACAAATGAAGTGTCTAGTGTGCAACCGCAAGCAAAGATGGTACGTTGAGTACCGTCCACGTTGACAAAGTTCTCCGTAGCATACCTCCTGGTGTAGGCATGAGCCTGAGCGCGAGGTCATTGTCGTGTCCCCCAGCTTGGCCATTGGAGAGCGCCCTCGCGACTGGGAGTGTCCTATTCGTTTTTATGACGAGTCGAAGAAGTGGCAGTGGTAAAGAGCAACCTGAGGGAAACGTGGCCCAGGGTTGCAATACGTGCCAGTGGGGTTGGGTAGGGGTGTATGTCTAGGCATTGGGTGATCGGAGCCACTGGCAGGACAACAGTCGGTCGTTTGGAAGCTCAAAGAACCTTCCCAAGTCAAGAGGGACAAAAGCCATGGGCCCTTGACGGACAATCGAGTAACATTGCGAGACTGTCCCAATGGAACTTATCAAAAGTAAAAAGTCAGAGCTCTTTACGATGGTGAGGACATAACATGCATAACATCCGAGTCATCCACTGCTGGCTCGCATCACGAAAATTACCAAACCATGATTTGGGATTACCGACTCCGCTGGAACTCAGACCCGATGATCGGCAAGATTGGGCCTGATTAGACTACACACAAAGTCCATCGCTATGATCACGCATGTATCCGATCTACCTGTTATGATCGGGATTGACTATAGTGAGCTTGAAGTCCATCACTATGATTGAGCAGATATCTGGTCTACTCAATATGATCAGGCTTGATCATAGTGAGCTTGAAAGTTAGATTTGATTATCATTGAACATCCACTTTGCATTGAGCAAACCATGCTGACTTGGTTTCCCCGCCAGTCAATCATTCCGTCTGAGTCTCTTAGTACCCGCCGAGCACTGTGTGCACTGGCACGCAGCCCAGATCGGCTATAAGTTTTAATTTTAATTTTTTTAAATCCGAATTTATATTCCGCAGCGCGTACAAAGAAGCACAGAGGCGGACACGTAGAGTACATAGTATGTTCAGGCATGTATGGTAAAGGTGGTGAGCCAGAGCAGGCTCGGCTATAAGTTGTATATCAATTTTATTCTATAGACACTGGCAGTACTATGTGAGCGTCACGTCTGCTACACAGCGAATGCTTCTTCGTCAAGATTTGTGAGCGAATTGATCCTCTACCAAGTTTTCTGTCACCTTCACTGCCTCTTTCGATGGCACATCGGATGCTGCGGTCGCTGCTCTTCGCTCTTCGAACAGCGTTGAGCGCCGGTCACGGGACTCGAAGGGACTGTCTCGCTCTCCAAGCTGAACGGAACCGAGACGGCGAGCACGGTGATGCTAGCTTGAGAAGCTTGGGATTCAAGCCTATGACGCCGGAATCGATGGTCGGATTGGTAATTTAAAAAGGCGAGGCGGGCGAACCCTTCTAATTTGCTCTCACTGGCTTTCTTTCACCACGATCATTGGTACCCACGCGACCACCTCCGAAGGAAGAACCGTTTGTCTGTTCATTCCACTCGGGAATCGAGCACCGCACAATGGCATCGATAATGCGTTCTAGATGGACGGTAGTTGGACTTTGAGGAAGAGAGGGAGGCTGTCGGAGGTGAATTCCGACTGAGTATGAGCGTGTCCGCGAGATCGAGTTTCATGGCACGACACAACTCGCGAAATTGAGGCACGTTCCGATTCCGAAGCAACTCGAGCAATTCAAGATGCGGAGCAGGCATGGTAGGCGGGTGCAAGAGACTCCAGCTTTCCGGACAAGACAAGTCGTTGGATGTGTGAGAGGTGCTTGTGCAGAGTGACCTCCGAGTCATCATCGAGGGACCTTCTCCTTGATACCCTGGGCTGGAATGACAGGTCTCGACTGTAAGAGATAAGGGCAGCCTTGGGCCGCGATTGCATCTCCTCTGCCCAAATTGCTGATGGAGTGAGCATACATCTGAGCCTGTGCTCAACTGATGCCTTCAAGACCACCCACATCTTCACCCAGACGTCGAAGCATCTCCCGCATGGCGCTCGTCTGCTCCTCGACGTAGCGTGCACGAAGCATTGTATTTGCCTCTAGTGCACTGAGGCGATTCATGATCGTGCGATGAATAGCTTCGCCCGAATGCACGTTTACGGGTGATGGAGAGAGTGGGAGGTTGACCTGGGGAGGAAGGGGGTACGAAACTGAGGCATGTGATGACGGATGGGGAGGACACGGGTTGAGAGAAGCGGGATGTATAAATACAGTAGTGGAGTGGAGGTTGCTGCTGTGGGACGGTAAGGGATGGTATGCGGTTCAGGGGGTTGTCAAACGTACCCCGGAGCCCCACTAGCACTGCCAGTGGGGCTCCGTCATTTTTGACCAGCAGGTACGCTAAGTCTAAACCAATTTGAGGAGGGATCTGGCCTGTAAGTGTGCTCGTAAACCATGAATGCGTCACTGGAATGCGTCACTGAAGCGATCAGTAATGGGAGATATGCTACCGGAGCGGAACAACCACATCGGAGTGCCCGTCAGCCACAACTGTATAGTTTCACACGCATGTCTATCATCGCTTCACTCTCCCTTTTATTGCTTCGCGCTCATCACCTTTCCCCTCGACCTCCGGTACAAGACAACTGCGAGCAAATCCGATCCCTTCACGCCCTCACAGCCACTCCTTTCCTCCCTTTTCCTCCGGTTTTTACCCTCTCCTTTTGACCATAGGGCAACGACGATCAGCACTAGCCACAACTATGCGGCAGTAGTACGCCCCTCACATAAGTTACAGTCCTAGCCTCATCTCCTAACTACTGACCATTTTCCTTTACTTTTCGCCCTTCGAGACGACGCCAGAACGGTTTAAGTGGGCTCGTCGGTCGATATGGGTTGTTGTGAGGGACGGGCACATTGACCCGATGCTATGCGACACCCTGGACCTGGACAGTTCGCGCCTACCCAGACACCCTCCCCAGTGCCTCATGCCTGACGCACCCGGACCCTCCACGCGGGGCAACTCATCCCGTTGAACGATGTCTCGGATGTGCTTGACGTCCAGGATCCCATTGTATCTTCCTTGGATATACTCTATTGAACTTCTCACTCTCCACAGATCACCGATTCTGATTGGAAGGTTGTGACGCTCCATGACATGCTCGACTGCCAGGATGCGAGCAACTTCGACAAGAATGGCTTACCTCGTACTGTGATTTTCTTCCAGTCTTGCATATTTACTTAAGAGTTAAAGTTGCCTTAGGTCCGAACGGAGAAGTACGAGTGTATTGCAGCGTATAAGAACGGTGGCGGTACGCTCCGTATATTTCGAATGTTGTACACGATACTCAGTCCGGGCGGAGATCCCGCCAGCCTTCGAGCAAGACTGTGCCGTCATCAATCCTGAAGAGCTCGTAGCGACAGATGATGAAAGGGCTCACATACCAATATGAAGACCGCATTCAATGACTTCCAGATCTTGTATCAGAGCCTCGTCCTGGTCTTTAGGTCATTGACGAGTATTCCCTCCCTGCGTGCAGTTCTGGCGTGTACCATGTGTAGTTAGTAGTTAGGTAGAAATTAAATTACAATTTTTATTCAATTACTGTGTGACTATATAGACATTGATCATGAATGGTTAAGTAAAACAGACTAGATCATGTCCTGCCAACATGATCGAGATGAGCTGGATATGATCAAGAGAACTACCGATGCTCAAAACTACTCACACTGATCATACTCAGCTGTCTTGACATAGAACTATCAACAAGCCTACGAGGAATCCCGACCTTCATCATACATGATCATACATGCCGAACCATGATCGGCATGATGGACATGATGCACTTGATCAAGCCTGATCATCTCCGATCTTATTTTGGTAATTTTCGTGATGCGGCCACGTGGCGAAGATCACGTGAATTTATTCAACGCGTCACCCGGGCCGTACTGCGATGAAAGAATTCTTTCCTCAACACCGAATTTTCGTTTATGAGTTCTCGTTTGTATATCAAGGGAACTCACCAGCTGCATTGATTAAGTAACTAACAAAGTCAACGAAGTCCCAAAGAGCCCTGTTCCAAACTGTGCCCCTCAAAAGAGCCCTCCTTCATCCGAGTCATTTTGCAACCACTCTATGTCACCAATCCCAATATATTCTTATCTAAAGGCCGTTTGAAATGGAGGACTGCACGTCACTGGGTTGGCAAAAGCTTCAAAAGCTTTAACCAATCGATGTCGGAGTACACTCAGTGCATCAAACGGCAATGACTGCTGACTGACTTCGATCCGATACAGACCGGGAAACACCAATAGACATGCTCACAGATGATGTTCTATTGAAATATTCGGCCTGTATGTAGATGCCGTTCCAAGGACAGATGCGTGGCACTTGCTGGTGCACGTGTGTCGGGCCTCTGTCCGCGATGGCGAAGCATTGGCTTTCGATCACAACATCGTCTGAATCTTCAGTTCGTATATACACCGGAATCACCTGGGAGGGATAGTCTGTACATCTGCTCTGCCTTGCTTCTCGTCGTTTGGCACCATGTCGTTGAAAAATCGTGCATAGATAACATCGTTGGACTAGAGTTATTAGAACACTGCACTGGGCGGATCGTCGCTACACGACTGCTCTCCGGCCAAAATATGACCATTTCCTCCTGGGAAATAGATGATGAGGATGATTGGGGTGACGATGAGGTCGATGGTGGATACATACTCTCCGCTTTCTATCCGGTGGCGTTCGTTGTCGCCTTTCCCTTATTCCATTCCGCTCATTGCTTGTATCCTAATTTGTCATGATCTACTATCACCACGATTTATGCTAATATGATATCGTCGTCTAAGATGGAGATGACCGGCCATTCAGTAGATTGGAATTAGATTATCTTCAAGTTGACCATGTACCGGTATATCCGAAATAAATATCTCCCTTTCTACCTGGACCCAATTGACATTTCGTAACTGGGTGGCGTCACGTCCTTGAATTCTCCATCCCGTTCGTGCTCGGGTAGGGCAAGGCCCTTTCAAAGCAGATATAAACCCATGCTTGCTAGACATCAACACCTATCGCGCCTTCTTACGGTCAACTTTCAAGCCTCTTCTACAATTAATGGTGACTAGTGCAAATTCGAGGCAAACGTTACCTTCTGCGGCTTGGCTAATGCAGACATTTTTAATCGCTCCAGGCGTCATCCAGCATAATTGTCCAACAAAATACAGTTGCCGAAGTTGCCATATTTCCTCAAGTTGGATCAACGAGCTTGACGGCCCTGGACACACATGAACGGAACAGCGACATAGTCATGGTATTATGGCCTTGCATCTAGAGCATTTACAAAGCCTGTCGAGAGCGTACATTCCAATAAATAAGTCTATTCTATTCATCACTTATCGTGCAAGTTCGGTATACTCGCGGGTAAACCCTAGTTCGGAAGTTAGCGAGTTATAAGGAGGCTGAGAAAGAGAAACGTACGAAATCACCTTTCATTCTCCATTCTGGATGTAAGTCTGGATGTAGTCAGGCGCAGCTCCAGAGTTCGTCGCGGCGGGCGACGCAGAGTCCGTCACCGCAGTGGGGGATGCAGAGTCAGTCACCGCGGTGGAGTCAGTCACCACAGTGGGGGATGCAGAGTCCGTCACCGCGGTGGGGGATGCGGAGTCCGTCACTGCGGTGGGAGATGCAGAGTCAGTCACTGCGGTGGGGGATGCAGAGTCCGTCACTGCAGTGGGGGATGCAGAGTCCGTCACTGCGGTGGGGGATGCAGAGTCTGTCACCGCGGTGGGGGATGCAGAGTCTGTCACCGCGGTGGGCGACGCAGAGTCCGTCACTGCGGTGGGGGATGCAGAGTCCGTCACTGCAGTGGGGGATGCAGAGTCAGTCACTGCAGTGGGGGATGCAGAGTCCGTCACTGCGGTGGGGGATGCAGAGTCAGTCACTGCGGTGGGGGATGCAGAGTCCGTCACTGCAGTGGGGGATGCAGAGTCCGTCACTGCGGTGGGGGATGCAGAGTCCGTCACTGCAGTGGGGGATGCGGAGTCTGTCACCGCGGTGGGCGATGCAGAGTCCGTCACTGCGGTGGGCGATGCAGAGTCCGTCACTGCGGTGGGGGATGCAGAGTCCGTCACTGCGGTGGGGGATGCAGAGTCCGTCACTGCAGTGGGGGATGCAGAGTCCGTCACTGCAGTGGGGGATGCAGAGTCCGTCACTGCAGTGGGGGATGCAGAGTCCGTCACTGCAGTGGGGGATGCAGAGTCCGTCACTGCAGTGGGGGATGCAGAGTCCGTCACTGCAGTGGGGGATGCGGAGTCTGTCACCGCGGTGGGCGATGCAGAGTCTGTCACCGCGGAGGTTGGTGCAGAGGCGGAGGCTGGTGCAGAGGCCGACGCAGGGGCCGACTTTGTAGCTGACTTTGTAGCCGGCGGTGCAGAGGCTGACGCAGGGGCCGAATTTGTAACTGACTTTGTGGCAGGCGGTGCAGAGGCCGACGCAGGGGCCGAATTTGTAGCTGACTTTGTAGCCGGCGGTGCAGAGGCTGACGCAGGGGCCGAATTTGTAACTGACTTTGTAGCCGGAGGTGCAGAGGCCGACGCAGGGGCCGAATTTGTAACTGACTTTGTGGCAGGCGGTGCAGAGGCCGACGCAGGGGCCGAATTTGTAGCTGACTTTGTAGCCGGCGGTGCAGAGGCTGACGCAGGGGCCGAATTTGTAACTGACTTTGTAGCCGGAGGTGCAGAGGCCGACGCAGGGGCCGAATTTGTAACTGACTTTGTGGCAGGCGGTGCAGAGGCCGACGCAGGGGCCGACTTTGTAGCTGACTTCGTAGCCGGCGGTGCAGAGGCCGACGCAGGGGCCGATTTTGTAGCTGACTTTGTAGCCGGCGGTGCAGAGGCCGACGCAGGGGCCGACTTTGTAGCTGACTTTGTAGCCGGCGGTGCAGAGGCTGACGCAGGGGCCGATTTTGTAGTCGATTTTGTAGCCGGCGGTGCAGAGGCCGGCTTCGTGGCTGGCTTCGTGGCCGGCGTCGTGGCCGGCTTCGGCTTAGCCGTGTTAGGTTTGGGCTTTGGCTTGCCCTTGGGGAGTGCTAATTCAGAGGTTAGCAAAGTCTTCCTCGTACAGCGAGGCTGAGACTAAGAAAGAGGAACTTACGGAGTCGCTTTGCTATCACAGGGATCGGGGCAGCGTCCCGCTCAAAATGGGTCCCGGCCACGTCGTGGCGGCGGGCAAACTCTAGATCGGAAGTTAGCTATTTGTACAACGAGGGCGAGGAGGAACTGACGAGGTGCAATGGCAGCAGCATTAACGGAGGTCGTCAAAGCAAGGATTAAGAGAGCAACGAATGATTTGGAGAGCATCTCGACAAGATAATAGGGTGGAATGTAAGTGCGTAGGACTCGGCCGGCCAAGTGAGTGAAGTGAGTAAAGGATAGTAGGAAAAGAACGAAAGATGGAGACTGCGAGGCTCCTGTCCTCCGAAAATGAGACCAAATAAGGGTATGAACGCTGTTGCTGAACTAGAGTAGGGTCGAGGCTTGAGGCTTTTATACATGGGCCGCCGACTCGAAAGACGCTCTGGCCGAATCATCGTTGTGGAAGCAGCGGCAGAACAGAGAAGCAGAAGAATATTAGTTCGTGTCAGGAACCAACCAGATGGTTCCTTAATGGTGCCAAATGTGGAAATAGTCAAGCATTTGGTACAGTAACCATCACACAGCTTTGCTCCAGCCACGTATACGGAAGCAATCAAGTCACCAAGAATGTATTATTACGAACTTTTACTGTCGCAGTCAGGCCACTTCCATGGTGATTGTTGGTGTCCACATTGAAGACGTGATGTCGGTCCAGGCGGGTAGGAGAGTCATCATCAGGTATTATCTGTTACCTTGATCGTGAGCAAAATTACAACCAGTCAGCGCCAGTGAGCCTTGTAGGTGTACAGCGCCGAGAAAACCAGTGCGCAATCTTTTGTGTTGCCGGCAACTTCAATCACCCATGGACTTTGAACTAGGGTTGTAGCGACTCTGTGCTCGAATATCTGGCCACCCTCCCAACCGTCACCAAAGTCTGTAGTCCACTTGCGTTTTGATTTGATGGCTTCATTGCACCTTTATTTCTGCTGCGATCGCCCGCGCATGCTACCAGCGGCCAATACGAATCCTGAATTTATACTACATGAAATCCGAGCTGGAGTTGTGTGTTTCCTGAACAACGAACCGTCAAAGTAGCGTAGTTATTCGGAAAGTAGTTCGGGAACAGTACAAACACTCTTTTGCAATCTGACCAATGCAGTGTATTGCTCCCGTCGCTCCCGTAGACACGATCTTCCAGCACCATAGAATGCAGTGGCCATCCTCAAATCGTTTGCATATTCGCTAGGAATGTCCAGACTCTGCCGCGCGCCTGAAGAACGGCAGGTTCCTGAGAGCAACGAGACGCGCGTCAGCACGAAGGCACCATCATCGGCGTTGGAAGCTTGAAGGGCATCAGTAGCCACGTTGTTCGCGTAGCGTACGCAAGGCGGTGGACGCCCGCCGTATCCCCATCATCCAGCGTTGTGAGGTTGACGAAAATAACGCCGAAGGAGGGCCATAATATTGCTTTGGGGGTACTAGCGCCAGGGAAAACATGCTTGCAACTCGGACGTTTGTTAGACCGATCTTCGCTTCCATTCCCGGACTGCCTCGCTCAAACTGTCAACGCGCCGAAGCACAGTTCTTTTGCGCTCCATCACTTCCAAGATGTGCCCTTGCCTTCCACAAGGGACAGTGACACGAAAAACCAACCCAAGATAACTGCGAGACAGATGCACATGGATACTGCGGCACAGGAAGCACGAAAATGGAGCCAAGCATCTGGTCTAGCAACATTACGTCATGGGAAAGCGGGTCCGCAACCACCACCAACCTTTCGGGTCTTCTTGACTGATTGTTGTGCAGGTGGGTACTAATACTGTAGGTGAGGGGATAGATTACGGGTGTTGAAGTGCAGCCGGCGGGACAACGTG
This sequence comes from Russula olivacea, assembly GCA_963926505.1. Taxonomy (NCBI): domain Eukaryota; kingdom Fungi; phylum Basidiomycota; class Agaricomycetes; order Russulales; family Russulaceae; genus Russula; species Russula olivacea. The sequence goes on along the minus strand of OZ004879.1, from coordinate 202,375 downwards.
ATTTTGAAATCGGAAGCCGAAGAAGGCAAGCAACCTTGTAAAACGTGCAATGACCTGTTACAGTAAAATCAGATGCGACGTAGAGCAGGAAATACGCGTGCCAAGGGTCACAGAAAATGGTAAGACGTGCTATTGATGAACACGGGTGAGGGACAAATGCGAATGGACTGGTGTGATGACAAGCACCCCCTGTTCTTTTTTTTCGCTTTTGCTCGATAACTTACTGGGAAATTACCAGAGACAAAAAGAATAGCTGAAATCGCATGTTGGATAAAGTACTAGGAATAAATATGCAAGGGTGCGCGCACTGGTCGGGAGACTTACTTGAAAAGGCCAAATAAAGAGCCACACTAGATCCCAACCGACCTCGTCTCAGAGCCTTCACTCTCGAGATCATCTTGTTCTCCTAAGTGACCTCCAAAACGTACGTGGGTCGCGCAGGAACAGTCGTCTCCGACTGGATTCCTTCGATCTTTTCGTCCTAAAGCCCTCCTGAGCCTGTCCTTCCCCACGTTGGCATTCTCATTACACGCTACCAGAAGTCTCCATTCGTCACACAATAAGGAGAGTCAGGGAAAACGGGCAGTCTGGTTGCCCTTGACATGGGGCTCTGCGTAGGACCCCATATTGCGCCGAAATGGTGCGCCGGTAATATAAGGTGGTGGAACGAACCATGGGACGCGGGTAGGACCTACAACAATGCCCACTGGCAAATCGACCAAGGGCTGTGTGCGATCCGGACATACGACTAAGAATTGGGTCATGATTGCTCGCGCCGGCTAGTGTTGGCATTAGCGGTGGCATAGAACGCCGCCACGCAGCGTTCTATGACAATTACCGTACGCGGAGTCTCAGAGTCTCAGCAGCCTCATGATGTAAGTTTTCCATAGCATACCTCCTGCTGTGGTGATGAGCCTAAGCGCAAGGGTGTGGCATGCGCTCAATGGGAATGGACCCGGAGCGCGCCCTCGCGACTGGGAGTGTCCTATTCGTCTTTATGCCTGAGTCGAAGAAGTGGCAGTGGTAAAAAGCAGGGCAACGTAGCCCAGGGTTACATTACGTGGGATTGGGTAGGGGTGTATCGAGGCATTGTGATCGGAACCGCTGGCAGGGCAACGGGATGAGCGACACCGCCCCTTCCAGTCAGGTGATTCCTTCCCACGCCCACTTTTATGCCCAGTGACGCCAATTCGTTTATACACCTGCGAGGGATGGTCTGTAGCTTCTGTCTCTAGAAAATCATGCGTAGAAAACATCGTTGGACTAGAGTCAAAAAAACACTAGGCGGGTCGTCACTGCACGACAGCTCTCCGGCCAAAATATGACCATTTCCTCCTGGGAAATAGATGATGAGGATGTTTGGGGCGACGATTAGGTCGATGGTGGATACATATTCTCCGCTTTCTATCCGGCGGCGTTCGTTGTCGCCTTTCCCTGATTTCATTCCACTCATTGCTTGTATCCTAATTTGTCATGATTCATCACCACGATTTAGACCTGCTAATATGATGTCGTTGTCTAAAATGGAGACGGCTGGCCATTCAGTAGATTGGAATTAGATCGTCTTGACCATGTGCCAGATTATCCGAATTAAATATCTCCCTTTCTACCTGGACATTTCGTAACTGGGTGGCGTCACGTCCTTGAATTCAGTATCCCGTTCGTGCTGGGAGGAAGGGCAAGGCCCTTTCGAGGCAGAAAACCATGCTTGGTAGACATCGACACCTATCGCGCCTTCTTACGGTCAACTTTCAAGCCTCTTCTACAACTAATGGTGACTAATGCAAATTCGAGGCAAACGTTACCTTCTGCGGCTTGGCTAATGCATTTTTCTCCAGGGGTCATCCAGCATAATCGTCCAACAGAATACAGTTGCCGAAGTTGCCATATTTCCTCAAGTTGGATCAACGAGCTTGACACACAATGAACGGAACAGCGACATATTCATGGTATTAAGGCCTTGCATCTAGAGCATTTACAAAGCCTGTCGAGAGCGTACATTCCAATAAATAAGTCTATTCTATTCATCACTTATCGTGCAAGTTCGGTATACTCGCGGGTGAACCCTAGTTCGGAGTTAGCAAGTTGTAAGGATGCTGAGAAAGAAGAAACGTACGAAATCACCTTTCATTCGCCAGTGGGATCAGGCGCAATCCCAGAGTCCGTCGCGGTGGGCGCCGAAGAGTCCGTTGCGGTGGGAGCTGAGGAATCCGTCGCGGTGGGAGCCGAGGAGTCCGTCGCAGTGGGAGCCGAGGAGTCTGTCGCGGTGGGTGCTGAGGAGTCCGTTGCGGTGGGCGCTGCCGAATCCGTGGGTGCTGCTGAATCCGTGGGTGCTGCTGAATCCGTGGGTGCTGCCGAATCCGTGGGCGCTGCCGAATCCGTGGGCGCTGCAGAGCCCGTCGCGTTGGCCGACGCGGAGAGTGGCAGAGGCAAAGTGGCCGACAGGAGTGGCGCAGAGGCTGGTGCAGAGGCGGAGGCTGGTGCAGAGGCCGGCGCAGATGCGGAGGCCGGTGCAGAGGCAGAGGCCGGTGCAGAGGCAGAGGCAGAGGCCGGTGCAGAGGCAGAGGCCGGTGCAGAGGCCGGCGCAGAGGCAGAGGCCGGTGCAGAGGCAGAGGCCGGTGCAGAGGCCGGCGCAGAGGCAGAGGCCGGTGCAGAGGCAGAGGCCGGTGCAGAGGCCGGCGCAGAGGCAGAGGCCGGTGCAGAGGCCGGCGCAGAGGCAGAGGCCGGTGCAGAGGCGGAGGCTGGTGCAGAGGCCGGCGCAGAGGCGGAGGCCTTCGTGGTCGGCTTCGGGGTCGGCTTCACGGTCGGCTTCGGGGTCGGCTTAGGCTTAGGCTTAGGGAGCTTCGGGAGTCCTAATTCAGAGGTTAGCAAAGTCTTCCTCGTACAGCGAGGAAAGAGGAACTTACGGAGTCGCTTTGCTATCACAGGGATCGGGGCAGCGTCCCGCTCAAAATGGGTCCCGGCCACGTCCTGGCGGCGAGCAAACTCTGGATCGGAAGTTAGCAATTTGTACAACGAGGGCGAGGAGGAACTGACGAGGGGCAATGGCAGCAGCATTGACGGAGGACGTCAAAGCAAGGATTAAGAGCGCAATGGATGATTTGGAGAGCATCTCGACAAGACAATGGGGTGGGATGTGGGCGCGTAGGACTCGGACCGGCCAAGTGAGTGAAGTGAGAAAAGATAGTAGGAAAAGAACGAAAGATAGAGACTACGAGGCACCTGTCCTCTGAAGATGAGACCAGATCAATGTATGAACGCTGGTGCTGAACTAGAGTAGGGCCGAGGCTTGAGGCTTTTATACATGGGCCGACTCGAAAGGCGCTCTGGCAGAATCATCGTTGTGGAAGCACCGGCAGTACAGAGACGCGGAGAATGTTAGTTCGTGTCAGGAACCAACCAGATGGTTCCTTAATGGCGCCAAATGCGGAAATAGTCAAAGATTTGACAGTAACCATCACAAAGCTTTTTCTCCAGCAACGCATACGGAAGCTTGTCAAGTCACCAAGAATGTATTATTACGAACAAACTTTTACTGTCGCAGTCATCCACTTCCATGGTGATTGTTGGTGTCCACATTGTTTGTATTGGAGACGTCGGCCGGGCGGGTAGGAGGGTCATCATCAGGTATCACCGCTGTTCCCTGTCGTTTACCAAGCAGGATCGTGAACAAAATTACAACCAGTCAGCACCAGTGAGCCTTGTAAGTGTACAGCCCCGAGAAAACCAGTGCGCAATCTTTTGTGTTGCCGTTGAACGGGGCAACTTCAATCACCCATCGACTTTGAACTAGGGTTGTAGCGACCCTGTCCTCGACGCGTTTTGATTTGATGGCTTCATTGTACCTTTATTTCTGCTGCGGTCGCTCGCGCATGCTACCAGCGGCCCATCCTGAATTTACGAGCTGGAGTTGTGTGTTTCCTGCACGATCTTCCAGCACCATAGAACGCAGTGGCCATCCTCAAATCGTTTGCATATTCGCTAGGAATGTCCAGACTCTGCCGCGCGCCTGAAGAACGGCAGGTTCCTGAGAGCAACGAGACGCGCGTCAGCACGAAGGCACCATCATCGGCGTTGGAAGCTTGAAGGGCATCAGTAGCCACGTTTTTCGCGTAGCGTACGCAAGGCGGTGGACGCCCGCCGTATTCCCATCATCCGGCGTTGTGAGGTTGGCGAAAATAACGCCGAAGGAGGGCCATAATATTGCTTTGAGGGTACTGTACTAGCACCAGGGAGAACATACTTGTAACTCGGACGTTTGTTGGGCCGAGCTTTGCTTCCATTCCCCGGGCTGCCTCGCTTAAACTGTCAACGCGCCGAAGCACAATTCTCCATCACTTCCAAGATGTGCCCTTGCCTTCCACAAGGGACAGTGACACGAAAAACCAACCCATGATAGCGAGACAGATGCACATGGATGCTGCGGCACAGGAAGCACGAAAATGGAGCCAGGCATCTGGTCTAGCAACATTACGTCATGGGAAAGCAGGTCTGCAACCACCACCAACCTTTCGGGTCTTCTTGACTGATTGTTGTGCAGGTGGGTACTGTAAGCGAGAGGGTAGATCACGGCCTTACAGTAGTGCAGCCGGTGGGGCAACGTGATTTTGAAATAGGAAGCCGAAGAAGGCAAGCAACCTTGTAAAACGTGCAATGACCTGTTACAGTAAAATCAGATGCGATGTCGAGCAGGAAACACACATGCCAAGGGTCACAGAAAATGGTAAGACATGCTGTTGGCGAAAACGGGTGAGGGACAAATGCGAATAATGGACAGGTGTCGAGACAAGCACGTCCTGTTCCTTTTTTTTCGTTTTTGCGCGATAACTTACTGTGCAATTACCAGAGACAAAAAGAATAGCTGAAATCGCATGTTGGATAAAGTACTAAAAATAAATATGCAGGGTGCGTGCATTGGCCGGGAGACTTACTTGAAAAGGCCAAATAAAGAGCCACACTAGATCCCAACCGACCTCGTCCCAGAGCCCTCACTCTCGAGATCATCTTGTTCTCCTAAGTGACCTCCAAAACGTACGTGGGTCGCGCAGGAACAGTCGTCTCCGACCGGATTCCTCGATCTTTTAGCCCAAAAGCCCTCCTGAGCCTGTCCTTCCCCACGTTGGCATTCTCATTACACGCTACCAGAGGTCTCCATTCGCCACACAATAAGGCGAGTCAGGGAAAATCGGCAGTCTGGCTATCCCTGACATGGGACTCTGCGTAGGACCCGGATGGCGCTGGAGGTGAGGCCGACTCGTGGGGAATGATGGTAAAGGGTACCTCGTGGAAGGCGAACGAGCAAATGGAGATGGGATCGCTTCGATGTATCCCACAATATTACAGTATACAACGAGGCACTGTTCGGCATCAAAATAGCAAACACCTGCCAATGTTGGTATGGTCATTGGGGTGACGACACGGGTTTAGTCACTTTAGTGGCTCTCACCGTGTCACTTTCTTTTGAGTTTCGCATAGGATAATCACCGGGGCTGCCTGAAGACGAGCTTGTAAAGAAAAAAATTATGAAGGACGTCGTCACGGCGAATGAAATGTTACTGTAACATCGAGCGCGCGAGCTAGCCAGTGTTCGATCTGTGACACGTGATCTCGTTGCGAGGCCCGGCCCGACAAATCAGCCGTGGGAAATTATAACTCCTGACCTTCAATTGCTCTTCAATTGCTCCCCAGCGTCCAACACCATGGAGTCCACTGACCAGAAACTGTACGTCTAGAAATTACTCGACGTGACTGCCCCGCTTATTTTCCACAAGTCAAGGAACCTGTCAGGACACGGAACGGTCGCCGAACATGAAGATCAATCGTCTCCCTGATGAGGTGCTCTTAGAGACTTAGAGATATTCGATTCCTATCGACATACCATCCATCAATACGATCATCAGTGGAGGAAGAATCACGCATGGTTCAATCTTGCACATGTGTGCAGAAGGTGGCGCGCAGTCATGTTCGCGTCGTCCTCCCGTTTGGATTTAAATATCATGGTGGGACCCAAAAAACCGGATTATATCAAGACAATACTGTCAGGTCATTTGCCGATTCTCATCAACTACTTGGGCTTGAACTCACGGAGCGACATCACCGGCAGTGCCATCTGGCGCATGCGTGCCGCACTTAGGCATCGTGATCGCGTGCGCGAGATCTCCTTTCGAGGGTGGTATTATACCATCTTCGACATATTCATCAGGGCGCCCAATCATCACTTTCCCGCACTGGAGAGCCTTAACCTTTCCTTTCCATATGGCCACATTTCTCAGGGGACCAGATCAATCAAATCTGCGTCTTCGACATCTTCGATTGCAGGGCGCTTCCCTCGCATCCATATCTGGACTTTTGTTGTCCGCCACGGCTCTCACCGACCTCACTTTGGACGTTGTTTCTAAAGCCGCGACTTTCGACTTACAAGGATCGTCCCTTCTCCTTCTTGCCTGTGTGCAAGGCATGCCATGCCTACGCAGTCTCGATCTGACCACATCGTATAATCATCGAGACTTCCAGTCCCAGCATTCAACGTATTCAACTCCCAAAGATATTGTTTCATTATTAAAATTAACACGTTTCCACTATTCCGGCCCTACCATATTCTTGAACAACCTCATGTGCGGGCTTTCAGTTCCATCCCTCTAAGACGCTCGCTTTGTTCTGGGCATCAGAATTCCCCTTTTGTACCTTTCTCGAGTTATCGACGACGTGAGGGAAGAATTTCGGTCGATCAGGGTAACTTTCGATAAGAATTATTTTCACCTCTTATCGTCGACCCACTCGGGGAAATCGACCACTTCAAGCTGTCCTTTAGGTTCAAAGCGAATTGTTCCCTGTATTCAATTAACTCAATTAACAGCAGGCCCCCTGCGAAGCTTGCCATGGCTGAGGAGCTCGCCCTAAATTTTCCTAGTTCGAACAACACAAATTGGGAAGATGTTTTTTCGTTGCGCGAATTTCTTCGCCTGTTCCGCAGCGTCAGGGTGCTCCGGGTGAATCCATTCGTGCGGAAGGTTGGACTTTACCTTCAGCAAGATGACGGAGAGGTTATCTTGCCCGTACTGGAAGAAGTCGAGTTATCAATACCGCGTTTATCGCGTTCAAGATATTCAGACGAGGAGTACCAGCGCCGTGCAGCCAAAGCACTGGCGGCTTTTGAGCCATGCGAACGAGCGGGTCGCCTTGTAAAAGTTTACCATTGTGAGCAGACACAGACGCAATCTAGAAATGCGAAATCCTGGTGATGTATCCATGAATGTACTAGTTCTACTGTAACTTGAATGTATGCATGTCAAATTGGTTTTCTACCGGCCTGTTAACGTTGACGTTGTGACGCGCTATATCAAATCGACCGTTTCATTTGCCATCGTAATGCCATCGTCGTCCTCAGCCTCGGCAACCTTGCTCGTTTCCCTACTCTACCTTGCTATAATATTCACTTTCCTCTCGTAACTCAGTATGGCCCTTCGGTTCCCCCCCTTACAAAGACAGCACGTGTTAGGCTTCAACTCGGGGACGCACACATGGACCTCCATCGGGTTGGACATCCCGCAACAACTGTTGATTGACCCGACGCAACGTAGAATCACTGTAGGCCTTCAAGACCACTTTATACTTTGAAGTAATACTTGCCTTCGAAGTCATCAAAGTTGGCTCAAGAACATGACGGTACTCGACGTACAACCAACTGAACAACAACATAGATCACGCTATATAGGACTCTGCAACTAGAGCATAGTACAGGACCTAGCGGGCATATATTTGATCAAGTTAATTAATACTCTCCACTGACTTGTCTTGCGAGTTTGGTCTACGAACCGGAAAGCACTAGCCCACGGCCACCGTAGAGGCGGCTTGGCCAGTCGCTGAGGTCGACGCAGAGTTCCCCACCCAGCACCCGGAGGTTGAGAAACTACGACGCAGTTCCCGAAACCATCAGTCGTAATACAGTATCACAAAGGTTTCCGTCCGTTCCACCCGGCGTGCACACGGTACTGGCAGAAAGCTAGGCGAGAAGCTGCCTTGTGGTACTATCTGTCGTAGCGCGTAGCAGAAGCGATTACTAGTCTTAACGCTCCTCTCTGCTTGTCCGTGCCACTAAATTTGTGCTAAATAGTGAGTGAAGTAATTTCAGCCCTACTTAGCGCGCTGTAGCCAGAGGCGTGGCATGACAGGTGAGGGGGAAAAAATACGGTTGCGCACACCCCTGGTGTTGGGGTAGTTTGGGACTCGGCTTCGAAGAGAAATAGAAATAATCTAAATTGTCAGCATAGTAGATCCGTGCCAGCGGAGATCCATAAGGGGTTGGCCACGTGTTCAGCCAGAGGCACGTGCTCGCGCCAATGACAAATTAAAAGACGGGCGCTCGGCATTATTTGAACGCGAGCCTGGAGGCTGTACTCTTCAATTCTGGCATCGCCCGTCATCCTAAATAATCAATTCCACTGCTAATGCGCTAATGAGTAATAACAAATTTATTTTCGTCCGTGCTGCCAGAGTAGCAAGGTCAGAAAAAGATAGAGACTGCCCTTTGAAGATAGTCGTTGAGTGAGAGTACGGCTGAAGCTTGAGGCGTTTAATCATGCACATGGCAGCAGGCACCCAATAAGTTACCAATGCTGGTATCGTAAAATCAAGCAGAACCAAGCAACGTGTTGGGAACCATCAAATGACCCGGCATCGAATGTAACTGCGAATGAATTAGATTCTTAGATGTCTGCATCGTCACTTTGCAACCATCACACAGCTCTACTCGGCAGCGGATGCCATGACGGAGGCAACCATTCTGCGCAAGGTACAGTAAACGGCTGCGGTGGCAGTTGCTATGCAGGTATCACTTCCACGGCGATTGTTGTTGGTGTCTGCAGACTGTCTGCAGACCCGATCTCATACTGTATGAGAGATGTCTGGCTGTAAGAGAGTCAAAAAAAAGGTAGACGTTTGGTCATTTGTCATCGCATCGTCCCGCCAACGGTGACAGTCAACAACACGGCAACTAGTCGGCACTAGTAGTCAGCCGTGTCAAACGAAGGCAACTCGTTCACAAAATTTGCAAATAGGTCATTTTGATCCTGCACTCGATTATATGTTCTTTCTGGCTGCGGCAAGGGCTGCGGTCGCTCATGGGTGCTGTTGGCCAATACGGATCACACTTTGTCCGAATTTCAAGCGACGCTATGTGTTTCCTAACGACGAATAACGCTAGTACAAATTTCCAAAGGGAAAAGATCGGGAACAATACGAACTCATTGTAACGAACTCATTGTAACTTGGCCAACGCAGATGTATTGTCCTTGTCGACACGATCTCAGCACCACATAACGCAGTAGTCATCTCTCTCTGCCAAAACCCTTTGTGAGTTTGTCCCGAATGTCATATTTTGCTTGAACGACGATTCCTTGAGAACCCTCCAAGACTCGAGATGCGTCCTCAGCGTCATCGACGTTTGAAGGACGGTGCTAGCCGCGTTTATCGCGTACGCACTGAGATGAGGCAAAAGAATTCCCGGAGTTCATTCTCCTGCACGCTACCGTTGGTGGACCTGTCCTTTCTCAGGTTATTAAACATCAGTTGAAGCTGGAAAAGGTGGTAATGTGCTGCGAAGTTTCTGAAGGGCAGTGGCGGACGCCAAGTTGCGCCCGTGGCTGCGGAGATGAAGAAGATCAGTCCGGCAATCGCTCCAGTGGACACAATCCCGAGGCCCGATTGTATTAAAAACAAAAGGAGGAGGGCGTGAATATGCATGAATCATCAACGAATAATGATGTTTCTGGATATGGAAGAGAAGCTTCTTTGCAATCCAATCCTGTTTGTTATTAAGCGCCCTTTAAACACGTTGAGAAGGCTTACAGAAATCTATAGCAGAAAAAAAGATTCCATTCCGTTGTGCGAGGACGGGTGGATGCCTGGAGAGCGTCTGGCCAGAATGCAGTCCGAGTCGGCGCTGACACGCATATATCACGTGTTACTGTAATCACGTTCTGGTCACGTGAGACCGTTCATCTCAACCAGTCGACTCCTCCCTCCAACGTCGAATCCTCATCAATCAGCTCTCAGTACTGTATGTCAAGAAACTTCACCGTTGCCGCATTGATCAAATAGCTAATGATATTTCAAATAGCCCTGCTAAAAAACGTGCCCGTCAAGCCTCTCTACCGTATGACCTCTCCCCTCCATCATTTCCTAGCCACCCCGGACCATCGATTCTAATGGATTGTCATTTGGGAGGTTCATTGACGACAGAGAATCATGTTTGTCGTTGGACTCAAGGTACGTCCTCTGTGTAGCATCCCACGACTGCTGATTGACTTGATGCAATACAGGCCAAGTGATATCAATCAACATGCTACCTGATGACGTCTTGGTAGAAATATTCGACTTCTGCTCACTAGACGTATATCAATGGTTGTACGCGTGGCAAATGCTGGTGCACGTTTGTCGACAATGGCGACGCGTGGTTTTTGAATCGCCACGTCGCCTCAATCTGGAACTTGTTTGTTCAACTGAAACACCTGCGAGGGACATGTTGAATATCTGGCCACCCTTGCCTCTGCTGGTTTATGCCGATGAATCGGAAACGTTTGGCGTGGATAACATCGTTGCTGCACTCGAGCGCAGCGACCGCGTGCGCGAAATCGCCATCACTATTTCCCGCTCAAAATCGAAAGAACTCTGGAAAGCGATGCAAGAGCCACTCCCGGAGCTGACACTCCTGTGCCTCCAATCGAATTGTGAACATGAACCGATATCAAACCTTCCCCATTCGTTCTTGGGTGGATCTGCACCACGTCTGCGATCACTTATATTGGAATACGTTCCATTTCCGGGATTACCGAAACTTCTTTTGTCTGCCATTAACCTCGCCGAACTTTCCCTTTCGACTATTCCTCCTTCCGGATACATTTCACCCGAGGCGATGGTCACAGGCCTTTCCGCATTGACCCGCCTTGAAAGACTGTTCCTTGCATTCGAATCCCCTCGACCTCGCCCCGACAGGGAAAGCCAACGTCTGCCCCCGACACGCTCTGTCCTTCCCGCCCTCACTCGTTTTAAATTTCAAGGGGCCAGCGAGTACTTGGATGACCTCGTGGCCCGCATCGATGTCCCTCGACTCGATGACTTCTCTATAATCTTCTTTGATCAACAAGATCGTGACATTGATACTCCACATCTCGTCCAGTTCATCCGTCGCACACCATACTCGAAAGCATTTGGAAAAGCCCATATTACCGTTTATACTGACGAAGCCGTTATGGTCAATCTCTCATCACAGGCATTTGACCGCGGAGAGCTCAATTTGGCACGCTTAAGCGGGGAGTCAGAATGGCAGATTTCGTCTTTGACACAGATCTGCACCTCGTGCTTGCCTGCACTTCCCACTTTGGAGGACCTCTATATCCACGGGGGTGGATCCGCACTTGCGTGGCAATATTACATCGAAAACCACCAATGGCTGGGACTATTGCGTCCATTTATCTATGTGAAGAATCTCTATGTATCCAAGCAATTTGTACCAAGTGTCGCGTCCGCACTGCAAGAGCTCATTGGGGACCAAACAACTGAAGTGTTGCCCATCCTCCAGAATATTTTCTTGGAGGGGCTCCACCTATCAGGGCCTGTCCAAGAAGGTATCGGGCAGTTCGTTGCTGCGAGACAGCTCACCAGGCACCCGATAACTGTTTCCTTCAGAGACAGTATCCCATGGCAGGACAGGTACCCCGAGTCATTTATATAAAACACCCTCCACTTTTGGTCCTATTAACGTTTCATATCGTCTACTTGCTGCCCACTATTTCCTTTTGTATTTACTGTTTGCCTCCTAAGAAACCAGTTATGGTGCATTACTGGACGCCATTGTGATTCGATTTCCTATAATACAAAATGGATAGGCGGAAACGTGACCATGCATGTACTCAAATAGCGAGCTGTTTACCAACCGACATCTCTGTGCCAATGGTTCATCTACGCTTTGTAATCAGGTGGTGGCATCTCTGAATATTTTTCTGACCGTCTCTCCAGGGCAGTACAGTACATGACCCACTCATGCGCGTCACGGTGCTGGTGACCAACACGAATCCAAGCCACACCTTGCCGCTGCCTGAAATTAGAGCTAGAGGTATGTACCCTAGCATGGTACCGGCTTTCAAACCAGGAGCACCACGAGATACCGTTGCCTAGATCTTCTTGCTCGCCCCAAATTCAAGTACGCGACCTCCGAGTAGCTGCGCGCCGCCGCCGCGCCTTACTGAGAATGGCGATTCACCGAGAGAAACGAAATGTATCGCCGACGTGATAGTAACCTTTGTCGACTCCGAGTCAGACATGTATGGCTCCAGGGTTATCGTCACGGTGTAAGCACTGGCATGCCCAGGAGACGGAACAACAGTGGAGGGGCGCTCTGCACCGCATCATCATCAGCACAGGCGAGCGCAAGACTGCAGCAATACTAACTTACACTTTCATAGCATGTACAGTATATAGCATGTGCCTCTCAGATGATTAGTATCTCAAACTTCGTCCCGAAAAAAAGAAAAAGACCACAGCTACGTGAGACCTCGTCTGGCTGGTAGTATGCCAGTGTGCCGGATGGCCCGGATTGCGACCGCCGGGGCCGCACTGCACTGCACGCGACAGATTCTTTCCCGAACTTGAACGCGCCCTCACCGACCTCACCTTTTCTCTGATAATATAGTACTTGCGCATCGAGCAGCTGTGTTGCCTTTCTGTGAGGTCAATCATCATCGTCATGGTGAATTACTGTAGCAGTGCCGGGCTGGGAGTTTATGCGTGCGTGATTATCGCGGGCCCGGTGGAGTTTACGGTGGTGGAGAAGTGGATTGATGAACGCTCTTGATCGCCACCTGCACCACACATCTTCGGGCGACAAACCGGGACACTAGCCTCTTGAGTGCCGTTTCTGTGCCTTTCTCGCCCCCGGCATGGCCCGAACTGTATAGCTCCAACATACCAATTCGTGTATTGTAACTGTACCAATTCACCCAACCAACTAATCGTACGCAGGATTTACGCGGGGGTGCATGCATCGTGCGAATAAAATCTACCTCAAGCTTGCAGGTATACTGTAGCAATTGCACTCGGGTTTTGCTGTGTGCTGGTTCCCTGTTAGTTGGCAGTGCCAAATGGTAAATGTCGTACCTGTTCATGTCAGAGAATATGGAAATGCCGTGCGCCCACAAATGCTTATTCAACAAACTATAACACAAGACAGAGCAGATAAGACGAAACAGTGAAAGAAAGGGAAAATGAAAAGTTTGGTTAGGTAGGTAGTAAGGAGGCGGAGGGACGGTGGAGGATTAGAGAGGTTATGACGAGACACTATAACTCGCATACTAGCACAGGTAGAATAGGCTGGAGTGGAGGGTATGAGACTCGGATGAACACCATACTACCGCCCTAGAGAGGCTCAGGAGAGTTATTTTGCTTTTTGTTGTTTGGTTCTTTTCTTTATATTAAGAAAAAGGGATGATTTTGGAAAGGGGACCCGACTGATGGTGTGCCGCCTTCCACTAGTTTACTTACTGACTGCAGAAAAGTCCACTTGGCCGCGTACCGACTGACTGACTGACTGACCTGACTGCTCACTGCTGCTTGCATTCCTCTGGATTCACGTTCGCTGCCGGTGGGCCACCACCACGACCCCCTCTTCCTCCACGACGAGCCCCTCGTCGCATTTGTGGTAGGTCATCATCGGAATCCTCCTCAACGATGGGTAGCAACGTAAGAAGAAAGAAAAGGGAAATTTTCGAGAAGAGGCGTACCATACCATCAAGTTCGTCTACGTCGTCATCGTCGTCTTCTTCGTCTTCGTAATCTTCCTCATCTTCAGAGAGCATGTCAAATTCGAGCGCCTTGCCGGTGAAGTAGTCGATAGCACGTGGTATGACCTACAGACGAGCAGAGGATGAGAAAGGTAGGAGAAGTAAGAGAGTGCCAGGTAGAACGCACTTTCTCCTTGATGTCCTCGCCAATTTGATAGTCAATTTCCAATTTCTCCTCGAGTTCATCAAGTTCTTCTTCATCGATCTCCTCCGCCTCGATTGCCTCCTCACTCGGGGCAACAGGAGGTGAGAAAAAGTTGAAAAATGATTCTGTCGGGTGTGCTTTCCGCACAAGTCGCGTGCGATTTGTATCTGGTAAAATCTAACGTCAGAAAACAAGAATCAAAAGTAGAAAAAAACGGGGTACTCACTTTTGTTTCGTTGCTTCTTGATCTCAAACTCCTTTGTCAAGTCCTTCTCATCCTTCCACTTAATCTCCGTCCCAATCGCGCGGTCATACACGAAATCGCCCGAATAGCCGACCTCCTCGCGGTACACGTACGTCTTCTCGAGCACGTCATTTTCGAAATACTCGTTTGGAGAAAACTCAAAGATGAGCTTGAACCCGGGCTTGGGTTCGCTAGAGGGAAGGTACTCGATACGGAGGTCGGTGATGTGCTTGAGTGCGCCAGTGTCGCGATCGGTGATCAGATCTGATAGGCCGACGTGATTCCTCAGTGCGGTGAGCCAGAACTCGGGTACGGCAGCGGGGACAGTCGACGAGGGGACAGCCAGCGGATTCTCGTCCGCATCATCCTTGGCGGACTGAGCGGCACCGGCTTCGAGCTCTTCCACGGTGGGTTCATCAGCGGCATGGATGAGAGCACGCCGGCGCGCATAGAGAGGTTTGGTGAGTTCGAGATACTGTGGGTGTGAATTACATGCGGGTCAGTAACGAACGTTTCATTATGGATAGGCAAAGACGAGGAGAGTGCGAATGTGGGGGAGATGGATTACGGCAGAGCATTCTGAATAGGGAGTGGGTCGAGGAACGCCCACTTATTAGCGTCTATCATATCCCGATTTCGGATCGAAGGTGGGGAAAGGAACAGACAGAGCGACTCCAGGATGCAGGACAGGAATGTCCGGACAGTAAGGGGAGCAGGGACAATGGGACGGACATAAAAGGGCAAAGAAAAAGGGGAACACGGATCGGATGACTCACTTTTTTTTCGAGCTCGAGACATTCGCGCTTGTATTGATTCTGCAACTCGTTCTGCTTTACTTGCACGCCCTTGAGGGCCTCGAGGGTCTTTTTGGCACCGTCTGGTAGGCTCTCGACGTAGCCTGAACTCTTGCCTAGGAGACCGGCTAGTCTTCCCTGCACAAGACCGAAAACGGCGTCGTGGACATTGGCGGACTCTTCTACGGGCTCGGTATCCTCAGTGATGTCTGGCACGGTTGGGCGGGAGAGAGTTGCGGAGATGGGGGCCTGAGTGAGTGGAGTGTTCTGAGGAGTGGGTGCGGTGATGTCTGAGGACTGATTGATGGGGATGGAGGACATTTCGTGAATGATTCGTTGAGAGAGAGAAACTCGCTCGCCGTGACGGGTCAAAGGGCATCAATTTTATTATTTTATTTCTTTATTTTTATATCAACTATTTATATAACACATAGCAAACGGCGCCGATGAACCGATAGACAAGACCGCCGTTGCCGAAAACACCGTCAGCTGACCACTCATCGTGCCCGGCTTGACCCACCGCAGAATGGAAATCGTCGTCCACACAACATCCCACCCAATCGACGCCTGCGCCGGGTGCGCTGTCAGCACGGCCCACAGCGTGCTCCGTCCGGTCATCATCGATAAGGCCGTGCGCAGCCGGGCGATAACAGCCAGCAGCGTGATAAGCTGGTACAGCGTCCGTGTGCGAATGTGCAGGCGACCAGTGTGCCCACTCATCACTGGACGGAGGAGAGGGATGACCAGGAGCGCATGCATGATGAGCAGGTTTGAGAGAAAGTAGTTGTGCCGCAGCGAGTGTGGTACCAGGAAGACAGTCAGGAGCGATGCGAGCACGCTCAGCCATAACACCGGTGGGACTGTCTTCTGCATGGAGGCGCGCGGCTTCATCTCGGCTTTGCGAGGAAGCGCAAGGAAGAACAAGTTGCTGGCCACTGAAATGGCTACAAGTTGCCCGAAGAGCATATACGCCCACACATGTCTCACACCATGCTCCCGGCCTATAGGTAACAACTGTTAGAGTAAAGCCATAGGTCAGCAAAGGGGAATGTACGCACCAGTTGTCAGCAGGAAAACTGTCCAAAAGCCAACTGTGAACAGACATAATTGCTCGCTCCACCACCAGCTCAGCGGCCCATCACACACAATGGTCCACGCTTGCTCAAATAGAGCCGTGTCTTTCAGCCAGTTGGCCACTCGAACAAGGGTAGACCCGGAACTTCTGCCAGGTGCACTTTGTTCATAGTCCACGAAACTCCACCACAAAAAGGAAGTCATATCTTTTCATCAGGAGCTTTGGATGTGTCCGTAAATCCACAGACACAGGATAAACACTCACAGTACCATGTGAATCCGAACGAGACGAATGCTAGATTGGCATGAGACCAGGATATGCTTCCCCTGCCCGAGGCGCGATGGCGTTCCGAGATGCTCTGTAGGATAATCAAGAACAAGAAGTATATGGACAAGAAGTATAACGCAAAAATCACGAGTCCGACCAGCTGTTCTGCCATATGCATGGTCGTGTGACGACGGTGATATCGTGGGAATATTTGTCTGTATTACGTGATCTACTTTGGGCACGCGACGCGACAGCGTTTGTTGTTCAAGTTGGTGTGCTCTAGATCTGGGTGTGCTCTGATGCCCCTTCATATGAGGTCGCAGAGACAGCCAGAACCGCAAAGCAGAAAGGAGTACGCGTGGCCATCCGCTTTCCTTTCTGTATTTCTGATTTTCTATGTTCGCAGTGACTCCGATTTGACCTCACAACTCGTCGCTACTCGCTCTGAACTGGCCACTCTTCAAGAGCGTTACGATGCCCTCCGTGCAGACCGTGATCGCCTGACCCAAACCTTATCGGAAAGCATGAAGAAATATAAGCGCTTCAAACGATGGATTATCAGCATGAAGGATAAAATCCCGCCTAAGCCTACCGAGCGCGATGAAATGCGCCCATGTAGTTGCAGTAGTTCGACTCCGGGATTGCAGCAGCAATCCGTGATAAAGATGCTGGAAACACCCATGACGCCCATGAGTTTGTGTCCCCTCTCCTTTGTCTCTGTGCAATGCACCTTTTACTGACACTCATCCAGAACCTCGATCAAATCGCACAGGTGCAATATCCTCCCCGACCAAAGCCGCAAGTCCACGGAAATGCCCTCTCTCGCCGAACGTTTCCATCCTTAACACCCCGCGGTGCGTTTCCCGAGCCTCCTGGATCCCATCCTGCCTCTTATCTCCGCTCAATGTAGCAAAATCCGCATATCATCCGAAGGCTCACCTTATACACGTCATCTTAAGCGTAAACGTGACGAGAATGAGGATACGACTGTGGAAGAAATGTCGCAAACGCAGGAAGACTCGCAAGGTTTGTTCCACGCATTCACACACCATGCATACAATGCCATAACATCTACCTTTCTTCTAGCTCTTACCTTCTGGCAGCCCTCTACGCCCTCCCAACGGGAACGCGCAAGCGCAAGAAGACATTCTCTCTCCTCATGTCCCCCCACTCACAAGCATCCACCCGCCCTCCATTCACCCCCGCCGACGAAACGTCCCAGACGGGGTGCGGAGCCCACCGTCTCAGCCTCCGCATCAACAGTCACCCTCCCGACCATATCACGATACAAGAGTGCGCGCGGACGCGATGATGATGAACCGCCCGCTCTCAACGCAGAATTTGAGATCGATCCCGCGGCGAATGCTGGTGTGCCGTTTGCATTCGATGGAATCGTGCGTGGGCGGCGTCATCGACATAGACTGATTGCGGATGAGTGCGATGAATGTCGTGGTGTGAGCAGCCCTTCCCTTCCTCCAATCACACCATTCCGCGTCTTGACAGGACGTTATAGTGGTATGCTGCTGTGGGACCTCTCCCACCGCGTCTAGAAGCGCCACGATGGAGTTCGCCTCCTTCACGCGCACCGACCTCCCCAACCCTCGTCGCGGACGAATCAGCAGCGTCTCACGATTATAGAAATTCGGATGAGAGATTGGGAGAACAGGCGGAGGTGAGTTCACACCGGCAGGCGGTGTCGCGGCATCGCGCGCAATGGGAACGTGCGCCGACACCACCGGGGTATTGGGATATCGGGTTTCCGGACACGCAAGCTGTAGAGAAGATTAATGAGCGTGCTGCGGAGTTACATCGGAAGAAGAGAGCGCGCGTCGCTAAGGAGGCTGCGAAGGAGGTGGGTGGACGATATCGTCGGCGGGCTTGAGGTTTATAATCATAACTATACTACCCCGTATTCTTTCTCATAATTGCATATATTCCCGGGTTGGCTAGCTATTATCTAGGATTCGCTTATGGTGTTGTTCTGAATGATACGGCGTGATGAGGTCACACCGATGGTGAAGCGGTTATCATGCTTGCCTTCCAAGCAAGCGGCACGGGTTCGACTCCCGTTCGGTGTATTCCATCTGGAATACTGTATTTTTTTGGCCTTCAGGCCTTCAGGGCTCCTCGATGATTGTCCTTCATTGTTCTTATTCGATTTGCTTGCCTTGGCGTATTTGAAATAGAAATTTGAATACCGAATATTGCTTGGGAACATCGAAAATACGAAATGCAGGTGAACGGCGGACCTACAGGTGGGAGTTGGATAGACGGCGCCGGGACGTATGAGTACCACATGGTTTTAAAAAAACATTCGGAACGACGAGAGAAGCTGCTACTAATGTCCCCAAGTGTCAAGAACGAGCGTAAGGGAAGAGGTAATATCCAACACTAATGGAGTAGCTATAGCAAGGAGATCTCACATCTGTCGCGCCGCACAAACTGCTCAATGCCCTCCTGATCTCCAAGTGAATGGGGCCCGAAAATATTCTGTAGGGCGTGCGCCGGGCGAGATACGTTCTGCAGTTGGGTCGCATAGATAAAGATTCTCCAGAGCGGTAAATGGACGTATAATGATTTCCAACAAATGTGTAATCTGGATGTCATCCTGCCAATCTGATTGCGAAGATTTACGCCAGTAACGGAATATGCGACAAAGGTCGAAACTTCTTCATCTGATGGTTCGTATGGAATTCTTACCAAGAGGTCTCCGCCCGCGATAAGACTTGTGCGGTGAACCTGTGGCATGAACAATCCCATAATTAGCCTCTATACGTGCTTCATCGAGTGCCTTTAACTGCCTTAAACCTTGGTGTGCGACTGGTGGGTTGGACGTCATCAGGAAGCATGTCGATGGATATCGTCTGGCCTACATCGCACCGCGTCTGCCAGTGAGGTAGTCTTTGCAGGACGTTGTGCATAGGGCATTCGTCGGGTTGCACGATTCTCTATACTGTCAATGGGCGTTCAGGATGTGAATCCATTAGGATCAGTGGCCCGGGGCCGGGCGCTAGTCTAGTCACGGTCGAAACGTTGAGACAGGAAGGGTGGAGCTGGAGTATGGTTGGTGACTTGATGAAAGACTCGGTTTTGAGCAACTGAGTCTGTTTGAAATTGTTATCAAAGCAGAGGTAAATTTGCCTTAACGTAGATAATCGTCAAATACATACAAACAAGGCTGAGACTGATTACATAAGCACTAATTTAAGCCTACTGCACGTGACTGTCCAAAGTGATGATGAACTCGCAACACCAATATTTCGATCCCATCCTGCCACATGGCGATGGTCTTATTTCAACTACACTGTATGGCCAACTGCCTCCACTCAACCCGACGATATCATACAGTATACAGACAATCACGTAACTGATGTCTGAGAAGCCTGAGGTAAACAACGGAAGACAGAAGAATAGAGAGAGATAACAAACGCTAAGGGGATAGCACGCGATGCGTACCTATCGATCATCAACGTTTCACCCTTTCGTACTTTCCGTCCCAGATAGAAATTGTTATAGGGTGTGTGGTCTTCTGTCGCGCGGCAGCGAACTGCCCAATGCCTTCCTCCCACTGGAAGAGTCCTGATGATGGCTGTGACGACCCACCCAAGTGAAAGTTCTGCGGGTCAGGCCAACGGCCTTCCTGGAGAGGTCTTGGCGGTTGTGAGTCAAGATTCTGCGTGGTAGGTGAGTGCGCAGAAGAATACTGAGAATCTTCGTGGAGATGTTCCGACGGCAGTGACCAATCCAAGTGATGATTCTGCAGGCCAGGCCAACCACCTTCCTGGAAAGGTCTCGACGGTTGTGACTCTACCGAGTAAAGGTTCTGAAAGGTGGGCAATTGTGCAGAAGAATGCTGCCCAGAATCTTCGTGGAATGGTTCCGATGGCAGCGACCAATCCACGTGAAGATTCTGCAGGTTAGGCCAATCACCCTCCTGGAAAGGTCTCGACGGTTGTGACTCTACTGAGTAAGGATTCTGCAAGGTGGGCAATTGTGCAGAAGGATGCTGCCCATAATCTCCATGAAAAGGTTCCGACGGCTGTAACCAATCCAAGTGAACGTTCTGCGGGTCAGACCAACCGCCTTCCCGGAAAGGTCTCGACGTCTGTGACCCTTCAGAGTAAAGATTGTACACGGCGGGCAATTGTGCAGAAGAATGCTGTTCAGAATCTTCGTCCGAAGTTGCCGACGGCTGTATATGGCCCAGGTGAAGATTCTGAGGGTCGGGTTGTTGCGGGGAAATGAACTGCCAAATGTCTTCCTGAAAAGGTCTCGACGGCTGTGCGCCGTCCAGGGAAAAGTTTTGCCAGTCAATCTGTGGTGTGGGTAGTGGCGTGGTTAAGTTCTGTTCATGACCCAGCCAGCCTGAGAGGGAATCCCACTGCCGTAGCGAATGCGAGTAGAAATTCGGAGGATGTACCGGGGAAGTGAACTGCTCGATACCTTCCTTGTAAGGATCCGATAGCTGTGGCCCCTCCAAGAAAATACTCTCCAGGATGGGCAATACTTCTGTTACTCTGTCCCCAACGAGCAATCTCAGGACGGGCGCGATACGTTGCCTAAGCTCATCAGATAAGTAGAGATTCTTCACAGAGGTAAATGGTTTCAAAAGTTCCAGCCATTCTTCGCTTTCCATAGGATAATCCCAATTCTTCCGCGAACCCGCATTCTCGCAGATGTAGAGGTCTTCCACCGTGAAAAGGGGAGGGAGGGACAGGCGACAGACCTGCGCCAGGGCAGTATGTTGCCATTCCAGCGCCCCACATGATATTTCCACATTGAACTGTCTGGGGCCTGATGGCTTTGATGAAAGCCTGACCCGACCGGCGCTATCACCAAAGATCACATGTGCTTCGTCGGGTGCCTTCAACACCGGTGTGCGACTGATGAATCGGGCGAGTTGAGGGTTGTCAAACTCGATTTCATGGGTGAAGTTTATAGACATGTTGTTGAGTCGAGGAACATCGACGCGGGACGTGAGATTCTCCAAGTATTCACGGACCCCTCTGAAATGAAAATACATGAGAGCAGGGAGGACAGAGCGTGTCGGAAGAGACAGGCGTTGGCCTTCCAAGTCAAGGTGAGATTGGACGGATCGGAATTCAAGACAAAGTGTTTCGAGGCTGGTCAACGTGGAGAGGCAAGTGACCATCGCCTCGGGCGAGATATACCCGGAATGAGGAATATCATAAAGGCGAAGACTGACGAGGTGAGTGGCAGACAAAAGAAGGTTCGGTAATCCCGGGTATGGAATGCGTTCCAACTGAAGATATCGCAGGCGTGGTGTTGAACCCATGAATAAATCGGGATCGAGAGGCGCTATTTTGTCGAAGGCTCGAAGGCGCAAATCCATCAGCTCCGGAAATGGCTCCTTCATCGCAGCCCAGACTTTTGTGGATTGCGAACTCACAAGGTCCCAGAGGTTGATTCCAGATACGCGATTTCGGTGTCCGAGTGCGGTAATGATGTTATCCAGGGATGATGTTTCGTAGATATGGCCCTGAACAAGGAGAGGCAAAGCTGGCCAGACGTCCAGCATGTCCCGTACAGGTGTTCCGAGTGTACAAACAATGCGCAAATTCAGGCGAAGTGGGGATGCAAAAACAAGGCATCGCCATCGTCGGCAGACATGCACCAGCGATTGCCATGCCTCTGGATTTTCATCCACATAAAGGTTGAATATCTCTAGCAGGACATCATCAGAGAACACGTCGATTGGCGTCACCCGGCCTACATTGCATTGGGTTAGTCACCAATCGTTATCTGTTATTAATAATTAGATACTCGCCAGTCCAACGATGTACAGAATTCTCTGCCGTCAACAAGCCTTCCGAACGGTAACCTATTGGGATCGGTGGCCCAGGGTGGTAAGGGGTGAGAGTGGTGCTGGCATATGATGGTGAGACTTGATAACGGACACGCTTTTGAGCGGGGCTATATCGGACTTTAATCAGTTACTTCATAATATAGCGGATAAATCTGCCTTGACATACGGCTGAGAGCTCATCAATGAGGATTCAGAGTCGGGGGAGGAACTGGTTGCCCTGAGATTACGCACCGCTGCAAATTTATACGAAGCACAAAACGTGGCAATGCAACTGAATGCATTCTGCCCTTCGAGCTTACTGTCTTCACATCCCAACAATTTCCATCAGGATAGCCTCACAACGGCATGACAACGCCACCCGGTTATCCGTCACTGGCAGTGATACAATGAGCCCTTACACACCGTTCTCTTTGTGTAACACAATTGGCCGTGGTGGGCTTTCATAACTTTGATAAAGACTTTTGAGCGTCTGGCGCGTCAAGGGCGTCAAGGATCATGGAATCTGTTCAATTTGAGCGTTGCATACGGTGGCTGAACATACTTGGTTGGGAACTCGGCACCTGCCGCTAACTAGCACACGTACTTCCCATCATAACGACACAACCTCTTCCCCTAGTTTCCCGCAGACCGTCAATAGAATAGATTCTGAGGATCCCGGTTATTACCTCAGTTTTCATTTCAGCGATGAACTGAAAGATGATCTTATTTTTCTTTAATCCGAAGCAGGAGGACTTATTGAACTCAATGAACTGTTTCACCAACGAAGATGGGTTACCAGGTTAACGCTTGATCGTCTGCGCAATCCCCTTTCATAGTAAAGAGGCGGCATGTTTTCTCTCCCTTTAGTTGCGAAATTCCCCCTCACCATTCGCTGGCATCAAGCACAGTGATTGGTAATATTTAATGAAGCAGAACAACACGTGAACAACAACACGAACTACTTTTGGGTCTCGCGCCCAGTCGAACAGCAAGTATGTCTGTTGTTGGTTCGTTACCAGTTTCCTCATGAACCTCATGAAAGGGCAAATTCTCTGAACCTCTGGAAGACCGACCGACGTCCCCGGCTCTTATCACTCAACACCCTAACATTCCCGATACACCCGCTTACTAGGTGCAAGCAGTATAAGTCCTCCGCCACCCACGCATCATATCACCGAAAAAAGAACAACACACCTGTTGCCGCCAACTCTCGACAGCTCCGGGCAGCTCCGGCTCATTCTCGCCGAGCACGCGAGAACGCCGAGTGGCATGAGAATGCTCTCCCTACGCTCGCTCCTGCAGTCCGCCGAGGCCTGGGGCAGTGCTCCCCGTATCCGGAAAGTTCGCGACTGCGCAGTTGGATGTTTTTAGGCCGCTTTAGTCGCAAACATCTGCGGACTGCGGTTGTTAGAAGTTGCATGTACGGTAGCGTTGTGTGCCACTGCTGATGCCAATGCAACGCGAGCATGACAATAACACTGTTCCTGGTCGTAGGCTCGGTCTGCATGTAGCTTGTGATCGAATTTGGCGCGTCATCACCGTCGCCATCAATCTTGGCCATCTACCCTGCAGGCCCTGTGCCACGCAATCGACGAACGCCTGTTGAAATGTTGCACGAAGGATCTCACCAAACGGTCCGCTGAGAGTGCCGCTCAAAGTTGCGCCAGCTGCGGGCAATGTTGTGGCTAATTTGGGGGTAGAAACGCGTCTGCAGCTCGCACAGCTTTCAGATCAAATGGACTCTTGTGGCTTCCTCCATCCCAGGTGGCGTTGGCGGGAGCTGCGCGGCAAAGGCGAGGTCAAGTCGTTCAATGCTGGACTGGACAATACGGGGAGTCAGGACAGACGGAACAGTAGATGGAACCTCGGTAGACGCCAATGCCTCAGCGAGCCTGTACTCGATGTCCCCCTAGTACGTCACCAGCAATTGCAGCATGAGCATTGACGGACGGCGTCAAAGCAAGGACGAATATGGGAGCAATGAATGATTTGGACAACATGCTGACGAATGAAATAAGAGCACATGGATAAGGCGAGTAAAGCTGAGAAGTAGTAGTGTGGCGAGGTACCTGTCCTCTGAAGATGCAAGACTTAAACTGGGGACGAACGCTTTGTAGAATGAAAGCAAGGCCTTTTGGTTCAGGCTTTTGTGCACGCACAAACTCGGAAGGTACTCTGGCAGGACATCGCTGTAAAGCCACATGGAAGACAAAAACAGCAGGATGAGGGTACGTGTCAGGTACCATCACACGGCTCTTCTTTGCATGGAATGCAGATGTAGTCAGATGATGTCAGTAACCATCGCACAGCCCTTCGATTTTTCTAGCATTGAATACAGAGGTAACCAGTCAGGCAAAGTAAGCGGCTGTAGTGGTAGTCGTCAAGCATGGATTATTACAGTATGAACAAAGCGTTTTCTTGTCGAGGTAGAGTCAGTTCAATGGTGATTGTTGGTGTCCGCACTGTATTAGAGACGTCTGTCGGTAGAAGAGCCAACACGAGGTAGAACTGCGCCCGCAACGAGTCAACCTAGGCAGCCTGTTGTAGTAACTAGTAAGTGTACAGCATGTCGATAAGAACTTGAACCCTGCCGGTGCGCATGATATTTTTTCGTCGACGTCAAATATAGCACGATTATGTCGTGTCGAATTGGTTGAGGAAGTATGATGAGATACGCAACAGGGGAAATCTTCTGTATGACTTCGAATGGTCCATATCTCCGGTGATAGCTTTCTTGATGGCGCTTTGTTTGGAGGTTGCGTGCATCTAACCATACTTTGCGACTTGACCTGTATTTCAAGTGAGGATACGGACAATTTGCAGTCTTGTAAAGCCTGGTCCAGCTCGATATCCTTGAAATAAAGTATAGAGGGACGCAGCGGTAGCGCGAGGCGCAAAAACCAACGAATCGAGGTGGCGTGGGAACGCGCCGCGAGCAGCTTCAACGAGAAGTGGCGACAAATGAAGGGGACGACTTAGAACTTGGACGCGGGCGTCGGTCTTCGGCTGAGTAACTGGAAGACTCGGAGTTGTGGTGTGTCGAATACGATTTGATTGAACAAGGTTATATCCAATCCGTTAAGTCGAAGAGCATCGATCCGGGCCAAGATCTCCAAATGTTCGCTGGCCCCTTTGAACCAAATCCTGGTGAGACTGGGAGGATAGAGCGTGTCAGCGGATGCGGACTCGGAGGCACTCAGAGGCAGACGTCGGCTCTCTAGCAGGGCGAGGTCGTGGGTATCGAAACTGAAGGCAGAGTGCCTCGAGGCTGGTCAACGCAGAGAGGCCGGTGGCCGTCGCCTCGGGTAGAATGTACCCAATACGGCAAAGGTCCAGATCGACGAGGTAATATCTAATTGTTGCGCGCTTATGAACGATGTTCAGGCACAAATTAGCGACAATTATGAACTACAGTCGACTCTCATATAAGGCATACCCCCTCCTGACTAGGGCTGTACACCGTTACCGTACAATACGGCTGTGCGGCCGTATTGTACGGGTGCCGTAACCGTACCGTCGGTATCTAATCATCATTTCAATACGGCTGTACGGTGCACGTGACAAAACCCAACTTGAAGTAAACGATTCCAAGTTCGTCGATGACCTTCCCTCTTTGTGCAGCATGTGGCAGGTCTGACCCCAACATTGGACCGCTGATCCCACATGGTTTCATGCACTTGATCACGAAACAGACACTATCCTCCGACCCTCATGTTACTCACTACACCACCTCACTCAGGCAAGCTTCATTCCGTTGCGTCCCTGTCGGAGCGCCCGCTAGTCACCTGTGTAACACATGTTTGCCTTGTGTTATCCAAGTTCGACATCTGCCCTTCTCTTTTCCCTATCCTGTCCTCCCCTCTCATCCTTCTCTCAGCATAACCCCATCATGGATCCCTTATATGTGTCCGGTCAACTTGTGTGCAACACATCCTCATCGTCACCTCCGGTGATCCACCCACGCAACGCATCCTCGTCGTCACCTCTGGTGATCCACCCACACACCACATCCTTGTCGTCGCCTCTGGTGATCCACCCACCCACAACACATCCTCGTCATTACCTCTGGTGATCCACCCACACATTTTCCACATTTCTCATCGTCTCTCACCAGATCTCACCAATTAGGCCTTGGACTTAGGGACACTAACGCCGCAGGTATTCAGTAAGGACAGGACCTAACATGTATTTAAGCAGCCTCCTCGCTCATCAGGAATCACAGTTATATTTTCTCTCTCTTTTCTTTCTCGTGTTGTATCTTATCATTGCTCTGCACTTGCATCTGAAACCGCTGTCCACGACACCCCTGTCAACAAACAAGCCTCTGCCTTTGGTCACTTGACTCAGCACTCGCATCTGTGGATTTCGATCCTTGCGATGTCTGATCAGTGTGCTCTCGATAAATCTGGTGGTCTCAAAGAGGCTGATGACATTGAGTTCTTCTTCTCCGAGAGCGAAACGACGCCCTTGCCTTCCTCTGCTGCTTTGTCGCAACAAAATCCTGGGAATGGTGGTAAGTCTCATACTTTATTATATCTGTGCTTTTAATATAGTTATGTCTCAGGGCTTCGACGTGGCCAGCGGAAGAGGAACACAGAGAGGATGCATGCCTCTATTGCTGCTGAACGACATAACGAATATGGTGCCATTATCAGAAAGCATCAACCTGATCAACAAGGCCAGCGATCCCGTCGATCGGCCAAGAAACCCAAGGTCAATGTTGCTGGCATGGACGATGAGTCTGATCCTGAAGACAGCGATTTCATGTCCGTGTCCGATGGTTTGTCGACAGCGAGCTCGGAGGATGGTGAAACAGAGGTTGACGAAGCCCGGCCTTCGAATGCTGAGGTATCTCACATACGATGCATTGATATGTTGATTCTCACTTGCCTCGCCTTGTATAGATCGCAGATATCCTCCCTTCAAAAACCATTCCGACAACTGGACGCAGGTCAGGAAAGCGAAAAAGGAACAAAGCTACTGTTGAAGACAAGGACAGCCCGCAAGCACAACCCCCGGTCACAACTGGAAGCTCATTCGAAGATGGTGCTGCACACCAAAAGTCTAAGAGCGTAAGTTGTGTTCCCTTTCTTGCTTTTATGCTCTAAGGTGTCAAGAACAGTCGACTCGCAATCCGATCTATTACTTTTACAAAAAGGTTGACCACGATGCGAAGGGCTCCGTCGGGAATGTAGGCGACAAACATTACAAGTGCCATCATGGGAATCGGAAGGTGTTGACGATCACGAAGGCAATGAAGAGCAGTCTCAATGGTCGGTCGTGCCCTTTTTCTTTTCCCTATCCAATATTGACAGCGGACATCACAGGTCTTGTTGGAAATCTGAAGTCCTGCTCGCCATCAATGTTTCAGTTTTATTCTATTGTCAAGAGCCGGCCTAAGGGTCAAATAACCCAAGATGAGATCAACATGGCGTCTGGCAAGCGACCCCTCACCGCTGAAGCAAGCGCCGAGTTTCTTGGCAGTCTTGAGGCACAATCGGAAAATATCAGGGGTGCGTTTGCCAAACAACAAGAGCAGGCCATGGTTTGTTTACACAGCATCGTCTGTAGTGTTGCATGACTGACTTTCATTATCAATAGGGAACCTGGGATCAGGATCGGTTTGAGGATCTTCTCACCAAGTGGATTGTCGCCACCGATCAACCCTTCGACACTGTCGACAATTTAGAGTTCAGGGACCTAATGGTGTATGTACATCATCCGGCACCAACGATTAAGATCCCTGGCCGCCATGCTATCCGACGACGAGCTATGAAGATGGGGGAACACGGGATTGAGGCGACCAGGACGATGTTTGTAGTATGTTGCAATTTCACCATGCTTGTGACTGCATGGTGCTTATCTCGACGCCAGGAACTGGACTGTAAGATTAGCATCTCACTTGATGCATGGACATCAAGCAATATGTACGCGTTTATGGCCATCGTCGCTCACTATGTGAACAAGGATGGGCAGCTTGGTTTGTAATATTCATCTCACATCGCCTCTGTTCGTAATACAAGATCCATTGCAGAGGAACTTCTCATCGATTTTCGGGAGCTGATTGGCAAGCATTCTGGTGAAAACATGGCTGACGCCGTTTGGGAGACTTTAGTTATATATGGGATTGAGGGCAGGGTAGCTATAACACGCCGCGATTCATCCAAACTGATTTACTGACTGATACAATTTGTTTTTAGGTTCTCGCATTCATGCTTGACAACGCGTCAAACAATGACACATTCGTTGATAGCATTGAACATCGTGCAAAGAAGGCAGGAGTGCCCTTCAATGCTTCCTGGGCTCGCCTACATTGTATGCCTCATACAATACATCTTGCAGCAATCAAGGTACGTTTCTTGACGACTTCTACATCTATTGGCTTACAGTTTTCTGGGTTTGTAGCTTCTTGAAGGCATCGGTGCTGTTTCAAGTGCAGAGAGCAGGAAAGCTGCTTCGCGAGCCGGTAACTACCAAGATGTTGCCACGGCATCACTTGACCGTGACCTTGACAATGATGCTACAACTCAAGACGATAGTGAAGGTGACCAAGCCAACCACACTGTATCAGGTCGTGCTGTCGAGCCAGATCAATCAGGAAACATTCTGTCTTCTGTGGATAAGGTACTATCCTATTAACCATGTCATTGTAGTTGTGCCTGATATGGACTCACTTTCGTGACAACTTGTAGCTTCGTAAAATTGTTCGCGCTGTCCATTCGAGCCCTCAGAGAAAGCAATGATGGCTGGATTTAGTCTCCATATCATTACAGACACAGAAGATAACAGATTGATGAGCATTGATGTTGATTCTTGATGTCAGGACGCGGTGGTCATCAACACATCAAATGATGCGTAAGTTAATCAGCCACATAATGTTTTTAACATTTGTTAATCATGAAACAGGACGGGCACTTGATTTTCTGGTGGAGATTGACGATTTCATTTTCCAGAATGAGGACCTTGGTAACCTCGCACTCACTGAGGCTGAGTGGGCGTCATTAACGCAGGTGGCAGGCTGGTTGAAGGCATTTCAGTCTGCGACTACTCAGATGTCCGCAACAAAACAACCCATGTTGTCGACTGCTCATGCTATCTTTTGTGGGCTTCAAGATGAAGTTTGCAACGCTATTCACTCCCTTCCCGACTCAACATCTCTGATGATTAAAAATGGCCTTCTTGCTGCGCACCAGAAGCTGAGCGAGTATTACTACCATTTTGATCTCTCGCCGTTTTACATTTGGGCCGGCTGTGAGTCAAGTACTTTTTTCATCATGTTTTGAGTACTAACCTTTGTCTGAAGTGTTGGACCCTCGCATTTCGTATGAAGGCTTGACAGCAGATTACGCAGATGATGCCAACCTTCTTGCTGACCTTGAGAAAGCGAAATCGGCACTGCACACCTTCTATCATGACAACTATGCTAATTTTACATCGAGCACTGACAAATGCGACCCTTTGACCACTGTGCCAGTCGTGCAAAATGGATCACCTTAAAAGGTTGACTTCACTGCCAGGTACAAGCGAACCAACCGTCGAGTCACTGATGAACTTGAAGACTATTTTAAGCTTGGGCAGGAGGATTTCGATACGTGCCGACCACTTGATTGGTGGTGGGGGAGACGTGCCCAATTTCCCAATCTGTACCGTCTAGCTCGAGACGTCCTTGCTATTCCTGGTGAGTTGTTTTCACTTCTTTCCCACTGTACTTGTGACTAACGCATCAAGCATATTAGGTTCTGCAGTTGCGGTTGAGCACATATTCTCTGGCGGCCGCGACACTATCTCTATGCGGCGTGCAAGTCTGCACCCTGACACCATCCGCACCTTGATGCTGGTCAAACATCGCCTTTGGCTGGCCCGAGTTGCGATTGATCGAGCTATTTGATAATGTTGGCATGCACGCACGCACACGCACCCCCTCCCACTGCCCTAAGTTCAGACCTGCCCAGTCGTACAGCCACCCGTCCCACATACCCGCCCAGCCATCAGCACAGCCCCTAGCCCATACCAGTCACGCTCATCACGCCCACTCAGACTGTCTGCCCTAGTCCACTACCTAACCGCCTGTACCATCATATGCCCACCACCCAAGAACCCGCTCCACCATATCCGTCACCCAGCCCGCCCCTCTACCACCCACCACCATACACAACCACACTCCCCGTCCCTGGATCCCTCGCAAGTCCCGCTCCGACCCACTTCTCCATCTCCATCTCCGCCTGAGTCCACCACCACCACCTCTCCCTCCCGCAACCCGACCTCATCTTCTCATCAAACTCAACTTCAACTCTCCCTGTAACGCAAGATGTGCGCACAAGCTCGGTGTGCCCGCAACAACAACAGACAAGGAATGGACGACATACAGGTGACCACTAAGGTGCAAGCAAGCAAACGTGCATGCACAACAACACCCTGCCCGGAAAGAGGCCGCTGCAATTCGCTTCTCGCTCCCCACTTGTCTCCTGGCGTGGTTTGTAACCCACACTCAAAACCACCCCTTCTCTCGCGCTATGCAATGATGGCCCAAGCCATGCATCATGTTCAACTGCACTATAAGTCCTGTTGTTATAATATTATCTATTATAGTGTTTTCTCACTCCGTACACCGTATAATACTGTTTACGGCCGTAAAGAACCCCGTACCGTACCGTTGACAATCAAACTTAATGCTTACGGTTACGGTTTACGGTCACGCCGTTGCCGTACTAGCCCCGTCGTCTTACGGCCGTATGCCGTATACGGTACGGCGTACAGCCCTACTCCTGACCCCATTTGAGGTATGCCTTACAAGAGAGTATGCCCTCTCCGGGTGACTCTAAGAATACAGTATATCATGAAAAATCACAAAAAATTTATGATAATGATCTAAATATTCTAGCGAGTACTTTAGCTTATAGATGATGGAATTGAAGTCACCAGCCAGTTCCCGCAGCCTTGTCACGATGGCCTTCCCTTCGTCATCCAGTCTTTCGACACCCCTTTCGTAGTCAGATGCCTTCTCCAGAGCATCGAGAACGCGTTCTTCATCAACAAGGTTTGCGTCATTGTTGAGCCAATGCTCATCTGAGGAGGTGATGGATTTTTTATCGGCAAGTTGAGCACGCAGGTGGTCCCTTTTGACAGCAACTTTGTTTTGGAGACTTTTCAGACCCTTTCTAAGGATGTCCAGAGGCTTTGGAGCCATTGGAAGTTGGGCAAGGAGAAGAAGATGAGAACACTCAAAAGAGAGAGAGAAAAGACACTGTGATTAACAGATGCCGTCCTCGACAAATGAGGCGGCTGCTTAAATACTACATGCTGGAAAATTGTAAGGAAACTGAGAGAAAATAGAGAAAAGGGAAAGTCGGGAGGCTGTGAAGGTGGGAGGGAGTGTGATTCGCTCACAGTTGTCTTGCACTGGTGGTTGAGAAGCGAAAGCGATGGTCAAGAGGTTGATGACAGTGCTTCATACGGTTGATCCGCTTCACTCCCGGCGCTCCGAGATGCCCGGAGCACACGTTATGTGCCATAAGCTATGCCCTTTATGCCGAGCGTGCTATGCCCTATGTCCTTTGAGGAAGTTATGCCTTATACTCTCGATTTCCCTGCAAACAAGGTTGAGAGTCACAAAAAAGTATGCCTAATCATAGAGTATGCCTTTTCTAGGTATATGCCTTATATGAGAGTCGACTGTAGTAGTCTCGCTTATTTACAGTAAATTATTGTCTTGCTACAGTATTTCTCACTAGTTAGTTTTCGCCACTCGCAGTCCGGGTTTAGTGCTCGGAAGCCAGGGAGAATTTTCCTTATGTCGATCTTAGATGTGTCATCGCGTATAGTAGTTCATGAACTGCATGCAGAGATTCGGCCACCTGCGCGGCCTGCCGAGGGTCAAAATGAGTGCGCTGTCAGACTTGCTCCGACTCGGAGCATATCGGAAGAAAGGGTATTATGCCAGTGAAAGACCGCGTTACCGCATGCCGGCATGAGGGCACCTCCACGCTAATGCTATGGTTACTGTACCTCGTAAATTCCGGTTTTTCCCGATTTAGAGCCCCGAACCCGAACCACTAAAACTACGATCAGGGCGAAAACTGTAAATTACTGTCGAAACTCCGTAACCGTGATTTTGACACGGCTCTGCCCTTTTCCCGTCTTCTGCACCCACGCACGACCTTACGCACAGCATACGATTTCGCGTTTTCTCCTGTGGGTCGCTGTTAGCGCGTTCAATAGACGCTCAATCAACATTTCGACCATCTCACAAAGACTTGGAGCTCTTGCGTCTTGCTCGGTGCGTCTGTCGTTTATTCGTTAACCTACTAGTCTCCTTATAACTCGGATTCTCTGAGCTCCCAATGGACCGACAGACGTTCTCGGCCGATCATCTAGCAAACGATAACATCAACGGTACCCTTCAACTCCCTCTGGACCGCATGTGCAGCACCGGACCCAGGAATTCGACAAGGGATATAGAATGTGTCGTTCAAAACCTTACTAAAGAATTTCTCAGACTCGGGAACCGCGGGATGCTGTGGCTCCTGCGCCTCGGTGGAGGATGGTCGTTCGTTGTCGCCCGGTGCAGGCCTGTTGATGGCTTTGGACTCGAGGGCGGGGGTGGTGGAGGATGGACGTCTTTCGGCCCCGGTGTCGGCGGATGAGACTCGTCTGTCGGCCATTTGGTCGACGAGCTTAGCGGGGAATACTTACGTGTCGATCCCTCGGTCCACAACTTAAATGGAGAATATGCATTTGACCACCGGAGAGGACTTGTCTGTCGACCCCTTGGTTGACAAAGGACAATACTCATTTGACGACCTCTTAGTTGACGAGTTCGGCAGAGAAGACTCGTTTGTCAATTGTCACCACATGGCCCAAGATGGAGAATATTCGTCTGTCGATCCCTTGGTCACTGTCCATGATGGAGAATACTCATCTGGTGACCACTTGGTCAACAAGATTGGCGGAGTCATCTGTTACCCACGGGCCAAGTGGACGAGAGCCGCCGATCCAGGGGGCGACACTGGGCCATTAGATGGTGCTAGCGTCGACGGCCACTAGACTCTGTGGTCCCGGCCCTTCGTTGAACGGATTCTCCACCTCCGACCAACTCAGGCTCGCCAGCGCATTCCTCACCGCTTCTAAGATGCGCCGGCTGCTCGGCTGCTACAGTAGATCCACCACGTGCCAGCGACGCGTACTTCAAGTATCTCTACTGTAGAACTAATACAGGGGCCGCGAACCCAAATTTGATCACGGAAAGCATAAGGATCCGAATAACCGTTTTGTGGGATATATCATGTGGATTTTGTGACTTTTGTCTTCCCAGTAGTATATAGGCGAGCCGCGAGCGTTCAATTGTCAAGCCGAGAAGAATAGACACAAAATTACAGTCCAGGACAAAGGGCCATCACGGCACAGGTCAGCGAGCTGCAAGAAGGTTGGGCGTGCTGCTGGCACGAGGCGTAGGAAGGCATGCAAGATGAGAGGGAAGTGGAGAATCCGGCGATAGATGGACATGCGGGGCCGGGGAAGGGGCGATGCAGCACAGGCGAGGACAAGCTCTCAGACGATCCCTCCTTGTTCTCGGATATGCAGGTGGCGAGATCGAGCTGACGCGAACGTGAGCGGCGAGCCAAGGCTTTATTCTCCTGTAACAAGTTTAAACGCAAAAAATCAACATACATACACTAATCAGTCGGCGCACAGTACAAACATCATCATGATCTGATCAGTGCAACTCTCAGCAGTTACGCAGTAGTGTCGTCATCTCCGGGTCCGTTCTTCTAATCAGCGTGTTTCGAAATTCGAATTATTCCTGTCATGGATGTGTGCAACGATTGTGACCTGGATGATATACCACCGCGGTACCGTATGCTTCGCTGTCAATCGCTGAGTTGGGGGTTGTGAACATCGGGAAAAACCGGTCCATGCTAATATAATTGAGACATGACGGAATCTGAATCTGAGTGCCAAAGCTCAGCCTGTTGATTGGTGGGCAGAGCGCCACTTGAACGCATTCGGCACTCGTGAAAGGTTTGGCACTCAGATTCAGATTCCGCCATGTCTCGATTATTCGGGCGCGGTCTATCGTTTGACGTTTGACGTTAGCTGGAAAAGGAGCAGGGCAGTCATTTGTATCCGAATAACACTAGTCACTGCGGGCATTTCACAATGTAATCCAATTCAGTTGCAAAAATCCGACCAATCAGATCTCGCAAAATAGCCGACCGACAGGAACAAAAATAGCCGACTGACAGGAACAAAATAGCCGACTGAATTGGATTTCATTGGCAGTTCATGTAAAGCAAAAGACGGATAATCGTCTGGATGGCCTACTAGTAGCAGGATGCGTACACATCTATAAAAGCCTCAAGCCTCAGCCCTGCTCTTTCATCAACAACACACACTCATTTGCCTTCAGAGAACAGGTGTCTAGTAGCCTCTATCGTTCTTGCTTGCCGTGCTATCTTTTGCGCTTCACTCTTTTACGCGCTATCACTCCACCCTATTGTCTCGTCAAGATGATCTTCAAGCCATTCATCGCTCTCATATTCCTTGTTGCAACTTTGACATTATCCGTCAATGCTGCTCCCATTTCCCCTGCTCGTCAGTTCCTCTTTTTTGGCCTCGTTAAACGAGAACGGCCTGCTAACTTCTGATCCAGGGTCGGGCTATGAGCGGGACGATGTTGGATATTCTCAGGACTCGCAGCCAGCTGCACCGCCACCGCCGCCACAGGCAGCTCCGGGAGGGCAAGATTTCCCGTCGCCGGGAGGGCAAGATGTCCCGTCGCCGGGAGGGCAAGATGTCCCGTCGCTGGGAGGGCAAGATGTCCCCTCGCCGGGAGGGCAAGATGACCCGTCGGCGGGGGAGCAGCCAGATATTACACTTTCGGGAGGTATTGGAGTCCCGTCACCTCCGGGGCCTAGCGAAAGTTATTAGCAGCTGGTCAACGCTGATGGATGTTGGAGATTCAGGGGTTCCCGCGGTCGTGCACAAGTTTGTGCCCCGAACGCCTCTGAGGCTGAGGGGGAGATGAGGAGATAATGCGCAGGAGCGATGGTCGGGGTGATTGTATCACCCGACAACTATTTTTCACTTTCTAACGTCACCGACATTTTTTTAGCCTTAGATTTGACTGCGACTTATATTGGATTTATTTGTTACTGGCTGGCCGATCACACATACCCCACGCTACCCCACTTACACTTGGCTCGCGTGCCCGTTGCCCGCTAGCCGACCTCACTGGCACCCCCATTAGGACCATTCTTCCCTCTCATTTCATATCTGGGCTTTTCATAGTACTTAAAAAGGTGTGCTGTGCACCAGAATAAACATTGCCTTCTCGTTCCCTTCGTCTGCGTGTGCTTGCATCAATTCTCTTTTGCCCGTGTCGTCTTCATCCATTTGTGCAGAGGCCTGGTTGACTTCTCGCGTGTCTTTCGACTCCTTCCCACTACTTCCCCGCCACCCCATCGTGTTCGCTTTGCGCTCCCGCGCTATACCTGCGTCGTCACTCGTTTACTTAACGCAGATATCATCCAAGGTCCGCTAGGCCCAGAAAACATGAGAGCGAGGTGAACAGGGCGTGTGTTGACGGAGGTGAACGCTGGCTTGCCTGGTAGTGGTAGGAGCGAGGAAATTGGAAGTCAATGGTAAAGGTTTCGAGGCCGGTCAATGTGAACACACAAGTGGCCGATGTCGCCTGGGGACTCGGAGAAATGTACCGGGATAGAGGAATACCATAAAAGCGTAAGCGTGACGATGTGAGTGGTAGTCGAAAGTAGTTTCAGTAAACTAGAACCCGCAAAGCTGCCTCATTGTATTTTGCACACGAGACATAGATCTTTTATCTCTGGGAATGGCTTGTGCAATACCAATGATGTCGGCGTCACCTTCTCCACTTCCGAACGTAAAGTACATTCGGGCAGTTTCACAAACGTGATCGCTTTGCTTTGAGTCCAACAACAGTGTCGCTTCTCCGACACTGGCAGATCAGTCAAAAATCGAAATATTAACGAGGTTGTTTCAGGCTCTAAACTTTGGCATGCACCTAGCCCTACTTACATATACAAGGTCACACTGCCAAAACATCTAAGTGATTGGTGAAGATTTGAAGGAGATATAGCTCGTCAAAAATTTGCCAAAAATGAACATATCAGTGTTGCAGAGTCACGTGAAAACAACAATAAATAATAACTCGTCTGGCTAACTCGTCTGGCTGACTACTTGGAGGCTTAACGGCACGGGTACGGTAACCGTACTACGGGCCCGTCCATCCCGTACTGTACGGTAACGGTGCGCAGCCCTACTCAGCGGAAGCAGCCCTCACAGGCGAATTCGCACTCGGGCGAGTCATCATTAGAGTCGCACTCTTCGCAGAAATTGCATAAATCGTCGAACTCCTGACTGCTGCCGTCATCGCGGCCACCAATATCGGAAGGCGCAATGACACTATCAATCACCGC
The DNA here is from genome assembly GCA_963926505.1 of Russula olivacea. Classification (NCBI taxonomy): domain Eukaryota; kingdom Fungi; phylum Basidiomycota; class Agaricomycetes; order Russulales; family Russulaceae; genus Russula; species Russula olivacea. The sequence goes on along the minus strand of OZ004879.1, from coordinate 165,756 downwards.
GTTACTACGCCCAACGGGTCCATCAATCACCGGGTTAAACACTAGATTGAAAGTTAGCTAAGTCTGTCTCATACAACGAGACTGAAATAGAGGAGCTTACCGTCACGTCGCTTCTTGTAAATCTTGTTGGTGGTCGGCACGATGGCCGGCTCATAATCCTCGCGGGCAAACCCTAGATCAGAAGTTAGCAAAGCCGTTCTCATTTAACGAGGCCAAAAAACAGGAACTGACCAGCAGGGGAAACGGCAGCAGCATTGACGGGTGATGTCAAACTTGCAGCGAGAATTATGAGAGCAATGAATGCTTGAATGATGATTGACTTGGACAAGGACTTGGAGATCATCTCGACGACTCGGAGACAATAGGGTAGAATGACAGCGCGTAGGAGAAGTGAAGCGGGGAAAAGATAGCACTGAGAGTAAGAACGATAGAGGCTAATAAACACCTGTTCTCTGAAGACAGATGAACGCCGTTCAAGTTGATGAAGAGAGGAGGGCTGACTCGGAGGCTTGAGGCTTTTATAGATGTGTACGCCGCGGCTATCTTTTGCTGTACAGTACATGCATTATTCACGGTTATCCTTCCCAACTCCAAACCGCGATAAAATCTCATTCTTACTGGTGATGGACGGGCATCACGGCAATTTACAGTGATTTCGGAGACATGGGGTCGTGTCGGCAATCACGGGGTCATCCCGCTAGCACCGACCGGCTTTTCAACAGAGTCAACAACTAGCGATTGACGGCAAAGCGTACGGTGGTATATCATCCAAGTCACAATCCTTGCACACATCCACGGAACACTCTGAATAGAAGAACCGACCCGGAGATGATGACGACACTACTGCTGAGAGTTGCACTAACCAAAGTAGCATAACCATTGGTTTTTCTCTACACGCACCAGATCAGATCATGATGATGTTTGTACGGTGCGCCGGCTGATTTGTATATGTATTGTGATTTTTTGTGTTTAAACCCGTTACAGGAGAATCAAACCTCGGCTCACGTTCGCTTCGGCGTCAGCTCGATCTCGCCACCTGCATATCTGAGAACAAGGGATGATCGATGATCGTCTGAAAGAAAGATGAGAGCTTTGTTAATCCAGGAACTGATTCGGGTTATTTGTGAGCTATGTACGTACTTGTCCTCGCCTGTAGCTGTGCTGCATCGCTCCGGGCGTTCCCGGGCCCCCGCATGTCCATCTATCGCCGGATTCGCCGCTCCCCTCTCATCTTGCATCGCCTTCCTGCGCCTCGTGCCGGCAGCACGCCCAGCCTTCTTGCAGCTCGTTGATCATGTGCCGTGATGGGAGCCATGCCTTGGTGGTATCCGTCGCGCTGCAGTATGAGCCGGTATCGGACTCAACGATTTCATCCTCTGTCGCGCGTGTTTTCGGGTGTAGTACAAGCCAGTCGCTGGTGTAGGGGACGTGGTGAAGCAAATACAATATTTCTCCATCGTCGACAAACGTGCACCACAGTGCCACCACTGGCAGCGGCCGCCACGCTTCTATTACTTCTTCATCAGGGCCTGATCGGGCCCATGATATTTATCCACGTAATCGAAATCAAAAGTCAGTCTCGATGTCACCTGCTCCGCATCGCATCGAATCTGTCAGCAGTCATCAAAAAACGGACGCACTACTGTGATATCAGCTGTCAGTCCAGACTCCGGCGAAGTCCGTGGTTATCTACCGTCGATGGTAGTCTCGTGAGTCGTGACCAGACATTAGAACTCAAACCTGCTAAGTCTGGTACATTTCGGTCGGGCAGGTGTGGGCCTGGCTGGTCGCCTTTTGCTAGTACTGTATATGCGTATGGCGTATGTACCGTTTATTCTTTGTGCTCTGGTGAGGTTCTCGTTTATCACACTCTGATTCTCACAATGAGTATAGGGCCTAGATATATGAGACATAAAGTGCATGGTCGGTTTCATGGCATCTAGGTCTCGCCACCGTCTCGGTTTGCGCTGGTTGCTGTCTCCACCATCTCCCGCGATGCTATCCAAGCTGTGGTGGCTATCGAGGTGCAACTGAGAGTTGCTCGCGAGTACACCCACACCGTGCATGTACGAAGAGACGCCGAGCCGGGCGGGATGAGGGCATATATGAGGAGGGTGAAGACGCGTGCGCTAGAGGCGCTGCTGGTGTCACCGTCAGTTGCCAAGGCATCGTAACGCTGCCAGACACCGTGCATAAACTCAGCATCGCTACAAAGCCTGCACGTATTTATACGTGTAGAGGATCGCGTGGTCACCAGTTAGCCAATGTAGCAAAAAATGAGCTATTGAGGGGAGCCTTACCTGCGCATGATCTCCATCGCGAGCACCCTCATCCACCCAGGCCGAGGCTCACCGGCGTCAATCTCGCCACTAATGAATTTGATGAGTAGTGTGGGAATGACTTCGGCTTCCGTCTCGAGCTTGGAGGAGAATTGCTTGAGCAAGAGGAAGACAACACGGTACCGCGGAGAGCAAGCGGGAAAGCGGAGCACTCGGAAAGCGTCTTGAGGAGTAGTGGGAAAAGGTGGCGTTGTAATAAGAGTAAGAGCTCGGAATGCTGTGAACATGAGCGTGATTTGAGGGCAACTGCTGGCATACAGGTCCCTGATGGGTAAGGGGAGGAGAGACAGGCCTTGCGGAAGAGCTCGTGGTAGTTCATGAATACACTCTCGATCAGGTCGAGAGCAAACGTCTTGCGGAGATACTCGAGTTTCAGGAATTGCGGACGCTCTCCAAACAGACAGAGGTCCTCGAAGATAGCAAACGCGTCGCGCGTGGCGGGACCAAGCACTTGTGTTGTCCCGTCCGGAAGAGTTATCGATTCAAGCTCATTGGCGACTTGGAGCAGTGTGTGGTGATCTTCCTCTATGAGCTTGTCGACGACGACGATGACCAATTGGCGGAGTGTCGCCGCCGCCGTGGACGACACCACAGCCGTCCTAGATCATGCAGCTTGAAACACAGGAGGGCCTATTTCACAGTGTATGCCCGTCGGCCCAGGACCATCCGTCAAGGAAGAAAAGAGGGAGCACAAAACGAATGCACATACGTTTGCGAGTAGTCTGTCGTGAATGGTGGGGAACTTGGTGATGAGGGAGAGAAGACTCTGGAGGATCTTGAGCTGTATGTCGACACCTTGCGAAATGCAGTTGTTCATTGTTTGGAAGATAGCCGGGATCGCAGAGAGGGAGACGGCGCGCAAGGCGATGAGGCGTTGGAGGGAGCCAAGGATGACACGCAGCCTCTGGTTGGATACCACGATTATGTGCGCAAGGTGGATTGTGCTGAGTGGTGTCTCTGTAGAAAGAGAGACTAGTTCGACTATAAGGCCATTATGGACGAGGGGGAGGAGGACGACACTGGTCTGAACAGAGTGGAAATAGGACGCATGTTGTGCGTGTTCAAGTTCCGGTGGTGGTTCGTCGTCGCCTGCTTGAGGCGCTCCTGGACCCGGTGTGCTTCTGTATCGCCCAGCGGTTCTTCAGAGTCGATCCCAGATTTGTTCTCGAGGTCCGGAGTGTTTGAAAGATGCGCATCTATTGCATAAAGGTTGCAAACACAGGGGAGGGCAAAGCTTCGAGGCGATAATACACGAGGCGATGTCACACCCGCCCGACCCATCAGATTGTACGAGAATAACCTAATCGACGTAAAAGCTGAACATGAAACACCAATGAGCTTCTTATGTCAAGATTGCTAGATGGGCGTTCATAGCAACGTTTGATGGTCGGAAGGACGACATCGATGCATCGACTTGGGACCGAGTATGACTTATCGGGCTCATACAGTAGCTGGAGCTCGAATTGAAAAGATTTGATGGGACAACGAACTGTGATGTGATGTGGGCGCAGCCAGTTCAAAAGTTCGGAAGCAGTTGTGTTCGGAGGCAGTTGTGCTGGCAGATGCAATCCGCAGTTGGCGCCATTTCGTGTTTCACACTCCGACATGACTCCCGTCGTTCCCAGTAGATACGGCTACCGCCGTCACCCACATATAAACCCGCGCCTTTGATGGCTTATCCCTCTCTCATGTCTTCTGAAACCCGCTTCCAAATTTCCGTGCCGGATGACGCCCTTGCCCTCCTTCGTCGCAAACTTGGCGACGCCCACTTCCCCGACGAACTAAGCGACGCAGGCTGGGACTATGGCTCTCCCCTCTCCGATGTGAAACGTTTGGTAGACAAATGGAAAAACAACTACGACTGGCGCGCGCATGAACGCGAACTCAATAAACTCCCAATGTTCACCCGTGATATTAAAGTGGAAGGGTTTGGAGTTCTGAATATCCATTATATCCATCAGAAGAGTAAAGTGAAAAGTGCGATACCGCTGCTCTTCGTCCATGGATGTACGTGAATCGTGGTCATCTTGTCTCCAAGTCTTGATGTGCGTGACTGACCTGTATTGTCTCTAGGGCCCGGCAGCTTCATCGAGGTGACAAAGGTGTTGCCGCTCTTGACCGCAACCGAGGCCGGGCATCCATCTTTTCATGTCGTGGCGCCTAGTCTTCCTGGGTTTGCATGGTCAGAAGCGGTCTCAAAGCGGGGCTTCGGTCCGAGGCAATACGCGGAAGTAAGCACACTAAACAACCCAGTACCTTCAAGTTTAAGTACTTACAGATATAAAAGCTTCTTAACAAGCTAATGCTATCGCTTGGATACTCTGAGTATGTAACTCAGGGCGGTGATTGGGGTCATGTTGTGCGTTTTTGCGCTCTTTTTATCCTTGTCGATGAGACGTGATAGCTCAACTACTCTACTAGTTGACACGGGAGTTGGCATCCCAGTACGGTCCGCAACACGTCAAGGCTTCCCATACCAATCTTCCTATGTAGGCTGGTTTTGTCTCACGCTCTCGTGTCATTTTGACATGCCACCGATCGACCAGTGCCGGCATGATATCATTTTGGAAGAGTCCAATACAATTTATCAAATTTCTCATCACGCCGTTTACACCGCGCGAACGGGAAGGTCTAGCGAACTTCATAGCATTTCAGACACAGGGCGACGGGTATTTCAAATTGCAATCGACTCGTCCGCAGACCCTGGGATATGGTCTCGCGGACTCACCGGTCGGGATGCTGGCGTGGATATACGAGAAGCTCGTTAAGTGGACAGACTCTTACCCATGGACAGACGAAGAAGGTGTGTACCTAAGCTCTGAGCATTTCGCTATCATGCAGTCCTCTGGTCTGACCCTGGTTAGTATTGACCTGGATGTCAATCTACTGGTTCTCGCGTGCGGGACCGGCAGCATCGGTGAGGATATATCACGAGGTCAATTTCTCGGATATGCTCCTCGTGGATGTAACTGTGCCTGTTGGGGCATCTTTCTTTCCAAAGGAATTGGGTCAAACACCTCGAGCGTTGGTCTTTTCCCTTTCGTGCTTGCTTTGTTGATCAAGGTGTTTACTGTGAAACGTTGTGTAGGTTTCTCCGTGCGAAATCAAATGTCGTGTTCGAGTCGGAACATGATTCCGGCGGGCATTTTGCAGCCTATGAAAAGCCGGAAGTCCTCGTAGATGATCTGAGGAAGATGTTCGGCAAGGGGGGTCCCGCTGCTGGCGTTGTCCCTGGACATAATGGATTCTAGATTCCCCATCTCTAGGCCAGTGGTCATACGCCTCAATGAGACGGGAGCAGCTCCGCAATTTCCCGCTCCGGCTAGCGGGCTAAAATTCGTGTATACTGTCCTAGTACGGATTTATTCAGAAATGTGATCCAGGTAAGACCGTAGATCACGATGTTCCTACTAAGCTACAAGTTATAAGGTCTCGAGTCCCATCGAGAAACCGCTATAGAATGACCGGTGAACTCTCGCACAATAATTGCCAAATGCCTTCGTTGAATCATATTCTGTGATGTGGACAATACCCTCGTCATTCCTTCCTCAACAAGCTGTGGCAGGGCCGGCGCAATAGGTGGCACAGATGTCGCATAGGTACTGTAAGGCAGGGTCTAAACATGTTGCGCAGATCCATCGCATAGGTAAAAATTCATCATAACAGTACAGTAAGCGAACGTGAAAATATTCTCGACGTCATCTTGCTCGGGCAAGAGTCGACTGGTGAAAGAAAGTAGAAGTCTCGAGGATAGCGTACAAACCCGTTGAAGGATTGGTGCGAGTATAAGGCTAATATATGAAGAGCAGGGCAGATCGACTAATTACACTGTACGCGTGACGAATCGGCCCGGGTGCGATATACGGGCACGGCATGTAGGCACAAAGCCAAGGCTGAACGTTGAAAATCGAACGTTGAACTCTGAGAGGGGCAAAAGAGGCAAGTGGTGATTTCAAACGCGGAGACCAAGGGTTAGTACTAACTTACTATATACACGAGGGGCAAGCCACAGGACGCAGAATGCGGACAATGGGGAATACAAGAAATACACGATCACGAACTTGAAGGGACCCAAACATCGGTGCACGTGGCACGGATCGGGTTCGTACGGGTACGGGTGTGCCAGCCATCGTGGAGATTTTCGGCCATGGGCCGCCGAGTGCAACGCACGCGTCGTCCTTACACTCATCAGCTGCGTCAGCCAAAGGGATGAAAGCTACCAATCCCAAATTCTCCATAATCCTCAAGATTCTCACACAGAACACCCTCGAGACGGATTTCCGTGATGAAAGCGTGACCCGAACAGCATTTTTTAATAATAGGCGACAGTGGGGCGTGTTGTGCGTGTTTTATAAACTTGGTGTACGAAGGTCGAGCTAGACGACATGCGGAAAGTTATTATGGGATTTATCGAAGAGGAGTATCTTAAAGCAGTCAGGTCTAGGGGCATCAATGAAGGAAACGAAGTTATCCAAATATTCGCTGAGACCTCTGAATACAAAATGAGTGAGAGCGGGCAAGTCGATAGATGGTGAGGTTGGTTCTCCTGGGTAGGATGAGATGGTGGGATAAAAACGAGACTGGGAGGTGGTAAGTGGATGACCTAGAATCAATTCTCGCGAATGTAGCGAGATATGTAGAGGTCCCAAAGACAGGGTACAGACCTGCGTCAGGGATGAAAACTATCGATCCGAAATTCCTCATAAGATTCCCAAGCAGAGCTCCCTCGAGACGGATTTCCGTGATGAAAGCGTGACCTGAACGGCGCTCCTAAAGATTGGTCCACCTGGAGAAATATTCGGGGTCCTGTATGCTTGGTGTGCGACTGATAAAATGGGCGAGTTGTAGCATGACAGGATCGAAATGATAGGTGAGGCGGCGAATCGAAAAATCATTGAGCTTAGGCGAGTCAATTCGGGCCACGAAGTCCTCCAAATATCTGCTGAAACCTGTGAACGCAAATGTTGTGAGAGCAGGGAGGACGGTGCGAGTCGATAAATGTCGAGGTTGGCATTCCACGCCAGGCGGGAAGGTGGTAAATCCAAAGCTTAGTGATTCGAGGCTGGCCGAAGTGGAAAGGCAAGTGACCATCGCCTCGGGTGGAATGTACCCGGAATCGGGAGTTTCATAAAGGTCGAGTTTGACGAGGTGAGTGGCAGACAAAAGTAGTTTCGGTAATCCAGGAAATGGAACGTATTCAAAGCTAAGTAATCGCAGACGTGGCACGGATCCACCCAAGAACGAATCGGGAATAACCTCCGTTGTGTAATCCCTTAGATATAGATATGTTAGCTCCGGGAATGGCACTTGCATCAACGCCAAAAGATTCGTCAATGGCAAATCTTCATTGTCTTCGATGTGGATTCCACATATACGATCACTGCGCTTGAGTGCAGCACGGACGTTATCTCTGTTTGATATTGGTTCGTCATAGTCGCAGCGAATGAGGAGAGGCAAGACAGGCCAGACGTCGATAGTCTCCGGTACCGGTGTTCCAGGTGTGCAGACAAGATGCAGTTTCAAACGACGAGGTGATTCAAAGACAACTCTTCGCCATCGTTGACACACATGCACGAGCAATTGCCACACCTCTACCTCGTCCTTTATAGGCACGTTTCCATCCAAACTCACGAGATCGTCGACATAGAAGTCGAATATTTCCAAGAGGACATCATCGTGGAGCATGTCAATTGGTGCCACTTGCCCTGCATCGCATCGATACTGTCAGCGGTCGTAGGACCCACGACGTCATGCAAAAGACGACGAGACGTACTACATCTACGTTGGTTGTCGGTCCAGCAAAGTCCATGGTTCTCTGCAGTCGAAGAGTCTTCAGAGTAGGAATCTATTAGAGTCGGCGTTCCAGGGTGGCCGGCGCCGGGAGATGATGGAGGGGCGCCGAGGGCATTATTGAAGTATGAGAATCGATGATGGGCATGCCTTGGAAGAATTTATCAATTACACTATCAACGGAATAGGTGAACTTCCTTGACGTACAGATCTGAGCCCATCAATGACGATCCAGCGTTGGGAGGAGCAAACTGCCAATGATGAGGACACCGACTGGACACCGCTATCATGAGCCAACGTTCACGTGATGAGCTCAACACCCGCCTAAACAAGTACAAGTAATACAACAAAGTTCATTTGACGTGTTTCTCTCCTGCAGGCCATGGCTATGTCACTGCCTTTGTCACAACAGCAACAATCATCAAGATCACTTGAACGCAACGGATGCCCTCAGATCCGATATCGGCCCTGTGAAGGGCACGGACACCATCACACCAGCCCATTCTTGAATTGCGGTCTGAACGTCCAGCTGGCCAGTGGCCACCATGGTTGTACGAGCCAACCTGAACCCGGGGTCGGTGATGGAGTTTTACTGGAGAAACTTTGTTGGGGAAAACGTGAGTTTTTCACGTTCTCTCTCAGTCCTTGCCTTTTTTCAAAGCTCCTTTTGCCTGACACGTTTTTTTATTACTTTTTCTTTCCCGCAGTGGACACAAACACAGGTTCACTTATGACTCAAATGGGTGCATAACACACCTCGACGTGCGATGAGTTCAACGATCCCAGCCGCCAACCTGTTCAAATCGAAATCAACCAGATCGGCGACAAGTTGGACGGGATGACTTGGTACCGGCAGGACGTATGTGCGTATCATCCTCATCTCTCCCGGTAGTACAACTTTCAAACGATAGAAAGTGGAAAACCTGTCTCTGTCACTACTGGCGCAGGTACTTACACGGGGCTACCTGGTTGGCACGAGATCATCGCCCTCTAGCCGTGACCGCGGTGTCGAGTTCTATCCATCTTGCACCAAATCCTTGTCGGCGATTCCAAAGCGGGGACGTTCAGTCAAACCGTCTCCTTCCCGGGCGCATACAACGACAACGACCTGGGAAGCTACGATCCAAGAATATACATCTCTAAGCTCCCTACACTTTCCCGGTCCCCGGTCCGCTCATGTCAAACCTTGAATTGCCTGCTGATATGACAGCGGCCAGTTGTCGGGTCGTCATGGCCATGACGGATCTCATCGCCATCATCCATCGCGAGTCAATAATTCCAAGCCGATGTACACAAATGGATTTGGTTCTTGTGAGCAGCCGACGGCGCAGTCGCCAGAAGCATGATGTGTTGCTATTGTGGTCTCGGTGCGGCATGGGCGTCGTGCAGCAAACATTGCATGAACTTTATGCGTGCCATTCATGACAGGCTGTCCGTGTCATAGCCAGCGGTAGTATCATTGTTATTGTAACGCCGCTTTCATTGAGACCATGTAAGTGCTTATTACACTGACTATCGAATGACGGCACTTCAACATTAGAGACAAATCACTTGTGAGATACGGTACTGCAGGACTGTCGAGTGGTATTTTCGTCGAAGGATTTAATAATTTGATAGCCCACGTGGCGGATACGCGGCACCCCAAAACGGATTTTTATTACGAACAAAGCGATGATGCAGGGTGCAGTCCATACAGTACTAGTGTTAACTTAAATGAGATTGGATGGCGGCACACAGTACCAAAAACTCTCACACTAACTCAAAATGGGTGGACCTGGATTATCATAGCCTCACTCCGTTCGGTTCTGATGCGATGTCGAACACCGTTATGGCGTTACGCCTCATCTAGATAGGCATTCGAGTCCCAGTCCATCCAACTACTGTACCGTAGGTATTGAACATTGAACATTGAATGATCGGCACCAAGTTGCGAGACCCAATATATGATAAATTTTGCGCTGTATAGTCAGCAATCTGCTGAAGAGACATGGCCCAAATGATCAGGGAATGAAATAGAAATATGACACATGATGATGGCCCAGGTACGAGCAGGATTGTTACCGTTTGGGACCTGTCTGACAGGTGACATGAGACGTCAGGCAGGCCGTCGCTCCAACGGACGCTCAACAAGTCTTCATCAGAATGCCAGGGCTTCGGCCCATCACTGCTAACCGTAAGTAAGGGTTCACTATTACAGCTGATTCAATGCAAATAAAACAGAATTCGTCGAGCTCTTATTCCAAATACGGTACGCCACTTCCGCCACTCACACAACAGGTTCACTCGATTTACAGTGCAGTGGCTGACATCACACAGACTTCCACAATCTTGCTAGACGTCATGTATTCAGTACTAGAAAGACCATATTTACTTTGGTCCAGCGAGTGGTGTGTCGCCGGTTGCCAGTCATGATGCATGATGTGGTATACCGAGAAGGTAACGGTAAGTCGGTAAGTCGGTAACAGGAACTTGAATACCCTAGGCCCACTATAGCAACGAGTATCTACAGGTATTTAGAACTTCGGGGTTTTCCGGAGTGACGAGTGTGACAGGGGTGTCTGATGTAACATGACATAATATAAGTTGTTTGAAAAATAGTTAAGATCTTGGCAGGCGTTATTAAGGAAAATAAATAAATTTGAGGCACCAGTATATAGAATGCAAATTTAGTTTGCACGATCCAAGGTTGAGTAGCCCAGTGGCTAGCACTTGGTCTATATCTGAGGGGCCCAGGGGGTTCAAATCCTGGTCCGCTCACTTTTTTTGGGTTTCATATTATGTCATGTCACATCAGACACCCCTGTCACACTCGTCACTCCGGAAAACCCCGAAGTTCTAAATACCTGTAGATACTCGTTGCTATAAGTGGGCCCTATACTGTATTTGGAATAGTTTGTTTGTACCAGCTCCAACTGTAAACAAAAATTGTGTGCCGAGGCGAAATTCCCTGTCAGTGGTCTATATAAATTTACTCATGTTGGTGAGCAATCCACACCAACTTAGCAGCCGCTGTCCCTTCCCCCGCACGCTTAATCCGAGCCTTTATCGATGAGCTTTCTGCAGTATGTCAAAAGAACTTCACCCGCCTGCACTGATCAAGTAACTAACAAGGCTTAAATAGCCCTACTCACACACCTTACCTCACCGCCCCCGCCCCCCCATCGTTTCCTAGCCGCCCTGGCACATCGATATTAATAGATTGCTGTTCAGAAGGCTCGTTAACGGTAGACAACTATGCACGTCGCCGGCGCCCGGGCCGGACTAGCAAGGATATACGCAGCCGATGTCAACGTATGTCATTTGGGCAATATCACGCGACGATTACTGAGCGACGATGCGACATAGGCCGGCTGATAACATTCGACATGCTTCCCGATGATGTCTTACTAGAGATATTTGATTTCTATGTGGATGGAGATTTAGAACCATTTAGAGAACAAATAGTCGAGGAGTGGGAAACGCTGGCACACGTCTGTCGACGCTGGAGAAGTGTCGTCTTTCAGTCACCACGTCGCCTCAATCTGCGACTCCTTTGTACACCCGAAACACCTGCGAGGGACACCCTGGACATCTGGCCGCCTCTGCCCCTCATCATTCACGACTTCAGAGCCATCTTCGATCACGGACCACAAGTGGACAACATCATCGCTGCACTCGAGCGCAACGACCGCGTGTGTCAAATCGATCTTGGATACCTCAAAAGTTCACAATTGGAATATGTCGCGGATTCGGCAGCAATGCATAAGCCATTCCCCGAGCTGACAGATCTGCACCTCGGCATATTTGTCGACGGACCGGGGCCAATACTTCCCGATTCGTTCTTGGGCGGGACCGCACCACGTCTGCGATCACTTCGCCTGTATCACGTTCCATTTCCGGGACTACCGAAACTACTTTTGTCTGCAACTCACCTCGTCAATCTTCACCTTTATGAAATTCCCGGTTCCGGGTACATCCCACCCGAGGCGATGGCCACCAGCCTCTCTGCGTTGACCAACCTCGAGTTTCTTCGCCTTCAGTTTCGATACCCACGACCTCGCCCTGCCCTAGATAGCCGACGTCCGCTTCCATCTCCGCTGACACGCTCTATCCTCCCCAGACTCACCATGATTATATTCAAAGGGACCAGCGAATATCTTGAGGAGATCTTGGCCAGGATCGATTCCCCTCGACTCAACGAAATGCATATAATCTTCTTCAATCAAATCATATTCGACACACCACAACTCCCCCAGTTCATCAGCCGAAGACCAACACTGAGGGCACTGGAAAAGGGTGATATCGAATTTAGTTCTGAGGCCATTATCGTCAAATTCCCATCATTTCCATCTGAATACGGAATACTCAGCGTGGAAATCCCATGCACGGCGTTAGATTGGCAGCTTTCATCCCTTGAGCAGATCTGCACCTCGTCCTTGCCTCCCGTTTCCACGTTGGAAGACCTCTACATCTTCGAGGTCCGAGGATACCCACCACGTTGGCAAGACTATGTTGAAAACATGTTATGGCTGGATCTTTTACGTTCATTTGTTGCCGTGAAGAATCTCTACTTATCGGAGGGGTGTGTGCCACGTGTCGCACCCGCACTTCAAGAGCTTGTTGGGGGCCGAACAACAGAAGTGTTGCCCACCCTGGAGAATATTTTCATGGAGGGGCTTCAGACGTCGGGACCTCTCCAGGAAGGCGTAGAAAAGTTCGTTGCCGCACGACAACTCGCCAATCGCTCTGTAACAGTTTCTCGCTGGGACAGGGACTCGAAGTAGGATAAGTTCTAGGAGGTCGATCACATTAACTGATTCTTGTTGTCTCCTTACCACCACGATTTCCCCTTGCTCTTGTATATTTCAAACACCACCATAATTACTTTCCCTTCGAATCACATGTTTTAAAGAGGCGACGCTGACGTAACTACTGATCTGGAACTTGACCATGTACCCAAATGACTGCCTGACTTTGCCACAACAGTCATTGATCAATTGAACGTCGCCATGAGGGACCTCATCTCTATCATCCACCATGAATCAAGAATGCCAAGCCGACGTGCACGAATGGTTCCTGTTCTGGTGAGTAGCCAACGGTGCAGTCGCCATTGAGTTTGCACTCTCCAAAGGCGTGACGCGTTGCTATCGTGGCAAACATAAGTTGTCTCTATTCGAATGGTGATGTTGGGCGTGAGATAAATAGCGTAACTAATGTCCCGGGGATCAAACGAACCCGGACGAGAATGGGAGGTGGTAAGTGGATGACAAATAATCAATTCTCGCGAATGTAAAGACAGTGTACAGACCTGCGTCAGGGATGAAAGCTATCGATCCGAAATTTCTCGTAAGATTCCCACGCAGAGCTCCCGAGACGGGTTTTGTGTGATGAAAGCGTGACCTGAACGGCGCTCCTAAGAATAGGTATACCGGGAGACTTTTTTGGGGTTCCGTATGCTTGGTGTGCGACTGATGAAATGGTCGAGTTGTGACATGAGACGATCGGATGGATGGGTGAGGCGGTGAATCAAAAAATTATTGAGTCTAGGGGAGTCAATGCGGGCCACGAAGTCCTCCAAATATGTGCTGATACCTTTGAACGTAAAATCTGTGAGAGAGCAGGGAGGACGGTGCGAGTCGATAAAGGTCGAGGTTGGCTTTCCTCGTCAAGCGGTCCGGTGGTAAATCCAAAGGTCAGGAATTCGAGGCTGGTCAATGTGGAAACGCAAGTGACCATCGCCTCGGGTGGAATGTATCCGGAACGGGGAATTTCAAAAAGTGAAAGATTGACGAGATGAGTTGCAGATAAAAGTAGTTTCGGTAATCCCGGAAATGGAATGAATTCCAAGCAAAGTGACCGCAGACGTGGCGCGGTTCCACCCAAGAATGAATCAGGAATGACCGTGACCGACTTCCTTTTGCGACGTGACTTGACCCTCAGATATATATCTGTTAGTTCCGGGAATGGCACTTGCATCAACGCCAAAACTTTCTTTAATGACAACTCTTTATTGTGCTCGATGTCGATTCCACATATACGATCGCTGTGCTTGAGTGCAACAAGGATGTTGTCTCTGCTTGATATTGGTTCATCATAGTCGCAGCGAATGAGGAGAGGCAAGACAGGCCAGACGTCGATAGTCTCCAGTACCGGTGTTTCAGGTGTGCAGACAAGATGCAGTTTCAGACGACGTGGTGATCCAAAGACAACTCTTCGCCATCGTTGACATACATGCATGAGCAATTGCCACTCCTCTACCTCGTCCTTTATACGAATTTTTTCATCCAAACTTTCGAGATCATCGAGATAGAAGTCGAATATTCCAAGAGGACTTCATCGTGGAGCATATCAATTGGTGCCACTTGCCCTACATCGCATCGATACTGTCAGCGGTCGTAGGACTCAGGATGCCATGCAAAAGACGTACTACGTCGACCTTGGTTGCCAGCCCGGCAATGTCCATGGTTGTCTACAGTCGAAGAGCTTTCAGAGTAGGGGTCTATTTGAGTCGGCGTTCCTGGGTGGCCGGGAGATGATGCATGATGGGGGGGAGCCGAGGGCGTTATTGGAGTATGGGACTCGATGATGAGCATGCCTTGAAAATTTGTCAATTGTATGATCAACGCCACAGGTGAGCTTCCTTGACGTACAGATCTGAGCCCATCGATGACTCGATGACGATCCAGCGTTTGGGAGGAACAAACTGCCAGTGATGACTCGGAGGACACCGTGACAACGCTCACGTGATGAGCTCAATACATCGATACACCCGCCTAAACAAGTACAAGTAATACAACAAGTCCATTTGACACTGCTGCAGGCCATGGCTATGTCACTGCTTTAGTCACAGCAGTCGTCATAGATCACTTGAACGCAACGGATGCCCTCAGATCCGATATCGGCCCTGTGAAAGGCATGCACACCAACCCATTCTTGAATTGCGGCCTGGACGCCCACTGGCAGCTGGCCAGTGGCTACCATGGTTGTACGAACCAACTTGAACCCAGGGTCGGTGATGGAGTTTTACTGTGGAAAACGTGAGTTTTCACGTTCTCTCTCAGTCCTTACTGTTTTTCAACGCTGCTCCTTTTTCCTGACGCTTTTTATTCACTTTTTTTCCCGCAGTGGACACAAACACAGGTCCGCTTATGACTCAGATGGGCGCATAAGACACCTCTACATGTGACGAGTTCAACGATCCCAACCGCCAACCTGTTCAAATTCGAAATCAACCAGATCGGCGACAAGTCGGACGGATGACTTGGTACCAGCAGGACGTATGAGCGTATCATCCTCACCTCTCCCAGCCGTAAACTGGATAGAAAGTGGTAAATCTGTCTCTGTCACGCTCCCGACACAGGTACCTCCAGGGAGCTACTTGGTTGGTACGAGATCTTCGCCTCTCTACCTAGCCATGGCCGGTGCCAAGTTCTTTCCATCCTGCATCAAATCCTCATTGGCGGTTCCCAAATGGGGATAATTAGCCAAACCGTCTCCTTCCCGGGCGCATACAACAAACGACCCGGCAAACTACTGTACGATCCTAGCATATACATCCCCGGAGCTCCCTATACTTCCCTGGTCCGCTCATGTCGAACCTTGAATTGCTTGCGGACATGGCGGTGGCCAGTTGTCGCGTTGTCGTCACCATGAGGGATCTCATCGCTACCATCCACCGCAAATCAAAGAATTCCAAGCCGACGTACACGATTTGGTTCTGATGAGTAGCCGACGTCGCAGTCATTGAATCAGGTTTGCAAGTGTGATGCGTTTCTATCACTGTGTGGCATGGGCATCGTGCAGCAAACATTGCCTGAGCTTCATGCGTGCCATTCATTTGTTATCGCCGCTTTCACCGAGACCATGTAACTGAATGACGGTACTTCAATTGATAGCCCGGGGTGTTCTATACGAACAAGCGTTGCATATTCGATCGTTGGGTGTATCGCTTTGAGGTCTTTCCAACAGTCTAACTGAGATCAGAAGGCGGCGTGCACCATCAAAAACTCTCACACTGGCACACTCACGCTGACTCAATATAGGCGGTCCCGGCCTACCCTCACTCCGTTCGTTCCGACGCGATGTCGAATACCGTTACGGCGTTATGCCTTGTCCAGATAGCCGTTCGAGTCTATCCATGGTTAGTTCTCGCTCAGCAGGGACCGGGCTCGGAGCGGCGTTATTTGATTTCAGAAGTATTTGTGCTGAAGAGGCGGCGCCGCGGCGAGAACATGCGGATGGTGCGCACAAGCTACCTGGACTTTGCACGTGGTATCGAGTAGGTAGGTGTAGGCGGGTATGCGGGGCCTTCAAAGGTCAGCCAGGCAGGTTCAACTGAGGCTCAACAACTCTCATCCGAATGCCACTGCCAACCGTACTATAAGGCCGTAAGGGCTTACTAAAAACATGAGGACGAGTGGGATATAAATATACTCACACCGGTGAGCAACTGAATCCACTAGCAACCTCTGTCCCTCTCCCCGCACACTGAATCTTTATCGATGAGCCTTCTGCAGTATGTCAAAAGAAACCTCATCCGCCGCATTGATCAACTAACAAGGTCTTAAATATTCTTGCTCAGACCTGAACTGGACATTAAGTCTCCACACCTTAGTACCCTTTCTGGTACTTGACGTACCCTCAAATTTCTTCCTTCTTTCCACCCGACCAAGAGCTGTGCTCACTTTTTGTATATATACAGTATGTCTGAAGAGGCTAGTCCTTTATACTAACTTCGACGTCATGGTTCACTTCTGCACTCTACTTTTTGCTTTCTCGGTGGCTGTGTCTGTGGCTGCCGCACCTACCCAACTCAACAAGCGCAATGCTCAAGACATTAACACTTCGACTAAGAAGTGGGAGGCAGCTTGTGTCAGTTTCTATCGAGGCTACAATTTACCATTCACTTAATACTCTGTTTATTTTTAGGATGCTGCAAACGGTGGCGCGAAATGCAATGAGACAGCAGTCACGGCCTTTGGCACCCTCCTAGCTGGTGCTGGCGCTTGTGACCAACAGAACAATGTGGATATTATGATGGATCTTTCGAAGCAACTTAAATCAGACCAAATGATCTCACTTGCTCAAATCTTTTGCCAACAGCCGCGCAACTCCGTACGTCACGTCTTCAAAGCTTGTGGCAAACGATGCGCCGTAAACTTACCCTACCTTTGTTCGTTTCGCGAATTGCCAGCCCAACTCTCTCACCGTGCCATACTGCCAGCAAAAGCCGCGAAACGCAGAGCTCAATGGGCTCTTCCAATGCCAATTCGAAATTCGCAGACGGCAGCGCGCTTGGCGCCCCTGGCACGACCCCGTTGGGCCAGAATGGGCCCCTGAACCCTCCCGGTAGTTGCCCCGCGAATCCCTCTGGCCCGATCCCCGCCGGACAGCAGCTTACCGAATCGTCCAGTCTCCTGGCGTCCCCGGGGGAAGTGGCGCAGGGAACGGCACAACGCAAAACTCTTCTGCTCCTTCCTCTGCGTCAGACTCCGCTACTCAGGCCACTCCATCCTCTGCGGCGTCTGCCGCCAATACGTCCCCTCCCACCGTTACCCAGGCCATTCCATCTTCTGCAGCGTCTACCGCCAATACGACCCTCACTTCCAAGGCCGCGACCAACTCGTCAGCCTCGGGATCGGGCTTCAAGGCTCAAAATGGAAAAGACGCACAGGCACTCAACCAGAAGTTCCAGTCTCTAACCGCCGACAGTCCATGCACCGGTAAGTTGTGACTTGGTTTCTGTCTTCTTTTCGGCTATCATCTACTGCTGCTGACTCTGATTTGCTACATATAGATGGTGAGCAAGCTTGCGTTACTGGTCAGTTTGCGCAATGCTTGGATGGAAAATTCGCACTTAGTCCATGTGACAATGGCACGACTTGCACCGCGCTGCCCATTGATCCCTCGAATGGGACCTTCGTCGCTTGCGACACGCAGGACAATGCGGACCAACGGATTAATCAGGCTCTTAACGGCAAAATGTTCGATCGTTTCGGAGTGGAAAGAGCAGCCCCTTACTACGATCGTTATAATGTTGCCATTTGTGAGGTGAGGAAACCGGTGTTGCCGCGTTACGTGTTGAAATGGGCACGTATTGTATATGGCAGCATAGTTGTAGTATTCATTCCCGGCTTGTCCTCGCTTACATTACTGTAGACGGTGAATGAACCGGTGTTGTTAGATTGTAATGATGGTTTCTGTGCAAGGACGGATGATTTTCAACGACCTTGGCGTTCGTGGTGCCGCCACTCGTCTGATGCGAACGCATTGCTTAAGCTGTCCGCTCCGGCACTTGGTACATTTACTACGGACGTTGTGAGGCTTCACGTTGAATCAGCATGTATTACTGCATTATATCATTTATATGAGGCCTGATCTGTGCAATCAGGACGTGATCAGAGCGAGATCGAAAAAAGAAACTTCAATTCATCAAGTCTTAAGCCTGTTCGGATGGGCTGCTAACACGCTAACGCTGACAGACGGTGTCAATGATTGCAGAGGTTGTTGAGTTGTTAACATCGGGACAAACCGGTCTCATGCTATCGGGAATAACCGGTCCGTGCAAGCGGGATGACCCGTGATCGTCCCCTGTGATTGCCGTGTCTCCGTCCATCACTGAATAATGAACGCATGCATGCATGCACAGAAAACGTCTGGATGGCCTAGCAGGACTCGTACACATCTTTATAAGCCTAAAGCCTCAGCCCTGCTCTCTTTCATCAACAACATTCATCTGTCTTCAGAGAACAGGTGTTTAGTACTAGCCTCTATCGTTCTTGCTTGCAGTGCTATCTTTTCGGCGTCTCACTGGCTTCACTTCTCCTACGCGCTGTAATTCCACCCTATTGTCTCGTCGAGATGATCTCCAAGTCATTCATCGCTCTCATAATCCTTGGCGCAAGTTTGACATCTTCCGTCAATTCTGCTCCCATTCCCCTGCTCGTCAGTTCCCCTTTTTCGGCCTCGTTAAATGAGAACGGCTTTGCTAACTTCTGATCTAGGGTTTGCCCGCCAAGGGCTATGAGCGGGCCGTTGTGTTGACCGCTACGGCTACTAACGAGCGACGTGACGGTAAGCTCCTCTATTTCGGTCTCGTTGTACGAGGCAGACTTAGCTAACGTTCGATCTAGTGTTTACCCCGGTGATTGATAGTCTCCTCGGGCCGCCAACTTTGGATCCAACGGACCCGGATCCAAGCGGAAGCGAATAGCACCTGAGATATCATCCAATGATCCACTAGGCCCAGAAAATCTAAAAAAACATGAGAGCGAGGTGAACAGGGCGTGTTGACGGAGGTGAACGCCGGCTTGCCTTTGTAGTAGTAGGAGCGAGGAAATAGGAAGTCAATGGTAAGGGTTTCGAGGCCGGTCAACGTGAACATACAAGTGGCCGATGTCGCCTGGGGCGAAATGTACACGGATAGAGGAATACCATAAAGCATAAGCGTGACGAGGTTGTTGGTAGCCGAAAGTAGTTTCAGTAGTAATCGGTACAACTTGAACCCGCAAGACTGTAGGGCTGCGCATCGCCCCTCCATCGTTTCCTAGCCGCCCTGACACGTCGATCTTAATTGATTGCCGTTCAGAAGACTCGTTGACGGTAGACAACTCTGCACGTCGCTGGACTAGCGAGGATATACCGTGACGTAGCCGATGTCGACGTATGTCTTTTGGACAATATCACAGGACGACTGCTGAGTGACGATGCGATATAGGCCAGCTGATAACAATTGACATCCTCCCCGAAGATGTCGAAAGAATAGAGGAGTGGAAACCGCTGGCACAGGTGTGTTGACACTGAAGAAGTGTTGTTTTTCAATCAACACGTCGCCTCATTCACGACTTCGATACCATCTCCTATGAATGACGGACCCGGGCCATCATGCATCAAGCATCAAGCATCAAGTGTGGATAACGTCATCGCTGCGCTTGAGCACACACAAACACGCACAACGATCACGTGTGTCAATTTCGGATTCCGTAAGCCATTCCTTTCCGATTCGGGGGCGACCTTGGACTGCTAATTAAGTTACCACCACCAGGTAGAAGTTTCCCACGGACAATCCGTGGCCAAGGTTGGTTCTCAAAGAACCCGCACACCACGGCCCCTGAAAACGAAAGACCCAGAAAACGAACTAAGAAAACGAAATGAAAAAGAAAAACCTGCAGAGATGCAGAACCACCAGATAATACCTCCCCACATAACGTGCGAGAAACCCCATGGAAGCAGATGCAGAAGGCCAAGTAAACACATAGGGACAGACAATTTAGAGAACAGACAACGAGAAACCCAAGGCAGGAAGAAAAAGAAGAGAAAAGAAACCATAGAATGAAAACAACCACGCCGGGCTGGGGGTGCGCACCGTACGTAGTACGGGTACGGCCATTTGACGGGTACGGTCAACCGTCCACCGTCCGTCCACCCTGGTCTGCTGGACCCTTAACGGAGACGGGACGGGTTCAAAACGGCCGTAGTACGGTATACGGTGGTGTACGGTATTGTAGACTTAGTTTCGACACCAGGATGAGACAAAAAAATTATTATTTAAGCCCCTGCATACTGTGCTACATTGCAACAACTCAATCATAATGGTAACGAGTAAATAGCAGCGAAGTTGGAACTTGGAAGGGGACTGGGGAGGGAGGAATTTATAGGATAGGGGCATTGGGTGTACGACCACGCCAATGCCGGGGCAGAGGTGGACAAGGCACTCAAAGTTGTGATCTGACCAGCGATATGGAAGGCGGAGACTCGCGGACTCGGTGTGCGTGGACGTACTGTAGTACGTGATAGTGTGATACGTGTTGTATGTGTGCCATCTTCAATTGAAGTGTGTTGTCCCTGGCCGTGGTCAGGCCCTACTATCCTGAGACCAGGAGGTGCAGTGTATGCCCGTTTCGTGCAAGACACTTCTGCCCGAGAAGGATCTGCCTGGTGTGAGGGAGGGCTCGATTGAGGACAGCGCTGCGAAAAGATGTTTTTGGAGTCGGAATTTTGATGCGCACCACATCAGAGTCATGTGCACAGGATTTGTATGGAGAGCTAGCCTAGGGATGGGAGTCTTGGGAGAGTGGTGGGGGAGCTTAGTTTACACCGGACGGTAGATGTCCCTCTGAGCCTTCAGCGCTTCAGTCGTGATATGGCCTTTCCCTTGGTCGCTTTGACTATTTCTCACTTTGCACCTCGATCATTCCCGTCGCCCAAGCCTCACTTTGTATCGTCCCAACGACCTTCTCTCGCTAGGTTTTATCCTCTGTCGCCCACTCCTTTCTGTTGCTGTTCTCATGTCCGGAAGATTTCTCAATTTCGTTGGTCTCTCCTCCAGACTTACGGGGCACGTTACAGCCCAACCCGAATTGATTTGTTTCCGTCCGTGCTCCTCTTATGATATGGGATGATCGATGGTCTTTCAAGAGGCAATCTCTGACTTGTAATCAGTTAGAATATATGAAACAAACATTTCGTATGGTGCAGCAAGGCCGAGCAACACTGGCAGATACAAATACAAGGCGGGCAATGGCCGTGTATTGGAGAGGAACCGCGCGAGCTTGCGATGCCCATTTGCCAACACTATCGAAAATGGGGTCTGACCTTCGTCATCTTGGCATCGACAATTCGACATCTGCTCCATGTTCAGTTAACAACCGTGACCTGAGTGTTACACCCTTCCTATTCCCTCGGATCCTTCCTCGAACCATGGAGAGCTCTTACCGAACCGCTCACAGCCGACACCCTCCGAGAGAGACCTGCCTGATTG
This sequence comes from Russula olivacea, assembly GCA_963926505.1. Lineage (NCBI taxonomy): Eukaryota > Fungi > Basidiomycota > Agaricomycetes > Russulales > Russulaceae > Russula > Russula olivacea. Next base: position 143,889 of record OZ004879.1, on the reverse strand, counting down.
GGTCCGCCACGGTCCCAGGGCGAGGAACATACACACTGAGACAGCTTGCGTTACTGGTCAAATTGCGCAATGCTTGGATGGAAAATTCGCACTTAGTCCATGTGACAATGGCACGATTTGCACCGAGCTGCCCATTGATTCCTCGGCGAATGGGACCTTCGTCGCTTGCGACACGCAGGACAATGCGGATCAACGGATTAATCAGGCTCTTAACGGCAAAATGTTCGATCGTTTCGGAGTGGAAAGAGCAGCCCCTCACTACGATCGTTATAATGTTACCATTTGTGAGGTGAGGAAACCGGTGTTGCCGCGTTACGTGTTGAAATAGGCACATATTGTATATGGCAGCATAGTTGTAATATTCATTCCCGGCTTGTCCTCGCTTACATTACTGTAGACGGTGAATGAACCGGTACAGTATCGTACAACTTTCAAGGTGTCAAGGCTCCGAGACATCACACTATCACACGGACGCCCACGTGGGTAGCAAGGCATGATCATGCCGGGGTACCTATTGGGTTCGTAGTATGAATATACTACTCTTTCCCCCCAAAAAACTCTGCCATTCCGGGAAGTTATCGCTGATGCTCGCATTCGTATCCAGACCAACCATGCTGCGGGCTTCGAAATATTCCACCGCCTATCGTTATAAAACTTGCTGTCAGGGCAAAATTCGCCACTGCCCGTGACTGCCGTGCCTCATCATTGAAACGCAATCTAGACAACAGTTTTCTGCTTCGGTTGCTAGTTTCTGTCTTGAAAGAGATCGCGATTCGCGAGGATAGATGAGTATAAGAGTCTGCTGTTGTCTCACCTGTCTGGCGCACATCTCTACCGCCTACTCGACCTTCAAACTAATTGCAACCTTTACAACTTCATCACATTGCCTTCTTAGCCGCTTGCCATGCACTTTACCGCCGTCATTTTTGTTCTGGTCACTAGCTTGGCTATGATCTCTCGTGAGGAGACTACTTTCTTGTGGATGGATTGAGCTGACTTCCAAGTTATTTGGGACCTGATTCGCATGAATTACCAGCTTCTTACTCCAGTCCAGTTCCGTCTCAAGCTGACTCGGCCGAGACAAAACGCCAGTGTGGGATGATTGAGTGTAGGATAGCGAACAATGTGGGGACTTCCCCCTACTTCTTGTTTTAATCCTTACATATTTCCCTTCGGTCTTCCTAGACCAGCGCTGACACTACATCCCAACCGGGAGTGGAAGGGTGGGTTGACGTATTAATCGATGCTCTCGAGACATACGAAGGTCAGAATACGTTCCGACTTCGGTTACAATATAATCATTGACCTGGCTATTCTAGAAGGTGCTTGAGTCGAACTAGTACCAATTCTTGCCTTCAATTGTTTCCTACCATGTTTTTCTGAATCTTGATTTATGCTTCAAAGGGGTTCGCATGCCTTGGGCGTCCGAGTCTTGCTTGCGGAGAATCTCCAACTTATTCTTTATTTATTTTCCCAGAATTTTTTGACAATTGTTCGTGTTCGTTCTTTTATCTATTGTTGTTGGTCAGACATCAACCACCGCGAATGCCAGTGGCTCATCTTCCAATTATACAGTACTTGAAATAAAAATCGGAACGACACTTCACACTTTTTCAGTGTACCAATTTGCATGCACGCCAACGCTTTCAACCAGTGGCAAGATATCCTATCACCTTCGGATGGCTTTCATTGCATCGCACAACCTTGGAATCTAAACTGGAGCCTCGACCCCCATCGACACAATGGTAGTGGTGGCGGCTGCATCATCGTGTAGACTGTTGGAATCGGGTGCAGGGGCTCCCGCGGTCGTGCCCCAAGTGGCACGAACGCGCCTCTGAGGTTGAAGGGGAAGAGGAGATGAGGGGAAGACGCACTGGAGCTATGCTCGTGCAGGAGCGATGGTCGGGGCGATTGGTATCGCCCGACCACTATCTTTCACTTTCTAACGCCGCCGGCTCATTTATTTTGACTGATCTTTGACTGCAACATTTATTAGGACTCATAGGTTATCAGGGCAGGCCGATCACGCGTACCCCATGCCGCCCCACATACACGTGGCTTGCGTGCTCGTTGCACGCTCGCCGACCTCGCGCCCCCGGCAGTCCCTATGGGGGCGCCATCTATACCTACCTACTCCGAGCGATCACGTCCGATCATCATTTATCTTGTGTTCACATGTCTTGTATTCATTTTCTAGTATCTGATGTATCTCACTTCACATTCACATGATAGGACGCTTTTTTAATATTTAAACGGTGTGTTGTGCACCAGAATAACCAGCTTGTCATTGCCTTCCCGTTCCACTCGTCTGCGAGCACTTAAGTCGATCGTCTTGAGCCCGCGTCGCCTTCATCTGTCCGTGTTGAAGCCTTGTTGGTTTCCTCGCGCGTTTTCTCGATTCCTTCCCACGCCACTTTCCCGTTCCCACGCCACTTCGTGTTCGCTTTGCGCTTTCGCGCTACAGCTGCGTCGTTACTCGTTTTTTCATAGACGCCCTTTGACCGTAGCCGACTCGGACTCGGAGGTGCATTCACCCAGCATCAATGTGATAACTTTCTATGAGCGCCCTCGGAACTTTCAGATTTCGTTCCTGAAGGTAGTCCACGAAGTTACGGCTAATGGGCAATATGAAGGTGAGGCCATCAATGTACCTACCAATCATTAAGAAGTCATTTCGGTACAAAAGCAATACTGCTGTACTCTGGCTTCAGCCTGAAGGATCACAGTATTTCCGTGAGCCACGAGCGTGAAGGGAAATAGATGAGCACTGGCACGAAACAACCTGACTCGAAGGCGGTGGCTCACTGAGCCTTTATCGATGAGCCTGTCAAAAGAAACCTCATCTGCCGCATTGATCAACTAACAAGGTCTTAAATATTCTTGCTCAGACCCGAACTGTACATCAAGTCTCCATTAGTACCTTACCGCTTCACCACCCTCGCCCCTCCATCGCTTCCTAGCCGCCCTGGCACATCAATCTTAATCGATTGCCGTTCAGAAGACTCGTTGACGGTAGACAACTCTGCACGTCGCTGGACTAGCGAGGATATACCGTGACGTAGCCGATGTCGACGTATGTCTTTTGGACAATATCACAGGACGACTGCTGAGCGCTGAGTGACGATGCGATATAGGCCAGCTGATAACAATCGACATCTTCCCCGAAGATGTCTTACAATTATTTTGATTTCTATGTGGATGAAGATATGGATAGAGACTTCGAAAGAACAGAGGAGTGGAAACCGCTGGCACAGGTGTGTTGACGCTGGAGAAGTGTCACGACTTCGATACCAAATTACCAATGACGAACCATCAATAACGTCATCTCCGCGCTTGAGTACAAACACGCACAACGATCACGTGTGTCAATTTCGGATTCAGTAAGGAGTGGCGTTCCATTTCCGGTATTACCGAAACTACTTTTGTCTTACCTTGTCGATCTTGACCTTGCCCGTATTGGGTATATTCCACCCGACGCGATGGCCACCAGCCTCGAGTCACTCTTCCTTCAGTTTCAATGCCCACAACCTCGCCCTGCTAGAGAACTGGCATCTGCCTCCGCGTCCGCTGACACGCTCTATCCTCCCCATCTCACCAGGATTTAATTCAAAGGGGCCAGCGAATATTTGGAGGAGATCTGAGTCTCGCCCCGGATCGACGCCCCTCGACTCAACGAATGATATAACCTTCTTCAATCAAATCACATTCGACACACCACAACTCTTCCAGTTAATCAGCCGAAGGCCAACGCTGAGGGCACCAGAAAAGGGCCATATTGAATTTAATTCCGAGGCACTTTCATCCCTTGAGCAGGTCTGCACCTCGTCCTTGCCTCCCCATTCCACGTTGGAAGACCTCAAAACCCACCACGTTGGCAAGAAGATGTCGAAAATACGCTATGACTAGATCTTTTACGTTCATTTGTTGCTGTGAGGAATATCTACTTATCGGAGGAATTCGTTCGCCCCGTTTGCGCCCGCCCTGCAAGAATTTGTCGGGGGAAGGACGACAGAAGTCTTGCCCACCCTGGAGAGGTTTCTTGCTCGTACACGGATTCGAAACAGCAGGCAATGGGAGATCTATGGTTGATTTTTACCCTTCACTTTCTGTTTCGCTAACATATCTTGTTGTCCTCTTACCACCATGATTTCCCTTGCACTCGTATTTTTCAACATCATGATCACTATGACTGTAAGTGAGATCCGTCATCTGATTATATGTCGGATGGAGGCGACGCCGACGTAGTACTGATCTATTAGGTCATCTTGGTCATGTACTCAAATGACCGCCTGCTGGCCCAACTACTGTATCATGTTCGGAAGCAGAGTGAAATGAAGTATTCGTTAGAGTGAGAGTCGGAGAAGCGACAGGCCCGACAGTTGAATGAACCCACGTTCTCAGTAGCTTTCCTTTTCAGATGTCAGTGTGTGGGGAAAGCGTATTCGTATAACAGTGTCACAAAGGGAATTGTACATAGCTATTTCGGTAAATGTATCAATCGCTGGAGCTCATTTGACTATGATTTCGTTCAGAGAGAAGACCGACTGATTACCGGGAGAGGCTGAAACATGAAACTCGAACGTCACTGCACTGCCCTCCTTGGTATATCGGTACTGGTTGGCCGATACTATCGAGTTCCCGTTACTCGACGCCTTATTATACCCATCTTCCGCTTTAGTTGACTCGGTAACTCCAGCCTTTAGATCCCCAAGCAGTGGATTGGTCCAGCCCTACCGCATCAAATAGACATTAGTCAGGCAAATCAGAAATTGTTATACGAGAGAACCATCGTACGACAGAAAAGTAAAATGAGGTCTGAGAGTCAAGCGTGACACGAAACGTGGTTCCTCCACTGGCACCGGTGAGGGCGTTATCGCGATTACAAATGCTAAAAACCATCTGATCGAAAGCTTTGGTGCTTTCTGGTGCAGTCCAGTACTTGCCCGAATCGAAATGTGTACTGTCCAAGACGATTTGGAACTGGGTCGCATTTTTAAGAGTGCATTGCATATAGCGGTGCTTGTCCTTTAGCTCATTAGGGGGTGAAGGTATCGCTTTGCCGATCACCTACAATAGCCATTAGATGATGATAAATGAACTTATGGCTTCGGATGATCTTACCTCCTTCGCCTTGCTGGCTAGTTCAACAGCGCTGATGACCGCAGTGACAATAGTGATGATGCCCATATTTAAGACACGGGTGGATGGAAAAAAGGAAGAGTGCAGTGGATGGTTTTTATATCCAGCAATCGTTCACGGAACCGACTCAGAGTGCCTGCGGGTGCAACGTGATGGCGCTACTAGTACGCGATGCTCGGAAGTTGAGTGGAAAGCAATTGGCAGGCGTCACGGTAGCCGTCATCAATTTGGGAAATATCGTTCTGATTGGAACAGACGCGGATAATACCGTATGCAAGCTATGTGCTTATTACGAGAGTAAGACTGTCATGAGGAGAGCCTAGAAAAGTCGTGGCAGGCGTAACCGTCATTAGTTTAAAACATCGTTCTGATTAGAACAAAAACCGTATGCAAAACTTACGTGCTTATTTATTAGTAAGACTGCCACGAGGAGAGCCTGGAAAGGTCGTCCGAGTCGTGGCCGCATCTCCCGGTTATGAATAGCGTCAGCTGCGACATCACGCATGATCACGGATTCACGGCAGTAAGATTCCACGGGGAGAAGTCGAAGAACGGCTACGTGTCGATTTTCAATACCTACAATAAAATAACAAATAACGGAACCATCACATGTCTAGACCAATACATAGGAAAAAACATACACGTCCGTCCCTCGGAAATTATACGGACCACGTACTCTGCTCGGCAACTTCAACAGCCACCACATCAGCAAAATGAATCCGATGGTGACGGATCATGGTCAGTAATAAATGAAGTTGTGATATGCTAATTGAATGGGGTTGCGTACAGTTCGTTCTGTATCTGGCTACATGCTCCGAGTCCGAGTGCTGCAAAGGCGGTCGGTGTGCCAGTGCGTTCCAAGTAGTCAGGTGACTCCGAGTCGGAGTCATTCTTCACCAGCTTTTTGATGAGGGCCGTTCCCTTTTCATGAACGTGAAGGTGAACTAATCATCCGTTCAGTTGTCATACTATAGTTGGCTCAGACAAGCATGCATAGCAGTATAGGGGTGTTCAGCGTAGGTCCCTTGTTCGTAAGTTACTATTGAGCAGTCCAACTCCGCCGAAGAAACTCCGAGATTCCGAGAACGTCGGAAACAGTGACACAGGAACCAAGACAGGAACACATGCAAGATCTAGTATTCCACTCGCGAAGACGGTCGGCCACGGGCAAATACGACTAGTTGGAACACGAGGTGTGGATAGATTTGGTTGGGCAATGAGGGAGTTATGCCCAGTAGTAATTGTCAATTAAGTTCAGCCAGAGTTCTGACGTGTCTTCCGAAAGCATTCCTACAAATCAAAATTGATGGTTTGATTTGGCATAATTTGTCAGGTACGCTTTCACTCTAATTGCCTTGTCAGAGACGTCGAGTCAAAGTGACGTTATGGCACAGTCGCCAGAAGCGTGACATGTTGCTATCGCGGTGCCGTGCAGCAAACATTGCATGAGCTTCATGCGTGCCAACCATGGAACCATGACAAGCTGACCGCGTCATGGCCAGCGGTACTATCATTGTTGTCGCTGCTTTCATCAAGACCATATAACTGACGGTACTTTAACTTGTAAGTTACGGTCTCGGTTACGGAAGGACTGTCGAGGTGTGATATCCGTCGAAGGATTTGATAATTTGATGGCCCACGCGGCGGATACGCGGTGCCCCAAAAGGGTGGCCACGGGATGTTCATTGTTCATTACGAACAAAGTGATGCACGGTGTGTTAGCGTTGGATATCCGACCGTGCCTTCCGTGAGTTCTTTCATATCGTCTAACTGAGATCGGAAGGCGACACATAGTGACACACCATCAAAAACTCTCAAAATAGGCGGACCTGGCCTAGCCTCACTCCGTTCGGTTCTGATGCGATGTCGAACACCGTTACGCCTCGTCCAGATAGGTGCCCAAGTCCCAGTCCATCCATAGGTAGTTCTCGCTCAGCAGGGACCGGGGTCGGAGCGGCGTTGCGAGCTAAGAAGCGGGAGATGCGTTATTCGGTTTCAGAAGTCTTTGTGCTGGAGAGGAGGCGGCGAGAACATGCGGATGGTGCCCACAGGCTACGCGCACTTTGCGACTACTGTACTGTAGGTGTTGAACGTTGAATGATCAGCACCAAGTTGCGAGACCCAAAATATGATAAATTTTGCACTGTATAGTCAGCAATCTGCTGAGAGACATGGCGCAAATGATCTGGTGTTCTCTGCATCACATTGGTGAAGATTCAAAATCCATCTTGGAAGTCCTCCTAGGAATGAAAATAGAAATATGACCCATTATAAGAAAACTTCGGCGCACCGCAGTTAAGGCAAAGGAAGTCCTGGCCGTCTCCCGATTCCCGAAGCGTATCCCAATTACGGTCCTGTACTTGTTGAGAGCAGGATTGCTACCGTTTCGTATCTGTCTGGCAAGGGACATTTTCAGTTTACTGTGTACTGTGCGGGGTTCAAAGGTCAGCCAAACAGGCCGTCGCTCCAACTAATGATGTTCGGGCCTGGCTTTGAGGGCCTGGGCTTCAAGGAATCTAGAGCCGGGCCTAGGCCAAACGTCGGGCCTGGCCTGGCCTCCTAAAGCTGGGCTTACAGTACTGTATAACAATCACCACGGTCGACTTTCCCTCCCCTTTGAGCGAACGGAGGTACTGGAGCACGGTCGCAACGGCTCGTTGATCGCCTCTTCGGTCGAGTCGAGAAGAGTTCGTCTAGTCCACACAATTTGATCTGCTCAAGTAGCGCTGTGGCGATATTCATGTGCGAGTCGAGCGTTGCCTTGCGTACACATTTGCAGAGAGGTCACGGTCTAGGTCCCCACGTAGTTTTGGAGTCAGAGAGGACACAAAGTCGCACAGTTACATGACGTCATTGACGTCGCACACCCATCGATCGTGTGATCTCGGCGGTATATCGATTGAGCTCTGTGTCTGTGTCTTCTGCGACTTGTGGGAAGGGGTTCGCAGCGTTGTTTCGCCCAGAAAAAGTCCCTTGCTTCGAGGTCATATGCCTTCTGCGGTGACACGACCCTGACGCGATTCAGCTTCATTTCGAGGCAATTAGAGACGATGGCCTGATATGTCCAACCATGTGAGAGTAGTGGGACAAGATCGATGTTACGGTCAGGGATGAGGAGGACTGTGCGTGAGTTAAACGGCAATGTACGTCCGTAGCAGCGTAGAACAATAAGAGGCACACTGACGCGGTCATTGTAGGGTAGATAGCCCACCCGGCTCTTGGGGGAAAAGGGACGGTGAACCTTATGAGCGTCATCCGGCGCCGCTTCAGACTCATCAAACTGGTAAAAGAGTGAAATCGTGCAGAAAATTCGTGCGCTTGACCACTTTGGGTAGCGGGTGAGATAGGGATCAAGATGGAAGTTTCGTCGAGGTACGCGCGAAAGATGCGTTCGCATCGCCACTGAGATATATGCGTCGTTGTCCAAAGGGCGAGAAAAGCAAACGAAATCGGGGAGAAAGGTGAACACGAGTGGCTGTGAAGGCGGGAAAAGCTTGGATTTTCTCGCAGTTGTCTTGTGCCGGAGGTCGAGGGGAGGGCGATGAACGCGAGGCGATGGTCGGTAGGCGATGAAGCGATGTAGAACGAGTGTGCACAGTTTGTAACTAGTACAGTACTGGCGGGTGCTACTCTATGTGGTTGTTCCGCTCCGTTGGGCGCGTTGATTGGTAACAACGCCCGTTCCGGGTACTTGGACCAGCCTCACCTCGCCCTGCCCCACCTCCGCTGACACGCTCTATCCCCACCAATATTCGATTCAAGGGGCCAGCGAATATTTGGAGGCGATCTTGGCCATATCGACGTCCCTCGACTCAACGAATAGTATACGGTCTTCTTCAATGAAATCATATTCGACACACCACAACTCTTCCAGTCCATCTGCTTCATCAGTCGAAGACCAACGCTGAGAGCTGCGAGAGCACCGCCGCACCGGACAAGGGTCATATCAAAATTGGTCCTGAGGCCATTATTGTCAAATTCCCATCACAGACATCCTGACTACGGAATAATCAGCGCGGAAATCCCATGCATGGCGTCCGACTGGCAGCTTTCATCCCTTGAGCAGGTCTGCACCTAGTCCTCGCCTCCCCTTTCCACGTTAGAAACCTCCACATACTTGATGATCCAAATCAGCGACTGCGATGGCAAGGCGATGTTGAAACACGCTCTGACTGGATCTTTACTTTCATTCGTTGCTGTGAAGAATCTCTACTTATCGGAGGAATTGCTGTCCCTTATCGCGCCCGCCCTGCAAGAGCTTGTTGGGGGAAGAATGACAGACGTTTCGCCTACCCTGGAGAATATTTTATTGAAGGGTTTTCTGCCGTCGAGACCCCATGAGGGCATAGAAAAAAAGTTCGTTGCCGCACGACGGCTCACTAGCGCTCACTAGTTACCCTGTGGCAGTTTTTCAGGCCAGGACATCTTCGGGTTCTATGATTGGTATAATTACCCTTCACTTTCTGTTTCGTTGATGTTTCTTGTTGTCTCCTTACCACCACAATTTTCCTTTGCACTCGTATTTTTTTAACATCATGATTACTGCGATTGATATCCGTTGTCGGCCAGTGACTACATGTCGGATGGAGGCGATGCCGACGTAGCTACTGATCTGGAATTTGACCTTGTACTCAAATGGCTGCCTGACTTTGCCTGATACCCAACTGTTAGGTTCGGAAGCAGAGTGAATTGAATTTAACGTACAGTACTGTATTCGCCAGAGTGAAAGAAAGCGACAGGTCCGCCGGCACGCGGCCAGGAGCGCCACGCCAGGTTGAACACGTTCCTCAGCCTGAGCCCCACTCCTCCGAGTCCTCCCACGATGCTCTCCACTTTATCTTTGCCATCCCTCCCCTCCTCTCTCCTTCTATCTGCTACAGGCCATGGCAATGTCACTGCCTTTGTCACAATACAGTAGTAGTCATAGATCCATTGAATGCGACCAAAGCCCTCAGATCCGATATCGGCCACATGCTTCGGGCACGGACACCATCACACCAACCCATTCTTGAATTTAAGTTGCGGCCTGAACGCCCAGCTGGCTACCATGGTCATACTGGCCAGCTTGAACCCGGGGTCGGTGACGGAGTTTTCACGTCCAAAGCTCAGGCAGCTCCTTTTGCCTGACGCTTTTTTTTTCACAGCAGTGGCCACAAACGCAGGTCCGCTTATAAAACACCTCGACCTACGACAAATTCCACGATCCCAACCGCCAAATTGTTCAAAATCGAAATAAAGCAGATTGGCGACAACCAAGTCAGACTGGCCGGACCCGGGCCGGTCTGGCAGCAGTGGCCAGTTGTCGCGTCGTCATCACCCGGGCCGGCGTGAGGGATTTCATCGTCATCATCCACCGCGAATCAAAGAATTCCCAGCTGACGTGCACGAATGGATTGCTCTGGTGAGCATCCGACGGCGCAGTCGCCAGAAGCATGGTGTGTTGCTATCGCGGTCACGGTGTGGCATGGGCGTCGTGCAGCAAACATTGCATGAGCTTTATGCCTGCCATTCATGATAAGCTGACCGTCATGATAAGCTGACCGCGTCATAGCCAGTATAAGTATCATATAGTCATCACCGCTTTCATCGGGACCATTGATTCTAAATCTATCCGCAATTGTCTCTATTCGACGCGAATGGTAGTATTGGGCCTGAGATAAATAGCGTAACTAATGTTCCGGGGATCAAACGAGCCCGAACGAGAATGGAAGGTAGTAGGTGGGTGACCTAGGTTCAATTCTCGCACCTGTAGAGGTCCCAAAGATAGTGAACAGACCTGCGTCGGGGATGAAAGCTATTGATCCGAACTCTGCTTAAGATTCCCACGCAGAGTTCCCCCGAGACGGATTTCCGTGATGAAAGCGTGACCTGAACGGCGCTCCTAACGATAAGTGACACGGGGGGCATTTCGGGCTCCTGTAAGCTTGGTGTGCAACTGATGAAATGGTCGAGTTGCGGCGTGTCGTGATCGAATTGATGGGAGAAGTCGACCGAAAATTTATTGAGTTTAGGGGAGGTCAATGCGGATCACGAAGTCCTCCAAATGTCTACTGATACCCGTGAACGCAAAATCCGTGAGAGCAGGGAGAATGGAGTGCCGAGGTTGGCTTTGCCGGCAAGGCGGTAATGGAAATAAGGAAAATCCAAGGGAAAGTGGTTCGAGAAATGCAAGTGGTCATCACCTCGGGTAAAATATACCCAGGATGAGGGATATAGAGATTAAGGTGGACGAGGTGGGTAGTGGAGGAAAGTCAAGAACCGGGAAGGACGGGCTTCACACGATGTCATGTGACGACGCGAGCATTAGATCTGGTTATATTAGTTCCCAGTGGCACCTCTATCACCGCCAGAACTTCCTCCCATGGGAACTCGTCATGGGATTCGATATTGATCTTACATATACGATCGCGGTACTTGAGTGCAGCAAGGATGTTGTCTATGCTTGATATTGGGTAGTCACCGTAGCAGTGAACGACGAGAGGGAAGGCAGGCCAGATGTACAACGTCTCCAGTACAGGCATCTGGGCGTGCAGACAAGTTGCAGATTCAGGCGACGTGGTGATCCAAAGACAACACTTCGCCATCTTTTATACACATGCACGAGAATTGCCACACCTCTGCCTCGTCCAAGGCCTCGTCCTTAAAGGTATGTTTCCATCCAATATTCCAATTCTTCGAAATCGTCGACATAGAAATCGAATATTGCGAAGAGGATATCATTGATCAGGAAACGGTGATGGATTGAGTTTCGAAAGCTTCGTGAGACCCTGTCAGCTTGTTGAAAAATATGGACATACGGCTGCAGTGAGAGACGAATTGGCGCGCCAAATTGAAACTCTGGATCGCTTACCGCATCCAATCACGTGACCACAAAGTCACGTTTGTTCGGCCCGGAATTTCCGGCTCACCCCATACAGCCAGTCGTTCGAGCGAGTGGAGTACAGTAGTCAAGATCTAACCAAATCTATGGCCATGGCCTCTATCCTACACATGTAATTATACTGGAGAATAAATCACTGCGATATCAGAAAATTACGACAGCTCGGAGCTAAAAAAAATAGGGTAAGGAAATACAACTGAAGTATGTCGTAACTCGTAACTCGTGGGTAGATCGGTAATGGGATGGAACTTTGAGGGCGGAGAACACCTATCTCTCATTAGACTTTTGTGAACCCATTCCGGTCCCAGCCTCCGTCCGAGATGAACAGAGTTACAGGGTGACCGGTGTTCCGTCGTACAACTTCGAACAGCCCTATGGCCATCAGGACACGTCCCGATACCTCAGTACTGTCCAGGAAAATATTCTCCAACTTGGGCAGCACCCCTCTTAATCCCTGCTCAACAACCACTTGCAGCGCGGGCATGACGTCTCGCGTAGATGTCCCAGGAAGGTAAAGATTCTTCACGTCGGTAAATGGACTTAAAACGTCCAACCATCGCCAGCTTTCGAGAAAGTAATAAAAGGCTTGTTGCCAATATTTATCTTCCTTGATGTGGAGGTTCTCTACCGTGGAGAGGAAGGGCGAAAACGAGGCGCAAACCGCCCCCAGGGACGAAAGCTTCCAATCTGCTTCTCCGTCAGCGATATCTACGGTGAGCTCTCTGGACGGAGAGCTCGGCCCAGGTGATAAAAGTGGGATCCGAATTGTCGCGTCGAAATCGCCAAGGTGTACATGTGCTTCATCGCGTGCCTTCAATGTCGGTGCGCGATCGATGAACCGGGCAAATTCTGGAGTGTCAAGGTCGACTTCTTCAAGAAGTTTCTTTATCTTCGTAGAAGCTTATTATCGACTCGTTGAGTTGAGGAGCATCGATGTGGGACACGAGATCCTCTAAATATTTGTGGACACCGAGGTAGCGTAACTGTGTGAGAGCGGGGAGGACGAAGCGTGTCGGAGAAGGTTGAAAACGCCTTTTTGTCCATTGAGGGCGGGATAGAGGAGGTCGAAATGTAAGGTCAAGTGATTGGAGTCTAATTAATGCAGAGAGGGCAGTCGCCAATGCCTTGGGTGAAGTGTTCCTAGAAATAGGAAAACCAGAAAGACGAAGATGGACGAGCTGAGACCCGGACGAAAGTAGTTTCGGAAATCTCAACAATGGTATGCGATCCAAGGAGAGTGATTGAAGACGAGGGGGGGCGGATCCACCCAAGAACAATTTGTTGTCGAATGACATTATCCCATAGTGACCTCCGAGTTGCAGGTCCCTTAGCTCCGGAAATTGTCCCAGCGTCACCGCAGATATTTCATCCAATTGTGGCTTTGTAAGACCATTGAGGTCAATTTGACACACGCGATTGCCGTTGCGCTGGAGCACAGCAATAATGTTATCCAAGCCTGTTCCCGAGACATAGCCCTTAATAACGAGAGGAAAGGCTGGCCAGATATCCAGCGTGTCAATCGCAGGCGTTTCAGGGGTGCAAACAAGTTGGAGATTGAGACGATGTGGTGATGCAAAAACTATGCTCCGCCACCGCCGACACACATGTACCAACGTTTGCCACGCCTCTATCGTCCGCTTTGTCGACCGTTTTGTAAGTTGACTTTGATCGACGTAGGAAGCAAATATCTCTAGCAGGATGGCATCAGAGAGTTTGTCGATTGGTATCACGATGTTGCCTACAACTCATTAAGTCGGTCAGCAGTTGTCCCGAGATTTTGCGCAGAGGAAGACGCACATCGACTTTGCTCAGTTCCATTCCTCTCAATCCGGTGACGCGGAGGAAAATTTGTCATCAGATAAGAATTGATGGTCCGGGAGGGCCAGGAAAGAGTGGTGAGGTGATGCTGGAGGGCGATGGGAACCCTTGACGATAGAGACGTTTGAAGAGGGATAATATGTGAGACCTTGTCAGGGTCTTGAGCAATGTCAGGGTGGTGGAATATTGAGGGATACAGCTGAGAGCGTCTGGGGACAAAGTGATTGCCTACCGCAGGAGTTACGACGAAGTTATAAAATGAGACTTGACACAAACGGTGATTTGAGTCGGACACACTGGCAAACGGTGGCTTGACACAAACACACTTGCGAGTCGCCACTCGCTAGGCCGTCGTGCACGTGTAAGCCACACCTCTGGGCAAGCAGTGGCAGCTACTATTATTTCACCCTACTCCATACGAGCCAACGAGGTAGTATATATGCTTACGTAGGTGAGACAGCTGAGGTGATTAGGCACGAGACCTCCTGCAGCCGGAAATAGCCGAGAAATAGCCGCGCTTATTGTGTTGGGCTTATTGTGTCGCATTCTCTGGAAGGATAAGAACTGGTGATGCAGCACCTACTTCTACCAACGGTAGACCATCCTGTCTAAAGGAAATGTTCTTGCCCACAAGCTTCCATATTCCTGTCTACTACTGGCTTCAATCCTACCCTATTGCAGCGACATTCTGCGTTCTCATAATTTCGCACAAAGTCTACACATGGCTCTATCCCGATCCAATAATGAAGTTACCAGTTGCGCCGGGAGGAAACTTGTTTGGCGGTCACGCACTTATAGTCACCGAGTGGGTAACACAGCTACTTCGAACCACTTATTATCTTCATCGGTGATTCCAGCCCTCGTTGCTCCCCCATCCTTCATGAGAAATATGTCAAAGAGCTGGGTAGGAATGTACGTTTACGCGGGTTGCATCCGGTGCGTCCATTTCCTGGTCTATGCAGCTCGACAAGCGACCTATCGTTCTTACAGTGGGAAACCCGACTTCTCCCCCTGGACCCGGTCACAGTATCTCACGTCTTGAAAAACCCGAACATCTACGAGAAGCCCTCTACATTCCGGAGAATGATTGAATGGCTTATTGGGTACGGTGTGCATGCAGCAGAGGGCAACGCTCATAAACGCCAACGCCGCGTCGCGGCACCCGCTTTTTCGATCCAGAACATGCGCGCAATTGTCCCGCTTGTCATTAACAAAGGAGAGGAACTGAAAGATAGATGGATGGGACTTGTCCAAGAACAAGCGGTCAAAGATACGCAGAAGAATCCTACGGGTTTACAGCTTGACGTCTGTCATTGGGTGAGCCGGGCGACATTCGATGTTATAGGACTAGCTGGTGTGTTTCTGTCGTCAGTTTTCAGCCTACGGCGCCAACTCGTTTTATGTTCAGGATTCGACTATCACCTCAATGCCATACAAAACGAAGACAACGAATTGCTCAAAGCATATAAAGATATGTTCGAGCATGCTGTTTCCCAGCCCGGAGGCTTGAGAAGTGCACTCTATGCCTACGTCCCGATACTGAAGAGTTTATTCGTAAGACTTGTTCTCTGGCCAGTCATACGTTGTTGACTCCCCACTAGCCGGATCGGGCGACAATTGTTGTGCGTAAGGGTCGAGAGACAATCAATCGTGTAGCGAGGCAACTCATCCGGGAGAAGAAGCGGATGATGGAGGACTGCGAGCTCAGCGGGAGAGCATATGAGGGCCGGGACCTGCTGTCGCTTCGTTTGTCTTTCACACTATCCGCCATCTCATCGTATTCATTTTTGACTGTCAATAGTTCTAATATCTAACGCTGCAACCGATCTCCCCGCCGAACAGCGTATTTCTGAGGAAGAAATTCTTCATAACATCAATACCTTCATGTTTGTTGGCTCCGATACAACCTCGTTGGCCGTCACGTGGACGCTGCTCCTGCTGGCGAAACACCCTTCGGTTCAAGACCAGTTGCGTGCGGAGCTCTGCGGCCTACCTCGCCCAGGTAACATTGGTGATGATGTGGTCTTAACACACTATCAAGAGATTGCTGCGGCGCCGTTACTCGAAAAGGTCTGTCGCGAGACACTTCGCCTTGTGCCCCCGGTGCATTCCTTCCTCCGTGTTGCAACGCAAGACGATGTCCTCCCAGACTCGAAAGGTGGTGAAGGTTTTTGCATCCGCAAGGGCACCATTGTGCATGTGCCTATCGAAGGGTTAAACATGGACCGCGAGATATGGGGGGAAGATGCATGGAATTTCGCGTAGGTCGATTTTGTTATCATCATTTCCCGAGAGAGAAGTTGACGACGACTCGCTGCTGTTCAGTCCGGATCGGTGGGACAACCTTCCAGAGGCGGTTAAATCCCTACCAGGTGTCTACGCCAACATGCCGACTTTCTCCGCTGGACCCCGTGTACGATATTTCTATTTCTATCATTCTGTGCGAACATTTTGATAAACCATTGCCCTGTAGTCCTGCATAGGCCTGCGCTTATCCATAATTGAAATGAAGACGTTTATTTATGTCCTGATTACGAACTTTGTGTTCGCTGAGACGGATGAGAAAGTTGTCAAGGCGAATGTGTGCGTAAATGTTGCTCTTATCCCGCTACTAGGCTGAAGACGTATCGACAGGGGGCTTATGAGGCCTTATGTAAAAAACAAGTTCAAGGAAGGGAGTCGGTGTCCCATGATGGTGACACCATATGTTCCAGCCGAATCGATGTAGAGCCAATAACGTGCACCTCGGGGTACTGAACCCCCATGTACTGTAGCACTTACAACCTATTCTACTTTTGTATACTGATGGCATGTATCCGTATTGGCATGACTGCTCCCATGGTTATAACCATCGTTGCATAGCACGAGAAGAGGGTTGTGGCCATCTCGGGAGCTGTTGAGGTAGTTCAGTGCGACAGTGCGTGTGTTGGGCGTGACTTGAGCTCAGATTATTGTGCGCACTTTCTGGCACCCTTGTGAGTCCATGTTTCGTCCGTCCCTCTGTTGAGTAAGTGAGGACTCAGTTATTTGCCAACCGTAGCTCCGAGCCCGTAGTTCGTGGTCGCATGAGCGCAACACCTACATCCTGCTCAACCCAAGGAGCGTAAAACCTAACCTAATATTATGGGTTCACTCTTCTCGGACCCTTTTCAGAATTCGTAGCAGGCGACGCGTTTGGTTTGGAACGCGTCCTCTGGAAACAGGTGGGACGATTTACCTTCGTCGCTGGCTGTGGTGTCCCAACTTTACTTATGTGATTTTTTGTTCGTAAAGGGTCTCATTTGGCTCTTGCAGGCTTGCCGCCATGGTCTATGAGGTCCCTCCGACGGTACGTCTGTCCCTTCTCGCTCATCTCTATTTCTGAGTAGTATTTCATCACATATGTTTGGATTTGAATGGTCAAGCTCGGAAGGATCCCTGCTTCGCCCTTTGCCCGATAACTGTAGCGCACCATACAGAAGAAAATGTGAATGGTTAAATTAGTCATTTCAAGCCTAAATCCCTGCCAATTCGAAGTCGTCATGAATGAATCACGAAATCTCTAGCTCGTCTCTGACCGCACGCCCCTTGCGCGCACGGCGAATGTCCTCCAGCGTGATGCTAGAATGCTCGCACATCGTCCGAAAAATCCCGTTCTGCCCATGAAGAACATCCGGATCGTCGAATTCGGCGATTTTCCCGTTGTCCATCACACATATCCGATCGTACGAGATGATCGTCCGTAGCCGATCTATGATGGAATCGGCCGTCAGGAAATTCATCGCTGTGGAAACAAAGAAAGTGGAAAGGGAGGGACGTACGGGCAATACAAAGGATCGTACGGTCATGGAACTCGGTTGTGATAGTATCTTGGATCTTCCGATCTGTCTCGTAGTCAACAGAAGCAGTAGCCTCGTCTAGGATCAGGATTTTGCTGTCTTTAACCAGTGCGCGCGCAAGGGACACCAGAGAACGCTGGCCAATAGACAAATTAGAACCTTCGACTTCGATTGGGCTGTCTAATGTAAATCGCGCAGCGTTTGGTGTTATTGACCCTGATTCGCGCTGGTCTCCGTCACCATCAATTTCCTCATCTTTCGCCGTGGGTGATATTCGCTTAGTATCCTCAACAAGGTATGAACGCCTAAGCGCATCCCAGAGAATTGCATCGTCGTGTAATTCGAACGGATCAAGGTTGGACCGCAGTGTCCCTGAGTCTACGGCAAATGTTAGAATGCCAATGTGGTCACGTCAAGGTAACTTCTACGTACAAAGTGTAGCATCCTGAGGTATGATCGAGACTGCATTTCGAACATCATTAAGGCCGATCTTTGAGATGTCGACGCCATCGATACTAATTGAACCTGACACCAGCTCGACAAGGCGAAATAGGGCAACCATTATAGACGATTTCCCAGCACCGGTCCTAAAAGTAATAAAGACATCAGTCTAATGGCAATGAGGGAAAAAGAAAAGCTACCTACCGTCCGACAATACCTATTTTTTCTCCTCCCTTTACGGTCATACTGAGGCCCTTCAGGACCAGGGGAAGCTCAGGACGATATTTTAAAACCGCGTCCCTGATTTCCAGTTTTCCTTCGCTAGGCCAAGGAGCGGGAGGTTTTCTTTCCGGAATATCGTGAGGTGGTTCCTGTTCAAGATCACGAGCGTAGTAGACGATACGCTCAACGGAGTTCATGTCATTCTCAACTTCCGCTAGCTGCCTGACCACAAAACCGAACGCCTGTAATAGAACTTGCTGAGTGCATGGTAAAATGACGGAGGCATTTATGCCCACCTGCTGTATGGAGAGAATGTACGAGAGGGCTACACCAGTCTGGGCAGGAGACACAGTAAATCGTGTGCCGACGGTGAGCATAGACACAGACAAAATCAGCAGCATTCCCAGGAAGTCTAGTCGTAAACCGAGCCATCGCTACCTCAAGGCTCAGCCAAACGTCTGGACAGTTTCTGTGAATAAAGGAACACTACAGACCTGGTTTGTGACGGTCAACCAATACGCTCTATTCTCGATGTCGACCCAGTCTCGGTTCTCTTTCAAGAATCGACCTTCTTCCCTGTAGGCGCGAATGGTTGCAATACCTGACAAGGACTCGGAGAAATGGGAGTACAACGACGACCGCAAGATAGCGTCGAGCCGCTGGAAACGTCTAAGTAAATATATCAAAGCCTAATGTTTTCGCAGCACGCACTTTCGTCTCTCTGGCACTTGCACGATAGAAAGCAGCGGCCATAGCATAAAGGACAGATACTATGGCAACAGCAATAAGGAACCATGGGAGGAGGATTGAAATCAAGATGATAGCTCCGATAATAGTGGATGAGGTGTTGAGTAACGTGCGGAAGGAGTCTGTGAAACAGAAGTCAGCACGGATGACGAGACCCGGTCACGTAGATGAAGTCGAACCAGCCAGCGTATTGTCGATTGTATCGATGTCTTTAGAAAATCGATTCATGATACGGCCCAGCGGCTACGTTCAATGGTTGGTGGGAACGGAATTGAGCCGACTCAAGGATGCTTACCGTAGTCTCAAAAAACGACATTGGGCTGTGCATGACGTGGCTAATAGCATCCTTCCGGGATGTCAGGTGGAAGAAAGACTCAAAGAGGGATAACCTACGTGATGAAGCCTCCTGGAAGCTGAATATATGATTAACGCAATGATAGTACCGTTCAAAAAGGCGGTGCATGCTTGCGCGACGCCGAGCATCGCGTAAATCCCCATCTAAAGGTAGACGGTAAGGCATTGTCATAGACAGACACTCAACAGATTGAGGCATACATAGAAGCCCTGGGGTCGTGGCCATTGGCTGTTCTGCGGGATCAGTGGGGGTAGGATTAAAAACCGCAAGAATACGCACCGCTCTTGCCACCAGACAAGCCTGTCAACATGTATACCCGTTAGCATCTGCCAAGTCATCGATCAGCACCGTGATAAGACATACCAGTACGATGATAGGACGATCGAAGCTTGCATGAGCGCGAGCGTCACGAACATGGTGGGCAAGAGCACCACACCATTCCCAGACTGGAAATATCGTTTGTACACCTGAAGGTTCACCGCACCAATGTTACGTTCTTCTGCTTGCATGAGCGCCGCCCCGCGCCTCGCAGCCTGTCGTTTCGTAGCATTCTCATCGACGTCAGCATCTTCGAGGTCCACTGCCTTCCTGCCCTCGGAGTCTTCTTGGCCCTTCGTGACGAACTCATCGAAGGTGCGCGAGAACTCGCCGCCATTTGCCATCATCTCTTCGAAAGTGCCACGTTCGGCGATGTGGCCGTCGACCATGAAATAAATATAATCGACTTTCGGTAGGAAATGGAGGGCGTGGGTAACGAGTATCCGTGTAGCGCCCGATGTACTGTCGAGGAGTACATTATTGAAGACAGACTCGCCAACATGAGCGTCGAGAGCAGAGAGGGGATCCTGGATGTCGTTGTCTTATTTAGTACGACGCAATTGTTTGAGTTCACTCACATCGAATATCAGAATGTCCGATCCAGAGTAAATGGCGCGACAAACATTAACACGTTGTTTCTGACCGCCGGAGAGTGATATACCCTACCAGTATATCATGTTCATGAGTCACTACCGCGGACCAAGAACAGAATTAGACCTCCTCTTACCCTCTCACCAACTTCGGTCATATCGCCGTTTGGGAGTACATCAAGGTCAGCCTCCAGGCAAGCGTCATGCACAGCCTTCCAATAACGCTCTGACTCGAAGGGCCGACCGAAGCAAATGTTCTCCCTAATTGTGGCGTTCTGTAGGTAATTTTTAACCATTGAACTTCGATAATTTTAAGAGGGAAACTGACCTGGATCCAGGCACTTTGCGAGCAGTAGGCCAAGGATCCGCCGAAACGGACAGAGCCCTCTGTCTTGCGCATGTCACCAATCAGCCCTTGGAGGAATGACGTCTTTCCCGAACCAACTGCTCCCACGATCGCTAAAAGCTCCCCACGCGGAACCTTAAAGTCGATTTGTTTCAACTTGAACGAAGTCTCCTCCTTGACTTCTTTCGGCTCCGAGGTTGGTTCTGGCTTGGACATGGTGCGACGACCCTTCTTCTTTCCCTTCTGTTCCTTGCCCTCATCCGGCGGAGGACTGTCCCAGGTAAAAGATGCATTTTCAACTTCGAGAGCGTACTTGAGTTCAGGGTCATGCTCGAACGTGTCGGAAATGAGTTCGGCGGTGAAGCATTCCCGGAGACGGCCAATTGCATTGCGCGCATCTGCAATCGAACTGAAGGACAGAGCTAGAAAATCATGTGATTAGCCCACCACGTAGTGGGTTCAAAGATTGGGTGGCTTAACGAAGAAACATAAGGGGTAAGCGCAAAAGCTGGAACCAAGTCAACGAGGAGAAGACGACGGAAGGCGTAAGCTGGTGCCCAGCGGCTGTATATACGATGAAAGCGACGACAGACGCCATCGCTGGCATAGACATGGCCACGGCTATGTTTGCTGCCCGAATCAATAGCATTGACCGCACGTAGCTAAGGAAATAGTCAGATAAGGACTCCACCTCGCATGGAATGGGTAAGATGCACGATATTACCTCATTTCACGTTTCCTGTATTCGCCAATTCGGTTCAGAAATGGATTTTCCCATGCGAAGAACTTGATCAATTTCATGCCACCCAGCAATTCCTGAAGCAATTTTGCCCTCTTATCCGTCCACACCATCGTCTTTCGACGAATCAGGAATAAGGACTTCATGACCTTACCCACTATCGGAGTAACTATAAAGAAGACGGAAAACCCTGCCAGGGCACTCGGCCCCAAGTTAGATATTAGTAGGGCGAGACAGATCGCCATTTGGATAGGTGCAGCCCAGAACATGTGGAAGAAACCACAGCAGAAGTCTATTCGGGAGACATCGGTCGAGATGTGATTAACCAATCTGCCATTGGGCAGAATTGCGCGAGCACGAGTCGTTAAGCGAAGAGAACGCGAATAGATGGCTGTGATGAGTCCGCCACGAAGAAGGACACCAGTCGAGGTGGACCGATAGAAAAAGTGATGCTGACAAAGCGAACCAATTAACTGCAAAATCACGAGGGCGATAGCAAGGCCAATTCCTTTTCCGATGCCGGGTGCCTGAATACCTTCGCGATGAGCAATGTAGGAATCGGTCGCGAACTTGATGAGGGACTGAGAGACAAGGGTAAATGCCACAGGAGTCAATCATAGACCATAAAGGCCATCCTACCTTGAGAATGAGAGGACTCGTTACTTGAGCCGTGTCGCCGATGACCTTCAGAACCCCACCTGACCAGAACCACCACTTGATGGCGTCATTCATGGCCCGTGTGAGGCTCGGCTCTGCCTTTCCATCCTTCTCCTTCCAGCGTTTCAGCCGCTCTTCACCATCACGACGCAGCCATGACATGACTCGCAAACTCAAAGGCGGTTTGATCTCGCCGTTAGCGAGACGGGTATTATACTCGTCGGCCTTCTTCCGGCGGGCATCGAAGGAACTGAGAATCGATTCGGCAATAACCCCCGCAGACCTGTGATCCTGTAGCTTCCAGAGGTCGGAGGCCTCGAGAGGACGCGCATAACCGAGGGTCATGAGGCTGTTCATCCAACCAAAAGTTAGCAGGCTGAACCAGCCAGCAGTCATTTCCGGGATGTAATCGGCATCCTCGATGCTCCGTTTGGGTGGTGGTGGGTCGGTAGGTATAATAAGACCCTTGATGAACCTAAAT
Source organism: Russula olivacea (assembly GCA_963926505.1). Classification (NCBI taxonomy): domain Eukaryota; kingdom Fungi; phylum Basidiomycota; class Agaricomycetes; order Russulales; family Russulaceae; genus Russula; species Russula olivacea. Next base: position 121,338 of record OZ004879.1, on the reverse strand, counting down.
AATCGTCAGAGCGACAAGTAATCCCCAGATGCTAGAAACGCACCCATGGGTCCGGCCAAGGAATGTGGGACGCGTCCCTGCTCTAGTCGCATCATTTTGGGAGGCCGCTTCGAGGTCTGACTCATCCTTTGAGGTAGCCTGAGCAAGGTCTGCCTTATCCATGAGGATATGGGGCAAGATTTGGGCTAGGACAATATCTTGAGCCCCGTCCCATTATATTAAACGAGGCTGGGTTGATGACGAAAGCGATATGACGAGGCGTAGACGGCGCCATGAGACAGAACACTCATCGGCAGACTGTTGGGGATGTGTGTTCCCACGCTTGTTCCGAAAGCCGAACGGCAAATTCGTCGACCCTGGCCAAGGGCGTAATCCAACTCTGACGGGTTAACTTTAACTCCGTCGGAACCGGTTAGTTACTGTTACCCGCAGCACTCCCCAGACTGCTAATGGCGGATTGAGTGCCAGTGTGCCTTGAGCGTAGATAACCGTCAGCCGGTGCCAGTAACCAACATCGTATCGGATGCCTCTTTCTCATTCCCCTACCAAATTCCAGACATCATCGCCCATTCTACCTGGAGTTACACGATGTAAGTATTCCATCACATGTTATATCATGCGTCACGTGCTTGACATCAATATTCGATCAGAACATCCAGTTTCGAGAACACCCGAACGGGCCTTTAAGTGAATATTCGAATGAGTCAGTGCACTGCGTAATTGACGAGTCCCATGCCCTGAATTTTTCCAAAACTGACTTGCGCTCAGAAGGATTATAATAAGATCACTCAAATAGTCCTGCTTCAATTTACACTAACAGTTACGGTGTCAGTGACAGCTTGACCACGAGGTCGATGATCGCGTTACATCATTTCCTTGACGAACAAGCCTTCAGCGTTGACTCATCAGATCATGCATCAGACTCGGACTTGGTAAACACCAATGCGTTCGTTATTCCCATGAAATGAACTTCTGATGGAAAGGCACACCAGAAGCTATTGCGACGAGTCACACAGCTGGGAGACAACCTGTACCTTCAATGCGATGGACATGCTGAATTTCTCATTACAACATCCAGAGCTAGCCCACGAATCCCCCACCGTGTGACTGTGACTGTGCAAAATCCCGAGGGTTGAAGCCAAGCTGAGACAGTCTCAGAGACTCAAACAGGGCGGCGAGTCCGTGACTAATTACCGTTGGAGGACCACGGGAATATCAAGAATGAAACGCGTTCATATTCATAGGACACCGGAATATAACTCTTCAAGCATCCGCTGGTTCCGCTCAACCGTCGATTCAGACGAGGATGTGCGAAAAGAGTGACGATGATAGGCTGATTCGGAGTGCGGGCTAGAGGGCGAGGATTAGTACTAGTAAGGGCCCGGGCGCCCGGGCGCTCGTCTAGGAAGGCTTAACACTTACAGTAACACTCACACGGTCACCACGAGCTGCCAGTGTTGGATCTGGCTGGCGAAACAGGTGATATCTGCGGCAGCCTTAGCTGCAGTCAATGATACGCCGCACTCGTAATCACCTCGACGGTTGCGCACACGGTCCGTCGCTTAAGCATACTTTCAGAATCTATGGCCGAGTCTGCCTCCTTCAGACACGACAAGATACGACACGTAATCAGGCGAGGATTTCAGATCATGGTATTGTCAACAGAAAACTGTGACTGGTGCATTAGTAGGGCCAAGAAGCGGGAGGAAAGGAAGTAGCGACACGAGTGCTAAGCGTAAGCGGAGGATACTCATCAACCATCAATGCACTAACGTCTAAAACTCATAACTGTCTGAGTCTATTAATTGCCCCGACAGGGAAACAGTTATAGTGTGACCCGAGAGCTGTCGTGCAGCGAAGGACCGACCAATGTCTTCAGGACACGTCCCGATGCAATAGATCTGTCCAAGAAAAAGTTCCGCATGGCGGGCAACACTTCCGTTATTGTGCTCCCAATGGCCCAATGAGTTCTTTTAAGCAGGCACGATACAACACGGTGACGTCACGTAAAAATCCCGAACATGTAAAGATCCTTCACGGCAGAGAAAGGATACAATAGTTCCAACTGTTGGGTATTGCCACTATTGTCTCCCTTATCTGATTCCCTTAGTCCTTCACTCTCGTAGATGTAGAGGTTCTTCACCGTCGAAAGGAGGGGGGGGGGGAAGTGAGGTACAGACCCGTACCAAGAATGAAAGCTCCCGCTCTGGGTCTTCATGAGAGACTTCGACGAAGAGACCTCCGGAGTGAGGGCTCTGTGATTAATGCGTGGCCCGTGGGTGCTGTGAGCCATAACTGAAGAAAGAACGTGCTTCATCGCGTGCGTTCAACCTCGGTGCATGGCTGATGAATGGCGTGAGTTGTGGCATGCCGAAATCAACTCCATAGAAGAGGGTTCGAGTTGAAGGGCATCAGTGCTAGCCAAGAGGTCCTCCAGTTATTATTCACTGGAATTCAAACAAGGTGAGAGCAGGGAGAATAGTGCGTGTTGGTAAATGCGGATGTCGGCTATTCTGGTGGGGGTAACTCGGAGATTGAGGAAATAGGAATTCGAGACGAAGTGATTTGATGCTGGACAGCGTAGAAATGACAGCGGCCATCGCCTCGGGTAAGATAAGTGAGGCGACTGGCAGACAGGAGTATTGTTGGTAGTCCAGGAAACGGAATTCCATTGGTCCAGACCCACCCAAGAACGAGTCCGGAACAAAAGATACCGTTTCATCATACGACCGAAGCGCCAAAGTCTAGTATCAGTTCGGGGAATGGCTCCTGCATTGCTGCCCAAAGTTTCTCCGAGTGTGAATGTGGAACCACGAGGGTAATTTCAGATACACGGTCGTTGTACGCAAGAACAACAATAATGCTATCCAGGTATGATATTTTGGAGACAAGGCCTGAAACGATGAGAGACAAGGGCGGCCAGACATCCAGGGTATCCCTCGCAGGTTTTCCGGGCGTACAACAAAGTTTGAGATTCAGGCCGCGTCGTGGTGTTGTAGAGATGACGAACCTCCATCGTTTATAATTTACAGACGTGTACCAGCTTTTGCCATTTCTCTGGACCTCGAGTTTTGAATTGGTATTTACCCACGAGCAAAGCGAAGTCGAATATCTCTAGTGGGACCTCATCGGGGAGCACGTCAATTGGTGGCACCTGGCCTACATGCTATCGAGTCAGTCAGCAGCTTTCATGAGAAGTTGCGCTTCAAAGGATGTACTAGGCCGATCCAGCGACAGAAACGAGATTGATAATCGGGAACGGCCAGGAAAGGATGATGCGGCAATGTTGGTGTGTAATGAGAAGTCCTGCCAGTGAAAAGAGACGCAGTTAGGGCCAACGGTAGTATGAGCGCAACTTACAGGTGCGAGAAAGTAATTTTACCATGCCACTGGCGCGGCATACAGTACACATCATCGTTTTTTAAGTGTTAACGTTCGATCATCACAAAACCTAATCTTTCTACACAATCGACGGAACATTCTATTGATTAAAAAATCTTGTTGTGAAAAGGGAAGAAACGACACTTCGTCCGTCACGTCTGCCTACTATCCGAAAACTCGTTGAGCACAACAGCTGCACGATGAGACTCCGGATGCGGGGATGACCGATCGCGACTGGAAGCGCCGCCGCCAAGGCGATTATGGTCCATCTGAAAGAGTGGCGTACAACAAAGATATCCATTCCATTTGGAAAGTCCGTTGCAAGAAAAATAAATGCATCCCGTGCAGCGAAAAGAGTTACATGGGGATGGTAGAGTAGGTAAGAAACAGCATAAATATACTAGAAGGGGAGAAGAATCCCGCGTAGACCACAAGGGTCTGTGAACAGTGACGGCGCAGAGCTACCGACGCAGTTTCGCCCAAATAATGAAGCCGATCAGTATGACGAGGATGAAAATAATAATGGCGGTGACGAAGCGCTGCTGATACATCCTATAATAGTACATTTAGATCCACCTGACAAGCGCATTTCGGCCTAGAACGGCACGACACAAAAGGTGAAGATACCCACCGACGAATCATCTTCTTGAGCGTTCCTGACGCTCGGTCAATAGAATTGTCTGCAGATTGGAGCTGCAAGGAGTTAGACCACAACGTATATGCACTATAGTGGGGACACGCACTGTATTGCGGGAATTCTCGATTTGCTCACGCTGTCCTACAAGGCTCCGGAGGATATCGGCACCCTGCTCCTCCGTTTCGAGCGCAATACGCTGGCTCTCCTGCAAGCGTCTCGAACCGTCCTCCAAGATGGTGGTACCCGCTAATAGACGTGCGCGGTCGCTAGAGCCGTAAGGCTCATCGGATGTGGCGGGTGCACCGCCATCGTGTGAAGAGAATAGGTCGGCGCGGGAGGCTTGTGCATGCATCTCGCGGGAAAGTTTCTTGTAGCGCGCGAGATCTGCTTTGGATGTTCGGATGCGGGATTGGTATTTGGGCCTTATGGACTGGGGTATTCCCTGGATCTCTATCTCCATTTGTGCGATCTTAAGACCATGTCAGTTTCGTGTGAGTTGACCCGTCGATAATACAAGGGCCAAGAGAGTAGGTGCATACCATCTCATCTGCCTCATCTAGTTCCATCTCCACTCGGCGTAGGACCGCCTTCTTCTGCTCTGGTGGGAGGTGAGGTGCTGTGGAGAAGCAAACCAGTGAGTCTCTGGCGTACCTCCACGCTGGTCAGAGCCATCTCCTTCTAGCCTTTGTCGAATACTCTGAAGGATTTGTTGAAAGTCTTGTTCATACGAGTCGAAGAGCGAAGCGGGGGAGGAGTCCATTGTGGACAACGTTGTGTTTTGCAAACGCTGCGGACAAAAGTCGACCGCCGCGGGAATTTGATACCTCTTCACGAGATCACGTGCCGTTGTCCGAATACGTGGCGCTCTGGGACATCGCCACCAACTTATGCTCGGTTCACGATGTCCTTACCAGCTCGTCTTCAGGCGGCCTCCTCCGAATATCAAAAGCTTCAGGTTGATCTATCTAATGCGGTAGAGGCACGACAGAGGCTCGATGCGCAGCTATCAGAGAACGAACTCGTGAAAAAGGTGAGAGAACCAGTGCTTATTTTTTTTTTCGGTGCGCCGTAGCCACAAAAATTCGAATCGTCGTCGCTGCTTGATGACCACGGCCACTGCAGGAGTTTACCACATTGACACCGAACAATCTCGTATTCAAACTGGTGGGACCGGTATTAGTCAAACAGGATCAGGCGGAAGCGAAGAGCAATGTCGACAAGCGACTTGAGTTCATCCGTGGGGAGATGTGCGTCTTTCACTGGATGTCACGCGTTGACTATGCTCATTAATCAATTATCCGATAGCAAACGAATAGAGGCTCAATTACAGGAAATCGAACAGAAATCGGAGAAGAAAAAGACGGAGGTATCTGTATTTATCGTATCTGAACCATGACCGTCGCTCATATCCCCCAGCTGGTCGAATTACAGACTGAGTTACAACAGCACCAGAAGCGGGATGGGTCCGCTGGAACTGTCCCATCTGCATAGTTGGAATGTGTGAGTTGCACGCCTGTCGATGAACAAGAAACCAATGTAGCATATAAATTTGATTCCATCTTATGGAACCCCGATCTTGGAAAGGTAAATGAGTTACATCTCATCTCTCCTGCGTTCTCAAAGAAGCTTCTCAAGTCTTGTGAAATGGTCCTCTATGCGGAACTTTCGCTTAGCTATTAATACCGTCACCAGGCACAGAGGAGGAGAAGCAAGTCATGACCACGCCCGGAAGGAGCAACCCCCCCCCGATCTGCAGAGTGTACCCCACCCTCGCCTCCCAATTGCCTGATCTCCATTTGTCAAATCCCAGGGTCCCGGTAACGAAGGAACAGGAACTTGTGTGCCGAGCAGTTGCTTTTGGCCAGAAGGCGGCAGTAGCGAAATAGCTGGTTCCTTGACCGGGCGCATATTAAGCATCACTGGGAACTCGGATAATGGCATTGGCGATATGAGATGCACATGTGCTGACGATCAAGATGGGCGATGGCAGTTCGACCGCGGAGGTGGCCACGTAGGGCAGGCAGGGTTCCAAGACAAGAGATGGGACGAAAGAGGCATTGTTTGAGCTGGAGTGTATTGACGAGAGATTGACGTGGTGATGGGATCAGTGATCCCAATGGCTGAGACGTTTATCCAGCGGTACCTTAAGCTTAAGAGTTACGTGAGCGAATCTGAGGATAATATCAGCGTTGATCACTACAAAGGATTGATGGCAGTGAGCGCGAAACCGAAGGTGGAGAGACGGAGTTGACAGATCAGACAGTCTGTCAGGTACTCGACAACTCTCTTCCGCCCACGACTCACACCTCACTCGGTCCCCCTCCTCTCGTTTATGGATGCCTCTCAATTCTCTCGTTGGGCTCGCTTTGCTAAGAAAGGTGGAATCGGAAGATGTGTCGCGTTGAAGAACTGTGCTGCAGAACACCCCGGCGATCTCATGTTCTTCGAGGTGCACCCTTTACTTTTCTCTCCATTTTTTTCGCTCACCCAGACTGGAAAGGGTGATGAAGTCACCGTTCTGATGCAACTCTCCGACGAGGAGGGCCTTTACCTGGTCCGTTTTCTTTCCCCTCTAACTTGTCTAAATCCGCGACCGCTCATGATCTTTCCACTTCGAACAGGGCTACTGTGAAGGTGTCGTTGGCCGTTTTACGGCTACTTATGTTCAGTTCATTGGGAAGCTTAAGACACCCATAATTTCGAAGCGCTCTTCCTCCACCTCTAAATCACCCCGTTCGCGCTCTTTAACGCCATCTCACAGACAGCAGCCGTCCCAGAGCCCCGTCCCAGGGCCCTCCCGTCCCTCATCTCGCGAAGAAGACTTCCCACCCGATCCCCATGACTCTTCTTCGCCTCTTTCCGTCCCCAACCCACCGCCACTTGCTCATCGGCAGTCCTCGGAGATGTCCCCCAGGTCCGATACGTCCTCTAGGCCATCCAACCTAGATTTGCTCGTTACGCCCTCCATGAGCTATTCTTCACCGTCCTCTGCCCATGACTCGGCCTCACCTCCCACTCCATCCGAGCTTTTCTCTGAGCCACATCTCAAGTACAAGACCCGGCCTCCCCTTGTCTCTGACTCTCCTCTTAGTACGGAGAATGGGCAAAGCACCTTATTCAGCGAAATACATTCGCTTCTGCTCCCAAGCCAACAAAAACTGGATAATACAGAAGCTCCGCGCCCATTCAAGCCAGGACCGGCGCCCGCTGGTGATCCTCTTGGCATAGCGCGCACTACAATGCAGTCCTCAGGCACACACCCCTCGGGCCCACTTCATGGTACTCAGCAACCATCATCTTCCACCAGTCCAGGTTCCCGCGTGGGTGCTGATGATGCAGGCAGCGTTTCTTCTTCACGTCATTCTACCCCCATGTCCGATGCCGGTGCTGGAATAGGGCTGTCCATGCTTCAAGACTTCCTCCCCGATAATGCTGATGAAGGTGAAGATGACGAGGATGAGGACGGAGAGGATAGCGACCATGAGTCCTTGTCTCAATCCCAGCGCGGGCGTACATCTCTCGAAGAAACGGTCGATGGCTTCCCCGCACCTCCAACCCAAATTCCTATGCCTTCCAGTCAGGCTAACTCTTTCGTATTGGATCCGCGCCGACCGATATCGTCTGTCTCCGAGGACAGCGAGGATGGGGATGGTGCTTCCTTCTATGACAACTATCGCTACTCCCGGCTTTCCATTTCGTCCAAATTGTCCAAGTCATCTGGCTACACTGTCGCAACTATCCCACCGCCCATACCCACAGAACTTCCTCCACCGGTCCGCAGCCATTCACAAGGTTCGCAATACTCCGTGCCGACACAGTCTTCTGAACCACTGTCATCACCATCTGAGCCATCGTCATCCGCCTCCTCGCTACCTCGCGAAGTGACATCGCCCACGGCGGCGACACAAGCCACCACCCGGACTATTCCACCACCACTTACCTTGGAAAGTAGTGAGAAGGTTCTTGAACCTTCAAATTCAAACCTTGTGCCTGCCACGACCTCGCCGCTACTTCACCGTAACTTTGGTGCGCCACAATCCCCGCCTTCGCATCCAATTTCCCCAACAAAACGTTCCTCCGTCGGTGCAGCGCCCGCATTGCGTCAAAAAGTTGAACAATCCGTCGTCAAAGATAGCAACGAAATAGATGTCCCTGCGAGTATACGCGGAACATCACCTCAATCCCCTGCTCCTCTCTCTGTTGCTTCTGCTTTGGGCTCGCCAATTCCAAGTACGTCATCAGAGAAGAAACGCAGTGATGGACCATTACCGTTCGTTGTAATGAATCCGACTCCGCCACCTCCTCCATATACTCCAAAGGCACCACCACTAGAGACGTACCGCGCCCCGTTAACTCCAACGCACACTGCAATGCCGACATCCGCCGTCCCACATATACCCGGAGCCATAACTGGAGCGATGGCCGAGCAAACAACTACTAATGCACCACAACCGCTAACAACAACCAACTGCAGCAACCTCTTTCTCCCTCATCCGAACGCCCCAAAACCGAATTCATCACCGCAGGCCCCCTTATATGGGCGAGCGATGCCATCAGCACCGCTCTTACCTCCGACCTTGCTGATCCAGGCGATGAGAAGGGCTGCCCAGATGCGCGTCGTTGGCCCGAACGGACTTCCGCGTTTTTGTACCATCTATGGATCTACTACGCGAGATCTGTCCACGGCCGCTGGACCGGTGTTGATATATTTTTCGCTTGATCCGCCCAATGATATCCCAGCAAATCGAATGCGGGTGGCTCCGGCTCCGCCAGCTCCTGTCGTCGTCACGGTACCGCCACAACCACTGCCACCACCAGCGCCCGTTCCTACTTCCAATCAAAATTCTCTTTCCTCAGTTCCAGCTCCAAGGGCACAACGGCCATTTCCAGGCCAGCCAGGCCAGCGTCGGGGCGCGGGAGCGACTACGGACGTTATCCCTCGGCCGGGCTTTGTTCCGAAGGCAGGAGCTGTGCGCCCTCGTTCGCGCTCTTTCTCTGGCTTCGACTCTGCTATGGCCCCAGAGACGCAGTCGAAAGAGAAGAGGTACGTACTGCATTCTTCAAATGTTTTCTTTCTTTGCTGACGCAGGAACTGTTCATAGCCGCGATACGAAGACGAACTCACGTCCATCAACGGCAGATTCGGCACCCGGCTCTAGCCCTCGTGTCAATCGATTGGCTGCACGGGCTGCTGCACATACCGCTCGTATTCACCAGTCACGACAGTATACCCCGTCGCCACTGTCCTTGTCCCAATCGACAACTAAACCCGATTCATCGTCTTTGGCGACCAGCGTTCCCATATCACCATCGACATCGAGTCATCCTGTCTCGTCCCCGACGTCTCCAACTCTGCGTCGTAGGCTGACGCCTGTCAAGAGCGAGCCCTCACTGCGCTCTGCTGCCAGGAAATTTGCACCCAAGCAAGATCGTGAGGCACCCGTGCCGGCATCGGCATCGGCACCGCAGTCATCTGTCTCGAAACTTGACGGCGCTGCGTCTAGTCGGGTCCCGGCTTCGTTATCAAGCGCAGGAATAATGAATCCACCTCCATCGATTAGGATCTCTGCTAGTGAGAGCCAGGCACTGTCGAGTCATACTGCTCCGGGAAACGAATCTGCGTTCTTACGATCCCGACCACGACGACAGTCCTCCGACTCGCCACGGCATAATAATTCGACGGTGATGGACGTCGACGGTCCGAGCTCGCGCCCTTCCGACTTGCGTACGCAAGTGCCCTCGCCTCCATCCACGTCAGCACCTAGCGCACCACCCTTGGGAAGAAGTGGCTCGCTGCGCTCAAAGATCTCCTTATCTGCGCTCCGCGCAAAGTCAGCTCGGGATGATGACGGTTTGCACGAGGCCGATACCGTGCAGGTTAAAGATATGGACTTTGAGCTCGTCCGTCCTAACGTGCGACCTCGTGTAAGCGAGGACTCGGCTATTAATGGGAAGAGCTCCGGGAGTGAGGGCAGGCCTTCGTTCTTACGCATTGATAGTCCGGCGATGTCCACGACGTCTGGAGGCGGCTCGCCTGACATGCGCTCGCCTGTTAGTCCCTCGGGGATGTCAGTGACAGCGTCGGGGGCGAGCAGCGTGGACGCGGCGGTTGAGGCGCACCGAGCGCGCGAGCTGAAATGGATCTCGGTGATGTCTACGACACCCCCTTCGCAAGTGCGGAAGGGCAAGAAGATTCGTAAACTGCTTCAAGAGGGAGTGCCCGCATCGGTACGGTACCAGGTGTGGGCGCACCTCACGGATAGTAAGGCGAAGCGCATCGAGGGATTGTATGCGCAGTTTGGCGAGCGAGAAAAGGTGTCGGCTTTTGCGGAAATTCAGAGGGACGCTCAGGTTTGTTTTGATGGCGATTCGAGGTTGTCTCTGCCGAATGGACCACTGGTCTCACTTCTGCAGGCGTACTTGACGATGGTGCCCGACATCCAGTACTCCAAAGGTAGTTTTTTCATATCGTTTAGTGTCTGTGGAAGAATTAACCCTGGTTGCTCGTCTATCGGTCGTAGGTTTAACGTTCATCGCTGGCCAGTTGCTCCTCCAGTCTCCGGAAGAAGACGCGTTTTGGATCTTCATCTCTCTGATGGACTCACACCTGCGACCGTACTTCTCTTCCAATGCCGTTCAACTCGACATAGACGCGTCGTTGTTCGCTAAGGCTCTGGAAACGGTCAACCCCTCGATCGCAAAAAAACTATTCGTGGATATGGCCATTGCGCCCATTCGCGTTTGTCGACCGTGGTCGGTGTCATTTTCTTTTCCACTATAGAGTTTTAATTTACAGTTCGTTTGGCTATAGGTTCTCGTCGCTTTTTGTGGAGGCACTCCCTACTGAATACTTTCAAAGAGTTTGGGACATCTTTTTGAGTGAAGGTTCGTGCGGCTCGCGCGGCTCGCGTCTATTTCCCTATTTACAGACACAACTAACATGCTCCTGCCCTTATTCTAGGTATGGTGTTTCTCATCCGTATCGGGCTAGCGATTGTGACGTCGTGTCACCGTACGCTGCTCGGGGTACACCAAGAGTCCGAGGCATTGAGCATCCTGACGCGCCCACCGCCGTTCTTGATCTCATCTTCGCCCGAGACCCTGATCGAACTAGCCAACTCGTTTAGGATCAAAGACGACAATATACGCAAGCAGCGGGTTAAGCTAGAGGCGCAAATAAAGCTTCGAACGCCGAGCCGGCTTTCGGGCGCTGCAAGGAGAAGTAGTAGGAATAGCAATGGTGGTCGTGGTGATAGCGGTGCCGCCGCCGCCATTTCACTTCCCACTAGAATCTGATGATCGCCTTTCTTTCTTCTAAGTTATTTTCCTCTTTTCTGCATTTCCAGTTCCTGGGTCTATTTTCGGGTTTTTTCGGTTCTTGATTTCGACATCGGTCTATGTTATGTATGTCTTAACTGCATCCCTTTCCCTTCCCTTCCCCACTTGCCATCTTTCCTGTCGTATATTATTATATACCCACGCATTGACATATCCCTATTCTATTTTTTGTCCCAGTTGTTTTCCCACGTACATACACAGGACACGCTGACCGCAACATCTTTCCGTTTTTCTAGACGTGGACATCGTTTTCCTTTTTTTTTTTGCGGAGACGTCACGTCCTTGGTAATATAATAACTTGAACAAGACGAAGTACATATAATTGTTGCCATTTGTCCACAGCATGCGCTGCCGAGTTCTTTCTACGAAGAACTGGCTTCCCTCGCTCTCTGGAATGTACGCAGTTTCACGGCCCGGTCATCGTCCTGATAATCATTGAGCTTTAAGCACTATAAAATTGGCAAATGCGGTAGTATGTTCAGAGTAATCATTTTGGTGCTGGCAACTAGGTCGAGTAGTGAAAGTGCCGCTTGTCCCGAGTCCAAGCCTGAACGCGTTCAGGCTCGCGGCTGCCAGGGGTTGTTCGCTGCCATGCAGACAACATGACACGAAACACCACCTTTACAGTAAATTTCCTTGCGAAATTTATGCCAGTGAAATCAGGATACTACTAGCTATTGGGGACCTAGCCAAAGGATTTCCGCAATCAGTTCTGGGCGCCAATTGAATTCGTGTAACGTTTAAGCGCCAACCATCTCATGATATGATCACGTATTTATCAATCGAAGCCGATGAGGATCGAGCGCTCGACTCTCTTGGCTCCCTTTTTATTTTCTCTTGTCTAACCTGCTAACCGATTTCAGTTTGGTCGCCGCGCCATCGTCCCCTCCCCGTTTTTTTTTTTTTTCTTTTTTCACGGCGATGCCAACTGGGAAACTTCAATCGAAACGTGGTAATGGCAGCGATAAACCTAACGTCGTCGATGGGCCTGATGATGACGGAGCGCCGCAAGTGCTTCGTGGCGATGGTGGTGGTAGTGGTGGTGCCACTGCGCCCGAAGTAGCAGTATCTGTACGACGAGGGCATCGCTTCACATGGTAATGTCCCTTCTGCAGGCTCTACGTTTGACCTTCAGAGGGGTTAATGGTATTGTGCGAATTGCGATGGTGCTCACCCTTTGACAGGGCGTTTGGTGGTACTATTTTGTGCCTCGTCGTAGCGCTCTTGCTCAGATCGGCACCTTACCCATCCTGGCACTGGCAGGGTGGTCAGATCTCAGAGCTTCTTAAGGGGATCCGCGGTGGACACACGGAGAAATACACGCTAAGTGTCGCCAACTGCCCAGGTCTGTTGTCCTTCCCTTCCATCTTTCCCCCGAAGGCGGAAATCGCAACTTAATTTCCTCTTTGTTCCATACCACAGGCTACGCCCTCGATCCGGATTCGCTCAGAGAGAACCGAAATGGGTTCACGGCGCATCTCAATCTTGCTGGACCTCCGTGCAATGCCTTTGGGAAGGATATTCTCAATTTGACCATTCAGATCACTTATGACACTGCTTCTCGGTGAGCATATATGTTACCTGCCCGCATCTGTCCTTTGCTGAGGCCAGACTGTCCTTGAGGTTGCATGTCAACATCTTTGACAAGTCGGCCCAGCAATTCATTTTGCCATCGGGATTCTTTGACCCGCCAAAGTCAGAAAATCTAAGAACTTCCGCAGCGGCAGCTCGCGGCGACTCGGACCTGCAATTCAATTATGAAGCCTCGCCCTTCGCATTCTGGATCACACGCCGATCCGACCCCGGTTCGACCCCCATTTTCGACACACGCCTGACGTCATTGCCTTCAGCGCCGATCCCTGCATTTCCGAGTGGAAAAGGAAAGAGTGATCCGAGTTTGGTATTCGACGGGTTCCCATTGGTTTTCGAGGACCGATATTTACAGGTAACCTACGGCCCGATCGAATAATGACATACGCTTGATTATTCTTAGCTCACATCCGCGCTTCCGTTGGACACCAACGTCTATGGTTTGGGCGAAGTCGTTGCCTCTAGTGGCTTTCGCCGCGACGTGCTGAATGGCACAGTACAGACGATGTGGAACCGAGACGAAGCAAACCCCTTGGACGAAAACATGTCCGTTCTTTCATTTCCGTACAAAGTCTCATGTTGCAAATTAATACTATCTAGTTACGGCTCCCATCCCGTCTATCTCGAACATCGCTGGGTTCCATCCGCGAACAGTTTCCGGTCTCACGGTGTCTTCCTCTCCAGGTGCGCGCCGCCATCTCTTCGCCCTTTCTTTCCCTAACCGTGTCGTGTCGTTTCCAGCGCTGCGGGAGCGGACATCATCCTCGCATCACCGCCGTCCTCGAATCAGTCTTTAATTCAGTACCGCAACATCGGTGGCACGCTCGACTTGTACTTTTTCTCGGGTCCAGACCCGAAGAGCGTCATTGAACAATACGGCCAAGTAGTCGGCTTTCCCACCCGCCCGCCAAATTGGGGCTTTGGCTTCCATCTATGTAGGTGGGGCTATGCGAGTCTCTTCGAGACGAAAGAGCAGGTGGATGCTATGCGCGCGGCGAATATCCCCCTCGAAGGTTCGTCCTTTTTTTAGAAAGAAACCCCTTGAAACTGACTTGATCCGCCGGGCTTGCTTTCGTCTGACCAACTGCTCAGTAATGTGGAACGACTTGGAGCTGTATCATGACTACAGAGACTTCACGGTCGACCCTGTCAAGTTCTCCGCCAGTGAAATGCGTGATTTTATCAGAAACCTGGTTAGTCAACTGGTTCTTAGTTGATAATTAACGCGTGTAATGCTGACAGGTCTTTACAGAGGGTAAATGGACAGCATTGTACGCGCTCCTCTACGCGCTCGTAAAAACTATAACTTCATACGCGTGGTAGATATTCCCATTGTTCACGGCTACGCAGCCCTCGTCGCGAATGCGACCGACGTAGTGAGTCTTTGCCTTCTCTGGGATTGAATTGAGCGATACTCAGTACATCCGTGCATAGTACGATCCTTACACTCGCGGGATAGAATTGTAAGACTCACGAGTCACTCGACACCGTCGCTCGAGAGGGACCTTGTTAATTTATCCAATCAGGGATGTATTTCTCCGCAATCCTGATCAATCGATGTACATAGGTCAAGTCTGGCCAGGGCACACCGTAAGCTAGGCACGTCCTCTTCATCTGTGCCGACTAATCACAGATTCACCAGGTGTTTCCGGACTGGCTTGCGCCCAACGTGCAACTGTGGTGGATGGAAGCTCTACGCAACTGGACCACGCTCGGTGTCGAGTTCTCCGGTCTTTGGTTGGACATGAACGAACCTAAATCTTTTTGCGATGGCCACTGGTCAGTAAAGCAACCATTATCTTCCAAGCCTCGTGGCCGTTATTAACTCTGAAACGGAAGTCCTCCGGTCAACGGCAGGCCCATTAGCTCTCCCTCCATAGTTCTTCCAGGGGATCCAGGAAATCTTGTTACCGAATATCCAGAGGGGTGTGTACAAATCGTGTGTTATCACTCCTGTTGTTGTTGATCGACTATAGGTACAACGCGGCAGTTTCTGGACCGAGTGGGAATGTCACTGTCAATGGATCGCTCACTTACGGTGCAGGACTTCAGATGTTAGAAAATATCCTGAGCAGGGATAGCGACCCGCTCTCCACGAGGCTTACAACTTCAAGTTCTGGGACACCGTATGCGATCCACAATGGTAAACGTCTCCGTCCGACCGCCTTTTGAGCATCGCTCATTTTTTTGCCCTACAGCGCTGGGTGATATATCCTTGCAGACTGTGGCAACGAATGCGACACACTACGGTGGTCGTACAGAGCTCGAGATGCACAATTTGTTTGGGCACCTGATGTCACGTGCTGCAAACCAAGCAGTACGCGAAATGTACCCAGGGAAGCGCCCGTTCCTCATCTCTCGTTCTACGTTCGCTGGTTCGGGAACATGGACAGGCCATTGGGTGGGTTATATCTTGATGACTGGGCAGACTCAAGTTTGATATGTTGCTTTACCGTAAGCTGGGAGACAACTGGAGCAAGTGGTCGTATTTGTACCATAGCATTCAGGGGGTATTACAGTTCCAACTCTTCCAAATCCCGATGGTAGGGGCAGACGCTTGTGGCTTCGGTGCGCGAGTTTCCATATAGTTAGTCCAATAATGCTTGTATTGACTTTATTTTGCAGGTGGGAATGCCGACGAGGAGCTCTGTAATCGGTGGATGCAACTCGCCGCATTCACACCTTTCTTCCGTAACCACAATATCCGCGGCGCGATCCCTCAAGAACCGTACAGATGGGATAGCGTCGCGCACGCTACCCGCACAGCCACCGCAGTGCGCTACGCGCTACTCCCGTACTGGGCACGTCCCTTCCCCTGTTTGCTAGACTGCCTACTACCTCAGTTCCGTTGACACGAGGTACCCTTCTTAGTACACACTTTTTGCAAACGCGTCGTTGTATGGAACGCCACCCATGCGCGCACTCTTTTTTGAATTTCCGCAAGAGCCGGAGTTGCTCGCGGTTGACCGCCAGTTCATGCTTGGAAGCGACATTTTGGTCACTCCCGTGCTTACTCCGAACGTCACCTCCGTCTCAGGTGAGCCCTATACCTTTGAGCACGCTTCCATCCAAACTCAACTTTTTTTCCGCTCACACGCGCGAATCAGGTATCCTTCCTGGTCGTGGACAGGTCATCTGGCGTGATTGGTACTCCCATGCCATCGTGAATCAGGAAAACTCGCCTTCTACCAGTGGAAAAGGATCAAACACGATCGTAGTAGACCTCGATGCGCCTCTCGGGCACATACCCGTTCTCCTCCGCTCAGGAGCCGTATTGCTTCTACACTCGCAGCCGGGGTATACAACTTGCGCAAGTGCAGCGTTGCCGTATGCCCTACTTGTTTCTTTGAGTCGTGAGGGTAACGCGTACGGTACCGCGCTTGTCGACGATGGCGAGACGGAGACGACACAGAGTCGGACGCTGATGTTCAACGCGCACGATAAAACACTGGAAATTTCCACCTCAGGGGAGGATCTCTTCAAGATCGTCCAACCTCTAGGTGTCGTCACTATTCTGGGCATCGAGAGGGCTCCTAAACGTGTACGCATGGATGGAATGGTTATTCCAACCCGGAAATGGGTCTTTGATTCCGCAGTCCAGCGCCTGGTCGTTTCTGGTCTCGCAATTGATCTGAATGGGCGATGCGCGATATCGTGGGGGTAAGAACACTACTGTAGAATAAGAAGTGTCATTGGTTGTACATTACACGAAACCCACAAAAGCTTTTTCTTTGTCTTGGACAGTTAGCTCCGGAACTCTGGCAAGCACTGTTGGAAAGACAAAACGAAACCGATCACAAATGCCCAGGTAACTTAAGTCAGCAATTGATTGAGTCAGTTCAAGTAGTACTTTTGCAGCCGCGAACTGTGTTGATTCGGGTGTCTTCGACGTTCATACGGATCTCCTGCCACTATATCCACTTTGGCACTTACCTACTAGTAAGGGTCACATCAGGACAAGTTCATTGCGCTGAATACCGGTGGAATATTAAAGGCCGAGGAACAGCTTGAGGTACGTTCTTGTGTTGAGTTTCTTGGATTGAGTTGGACTGACCGGCATGATGTCGGACTCGCGTCATGAGTACTTGAGTGCTTCCTCTGTTCCTGTGACTCTGTCTCTCATCCACCGGTAATTCGTCAAACACGCTGCAGCGTAGTATATAATGTATGGTATGTCTTATCCTCGAGAAGTGGACTCTAGATGAGACGGCTGCTAGCCCATGTTTTTAGGCTCTTAGGTGAACCAAGTAGAGTTGGATGGGGTTGGACTCAAGGTTGGACTGGGTCAGCACAGATCAGAACTGAGCTGCGCCGCGGCTCCCATTCTCGCCCTCTTTGTCTCTTCTACCAGTAAGTTCTCGCGGTTCTAACACTCGCTGTGATGTGTACGTCATTCTCGAGAAGGGCTTTTGTTGAGAATGTCCCTAGCATTGACGATTGTATATCAAATCTGTACAGAATTTTTGAAGTACGCAACGCGTTTGGGGTAAGTTTCCAGTTGTGTCCCAGTTTTTGTTGTACAGCAATCTAAGCACTGCCAATAACCGATTAATGATCTTTAAGCTAACGGGAACTCTCACTTAGACGGAAGCAGAAACGCTGTGTAACTGCACCTTAGACCTTGATCGGGAGACCCACCCGTAATAATCACCGCTCTTTTATTTATCCGCCACTGAAGCTGTATCCATGTATTCTCAACAGCAAAAGAAATTTAATATATATATATATATATAAGCTCAGAAGTCTTTGCGTCGAAGAAGAGGCGGTGCGAGCATGCGGATGGTACGTACCTACACTTTGTCAGTATACTACTGCATATCCAACTGCAGCAGGCACTTCATCCTCAACCTCGTGCTCGTCGTATGAGCCTGAGGTTTGTAATCGGGCCTAAGATAAAACGCCGTTTATATCGCCAAAGATGCTCCGAGAATCCCCAAGCCCCCAAGTGTCGCAGGGGCCATCTTGTCGTCCTCGAAGCCGTGCTAGTTAGTGCGGGGAACTAGAGTCCTCTTCTTGAGAATAACGTGTGGAGTACAGCGAGGATTGGAATCACAAAAACTTACTAGAGAAGAGATAAAGAATGCGAGCATCATGGCATGGCGTGATCTTCGGTCCTGATCTGTGCCGATTCAACCCGGTAATCGGAGTCAACACCTGTCGGAATCGGCGTCTTTATAACCCTCTGGCTCGTATTCAGAGATACTTCCTTGGAGAGATTCGGGCCCTACGAGACGAGAAGGGGGGCTCACTACTACAGTAGTGGGCAATTCAACTACATTACCAATGATCACCGTGACATGCTAGTGCAATCCTTGGCAGACATTCTAGAGAGTCCGAGTCCGAGTCAGATCGAGAAGACGAATTCTCGAATTGTCGAGTTTGTTTCCCCATGTAAGTCTGAGTAACGGGGACCAAAGTTGTTAATGAAGCTTCAGCCTCAGGCTGCTGCAGTGAGGCGACTCGATCAGCAGATGGCACGTGACTCCCCGTTCGTTCGTTTTGCAAGACTGTGACAGCCCAAAACACGTTCCCCGAATCCCGCTTGCCATCCTTTCTATCGATTATCATGATTGATCACGCATTCATCGATCGAAATAGATTGAAGCGCCTTGGAGGAGTGCCCGACTTCAATTCTCATATCTAACCTAACCTTAAACCACCTTCAGCTGGTCGCCGCCACGCCATCATCTCTTTATTTTCGCGACCAGTAACTCGGAACTCTAACCGAAAAGTGGTATTGATAGCAAGCAACCTAACGTCCTCGATGTGCGTGAGGATGATAGGAGCGCTGCAAGTGCTTCGTAGTATTGATGGTAGTTGTGGTCCCCACGGCTCACGGGGTGGTGCCATGCCCAGAAATAATTGTACTGTGCGATGAGGGCGTCACTTCACATGGTAATGCCACTTCTTTTATGTGTCGACTCTAGAATGATTTATGTCATTTTATTGCGTCGTGCGCGGCGTTCTCCTCAAGCTCCGGTCAAGGGCCCCTTGGTAGTAGCGCTATTTCGTTCCTTGTCGTGGCGCTCCTACTCAGACCGGTACGCTACCGTACTGGCATTGGCCGCACTGACAGGGTGAGGATCATGTTACCTTGAAGCTTCTTGACGGGATCCGCGGTGTACAGGCGAAGTACACGCTAGGTGTCACCGATTGTCCAGGTCTGTTATCTTTCTGGCCATCCTTTCGCCGAATCGCATCAATTGAATTTCCTTTCCGTTAGTTTATTGTGCTGTGGGCTACGCCCTCGATATGGATTCACTTAGAGAGAATGGTAATGGGTTAACAGCGTAACTCAATCTTGTTGGACCTCCGTGCAACGAGATTGGAAGGTTACCGGTTATCTCTATCTGTCTGACCCTTCAGGTCACATATGAGCCTGGTAAGCACGTGTATTCCCTGAATGCATTCCTTTCCCGAGGCGAGACTATCTTTGAGTGTGCATGTCAGTCCCTTTGACAAATCAGCCCACCAATCACTTTCCGAAGCCAGAAAGTCTGAGCTCTCCCGTGACGACACGTGGTGCACTACGCCCTAATCACATACGATGGACTCCCCGTTCGCATTCTGGATCACGCGCCGATCCCCGCATCTCGGAGTGGATGGTGCGATCCGATTTTGGTATTCGAGGACAGATATAGATATTCACAGGTACAAGGTGACAACGATACCATGGCATTCGCTTGATTGACGTGTCTCTTACTTAGCTCGCCGTCTGCGCTTCCGTTGGACACCACATCTGTGTCTCCGGTGGCTTCTGTCCGGACGTCCTGACTGGCACGGTATAGAAATATGGAATAGAGATAAAGCAGGCCGTTTAGATAAAAACGTTCTTTCATTTCCGCGCGGTCTCACGTTGCATATTCGCTAGGTAGTTACAGATCCCATCCCTTCTACCTCGAACATCGCTGGAACACTAACAGTTTCCAATTTCACGGCGTCTTTCTATTCAGGTTCGCGTCACCCTTTCTAAGTTACCTTCTCTTCGCTCTTATCTGACCATGGTGAGCCGTGCCCAGTGCTGCAGGTCGGACATCATCCTCGCGTCACATCCATCTTCGGATCGATTATTGATACAGTGCCGCATCATCGACGGCACCTCGACCTGTACTTCGTCAGAGGCTGGGACCGGAAAAGTGATATTGAACAATACGGCCAACCGATCAGCTTGCCCATCTAGCCGCTAAAATTGGGGCTTCGGTCCTATTCTATGTAAGTGGTGCAGGTGGACACTACGTGCTTGCAGCGCATATCCCCCAATATAGCTTTATCCGCTGGACTAACCACCCGGCACGCCGCGTGCAGTAACGTAAAATGATTTGGAGTTGCATCATGGTTACTAGGCTTTAACAGTCGGCCCTGTGATCTTTCCCGCCCCAAAATGATTTTATTATAAACCTGGTTAGTCAACCCCGGTTCTTGTGTGGTCGTAGATGCATGGGATGCTGACATGTCATTACGGCGGAGGGAAACGGACAGGACTGTACCGATCATGTTACCCGACCATATGCACGATTGTGAGGTCATTGCGCATCTATGTGGTACATATCTCCACTGTTCATGGGTACTATATGCCCTAGTTGTGAGCGCGACAGACAAGGAGTGCTACCCAAGGATACCTATATGCATTATGGCCCTTACATTCACGAGATTGAACCGTAAGGCTTGCGACCACTCGACATCATCATTCGGGACGGAAAATCCATAATGTCACGGTAAGTTTGGCCAGGGCACCTGGACTTCGCTCGGCATCGAATTCTCTGGACTTTGGTGAGATATGAATCAACTCAAATCTTCATTCGATGGTCATTGGTAAGTAGGGCGACCTTGTCTTCAAGGTCCTTGGTGACTTGAAAAAATACGGACCGTCAGCGGCCCCTATCAACTCTTCATTGGCAGTTCTTGCGGCAGTCTCTGAACCAAGCTTACTGTTAATGGATCTCTTACTTACGATGCAAGAGGCCGCAATGAACGCGACGTACTTCGATGGTCGTATGGAGCCCAAGCATCACAATTTGATCGATCCCCTCATCGTATCACGTGCCGCAATCCCAGCGCGAAGCGCCCGTTCGTCCTTGTTTCCTACGTATACGTTCGCCGACAGACGGACCGTCGTCGGGTGAGCGGCATTCTCAAGCTTTGGCTAAGTAGTCCCGACTCGAATCTGTCGCTCCACCGTAAGCTGAGAGAGAACTGGAACAAATGGACGTACTTGTACCGTAGCATCTTGTATGGTCATTACATTTCAACCCTTCCGAACTCCGATGGTAGAAGCGGACACTTGCAGCGTTGGTGAGAGTTACCATCTAGTCAATTTTAATCCGCGGAGTTGATGTTACTTTTTCATTCTGCAGGTAGGAGCACCAACGAGCACTCTAATCGATGGATGCGACCCGCCGCATTCACGCCATCCTTCCTTCACAAACGGCCACAGTGCAACTTCTCATGAACCGTGTAGATGGCACCGTGTTGTGCATGCTACTTGCGCAGCTACAGCAATGCACTATTTCTACACCCGTACTGGGCCCTGTTTCCCCGGTTCGCCCCTCAGTCCCGTTGACCCGAGATATCCCCTTTCAGTACGCCCTCATCGCAAATGCGTCCCCCCAACGGCACGTCACCCGTGCGCGCACTCTCTCTTCAATTCTCGCATGAGCGGGAGTCTCTCGCCGTTACCGTCAGTTCATGTTTGGTAGCGACGTCTTGTTCGCTCCCGTGCTAACACCGAACGTCTCCTCTTTCGGGTGAGTCCACTCCCTTCCTTGTGGGGCCGGGCGCGCTTCCACTCCCTCCAAATTCAACCATCCCCCCTTTTTTTTCTCCACGCGCGCGTGCGCCAAAAAGGTTTCCTTCCTAGTCGCGGACAGGTCATCTGGGGTGACAGGTACCGCCACAACATCGTGAGTCAGAGAAACTTTCCTCTTACAGGCGGAAACGAAAAAAAAGGACGGTAAGCATAGACCTCAATGCGCCTCTCGGATACACCCCTTTGCTTATGCGCTCGGGCGCCGCGCCACTCTTGCGTTCGCCGTCGGGGTTTATTACCCGCACGAGCGCCGCGGCGCCGTATGCCCAGTTCATTTTTTAAGCCGTGAGGGTAGCGCCAACGGTACGTCTTCGGCAGTGATGGCAATACGACATGAATGCTGGTGTACAGCGCGCAGTGTCATCACCAGGAGAATTTCTTCTAAGGGGGGTGTCCTCGGTGTCGTCCAGTTTCTGGGCGTTCACACAGTTCTCGGGCGTGTACCCATAGATGGAGTGGACGTCCCATTTCGGAAATGAGTCATTGATTCTGCGGTCTAGCATCTGGTCATCTCTGGTGAATGGATGATCCGCGATTCCGTGGGGGTAAAAAAATTACAGTAAAAAGGGTCATTGTACTACTGTACCAGTGTAATCGAAATCACAATGTGTTTTTTTGCTGTTTTCGGTAGTGAGCTCCTTTCGCCGATAAGCGCTCCCCCTGTACAGTTCTCATCAAATGCGTACCCCCGTTGTTCGACAAGACAAAAACCAATTACAAATACCCAAGAGAACAGATCGGGAGTTTGTGGGCTAGATGCGGTGATTAATTAATATAAACCTGTTTAATTCCCTGACAACCAAGCGCCACGTCGACCTAAACCCAAACTTAACTTAAACCAGGATTGATAAAGTTAGTGGTAACTTTATAAGCCGCGCACTCCGATTCGACGATACATGTTATGCTTTTGTTTATCGCCGTGTGTCAATTCGGACGTCTTCGGCCTTCAAACGGATCTCCTGTGTGAGAGCCGCGCTGAGGATAAGTTCCTGTGAGTATACGAGATGTCCTGCTTCGGCGATAGGCCGCCATATGGAGGCATCCTCTGGACAAGAAATCACATAGTGGTGACCTGATGATGACCCCTTGCTACTCAGCGCGCGGACTGTAGGATTCTGTTGGCGTAACTGTGGGGGGCAGTCCGTCGTCAGTCACGTACTATGGGAGCGACAGGGCTTTGGGACCAACTCACCTGCCCCCCGTGCGCCGATATGACGTTCTTGAGTAGTTTCTTATCCAGTGGCACTTTGTTCGTCACGTAGAATATTTTGCCGGCGAAGAGTTGGCCTTTGTTTCTTTTCGCACGCTTCAGCGCGTCGACGAGGTTGAACTTCCACTTCTTCTCATTGACGGGGTCCGCAAGCACGTACTTATGGGTGGCTGTGTGCCGATTACGGTGGAGTAGGAACGAAGTGAAGCCAACCACGTACGGAGCAACTTTTTGGCTGCAATAGAATCCCGTACCCATCGTTCTGTAACCACCGCGGGTGCCACCGCCATCGCGCAGAGGAGCTTTTCGGTACGTGCGAGGGTTTTGACGACTAGATGCGTGCATTCATCGGGCCTCACGCCGACCCTGGCACCGAGCCTGACCAACGCCTGACCAGAATAGAGGCGGTTAAAAAAGAAAAACGAGAGCCGTGGGATTCACAAGCAGGGCTGTCCACCGCACCTTTTCTTCGCTTTCGTCCAGGGTGACTTGCGTAGCCAAGATCCTTACGGAGTTTTCGCTGTGGGTCCTACCATGTCATCATATCATCAGAAGCCGCTGGTGGAGGGGAAACGAAAGGAGGAAAGAGAAAGGTTCGATTTCTACTTGCCCTAACTGGGAGTCTCCCTTCTTCAATTTCGTGCCCTTCGCCGTCCCACCCTTGCTTGATGGAATCTCCGCTGACCCTCGGGAACTAGTTCCGGTTATGTCTGTGCGCCCATCGTCATCACGATCCTCAAAACGATCATGATGAGACCTCATGTAACCGAGCCGCCGCCGTTTTTTGTGTGCACGCTCGTGTTCGCGTTCACCATCAGAAGACACGTCTTCTTCCACTGCAGCAGCGTGCTGGGTTGACGGGCGCTTCCTACCCTTGCCCAACGGCTTCGCCAATAAATCCGTTTTCGTCTTCTCCTGCCCCCGCTCACGCTCACTTTTGGGGGAGAATTTGGCCTCTCGTACCTGACCGCGCCGCATCTCCTTTTCGAAATTGACGACGTCCGGCATCACTTCTTCCCTCAATCGCTGGGTGGCCTTGTTGGCTGCGCTGCGGCGCGATGTTCGTTTTGTTGATGGACCCTCTTCACGATCCGTGGTCGTGTCAGCAATGAAGGATGACAAAGGAGGGGCTTCGTTGTGTTCTCCGGAAATGGACTCCATGCGAGAGACACTGCCACTCTTGGATTTGGATTTCACAGGGCTGGCCTTCGCCTTCGTCGCCGATGACTGCCGTGGGGACTTGTGGAGCGCCAACGCCTCGCCTGTCCCTACAGGTGGCATGAGGACCGAATCTAACCTGGGAAGCGGAGTCGTTGGGCGAGACTTTGATGGCGACTTCTGTCGGGGAACCTTCGATGCACCCTCGACAAAGGAGCCAGTTGCAATTGGAGCCGACTTGAGATGCGCTGACATTTTTTTTGTCTGTGACGGTATGTCCTCCTCGGGCGTCTCTCGGTCGACTCTGCGTCTGCGCTTTCTAGTCGATGAGGGACCGTCGTGTATTTGCTGGGGTGGGTGGGTAGCTTGTCGCGAGGGAGAAGACCCCTCACCCGCTCGTCCAGAAAATCTTCCAGTCTTAGGTTTAAGAGGTTGTACTGATCCACGGGAAACCGCTGGCTCATCGACCTGCATATGATCTCCTTCCGCCTCTTGAGCACCCGCGGGCTCAGATGGTGCATCAATGTCCATCGCGTGTTCAGTCCCGGGTCTGTCCATGATGTCCTCCGTTTCTTTGGCCTTACGAGCGGTGGGTAGTCTCATGGCCATCTGAGACAGATTCTCTCCATTGCGATGGTCCGGATCGGTCCCCACAGGAGTTTCGTTATCTCGAGAAAGTGCCATCTCTGCTACGAGATCCGGAAGTGTCTCGAGGATAGCCTCACGTTGCATGCCGCGCTCACCCAGATGGTCGGAAAAATCGAGACCAGGTGGGAAAACGACATATTTTTCGAGCCCAACGGACAGGTTCCTCCATTGAATAAAGCAATCCTCTAGCCATGTGTGATTGACTACTGGGATGGACCAGTTACGAGCTTTAGTCGCCTTGTTTCCCGAGATGCTACGGGTCCACGACAGAAGTAATTCATCAGGAGGATCATGTAAACGACACGTTAGGATGGACGTACTATGCGGCTATAAGTACCGTATTTTTCCCTGACATGCTCGGCGTAAAGGTTGCGCCCATAAGCCCAATGAGCTTTTTCAGGTAATCGCGAGCATCGCCGGTGTAATTCGTCACCGTGATCTCCTGCACTGCGTAATCAGTATCCCCGTTTGAAGTTGACTACAAACGATACGCACGTGGGCAGAGAACCCCTCGATGGGTTTCTTCGGAATTGGGTAATGAAGTAACTGGGCCGTGGGTGTACCAATGGTCCCTGTAGACTCCACGTGAAACAGCCATGTAAGTGACCCAATGAGCTTCCGCCCGTTTACACCCTAAGGGTGAAGTCAGCTAAGGAAGCCACGATTTAAAGCCAAATCGATGAGAAAGGCGGGTCACCTGCACATAGAGAGGTCCCCAGCGATGCCGTGCTACCAGAACATCGAATTCGCACTCCGCGTCTGCATGCTGAGCATCGTGATCAACGACTCCTCCTCCTGAGCGGGCAATACCAGCCTCTATGGCTTGCCGGCGACCATCCGAAAGCTCGAGGTCGGGGCTGAGCAATATGCGCCTACGGCCCCAGATATCCCGCGTCTCCGCTTGGCTCAGTTTCACTTCTTGCTCCGCTGTCATAAGCGCGGCTTTATACAAGGCTTTTTTATCTTGAGACAACTTGTTCTGTGGCCGCAATAAGCTATCTCCCACTTCGCCCATCTCGGGGCTCGGCTTCCCGAAAGTAAGGATCGTGGGTTCCGGCCACTCATACGCGGCAGTGGAAAGACCGCGGATGCCGAGTCGCACGGAATCATCAAACCAGTGCGGAACGAGTACTTTGACTTGCGTTTCTTTCTGATAACGTAACGCAGTCTGATACTTCTCTGATCCGGGACTAACAGCGAATAGGTGCGTGACATCGCGAGTAAGTCCAGCACGCCACTGCCCCCCGAGCGCCGTGATTCCGGCAGATAGGACTTCTATATCAGATTGCACAAGCTAGAAAAACGAGAAAGAAATATCAAGCGCGCGAAAGAAGGGACTACGGAGAGAACGTACATCGGTGGCACACGCCACGACACCTGAGAACAGCATTGCGGGGTCGGGGGAAAAGTGTTGTACACTAGAGTGATAATCAAACACAGCACATAAAAGCAAGCTCATTCACACACAGCTGAATCCTTCCAAGGATTAAGGATCGGTCGACCCAGGAATCCTGGAGGGTTAATAAACGGTTAGCGCTTATGCACAGCCCAAGCTCAGGGGACGTACTGTGACCGTGACCGATCCTTCCTTAGCACCATCTTGTCCTTCATAGTCGAGCGAGAGCGTGATTATGTGCGTCGCTTCCCCTAGAAGTACAGGTAGCCCGCCGTTATGCTCCAAGAGGAGGGTGAGTTCGGCCTTCCGCTGGTCTGAAAGAGTGGATGTGCAGAAGAACGTGACTCCGTCAAACAAGGACATATTGTTAGGGCCAAGTATGAGTGAAGGGAACCAAGATAATTTCTGTGTAGGGTGGTGAGACGAGTCACCGTCGAGCGTTGCCGACACGCGTGCTCGCCGAGTAATTAAACCGACAAACGCGTCCTCCTCGTCGCACGTGACGCGTGACTACTCTGTCACGTGAGTGGATGCCCCATTTGCCGCCAGCATCGTTGTCCCAGACGGCTCGAATGGATGAATACGTTTAGCTCCAAGCCTTCGACACACCCATTCGACTTGAACCACGGTGACCACTCCAACAGTATGTACTCCAAGCATCGCCCTCGTTCAATTGCGTATTGATTTGCCCTCCCGCCCTGCTCCTCCTTGGCCCGTTAGAATGAATGAATGGACCCCATGGCCCTTATTGAATGACACTCTGGCTTAGGCTTATGATCGACATATCCATTCGAGGTCACTGTTGGGGTGACTGTCACCAACCTTCGATGCCTTAACCAACTAACTCTGATGAAGTGGATCAAAACGCCCCCTGTGCCGCCTAATTAATAATTCTTGGCATCAGTGACATGTATATTTATGTACGTGGGTGTAAACACAACTCGTGTCCGGATAGGTTTATCTTGGAGTCTACGGCTATATAGACAAGCACTTGCGAGGCCTATGCGGCCATCTTGTACATTTTTAGCGTCGTAAGCGTTACACCTCCTGGTTGATGCCGCGGCGTCGTGTCCTTACTGTGCCCGTGGACGATTCAATATTCAGTTGTCACAACCATATCGGACGGGTTCGCGAATCAGATCTGGTTTTCCGATGCGTAAAGAGTGTTGCGGCCCTGGCGGCGCTGAGAGATTAATTGAGCATATTAGTTGAAATATTTATTAGAGAAATATTAGATTCAGTGAAACCTACTTTTTTGGCAGATGATATAAATTAAAATAATATGCTCTATGACTGAGCTCGATGGTAAAGTACAGTTAACTTGGTCTTGTTAACCCGTTATGAGTTCCCTCACAACCACCATACCTTTACTGTATATTTGTGCCTTCAGGGTTGGTTGTTCATATCTATTACGTGTACTGATCATCAGCAGCGACCACAGAAAAAAAGGAACGCGTTGGCGCTTACGTTCTCTCAGGCGCTTGTTCCTTTTTCAGGTGAAGTGAACGCTAACTAACTATCCTCGTGTCAGTGTGCAAGCCATGGTGCTGGTAAGTACGCCGCAAGTAACGCCTCCTTTGTGTGTTATCTCGCGGGTCACGGCAATTTTTGGATGCATTATGATGTGCGTTATCACGGCGGTTACCGTGCTTCCTTTTATCTGGCTAACAAAAGGCCGGACTTCTAGATCTCTATAGTATTACGCACGTTACTGTAGTCGTGGATCCGATCCGCGCCAAGAGTTGTAGATCTTTGTGCTCCCTGTTTTCGGTCGGAGTGTATTAGTGTAATCGCACTTCCCGTTGATCCACAACGAGAAGGTCCGAGGGTAACCGCATTAGCTCTCGCATTGGCATGGCCAAGTTTGTCAAGGGCTCTGCGCACGCACTCCCAGTGGAAACCTTGTTTCTCAGCCATCAGCGCTTACTAGATTCGTCTAGCTGTCGGAAGCCACCCCATATCTCGATCAAATCATTTACACGGCGACCTCTACGACTCTTCTCTCCCAATTGAGGGTCGTAGGCCAGGTTGCGCCTTATATCCTTCACAGCTCCGATGGCGTAAACATACTCGTATCTTTCTGTATCTAGCTCAGGATATGACCGGTTGGGAATCAGTGCATATAGAGGTAGTACAGCCATTCGTCTTGCATCCATCCGTCCATCTGATGTACTTGTGCGCGGTGGCAATAAGGGGATACTGCCGTTCGTCGCTTCAAATCATACTTCGACAGGAAATGTTCTATGAACGCTGGTCTCATCCCCCCCGCAACGGTGGCGCGTGCACATCGTAATCGAAACCCGTAATATCTTCTGCGGAACGTATTTCTTATAGCTCCCGGTTACAGGTGGCCCCTTCATATCGTGCAGTTGATCACACGGACAAGTCTGAGGATGTCCGCAATTCTGATTTCAGATATTGTGACGACGGTCAGCCTTCACCAGCCTCCGGCGGAGAGGGTCTCTATGGGCGCTACCGACAATGATACCTTTGGTCACGCCCGCGCACAAAAGCAGGATGCACATAATAGGACAGGAGTTGTACACATTGTGGGTAAAACAACTCGCGCTAATAAACTAGCCGCGTGCCGGGCGTGGTGCTAGTGTACCTCTCTGTGGTGTTACAGTAAGTTATCTCCTCTCGGGAATTGTAATACGCAACGGAGAGGGTGGGAATTACCTAAATTTCCACCCCTGATCTCAAAGTTCGAACGTGCGGCGGGATTTCCGCAGTATAATAACGATAAAAAAACGTCTCGCTGGGCTTGAGGCTACGAATTTTTTTCTTGAAGGAATCTTCCTCTGTGGGGCACAATTTTTTGACCCCGAGAAATGGTAGCACACCGGCATTGAGCGGAAAAATGGACACAATGGATATATAAGTGCTTTATAGGAAATAAACGCGCCTTCGACCCGCCACATGACATTTGCAATCCGCACGCGCTTGTAGTGGGAAGGATCAAAACACACCGGTAATATGACACGTGGCAGGATGGGCGCGCGCCCCCCGAACGTGTCGGCGTCCAGCGGTCCCCTCGAGACAGTCATGTTGCTTGGAACCGCCTCGCTGGTGTTGACAGGCTCATTTCAGGCACCAGGGCATTAAATTTCACCTTCGTTCATTATTTGAACACTCGAACTTAGCATTCACAGGGACTGTAGTCTACTGGGGGAGCGTGAACTGATCTTGGAGCAAATGGAGGAGGGACAAGGAGGCCGTAGAGCCTTGCTGTGGGAAGGAGAATAAAACAAAACATTGATCGGACTTGGCCGGGACTGGACTAGTGCCGAACACAACCGACGTTCGGCAGTCGGCGGTGCCTCATGAAACCCAGGTCAGCCCCGGCCATCCCATCATGATCACCAAGGGCGGACAACATTGCTGAGGTGGCGTATCTGTCAGGAAGCCCCTAGGGGATGCTCTGGGGTTCCCCTTTGAGGTCGGCGTCACAAGAGCAATCGAGCGCATTGCACTTACCATCTGCGGGACGCAGCTAGTCGTACCGCGACGGGGGCGGTGTTACCAGTATATCATCCTCAATTGCCGTAGCAAGAGAGCGAGTGGGACACAAACACATACCGTCAAGCAGTCAACCCACCATACGCAGTAGAACTCATGGATTGCGCCTCCTCACCCATCTCATGACACGCCTGAGGTGAGGGCCCTGGGAAGACTCAACTATTTCGCGACTCACGACTTTCGAAACAATCGTCACGGTGTTCTCGGAATTCAAGATGAGAACTGCTCCAATGGAGCGAACCAATTTGGGGAGGTGAGCGGTTGTGAGATCTTAAGGGACTCCGCCTTACTGATGCCTGAAGTTTGAGAGGAGAAAACGAGGGTATCACGGCGCTGGACGGCGCTGAAGGAGTAGCTTCGAATTGAGGCTAGCCAAGAAGGGCAAGGAAAAGGCCGGGAAAAAAATTCTAAAAGGCAACCTGAGGCGCGCCTGGACTTTGGATATCAGCTGGCGTTTGCCTTTGTGGAATCTTCGATAATTATGGGAAAGGGATTAGAGGGCGGCGGGGAAATCGTCGATTGGTCGAGCCGCGTTTATGGGTCCCAAGCGTGAGGAGCACAGCCGTTTCAAGGGTGTCTGTTATAGCACCTCCTTAGCCGGTGTCAATGACCATGGGGCGACGAACAGGAGATCAGCAGATTCCCCTTCCCAGAGAGTCAGTTGCTTCGCTTTGATCCCGTCCTCATAGGGTGTAACGTCAAAAACCCAGCGTGGCTCAGGTGATTTGGTCCTGTCGTTTCCCCCTTCGTACGCGGTTGACAGAAAATTTATACAGTGAACTTCACACACACACCACCCTGGATCCCCTCTCCCTTCCTAAAATCACCCACTCTATCGTAGGACCCGCTTGCTCTCATAAGCCGCCGCCGACCTTCTGGAAATTCATCCGCGACAGGCCACTCCCGATCACGCCGCAGTTCGCTCGCCTGACATACTACTCGCGCGACATTGCCACTCACGTACTTTCAAGTTCAAGACGCGTCCCCCCTCCACCGACACCTCCCATTATCCACGCTCGTGTCCGCCACTGATTTGTCATCATGAGCCGCCTTAATTCTTTGATACAACATCCCCAAGCCAACTCAGACTCTGTTACTTATCGTCGTTCAGACAGGAGCAGCCCCCACCCCGAGTCGGATGATGGGATGCCGTACACCCACCGCCGCACGTCCGTAAAGGCGGATGAGATGGCACCAGGTCAGTCCTGACTTAACGGTTCAGTGCTCATAGTAATTTGCTGATCCGTCCCATAGAGGACACTCAATTGACCTCCCAGGCACTCAACTCCGATGGCACGCCTCGACGACCCATGAACGCATTCATGATTTTTGCGCGTCGCAGGCGACCTCAAGTTTCTGCGGCCAACCAGACCATGCGCACTGGTGATATCAGTAAGATATTGAGTAAGGAATGGAATTCAATGGACATGGTGAACGACCTGACCGTGGTGTATTGTATGCTCCTACTTACCGACGCTTTTCAAGGGGGACAAGCAATTCTACCTCGATCAAGCTAAGCGCTTGAAGGAGACCTTTAATTCCAAATATCCCGACTATGTCTACAGGAGGAGGCCAAATAACTCACGTAGGAAGCGTAGGCCGGATGCGAACACAAACCCGTTACTCGACCCGTCAACCGCAGTTGATGCCGGAGATGATTTTCCAGCGGCGCACGAATTCGATTACCCGTCGGTCGACGTGCAGGACCCTGCTCGAGACTTGGCTCCCTCGCGTGGTAGTTCAAATTCTGGCATGGCGTCGGGATATAGTGATAGCTCAGGCGTCTCCTCACCACACGCAACACTCTCGTCCTATGGGTACTCTACTCATGACTATCCGGCGACTCACATCCCTGCTTCAGGCCCACGTCTTCCGCACCTCTCATCGCTTCACGTTCACGACCACCCACATCCAACATCCAACGAGAATCCTTCGTCGACCTCACTCTCTTCTCACCACTACCCTGACACGTCGATGCATTCCCACGCGTATACCAGCTCTCACGCGTCTCAACCACCTACGGGTGCGCCATCTTCAAGTACAAGTGGACCAGACCACGTCGCAGGTTCTTCCATTTGGGGAAGCGTCCGTGGCGATCACGGGAGAGCCATGCAACCAACGTGGACCACTGCGCCGTCCGTCATACCGCCGCTCAGTGGTGGAGATCAACTTCGCGAGCGAGCAGCCCCTCCGATTCACCAAAAAAGCGAGGTATATTCTGATCCTTCGCCGTGCGCCTGGTCGACTCCGACCTCCCAGCCCTCTCCGGCTATTTCTAGTGCTTCCTCGCACGTGTCTTCTCAGTCTTCTAACGGTTACCCCCTTCAGACACTGTCGTCGCCGTTCTTTCCCCCCTCTCACTCACCTGGGGCATACCAAAGTTCTGCTTCGTCCTCCTCCACTCCATCGGGGAGCCCAGAAAACTACTACTCGTCTGGTTCTCAACTTCAGGGAAGCTCTTACGGAGGTAGAACGGGTGGCGGGTACGAGCAGGCAACCATATACAACTCGCATCCGGTGCCGCATGCCAGCACATCACATCATACTTCGAGCGCTCATGAGGTGTTTCAGGTCCCGCAACCACAATCACGGTCGTCGCGGCCATCCCTGCACTCAGCACTCGATTCAGGGATGCCCACTTTGAATTCATCCTCATCGGGTAGCACCGCTTACACGAGCTCGAGCATGGACCACTGGCGCGCGAAAATAGGCGGGCAGTAGTAGTGAGATTCTTCTTGCCCGTTTCTTGAAACCTTTTGGTGGGTTTATTGTCGGACTTTGGTATAATTGCTTTTTTTTGCTACCGTGCCTGCGACGTCTGAGCCCTAGTGTTCTAGATCTTGATCATTCATTTGCTTGATGCTTACCCTCTCCTACATCCAGGTCGCTATACCCCTTCGCTCTTATCGCAGGTGTCGTCATCTCAGTTTTGCTGTGCATCCCTCTGCCACCCTTTCTCGTGTATCATGTACAAATCTACTCTTGTTTCCTAGCACATCATTTCTTCTGCTTCACCCTTCAAGTAATTGTTATTCTCGAACTCTGTTCGAATCAACCCCATGAGGCATGCGGAGTTGACCTTTTGACGCCGGAAGAATTTCTGTCACTAACCGAATTTACGGTGTAAACCGTAACAGGGTAGATATACGCCATTCGCCACGCAACGCAACCCCTTGTGATCAAACGCAGCTGAAGCATCGGGTTTATTAGGGCAATGTCTCTGCGCCGGGGACATTGCGATCTTTCACTCGAAGCGGGAAATGCCGATGTTCTGCGTAAATCGCATCATGAACACGTTTTTGATTTAGACCCGAGCAGTACGGATCAATGAGCACCCCTTTGACCCCCAAGTATGAGACTACTCTCACATATGTCCTTAGCGCTACGATCATGACAAGGGTATGTCCATGTACGTGTAAGTGTGTGTTTGGGGAGTGATCGAGCCCTTGAGTTTCTGGACCACGGAACAGACCGGTTTCGGTGAGGGGCGCTCACATTGAGGTAAGTCACTCTGGGCCGGTGCCTCAAGAGACGAAACGCACGGAATGAGAGACGGGTGGGATGGGTACGTATCGGAATAGGAGGTAGTACAGGACGCTCCGCACCCGAAGTGTTAGGTAGTCATTACTGCATCGATTCTGTATCTGTATCCTTCAGTGCTAATGGACTGTCAAACTGGTTAACCAGTTATGAGAATGATGTTGACGTCATTCATCTTATCCAGTGAGTGGCAGTGACGAGGGTGTACAGTATCATTGAACGGTACGGTACTCGTACAGTAGATTTGTGATCTCTACCCCACCGTCACGGTCTTGCTGACCAGATAAATGGGCACCGACCGCGACGCTGCTAAAAAGAGCATCGCGGCCCACGCAAAAATAACTTGAACATTCGCCCCATGAAGGGGTGGTAGCGGTAAGACGAGTGGTCAACAGGCCAATTTTTTCTCCGCACGGGCATTTTCATATTTAACCTCACTTACCTTCAGCTGCCAGTGCCTACCCATCTACCGGAAGAACATCGCTGTGATCTGATGCCCCAGTGCGAGTGAATAATTCATGGTTGGTGTAATCGTTATACTGTGATGTGATGGAAACTGACAACTATACTGATAGTAGGGTCATGTGTCTCCGCACGGCTCGAAAAGGATCCGGCCCGGATCATATCATGGCCAGATCACCGTGGAGGACCGGAATACACTCAAAGGCGACAACTCCCACGGTCAAAAATTAAAATCCTATCTGCTTCTTCCAAAGCAAAGCTTTTGATTTTCTAACACTGTAAAAGTATGTTACATGGCAATAGTTATAATCTATCTCAGTGATTTTTTGTGATCTGACAGTTGCGACGACCCAAAAAGTGAATTTAGAGCGGAGTTTGTCGGAGTTTCCTAATTGGGTATTCGGCATGCTGGCTTCTTGTTGCTGCCTCATGGCTCGACGATGCCCACTTCACGCACCAATACTCTCATCACAATTTATGAATTTTAACCCTCTTTTACATACCCAAAGTCGAAGAAGGGGTCTTCAGTAAAGGGTGCATGGTGCTCCGGGCTGGAATAGTGGGGGTGATAACAATAATCGAGTCGGATAATGTGCCACACTACAGCCACTCACGTACTCACCCTGTCCCTGCAGCACCAGTGTTCACACGCCATATCATCATCCAGCTCACTGACCTCTGGCCTGCACTTGTTTCCTGATAAGAAGTGGCATTTAGACAAGAGTCAGCATTTAGAATCAATTTTTACTGTAATTTTATATTTTATGATCCAAAAAGTGAATAGTCACGTGACTTTTAGGTGGTTTCTGAAATTGCAGAATTACGCTAGTTTAACCAGGTTTCCCTCCAAATTTTTAATTTCGGGACTCAGAACCTAAAATTAGCGCCTCCAGAGAGGTGCCGCGTCTTAGTGTCACACACTGTAGTCAGAGTCGAAGCCCGGCGGCCGTTGTTAACGTTGCCACGCCCACTTCCATCATCAAAATGTCTCAGTCGGATAGGATTGTTCACCCCGTTGTTGACTCTGCGGCTGTTTTCAAGGATGATATATTCAAGAATAAAGTTCTCCTCTGTACCGGTGGTGGCTCTGGCATATGTCGTGTTATGACCGAAGCTGTGGTGAGTTGAACCTGAAGTGGTTGTTTGCGTCTCGACTGATGCGCTCTTTCCATTTATCAGATGCGACATGGTGCCAGCGCCGCCATCATAGGTAGAAAGTAAATTTTGCTGGTTACTGTGCATGCGAACTTCTAATTTCTGAAATGATCTTAGCGAGGAGCGCCTAAAAAAGACAGCCCATGATCTTTCCGCAGCCACCGGAAGCTCCTGCCTGGCCGTCGGGGCGGACGTCAGGGATCCTAAACAAGTTCAGGCCGCTGTTAAGCAGATCATTGAGAGGTATAGTAGGATTGATTTTGTCATCAATGGTAATTGCCCCAAACACACTTTTTATCTATCCATTCAATTCCCACCAACGATCACTGGCTTTCAGGCGCGGCAGGAAATTTTCTTGCTCCCATTTCTGGCCTCTCCGAAAACGGCTTCAGGACTGTAATTGAAATCGATACGGTAGGCCCCCCTTTGTGTTCTGTTTTCTTGATCTTAATTGTTGAATTCTGCCATCCATGAGCTTGGAACGTATCATACTATCAAAGCCACTTTACCCCATGTGAAAGCGACAAGGGGATCGTACATCCATGTCAGTGCAACCTTACACTACCGTGGTGTGTGCTGCCTTTTCCGAGTCTAACTCCTTCAGCATCTGAATATGCATACCCTCCAGGCACTCCTTATCAAGTACACGTCTCTGCTGCGAAGGCTGCGGTAGATGCGACATCCGCCGTCCTCGCTGTGGAAGAAGGTCCACATGGTGTACGTTCCAATGTAATCGCACCGGGCGTTATTGCTGGGACAGAGGGCGAAGATCGCCTCTCACCTAAGGGCCCAACCGGACAGAACCATTCGCCCTTTCCCTTGGGTCGCAAAGGAGATTCCAAGGATATCGCCAACACGGCAGTCTTCCTGTTCAGTGATGCGGCCAGCTACATCTCTGGGCAGATTCTGGTTGTTGATGGTGCTTACGAACACCTTAGAACGACCATGTTGCCATATCCCGAGAGCGTTCTTGATCCTGCGTCGACCAAGCATCTGATAAAGGCAAGGATGTAGGCGATGGTTACAGTTATGTCTGTGGGATCACCCATGTAATTCGTCACCCGCCGGAAGGGGACCTTGGCGTGCGCGATCAAGAAACCGTTGAATGGAATACGATGACTACTGAAAATTACGTGATTGCAAAGGCTAGTTGCATAATGCATGATCGTTTTTTGTATTAGATAGACAGAAATCTGAGGGCGTGTCCTGTACATACAATTTCACGAGCAATTCTTATGAGATGGGGTTCCCCATTGTAAGTTTGTGAGTGATTTATCAACGGGATGCCAGTAACGCTACTTTGCACCAGCAACAAACGGGGCCTCGAAATGCTGGAATAAAATTAGTCTGAAACGTTGCAGTGACTGCATACGTTCAACTTGAAAGCAGAGTGCGGCAAGGTACGTCCGATTATGTCGCGGTGATCCGGGAGTGTTTGACGAACCACCCTAATGGAGAATGAGGTCGGAATGTAACATATGGGGAAACATCTGAGCCACATGCCAGGGGAAACGAGGTGACGGAAATGCGGTTGCATCAATTACTTCGTACACAACCTCAAACAGGCGACAGGTATACCAAATCCAAGTCAGCCATTTCAATGATAAATTAGAATTCTTCACAGGGCTTGTCCTGGTACCGATAGGAAACGCATTGCTACAAGATCACGTCAATTACTTGGTACCTTAAGGGTCGTGGCAGAATGATACCATTACCAAAACGCCGTGACAGGACGCAAACATAGCAGGAGTTAGAGCGCGTCCATGTGGAACCCAAAGATCGCTCAACAATTACTTGTTGAGTAAAAGTGACCAGTGACAAACCTGTACCGTTTGCAGCGGTGGGTGAAGGAGGAACATGAGGCTTCGGTGCTGAATTTTGCGTCAACACCAGAATGGGGAATGTTCTGTAACCATCTTCTACCGTACTGACAAAAATACTTGCAGAGCCCTTTTTTCGTGACTGACTGTATGTCAATGGCACACCTCACCCTCTGCCCCCTCCAGGGCCCTCCTGTAGAGACGGGGCCAAAGGTTGGAAGAAAGATATGCCACGACGAGGTTGAGGGCTGCTGGGAGCCTCAGGATACTGTGAGCAAGGTTGCATAAAATTCTTACTTTGCGGCAAGCGCTAGGAGAGATAGTAATTCACAAGGGTTCAGCGGCAGATGTGAAAAGACCTGTGCAAAGCGACATCAAGACTCAATAATGCAAGAGAGGGCCGATCGGACCATTGTCACCACGGATGGACGCATCTCCGTAACGATTTGTCACTACTCCGTTTATATGCTCTTCTGTCTGCTCGAGGGCGATATTCATGTACCAATCGAGGCAAGACAATACACCGGGTGAGCTTTTTCCGGGCTCGAGGCATGGGCGAGGAGAACATACCACGATAGTCGACACCAGATGTCAAGCGGGCTACAACACGGCGTTGAACACGCTTCCCAACTTCATTTTTCTGGAAGTCCGTTGGTGACCCGAAGGTGACTGGAGGCAGAAGAAGGCGATCGAACCCTAACCTAATGGCATTTGATTCAATCTCTCGACTCGAGGCCAGATGACTTGACTGATAAAGTAGTACTTCTCTCAGTTGAGCTGGACTCCCCCACTTCCCTTCCTCGTACGATAGTCCCTAGCTGGGTCCTCTTTTATGTCAAATTCTCATTCTCTTGGGACCAAGGGACACCGCGACCCACGCAATGCACGCGTCGGTAATGAGGATGCGTCGACTCCTAATTCGGATTCACTTGACAGGGTGCAACCCACTCAAAAGTCACTTTCCCGTCCTACGCTCGAGCAGGAACCAAAGCTCTCTTGCGGAAAACGAGAAGCAGAGACAATTCCGGCCGATATCTCCCACTCCCAGCACATTACGACGTCATTCCACTTTGAGCTACTAGTACCCAATTGCTTGCAATGGATTCCAGATAACTGGACCCTGTCGAAATGGATGACCGCCATCCGTTGCGCAGTTTCTGAATGGGCCTCGCTGCTGCTGCTCATCATAAATCCATCCGCGAGAGCAATGGGTCAGGTGCGTCATCTGCCTCAAGTTCGAGCCTTTATTTATGGCTCAGCAAAGGCTGGATTTTTGGTTCTGGTCGGTATGTAGACCTGGAACAAGCAAGTTGGATGTTTTCTTAGTTTTTTATTGTCAGCTGGTATGTTATCACCTCCCAGCGATCCCTTTGTGACCAACGCAGAAAGAGAAACCATCATACTCCTATCTGTTCTTGTGGCATGGGGGTTAGTACATGCAGTATCGGAATGCACCCTACATCACACGCTGCCTTTTGAACAGATGGGCGAGCTTAGGAATTAAACTCGCCAGTTTGGCGCGTGCACATACTGACCACACCGCAGCCGTCCATGACATCCTGGCAGGGAAATACATTGAAGCGGCGGTGAGTTTGGCTCATCTACCTAAATTTGCATCCTAACTCGTGCTGCAGCCTTCCATCGTTAATGCCATTTTTCTTTTCTTTGGTTCTGCATTTTTCTTGTATATCAAGGCGCACCGAGGCCCTGGTCCGTTTGTATCCTCAACTATCCTAGCATGCATCTGTCTTGGCGGGTCTTGTCCCTTCTCAGCCGCTGCGTTCAAGTCACAGGCTTACTCTCCTATAGACATAACCTTAACAACGTCAGCTTTATTCCCCTATGCATACTATAAGGTCAGATACAGCAGATCCTACCAAGTAACCCGCATCTAAATGATCTAATGAGATAACAGCCGGGCGAAGCGGTCGTTATCCCTGTGACATTACACTCAGCTTTGGCAATAATGTCATCGGTGTTCATCTTCCCTACTTCCGTTGCAGCGCAATATACCACCGGACTCCGAGCGGTCATAAGTCCACTGAACGCCAGCTTCCGCCAGCACCTCTCCCTCCTTGATATGCCCACTAACTCTCAAGAATTTTCACCGAAAGCTGTCAGAGCTTCGGCTTCGAAAGCTGAGGGCGCTCTCGCGCCGCTTGCCGCCTCGGCCCGTCTCTTGACACGCGATATTTCTTGGGGACGCTTTTCTGGGAAAGACCTGGATAGCATGCGAGAGAAAGTTCAACGTTTGGTCATGCGGGCGCATGGAATGAATGTATATTTCTCCCTCACAGACCCCACGCGTGAACGATTCCCCATCACCCCTAACCCGTCCCGTCCCGGTAGTCCTGCAGTGGGGACGCCCAACGTGTCCCGGCCCTCGTCGCCAAGTCGTACAGAAGAGACACCGAATGCTTCTCCTGCTTTGGCTCTTCGTTCTACCGCTGGTTGCTCCCAGGTTGAGGTCGAACAGCATAGAGGACGATCAGTAACGCAACGCCAGTTACGCCACCCCCGTTTTGGGGTCGACTCCCCCCCACACTCCGTCAAATCCCATTTTTATGGCACACTGTTCCGCAGGCATCACCAAAGGCACTCGTATGTATCTCTGGTTTCTGGTGTCCACAACCACGATCATCTCCGTGAACACGTCGTCGGAGTGTTCGAGTCCCAGCGGTATCTTGATCTCGAGTCACAGCACTTTGCGCACCCTCTGGCGGCATACTATACTGAACGGTCCACTGCACTTCTCCGCCAAAGTTGCGAGCCAATGCTCGGGGCGTGTAGTTCATGTCTCGATCAGTTCGACATGTGGCTTCGTACTTCGCGACACAACCGCTGGATATTCTGGTTAGGTGGCAACCAGTGTTCTCGTATCCAACAAGAGCGTCTCGATGAGCTATATCGGGTATGCGACGAACTCACGAGGACTCTGAAAGAGTTTCGGACATCCCTCAGGTTCGTTGGTTCTGCTTCAGCTTCAGATTCAGAGGCCTTACTTACGGTTGTTATAGACACATGGTTCTGGAGCCGTATCGCGAGGCGTTTAGCGACAACCACGAAGGGTGTATGACAGGAGGAGACATCCCACCGCATCGCTTTCTCTTTCATGCCTACACTTACCAGTACCATCTTATGGAGTTTTCCAGTGTCTTGATAAGCACTGTAAGGTCACCTTTACGTTCTTTGTTCTATCTAAACTACCTCTGTTAGCTCGAATATATCACAGAGCTTGAAAAGAATCGATTAAGAACTCGGTTTTGGCTTCCCACAATGTCCTTTCACGACTTTTTCCGGTGGAGCATATGGGACACTAATGTGAATCTTGAGCGTGAGGATGATGAAAATCCAAGTTCGTTCTGCACATTATACAGTTATCCCAGAATTACTGAGACACGGTAGATATTATACAGGGAAAGGAAGGACTCTGTGTTGACCTGGGCGTGGCGCAACGACGCGACCCGGATGCGCTCCCACCGGGGAATATATTCGAAGCGATTATGAATCTACTCTATCATGCGTTTCAGGCGCTGTCCCATGGGAACCAACTCTTCGCCATCAAAGCTGGAATTCTCACTAGTTGGCTCCTCCAGTTATCACCTAACGTCGGTTATTAATGTATTTGGGAATAGCGCTCCTCAGCATTCCTTCGTTCGTCAAACCGTCTGCTTCTTTCGCTTATGGTACATCTCTAGAAAAAAACGGGTTAGCTTACCCCTGCTGATTATATTTATCGTTAGGCGAGCGGTTTAACTGGGCCATGTACAGTAGGTTGCTTGGTCTTGGAGCTTCTTCACTGACGTTTCGCTACGCACGTGTAGCTTCATGGGTCAACTCACGCTCGCGCGTTTTCGTGGAGACACTACATTTGGTCTCGTAGCACGGATCATCAGTACGTTCGCGGGAGGTTTGACTGGTGCAGCTATATGGCACATTTCCACGGGAGAGGGTAGGGGCAATCCGTACGGCCTTGCTGTGACTTGCGCCATTGCCTTTCCGTTTTTCTTCTACGGGCGGCTCTATTGGCCTGGTCCGTCTGTCTCTAACATGATATTCTTCACAACCACAGCACTGGTTGGTATCCATCCTCGGAAAAAGTTATCAATGGGGCTAACCCTTGTCCCCCCGTTTAAGGTAATCGGTTATTCATCGCAGAATACCCATTACGACTTTGGCGAGTTCTTGTACTACGGAATAAGCCTCGCTTGGGTACGTGGCTTCAAATGTGCCGTGTCGTCTGCGTACTTGACCATCGTTTTAGAGGCGGTTTGTTCTCGTGTGTGTGGGGGTATTTGCCGCGTTGTGAGTTTCACTCATGCTATGTATACGTGTCAATAATTGCATTTCCGTAGCATTTTCTCCTTCCTCCCCCCATCTACTACCCTTCGTGGGTACCAACGGCAGAGTCTTGCCACCACTGCTTCGGAAATTGGCTCAGTATACTGTTCAATCGTGTCATATGCCACATCTCCCCATATGGAAGACCCACAGAATGTCATTCAGAGCCTGATTGCTATCCGCCTGAAACTTAAACGTTCCATTGTTTTACGGGCTAATATCATCTATGAGGTAGGCAGTAACTTTACGCAAGATCTTCCCCGCCTCCCGGCGCTGAGATCGCCTCATAGTTTTCTTTGCGTGGGCGATGGCCAGCGGAAAGGTACCAGAAGATATTGGAAATCCAGCTGTACGTGCATTTTTGACTCTATATAGGGTTGGATCTTTCGCTTACTATTCCATTTATAGCGAAATCGCCTACCTTCTTTCGCATCTGATGTCAGTGTTACAGCATCTCGAACCAGGCTGGACCCGAGCGTTCCTGCGTCGTACCCGGTTTTTGGATCCCGATTTTCAAGGGGACATCCTCGCAGTGATCTGTAAAGGGATATCTAATTTATTTTTTTGCACTCTTTCTGATACACGCTAATCTTATCTAGGTATGATATCAACTGCTCTCCGCACTGGTGCTCCGTTGCCTCAAATCACGCCATGCCCATTGCTCGACCGCTTTATACTCTATCACCACGGACTGAATGTAATGCGACACGAAGATGATGATAATTATGGTCTTCCACGAACGATGTCGATGGATGTCCTCGAAAACGAACAATACATGTCAGTCTTGTAAGTTATCCTGCTCCAAACGACTCTGATTTCGTACAGGTGTTTCTGCGTCGGGGTATCAACATCCTTTGGCATCATGACACGCTTCGATCGCTTGATGCATGCAACGAAGGAGCTTGTCGGTGAACAGTACCACATTCGCGGTGTCGGGTACATATCGAAGGTTGAGGGTGTGGAAATGAGCCCAGGCACGGATATCGTGCAGCCAATACACGATGCGTGATGAAATCACGAACTTTTTTCTGTTATCGGATAACATATAATTCAAATCATGTCATACATCAATCTAATTGTAGTATTAATATTGTAACCACGTGCTGACAGATCTTATCACGATCCTCGTGATAATCCGAGCGGCTAGTTGCTACGCGGACCTGTCACCTGCAGTGACCACGAGCCGATGCCAAAGCCCGACGAGTTGCCCCACTTCATCCTTATATCCCCTGCCCCTCGTGCCGACTCGGAATCACTTGTAAAGGCATGGATGCAGGCCATTACTACTTTACCATCAAATTTGCAAACCCACTTCACCGTGCTCGAGGGCATGTTGTCTAGCCTTCCGCCTGACAAACTGCGGTGTGATTGTATCGTTTCGCCAGCAAACTCGTTCGGCATCATGGATGGCGGGTAAGCATTTTCTCCACCATAAGCTCCTCCCCCCTTTCCTCTTCTCCTACATCAAATTATTAATTAATGAATGAATCATGTATTATTTATCCCCGAGGAGGTTTGACCTTGCGCTTTCCCTTGCGTTCCAGGGTCAAGGTGCGGACGGCATCAAGACGCTCTCTCGCCATGTGCAGCGAGCTCTGTGTGCTCGCTGGCACGGCTACCTGCCCCCAGGGTCCTGCCTCATCACCTCGCTCCCCAGTGCCAGTGACGTAGAGGATAGTGGTGCTGGTGATGGGAATCCGTTTGGGACATCCTGCATCGCGGTCTTGCCGACGATGCGGTACCCAGTTGACGTTCGGTGGCATCAGGATCTCGTGTATAACGCGGTATGGAGCCTGCTTGTCGAGGTCGGTCGATGGAATACGGAAATGGGGGCTAAGAATAGTACTTCTGCGCATGACGGAACCGAGACCAAGGCGACTCGGCGGACGATCAGGCGGGTATTGATGACTGGGCTCGGGACGGGGTATGGGCAAGTGAGCGTAGCACGTTGCGCACGACAGATG
This sequence comes from Russula olivacea, assembly GCA_963926505.1. Classification (NCBI taxonomy): domain Eukaryota; kingdom Fungi; phylum Basidiomycota; class Agaricomycetes; order Russulales; family Russulaceae; genus Russula; species Russula olivacea. Next base: position 78,373 of record OZ004879.1, on the reverse strand, counting down.
ATACTGGCCATCAAACACTTTGCGCAAGGCGGGGTACAAGAATATGCTGACTGGGGAAACGTCGATAGCTTGATCAAAGAAGTAGACGCTACTCTGGAACTGTGAAACGAAGACATGCTTCATATGTACTACGATAACCATTTCAATGATATTTAAATATTATGACCATAAGATCCGCAGGCTGCCGGGCGCAGCGCGGCGACCCACTGGACTTCGACTCCCCACTGCCTCAAGGCCCTAGCATCCTCTCCGGTCATTGTGCGACATCCTTCTATGGACACCTGCTCAACCTTTTCAAGTCCTTGTTTGTTATTATTTCCGATAGATTGCCAGGGAATTGGACTCGCTATAGGGAGATGCGCACCCTTGGGTAACCGCTTAATTGGGCGCTTTCCTCCCGGCTCATCACGTGATGCGGTGATATCGTCCTCAGATGCAAAACCGTTCCGCAACTTGATGAGACGCATGAGGGTAGCAGATTCGACTCCATCGCAATACCAGAGGTGGATGTGGCGCAAATGCGGACATACTCGCACCCCGGCGGACCCAGACCCCGAGCACGCCACGGCGGGGGCAGGGGCGGCGAGGGCACGGAGCAGCGAGGCGACACTATGAATGAAGTTGCAGTCGAGGCGTTGCAGGCGCGGCATGTATCCGAGCATTAGAGAGGCTTGTTCGGGAGAGATTGCGAAACCGGAGAGCAAGAGGTGTGTCAGGTGCGGCATGCGCGGATCGCGGAATATACTTTCTAGACGTGGCAGTTGGGGCAGCTGGTCCAAGTCGTCGTATGCCAAGCACTGTGGGCCTGTCTGATGTAGGGACGACTTTCTGTTAGACAAAGATAGCGTCTCGAGAGCTGGGAAATAAAGCCGGAGAAATGGGCTGCGCAATACGTCTCCTGACGAGCAGTTCGCGCGGAGTATCTTCAGGTTTGATAGTTCGAGGACTGGCTGGACGGTCGCGCGGTCCCCTACGTGGACGAAGGTAGGGTGTAGCAATGTGGCTAGTTTTTTGCACTTGCTCGGACTGGCGAATGCGATATCGAGGACTTCGAGTCTTGGGGATGGGAATTGCAGGAGCAAGAGGTGCAACGTTTCGGGGTGAACATCTGTCCACTCGAGATCGCGAAGATGCTCGAGGGGAACAGGCGGAAGGGCTCTGGAGCTGTCACCTCGCCAAGCTGCATCGTCCTCCCATCGGGGCAGGTCTTGCAGGCTCGTGTCAAGGGGAAGGGAGAACACGGGCCCGGCGCGCAGAAAAGCTAGTCTTTCGACGCGTGGCGTGCAGGCCAATAGACGCGCGAAGTACGAAAGGCGTAAAACATCTAGGCATCCTGAAAGTGGAGAATCGAGTGTGAGCGTAAGGTCTCGCAACATGGGTAGCTGGCCAAGCGCAATGCTTGGAAGCGGAATGTCGTGCAGGGTCAGGGTCAGAAGGGCTGGGAAGCGGTCGGTGTGCCAGGGGTTGCTATGCGCGCGTTCGGGGTCGTTCAAGAGTAAGCGGTTGTACAGGTCCCTAGGAGTGGCGGATACGAGGGCGAGATTGAGGGACTCGAGAGATGGAAAACCGGGCGAGTGGTTGTGGAGGTAGGCGAGAGCATTAATAATGACATCGTGGTGACCGTGGATATGAAGAGAACGAAGAGGAGGAAATGCGTGGAAGATATATGAATCGCCGATTCGGTAAGAATCCCTTTCGCGAAGGGCTGATATGCTTCTCGGTGTAAGTAGGGGCGTTTTTCTGTTGGTCTCGCTTGACAGTACGGCGCAAAACACCTCCGTAGGATTTCCCTTGGATCTGTCGAGAAAAGTCTGAGTGGAAGACCTTACAGAGGCCAGAGGTGACAAGTCGGAAGGGATGAGAACAATGCGCCGCCAGAGAGTAGGCGTGGAAAGTGCTATGGCCCGCCATCTCTGACACACGTGAGAGATATTGAGGGGCGTAGTGTCCAACGGTGACTGGATGGGATAAAGGGGGTCGAGTATAGCGAGGACAAAGATATGAATAAGAAGCTCCGGCGGGAGCCAGTTAAATGGGATGTGGTCTTTCTCGAGTTGGCTGCGTTGGGCCTCAACAATGTGCATTTCGTGGGTGACGGCGTCGATGAGAGCGCGAAGCTGCGACTCGCGGCGTTGGAGGATGTCAATACGGCCAGCAAGGATTGCGGCGTTCTGCTGGGGCATGGAGGAAACAACTCGAGTCCGAGTCGCAAGACCCCTATTATAAAGTCTAAATTCTCGCATGTGTGATATAACTTACTGTATCATATCATATCGTCAAATGCATATCCGTCAAATGCAACGAGGCCATCATAACTCATCGTCAAACTTACCCCTGAACTAAGGAAGCGAAATATATACTATTGTTCACGACCCTTCCCTATGGCACACATACCGTGACCATAGTTCGCCTTCAAGTTCTCGGATATGAGCCACACGAGGCAAAAGGACCAACGGGACCAACATGAGGCAAACGCCTACAATTGTCATCCTTGTGGGGTTGAGGAAATTCAGAGTTATGATCGAGGGGCTCTCAGGCTATGCATGAATTCGCATTGTACGAGGGTACAATCGCCTCTGTAGATATCGTCCACCAGTGATGCTATTGGAATAGGGAATGACTAGTCTACGGGCTAGCTCCTGTGGCGGCCATACGACAAAGGATTCTCGTAGCGACAATTAGCTTGGATGAATATTGGACAGCGACACTTGGTAACGTTGGACTCCCGCGGCCGCACCACACAAGTAGCTCAGGTCCGTACTCCGAGTCAGTACTTACAGTACTGAGTACTACGTACTACTCACTGATACTCAGTACTCAGTTCCCGTTCATGCCTTTGGCTTCGTCATACAGCTCGTATGTCTAGATTGTGCACTAAAACTCACCACAGCCTCCACGGCATCGACCATATCTTTTCGTTGCCGAGCATACATCAAGAGCGGTCTCCACGTACATGACAAGCAAAATCTATCACGTGATCGGATAATATTCGGCTTTGATGACTTTTCCTCTAGTACGTTAGCCTACGGGTTCCTCAATATCTCTGCTGCCCAATCGTGCGTTGACAGTACTCAGATAGGCATCTATCGCGATTACGAGTCAGTTTGGCAATTCCAAAGGGACACAGAAGACGTACTCCAAACAAGGTTGACAACACCGACGAACACGAAGCGAAACTGCGGAGGGACAAGTGCAAAATTGATGATCTGCGTAGGAGTATATACCGCCCTACGGATGCGAGGGTGCAAGTTAGGTCAGAGAGTCGATCGAAAGAGGTGAAGCGCACCAGCCCCGCATCAAGGTCGGCGCATACATCTGGAATATAGTATATTCGACACATGGTTGGATATTTCAATGAGAATGAAGACGTACTGTGCCCAAACCATCCACAACACCAGATAAGCCCTTACCTTCCATGAGGGACATCGACGTGAAAAACCAACCCACGACAACTGCATGGCAGACTAAGCACCAATATCATGACGGGGCAGGAAGAACGAACGGGGGGCCATGAGCGCCTGATCCAACCACGTCTGGCGATGATGGGAGGTCAGCGTTTGAGGGATGTAGAGATAGATAAACTAACGCGGTAGATCACGGCCTTAGTAGGGCTAGCGAAGCGCAGCCGGTTGAGAAACGCGATCCATTTCGAGACTGGAGGCCCAAGCAGGCAGCCTTGCATAGTGCATACGGTGCCGGATGATCGCAGGATAATCAGAGCGGTATAAAGTGGGAAATTAGCGTATCAAGGGTCACCTCCGAAAAAAGTGAGACGTGATGTGCGCGAAAACTAGATTGAAAATTTGTGTGAATGGATAGGGTGTAGTGTGTGACACGTACATCGTGTTTTTCCCGCTTTCTCTCGATAGCTTGTTGGGCAATGATATCACCGGAGGCGAATAGAATGGCTGAGGTCACACATTGAGTTGTTAGTGGTCTTTTGAGAAGTAGATTGCTGGAAATCGTTAATACGTAGGTGTTTGTACAAGCATTGGCCTGAAGACTCACCTGAAAGAGCGGAATAAAGATGCCATACCGGGCCGGTGCCTATAACTCTTTTTGGAGAGCGCGTGTCGCGACTCGCGTGACGATGGTCACAGGGCCCCCTCCTGTTTCGGGCCCCAGATTGATTGGGGGCCAATTCGGCCCCCTTCCCTATCGGGACGATGGCTCCCGCACCTGATTATCACATCTGTTATTGCAAAATTGCAGGGCAACATTAGCCGGATACTACCTGTGGATTCACAGGGGTGCCTGGGGCCCATCGTCCCCTGCTTTTCCCTGCGGTCCCCAACCTTTGGAATTCAGGGGCCGGTTTCCCACGTGTTCACACGCGTTCTGTTTGCTTCCCAGGCCCTTCCCGCGTGTGTCCCGCCCCTCAGCAAGCTCCGATGACGCGTCCTCAACGCCTCCCACATCGAGCTCGTCGTCTCTGACAGCGAGCACGCATACTACCCCCTTCCCTCTATGTTTTATACAACATATACTGTATATATGGTTGGATTTGTAATAATGAGTAGATTCCGAATATAGTCATTAAACACGTGATTTCGGAAGTTATTGGCATGCGCATCAGTTTTTCCTGGAAACCCGGAGCTGGCTCGCCGGGTTGATCTCCCACGCCAATCCACATGACTTTCTCGCGCCTTCCCGCACGTGTCTCCACCCTCGGCAAGCTCCGATGACGCAACTCCGCTGTCTCCCACGTCGAGCTCACTGTCTCTGACAGCGAGCACAAATACTGTGCCCTTCCCCCTACAACATATATATATTGTTGGATTTGTATTAATAAGTAGAATCCGAATATAGTCATTAAACACGTGATTTTAGAAGTTATTGGCACACACGTCCAGTTTTTCCTGGAAACCTGGAGCTGGCTCGCCGGGTTGATCTCCCACGCCAATCCGCATGTCCCGCATGTGTCTCCACCCCCGGCAAGCTCCGACGACGTGACTTCACTGTCTCCCACATTGAGCTCATCGTCTATGACAGTGAGTACGCATACTACCACCTTCCCCCCATATTTTGTACAACATATATATATCATTGAATTTGTATTAATGAGTAGATAACAAATATGACCATGAAATATATGATTACACAATTTCTTGGCACCTGTGGTTGTCAGGAATCAGGAATACAGTACTCGAAAACCAACCAGAGCCCTTCCCATGCTGATCCACGTGAGTGGCTGCTCTTGCTCGGCAAGCTCCGATGATGTGTTCTCATCGTCTCTCACATCGTGCTCGCTGTTGAGGACAGCAAGCACTCACATTTCCACCTTTCCCAACATATGTATATCATTAAATTCATATTAATTAATAGAATACAAATATAATGATAAAAATTGGGATTACCGAATTTTTTGGTGCCCACGGTCCCTATCCCCAAGAAAGAATACCCATGTGATTATGTTGAAATTGTGGTGACACTGATACTGTATATGTTACCTGAGCTATATTATAGCGTAGTCATGGTTGGCCATGTTTCATGCGTCTTGGGGTAACCTCCAACAATGCATCTTCGTCATCTCCCCATCGTGCTCGCTGTTGGAGACAGTGAGCTGCTGCCATCACCCACACCATCACTGATGTTGTTGTCCTCACCGTCAATGCCGCCCTGCATTTGCTGCCACCTGAGCATGCAAGTTGCGATCGTCTATCAGAGTTGCAAGCTACATCATGCACAGTCAGTAAATGATCCAAGCCAAAAAAAAAAGAACTTACTACTTTCTCCAGCAGACAGGCTGTGAGGCAAAGGAGGACGACCTTCCCCACAAGTAACACAATGCGTACCATTGTGTATCCTAAAGGGGGGATGTCGTCACGGCCAAGCGCTTCACAGAATTCCTCTATGATGTTCAGGAGCCTTGCATTTGCGCTAGAGAGCATCAGCAATGTTGAAATAGGAGGAAAATGAGAGACACACCTGGCACCCCAGCCTAGTGTTGTGACAGCTATAAAGCCAGAGCTAGCCGAGAGCCAAGCCAGTTACCAGCCGATTTTTTTGAGCTTGAGTAGAGCCAAGCTTCGGCTAATTTGTAAAAAGCCTAGCTGAGCTGGTTTACGGCTACTTGTATGGCTCCACCGGCTCCAGGCGCTGAGCGCTGAGCTGCGAGTGGCCGTCTCACTATTCAGATATGATGTTTTCTTTCTGTGGCATTGCTTCGCTGAACGCATCACAGAGGGAGAGTATTGTGAATTTCTCATGGAACACAGTAAACAGTTACAATACAGGCTGAATTCGTCTCTCACACATACTGCATGCTACAACGGGGCTACAGGTTAGGCTCGCAGTCGCAGACTGCAACACCTTTCTACAAATGACAACCCTATCAGCCAGTGACGAGTAGGGGCTTGGTCCGCATTGTTGGTGGCATCTGATTGAGTAGCATTATGCACTGCGCGAGGAGGGAGTGGAGATACAGATAGTCTGGTTTGTCTTCAAAGCCAAGGGACCGTATGTGCTGAATAAACTCGATAAACGGCTGTGGCAGGCCCTTACAAAGGGTCTTGGCTGTTGTCACTTGCTTTAACTTCAAAACTTCATCATGATGGAATTGACCGGGATGGATAGCGATGCCTTGCCAGGGTAGCCGTCCCTTCACTAGATAAACAATAACGTATGCCAATGACTCCAGATCGTCGCATCGCGATTGTGTTAGTCCGAGATGACTGTTGATTGACGAATAACAGACAGTGCCAATGATGTCAAGTCCCTTGACTTGCGTGACATGTTTATGAGTGACTGGGTTGCAGAAGAGCCGAGTGAGTCTGAAGTCAATAAGAAAGACTTGGCTCGACCTGTCACCGGCACCTATCATCATATTGTCTGGTTTAACATTGAGGTGAACGTAATGGCGATCATGCAGTGACTTGAGAACCGAAAGCTTAGAATGAGATGTAAATAAAAGCATACTTCAAGCATAAGGAGAAAATACCATCTGTTTTGCGTAAGTGAATACAGTGCTGGCATCGAGCACACCCAGTTGTGCCATTTCCTCAATTGTGCACCCAAGGCGGCTGAGCACCATGACATTATATTGCCCTTCCATCCCATACCAAAGCATCTTGGGAATTCCACGGATTCCTGAAGTTGCCTGATAAATGTTGTATTCATGCTCGAGCTTTGAGCCACATTCCAGGGCAACCTCAAGTTTCACAGCTACATCTCGCCCCTTCTTGATGTCTCTTCCCAGGTAAACCATTCCTAAACAGAGTGAGGTAGGTATAATGGCCCAGATGGCATTCAGATTGACGTACCGAAAGTCCCAGCACCAAGTAGCTTTCCCACTCGATACCTACCACCTACTTGTATAATATCCGGGGTTACGGTTTGGGCACCAAATGCTACGTACGGCCTCCGAGACGACGATGAGGTCCAGGTCCCTTCCCGCGCTTCTTCGCTTCTTCAGCCCACATGGGCCACGTGCCTCATCAGCACCCTTATCATCATCATCATCATCATTTCCCTTTTGCTTTCCCTACGTGCACCAGTTGTGTTCTTGTGGCAAATCAAATGAATTTCTCCCTTCCCCCCTTCTTTGCCCACGGTTCTTCATTGATGTTTTCATCTTCCCTTGTTGTCGGTGGGTGGTGGGTGAGGCCCATGCTTTTGGCTCTAGTACCGCCGGTAGTTAATGTGGCATCATGACTGAGGCTCGAGCAAGAAGAGAGGTTCTGGGGTTCTGGAATGAGGCTTGCAGGAGAAAAAGACCAGGGGGACAGGGTCAAAGTTTCCCCGATCAGACCGGGAACGGAATCAATTGAATAGTAAACAGTGATGTGAACGATGACCGCGAAAGGGGAAATGTGGATGGACAGGGACGGTCATCCAATGTCGGTTCCATCTGTACTGACTGTACGTGGCCAAAAACAGGACCACACTTATCGGGTGGGCATGTCTGAGTGGAAGAAAGGAGAGGGGAGACAATTTTAAAATAAATAAAAGGCAGAGAGCTGTTTCTGAACTTGTAACTGCCCAGGAGAGGCTGACGGCGGCTCGGCGTCATTGGTGGGGAGGTGGGCAGGGCAGGGCAGGGCAGGACCCTCTGCCGATGGTCCTTCGACGTTCCATGGATGGCACTGACTGGGTGACTCTGATGCAGTTGTCATCTGTGCACATTAGGGGCCAGGCTGGGAGGGCAGTCGCGAGACTGACTCAGAGTGGGAACGGGCTTCGAGGTGTCCAGAGCCAGGGATGTGATGAACGTCAATAAGACGTCGGTTAACGGTATCAAGAATGAAGTGTACACAAATGTCAATATGTTTCATTTGTGAATGAGATTGAGGATCGTGGGTACAGGCGACAGTACCTTGGTTGTCGCAATAAAGAGGGGTGGGTTGATCTTGAGGAAAGCCAAGTTCCTGGAAGAGGGAGCTCAACCAGATGACTTGGCGGCCGCAATATTGACTCACTGGTTGGCAGATGCATCAGACAGCACGAAGAAAATTAGACCAGGCCATAAGCTTGACATCTTGCTCTGCACCAGCGGTTGTGCAAGTGTCTCTAGTAACCGTGCTTCATCTGCTTGGGCCAAAGGCTTTGCCAAGTTTCCTGGGCTTAGTGTCTCACGACGACCAGCGTCACTTCCCTCAACATCAAGTTCTTCCTCAAGGACACCTTCTACGTCTTCTACACTGCTCCCACTTACACCCATCATCGGTACTTTAGTCGGTATGCCACAATCTGCGCCTACCCTTACAGACCAAGAGCGAGCATCTCAAGAAGAACAAATGGAACGGCGTGACCTTCGAGCAGTAATTGAAAGAACGCATTTTACCGATACAAGGAAGAGCCTAAGATGTACCAGAAACCGAGGAGCTAGATTAGTGGTGGGATGTGAGTGGACCTGACTACGTGTGAAGTCTTGCTGAGCTTGTTTTGTGATAGGATCATGAAATGGCCCGCCCGCTTCTCCTTCCCATCGCTCTTGATGTCCCTCCGGTACAAGCATCGGCAGTGCCTTGTGAACGAATCTTCTCCTCCAGCAAGGAGACTTGTGCACTAGAACGCAGTCTTCTTTCGGTGTCGATGCTGGAGGTCCCCCAGGGTATGTACATACAACTTTTTTTTTTTGATTTCCATAGCTGTAATCCGTAGCTGTAACACGTCATCGTCATGCTGAGCCGAGCCGAGTTATGGCAGAACTAGGGGAGTTTCGGGTAATAAATATTATATCATGTGATGATTATGTTTATATTCTCTCGCTCGCGTGCTTGTTTCCTGGTAACCACCACCATCGACATCATACAGAGCGCCACGGTGACACGTGTGCGCTCGTTGATATCATGGTGGGTATTACCCAAGCCTGTGAAAGAGGAGTGGCTGCGTCTGCCATGGCAACCTATCCCTCCCTTGAAGCGATGAACTGGAGTCTGGGCATTCGTCTAGGGACAGAGGAACAGTATGATGTGCAGACTCAACACTTCTATATCACCAACCTGGGAACGGATCGAGCAATTTTTGGTTACCCATGGCTAGAAGAATTCAATCCTGCCATCGATTGGAAAAAGGGACAATGCGAAGGAACACATGTCCGCTTGAAACCAACGACACAAGAACCACCAGAGTGGGCCCGGATATTGGAATTGGTATTAAAAGGTCGTTGCCTAGCACGAAGAATGCATCTGGAAATGGGGGAAGAGGTACACGTAGTAATTAACAAGACCAATGTGGCCCAACAATGGGCCAAGGCAGCCCAAAAACAAAAAGAAGTCATAACTGAAGCTTCCATCCCGTCACAATACAGCGAATTTGCTAGTGTATTCTCAGAAGAAGCAGCTAGATGATTCCCACCCGAACAAGAGGACGATTACGCCATCGAATTAAAAAAAGGCACCCCAGATACATTCTCCTGCAAGATCTATCCAATATCCACTCCAGAAACAGACTTTCTTTGCACCTGGATTGATGAGAACCTACAAAAAAGGTTCATTCGGGAGTCTAAATTGCCCTACACATTGCCAACATTCTTTATAAAAAAGAAAAACAGCGATTACCGAGTCATCCAGGATTACAGACAACTAAATGAATGGACAATCCCTGACACATCCCCTCTCCCGCTGATTGGACCACTCATCGAAAAACTCCATGGAAGAACCCTCTTTTCCAAATTCGACATACGATGGGGTTATCACAACATCCGCATCAAAGAAGGGGACAAACCAAAAGGGGCTTTCAAAACCCCATTAGGACAATATGAACCCATGGTCATGAACTTCGGACTCAGGAATGCCCCTGCTACCTTCCAAAGAGTAATGAATAAACTATTGCGACCTATCAAAGCACGTTATGGAGAGGATGTTCAAGGGTACATGGATGATGTACTAATTGCCACAAAAGACGACATCAAATACCATCGAGAAGTAGTCAAAGCGGTCTTACAGGCAATGAAAAAGGAATCATTCTTTCTCAAACCGGAAAAATGTGAGTTTGAAAAACGAAAAGTCGAATATCTAGGAGTACTTTTGGAAGAAGGGACTGTCCAACTGGATCTGTCGAAGGTCAAAGGGCTAAAGAGTTGGCCAACATCCCTAAAAACGGTCAAAGAAGTTCGAAGCATGTTAGGGGTACTGGGTTACCAACCCGCTTTCATACCAGGTTTTGCAAAAATTGCTAAACCACTCACTGAACTGCTGAAAAAGGATAAACCCTTTTCCTGGACGGAGGCCTGTACCCAAGCAGTAAAAGAACTCATACACCGAGTCACCACGCAACCAGTATTGGTACATCCAGACCCTGGAAAGGCATTTGAACTAGAAGTAGATGCCTCAAATTACGCTACAGGGGCTATCCTTTTCCAACGAGACCAAAAAGGAAAACCACGACCTATAGGGTACCAATCACAGACCTTCAACGATGCAGAAAGGCGATACGACATTTATGACAAAGAACTCACGGCGGTTGATCGAGGCCTGAGTAACTGGCGCCACCTCTTACTTGGCAATGAAATTATCATCCACTCGGACCATGCCAATCTCACATACAATCGCCATCCCCATAAATTGAGTGATCGAGCAAAGCGAGCACTCAACTGTATTATGCAATACTCCTTCATCATCAAACACAAACCAGGGATCCTCAACCGTGCCGATGCCCTATCTAGACGCCCAGATTACCGTTCTCACACCGACATACAAGAAGAGGTTGGACTTCCACCTCATGTCTTCGCACACACTATCTCCGCCACGGATCTGGATGCCAGCATTATCACTGCGCAGCAGAACAATCCCGATATGATACAAACCCTACAACAAAAGTACCCCCTCCAACAAGCTCATAACCTCTGGTACCTCCACAATCGCCTCGTGGTTGTGGGAAACAACGATGTTAGGAAGGGAATAATCACCCTCTACCATAATTTTCCTACCGCTGGACATGCAGGAGGGTACAAAACCCTCCAATTACTAAACCGGGATTACTGGTGGCCATCCATGCGACAGGATGTAGCAAGCTTTGTAAAAGGATGCACTATATGCCAAACTACGAAACCACGAACAACTCAACCAAAACCACCTCGGTACCCCATATCCAGTGAGAAGGAAAGGCTCCAATTTGAAGTAATAGCGATGGACTTCATTACCAAACTGCCAAATAGTAAAGGACATGATTCGATCCTTACAATCACGGATCAAGGATGCTCCAAAGCAGCACTATTCCTACCATGCACTGAGAAAATCGATGCCGAAGGAGTGGCGGCCTTATACGCACAACGAGTCTTCCTACACTTCGGAATTCCCCACAAAGTGATCTTGGACAGAGACTCACGAGTCACAGCTAGGTTCACAAAAGAACTATGCAAGATACTCCAAGTACAACAGAATATCAGCAGCCTTATCACCCGCAAACGGATGGACAATCGGAACGGAGCAATCAGTGGCTGGAACAATTCTTACGAATCTATACTAATGCCGCACAAAATGATTGGAGTGATTGGCTACCAATAGCACAATACACTCACAATGCCTGGCCCAGTAGCACCACAAAAAAGGCCCCATTCGAACTAATCATGGGTTTCATCCCAAAAGCCCACCAGGCGTTGCGAACACATAATATCCCAAGTCTGTCACAGCGGAGCGCGTACATCGATAAACTACGATGGGAAGCACAACAAGCGATCAGACATGCACAAAGACTCATGACTGAGCAAAGAGGGAAGAACTTCAAACCATATCAAATCGAAGACAAAGTCTGGCTGGAAGCGACAAACCTAAAAACCACGCACCCTACAAGCAAGTTAGCCCCATGACGACATGGCCCATTTAGGATAACGGAAGTAATCTCCCAGATAGTCTATCAATTGGAACTGCCACCCCATTGGAAGATACACAATGTTTTCCATGCATCCATGCTATCACCCTATCATGAAACACCGATCCACGGACCAAACTACACGAGTCCACCCCCTGATATTATCGATGGGGAACCAGAATGGGAAGTGGAACAGATCATGGGAACAAGAAAGTTTGGGCGAAAGAAAGAACTACAGTACCGTGTCCGATGGAAAGGGTACTCTGAGGCACATGATTCTTGGGAACCAGCAAGAAACGTGCATGCACCAGGAATGATAGATGCCTTTAAAAGACGCCAAGAAAAGGATAAAAAGACAACCATGAGCGACCAACCACTACCATCGTCCCTTGAACTCATCGCTATCAACTCCATCATGGTATCCCGTGACTCTTCCACCAATGAACGCGCTACACAAATGCGGGAAGATGCCATCCTCGATCTACAAACCGTCGTTGCGACACAAGCAACAGCAATGGGCAACCATATCTCAGTCTCGTCCGGATCCACACCACCGTCCCCGGCCCCTAGCGTGGAAATAATAGCCAAAGGGCCCACTCGGGGAAGAAGTCCTACCACCCATGACCCACAAATCACACCTACAGAACGCATCAGAGACAGAAGTCCTACCCCCTATGTCCCACAAACCCCCACAGAAAGCGACATCTCTGAGTCACCACTCCCCATACTGCCACCCCTACCTCCTGCGAGGCAAGAACCCGACCACCCAGGATACCCATGGAGCTGAGCTCGACATATTGATGCAGCAGTAATGATACAGCACTCCTGGGAAGAACAAACCCCCGCACCATATCTGAGAATGGGAGTCGCCCCCACAACCGGAGAACCTACCCTCTATGGGACCAGAGGCAAGGGAGAACTGGTCTACGCGGTGGACCTATTTGCATGCCCCAGCCTAGAGCCACGAGAGGAGCCAGTCGGAGGGTACCCCCTTGGAGAACAAACCACCATGGACATCCCTATCAACCAGGCGATCCTGGACCTTCGGGACCATGGAATTCTTGCCGACGTCCACTGACTCCGCCAAGCCGATGAACGTGACCGAGCATTAGTTAAATGGCATGGATGCATCAAGAAGCTTGAGAAGTATGTCGAAGGCGAACGACACGAGTACTATGACAAGAAGCAAAAAATCACTAGGGCACGCATGGACATAACGGAACGGCTAAAGAGGGCAAAGTTGGCTGCACGCCTGAACCATGTCATCCAGCCCCTCAAGGCTGAACGCCTCCCAATCCGGTGGCCCGCACCAGGAGAAGTCGTACCCACACTCACAGCAGCAGCCGGACCCTCAAAACGACCAAGCAAATGTGGGTATTGCGGTTTCTGGGACCACCACCCTGAGGACTGTGAAATGCCCCATTACCTATGCACTTATAAGCACACTGGACGTTGCATGGTGCATCCCACTCACCCTTACTATCAAAATAACCTTCCGCAAACCTGTCCCTACCGAGGGCGGCAACATGAGTTGGGGTGGACCCACTACGACAAGGACGTCAATGCAAGGGACCAGGGCGAGACACTATACGAGGACAACAACGCGGAGTGAGCCGTCGGAAGTACGTGGGAGTACTTCCCTAAGAAAGGGGGTGATGTTACGACCCTACCAAAATTCCTGACTCACTATTGATGACTTGTTGACTGGACTGTTTTACCAATGTGTTGACTCACCATCTGTACTGACTCATTCGCTGACTGATGACTCTTACTAATGTGTTGGCTCACCATCTGTACTGACTCATTCACTGACTGATGACTGTTACCAATATGTTGACTCACTACCTGTACTGACTCATATGTTGACTCATCACCTGTACTATATATACTGCGCAGTAAACCAGTCCAAGCCCTAAGCTTGACTTGGTCTAGCAATCCACCTTTCTTGAACCACATCTGATCAGTCCCCTTTCACCTCTTCCATTTCTCACGCCTCCCTTAAACAAGGAGTGCAAAGCCACGCTTGGTGCTTGTGCGATAACAGGCAACTGATCACTCGGCCCTTTGGGCATACTCAGACCAGATGGCCCGTTGGAGCTGTGACAGGTTACTCCTCATTTCAGTCTAGTCAAATTGGCAGCAGCAGTGAAGAGTTTGACTTCCTTGATGAAAACTGCGAGGATGATGACAGTCATGATACCCCATCCCAAGTTGATGAAGCGGCTGACCCTCTGTTCAAACCCGCCCTCTCCCTGCCTACTCGGGACACAGTAGGTTCCCAGACTTCAGGGCTTCAGATATCAAGCAGTTTTTTGTCGTGTATGGAAAGGATGAGTCCGAAGAGAAGAGGGTTTGTAAAATATGCGGGTAAGTCTTGGCTCAATACGCCAATGATTGCTTTGATAGTGTTATATTAGCGCGAAATATGGCTTCTCGAAAGTCCAAAAGGTGTAGATAACTATGTCTACTGTACAGGTACCGGATCTTTGAATCTTTGAAAGCACCTCGCCTCGAAGCACAGCAATGAATACAACAAGGCCATTGTGGAGAACAACTGGAATTATCGCTTCTCATGCAATATAAAGTCCAATAAATACGACACTGTAAACCGCAATCATTCTCTTCCCTTGTTCACACAAACATCATTCATTGAGTACATCATTCGCTATATTGTTGCTGACGACCAAGTGAGTAACGCGTTCTCTGTCGCTAACTTATGTCCTCATCTCTACCTAGTCAATTCATGTTGTCGAGTGTCCTGAATTTCGTGACCTCTGCATGCTCCTCCGCCCAAGCCTACAAGACAAAGTGATCCCCCATTGAGACAGAATCCAAGAGGGCATCATAGAGCGATGGCACCAATGGTTCAATGGCTTGAAGCGGGAGCTCGCTGTGTGTACTATTTCTGCTCTCTGTTTTGCGTAACTCATTCGAAATAGGACTCACCAGGTCATATTAGCCTTACAGCTGACGTATGGTCATCTGGGGATCTTACATCATATCTTGCCCTCACCTGCCACTGGGTCTCCGATAAGGGGCCCAGCGGCTCCCTTCTACTGAAGTCAGCGTTGATTGGATTCCACCATCTCAAGCATAGGCATACCGGAAAGAACATTGCTAGGAATATTTTTCATCTTCTCAAACATGCCGGTATCACATTGAAGGTAAGAACTTGTTATGACAGTTGTTTTAGTGTATCTTATCACCATTAGGTTGGGTATTTCACTCTCGACAATGCGAAGAACAATGCCACAGCGATGCGGGAGCTAGAGGCCCTACTAAAGCAACATGATAATAACATCGAGTTTAATCATCTCAACAACCGAATTCATTGTTATCCGCATATCATCAATATCTGCTCATCTCATATTATTGCATCATCTACTCGTATCTCTAAACAATTTCTCGAATCCCTCAAATCTGAATCTGGCGGCAACTTGGTCTGTTCCAACATCGAAGGTGATGACGACGACGACGATGACGACGGCAACAACAACCGCCGTTTGTTTTCTCGGGAAACTGATATTGCCGAGCTTACACTTGACAAAAAACAGCTTGACATATTGGACGACGAAACATGGGCCTAGTACACAGGGTTGAAGCGCGATCCTATCAAACGTGCCTGCAGAATTGTCTGCATCGTGCATTTGTCAGATCAAAGGAAACAAGCTTTCAAGAATGTAATCAACACCAGAAACTGTAATGGCTGGTTCAGGTCTCACGATAATAAAGTCATTGAGCTTCCTGACATGGAATTGTTGCACGATGTCAAAACTCGATGGGACTCGGTATATCGTATAATCAAGCGCCTGTTGGTGCTTTGACTAGTGAGTGTTCATATGTGCGAACATATTGTTAAATTTGACACACGTACAGGCCATCGACCTCTTCTTCAGTATGAAAGTGCACAGGCTTACAGAATATAAGCTCACCAGTGTGGACTGGGAACTCCTCGATGCTTTATATGCAGTATTGGCCGTCAGTTTTTACCCAGATTCAGATTCATCCGCTGATCATTCAACTCGCTGCACAGGTTCCTCATATGGTTCAACAAATTATGTTGGCCGAATTGATGCCAGTACTCTCAGGAGCTGTTCCATCCTTTGAAATTTTCATGACCCAATGGGAAAAACTCCGTACCAGGTTCCCAGAGTTGAAACCCTGGGTCGACGTTGGCTTAGAGTGGGCTACAAAGTACTACACACGCATGGATGACACCGATGCATATGTGGTTGCGATGTGTGAGTTGCTTCCGAGTTCTTTATCCAATCTTAATGTGAACTGACAGTTCCCAGTCCTCAATCCTTACATCCATTTCACGTGGATCACTCGCAATTGGGAAGGAAGTTATATTAAGCGCGCCAAAGCACTCATCATCAGTCTTGTGAGTACTTAGTTGTAAATAGCCAAATCAAAGTCTAAATTGTCAGCAAGATGTTGAAATATCACAGCCGACTGTCCTCGGGCACCCTCTCTGCTGCCCCTTAAGCCCTCGCAAAGCATGCACCTGCTACGCCGCTCAAAGCATCCAAGTTCAAAAAATTGTCATGCTCTAAAGCTGTGTCGCATTTCCAACTTGATAATCATTTTGTAGATGAGTTACTCGACAATGATGCATCTCTGCACCAGGGAACTGTTCAGGAGGAGTTCGACAAATATACGGCTGTGAAGGTTTCCGAGCCTAAGACGGATATTCTTCATTTTTGGGAGGTGAGCTACAGTATACTCACATTAATGAGGATAAACGATGCCGATTGGAACAACACAGATCAACAAGGCGGAGTTTCCAACGTTGTTTGGAATTGCCCTGGATTATAGAGCACTTAATCTAATTGGGTAAGGGGTTATGGGTAGGTTCAGGGTTAGATTTTTTAAACATTTTTACTTTTTCTAATAATTAGTTTATGTTAAGATATTATTAAATTATAATTTATATTATATTATATATATATTTATAAATAATAAAACCAAAAATAGTAAAAATATAGCTATATACTGTATAGATATAGTACATATATATTATATAATAGTAACAGGATTAAAAGTGATTATATATATATATATCATACATGGCCACTTTTTATATTAATCTTGTGCCGCATATGGAAATTGTATTTATACATAGCCCTTTTTAATATTGATCTTGTGCTGCATATAGAAAGTACATTTATATGTGGCCCTTTTCAATATTGATCTTGGGCCGCATATAAAACACACATTTATATGCAGCCCTTTTTAATATTGATCTTGGGCCGCGTATAAAATGCATATTTATACGCGGCCCCTATACAACATTTTCATTATTTCTACCTACAAAACGAGACCAAGATCATCCAATTTGAATGAAATCTGACAGAGATATAACCGCTTTAATACCATTGTAGTATACTAAATTGAAATGATCATATCTCTGTCAGATCATATCCAAATTGGATGATCTTGGTCTCATTTTGTAGGTAGAAATAATGACAATATTGTATAGGGGCCGCGTATAAATGTGCGCTTTATACATGGCCCAGTAATAGTTTTACAAGTGACCTTATATTTGCAATTATATACAAGGTTATTAAAACTGTTATTGGGCCGCGTATAAAATGCACATTTATACGCGGCCCCTATACAACATTGTCATTATTTCTACCTACAAAACGAGACCAAGATCATCCAATTTGGATATGATCTGACAAAGATATAATCATTTCAAGTTTAGTATACTACAATGGTATTAAAGTGGTTATATATCTGTCAGATTTCATTCAAATTGGATGATCTTGGTCTCGTTTTGTAGGTAGAAATACTTAACATGTTGTATAGGGGCTGCGTATAAATGTGTGTTTTATACGCAGCCCAATAACAGTTTTAAAAGTGACCTCACACCTATGATTATATACAAGGTTATTAAAACTGTTATTGTGCCATGTATAAAAATCACATTTATACGTGGCTATTGTACAATATGTTTATTGTTTCTACTTACAAAATTAGCCCAAGATCATCCAATTCAGATAAAAGCTGACAGAGATATGATCATTTCAGGTTTAGTATACTACAATGGTATTAAAGCAGTTATATCTCTGTCAGATTTCATTCAAATTGGATGATCTTAGTCTCTTTTTGTAGGTAGAAATGATGACCATGTCGTATAGTGGCTGCATATAAATAGGGGGTTTCACGTTGCGGTTTTTTGGCATTTTTTGGGCTTTTTTGGGCTTTTTTTTTAGCGGTTTTTTAGTGGTTTTCCTTAAGGTTTCAATTCAGTAATTGCTAAAAATATGTCCAAAAACAACCCTAAAAATAGGTCCAACATGAAACCCCCCCTCCTCTGCTGTTTCAAAAAGTGATCCTCGTTTTTACGCTTCATCACTTCCACAACTGCTAAATGGTATGATAAGTATATTTATTAATTATACAGTATATGTCAAATAAATAAAAGTAAATATGGTAACACCAGCTGGCGGTTACCGCATGTTGTCTGCATCCCCATCTGCGTCCACATGCCCACACTTCCAGTCCGACAGCAACTCCTTCGAGGTGCCTTTGCATATGCAAGAAAGCTGCAAGATCTACGTCGTCATGCAACTGGTGACCTTGACTTTGACAGCGATGGGAGCTCTGACATGGAGGCCCCACGGAGTCAGCCTGGCTCTGACAATCTGGACGTCGATTCCTCATCATCTTCACTGTCCTCGATATCCTCACTGTCATCTGGGTCTCTGGATGATGGCTATGAAGCAGACTCTGATGATGAATTGTCCACAGATGCAGAGGAAGACAGACTCTTCATATCGTGGTTGGCTAGCCTTTGGGAACGGATCGACTACCTTACAAACACCTGCGTTCTCTTCCCAAATCGCGTCCATAAGCTATCACAGCTATATTTGGTCCTTGTCCTGTATAAGGAGGACGACCATAAACGATTCCGTCAAAACCTGCGCATCAATCCCGAGATGTTTGATGAACTCGTCAACAGGATCGAAGATCATCCCATTTTCATAAGCGATGGACCACAAGATCAGATGCCTCTCGATGAACAACTCGCTAGTACGCTTTTCCGCTTCGGGCACCACAGGAATGCAGCTTCTGTGGAGGCTATTGCACAGTGGGCAGGTACATCTGCTGGGATGGTTGTTAACGCGACGTGGAGGGTGATAACAGCATTCCTCACCCTTCATGACACTGTGATCCGGTGGCCAAGTGCATGAGAGAAGGAAAATGCAAAGGAGTGGGTTGAAGCTGCTACTTGCGTCGCATGGAGGAATGGGTGCATATTCGTGGACGGTACTCTGGTTCCCCTTGCTGAAAAGCCAGGGTATCATGGTGAGGCTTACTTTGATCGGAAGTCAAACTACTCGTTGAATGTTCAGGTGAGCAATAAAGCCAAAATATCATTTTGCATACTGATAGGCTTGTCACTGGCAGCTTATCACCCTCCCAAATCTCTGCATAATCGACTATGTTATTGGACATTGCGGCAGCACACACGACTCCACTGCCTTTCAAGACTCGCACACCGTTCTCCAGAGGCAGCGGCTTATTGGACCCGGAGAATGGATCTGGGCAGACTCTGCATACCCGATAGAGGCTTGGTGCATCACTCCTTACAAGAAGCCTGCCGCGAACGTTCCAGAGAACAAAATCTTCAATTACTGAGTATCACATGTACGTGTCACACTTTTCAGTTTTGCACGCTAAATAACTAGTTTAAAGATTTGGATTTGATCGGAACACGCTGTCGGATTCATCAAGGGCCGTTTTCAGTCGCTGAAGGGTCTGCGCCAGCAGATCAAGAACGCTCTGGATCACGAGCGTGCCCTCATGTGGATACGAATGTGTATCGTCATCCACACTATGATCCATGAGATCGAGACAGAAAAGTTCGATGTTGATGAGGAGTGGAATGACAAGCTCATCTTGGATGGGTTGTCATCAGATGAATTGAGCTCGTCTGATGGGGATTGGGTTGCCGTTCAAATTCGCCGCGAGTCTCAAGGCCAGCGTAAAAGAAGGAAAGTAAAGGAGGATTTATTTATAAGCGGGCTAGTAGACCATCATCACGACTTCGAGTAGAACAACATCAATACACCATGTTATTGCCTGGCTTATGAGATTTAAAAGTGAAGATCGTTTGTACCAAAGTTAAACTCAGAAGGACTATGAGGCGCTAAGGAAGGAAAGCTGCCACTGCTCGATGTGCTTGCCTGTTGGTGGGAAAGAACCCAACTGTCGGTCGCCGAAGTCTGACTTGTAGACCCACCAAGCAGCGTTGATAGTACTGAGGGCGTCGATAATACCGAGGGTTTCGCAGCGTGAGTCCCACCTACTGTGCCCATTGAGCCTGAAGCAAACATGCTCGCCATGTTGTTTAGCACGTTGAGCTGCGCCTTTTGGATCTCTGCGTCCATTTCCATCTTTCTGACCTTTGCCACGTGCCTCTTCTCCTGAAGCTCCAGTTCCTTCAACCGGATGGCATTTCTCTGTGCACGATGCTCAGCTGCCTCCTTCAACTCCAGCACATAGATATCTTCATGAAACGCATCTCGGACACTGCGTTTCACCATAGTTTGAGCCTGATTCTTGCTCGATTTGCCTTTCGT
Organism: Russula olivacea; assembly: GCA_963926505.1. Lineage (NCBI taxonomy): Eukaryota > Fungi > Basidiomycota > Agaricomycetes > Russulales > Russulaceae > Russula > Russula olivacea. The sequence continues at coordinate 57,527 of OZ004879.1, read as the reverse complement.
GTCATCTTTGGACGTTCGTGCAGGTGTTGAGCTCCGTGCAGGTGTTGAGCTTTGTAAAGTAGATCGGCTGATACGATTGTAGTGTTGTGCAGCGCTGATAGCGGTGGCTTGAGGTTGAGATGTCGTAGCTGTGTCTTCTGGCTGGGTGACAGATGGTACAAGTTCCTGTCATAACCTGTCACGCCTACAATTGGCCAGAATATGGATAAAGACGCACCTTTGTTTCCTTGCTGCTATCTTTGCTGCCAGCACCGTCCAGATTCCCACCACTATCATCACTGTCTTGGATTGTGGTGAAGTCCCTTTCAAGAGGATCCATGGTCCAGTCTCACCTTATAGTTTCTGAGTCCGGCTCAACGCTATTGAGGTCTGGTATGCCGCTTCCATGATTACTTTGAGTGTCGCTTTCATGGCCCTCGTCCTTCTTGTCACTCGGCTTTGCAAATAAGGCTGCTGCACATGCTTCAAAATCTTGGCCTGCCGTCGATGTAGACACTCCCACAGGGTTATAGTTTGGCAATTCACTCCAGAACCCATGTAGGTCATTCCAATATGGCCATTCCTCATGAATTCGCTCTGCCAGTTATCCTTCTATTAGGCCCAAAGTATCAACATCAGAAAGTGAACAGTGAACTTACCGATCAGATTAGCATGCTCCCCATCTGTTCGTTTCACCCCTTCGCCTGTTCCCTGTATCTCACGAGCATATTTCAGGTACGTCTTTTTTAATCTGTTATCAGACAGAATTAACTGAAAGTGATAACCTAAACCCTAATAAACATACTGTTGGAATTGCTGTTGGGTGGACCGTGCAAAGTGACCGGGATCCTTCTCGTAATCTTGTTGAATAGCTTCATTGTCGATGGTTTTGAAGATGGTGGCCGCTAGCACACTGTAAAGCGCTATCTTGCTTTCTGATGCTTGTACCTTCAATTGGCCCTCTGCTTTAGCCCCTGAAGTGGTGTCGCTGAAAAACCGAAGACAAAACTTCATGTCACATGTAAGATATTCAATTGTGCATTGTATTATAAAGCACTTAATCTAATTGGGTAAGGGGTTATAGGTAGGTTCAGGGTTAGATTTTTTAAAGATTTTTACTCTTTTTAATAATTAGTTTAGGTTAAGATATTATTAAATTATATATATATTTGTAAATAATAAAACTAAAAATAGTAAAAATATAGCTATATACTGTATAAATATAGTGCATATATTATATACAGTAGTAACAGGATCAAAAGTGATTATTATAGAGCACTTAATCTAATTGGGTAAGGGGTTATGGGTAGGTTCAGGGTTAGATTTTTTAAACATTTTTACTTTTTCTAATAATTAGTTTAGGTTAAGATATTATTAAATTATAATTTATATTATATTATATATATATTTATAAATAATAAAACCAAAAATAGTAAAAATATAGCTATATACTGTATAGATATAGTACATATATATTATATATAATAGTAACAGGATTAAAAGTGATTATATATATATATATCATACATGGCCACTTTTTATATTAATCTTGTGCCACATATGGAAATCATATTTATACATAGCCCTTTTTAATATTGATCTTGTGCTGCATATAGAAAGTACATTTATATGTGGCCCTTTTCAATATTGATCTTGGGCCACATATAAAACACACATTTATACACAGCCCTTTTCAATATTGATCTTGGGCTGCGTATAGAAAGCACATTTATACGCGGCCCTTTTTAATATTGATCTTGGGCCGCGTATAAATGTGTGTTTTATATGTGGCCCTTTTCAATATTGATCTTGGGCCCCATATAGAAAGCACATTTATATGCGGCCCTTTTTAATATTGATCTTGGGCCACGTATAAAATGCACATTTATACGCGGCCCCTATACAACATTTTCATTATTTCTACCTACAAAACAAGACCAAGATCATCCAATTTAAATACGATCTGACAGTGATATGATTATTTCAAGTTTAGTATACTACAATGGTATTAAAGCAGTTATATCTCTGTCAGATTTCACTCAAATTGGATGATCTTGGTCTCAATTTGTAGGTAGAAATAATGAAAATGTTGTATAGGGGCCGCATATAAATGTGCATTTTATACGCGGCCCAATAACAGTTTTAATAACCTTGTATATAATCGCAAATATAAGGTCACTTGTAAAACTGTTACTGGGCCACGTATAAAATGCACATTTATACGCGGCCCCCATAAAACATTTTCATTATTTCTACCTACAAAACGAGACCAAGATCATCCAATTTGAATGAAATCTGACAGAGATATAACCGCTTTAATACCATTGTAGTATACTAAACTTGAAATGATCATATCTCTGTCAGATCGTATCCAAATTGGATGATCTTGGTCTCATTTTGTAGGTAGAAATAATGAAAATGTTGTATAGGGGCCGCATATAAATGTGCATTTTATACACGGCCCAATAACAGTTTTAATAACCTTGTATATAATCGCAAATATAAGGTCACTTGTAAAACTGTTACTGGGCCGCGTATAAAATGCACATTTATACGCGGCCCCCATACAACATTTTCATTATTTCTACCTACAAAACGAGACCAAGATCATCCAATTTGAATGAAATCTGACAGAGATATAACCGCTTTAATACCATTGTAGTATACTAAACTTGAAATGATCATATCTCTGTCAGATCGTATCCAAATTGGATGATCTTGGTCTCATTTTGTAGGTAGAAATAATGAAAATGTTGTATAGGGGCCGCATATAAATGTGCACTTTATACGCGGCCCAGTAACAGTTTTACAAGTGACCTTATATTTGCGATTATATACAAGGTTATTAAAACTGTTATTGGGCCGCGTATAAAATGCACATTTATACGCGGCCCCCATACAACATTTGCATTATTTCTACCTACAAAATGAGACCAATATCATCCAATTTGGATACGATCTGACAAAGATATAATCATTTCAAGTTTAGTATACTATAAGCTTTTGGCCATGCCTACGGCACAGGTCGCTCGCAAGCTTGCTCCCCTTACCTTCGGCCCTGGCCTAAGCTTGTTGGGGGCTGTGCCCCCAAACCCCCGCTTTAACCAACAACTCTGTCATATAATCTCCTTTATATACATTCAATACCCTTTGTGGTATTTATAATCTATGCTATTTACAATACTGTCTGTGGTATATACATAGTGTTTTAAGGTCCAGTCCTATGGACTGAAAAAAGACTAGGACCGGACTGGACCGGACCAAAAAAAGACCGGACCACTAGTTGCAGTTGCCTTAGTTTGGGAGCAGGACCAGTTGCAGTTGCATGCATTTGACTTTCTTCTGCAACCAGGAAAAGACTGGTTTCAACTGGTCTTTTAGCAACCAAGAGACCTTAACTGTTTAGTAAAGTTCAAGTTCCATGCCATATGCCAAGATACAATTCTTAATACAGTTGCCACATATCTGACTGTGGTGGCAGCAATAGCTTAATGTTTTTTGAAATTTGATTATATCTTAAGAAATAAAATAGCTAAAAATACAAAAATATTTATCAACATAGATAAGATCAGAAGTTAATGGGTCCTCTGCCAACTTTAAATGGTCTGATTAGCCATTCCTATGTTATTTGATTAGCTACAAAATTAGCATTTTAAATTAATTTTATAGCTGATCAAATAACTCAGAAATGGTTGGTCAGATCGCTTAGCATTGGCAGAGGACCCATCAGCTTTTGATCTTATCTATATCCACAAATATTTTTATATTTTTAGCAATTTTATTTTTTAAGATATAATCAAATTACAAAAAACATTGGCTTAAGCTGTAGCAACACTATCTGAGTTTAAGTTTTAAAAATGATCTTAAGTGTCAGTTGCAACTGAAAATAAACTGGTTGAGACTAGTTGTCAACTGGTTCATAATAAGACCAGTTGTCAACTGGTCTTTTAGTGTAATTAGACTGACATGGACCAGTTGATAGTGGTCTTGGTCCGGTCTTTTTGGATTTTTGAAAACTATCAACCAGTCCTGGTCCTGGTCCTTGTTCAAAAGGGCAAAAGACCGGACCGGACCGGACTTTAAATCACTATATATACAATACATCATTACACTATTTATCCAAGAAGAACTTCCTTATATACTACATTTTGTGTCCTCCCCTCCTCACTCCCTTCATCCCAAATTGCCTTGATGTTTGACACTGAAGTCACCCGTGACACTGCAACATAAAACTGCCCATGGGTAAATGCAGGTGACCTAAGATCCAACCCAACATGTTTCACTGATTGCCCTTGTGACTTGTTGATCGTCATCGCAAAGCAAACCCTAACTGGAAATTGCCATCGAGTGAACTTGAATCCATTTTCATCATCTCTAGGTTGGTTTGCTACCCTAGGAATAAACACAGTCTCCCCAGCATGCTCCCCAGTAAGAAGTCGAACTTTCAACACCCTGTTGCTGTGTCGTGTCAGGATCCCTCTACTGCCATTGCAAACTCCATTTGCTGCATCCAAGTTCTTCAGCACCATCACAGGACATCCAACCTTCAGCGACAGCTTTGCCAATGAAAGGGACCCACAGTTGATCTCATTCAAATACTCCACAGGATAGTTAAGCAGTGGGTCATTTTCACCCAGCTGCTCAGAGTTTGGAATAAAGTCAACACTGGGGAAATCCAGGGTATCCCCAGGAAACCTTTCAAGAGCCATCTCATTGAGCTCATTGACTTTCTTGTTCATGGTTGAAAGAATGATACGCTCAGAGAAGAACTGATCAGAATGGCCAGGAATGTCAATGTTAGGGTAAATGGTGTCAAGGAGGGAATCAACAGTGTTCTCAGGGCAATGAAAGTGATTAGGGAGTATGATGTTCAGTGAATCATCAGTGTGTTGGCCATGGCCCACTTCCAACTGCCACCTTGCAAAGTTGGCCTCTTCTTCAATCTCAGTGTTAAGGTGTATGTTCTGGTGAAGGTGAAGAACAGTGATGTGTCTCCATAGGAAGGACCTTTGCATACAGGCTCCCACAACCTGAGCTCTGGAACCCTTGAGGATGACTGGCAGGATTTGCTGAAAGTCCCCACCAAACACAACAGTGAGTCTACCAAAGGGCCTGTCAGTGTCACACAGATCCCTGAAGGAACGATCTACTGCCTCCATAATGTGACGATGCTGCATGGGTGCCTCATCCCATATCACCAAGTTGGCTTGACAAATCAAGTCAGCCAATTGAGAGGTCTTGGGGATGTTGCAAATGGAGGACTCATGAATGAGGATGGGGACCTTGAAGCGCAGATGTACAGTGTGACCACCTTTGAGAAGAATAGAAGCAATCCCAGAGGATGCAACGCAAATCACAATCTTCACCCCTGAGCGCAAGTCATAGCAGAGGGTGTTGTAGACATAAGTCTTGCCTGTGCCTCCAGGACCATGAAGGAAAAAGATCTCTCCTGTTTTATCAGTAACAGCAGAAGAGATCTTGTCAAAGGCAGAGTGCTGATCAGGATTGAGACTGGCAATCTGCTGTTGAGCAAGTTGGGCTTGCTGTTGTGGATCATAGTCCCTCTGCTCTGCAATAAGGGGATTGAGATTCTGAAGAATGGTGCCCCAATTGCCTGTGACCTGTGGCGTGCAGTCCCAATCCTGAAGGCTCTTCCCAGCCTTAATGAGAAGCTGGTCAATGAGGTAAAGGCCATAGTCCTGGATGTCCTCCTCTGATGGCTCAACATTCCTATCACGAAAGACAGAATGACACTTGAGGTCATCACAGATGTCTTGCCAAAAGGTGTCCCACAAATAGTGATTTAAAGTCCGGTCCAGTCCGGTCTTTTGCCCTTTTGAACAAGGACCAGGACCAGGACTGGTTGATAGTTTTCAAAAATCCAAAAAGACCGGACCAAGACCACTATCAACTGGTCCATGTCAGTCTAATTACACTAAAAGACCAGTTGACAACTGGTCTTATTATGAACCAGTTGACAACTAGTCTCAACCAGTTTATTTTCAGTTGCAACTGACACTTAAGATCACTTTTAAAACTTAAACTCAGATAGTGTTGCTACAGCTTAAGCCAATGTTTTTTGTAATTTGATTATATCTTAAAAAATAAAATTGCTAAAAATATAAAAATATTTGTGGATATAGATAAGATCAAAAGCTGATGGGTCCTCTGCCAATGCTAAGCGATCTGACCAACCATTTCTGAGTTATTTGATCAGCTATAAAATTAATTTAAAATGCTAATTTTGTAGCTAATCAAATAACATAGGAATGGCTAATCAGACCATTTAAAGTTGGCAGAGGACCCATTAACTTCTGATCTTATCTATGTTGATAAATATTTTTGTATTTTTAGCTATTTTATTTCTTAAGATATAATCAAATTTCAAAAAACATTAAGCTATTGCTGCCACCACAGTCAGATATGTGGCAACTGTATTAAGAATTGTATCTTGGCATATGGCATGGAACTTGAACTTTACTAAACAGTTAAGGTCTCCTGGTTGCTAAAAGACCAGTTGAAACCAGTCTTTTCCTGGTTGCAGAAAGAAAGTCAAATGCATGCAACTGCAACTGGTCCTGCTCCCAAACTAAGGCAACTGCAACTAGTGGTCCGGTCTTTTTTTGGTCCGGTCCAGTCCGGTCCTAGTCTTTTTTCAGTCCATAGGACTGGACCTTAAAACACTACCCACAAAGCCCTTGGATCAGCAGGATTGCAATCCTTGAGGATGGTGACAAAGAGGTTGCGCATCTGATGACCAACTGCCATATGCTTTGCTTCTTCAAGGCATTGGTGCCACTCATTGTCATCCTCAGTAATGCCATAGGCAATGCAAGCTTCTCTAAAGGAGGGATAGAGAGTGCCTTGAAAGGTGCGAAGGTCTTCATAAGAGGTGGCACCCTTAACAACAGTGAGAAGGAGACACAGGTAGAAGCGCTCTCCAGAAGAGGGATGAGTGTAATACATTCTGCCTATCTGAAAGCCCCTTTGCCTGACAGTCCAGACATAGGTATCCTTGTGCCAGACCATCTTGTTGGGAAAGTCCTGATAGAGGGTATTGTTGATGACACCATCCTGATGAAGTGTTACGCCTCTGTTGTATTCCCAGTGTTAACGCTCATCTCAGATTCGTATCATGTGGCTCGTTTCCATATATGTGTATTACCAGACCGTCTTACCCATCTACCGGACTTACCCATTATCTAGATACTTAGCTGCTTTAGCACTTACGCGTCATACTCAGGTTACCTTCCTCTTTCGGACTGGTTTCCCATGTTTACTTAATACGCCCTGACTCCACTTCCCTCCATAGTCATACAGTATTTCCATTACGCGTGAGTTAGTTGCACAGCTACTTACTCAGTCTCTTTTGCTACTTACTAAGTACGTTACCAAGCATCGGTAAGCTCATTACTGAGCCGCTGACGCATCTCTATGTCTACTTACAAAGCCTATTTTCCGTGACTCAGATCCTAGTAGTACTTGTTGTATATAAACCCTGTACAAGAGTCCAATGTCGCCTCAGACTTGGTCTCCTTTGTGAATCCAGGACCATAAACCCCACTTAAGAGCTTCGCTCTATTCCCCTGTCTGATTCTCATCGTATCATCCACTTGCGCTCAAGAGCTTTGCTTTGAGTCCGCTATCTGACCTGACTTTAGATTAAGTCAGCTTTGCCTTAAAGTATCTAGGTGACTCTAGTACATAGAGTAGACTCTCTTAAGTATGATAGTGTATAGTAAGACCACGCTTATTGGTAAGCTATACATTAGGTGAACATCTTTACTCTCACAGCAGCGGTAAAGACTAGTAACTTGATACGCAAAGTCCGTGCATAACATTAGACCAAGTCTTATTTTATATAAGCACCAGAAGGACGTACCCCTACAGTGTACAAGACCAAGATCAAGTCTAGCTGTATCAATAAGCCTAACATCAAGAGCTCTCACCTTAGATCTAAAGTACCAGATCTAAGGCCAAGAAGTACCGAAGGCCTTACCCCACCGTTAAAACAGAACATATAAATGTTCGGTTTAACAAAGAAGATTCATCTTACGAAGTACCTGTAAGAAGAAGAGCAAGAGACAATCTATCAGCACACGTCAAAGGAGAATCTATCGCTTGGCGAACCAATCTTGAAACTCCAGGATATTATCTCCATATCGAAGGTTTTACCTATGCAGTTGAATTTGTAAACAACTATTGGCATTACCTTAGCATCACAGGCAACGACCTCAGAGGTTATCTCTTTTCAGTAACACCTGACGACCAAATCGACCCCCACGAATCCGGAACAGGTTATTGGAGACTTACCGACCCCCAACACCCTGATTACGAACCACCACAAGTCGCACCAACCTCCCCACCAGTTGCAACAACATCTGCCGTCACTCTAGACGTACCAGTCGTAAGAGAACCCTCAGCACCATTATCCGTAGACCCGGATATCCAACAGTATATCAGTCCACCAGACGTACCATTATCAGAAGATCCAGCTCTATCACCGTTTGTCTTTGCACCAAACCCTAGCCTAGCTTCAGGAAGTCTAGCACCACCAGTCACAGCTACCAATCTAGCCTCAGCCCGCAGATCACCTATCGAACAAACCATATCAAGCGATAGCTCAGGAAGTACCACACAACAGACAGCCAGCGAAGGCGATTCACCACAACACTTGCAACCAGAAGAAGTCTTAGTTGCACAAGTAGAACACGGATTAGATATCCAAGAACGAGAACCAGAGAACCCTCTCATCCCAGAGCAACCAGCTTATCTTCAGTTAATCAAAGAAGCAGTCGAAGTAGGAGTAGAAGTACCACCTCCTCCACCACTAGTATTACCACTAGACCAATAAGGTTATTTACCAGTCGACCCTGTACAACCACCCGTCCCAATTGCACCACCAGTACCGCCACCTATAAATATTCAAGCAATGGCACAACAACCCGGACAATAGCCAGGACAACAACCAGCCGGACAGCAACCAGCTGCACCCGCCATCCAAACTAGTAAACTCAGAGGCGATCTTCCAGACATTTACTGGAAATCGTGCTCAGTCGGAGACATTTATGGGTTTAGGGTTTAGGGTAGGGTGAAGGGTACAGTAATAACACCATAACACCTAAGGCTAGTGCTACAATAATAAAGGCAAAGTAAAGTAAAGGTCCCCTATGCAGGGGGGTAGAAGGACAAGAAAGGAGACAAAGAAGAAGCATAATATATAGCAAAGCAAAAAGAAGAGGGAAATAGCCACCTGACTCCAAGGGAAAAGTAGTGGCTTGCTACTTTCTGCACTGCTGTGCTTCTTCAGTTCCTAGCTGGAGGGATAGAGTGGAATGTGTAGGAGATGAGAGAGAAGGAAAGAACCAGTGTCCTGACCATTTTGGCTCAAAGTGGGGGGGTTTATATATGCATTTGTCCCTTCACAAAAAAGGAAGGGGAATTGGGTGCAAAAATGAGGGAAATAAAATTTGTGACAGGTGTCAGAAAATGATTGTATTATATATACTGGGGTGATTTGGGGCAAAAGGGGCATCTTCCCTTCTTTCTTTGCCCCCCCCCTTCTCTCTATGCTTCTCTTCTGCACTTTTGTCTCTTTGGCTGTCTCCTTGTATGGGGAGATTCTGCCTTTATGTTTTACTGTATGTTTATTTTTCTGTCTTTTGTCTTTTTTATTTTTGTCCTTTGACTTTATATATAGTTTGCTAGTCGAGCAGGGGCCCACACTCGACGGACGGGTCCGTCCCCGGGCCGGCCAGGCCGGCGGGCCAAAAGGCCCCGAGCGGAGCGGATGAACGGATGGACAGGGGCAGGCAGTCACCGGCCCACCCGGCCCGGCAACCCCCCCCATGGATGGACATGGACGGACAAGAACGGACACTCGACGGACAGGGAGAGGGACGTGTCCGTCCATCCCCTGCCCTGCCCATCCGTCCATCCTGCCAGTTCATCTGTCTGTCTGTCTGTCTGTCTGTCCATCCACCCGCCCCTTCCTTCTCCCTTGCCCTGCCCATCCATCCCCAACACATCCATCCCCTGTTGTGTGGTAAACACTGGCCCTCTAGCTGATCTCCCACAAGTGTACACACGCACACACGCACCCAGCACGCACCCAGCACGTCGATAACAGTGGTGGGTGGTGGGACTCCTCTGCATATGAGTGGTTGCCTACCATCGTACCTTGAAGTGGGGTGGAAGCGGGGCCAGCAGCGCATGTGCGTGGTGGTGGTGCTTCAGCTTGTAGGTCGACGACTTGAACTTGCCGATGTTTTCTGAGATGACATAGATCCCTCAAAGGCTGATATCAGAGTAGGAGGTCGAGAAGGACACGACAAGCTTGATCTGTGTGGCTTGATCTGTGCGGCTACGATAGAGCATTGATGGAGATGAGGCGGTGGACAGAGTGGTCGAGGATGTAAGTGTGGAAGAAAAAAAGGAACAAGTCCGTCATCTGTCATGATGTGACCACTGCATCCACATGTGTCACGGTTGACTTCTCATTTTTTCACTCTCTTCACCTCACCGTTGCCTACTCGTCAGCGGCGCTAGGGCTGTACGCCATACTGTAAACAGCATACGGCCATAAAATGACGGCCGTGATACGGTGATGGGGTGACCGTAAACCGTAACTGTATGCCTTCAACGTTGAGCCTCAACAGTACGGTATGGGCTTCTGTACGACCGTAAACAGTATTTCATGGTGTACGGAATAAAAAATTGGAACTCAGTGCATCATGGCAATCATGGGCTACCATCACGACCTATTGGAATCTGTAGGCCGTGCGAAAGTGCAGAGCAGTTGGGCCGATATAAACCGAGCCCAAATCTGTGTGCCACCTCCTCACTGACATCCCAGTTCCCAGGTGGTCTGTGGTTAGCACAGACGTGTCATGCGTGTCTCCTTGAGAAATCAACAAATTGTAATGGCCCCATGCAGCGCTTTGGGCTGTCAACTTGAAGGATCTTCCAAAGCGAGTCCAACTGTCCAACATCCTGTCTGCGGACGGGTGGCACAGGCGCTGACCGTATGTGAGTGGGCAGTGACGCGTTCACTTGAAGGGTCCAATTGGCATATTGGATCGTGAGGGAGATGTGCGGGTGAGCGCTGTGGTTTCAGACACAAGTGCACATAGACGAGTGGTAACGAGAAGCCACAGTAAACGACGCGACGATGCCAGCAAATGCCTGCTCCGAGTCGACACCACTTGAAGGCCACGAGTGTGTCCGACAGTCCAGCAATTTGTGTCAAGTCATATGGAACCTGGACGTCAAGGACGTCAGTTGCACAAAGAGAGGAGACAAACGAGACAAGATGAACCAAAACAACAAGTCCACAAGTCCATCAAAGCACCCGTCTGCACCAACAGCCAATGAATAAATAACTGAGTGTGAGGAAAGGTGAAGAAAGGAGCGTGAAGAAAGGAGAAGTCGCAGAAAGAAAAGGAGCGTGGAGATAGGGGAGGAGAAGAAGTCGAAGAAGCAAGTGAAGTGAGACAGCTCGCCAGCATTGATGAAGTTGTTCTTGTCATCGCGGCGCCTAGGCCATGTGGTGGGCGTGGGCGTGAGGGAAGGGCTGCTTGATGCGGGGCCAGAGCCATCTGAGGGTGCATAGGTAACATTTGAGGTCTCCGTCTTGCCAGCACTGCCGGTAAGAATGCCACCAATACGACCAAGTCCATCGATGATGATCGACCAGGAGTCACCAGGGGCTGAGAACACGCCGGACTTGTTGTCATAATTGTAGATGGCCCACTCCATGCTCCTGGCCAGGTTCGTCGTCGTGAACGGATGAGAAGATTCCCATCACACATCCGATGGTGATGTCAGTAGCGTTGCCATTCTTAATGACTAGCAAGCAGGCATGGTTGTTGTGATCGAGCATGTCGGGCTCGCACATGCACTCTTTGGCGATCATGTCGCGGAGTGGAGGAGACGATCATCAATGAACCTGAAAGTCGTCTTGCCATCGTCTCTTCAAGGTGAACTGCTCGGATGGGATCTCCGTGCCTGAGTGTATAGTCCTCATCTCCCTCCTTTTCACGAAGCCTGAAAAAGCGAAAGCCATCAAACTCATGGGCGTTCGGGTATATTTCTTCGTCAACATGAACGGAATGGAGCAGGAGTGCCAAGAGTGTGCCCGCTGGGATGGTCACACCATTTGAAAATGTGAAGGGACATAGGGAAAGACGCTTCAGCCCCACTTTGAACGCACAATTGCAGGAAAAGGAAAGCAATCAGTAAGTATGCTGCGGAAGGGGAAAGGAGTTTGACGGACTGATAATCGGACTGTCCATTCGCTCCATTTCTTGAACGAAACTGTCAATCTTGTGCATCTTATCCATTCCAGCTCTAGTCCAACCCTTCTCTGCTACCACGACTTCCGACTTCGACCTCTCAGCGAAGGGGATTGATATATTCCGGATGCGCTAGCAGGTGGTAGAATGACTGGGTGAACGTCTGCATCGATGCGTAATTAGGAATTGATGAAATAGTGATGAGAAACATGGCGCACGCTGCAGGCTTACAAGAGAAGTCGTCTGAACAGATGTAAAATCGAGATTGAGCAATCGTCAGGCATGTTAAGAAACAGATGGGGAGCGCGGAGCTGTCAGGCGATTACGCCAAAATCAAACTAGCAGCACACACTGTTCAAGCTTGTGCCGCTCCTCATCCAATTTATCTGTAATGGTGCTCTTGAAGATCGCGCAAGAGTCCCCTTGCGTGGTTGTACAGGTGTTGATTGCTCACACCTGGTGCCTTCAGGACATTGTCTACGACCTGCATGCGGTAGGTACATGTTGTGTGAGTTTATGAATTTGTGAAGAAGCGAAAGTTATACATGAACCTCACACAGGACCTGCACAACTTCGAGGCGCATGCCACGCGGCCCATGCCAGGACGCAAGCATGATTTTGTCCATCACGTTGATCTCTAGCACCTTGAACTCTTCCTCGCTCGCATTGCCTTTCAGCTGTGCACGCTTGATGTTCTGCATAACTTGTTGTACACTCAACCTGCAAGCAAAATCAATTCGATTCGGGTCAAGGAGGGCGCAGGTGTGAGAGGGCATACGAATGCGCTACCAAATTACCAATCACGCCCCACACGTCTCTCGCTACTGCGCCCTTCTCCTTCGACTTTGACCTGGAGGTGGAGGTGGAGACATGGATTGTGCCCATATGAAAATGGAGTGATGATAGACAAGTTGCGACGTGTGCAAAAGCTGCGGGCGTCAACCATGCATGTGGCTTTGTCATCACAAAATTTGCAAAAAAATTATTTGGGATTATTGACTCCGACGGAATCTAGACCCAATGATGGGTATGATCGGGCCTGATTATGCTACAGATGTAGTCCATTGCTATAGGTTGAGCAGATATTTAGTCTACTCATTATGATCGGGATTGATCATCGTAAGCTCTATTATAATATTGACTATCGTTGGCCGACTTGGTTTGATTGCCATTCAATCAGTCCGTCCCAATATAATCGGGTTTGGTCATAACGAGTTCGAGTATAATCATTGAATATCCACCTTACATCGACCAAATCATGTCGACCTGGCTTGATTGCCACTCAATCATCACACTTCTTGCATTGCATGCACTGGGCCATAAGTCATATGATTCATATCATGTCAATTATATTCTATGCACACTGCATAACCGTGTCTAGGATTTCATCGCTGTCCATTTCATCGTCAGTGTCTTGGCCTGACATATATATTCCCTGATGCTTCGTTGTCCACATCCTTGTCCTTGTCCTTGTCCTTGTCCTTGTCCTGGGCCTCTTGAGTGTGACTCAAGTTCGTCTTCGTCATCAAGGTCTAGCGAAATACGATTGGTGCGTCGATAGGGCTGTACACCGTACCGTATACAGTGTACAGCCGTAAGATTACGGCACTTGTACGGTGACGGGGTGACCGTAAACCTGAAGCACTGACCAATCAACAAAAAAGGAGTAGAGAGCGGGCACACCTGCAATCTGCTTGATAGGTCCCACGAACCACCTCCTGGCGAGCACTTATAGCTCAGAACCCCAGGGCATAGGTAAGGGCGGTCCTGACTGCGACAGGCACGGAGTGTTTGTGAATTGACTGGGTTGAGCTTCAGGAGGCAAAAGACAATCGATATAAATGCGATCCAGAGCACAGACCTTGCTCAACAAGTATTGCAACGTATGGTTGTGGCCACCCGGCCTCTTTGTGTTACGGCAGCAATTGCAATTGGGTACAAGAAGTCGAGAACCTGCCAAGGTGGAACAGTCCTCGTATAAACCGATTCACATAAATGATGCAGAGGGCGATGGGGATTCCTGTGAGTGATAAGATGATTTGCGCAAAGGGAAGGGCATTAGGAAGTTGAAATTGTGTACCGTGACTGTGGGAGATGTAGAGTCCGATAGTGGCGATTGACATAGCGGCGGAAAATGCCACCAAACTGCCAAGACTAGGTAAGCCAAGGATGAAACTCACTTGCCAACCAGACTAGTATGAAGGCAAACAAGAAGTGATCACACCATCGCGACTAAAAGTGTTCATCGAGTGGTGGTGACATTGGCCCATAACAGCAACGAGATTTGGATTATAATTTGGAGTTCGGAATATCCCGAAAGGTGACTAGTGTGACAGGGGTAATATGACATAATAATATCAGTTTTGATTTCAGTAATTCAAATAAGTCTTGGCCCTCATGTAAATTGACATTAAAAAAATGACTAGATGGGGATTTGAACCCCAGGCCCCCCTGGACCCCCGGATGTATACCAGGCGCTTTAACCACTGAGCTACCCCACCCTGGGTCCCGCGATCCAAATTTGTAACTTATATTCTGGTGCCTCAGCCTGAGACCCGGAAAAAAAACTATTGGCCAAATTATCTTATTTTGTTTTTTAATAACACTTGCCAAGGGTCTTGAAAAAAAAACTCATATTATTATGTCATATTACCCCTGTCACACTAGTCACTCCCGGGATACCCCAAACTCCAAATTATAATCCAAATCTCGTTGCTGTTATGGGCCACAATGTTGCTGATGGAGCCGATCGAGAGAGATTCTGAGGTTGAGATTCCCATGAACATGGTGAAGTCTAAGACATCAGAGGCGATGGGGGAGCTGCTAAAACAGAGTTAATAGTAATGCTGTAAGGTAACTTAGGTGTTGGAGCCACACTCGGAATGGAGCAGAACTCGCGTCGGAGCGCCCATCAGCCACAAGCCACAACTGTACAGTTATTTGTCATCATTTCACTTTTCTTCGCCTCATTCACATTCATCGGATCAGAGTCCAGTCTCTTTTCTCTCGTGTGCGTTTTCTCTCTCGACTCACTTGTCTCTTTGCTCGGCACTCGTATCCATGATGCCCCTGTCAACCTTGGTCGCTCGCCCTTACTGTATCTTCCCCAATTTCCTTATCTTGGCCCGTGTTGTGGATCACATGAAAGACGCTGTGAGATGAGGGTTTCCCTCCCATGCGCAGAGCATTGCTCAGTGTTGCTCCCGCTCCATTATGTGCATGGAATGGACTCCTTTTCAGCCTCTTTTGCTCTGACTACTTGTTACACAAACCAATTCCAGAAGAGTCTATCTCACTCAAACAAGTTACATGATCTCGTCGTCCTTTGGCCCACTCTCCCAGCAAGTCGCCGGGATGCATCGCAGCATCAGTAGGTCTCCAGCATTTAGTTCTAGTGTCATTTTGATAACACCATTCATTTAGATACCTCATAGATACCAAGGTTCTCCTCGACGGACTCAGCCCATGTATTCATAGTGCACATGTACTTTTCGTTGTCCAGCCTAATGAGTGGAACATATTCAATCAACGCAACGATAACTTGACGCCCGAACCGCGAACAGCGTTGCGTGGCTTACTCATACATTCATTGAATCTTGTTTTAATTGTGCATAGTCCTCTTCCCTCCTGCATGCACACACCTTGTGACCCTTTATTGTCATATAATGGCCACAAGCAGCATCCCTTGCGTCCTTACTCAAGGATATCAAATCGCATACGCCTTTTTGACAGATACTCCAAGGTGATGCCCAGCTTTTCGAAGTTGGTGAGCCCAGAGCAACTCGGCTTAAAGTACCAACAACCCCAGGGAGAACAGTTGGCACAAAATCTTCGGAAACGTAGAGTTCAAAAAGGATACATAAGAGCTTGAGGGATGACCTTTGGAGGCCCAAGGATGATGACCGCGTGTCCACTTGCTTCGGGCTGTATCCTTGCCCAAGATTATGTTTGCATCAACGAGTGCCATGATTTGCAGTCGCTGTATTAGCCCCATGTATGTATTAGAATAAAAAATGAATAATTTTATTTACATTTTACTGCCTGCGATACAAAGAGCGAATGATCAAGCAAGAAAAAAAAATGATCGCATCCTGACAGCAAGATAGAGATGATTCAGATATGATCACGTTGATCAGCCTGTGCCCCTCAGTCTCGCATCTGATCAAGATTAGCCATCACAGCCCAGAAATTATTGACACTCGTCATTCCGGACTGTGACTGTTGGGTATGGACACAAAATGATTGACATAACAGCTAAAATCCCGATTGATATCAGATCCTTTCATACAAAATGCGCGTGATGGCCATGATACACATGATCAGGCCTGATCATCTCCAATAATGTTTTTGCAAATTTCATGATGGGTCGCCGTACAACCGTACGATACCGTTGATGGCCGTATAATGACGGCCGTTTATGGGATAGATCCGTACCGTAACCCGTACCGTTCAGAAGGTGATTCAAGACTTGACGGTACGGGTACAGTGGCCATCATACGGATGCCGTTGAGCCATTGATACGGTAACGGCGTACAGCCCTACTACTCGCACCTGCAGCCTCACCGGCCCTTGAGTCTCTCGCACAAAACCGGCTTGCTAACTCCACCCATCCTTCAGGTGGCACATGTCCCGGTGACGGTCTTTGCAACATACTGGAGGCATGGTCTTGCCTGATTGTAGAATCCTTGATATTGGTCCCAAATTTGCGCTATTGGGCAGCATTGACGGCACTTTCGTACTTAAAAATGTGGATCCGGCTGTCAACTGAAAGTGAATTACGATTTTGGTGGTGCCTTCTTCGTCTTCCTGCCCCAAGATGGGTTGATCACAAATGGTCTCACGGCAAGCAGCAAGCGTGGGTTTTAATTTTACTTTCTATTCCTCATCGTCTCCACGTGCTGTACCCATATTTATCCTACTAAACTAAATTGAATGCCCCACAATCACAGAGGTGAAATTCAGCGCCGACCCAGCCGCTGGCACGACGCTTGGTGCATCGGCTGCCCATCTCAGCCCAAAGTAAACATTGGGATAAAGGCACTAGGTGGCACTGCCTCCACGAATGTATACCTGATTGTCGATGGCTCATTCGGCGAGCGCCACTGTGACCAATTCCGCTTCTCAGACTGACACAGCGGGTGCCACTACGACTGATTCGGCTTCTCAGACTAGTGCAACCGATGCCACCATGACTGCGACTGATGCTACTGTGTCCGATTCAGTTTCTCAGGCTAGCGCGACTGTCGCCGACTGATGCCACTGCGACCGATCAGACTAGCGCTGCCAACACCACTGCGATGCCCAATTCAGGGCGTCACTACAATGCTCTCTGAGCAGCACGACACAGCGCACGATTTGGACGATATTACACTCTTCATTGAGCTCACCCTAATTTCGATACCCAATCTGAAGTAAATAAATCAGATGTATTTATAATTTATCTGATACAGTAAATATACTAGTTGATCGATGAATTCAATTAGGACGATGCTTCTACAGAGATAAGGATTGCCCGAGGACCCGTATGACGGCTGTATACGGTTATGGTAGTCATACCGTGACTCATACCTCCAAACATCCACCGGTATGGTAGACAGCACCCATATTACGGTACCGTACATACGGCTCATACGGTATACGGTCGGCATCCCCTAGTAACCTGGAATGTGTTAATATTGCCCTACTGTGTCAGAGAAATCAGGTCTGACTTTGATAGGGATCAAGTTTGCCTGAGTTTCTCTCGCAATAGCCTTGGTAAGTATGGTCTTACCAGTACCAGGATGACCATCTGCTTCGTCGTCCACTTCCTCTTCTTGCTGGAGTCCATGGCCGAGTCTGCAGGCCCAGATGCGCCGCCACCGCTGCTGCCGTCCTCATCGTCTTGCTCCTTGTCCATGTCACTTTTGCGAAATTTGGTTTTCATGGGAGTAGGCTTTGCGGTAGTGGTTTTTCTGAAGAGCGTGTATGTAATTCGCAGTAAGTAAACATGAAAATTCCTTCATACAGAATGAAACAGAAAAGAAACACCCAGCAATATGATGGCGCTTGGAGCAAGGGACAGGCGTCGACTCCTCGTCCACATCCTTGTCTTCATCATTGCCGTCATCACCATCCCTTCATCATCATCATCGCCCCGAGCCTGATTGGCATCACATCGTTCTTCTCGGTCCTGGATGATACTTTGTCAGTATCAACATCTACCAAGCCAACCTTACCGACGCGGTCCTGCGTAGCATCGATCGAGTGTGCAGCATGGCCCGAGACCAAAATTTCTTCATTCTCGCCTCATCTGATTGTGACATTTGACGTCATCTGGAAGGGAAATAAATTCAAATAATGAGCACATCTCTCAGCTAGATGAAGTTAGTGGAAGCGCAAAGTCCAATTGGACTTAGCCTTGCCACCTTTGCCCCGAGGTCGCGTCGCAGTCCAGCCATTTGTTATGCTCCGAGTCGTGGTGTCCGACGTGACGCTCTCCGACTTGCGCTTCCTCGCCACATGCTTCTTCGCAGCTGATGTTCCTTCCTCGCCTCATCTTTGACCTCATCCAATAGTATTGTGTCGTCCAAAACTTGAAGAGTTCCTGTGGGGATTGGAGTTGGCGGTGCTCAGGCTCATTGAGGTCCTCGAGTTGCTTTTCGAATCGCTTCAAGAGTGCACTGTTGAGCTTGACGAGTACAGCTAGCGCTGAAGTATCCTGTGGTGGTCACACAAGAAGCTTTAGGGTGCACACTTTGTCACCATCGTGTTTCGGGTGGGAGGAAGAGCTTGTTGAGTGCCTGGCAGAGCACTTTCTTGTCACTCCCTTCGATAGCAACATTAGAGAAACTCTGTTAGAAATGAGGGGAAGTTTGACGCTAACATCCCTGTTAAAAAGCGCTCGAAGGATTGAGATTGCCAAGTCCGTATGAACCATTTGGTCTGGAAACTGAACCCCTTACCTCTCTGGGAGACATAGGAGGGAGCTGTTATTAGGTCGCGTGCACGGAGTAGTATCGGTCTCGTACATGGCCTTTTGCAAATCTGTCCAGTCCATAAACATTGCGCACACTTGCGCGGGCGATATCATCTCATGATCTTCGTCTAATTCTTTGTACGTACCCGGCCCTTTCTCAGCTGATCAAACACGGCTAAGAGGACCTAGTTGCACGATATCGTGAGGGCTTGAGGAGGGAGCACCACGCCGGTACACCTACCCTTCTGCATGATGCGCTGGTGCGCGGGCGACAAGTGTTACGCCTCTGTTGCATCCATACGGGTTAACCCCTGTCTCAGTTTTGTATCATGTGGCTCGTTTCCATATATGTGTACTACCGGACCGCTTTACCCGTCTACCGGACTTACCCGTTATCTAGATACTTAGCTGCTTTAGCACTTATGTGTCATACTCAGGTTACCTTCCTCTTTCGGACTGGTTTCCCATGTTTACTTAATACGCCCTTACTCCACTTCCCTCCAGAGTCGTACAGTATTTCCATTACGCGTGAGTCATTTGCACAGCTACTTACTCAGTCTCTTCTGCTCCTTACTAAGTACGTTACCAAGCATCAGTAAGCTCATTACTGAGCCGCTGACGCATCTCTATGTCTACTTACAAAGCCTCTGTTTCGTGACTCAGATCCTAGTAGTACTTGTTGTATATAAACCCTGTACAAGAGTCCAATGTCGCCTCAGACTTGGTCTCCTTTGTGAATCCAGGACCATAAACCCCACTTAAGAGCTTCGCTCTATTCCCCCATCTGATTCTCATCGTATCATCCACTTGCGCTCAAGAGCTTTGCTTTGAGTCCGCTATCTGACCTGACTTCAGATTAAGTCAGCTTTGCCTTAAAGTATCTAGGCGACTCTAGTACATAGAGTAGACTCTCTTAAGTACGATAGTGTATAGTAGGACCACGCTTATTGGTAAGCTATACATTAGGCAAACATCTTTACTCTCACAGCAGTGGTAAAGACTAGTAATTCGATATGCAAAGTCCGTGCGTAACAACAAGTCGGTGTATGCTAGGAAGAAATAAGACAAAGCTCTTGATTTTCTGCCGTGTCAGGCAAAAGATAGATTAAAGCCAAGCTGACCAGCACCTGCAGGTCCGTCATAGGTTTGGGTCGACAAAATTTCATCGAGAGAGCACATACCCGCTCGTCGGAAATCATCCCCCGGGCCGGGAGCATGAGCTTCGCAATCCAGTACAGATCAGTGCCTGCACTTTATCCAATTCCTCATTCCCGAGAACCTGTAGCAAGAATTCAACCACCCTATCCCAGAGAGAAATGGCCCGGGTGACAGGGTGATTGGTGAGCTGTCACACAGAAATGAACTGCGCAATGCCAGGTTCCGATGGTCGGAACCCTTCAAAGAGAACATTTTGCAGAGCGAGTAACACTTCTGTTGTCGCCTGCCCTCTTGCCGATGCGTGTTTGGATCAATTCACAAGGACAGAGCCGAAGGTAGTGGAATGGTGGAACGGACGCACACCAACGCTGGCATCAGCCAAAAAGTCACCTTCGTGCACCATAAGCACGTCAAATATGACTTGTAGCATGCACAGCTTGAGCACCTCCGGCGCAGTTTGCACCTGACTTGGAAAAAGTTGGAACAAATTGAGAGCTATGGGTTGCGCGATCAGGCAGCATAGGCCGAGGCACACAATCTCCTTCTCGAGTTTTTTACGCTTGACAGCAGACACGATCAGCTCGCCGAGGATATCCTCCAAAGTCGAGTTTACCTCGAATGTCTGTTAGAGTCTTAGAGAGCCCCAAGTTTGTTGGTTTCACAGACAATAAGAAGACGGAGATTACTAACCCTGTTGACACGCTCGAGCATGCTAATGCAGAGGTTGAGGCAGCACACATCCATCTTATCAGCTCGTTCCCGTTCCCCAGGTGTCATCTCCGCCGGAGGCTTGGGCCCGTTGTTTTCTATGTGAAATTGTGTATCTATTTCATCATTATTTGTTGTGTCTTTGCGGCACACGAGGACTTCATCATTGTCATTTGCATCACAGAGCTCATGTATGACTTCAACAACAACACAGATGAGATTGCGCTCGCTAGAAGACAG
Source organism: Russula olivacea (assembly GCA_963926505.1). Classification (NCBI taxonomy): domain Eukaryota; kingdom Fungi; phylum Basidiomycota; class Agaricomycetes; order Russulales; family Russulaceae; genus Russula; species Russula olivacea. Next base: position 36,194 of record OZ004879.1, on the reverse strand, counting down.
AGTTCGCAACAAATCAAGGCAGCGTTTGACAAGTCTGAGTCCCGAAGGAAGGGCTTCCTGAGATATCCTATGTCCTGCCAACACAGCTCAGCAGAGGGACATAGCACGCAAATGGACTCCAAACGGAGATCCCGCATGTATGGGACGAATTGCCCAAATAGCCATGATGAGTAGTTTTGGATAAGTCTATTGCGGGGTCAAATGGTGGCGCTGAGTAAGGTACGCACGTGAGTAAAAGTATGTTGAAAAAGAGACGAGCAAGAAAGTACGCAAGGCCAGCGAGCCATTCTCGAAGGTGAACATTTACTGTATAGCCTTATATACACAAATGTACGATGAGTGGCAAATTAAGTGTGAATGAACTGTAGGGATCCACAGGAAGTTGGCCTAAGTCCGCATCTAAACATGTAAGATATTCTCACGATTTTTCGGTTACAACCGAAAGATGGATCTGACCCAAAGTTTGGCTACACCATGTGATCACCATGTGAGAATAAACTTTCATTTTTTTTTTACTAAGTTGAACTACACCATGTGATCGTGTGAGAATAAATTTTCATTTTTTTTACTAAGTCGAAATTACAAACGTACAACGGTACAAACATACAAAACATTATCTAAGCGGGAGGAGGGAATGTGTAAGTGTAAGGCGAAAACATAGGAGCTGGAGGCTGTGAGCTAGGGTGTTGGAAATATGAGGGATATGCAGGGTATTGCATATACATTGCAGCAGGTGCATGCATTGGATGTGTCTGCACGAAGGACGCAGGGCCGAATGCGGGGCCAGGGGACAAGCGCGCAGGGAGCGAGGCAGGGAGCGAGGCAGGGAGTGGTGTGGGGAGCGATGCGGGTGGGGGGCGTTAGTGTATGGCCCGGGTAACCCCCGGGGTTTTTTTTTGTACCCGTACCCCTACCCACCACAACCCTTACCCTCAGTGAGGGTTAAGGGTTTCCTGTCTAGACGGGTAAGGGTAAGAAAGGGTTTGGAGGGTATAATACCCCCATACCCATGCACTTGAAGTCAGTTCTATTCAATGTAGCCTACTACTTCACTGATCACTGACTTTATCAGTTGCCGAGAAACGTGCATGCTCAGTCGGAGTGCCCGTCAAGCCACAACTGTACAGTTCATCATCATCGTCATCATTTTTCACTTCATCGCTTTCACTTCCCCTTCGCCTCTCGATCATTGCTCCACCCCTCGTTCCTCAACCTCCAGTGCAAGGCAGCGCCGAGCAAATCGAAGACCATTCTGCCTTCACAGCCACCCATTCGACACTCCCCTCCCCAACTTCGTGCTCCTGTTTTAGACATTGGACAATGACGATCAGCCCTGCCACGATGGCACGACCTTAGTATACCTTTTCTTATTCATTCCCTTAGCTCCATTTTCATAGTTACTGACTTTCCTTGGCACTTTTCCATACATCCGGCACATCAAACATTACGCGCGTTCATTCATTTCCGGTCATCCTTCTCGCCGACTCAGGCACTCAGTAGGGACTAGCTATGTATTTAAGCCACCTTCACTCATGGAGGAAAGACATCAGTACTACCTGCTCGAATCCAGTGTGTTTTCCCTGCCCCTTTTCTCCCTCTCTCGTTCTCCCTTGTTCGGCACTCGCATTCGCAGACCCGCTGTCTGCACGCCTTCATCACCCCTGCTCATTATCCCCTTCATTTCACATCTTATCTCCCCCTACTTCCACCTAGGACGACTCCAATCTCGCAGCCGCCATCTTAGCTACACTGCCTGCTTTGCTTTGCCAACCAATGCCTTATGGTAAGACCGTGGGTGACGTTCGCATACTTGTGTTTGGAAACGTGGATCCAGGTGCTTCGTCTTCTAATGCGGGCATGCTCCTTGATGATAACGAGGACCTCGAGACACTCAATCTACTTCGCAGTGAAGCCGCCAACTGGTTCCTCCACTGGCTGAATGAGTGGCCAGCACCGTACACGAATCACGATCAAACGCGCGGTCCAAGTGGCAGGGCACGGCATGGGAGACAGAATGGGATGTGATGCTGTCGTGCAATGTAAGGCGACTGCATGAGAATACAGCCACAACATAGCGAGGAACCCCACTTGCACACCGGCACTTCTTGATCTGTTTCACATTCCCTCTCTCATTGACTCTCAACCAAGCAGGAGCAGGAGCAAGATGGGGACTCAGTTGCTGAACCAGCGAGCGAGACCCGCCAACCCGCCTTACGGGTACGGGTGGGGTGAGGGTTTGAGAAGCTGTACCCTTACCCCTACCCTTGCATACCCTTGGGCCAAACCCGGGCAGGTATCAAAACCCTTGCCATTCACTAGGGGGCGTTCTGCTCTCTGCTGCGCGGCGCGTGTGTGCTCAGGCGTTAGCAGCAGCCGAGACTGCATCGGGTTTAGCGCACTTCCCGGACTCTGATTGGTCGTGTATAGGGCGCTCCCGCGCTCAATCTTTGACGGCCTTAATTGCGGGATTGATCGGATTGATGATCGGAATGACACACGCTGGTCCAATTTGGGAAAGATCAGGGGCGGTGTCAACGGGCGCGTTGGTAATGTCTTCAATGGACGGCATTGGACGGTGCAACAAGGGGGAGGTGTAGACGCGACGCGTTTCCCCTGGACGCGTCCCCCTAGGCTACATTGTTCGTCCATAATTGTGATTGTGTCTTTATTTCATTATCTTATCGGTACAATGATTTAAGTAAAGCACGTGATGAGCCAAAGATTCGGTCTCATCCACGTGATGCGCCAAAATCTCGTTCTCATCGGACTTCAAAACTGCGTGAGAACGCATTACGTGTTTAGATGCGGTATTGTAAGCCCTTCCACAGGACAGGGCAGTGCAAGCATATACAACCGCTGACCCGGACCCGCGGCCCACTGTGACTCGGACACAGAAACTGAAGTAAAAAACATCGAGTTCAAGATACATTGCCCAAAAGACCAGGGGAATCAGAGCTGGTGTGTTTATGCATGTGGATGGCAAGCATACCAGATGCTATGTAGTTGGCACATAATCTGTGTCATCGGATTCCCTGTGGTGAGCGCTGATGTAGCCACGGCGCTTATGAAGACCACGCCGTGATATTGTTGGGTATTCACACTTGCGTGAGCGCCGTGCACATTGGCTGAACCCATGAGTCAGTTGATCAATTACCTTTCAAAGGGGCACACGTACTTGCATGTGGTATCGGCACTTCCGATGGGTGGCCTCCCACATGTGATCCTATGCTCATGGCAGAATAGACAGGCGATTGTAGGTTTCCGCCACGCACGCTGCTTTGTCGATGGTAGTTTCAACACTCCTTGCCCTGCCTTGGGTTTTGGCACCAAGGTCGGCATAGAGAGTGATGACGATAATGTCGCAGCAGTGCTGTCCATGGCAGTCACACCCGTCGTCATTCTTGTCTTCCGATACAGCAATGGAGTAGATCCCGGGGAGGTGCCGAAGTCTTGCACCAGAAAAAGAGAGCCGAGTGCGTGTGGTGGATGACAACATGGGGAACTATGTCCGTGCAGAGGAGTTGAGGCACGTGGCATCAAGGAGGTCCGAGTCACGGTACCAATGTGGAGTGGCTCTTGATCCTCGTCCTTCGTGTAAGGCACATGGTCACCAGTGAGCGATGGGCTACCCAGCGGCGTCATCGGTGAGAAGGGCTGACCCCTGGCGATCACGCCATACTCAGTTTTTATGGCACTTAGTCCGATTGCACCCTTAGTAGACGGTTCGTGCTTAGGTGCAGGTTGGGAGGGGAGAGGGAGACTGGGAAGAGAAATGAAAGCCCGGCTCATGGATTGCAGCTGTGGCGTAGAGATGTCCACGAGAGCATTGCCAAGCTCTGAATAACCAGAGGATGGAGGAATGGGAAGGGCAGGGCGCTGGGTAACAGTTTCGTAATGATTAAAATAATCACCATGGCATAGATAGACCGAAGGATCGGAGAGCTGATACCATGACTGCAAGCTCTGGTGGGCACTACCTGAAGTGATCTAAAGGAAAGCTCGATGAATGTTCGGTGGGGTCATGAGGACATAAGGGGATAGCCCACCAGGCATTCTGCTAAATTATATAGGGGTGCGGCATAGGTTGCACCCGAGGCACTCAGGATGTACTGTGGTGGTCCTGGCGGAGGATAAGCAAGTTGCTCTGGGCAGCCAGTTTGGATCTGGCCCTGGCCCAGGGCGGGATAAACAAGATCTTCTGAGTCCAAGCGGACCAAGCCATGGGTTACAGCAGCTTGGGAGGAGGAAGTATTACTACCTTGAGGCATGGTGGGGTTGCTGGGGTCGGGGGCATCGGCATAACAGTAATCAGACGGCATGGTAAGCATTGATGTGCAGGGGGTGGAAAAGAAAAAGAGAAAAAAAAAAAAAAGGGGGGGGAGGGGGGGGAAGGGAAGGGATGATGATAAAAAGGGTGGGAAAAAAGAAGGGGGAAGAAGAGAGTGGTGGAGAGGACAGAGAGGTGGGCCAACATGTGTATGTGGGCTGCAAAAAACAATATAATTTTGCAGCCCGTGAAATGGCTTGAGGAGCTAATGTAAGTTATAACAAGTCAGGACGCCAAGTGGAGCCCGAATTGAGCCAAGTATGGCTTAGTTGCTTGTGCCTATATCATATGGTTCATGGCCTGGTGCCCCATGCCAGCACATTCACCCTGGTCAGCGCATGCCTTGCTGACAATGACCATTACAGGACACATCGTCTTTTAGTGGTTCAAGTTTTTCTTCAACCTCTGTTTCCCTTGATGCGCACTAGCTTAATTCATCATGGTTCTTGCCCTCAGAACTGGTGCGCTCTCATTCTCTCCGTAATATTGTCACTTTGAGTCGATCTGACATCCTTATCTCCCCTTTCGTACATCCCTAGGTGGGTTTCCTTATAACATACATTGTCCCACTCGCCTTTGTTCTCCTCGTCACTATGAGCAAGGAAGCCTCTGATGACTATTAAGCGCAATTTATGTGACCGCAAGGCCAACTAGGCGCGCTACCTTGAGAGACGAGATGAGATGAGGAAGATCCAATCCAGTGTCGCGCGTATACTGGGATGGGCAGGATCGTAGAGTTCTGGTGGGCAGATGGAGATGGTAAATTTGTCAAACTTGCCGGAGGCAATAAAGCACTTGGTGGTGGGGCGGGAGAAGTGACAGCGCGAACGGGATGGTGATTGGACTGATGGACTGAGGGATTAATGTTCAACGCTGAGCGTGGATCATCAGAATTACCGTAATTAGAGGCCCGAGCAAACTGAGACCGTGGATCAGAAGGGTCACGCAGGACGGAAAAACGAGAGTCGAGAGAAGGGTGTGGAATAGATGGATGATGCTGGAGGGGAGAGCATGTAATAAGGGGAATGCTTGAATTGTATGATCATGAACTGAACGAATCGGCGATATGCTAAAGGGATAATAAGGATGTACAATGCATGGAGATTACCAGAATTGAGAGTTGAGAAAGAACATTGCAATTGCGTCCCAATTGGAGAGACGCGAATATGGATTAACTAAGAATAAATAAACAATTGTCGTGAATATCAAATTCAGTGTCAAGTAAATCATGTCCATGGAATAAAATCTGTGGAAACGAACACGACACCTGTCGTTCATTTGGAGCACTTCCGCCCATTTATCATAAGCATCTCCGAGTCGACGCGCACAGCGATTACCATCGTTGTCCCTTTTTAACCCCGGCTCTGGCACCAGAGTCGATGCCAGTAGCAGCACGCAGCTTATCGAGCACTTTATCCATGCCCTTCAGCCCGATGCGCTCACGGCGAGCACGATCGGCGATCACCCTCAATCACCCGGTCAATGCCCAGTGTGCGACCATGAGCCAGATTGTCAGTGGGCATCCCCTGCGACACGACCTCATCTAAGCCGCTGAGGGTGGCATCGGATATCATTGATGCAGAAAGCCTCTTCAGTGCATGCGATGCATGCCACTCGTCCCTCTTTCGATGACGCTCTGCCTCAGCTGCCGCTGTATCCTCGCCTCCTACCATAGTGCGCTCAGGGATGGCGTCCAAAGCATGATCTTCCAAGGCACGCGCGCTCGGGCCTGTGCTAAAGCGCAGAGCGATGCCAACCTCGCTGCCACTCCCGTCAGAAATGCTCTCAGTCAGGCAGATGCTGGAACAAGTGATCAAATGGCTTAGGTGCGAGCGGGAAGCAGATGTGCTACCCGAGCCATAGCCTGACTCGGGATCGGTACGCAGATAGCGTACAGCCCCTTGTACCTCCTCTTGAGACTCAGCGTTATCACCACTCGGACGCCGCTCGGTGGTCGTCGTAAAACCAAGGGTGCCCTTCTTGTCGCAATCACAATTAATGATGTGTCATCGTAACCCATGGATTTCCTGCTCCCGTCGCTGTGCAGGACAGTCCACATTTTCGAGCAGTTCACGCAGTGACGCAACCTCTGCACGAAGATCCGCGTTTTCAGTCTGTAGTGCGAAAATATTCGCAGGTGTCAGAGGAATAGGCAACAACAATATGTGACGGGGGCGGCCGCAGGGATGGTGTTGTTAATATTGACAGTGCTGACGATACAGTCGTCGACACTGAGAAGCAGGATGGTGAAGCGTATGGAGGAGACCCCGATGATATGTGTGATCGGACCGGTAGCAACGGCCTGGGCGGTGAAGACCGTTCCGATGCTGACCTTGCAGGCCATGTAGAATCCTTGCTCTTGTCGCTACCTGTGGTTCTTTCATCTTTAGGTCGCCATGTGTTCCCGCTTGTGGATAGCAGGGCAGGCAGAGACCTGACAGTTGATGCCTTAGTTGATACCGACGGGGATGAGAGGGTACTTGAGGAATCTGTGCCAGAAGTGGACACGGTATGCAATGTCGACAACAGGATTGAGGGTATCATGAGTGTACGCGTCGAGGACTCACTGGAAGACGTGGGGGGGGCGGGGGGGGGCAGAGAAAGGGGCACTCGCTTGTCGCGACATGTCTAAGGAAGTACGGGAAAGGTTGGGATGAGAGGGGCTCGGCAATGGCTCGGTCGGCAGAGGAGAATTGGTCCACGACTCTACCCGATTGGTCTGTGATGAGGTAGGGGCGACCTCCATCAACGGCTTCAATGTTGCTGCTAGCACCTGCGTTGCCAGAGCAGAGGCGCCCAATGTGGTAGACGCATGTAAGTTGGAATCCACGGGTGACAAGGAATTAGCCACACTGAATGTGCGGGTATCCGAGGCCCGTAGTTTGGACGGTGTCTAATCAAGAGTGTGACCTTTACCATTGACATCGTTTAGAGACAATCTACTCACGCTGACTTTTGATTCTTGCCCACCGGATGGCCCTGATGAGTTGGCCGAAGTATGCGCAGCTTTCGGTATAACTAGCCAAGACACACGCTCCATGCAGGTGGGAGCCGTGGCAGGTTCCATTTGTCTCCTTGGTAGCACTACTAGCACCTCGGGTGGGGACTTGGAAGTGTGCTCTCAGGCAGGGATTGCTTCACTAACGACGACTGAGATGGCTCAACACGTGATGATCCCATTCGCTCGAGAGGCGTTCGACTTGCAGGAGGTGAGGTTCTCATCAATGAGACAGGCAGAAATTGAGGGGTTGGGCAGGTGCAGGCGGTGCCCGTGGAAGGGGGACCCACTTCTTTCGAACTTGCCACCCCGTTCTTCTTCTGCACGTTTCAGGGACAATCCCACACTGCAGATTCCGGTTCGTGAAGCTCGGCACTGGGCCGTTCTGACAGTTGACGACCCGATGCCAATAAACCGCGCTTGTATCGCTGCTCGCTGCCCTCGCCATTCCCTCGCCTGGTGCTTCGGGAGGAAGTGTCTCCCTTTGTTCGCCCTTGCCAGAAGTACTATCGCTGTCACCTAATCTCAATGGAGGGCAGCGCGTTGGAGGATTAGGATCAATAGTGATGTTCAATTGTGACGATGACAAACTGGCATTCATTGACAGAACCAGTGATGATTGTGTAGCAGAGAGAAAAGATCTAGAGGTGCTATGGGAGATGTCGATGCCATTAGCGGCAAAGGCTTCCTGTTATGATTCTTTGACGTGGGAATGCAGGTCAGGACAGGAGCAGGTGTGGGTGGAGGCTGGGGGGACGCAGTCGCTGAGATGAGGGATCCCGCCTCCACTGAAGAAAACGATTGTGGTTTGGGAATGGGAAGGCGGGGTCCGCGACTTTGAGGGCCTTATGCAGCTACCACAGTTGAAGAAGGGCGAACCCGACAAGTCCAAGGATGGGCATCCAAGCATGCCATTTCCAGAACTGGTTTTGCTTGCTTTCGTGAGTGCTGATGAAGAGATGCTCCACACCTGGCTTGGGAAAGAATGGCACATCCCCAACAGAATGCCTGACACTGATGCATAGGAGACAGAGAGGAAAAGCCATACGTGAGCGTGGGGCATCCCTCTGGGTGGAGGAACTGGTTGCAGAAATGGTGGATGCCGTTAAGGACACCGGAACGCTTTCACCAGCCAAAGACAAGCGATCGAGTGGTCAAGTCGGCGAGCGATCCGATGCGAATCATAAGGGGCAATGATGGACGTGATGGAAGCACATTATGAAGGCGGCAGGAGTATGAGTGCTCGGCAAGGCGTGTCTAGATGGTTGTGGGTCAGAGATACGGACACAAGTTAATGCACACCGCTTACTATTGCTGGGAACACGAGGACAGCGAATTCTGGCACCGTGCCAAAGGTTGCAATGAGGACAGCACCGAGTGTCAGACATAATACTGCCAGTGTATCCATCCGATGCCGTGCTTTTGGTGGGGGTCGATGTCTCAATCTCTTTGTCGGTCCGCTACACTGAATCTACAGTACGTGTAAACCAAGGCCTGTCGCTTTGAGCGTCAAATCAACACAAGGATGGCGCCAGATGTAGCTGGGCCCACAAGACTTGTCAGTGGGGACTTGGGGCAAGTGATCGGTCTCCCAAAGTCCCAAAGTCTCATCCGCGTCTCTCCTCTTCTTGAATCTTGATCTTCCCCTATCATGTGTCTCACTCATCACTTGCGGGAGAAGAGTGGAGCGAGAGAAAGCTGCAAAGAGAGTGGCGCATGCTGCATGGTGAAGTCGGAGACATCAAAGGTGCTGAACTTGAACCACCACCCAGGAGAGGCCAACAGGGACTCGGAGTCGGCAGCGGCGTTGGCTGGGAGAACAAAGCAGGACTCTCTGCTGACGGTCCTTCAACGCTCCACGGATAGTGCTGACCTGGGTGATCCTAGAAGGAGGGCAAGAGGCTTGAAGGAAAAGGAATATCTGGTATTTGGGGAGTGTGCAAGAATATGTACTCCAGGTTGGGGTGTGCGGTGCACACGGTGTTGACCCAAGAGCATGAATTCAGAAAGTGTGCCACACTGCATAGCAATAATCAGAACAACAGAACACCAGGTGAACACACCCAGTGGCAACGGACCTTCTTCGTGTGTAAGCAAACAGAATACCCAATTACCCATTCCCCCCTTTTCAGTGTGTTGCTTGAAACTTCTAATCCACACTAGACCACCCTTCCTAGGATGTGGCATCCAGGGACAAGGCTAATGGCACCCTTTCCTCCTACATTGCTCATAGCGAGCTTGTCTGTCACGATCTGTCTGTCCACGCCTTCGTGTGAACTTGAACAAGGGTGTCCTGAGTTTGGGACGAATGATGGTGGTGGTCTGTGAGATGAAATAGCAATGGCACCTGCAAGGTCACGCTTCTTATTGGGCGGCGATGCCGCATTACGCTTCCGGAAGCTAAAAGACAGCAAAGACAACGAGGAGGCACCACAGGCAACCTCAACCAACACCATGCTGGTTCGTGCTCGGCCGTCACAGGGCACATTGACATGTCCAACACTGAGGCTGTGCCAGGGATCTTCCGGGCGATAGGAAGCACGAGGTAGACGGAGTGTTGTAAAACTCGGAGCTGCAGAGCTAGATGGGAACTGGGGGGGAGTTCTACGGCATATGAGCTGAGGGACATGGTTTGTGAGTGCGAGGCGTGTGAGGAAGAATGGTCATCGTGGGAGTTGCTCGTGATACCATTGGTGTGTGAGCAGAGGAGAGAACAGATCCCTTGAATGCGACCGGGGTGAAGACGAGCGGGGGTCATATTGCGTCCCCGTCTTCTTTGGGCGAAGCGGTCGTATGTGGTGACTGGGGATAGTACAGTTGACAGCTGTTCGTGGACAGGGACGGGGACGGGGACGGGGTTTTAGTTTTTGTGGGCAGGCAGTATGGGGGGAATGGAAAGGCATTTTGAGTGTGAGTGTGTGACTGCCTAGCGGGCCGCTTTTGCAACGCGGGGAAGGTGGGGGGTGGAGTGGCACCTGTGGCGATGGGACTTGGTCATGAGCACCACCGGCACGTCTGACTCGACAGAAAAGTCAGACGTGCTGAACGTGCAGTCAGTTCCGAGCGGCAAGTCTTTTGGAAGGTGAGACAGTGGGAGAGAATGCCAGTAGCGGCTAGCTCTGGGAGCTGGCTCATGTGTTGCGTGCGAGCAGGTGCTATTGTGCCTTGGGAAGCGGGGTACTAGAATACAGCATGGCCGGCACTGTGCTTGTAACTCTGCTTCTGCACGACTTGAGGAATCGACGAGAAGGAAAGGTGTGGTTGCCGCTGTGGCTACCCAAGCATGGCGCCAAGCTTGCGAGAAATTGCGTTACATGTGGACCCTGTACAGCGTCCGGTTTGTTGATTGTTGGCAGAGGGGTGATGAAAGCCATGTACTGATGGAAATAGCCAGGGGTTGACGCACCCTGAGGGCCTCAAAGATGGACCCAGAAGGATTGGGATAAGACCAGAGAATGTGCACACCCATACACCTATCTGCACCAACTCAAGCATTACATTCTAGCTGGTAGATCTATGCTTTGGAGTGGCCGAGAAGAGATGTCCACCTAGCTGGTAGGGTTCATCCCTTTTCAGTGTCAAGTTGTAGCACACTCTGTCATCGGTCATCGTGTGATGGTTTGAGGTCTTATTGCACAGTTCACCCAGAAATCAACATGGTCACGTGATTTCCCCCGCCGGTCATCGACGCAAAAACTTGAAGACAGGGCGACCCTCCAACTCCTACAGATAATCATATCCGAAGCAGCTCAGAAACGCACTCGCCATACGATATACCAGATCAACTTGGATGTGCCCCGGACTGTCAATGGTATTCGTACTATTTTGGACGCATTACGGTCTCGGGTAAGCCATTGGGGCTTAATTATGGCAAGTTGCATGCTGAACGAAGTGGCATCAAGCAACAATCATTATTCCACATCTTGTATGATAGTTTCTCACTGCACTGTAGTCAGTGTGGGTAGTACTGTCAAGGTATGGGACCCATTGCCGCAATGCTCCTCTGCTACTTTGCACCCAAGTGTGTGTACACATCACTTGTTCATCTCTATGATGCTCACCACATGCATGGCATCTTTAGCCCGGGAGTCCCTGGTCTGCTCGAATCAATATACGTTCAGGAACGTATCACCGAGGAAATTATGCCAGGGGCCTACGCGGCTTTCAAGAGGCACATAGTTTCAATGTCGTCGTACTCAACGAAGTGACGCATCATGCTTTCTCCGAATTCCATTCCGTATAGACCCATCTTTGGTTGCGGGATGTGTTCTTGCTTGAAGGACCGGATCTGTTCATCATTGTCGCAGTCTCCATCATACGAGTTCATCGAGGTATGCCGATGTGTATGTCCATCCAACTCTATGAACCGGACAAGGACGTTGAACGCTGTCATAGATCGCATCCCGGCCGAATCAGCGCCCTGCGATATGGGATGGTGCCTTACCTTGGGACCACTGAAAATGTGAAGACACGGTACCTGAGAACCTTCTGGATGATGCCGACCATATGAAAGCCCATTATGAAGCAGACTACCTTGCCTCCCATCGTGAAAAATCGTTCTACAAAATGAACTTGAAGAGATTCGCGGCAGAAAGGCTTTGGGTGACGGGTATGAGATCAGTGTGGTTGTACCCTGCCTGATCCTCACCTATCATATAGACCAGAGGCGACTATTGCCCTACGGCAGCGCTTGAACGAGGCAGTCAATGAACCAGACAACTGTCACAACCTGAAGAAAGTTCATGTGCAACTTGGTGTACGGAACAACACACTCTCCAAGGAATTGACCATTGTGAAATCAGATCGTCCGTCTTGAACCAAGTCCCTTGCTTTGTCTCTGACATGATTTGATCCAGTGGTACTAGTCGACAAGGATCAAGTAGACACTTGGCTTCTCTGCGGGAGTCTGTCAATGAAGATAAAGTGGCTCTGGAGGAGGATGTGGCCCGTCTTCAACAATGAGTGCTGGAACAGATCAATAGCTTACTTTTGGAGAAATTCAACCATCAAAGCGGCGGGATTAACCAGCGGGAGAGGATGTTGGAAAGAGAACGCGACTTTGGGTGCATCTCGACTTTCCACGCGAGGTGGTTTACAGTAGCAGGCCGATTGAATTAACACCCTTTGAAATCGGGCTCGCGCAGCTCATGTGCTCTAGCCATTTCGGGCCTTATAATTAGTTTAGTTTAGTTGACATTTAACATTCCATGTAGTAGTATATCGTATAACTTAGCCCTGTAAATACACCCCCCTCGCACGTTTGCCCCCACTCCCCACCTGAATCCCACTCGTCTTCCCATTCCCACGTGCACCCCGGTCTTTCCAACACTTCAGTGAATTGCATTCGTCGATGCCAGGAAAAGGCATGCCGGAAGATGCGAAATCCCGCGTCCTGGGCTTGCACGAAGACAACGTCCAGCTTAGGGAGCAATTGAAGACTTTGCTGACCTGACCAAGTACAGTACTGGATTTCCTTTTCTTCGTGCCTTTTTCCTTTTTCCTTTTTTTTTTTTTTTTTTTCCATTGCACTCTAGTTCATCAAATCGCAAGATAAGCTGTTTAAGGAGGAACAGGTTAAACTACGAAAGTTCGCTCCGTCCGTGAGTTGGCCATCGCTTCTCTTTCGCTCGTGTGGAAGCCAGAATGACTCGGACTCCGTACTACAAGGCGGTTAAACCATGTCTCCGAGTCCTTTTCCACCTTTGATTACTGTATCTGGCACTGCTGCGTCGACAGCGCCTACTGAACGGGGCACATCAGCATTATAGGAAGGAGCAGGAGCTACTACTCGGCGCGATTCATAGCCTCGGGATGCACGCAGCGCAAGATCCGTTCGCTGGGCCAGCGGCGGCAGAATGTGAGCCTCACCTCACAACGTCCAGGCCGTGTTTGCTGGTCTAATTTGTTCATGTACAGCTTTGTCCTCTGCTCCATTGACAATAGGCTTTGGCTTCGGGGGGTTAGCATCTGGTCGCCCCAAGTTAATTTTATGATCTTTCATGATCTCATGAGTAACGTTCCTTCTCATTCATTCTGCTCCTGCTACCACGATCCCTAGCTACCTTCACTAGAATAGAAATAACGAATACCTAGCCGTTTTCGAATGCAATGTACTTTTAAGCTTCTAGTTGCGCCCTCAACCAGTGTGACAGTCAGCAAGCTGTTTGTCTAGTGACTCACAAAGCCCAGATCATATAAATAATCGGCGCGGATACGGATAATCCACATTATATATGCCAGAATAACAGTAATGTACAGGTTTAAACATGAAGAGAAAATGACAAGGAGACCACCCGTCATTGGTTCCAGGAGGACAATAGAGACGTATCACCCAGACGCCTTGGTTTCATAACATGACAGATAGTACCCGCAATAGAAAGTGCCACGAAAAGTGCAGCTGCCGCTACATATGCCCACCCGAGGAAGGGATTTTACCCCCAATCCACGACGCAGTGGATATCACGATCAACTCGGTACCGGAGTATGTTCTGACGGGTTAATCTACCATAGATGAGCCAGCGAATATATTAACAGTCTCGTGGAGAACGTACTCATGTCGATGGTGATTTGGTAGCGTCCCTGAATGAGTTGATCCTGATCATTACGGCCGTACAACTTTGTAAACATCGGGAGGCCAACCGTGTGCATCCAGTTGTGGAAGTGTTCATCAGCACGTAGATCGGGTGGTGGCTGGTCCATCGTGTAGCCGTTGGGGAACCTTGCAGCTCAATTGGGAGGTGGGACAATCTCTGAGATATTATACCCAGGCTGTGAGGCGTATTTTCAACCTCATTTGGCCAAGCGATGCCTTACTGAAGGTGTAAGAAAGCCATCAACGAGGCGAAGATAATAACCATACCGTTAAATATGGAATTGGTGATCGGCCCACAAGGGTATAGTACCTGGTCGCCGGTAGTCGCAGCAGGCTTTCAGTTCCTGTCCTTCTGATCATCGAACGAGCGATAGTCACCCCTCAGCTGCTTCGGGTAAAAACTTTGAACCTAACGACGGGACGTTGAAAGAAACAACAAACTGAACGATGCACTGGAGAGAGGGGAGAGGTGCTATCGCTGGTCGAATTGATAAACGCACATTGGGGTGGCGAGATTTGGGTACCAGACTGCAATGAGCGAGGACAGTAGTTATAATTTGGCACCCTGACGAGATTGCTCTCTGTAAAGGGACCTTGTTGCTGCCGATGAAGAGACTGGGAATTGGTCCCGCAGTGCGGCTGGATGGGCAGGTGGGATAGGTGTGGGCCTCGTGCGGCATTAACGATGGGGTGACGAAGCGACCCGGGCAAAGCTGGAGTGATGCTTGTGCCTGGGATTTTTGCTATTTGCTCTGCCCATGGTGACCCCAGCACAATTGTGGTTGTGATGATCTTGGAGGGGGGGGGGGGGCGTGGGGTTGTCGCTCCACAATGCCCTGGTCTTCATCGTCATCGATTTGGACGAGTTGATCGATGATGACATTGGAGGGAACAAAGTCGGCATACTTAGATGGGAGGTGGGCAGAGTGCCGGGGGTGCGGTGCCAGCTCAGGTGCCAGTACAGGTGCCGGTGGTGAAGTTGTATCACTACCAGGACGGCACTGTGCAGGTGTAGGTACAGGTATGGGTATGGGTACAGGCAAGGTGGGCAAATGATCACCATCACCGATATGACTATGGGTACTGCCTTCAGTTATGTATGACGGAAGGTATGAAAAGTACAAGGACGTACAGTTGTCCAGGTACAGGTATGGGCACCGCGGGTACGAGTATGGGTATAGGTACAGGTCACGCGTGATCACTGGTAAGAATGGAAGGAGGGCTCCGGGGGGTGCACGGGGGGTGGTAGTGGACGTAGATGGTCAAGTGGGAGCCGGCAGTACAGAGGGGCGGGAGGCAGAGTGGGCCGCACATGAGAATGGAGGTGAGGATTCTGCGGAATGGGAGTTGGAGTTATCTGATTCGACAGAAGAGCTGGACGTGCCGAGCAGCGAGCCTTTGAAAGGTGATGATGAGGCGGTGGGAGAGAATGACAGTCTTAAACCTGGCTCACCTTTGGTCATCAAAGTCAAAGACTCAGAGCGCCGATGGTGGTGGCGAAGCATTGCATATGAGCAGGTTCTATCATGGGTAGGAGCAGGGGTTGGCACTGTGCTCCTGTGCTTCTGTGCTTCTGTGACTCGAGGAGGGATGGTGTGGTACCCGGCCCACTGCAGTTTGTTGGTGCCTTAGTGGGAGGGGAGTAGCAGTGCACCGTGCACCGATGGAAATGAGGTTGGGATAAAAACCAGCAGAGCACACACACACAGGGATGCCTATCTTGCACCTCTCCAACATCGCTTTCTCATTGGGAGAGGATGTTTTGGAGTGGCCGCGAAAAAATGTTCACCTAATTGGTAGGGCACATTTTTTTTCAACGTCATGTGTAGTGGTGGTGGAGGTCTGAAGAGTGTAAACACTCACGGCGGACTCGGGCGTCGTTATTGGCCCGCACTCAGACGTCAACATGGTCACGTGACCTCCTATTGACAGCCTGTCCACGCATCAGCCCTGGCCTGGCAACCATCGGACTGATGGGCACGAAGATATTGCCGATGATGAGAAGCGCTGGAAGGACCGTCTTTGGTGTCAGAAGAGGCTGCCAGGCCTTCAGCCGCTGTTGCTCGAACGCGGTATCTATGCAGAGCACTCAGCAAAGGGTCATCGGCGAGGTCAGGAAAGATGGACTCGCAGGTCGCTTCCAACTAGCCTTTGGGCATTTCTCCTTCAGAGATTGAAGATTTCTGGGAGCTCTTCGCACAGCAGAAGAGAGCTGTGATAGGTGGTGGGTGGAGGAGAGAGGTGGATTGATTGTACTGTAGCGTGCTCGGGTCGTTGAAATGTGAAACGTATATAATTGGCCAACTACGCTACGTAATATCATTGGGAAGAAGGAACGACATTGTGTATAGCACGTGACCCTTTGCTTACACACCAATTGAAATTAGCCCTTTAGCTGAGGATTGCTCGCAACACATGGGCCCTGCAGGGCAGGGGTTCACTAGTCCAACCACAGGTCCATTCATGATACATTCACGATACACAATGAACGGCCAATATTTATTAACAAATTACTGTAAGAGTCAGGGTTTGTCAGGGTACTAGTACTATGTTACTATGTACGGGCTAAGTCTTCTACAGTCAACTTCAACCCATGCTCAACTGCACCAGGCTCCGCAACAAACCCTCCGATTTCTTTCACCGCCACCAGCACCTCTTCATTGCGTCCCTCAACCAAAGTTAAACGCAAGATTCTGCTCTTTAGTCTACGCAAAAAGTCTCCTGTCACTCCTGATGCTCAGTCCTATCCCACCCCTCCTGTACCCACACCCAGTTCCTTTACGAATCTGTGCATTGCCCTTCCCTCATGCTGCCTCCCATTTTCTCAAGCCTCTCTCTCAAATTTCGTGTAGGACATCCCACGTGGCGTCTAGGCACTGTCAAGCACAGCCTCCACAACTTACTGCGTCCTTCTCGCCATTGCCCACATCCGATGACGTGTCTTCTTCTAAACGCTCCCCTACAAACACGAGGCATACACGATCGTTCACGTGCACCCCCTCTTCTAATTCACCGAGTACTGTTTGCACGTCGCGTATACCGACGCCAACGTCTGCCATTACTCTGGCAGGCGGTTCATTCTCGGATTTTGAACCACCACGGTCCAATGCAAGGATGCCAACTGCACATCTCAGGTCGTATGCCTCGGATGATGAGGAGCGGCGATATCTCTCGGCCCGCAACACATCCCCCAGAACACCCGCTCCTACAAAGTCATTACCACCTCCAGAAAATGGAGTTCTCATGCTCCACTCTCTCCTGACGCCGTGTCCACATCCACATCGCAATCTACTTCGTTCAGGCTTACATCAGGTAGCGAGAGTACTTCAGAGTCAGCTCAAGGGTATACCAGCGCTAGCGGATCTGAATCCACAACTAGTCTCGGTCTTGGTTTCAGAATCCGAACAGGACCAAGCCAGGCCCGGGGTATGGGTACCAGCAACGGCTCGACACCGCGTGCCGCCTCCGTACGCCTTGGCGTACTCCGTGCTCTAATGCTCTCGCAGGGTCGAAGGTGGCATCCCCTCTCTCGCCAAAATCTCAATTTCTGCCTGTCTCACAAGTAGAACGCCTCTCGAGCGAATGGGATCATCACGGGTTGAGCCATCTCAGTCATCGTCAGTGAAGCAAGCAAGTTCTCCGGTCCAAGGCACGACTTCCAAGTCCCCGTCCGAGGTGCTCCTGAGGAGACAAATGGAACCTGCCAAGGCCCCCTCCGGCATGGAGCATGCGTCTTGGCTAGTTATACCGAAAGCCGCACATACTTTGGCCAACTCATCAGGGCCATCGGGCGGGCAAGAATCAAAAGTCAGCGTGAGTAGATTGTCTCTAAACAGCGTCAATAGTAAGGTCACACTCCTGATTAGGCACCATCCAAACTATGGGCTTCGGATTCCCGCATGTTCACTGCAGGTAATTCCTTGTCACCCGTGGATTCCGACTTACAGGCGCCTACCACATCGGGCGCCTTTGCTCAATCGATCGCAGTGACGCCGGTGCTAGCAGCGGCATCACCCTTAAACCTTTTGAAGTCGCTGTCAGCGGTAGTTTCCCCCACCTCATCACAGACCAATCGGATTCTCCTCGGAGCCCCCCTCGTCCAAACCTTTCCCGTACTTCCTCAGGCGTGTCGCGACAAGCAAGCGCCCCTTCCTCTGGCTCCACATCTCCCAGTGAATCCTCGACGCGTACACTCACGATACCCTCAATCCTGTCATCGACATCGCATACAGTGTCCGTTTCTGGCACAAATTCCTCAAATACCCTCTCATCCCCGTCGGCATCAACTACGGCATCAACTGTCAGGTCTCTGCCTGCCCTGCTATCCGCGAGCGGAAACACGCGGCGACCCAAAAATGAAAGAACCACAGGTAACAACAGGAGCAAGGATTCTACATGGCCTGCAAGGTCAGTATCGAAATGGTCTTCACCATTTGGGTCGTCGCTATCAGTCCGATCGCGCATATCATCGGGGTCTCCTCCATACGCTTCACCATTGTGCTTCTCAGCGTCAACAACGGCACCGTCAATATTGCCACCTCAATCACCGCAGCTGCCCCCTTCACGTGTTGTTGTGCCCATTCCTCCGACACCTGCGAATGTTTTCGCACTACAGACTGAAAACGTGGATCTTCATGCAGAGGTTGGGTCTCTGTGTGAACAGCTCGAAAATGTGGGACCGTCTTGCACGCGGCAGGAGTAGGAAATCCGTCGGTTACGATGGCTCGTCATTAATTGGGGTGACGACAAGAAGGACACCATTGGTTTTACTACAACCACCGAGCGGTGTCCGAGTGGTGATACTTAGCGCTGAGTCTCAAGAGGAGGTACAAGCTGCTGTGTGTTATCTGCGTGCCGAGTCCGAGTCAGGCTATGGCTCTGGTAGCGCATCCGCTTCCCACTCGTGCCTGATCCATTGGGACACTTATTCCAGCGTCTACCCGGCTGAGAGTGTTTCTGATGGGAGTGGCAGCGAGGTTCGCTCAGTGCTTTGGCCCCGGCCTGAGCGTGCGTGCCCCGGAAGATCATGCTTTGGATGCTATCCCAGAGTGCACTGCGGTGGGAGGGGAGGATCCAGCGGCAGCTGAGGCGGAGCGTCGTTGAAAGAGGGACGAGCGGCGTGCATTGCGTGCGCTGAAGAGGCTTTCCGCGTCAACGATATCCGACGCCACCGGCAGCAGTTTAGATGAGGTCGTGTCGCAGGGGACGCCCACTGACAATCTGGCCCATGGTCGCACACTGAGCATTAACCAGGTGATTGAGGGTGATCGCGCTCGCCGTGAGCGCATTGGGCTGAAGGGCATGGATAAAGTGCTTGACAAGCTGCGTGCTGGTACTGGCATTGACTCTGGCGCCGGAGCCGGGGTAGAAAATTGACAATGATGGTAATCGCTGCGAGCGTCGACTCGGAGATGCTCATGATAAATGGGCGGAAGTGCTCCAAATAAACGACAGGTGTCGCGTTCGTTTCCACAGATTTTATTCCATGGACATGATTTACTTGATGCTGAATTTGATATTCACGATTCTCAGTTAATCCTTGTTCTTTCTCGATTCTCAATTCTGGTGATCTCCATGCATTGTACATCCTTATTATCCCTTTAGCATGCATATTGCCGATTCGTTCAGTTCATGATCATACAATTCAAGCATTTACATCAGTTTTAATTTCAATCGAGGTACACATTGACCCCTGGCCAACCTGCAGTAGGGCTTGCCTCAAACCACTGTCAAGTCACATCACCCCTGCCAGAGAACTTGATGTTGTTTTTGGGCCAGCTTGGCCTCCCCCTTCAACCACAGTAAGGCACTGCGGTACTGTACGTACCTTATTAATAATGAAGACTTGCGTGCGCCAATATGGTGCGGCATCAGGTGCCCGCCATCTGTCCGGCACCCGTTCAAGTTCCCCATCCGCTCCGGCATCCACCCATTTCCAACATCCGTCCATTCCAACACCTGTCCGTTCTCACCCTGGTACCTCCCTCCAATTAAAAAATAATTATATATTGGTGGCTGCCCATCCATTCTTGCCCTGGTACCTCCCTTCATAAAAAAAAACAAATAATTGGTGGCCGTCCGTTTGGTCTGCTCTCGTTTTCTATTCATGGTCGCCCATTCAAGCTGACAACCGTCCAATGCTCCACACGGCGTCAGTACAGTGTCGTAGACTGTAGACTCGTAGTAGCAGCACTGCAGCAGCATCCATTCACAGCTGTGACTCGTCCATTCTCCATACGCTGTACAGTACAGCAGATGTGAATCATGCGATCAATAAGGCCAACAATTGGGCATCCATTTGGGCTGAGTTCCAGCTAACTTTCAATGCGATGGAGTGATGGACCTCTACCGGGCACATCGGGCAGTGACATGTCCACCAATCTCAGCTGAATTCAATGTGACAGACTTCTAGCTTAGTTTCCGACTGGAGCTAGTACGAACAAGCTATTCTAAACTATAGTACCACAGTATGCCTGGGCCTGAACCAGTTAGTAACAGCTATGGTGCCGTTGGCGCTGGGTCTCCACCAACCACCACCAGTACCGCTGCTAGCACTCATGGGGTAAAACCTTGATGAAACCCGGCCGGCTCAGCCTGCTCAGGTCCCTCAGGAATGTGACGCAGGCACCTTGCGCCTTACCGCTGAGTCGTCAGGCCTCCAGGCCAAGTTAGGACTCAGGGGTGCGGTTGGTAAACCAGTAAACCTGGCCCAGGTGGCCTCTGCCCCCTGAAGGCGGCACCCACTCTCAGAACCCATCATTCCATTTTGTCCCAGCTGCATCACTCCAACAGCTTCTGCTTCTCATTATCTTACCACCTGCACTTATGGCCTCAACACCTTGTAAGGACCCAGGTTGCAGACAGGTTTTCAATGATTCAACTGCTGCTGGCAAGCATTATTATGAGTGGCACTCGGATGTTCCCCAGTCTGCCCTGGGCAATGGCAACCTGATGCCCATCGTGCGCCAGAGTGACATGCTGGGGTGTCCCTTCTCAAATTGTACCAGCAAGTTTGCAACTCGAAGCGCCTTCCTGAAGCACTTCAGCATGCATCAACCTAGGGATGCCTGGTCTATAGGCACTTCTAAGCGCCCCAGAGGTTCCAGTATGAACATCCCGGAGGGGCCGCCCTCCTCCTCCAACAAAAGGGGGAAGACTGGAGGGTTCAATGGTGCGTTCACTTTGAATTTGAGCCTTTGAGGTCTTTGTGCCCACATCATCGCCTAATGGATTTTGATAGACACCGTCAGTGGAAGACCCTCCCTGGGCCCCTCATTCAGATCCCCACCAGTGGTTGAAGTGGGCGATGGTGATCCCACAAGGCCCACACAGTCACCAGTCCCTGAGCAATCACAAGTCTCCGAGTCACAACCTGTAGATGTGCCAGTGGTTGGCAGCAGTGAGGGTGAGAGGCCTTTATTTGGTACAACCTGTCAATTCGCCACTTTTTCTGACCATCATCTTCTTGGATCCCTAAGGGCGGGTGCTCCTTGCTGGTTCGGTGGACTACCTGCTCTCATCCCCCATCTTAGACGCGATCGAATTCTACTCCCACAAGGCACTCAGGGTCTTACTTTGCAAACATGGCCATGGTGCCTTCCTTCCCGAATCTGCCCCTGGCCATGCTCACAAAGCCCATGGTGTGGCTCTCACTCACTTTGACCGCCAGGCTTTCCTTTGATATTGCGAAAGTAACCAGATTCTCAGTACCACCTCCCCTGAGTTTGCCATCACCCCTGCCCCTATGGGACCCCCCATTCAATTGGTGGAGCACTATAGTGGGTTTGCCTGTGGTGTTCAGGTCAGCAACGCTGGCTTAGGCTGCACCTTTTGCTGCCTTTCAAAGGATCATATGGAGAGCCACATTCGCAACAACCACCGAGATGTAAACTATCGACTTCCTTCAAACTCCCACCACCCAGCCATTGTTCAGACACTGTTTCCTCACATTGGCAGGGCCTACTTTCAAGTAGATCCTGAACTGGCAGATGTCCCCCTCCACGACCCTTGGGATTGCTTCCTTCGGGATTATCTCCCCAACCTCCCACCACCATCTGTTGCCCCTCCTGACGCTGATCGAGAGCGGACACCGTTCATGAAGCTCATGAACTGGGACCACCACCTGTCTCATTTCCTAACAGATAGGTCCAAGCTTGGACTCCTCCTGTCCCTGCAGTGGGCTCCAACACCAGAGGAAGGCCACCTCTCCAGGCTTACCATCGCAGTGCGGGCATACATTTGACGAGGGATGAAGATTTGCGAGCATCAGGCGCAGTCATACAACGTGAGGAGGATGCTCATGCATGGTCGAAACATCCCACCTCAGAACAACCGGCATTATTGGACCCCTCTCTCTGAGAATGACAGCCCTGACAAGTATGCCGCTGTTGCCGATGGTTTCTTCCGGGTGGCACTTCGTTGTCGCACTGGGCACCCCTCTGGTTACACCATCCCGCTGACAGCATTCCAGACTGCTGAGGCCGATCGACTCCTACAGTCCCTCAGGGTCCCACCACCACCAGGCGACTCGAACTTGAACTTGGAAGAGCGCAAACTTGAGGAGATTCTTGAATCACTGCACCGATTTTTGGTCTCACTCCTCGTTTGCCAGCCTGAAGTCCCTGAACATGAACCTCAAGGTGACTCAGGCAGTCTTCTGGCCCAGCGGGGTTGGACCTGCCCTGTCCGGTGTTATTTGGCTGTCCTCGGCATCAGAGAGGATGGGAACTTTATACCCCCCAATGTCCTAACACCGCGCCTGGCAATGCTCAAGTATTTCTGCACAAACTGCGCTCTTGTACAGGCTGAGCGGACAAAGGGTTCCACACCAGGGGGCATGATAGAGTGAGCCCCTTCCCCCCCCTACCTACACCAACGGAACACTGATTTGTCCCTGCCAGGGCCACGGCTGTGGCCTACAACCAGATCCTGGCGCTCAGTCAGAACACAGTCTTCAACATGTTGACTGACACGCAAAAGATGGCGACATCCATTGTGCACAACCAGGTTTGTCCACCAAAGCTATGGTGGTCGGATGACTTCCACAAGGTTAGTGTCGATGGGGAAACACTTGAGTTGGACGCCTTCAGGTTGGGGATCCAGAAGATGCTTCAGGATGCCTGGAAGTTGTACGACTCCATTAGTGGGGGGAAGCGATTTGCGGACAACCTTCCCAAGAACTTCAAGGACGACCTTTCCAACGACACCCATGGATATTCTTTCTTGTCACATGGGCCCTTCAGCACTGCTCCAAAAGGTCTGCTGCACCATCTTTTTAGTAAATGGAATCTCGCCTCGGTCGATGGCAAAGGGCACCTCAGCTGGAACATGCAGGCTTTACGCCGATTCTTTAGAGCATGTGACAAGCTGAACAACCTTCTCGCCATTCTCACTTATATTCTTCCAAGTATTAGCACCCGGATCACAGAATTCATCGACCACAAGCTGCGGAATGCCTCATGAAACTGGGGCCTTCACATGCTCTCAGGAGACATGTTCCTGCTCGCAAGATACCATAAAATGACCAATGCCAAGGGGCTGGATATATGCGTCCCTGCCTTCTATCCCCAGAAACTGCAAGAACTCACGCTTGAGATATTTGCTGGAGGTCTTCGAGAGTGTGAAACTGTCCTGGCCCCTGCATTGTTTGAGAGGGACTCAGAGGCCGCCAAACTTTACCATATGTCAGTTGGCTCCCTTTCTTTTTTTGCCATTAACTTTGTTGCATTGGTGCATGCTGACGAGTGGCAACATCATCCCCTTTTCTCCTGGGGTTCTTGCCCTTCCCCTCTTCACCAACAGCTACCTGTGGGTTCAAAATGGGAGGCGAGTCACACCAGATGGTTTCAGCTGCAAGTTTGAGGTGGCAATGGGGCAATACTGTGGTTGCAAGGTCAAGCCATATTCGTTCCGGCAGATGACTGTGGGCATAGTGCGAGAGCACATCCCCCCTCAGTATTTCATCGAAGACAGCACCGTCGATGAAGCTGCCCATCACGGAGCAACAGTCGCACACACTCACTATGGGTTGGTTGAGGGAGACCTTCCTTACAGTGAGTTACAAAACCCTTGCAATGTTTGGCTAATTTTCAGTCCTGTTGAAATAGTGCATGACTGTGTGGGTATATTATTTAGCTATAGTGAGGTAATTTGTACTTTTGTGTCTTGGCTACAAAATGAGCCCTAGATCATGTGATTTGGATAAGATTTGAGTGAGATATATGCTATTTACTTTGGGTATAACATTGCAATAGTTTTGTCACTAAGAATATTTAGCAAATATTAGTACTTGGTATACCCTTCTTTGGCCTTAAAAACTGCAGCAATTCTTCTAGGAAGGCTCTCTATCAATCCTTGACATGCTAAAGCTGGTATATTATCCCATTCCTTCTCCACCCTCTCCCATAACTCCTCTATCCCTCTAGGGGGGGATTCATACTGCCCAAGCCTCTTTTTCAAATGGCACCATAAATGTTCTATGGGATTGAGGTCTGCAGACTGTGCAGGCCACTTCATAACCTTAAAATCTTGATCTTTAAGCCAAGTTTTGACCAGTTTGCAGGTATGTTTTGGATCATTATCCTGCTAAAAGATGGTTTAAAAGGGCTCCAGGTTGTAAAATTTGAATGATTCTTGAAGTTCTTCCTTTAGTATGCTCAGGTAGAGCTCCCCATCCATCCTCCCATTGATCCTGGTTGCAATTCCTGGCCCATGCCAAGTCATGCACCCCCACATCATTAGTGAACCCCCTCCAAACTTTAGTGTCCCCTCCACTAGCCTATTGCTGAGCCCTTTTTCCATGCCCACTTCCTTCCATCTGACCCTAGACAATTGATTTTGGTCTCATCAGACCATACTACCCTCTTCCAATCCTCCAGGGTCCAGTCTTTATGGGTATACAGTATGCAAAGTCGAGATGCTCCTTATGATGTTTGGCAGAAAGAAGAGGGCACTTCTTTTTGACCACAGCCTTCATGCCATGCTTTTTCAAGCATCTGTGAACAGTGTTTGGATGCATTGATGTCCTTTCAACATTGCAGAGCTCTTTGGTGACTTGGACAGCATTTTCTGCCTTTTGAGAAGTGATGAGATGGACAGCATAATGAATGTTGGCAGGGGAAAGCTTGGCTGGGCAGCCACCTAAGGGTTTTTTCATGGTGGAGTGATGCTTAGACCTAAGTCTAGAGATGGTAGAGGGGTGGACATGGGTTATAGAGGCAACAGACTCAGCAGAATGATGAGCATCAAGCAGAGAGAGGATATGGTTCTTCTGAGTTTGAGACAGAGAGCGTATTATGATGAAAGTTGAAAACAAAGATGTATAAAGTCAGATTCAAACTCAGACAGGCCTTTTGTATATGTTTGTTTATTTTTAGGGCCAAACAATAAGGTTTTTCTATTGTTTTATATGAGTTTACATGCTTCAATCTGAAAGTTACAAAACTATTGCAACAGTATCCTCAGATTAAATAGCTTATATCTCATTCAAATCTCATCTAAATCACATGATCTAGGGCTCATTTTGTAGCCAAGACACAAAAGTACAAAGTATCTCACTATAGCTAAACAATATATCCACACAGTCATGCACTATCTCAATGGGAATGAAAAATAGCCAAACATTGCAAAGGTTTTGTAACTCACTGTATCTCACCGCCGACTCAGCATGGCATCACAGGATCATCGACAGTGAATGGCACAACATCACCAGTGTTGGAAAGCGCCTGCCACCCAGACCGCTCCACTTTCTCACTAGAGGCACTCCTCACCTGCCACCACCGAGTGTGGCAAGCAGTCACGGTGCCGGTGGTCCTGCTAACCACGCTGACCCTCCCTTCCCAGCAGGACTCAGAGGTGTGACACCACAGCTGCTAGAGGAAGCCCTCAGCTGTACCTCTGAACTCTTGCTGGCCAAAGTCCAACGTGCGCTCATGGACGAAATCTTGCCGGCAGTGATCGAAAAGATCAGCGGCGCCCCGAGTCACAGACATGCCACAGTCGCCACTGGTGGCGAGAGTGAGAGTGGCATGGTCCATGTGGAGACTACCCCTCAATTGGTTCAGCAGTCATCTGACTCATCCTTAGGAAGCCTTCTTCAAGAACACAGTCACAGTGATTTCCGGTGGATGCCCAACCCAATTCCCACGTCTCAGAGGACAACGGTAACCTCTCCTGCTGCTCCTGATTTTGATGACCCACACTCTTCCCTCCCACTGCCGCCCTCCTTTCTGACGCCGACCTCTTCATGGTCCTCTTCACTCAGCTCGCTTGCACCCATTGATGTTAACGATCCCTTAGCACCTCCGCTCACCAAAATCACTCCAACGGGCTCCGAGTCCCAACCGCCAGTGTCCGGCCAGCACACCACCAGTTCACCCCCTGCCAGCATCATCGAAATTGGGGACTCTGGCCAGGCAGTCCACACTGGCAGTGGCAGTGAAGTTGAGGATACCAGTAGTGGCCTCGTTCACTCGACTTCAGACAGAACCGCCCCTTCCTACCGGGAGTCATTGGCAACCAAGGCAAGGCGGGGACTCAGCTTGCTCTTCCAGGACCCTGCTCAGCCTGCTGTTGTTGAAAAGAGTGGCGCGCAGCTCGAATACATCATGGCCTGCATAGAGTGCCAGGAGGACATTCAAGTCATCTTACCTATGGGCGGTGGTAAAAGTGCTGGTTGGCTAGTTCCAGCCAAGCTAGACCCACGACGCGTATCGGTCATCGTAACTCCATACACGCTTGTCCTCGAGGACCAACTTTGGGGTGCAAGAGAAAAGGGCATCGTGGCAGAACAGTTTACGGCCAAGAACTCGCAACTGAGTGAAGACGTTCAGCTCGTCTTTGTGCAGCCAGAGACCGTGGCAGGTCTCACTTTCCGAAAGTGGGTCCCCCCCCCCCCAGAGGTTATCATCACGGGTGTGGCCCCCATCTGACATACCTTTCCCCCCTTTCCCTACAGACTGATGGCTGGCCCTCTGGGCGACCGCATCAGGTCAATCTTTGTGGACGAGTTTCACGATCTGTGTGCTCCTCACCCGCATCGTCAGCAGGCCTGGGACAATGCCTGTTGTGCCATCGCCAAAATACCAAAGCAACGCGCTTTCGTGAGCGCAACCCACCCACCTCACCTGCACAAGGTCTTTCTCAGAAAGGCCCACATTTGTCCTGGCTTTCCCATTCATATCATTAGAGCACCCACAGACAGACCAGAGCTCGCTTACTACATCCTGAGCCCTCCTCGCCTCTCAATGGAGTCGACCATCAGTCTCGTGAGACGCCTCATCAAACTTCTGGAAGCCGACGAGCGAATCCTCGTCTTCTTTGAGACGTGTAAGCAGGTTGACGACTTTTCATATGCCACCCACTGTGCCGCCTACCACAGCGGGCTGCCGACCGGTGTCAACAGCACAAACACAAAGGCTCGCAACCTGGATCGCTGGGACAGTGGCAACTCACTGGTCATGGCGGCAACTACAGCCGCAGGTCAGGGTGTCGATCGACCCCACATCAAATTTGTCCTCATTCATGGGCACACATTCGGGATGCCAACCTATGCCCAGCAGGGAGGGCGTGGAGGTCATGGAGGTCGTCCCTCTTATGTAATCCTTCTCAGAGATCCGTGCACCCCCCACCACCAAATCCCCCTAGCCCATTCTCCTGAGCCTGGCGGAGACGTCAACTGCACCGGCCCATTCATGGACTACGTAACCAACAGTAAGGGCATCTGTCAGAGGAAGGCGCTGTTGGCTGTCATGGATGGAGAACTCGAAGGTGGATCATCCAGCTGCCTGGACAAGCCTGGCTGCAACCCCTGTGATGTATGCGATCCGGAGAGTGATATGCTAAAACTTGTCTGGGATGCAGCCAGCATTGCTGAGCCTGCCAGCCATCCATCTCAGGCCACCATGTCATCCGATGGGGCAAGTGGATCAGGCCCTTACCGGCCTCACCCTACACCGGCACCCCCTTCCAAGCCTGAGCTGCAGGTCACTGTGACATGCCCCCTCCCCAAGGTCACTCCAAAGCGAGCCGGGGCTGATGGAGAAGGTAGTACTGCGGCCTTTTTGGGGGGCAGCAGCAAGGATGGTGCTCCCAGGGCCACCGCCTCGATCGCCAATGCAGCCAGGTCCATTTCACAGCCCATCCCATTGTCCCGTAGTACCTTGACCGACCGACCCTCCTCAGGCTCTCAGCCACCGGCACACGGTGTAGTACACAACCATGATCGTGGCACTGGCATGCCCGGGCCAGAGATCACGGCTTGAGCAAGGCTGGCCAACGAAGCTAAGCTACTTCGCGAGGACAGGTCGAATCAGCTCAGCGACTTCCTGGAAATCATCCAGGGGCACTGCGCCATCCATTTCGCAATTTCTGGCGAGCTCATAGCCCATGACTCCAGCAAGTCGTTAGACATGACGTGTTCACATTGAAAGGGCAGGTCCGCTGGTGGGAATCACAGAATGATCAACCTCACCTTTGACAACTTCTTGGGGTTTAAGAGGAGTTTCCAGTACAAACCATACACATACTGCCACTACTGTGGGTCGCCTCAGGATCGCTCTGGCCCCATACGGCTGAGGGAGGCTCCACCTTGTCATAGAGCTTTTGGGTTCGGCAAGCGGCTCTGTCCCTGGGCCGATTTCACCTACGCAGTGGTTTTCTTAATCTGGCATAGGGAGGACGTTCGAAAAGAGATGGTGGCCAACTTTCGGTTGGAAGAAGCCATGCGGCCCATGCCCTACAACCAATTCGTGGGGTGGTGCACACAGGAGAGTTACCATGATGACGAGTACACCAAAATGCTGGAGGTGATCTTGTGGTATTGCAAGAAACACCTCACCTAGTAGTTGGTTTGCTTGCCTCCCAGCGCTGCCCACAGAAGAAGAATCACGGTCCGCAGCCTCTTCAGAAAAGGCATCGTTGCTTTGTCCTTGCGAATTTGTCTCTTCTCTCCTCTGTCCTTTTTTTTTCGTCGTCTCATCTCGTCTTGCAGATCTTTCCCTGCTATCACCCTCCAAGGTCCCTTTTTGAACGTCGGATGACTCATTTTTTATTTGAAACATAAAATGAACTTTTCCAGAACACGCAACACTTCTTGAACCTGTTACCCACACTCGCGGTTCTTACACCATCTACATACACGCCCTCAAAACTGCATTACATAGTGGTAATACTAGTACAGGGAACCAAACAACAAGGGCCGCTGTGCGGCACCTATCGACCCGCCTGCACAGCGTCGTACAAAACCTGTGGTGCCAGTGGTACCCACGGGTTTGTACGATTTCACAACCTTTACCTCTCCATGACCGGCTGGGTGACCGCCCCACCGTTGAAAAATGATCATCTGCCAGTGGGGTGAGTGTCGTGCTCGCTCGTCATTTTCCTTGCTTTCTCCCTTCATATTCCCCGTTGCCCTCGCGATCCATCTTGAACGGAAGTTGTCTGACAACGTCTATGACACCCCTGTCAACCAATTGGCGATAAAGCTGTTCTGCCTTTCGTGTCCAGCACCACAAGTGCACCTGTCTGAGTGGTGGTCCTTGCTCCTTCATTGCCCTATGAGATTGTGTACCATGCATACCATATCTGGGGTATCTGCGCCCGGGCCTCAGCACCTTCACCTCCCCCCGACGGCATCTCACCGGAGATATTGGTTGCCGTGCATGTTTTGTTTTGTTCTTATACCCAAGAGATGTAGCGAAGATTTCCAGTGTCTGATTGGCATTTCCTGTAGAGCGCTACAACACCCACTTTGACTTCTCCTTCCGTGGCAAGCTCCGATGAAACTTGGCCGGTGGTCCTCACTTGGAATCCTGGTGTAGCTCGCACGCCCACTCCCGACTTGCAAGCTGGGCGTATACGATCCGAGGACTCCCATATGCCAACCCACCACTTCCACACCAACCCAGAAAGTTGCGCAAGGCCCATAAGGATGGCCATGAGAGCGATGGGGGTTACCTTAGCGACAAGTCGAAGAAGAAAAAGAAGGACAAAAAAGATCAAAAAAAGGGTTTCGAGTCATCTTTCGGGCCAGAATACCAATCTGATGGCGAACATCTGTCTGATTTGACGAATTCAGGTGTTGACAAAAAGAAAAAGCAGAAGGACAAGGGCAGTAAGATGTCTGACAATCTTGGTGCCAACTCTTCAACAAAGATGTCCGACGTATCAAGAAAGAAGTCTCGCATACCATCGGATGACGGCGATGTTTCAGATGGTGGTTACCTTTTGGAAGCAACTGGCAAGAAAAAAATGTCGTTTTTCAGTTGCCGTTCCTGCTCTCCTTTGACAACATGGAAGGGTTTGTTGAGTGATGCTCCCCCTCCTGTGTGGCTGTGCCTACCTTGCCGCCAACACCAATTCCAACTTAGGGTTTAGGGTTTAGGGTTTAGGGTTTAGGGTTTAGGGTTTAGGGTTTAGGGTTTAGGGTTTAGGGTTTAGGGTTTAGGGTTTAGGGTTTAGGGTTTAGGGTTTAGGGTTTAGGGTTTAGGGTTTTTGAAAGCTAGGGGGGGCGGCGATGGGCGTGAGAAAGTTCACAGAGGCAAGAAAATCCTTCTATACGCGGGGCGCACGGAAGGGATTTCGACTAAGTGTCTCATCAGTTCTTGCTGTCCTTATATATGCGGAGAACAATAGAAAATTTTCCGTGGGAAAATACTTCCATAAAAGCGTTATAGTGACGCTTATAATAGTTTTACTAAGCCTACCCAGAACGGCGAATTCTAGTAGTCCAGGCGGTTGCCTGTACTTCTTGAATATCGCCGTTTTTAGACGATAAAGCGGGGTTCGAGTCCGCGTGTGGGCCATTCTTTATTTTTGATTACCTAACAATGCTTTAAGACGGCGGAGTTTGAATTTTCGGCAAAAACCGAAATTCTCGCAAAATGCCGCCCGTGATTGACGAAAAAACCGAATGCGTTGGTTTTAGTCACGTGACCGTGGGAACAAACTCGGGCATCTCGGAAAATGGATCCCGGCGGTCCCTTTCTAGACCGTCTCAGAGGGGTCACGTGTCCGGCCCGTACGGGCCGGGCACGTGCCCCTGGATCACATAATCGTTGACGCAAGAGGAAATTCCCCGTTACGTAACCCGGAATGGACCGGTCGCCCCTGGGCCCGGTGGGGCCCAGGGTTAGGTTTAGGTTTAGGGTTAGGTTTAGGGTTTGAGCACTTATCAGCCGTGATAAGTGTAGGACGCTCACCAAATTCCTTAAAACAATTAACGCGTCCCTTTAGACGACGTTAAAAAATTAAGGAAAATCAAAACTACTGTTCCATCATGCATACTCCACCTCGTTGAAGAGTGCAGACTCCTGTTGTTCTGTCAACACGGAGTAAATTAACTGTTTTTTCCATGTATTAAATAAGTCGTTCGCATTATGGACTCTGCGCTTGGAGACCATGAATGGACGACTAACAAGTTGGGTGACTTCACGGCTAGGTCCTTCCTGTGTGAGGTCCGGCGACGGGGGGATAACTCGGGCGGCCTCACTAGAGCCACCGCCTCTGTCAATCCGTTGCCGTATGGCTACAGGAAGCGGAGTTTCCTCCTCAAGCGGACGCTTGAACCTATCAGTGTGGACCTTACGCCACTCTGCGTGCACAACCTCAGTTAACTGCATGATGGGGAAGCGATTCCATACAGGGTTCATCTCCGACTTAAGGATTAAACTGTCTTCCCGACTAACACGCGACGCAAACCGGTTGTGCCAGCGTGAGTTAGAGTCCTTAAGCCATGATTTGATGACCTTGTTAGGGTAGCCACGAGCAAGGTAAAGGTTTGCTAGGCCTTTAAGTTGCTCCCGGAAGATGACTTCCGTACTGCTAAGAATGGCTAGCCTAGAGATCTCGCCATAAAAGGCCCCGCGTTTAACGGGGAGGGGATGGGCAGAGATCCATGGAATACGTTCCAGATGGTTCAGGGCTTTAGTGAACGGTTTCCATTGCAGGCCGTTAAAGGGGGACAGCCAGACAAACACGTCCAGAAAACAAGCCGACGGGCTAGCCTCTGACCAAGTCAATTCACATCCAGGGAGTTTTAAACCCTTTACTAACGCCAAGGCGCTTTCAGGGGACTCAGCACGGACGAGGAAGAATAGATCATCAATAAACCTGCGATAGAATAATATATTCTGATGCGCAGGGATGAACATCTCTTCGTAGTAAGCGGCATAGAGATTGGCAAGGTCGGGCGCGCAGTGCATTCCCATAGCCAGGCCTCTCTTCTGTACGAAGTATTCTTCCATGAATTGGCACACGTTAGGCAAACGTGTGTTCAGCTCCAGAAGATCGTTAAAAAGCTCCGCGTACACCCTGGGTACCGTACGTTCGCTAAGGAGCCATAACCACATGTCTTTGATTATAGACACGGCGTCCTGTACCGGGACGTGCGGATAATAGGCAACAATATCCGCAGTTATGATAAAGATCTTCTGGTCGGCTATCATGCTTAGGGGCATGACTACCTTCTGCAGATCTACGATAAAGGCTTTAGATCCCTCTAATACGTAGGGACGTTCGGCAATCAGTAGCTTCAGCAGTTTACTCAGAACCGTGGCAGGGTTCGCGATTATTGCAGAGTGACACGGGAAGATGGGGCGCATTCTCCATGGATCCTTGTGTATTTTAGGAAGTCCATAGAACTGCGGCGTAGCTTTCCGATACAGTTCCAGACCTGCCGCAATAGGTGTGTTGGGCAGAAGCGCAACAGGGACCCCCGCTTCTTGACACGATTGCTGGAAGGCATCAAAGATAGCGAAAATTGGGCGAGGCATACCGTCGGTGCCCATAAAGGGTTGGACACCGGCGGCCAAAAAATCGTGTAATTGTTTATTCTGTTGGAGGCTCGTACTCGCCTCCCAGCGGTTAAGCATGGTCGAATATTCAATTATCTGAGTAGTAAGGTGTTCTAAAGATCGCCTGCAGGTAATCTGTAGGTAGTCTGTCTCATTTAGAAGCAGCTTACGCGTTTCACTAATGAACCAATCCCGCTTAATGAGGGCTAGCCCCAAGTTCTTATCCGTCTGGGTTACAATGACCTCATTGTCAATAACCCATTCGCTGATCGAGGTACGGAGGTTCGGTGCCAGACGCTTGGCTAGAGTATCCGTGGGGGTTGGTGCCTCCGCTTTCCATGTGGAAATATAGGAGCGTCCTTCCGCCAATCCTCTTTCAATAGCAGGCGGGGCGTTGGGTGCGCGTCGAGATGTTTTTCGACTGGCAGCATCGAACGCTGGTTCATAAGGGAGGTCCCCTGTACTATGCGGTGGATTCTGTGTATAGTAAAAGAACCACCGGAAGCGGCGACAGAAGTCGTCCCACGCTTCAACGGGGAGTGATGGTTTAACTGTAATAGGGAGGATATAACGCATCCCTATGCCTAGATCAAACATAACGCTGGCAGGCGGTGCTAGGCCTTTCTGAACGTGAATTGCATGCCGGAACTTTAAAGCCTCCTTTACAGCCAAGGGGGCACGGAACGCAATGATCTCACACGCCAGAGCCGGCGAAATTTCTAGTATTGAGTCGGGGTAACTACTTGGACTATCGTAATACCAAGTGCGGTCAGCGATTAACGCCCGCGCTGTCCCCCTCTGCCTTTCCCACCGCGTCCCCTGCCCCCGCGAGTGGGCTTGTTGGGATGATTGGTGGGGGACGGGCCCTTCTTGCCCGACTTCTTCTTCTTGTTCCCATCCTGGGAATTGGCCTTGCGGCCAGGCTTCTGCTTTTTCTATAAGTCGATCAGCGATGAGCACGCTGTTGACTGGGGTAGGACTTACCGTGGAGGAGTTGATCTCCTCACGGATGATGCGCCGTATGGTTGCGGCGTCGAACGAAGCAGATGGGGCCGAGGAGGGCCCTGCGTCACCGGGAGTGGCCTCTGCCATCACGACATCTTCGGCCTGACGCTGTAACGCCGCCTTCTTTCGGTCCTTGGCGGCGCGTCGAGTGTGGCGTGCGGTTACGACATTCCGCACGGCTTCGACGAGGTTAGGGATGAGGGACGTCATCTTCGTCTCCTCAGAACGGTACCTGGCACGCGTAGCGTCCAGGTTGGGGATTTGGGGGCGGCTCCCGTCTTCATTGACGTCCGCTTCAGGGTCGTCCCGCATCATCGGGAATTGGGTAACGAGATCCTCAGTTCGTTCCCTGACCGCCTCCGTAAGCGTAGCTTCGGGGGCGTCACCTGTACAACGGTCTAGGAAAAACCGGTATTGCGAGTCTAGGAAGGCGCCAGTGGCGACGATCCAGCGCTCCATCGACGTGCGACGAGCTTCTGCGCGGGCTGTACGATACTCCTGAATCATTTGGGCCCCATCAGCAGTCGAAACGAACTGCTGCATGGGTTGGAATGAGGGAATTCCAATAGAGCCCTCGAGCCACTTCGGGTAACGACCCGATTCAGACGCCTCGAGCAGCTCTTGGCGCTGGCGTCGTGTGGAGGTGGCTCGCTCCACGTCGTCGGCTAAGGTACGGAGGAGGGGGGCCACCGAGTCACTGTACCGTGTGGGGATCACGGTAACGATCTCCTCCACATTGTTGCAGGCAGTGAGGGCGATGCTGAGGGCAGCAGCGGTCCCGGCGCTAGCAGCAGCCTGGGCGGAGGGCGAGAGGGCGCGGGAAAGACTTTGGAGGTTCCCCAGGCCTTGGGGGCCGGCGCGGGTGCGAGCAGAGGTGGAACCAGACATATTTGAAGCAAAGAGTGGGCCGCGAAGAGGGTTTTTGAAAGCTAGGGGGGGCGGCGATGGGCGTGAGAAAGTTCACAGAGGCAAGAAAATCCTTCTATACGCGGGGCGCACGGAAGGGATTTCGACTAAGTGTCTCATCAGTTCTTGCTGTCCTTATATATGCGGAGAACAATAGAAAATTTTCCGTGGGAAAATACTTCCATAAAAGCGTTATAGTGACGCTTATAATAGTTTTACTAAGCCTACCCAGAACGGCGAATTCTAGTAGTCCAGGCGGTTGCCTGTACTTCTTGAATATCGCCGTTTTTAGACGATAAAGCGGGGTTCGAGTCCGCGTGTGGGCCATTCTTTATTTTTGATTACCTAACAATGCTTTAAGACGGCGGAGTTTGAATTTTCGGCAAAAACCGAAATTCTCGCAAAATGCCGCCCGTGATTGACGAAAAAACCGAATGCGTTGGTTTTAGTCACGTGACCGTGGGAACAAACTCGGGCATCTCGGAAAATGGATCCCGGCGGTCCCTTTCTAGACCGTCTCAGAGGGGTCACGTGTCCGGCCCGTACGGGCCGGGCACGTGCCCCTGGATCACATAATCGTTGACGCAAGAGGAAATTCCCCGTTACGTAACCCGGAATGGACCGGTCGCCCCTGGGCCCGGTGGGGCCCAGGGTTAGGTTTAGGTTTAGGGTTAGGTTTAGGGTTTAGGGTTTAGGGTTTAGGGTTTAGGGTTTAGGGTTTAGGGTTTAGGGTTTAGGGTTTAGGGTTTAGGGTTTAGGGTTTAGGGTTTAGGGTTTAGGGTTTAGGGTTTAGGGTTTAGGGTTTAGGGTTTAGGGTTTAGGGTTTAGGGTTTAGGGTTAGAGGCAAGAAAATCCTTCTATACGCGGGGCGCACGGAAGGGATTTCGACTAAGTGTCTCATCAGTTCTTGCTGTCCTTATATATGCGGAGAACAATAGAAAATTTTCCGTGGGAAAATACTTCCATAAAAGCGTTATAGTGACGCTTATAATAGTTTTACTAAGCCTACCCAGAACGGCGAATTCTAGTAGTCCAGGCGGTTGCCTGTACTTCTTGAATATCGCCGTTTTTAGACGATAAAGCGGGGTTCGAGTCCGCGTGTGGGCCATTCTTTATTTTTGATTACCTAACAATGCTTTAAGACGGCGGAGTTTGAATTTTCGGCAAAAACCGAAATTCTCGCAAAATGCCGCCCGTGATTGACGAAAAAACCGAATGCGTTGGTTTTAGTCACGTGACCGTGGGAACAAACTCGGGCATCTCGGAAAATGGATCCCGGCGGTCCCTTTCTAGACCGTCTCAGAGGGGTCACGTGTCCGGCCCGTACGGGCCGGGCACGTGCCCCTGGATCACATAATCGTTGACGCAAGAGGAAATTCCCCGTTACGTAACCCGGAATGGACCGGTCGCCCCTGGGCCCGGTGGGGCCCAGGGTTAGGTTTAGGTTTAGGGTTAGGTTTAGGGTTTGAGCACTTATCAGCCGTTTAGGGTTTAGGGTTTAGGGTTTAGGGTTTAGGGTTTAGGGTTTAGGGTTTAGGGTTTAGGGTTTAGGGTTTAGGGTTTAGGGTTTAGGGT